>OY293826.1:50660763-52160763 GCA_958507055.1 Crioceris asparagi | reverse complement strand
ATATTATTTCGTAATTATCAGTACATCAACTAATAATGTCGGTCCAGTTTTTTGTAAAAAAGTATTTATTTCAGACTTTTGAGTGTCATTAGTCACAAAAATCGTTGAATGTTCTCAGTTTTCGAAAGAAATTGCCCCTTCCACATAGCAAAAATACCCATATGTGAGATTTTAAAATGAATGTAGCTCGAAAATCGTAACTCTTTTGAAGAAATGTTCAATTCAAACTTATCCGGATATCTTTAATTCTGGCATCTTGAATTTTTGATTTTCGAGAAAATTTGCCCCCTCCACCTCCTTCGGGCTGTTTTCGAAAAGAAGGAGATTTCGGTTTGAGTTTTTACGAATATGGGACCAATTTCCAAGTCTCCTCTTTCAAATGAATCAAAAATCATCAGAATCGGAGCACGCGCGAACAAACCAAAAAAAAGCAGACAGTCGAATTGTATACCTCCTCCGTTCGGGGTTCGTCGCTCAAAAAATAGGACCAATTTTGTTACTTGGTGCACGGAAAAATACAAAAGAATATTAATTGCACTGGTGTCGGTAATTTTGAAGTTGTGTAGAATCACACATATTGCAGTCTTTACCACTCCTGTCACTCGGAAACTTTTTTTTAAATGTCTTATTTAAATATTGCTATACATGATCTCTTCTTTTGGCCATCTCATATTTTCGATTTTTCGAAAATACTTGCCCCTTTCACATAACGGAAACACATATGTCAGGGCTTCAGGTTCAATTTAAAACTTGCCGCATATATTTTCTTCTTTCTCTTCTCTTTCAGATGAAAAAATACTATACTATGCAAAACGCACGAACAGACATGGAAAAAGCCGACTAATAGCCGAATGGTATAACAAATCCATTTGGATGTCGGTCAAAAAACTAGAACCGACTTGATTAGCCGATGCACTAAAAATTATAAAATAACAATATATGATGTAAGAATAATAAAAAATGGTGTCAACTGTCTTCTATAGCTGATAATCATCTCTTGGTATAAATTTCAAAATCTTTACATACGCTCCTAGTTTTATTGTCTCAATCTTCATAGATCGGTTTTATTTTTATATCTCATTTACATTCACTGATCTTCACTCGAACCTAGTCCGACTAATTCAATTTGAAGGGAAATATGTATTTCTATTGTCAATTACTGTTGAATTGATAACCAAAGTAACTTTAAAAATTTCTTATAAAAAATTGGACCGACCTTATTAGTTGGGCACTGAAAAATACAAAATAATATTAATTCTATTGGAGTTGGTACTTTTGAATTTGTGTCCATTTTTTTTGTAAAACCGTAACTATGGAAAAAATGTTCAACGTAAATGTTGCTACAAATAATTTGGTTGCCCCAGAGTTTCAGTTTTCGAAAGAAATTACCCTCTCCACATAGCAAAAATACACATATAAAAAATGTTCAAAATAAGCGTTTAAGGATATTCTCCTATCTTTAATTCTATTGTCTCAGATTTTAGATTTTCGAGAAAAATTCCCCCACCACCCCCATTGGGGAAGTTTTTGAGGGAAGGGCATGTCTAATATTGATTTCATTTCATTGGGACCAATTCTCAATACTCAAAAACATCAAAATCGGAGCACGTTTACTATGCAAAAGTCGCGAACATCCATAAAAAAAAGTTGAATTGTATACATCCTCCGCTTAGTTTCGTCAGTCAAAAATGATTTAAATTTATTTTCAGTTTATATGGCAGGAATCCACGGTCCAATATGTAGGCCTACATTAGATATCGAAATATTGTTGGATTGCGTATCATACTAAACGCTTGATTCTGAGTGAGGATAGAGTTCGACAAAGCAATCCAACAAAGATAGTTTATATAATTTTGACATAGCGCTTCAGTTGATTGTTCTAGAATTCTTCGGAATTGAATTGGATCTTCGATGTAGGAATAAAGATATGCATGCAGTCGAACTGTAACTATAGCTCTAGAAAATTATAAAAGAATAACCGCGCCTGAATTTTATTACTATGAAACAGACTGCAATAGCATACTTGGTACGACTTAGTAGGTTTCTCCAGAAGTGCCCCTAAATCTGTTGGAGAATAATATATAACTGCATAATTTTAATTTGTAAACATAGATCATAAATATGGCTGTATGTTATATTTTTGACCGACGAACCCAGAACGGAGGAGGTATACAATTCGACAGTCGCTTTTTTTTTGGTTAGTGCGCGCCTTTTATATAATAAACGAGCTCCGATTTTGATGATTTTGGTTTCATTTGAAAGAAGGTGATTGAGAAATGGTCCCGTATTCATAAAAACGCAAATCCGAAATCTCCTTCCGTCCGAAAACCGCCCCCGAATGGGTGGTGGGTGCGAATTTTCTCGAAAATCTGAGTTGGCATAATTAAAGATAGGACAATATCCGGAAACGTTTAAATTGAACATTTTTTCAAAAGTGTTACGGTTTTCGAGATAGACGCATGTTAAATATGTATTTTTGCCATGTGGAGAGGGCAATTTCTTTCGAAAATTGAAAATTTTTCGATACTACATGAAAGATATAATTATTTGGATCAACATTAATAATGAACATTTTTTCCTTAGAAAATCGGTAGTTAAATCGGTGTTAAAATGGTAACAACTAAAATAGTCAAGCGTATTTCCGCAGAGATGTTCTGAGATCTCAATAATAACAACTACAAGCAAAGAATATACGTGGGTAATAGGATAAGTACGATCTTCATTGATATGGTATACCACTCTCACTATAGTGAGAACGTTCAACGATTTTCGGGACTAATGTTACACTCAAAAGTGTGAAATAAATATTTTTTACAAAAAATTGGACCGACGTTATTAGTTGATGCACTGAAAAGTATAGAATAATATTACTTCTATTGGTGATGGTACTTGTGAAGTTGGTGCCAAAAGTTATCAATCTAACTGCAACTGCACAACTTCAAAAGTACCATCACCAATAGAAGTAATATTATTTTATACTTTTATATATATATAGATATATTCCAAAATCCAAAAGCTAGAATATACATACCCTTCGGTGCTGTTGAAGCATTATGTGACTGAGAGAAGAAACTATAAAATAAAACTTCTAAATCCGTTTTTATAGCTTCATTTAATAGACTGCAATAAATTTGACTATTATACAAAGCTATAAAATATGGACAGAATGCTCCACTAACACACATTCTTTATAGAAGTTTGGAACGTTACTGTTTCAGTTTACAAACATATTCACATGTACCAATAATTTTTCTGTGTTAATATGAAGTATAATTCAATTATTGGATTGGTTTCAAAATTATTATTACATTTGTAGTTATATTTGATAGTTCTAAATACATATTGAAGAAAATTATAGGTGTATATCTCAGACATGTCTGGAAAAATTGAGGTTTAAATAAGTATAAGCTTTATAATTTCCATTCGTGATCGACTAATCTAAATACATAATAATTATTCAGATTGTTCTTTTCAATGTACAGTGTAGCCAAATAGATAATTGCAAGCAATTAAGTGTTAAATATGGAAATGTTACATTATTTTGTAAGTTGAAATTTATCTATTTAAATTATCTACACTAGTGCATTTTTGATATGAAATATACATAGTTTTCATTTTAATACCTTTGTGATAACTGATTATCAATACAACGGACGGATCATGATCGCCTTATAACTACACAAAGTAGGCCGCGAAAGTACTGACGGAGCTTCTAGAGTCTAGTAACTCGCCTGGGATGGTACTGGTAGGTAATATGTATCCAGTAGCACTGTTAAGCTAGCAGTGACAAGTTAGCAGAAACAATCGAAACCGGCATGGGAATTTGTTGTTAATTAGTTGCTAATTAGTTGCTAAAATCCCGATTTTGTTGCTCGTACCAGTTTTGAAAAAATTGAGTTACTGCTATCTTAACGTGTAAGATAGCAGCGAAACCACTAAAAAATATTTTTTTTCAATTTTAACACCACCTGAATTTGTTGCTAATTTGTTGCTGGAAGATAGTATAAAGAAAACTGAAAAAATATTGAAAATAAAAAAAATATGAAAAAATATAAAAAAATTAAAAATTATATATTGAAAAAACGTACTTTACAGTACTTCTTCCTAATGCTACGCTAATCCAAAACTCTAAAAATAGTAATTAGGATATCCACTGATTAACCTGATATCAAGTATTGTTGTTGAAGCTATTAGAATTCCTATATTTTCTCTTTTAATTTCTAGCAGAAATTTTGTTGCTCATTGGATAAGTCTTTATTAGTGCTTGAATTAACAGCAACAAAATACAAACAAAGAATAATACCAATAATAAACTTGTGACTGACTTTTTTTGGTGTCGCTATCAGAATAACTCCATTTTCGGTTTTAATTTATGGCAGAAATTTTATTGCTCATTAGATAAGTCTTTATTAGTGCTTGAATTACCAGCAACAAAATACAAAAAAAGAATAAAACCAATAATAAACTTGTGACTGATTTTTTTGATGTCGCTCTCAGAATACATCCATTATCTCTCCTAATTTCTAGCAGAAATTTTGTTGCTCATTAGATAAGTCTATATTAGTGCTTGAATTACCAGCAACAAAATACAAACAAAGAATAATACCAATAATAAACTTGTGACTGATTTTTGTTGATGTCGCTATCAGAATACCTCCATTTTCGGTTTTAATTTCTAGCAGAAATTTTGTTGCTCATTAGATAAGTCTTTATTAGTGCTTGAATTACCAGCAACAATATACAAACAAAGAATATTACCAATAATGAACTTGTGACTGATGTTTTTTTGATATTCTGATAGCGACATAAAAAAAATCAGTCACAAGTTTATTATTGGTAATATTCTTTGTTTGTATTTTGTTGCTGGTAACTCAAGCACTAATAAAGACTTATCTAATGAGCAACAAAATTTCTGCCTGAAATTAAAACCGAAAATGGAGGTATTCTCATAGCGACACCAAAAAAAAAAAATTACAAGTTTATTATTGTTAATATTCTTTGTTTGAATTTTGTTGCTGGTTATTCAAGCATTGATAAAGACTTATCGAATGAGCAACAGATATTATGCTAGAAATTAAGAGAGATAATGGATGTATTCTGATAGCGACATATAAAAAAAAAAACATTAACAAGTTCATTATTGGTATTATTCTTTGTTTGTATTTTGTTCGTGGTAATTCAAGCACTAATAAAGACTTATCTAATGAGCAGCAAAATTTCTGCCAGAAATTAAAACCGAAAATGGAGGTATTCTCATAGCGACACCAAAAAAATCAGTCACAAGTTTATTATTGGTAATATTCTTTTTTTGTATTTTGTTGCTGGTAATTCAAGCACTAATAAAGACTTATCCAATGAGCAGCATAATTTCTGCTAGAAATTAAGAGAGAAAATATAGGAATTCTAATAGCTTCAACAACAATACTTGATTTCAGGTTAATCAGTGGATATCCTAACTACTTACTATTTTCTTGAGTTTTGGATATTATATTCTTTCATATTTTTTTTATTTTTAATATTTTTTCAATTTTCTTTATACTATATATATCTTCCAGCAACAAATTAGCAACAAATTCAGGTGGTGTTAGAATTGAAAAAAAATATTTTTTAGTGGTTTCACTGCTATCTTACACGTTAAGATAGCAGTAACTCAGTTTTTTCAAAACTGGTTCGAGCTACAAAATCGGGATTTTCGCAACTAATTAGCTACAAATTCCCATGCCGGTTTCGATTGTTTCTGCTAACTTTTCACTGCTAGCTTAACAGAGCTTGTTCCAGTTGCTATCGCATTGTGGTTGCTTCACTATGCAGTCACTCGTTGCTAATATGCCGAATTCAGGATAATTATAACTCACTGGTTGTTCGGTAGAGGCATTACTTTTTGCAGTTGAGACTTAATCGCAGTCGCAGTTACGTAATACCAAATCTTTCATTGGGCTATCGTGAATTTCTTGAAAGAGAGGAAGGTTATTTGAGCAGTCAATCTTTGGCTGCGAATGCTCTCTTCTGTAGGTCATATATAGAAATTGGCGAGATTTGATGGTAAAATAACCTTCTGAAGTTTTACTATCACTATCGCTTACCACCACTGGCGTCTATCAAAGTTACTGCCCGCTTCGCACTTCCGCTTTTAATTATATCTGATGTCTATCTTGTCCTATCTTATTAAAGTTGCCCTCGCTGCAAATGCAAAATTTGGGATATGATTTACCATCGGCTGCCCATGTTTTCCTTTAAATAAATTTTGGTGGACCTCAATTAGCTCTAGAAATGACATAAGTAGGTACCATGAATGTCATAGGAAATATCAAATCACTGAATACAAATTGAAAATATGACATTGTCCTATTATTCTTAAGTAAAAATTCATCGATAAATATTTTATAAAATATGAAACACTTTGACCGTCCTAGGAAAACGAAATATATCCTCTTTTGTCCATCATTTGACTGGACTGGAAGGGTTTGTTTGCATATTTATTCATCCCGCTCATGTCAGAGCGAGTCCTAGCTTTATATTAAGATTCATACTTCTCTACTTATGTATGACTGTCACGTATTTCATATCAAAACAAGGCAGGCAACAATAGACTTTTCAATCTAACTCATTCTTTTTCGTAATAGTAAGGCTCCGCTTCTCCGCTTATATTTTTGTCTTAGTGTAGAACAATAAGAAGGTATCATTTATATTCGGAGTCCAGTAAGTATTTATCTATGTTAGTGACAGCTTTTTGTGGTGGGTTTAGTTTTCACTGTAGATCAAGTTATAGCTGGAACTTAAGACGATAAGTTTTTGTTTTATACTTAAATTGATAACTTGATGTTGGAATTGGGTTCAAACCTAATTGAAAGTGAAAAATGGCAATAAAAATAATTTAGAATCCGAAACTCAGTCCATGGTTTGTTATTGAAGATAATTCTCATCTTATAGGAAAAGCAATTCCAGAAATGTTTTCTTCATACTCCATCCATGATTTATTATACATAACAGACTCATGGTCTGAGATATAATTTCTAATAAAATTAAAGGTGAGACTCACTCCCATAAAAATTTCATTGCTGAAATTCAATTTCTGCCGCTTCCTCAAATTCCATACAGACCAGACGCTCACATATCAAAAAGTATTCTACTACCCATATTCTAAATCTAAAATCTCTGGTGGGAGCAATAGAGGTCTGACAAAAAAAAACAAATAATCATAAACCATATGGAATATGATATCTTAAAAGGAACGCGCCCTCTTTCAAATTCACCACGAAAATGGACGTTGCTAGTATATATTTCATAATAATGTTTCTCCCCAAGGCATTGTTATTAAGGCTACGCACCCAACCGATGTATATTTATATGTGTCTATTTTACCTGTCTTAGCATTTGTGAATTACGATTGTTGTGCTTTTGTTGGCAGCCGAACAGTTTTGGTGATAAATATTTATTTGCGTCACGTTTCAAGAACGGTACACAATTATTGTATTGCTTCCTTTAAGGTTTACTTTAATCAGAAAATTTATTAGTCAAGCTCTTATCTTGCTTTTAACAACAAGATAAGTGACTTTTTTAAATAACATGGGATGCTCAGGAAAATCAATGTATGTACCTATATACCGACAATAACATATTGAGAAGTTAATTCTGTTCATGAAATTATATTCTCAAACCAGCTTGGTGCTACCCATGACAAAAATTACCGATAGACTTCAAATTAGATAGAGACTATCAATCATATAGTCGCAATGATATGGTGATTTCAAATTTCTTAGGGAGATAGCAACTGTTGTCATTGAAATCCGATATAGATGGAATATTATCTATTTCGAACAAATGAACTAAGGAGACATCAAACGTTACCAGAAAATATAATTCTTGTTGCGATCGATCGATGACGATTTCCTCATATTAGTTAATTATAACATTCCGTCAAAGGTGATATTTGTGTGGATACACTTTCCAAGATACGCTTTGGTTAAAACTGCTCGTCTCAGCAGTTGACAATTTGATACTGTTTTGAACAAAATCAGCTGGCCCTGTTTCATTGGAACTTCCCATCTTCAACTATAATCGTGACAATCGGTTGAGGGCAGATCATCTTGATATGTAGTCTTAAAAGATAAACTACCGGATAAAATTTAATATTCTCCTAAATAAAAACTGGAAACTTCCAAGATATAATGAATTAATAAAGATGTCTAGGCGACCGAATGCTCGGGAATCACAGGATTTAGGTTAGAGTTCAAAAATGTGCATATTTCTATTTAAAATGTATGGCCATAGGTAAATATTGCCTCATAAGTTATAGATTTCGAAATAAATATGAATGGGTAATTTGAATGTGAAACATACAAGAACTCAGCTGTATCACCAATCGACTTCTCGAACCCCGAACCTCATACTGAAATTTTTATCGTAATCTGTGGAGACATTCCGGAAAAAGCTAGTGCGGACCTCGAGGATCATACCACCAAATTTTATAAAAATTGTTAGAGCCGTTTGCGATATAAAATTTATATATATATATATATATATATATATATATATATATATATATATAAATAGCGAATCACGACCAACGGGATGGAGGTTTATGGCGAAAGAAAGAAAGTTTAAATTTTTTTGTCATTTCAGTAGTTTGTACATTGATAAAGGCTACATTTTAAAATTATTTGGATTATGAATTGTGGAATATAGAGGATGTCCCAAAAATTTGTAGCGTATCAAAGTTATATTTTTTCTTATGGAACACCCTACACAATAGATTCCGTGATACTGGTAACGTTGCATACGAGAAGGTGAATAAAACTTAACCAGTTACTGTTGACAACGCCAACGAATTTGATGTACTACTGTCGGTTACGGAGAATCCTAATACCAGTGCTAGAAAATTTGCAAGTGAATTAGGAATAAGTCAAATGAGTGTGTGTAGAATACTTAAGAAAAATTGATCCATCCATATCATATTCAACAACACCAGCAGTTGACAAAACAGGACTATGATAAACGTCTAAATTTTTGTTCATGGACTTTGGATAAAGTTGGAGAAGATCCTGATTTTTTTAATTATTTATTTTTTACCGATGAATCTACTTTCCACAATAATGGGTTAGTAAATAGACATAATTTTCATTATAACGATACAGCAAACAAACATTTATTCCGTACTGTTGATCGCCAACACCGATGGAGTGTAAACGTTCGGGGAGGGATTGTGGGCGAATACGTTATTGGCCGGTATTTTTTTGACGGACACCTGAATGGAAGAAAATATTTGATTTTTCTTTTCTTTTTCTGGATCCTTCTCGAAAACATACTACTTACCATACGAAAGAAAATGTGGCTACAACTGGACGGAGCTCCTTCTCACTTTTCACGTCCTTTTAGGAACTACCTAAATAGAAAATTTAGAAATAAATGGATAGGTAGAAGCGGTCCTTATAATTGGCCAGCTAGGTCCCCAAAATTGACCAACATGGATTTCTTCAAATGGGGTTATATTGAAAATATTGTATATGCTACACCCTCTAGTCGATATGAAATTAAGAATTTCGATCGCTTTCGCTTCTATAACATCCGATATGTTGAATAATGTAAATAAATCGTTTGAAGCTAGAATCACGTGTTGCATTGCACAAGATGGCAAGCATTTTGAGCATATGTTATAGTAATTTTACATTTTTTGCTTTTAATAATTTGTCTAGCTAGTGTACCTACAACTACACGTGTGCATATTTATTAGATGCTAGACTGTTTTTGACAACTATGCCAAGATGATTAGTTTAAAAATTTTGAGAGAATTGCAAATGTTCTTCGATTTACCATTAAATTTGAAATTCGTAAATTGCATGAAAAGCATAATACCCAGGTATTCTAGCTTCAAACGATTTATTTACATTATTCAACATATCGGATGTTATAGAAGCGAAAGCGATCGAAATTCTTAATTTCATATCGACTGGAGCAGTAGAGGGTGTAGCATATACAATATTTTCAATATAACCCCATTTGAAGAAATCCATGTTGGTCAATTTTGGGGACCTAGCTGGCCAATTATAAGGACCACTTCTACCTATCCATTTATTTCTAAATTTTCTATTTAGGTAGTTCCTAAAAGGACGTGAAAAGTGAGAAGGAGCTCCGTCCAGTTGTAGCCACATTTTCTTTCGTATGGTAAGTAGTAGGTTTTCGAGAAGGATCCAGAAAAAGAAAAGAAAAATCAAATATTTTCTTCCATTCAGGTGTCCGTCAAAAAAATACCGGCCAATAACGTATTCGCCCACAATCCCTCCCCGAACGTTTACACTCCATCGGTGTTGGCGCTCATCAGTACGGAATAAATGTTTGTTTGCTGTATCGTTATAATGAAAATTATGTCTATTTACTAACCCATTATTGTGGAAAGTAGATTCATCGGTAAAAAATACATAATTAAAAAAATCAGGATCTTCTCCAACTTTATCCAAAGTCCATGAACAAAAATTTAGACGTTTATCATAGTCCTGTTTTGTCAACTGCTGGTGTTGTTGAATATGATATGGATGGATCGAATTTTCTTAAGTATTCTACACACACTCATTTGACTTATTCCTAATTCACTTGCAGATTTTCTAGCACTGGTATTAGGATTCTCCGTAACCGACAGTAGTACATCAAATTCGTTGGCGTTGTCAACAGTAACTGGTTAAGTTTTATTCACCTTCTCGTATGCAACGTTACCAGTATCACGGAATCTATTGTGTAGACTTTCAAACACTTCCTTTTTTGGGTGGACTGTATCAGGGTACTTTTGAGCATAAACTCTAGATGCTGGGAGACAATTTTCTAAACATTCCCCCATGCAAAGGATCATGTCGACTCTTTCGATTAACGGGTACTCCTTCATTTTTAGTAGCAATAAAATTTGAAACAGGATTGTCCAGATAATTAACAGAGGATTGTCATAAGATGACATGTTAGTCACCACTAGATTATGCATGCATTTTTTGTTTTAAAATCGATTTACCATTAAATCTAAGAAAATTGTAAATTGCACGAAAAGTATAATACCTAGATATAAGACATCCTTATACCATTCGAAAGAGGATTCTTTTTAGGTTAATTAATAAAATACAGGGTGTCTCATTTAAAATAAACCCGATATTACACATTGAATGACATAATAATGAAACTATAAATTCTTAACACCCTGTAAAGAGATGTTTAGTACTCAATCGTGAAATACATTCAATGAATGCCTAACTATTTAGATATAAGAGAAAATTTTCTAGAATTTGTTATATTAATTAGATATTATTTTTTTAGAGAAGCTCACATTTTAAGAAAATTCAGAATAACTCGGAGCCCTCTGTACCTACTTAGGTATAGGGAACCGTTAAGAAAGAGTATCATATTTCTTATGGACAATCAGAAAATGCAATAAAATGTAAGGTGTCCCATAAGAGAAAATATAACTTTCATACGCCACAAATTTATGGGACATCCTGTATATTCCAAAATAATTTTAAAATGTAGCTTCTATCAATGTACAAACCTCCATCCCGTTGGTCGTGATTCACCCTGTATATATATTTAACTGAAGATTATCCTGTACCAGTCATATTATGATATTTCTGAATATGAATTCAATTGATACATAATCAAGATGAGTTATAACATAAGCCGTTACTGGTAAATAACCAGGGCGAGGGCAAACACCCCTTCCGCCATTGAATAACGTCAAAAACTGTTAGGGCAATACCTACAATTTTACATTTTCATAATATTGCTTAATACCACTATAAATTTTCAATCAAATTGATTACCAAAACAAAGCACCGCCACCCAGACAAATATCATGATTTCAAGGTTGTTGCCTATCTTCAGTTTGCCGCAGAGCGTCGAGCCGTGTCTGACTTATTTGAACTAATATTAGTATCAATCTTCAGCGTGGCGCTGACGGTGGAGACCAATATGATCGATGCATTGAACACGTATAGTTGGTGGATATAATCACCCGGCAAGTGGAATTATTTAATTCAAGATTATCCTGTACCAGTCATATTATGATATTTCTTAATATGAATTCTACGAGCCAATGACAAAGATATCAATTATTGTGATGCTTAAAAAAAAGATTGGATGAATCTGTAAAGCTTACAGATACCTAATTTTGAATTCACCAGAAGGGGTATTTCGAGGATTATATATGACCCTCTAAGTTACCAGAATTGCTTTTCTCATATTATAATCATTGTGATACTATATACCGGAGAAATCCCTGCTGTATTCGTATTCAATAGGTAATAATCCTAAATTATATCCACCGTATACCAATATATCATATTTCTATGAAATAAACACGAAGCCCATCCATTTCGTTCCGGTCACATTGACACTTTAAATGAAGTTATAAATTTCATCGTATACTATAGGTATGCATATAAATAACGTGAGTAATCATATCAATGTGAACATTTCACCTAGCTATAAATTTGATTAAGGGTTGACAGACCTAGGACATTCGTTTATTTTCTCAATAATTTATCTAAAATAAAGTCCCACTTTAAAGGGACGATTTCTTATCGACTGATTTCTCTAGCAAGTTTGGTCATGATGGCCATAAAATACAAATTTCGAAATTCGGCCATTTTTCAGGGTAGAAGATTTTGGTCAAAATCTAATCAGCCCATCGGTTAGGATTACGATCTCGCTCGGTTCTCGATATACTAAGTACGAAAATTCACTGCAGACATCCCCAGGTATATACGTAAATACGTACACACATACATTTCTTCCTAGAATACCTTTTGATTGACTCTAGGGACTTTGAAAAGTGAAGATTTCACAAAATTAAAATTTCACACTTCATAACAACAATAAAACATTTTAATTTTAAATTTTGGTAGATGACCTTGATGATACTAGATTACCTATACCTACTATTTTTAATATTTGGAATAACACCATCGTTATTCATCAAAAAAGCATTCATAAGCCAAATGGAACAAAAATGAACGTTGAATCCAAAAAACCTATGCTTAATGTACTGAGTTATTTTCAAAGTAATTTAGGATTTTGCATTAAGGGGCCTCGCTACCTGGGTGTAGATTTTATGAATCTCTCTGTTTAACGTCCCCGAGGCGAAGTATGAAGGTTGATCCATATGATATAATACACGACAACCCCTATTAAGTGTATTACAGGTAGTATTAATGAATGTTATTCCACTATAACACTCTTTTGATTTTGGCAAGAGATTTTTATTTTTCAAAGAACAAATATGCGTGGAATTCACCGTAGAATCGCGGATCATATTTTTTATCTTCAATAAAAAAATAATAACAAAGTTTTTAACTTAAATCTTAGAATTTTTATTTATTCTATGTGATCCGAGATTTTCTATACACTTCTCTGTAAGCATACAAAATTTTGCACAGATAGGATAATTAATTTAAGAGAAATAATGGAGCTACGATATCGCTTAGTAGCGAGCCACCTTGAGGCAATTCAAAAAAAAATCCCGATGGCCTGTAGTCAGCGGAAAGGTAAATTTTTCAATTGAATTGAAATTTGAACAACCTTTTCATTGGTATACCTTCATGTTATTACATAAAATTGTCGTATGTGTCATAACCTTGCGGTTAGAGGTTTTTGTTTTGGCAGTTGAATATAAAGCAGACAGGGTTCGAGATCCACCTCGAGGCAGAATTTTTTTTTTCGCCTATTTCTTTTCAATAAATATACCATATATTTTTTAAATCAGGGTCTATATTAAGATCTCCAGAAAATGTACAATTACATCAAATTTATATTGAGTCTTCATGTTTTATCAATATTTGTTATTTTTCTTTATTAATTTTTATTTTTTTACCTGTGTATTTTATGAAAAATTGCTTTGGACAAAAGTTGTAAGTACTGATTATATCTATAGCCTAAAATTATTTTTGATGATATATACACTACGGCTCTTTTTTGATAATTTTTTTAAATGTTTGAATGGTCGCCATTTTAAACTACTTACCCGATATTGCCCAATAACGAACTCGACCGAGATATTTGAGAGATTGATTTTTGTAGCAAATTTGAACTTCTTGATACCTTACAAATTTCGTAATTTCCCATATATATATATATATATATATATATATATATATATATATATATATATATATATAGAAATTCTTGAACCATTTATTAATATTCAGGTAGAAAATCTTGGGCTTCTGGTTCGTGGATAACAAAAACAAAGTTCTCTATGGTATGTTTATTGAAATGCAAGACGTTTCGTTTGGGGCTCCAAACTTCTTCAGTTGTAATTAATGAGATACATGTGACACATGTAAATTAATACAATGGATCTTTTCTCCTAAGGTTAAATCGAAACTTCTAGAAATATTATAAATAAAATACATAGTAATGTCTTTTTGGAGGCCAAACTGGATAACAACTAACAATGGTCTTTATGGTAACTTGCTGACTACTGGTCGGCATCTCTGGCACGTAAATATCCTTATCACTTTTGTTATCTTCTTAAAACTGCGTCTTGCAGATGTAATATGATATGGTGCAATACTACTGCGTCTTGCAGATGTAATACGATATGATGAAATACTGCGTCTTGCAGATGTAATATAATAGTATGAAATAATATTTAAATAATACCTTTGTTGTTATTATATGACTTTAAAAATAATTCAATTATAACTTTATATAACATATATATATATATATATATATATATATATATATATATATATAAAAATTTGAACCAAATGTTTTTTTTGACTAACTTATGTAACTTATGTAATATAACAACACGCCGTTGAAATTTTTTCGAAATTCAAAAGTGTGAACGATCGCAATAGGTACATTTCTATAAGAAATTTACCTAAAAACATCCGAAGCTCCGAAAATTCCTCAAAGCACATTATACAACCAAGAAGATCCAAAGTTAGCAACGGATATTGAATTTACAAGGATAATAATTTCAATACTGAAAATTATTATTGAAAACTTACAAATACTGGAATAAGAGAGAAAAAATGCAAAGATCAGTCCGTACCATAAGTGAAGCAAAGTTGTTGATTGCAATGCCATAATAAATCTCCTTCCAGACAGAGCTAGCAACTACTATAAAACCGTATTATGTTTTCGTAACATAAATCGCTTTTTAAATGTTGTATTACTTCGAACATATGGCCAGATTCGTGGATGTTTTTATAAGCTGCACATCGAGAAGTCGTCCGTCTTAGAGCGAGTTTCAAAACGAAGCAAACGTGTTCATAATATCATATTTCAGAGGAGGATACTAATGAGAGATATTACACGAACATTTAAAATAGATATTATTATATAACAGTTTGTTTCAATAAATTAATAATAGTTACTTTACATCATAAAACTCTGAATGAAAAAAGTAAATAATAATCAATATCAAGAATAATACAAATGTATCAACTGTTGGGGATAGATTGAAGAAACCCTAACACAACACATTTTGCAGGGAACGAAAAAAACGACGATTTAGTAGTCTAAAGAAAACCAGTATTGCTGTTTTTCACATTGTGCATTCAAGGAAAGAAACCTTTTTTTATATATTCTGAAGGACATCTGAGTTCATTCTGGACGAAAAAGCAAACATGCAAAATGAGATAATCTCAAGCATCTCTACAATTTACCATCAGAATAGCGACTAGTCTTGCTTCTCTATAACATTCACAGGTGACGACTTGAATTGTGTGGAGAATGAAAAACAATATATCTTTTAGGAAAATAGTATTTTTTTTAACAACTAAAAAGAACAACACGATAAAAATTTAAGTAACTAAAAAATCTGGTGTGTTCACTCAAACGATTTTCGTAATGCTCTCACGAGTTTTATCGATTATAAAAATTATCTGATCCAGACAATAACGTTTTTCAGCTATTTGTCTAGCAGCAATTGCGAGCAGGATGTGCAATCTGTATCACCAGCGACCCTTACCGGTACCCTACAAAACAAAAAAAAGCAACAAAATAGGACTATCGGTTTCCGACATAATCGTAGCGCAGACAGACAGACCAGTGGCGAAAAATAGGTTTTTGTATCTCTGAAAGGCTACTTGGAGCGTTAGAAATGTCATAAATAACTTACAAAAACTAGGACCGTCTTCATTAGATGTAAATATCAATATTTCTATCTAATCTATATGCTTTGTTTAGTGAGATTGTTTTTTGATGTCATCAGACATCAATGGACAAAGAATTATTTATGTATCAATAAAATAAAAACGGATCATTTTCGGGAAACCTATTATTTAATAATGAAGATTCAACGCCAAGGCCATTCAGGGACTTTTTCTTTCTCGAAAAATCAGTCCATCAAATTTTATGCTGAAGGAAAATCAAAATTTATTAGGTACCTATTTGTTTTGGATATACAGGGTGGCCCAACGAAAACTTTACATACCGATTTAACGAATGTTAACCAAAAGATGGAAAAATGCACGGACCCGTTGATTTTTGATTCGAGGGGGAACAAATTTGGTACTTTTTCAGTCCCGTAACTCCTACCCCCTAACGGGGGTATGCACAACCCTCTGATTTTAAATAGGGATGAGGGGTATTGCTATACCTCATTTCAAAGATCTCATCGAGTACTATCCAGTCCTAAAGTTTGGGTTGAAAATTTTCAAGTCGTGCAAAATGAGGTGGTGCGCCATCTTGCTGAAAAATGATCCTATGATGGTCTTCTTCAGTCACCAATACTTGCACAAGGGCTAGATAAATAGTGTTTTCTAATAAATCCTGATAAAAGTCACCACTGAGGTTACCTGGTATAAAAAAGGGGCTGATTATGTTATTTTCTTAAATACCCGCTCAACAAACATTTACTTTTTGTACATGATGTACTTCATGAAATAGTCTAGGATTTTCGTCTGACCAATACCGACAGTTATGCCTATTTACAGTTCCGTTGAGGTAAAATGAACACTCATCCGAAAAACAGATATCGAATATATAATATTGATTATTGTTAGTATTTTTACTGATCACTTCACACACCTGGAGTCGGCGATCAAAATCATCCTCATGCAGTTCCTGAACCAATAGTATCTTGAGAGGATGAAATTTATGTTGTTTAAGGATTCTCCTTATTATTGTGAGTGATACACCAGATGCGTCAGACAATTTCCTAGTACTGACAGTCGGATCCATTGCTACATGACCTAAAATAGCCACTTCCATCGCTTCGTCTCTTTCATGTACCCCCTTTTTATGTTCGAGTGAGCCAGTAGCTTCAAATTAGGAAATTAGTTGCAAAACGTAAGTAGTGGAGACATTTCTTTCAGGATGACGTTCGTTAAATAAAATAACTGTTATTCACGCATACTCGTCATTATTAAAAAACAATTTTAAAATTTCCGCCCTTTCTTCTACGGAATACACCATTTTATTCTAGTGAAAACCACAAGCGAGTTAGCACGGTGGTAACATTCGAAAAATTCACGATGAACTGAGGTAAATAAAGATGTAAATAGTATGGTCTCAATCTGTTTTGAACTAAAGAAGAAAATAAATAAATTCTGAAATGCAAGTCTGATAACAATAATTTTCCTCATGGTCACTTACAAATATTTTACCTTGTCATTTCGTTACGGAAGGAAATTTTTGAGCAAAATTTTAGGGTCATATAGTACTCGATGAGATCTTTGAAATAAGGTATAGCAATACCCCTTGTCCCTATTTAAAATCAGGGGGTTGTGCTTACCCCCGTTAAGGGGCAGGAGTTACAGGTCTGAAAAAAGTAGCAAACTTGTTCCCCCTTGAAACAAAAATCAACGGGTCTGAGCATTATTCCCTATTTTGATTTTAAAGTCAATATATCGGGGTGTAAAGCTTTCATTGGCACACCCTATTTTAATTTTGAAACAATAGTTTTGAATTAAGTCAACGGCTAAATTGAAATTAATAATGAATATATATAATATAATTAATAATGAAATTCGTTAAATGGGATTTAACGAGATATCGACCAATGTACTGTGCAGAACGTTAATAAGAATGTCTCTATTCATTCTCATCTGGAATAAATGAAAACAATTAATATATTTATACATATGACTCATTTGTGGAATTGTTATTTTCTATCTGAAAAAAGTTCAAATAACAATGTATGCCGTTTGGCGGATAGTAGCTTAGCTTAGGAATGGTTTTCGGCTAGAACGCGCTAGCTCACTTGTTCCAATTATCAGCTAAGGCGCCATTGATAGCTATCTTCGCACACTAATATTGTTCTGAATACCCATCTCTCAAAATATTTATAAGCTATCATCAAGAATCAGAACATTTTTATCAACAACTCAAGAATGGTCTGATTTTTTAGTTTAAATATATTAACGCTCTGCTGTAACTGTGTCTGGAAAAGAAATTGTTGAAAACCCATACAAAATTCCTGATTACAAATAGAATAGAATCAATAATAAGGAACTAATGGCTTAGAATGAGCTAACATTTAAAATTATGGTGCTAACAACCGACATGTCTTTTGTTGACAAAGTCAACTTTGGCGAAATACTTGTTAAATGTAGATACATACAGTAGCATATATAAAACTTTTTTAAAATTTTCCAGTGCACCAACTAATAAATTCGGTCCTCGTTTTTGTGAAAAAGTCTTATTGCACAATTTTGAGTGTATTATTAGTCATTAAGATCGTTCAACGTTCACTTATATTCAGAGTTTTCAAAACATTGTGGAAACACATATTTTAGGCTCTACCATTCAATTCAATTCAATTCTTTATTTGCTTCTATAACAGTTACAGTTTTAGCATCGTCAAATTTCAAAATAGGAGATAAAACTAGAGACTAAGTTAATAACTAAAAATCTAAACCAAACCAGTAATAAAAATAAATAAAAATATATTGGACAGGTTTCCAAATAATTGTATAAAAGGTATGGTAAGAATCTGAAGTACAGTTGAATAATACATATTAAAATTTTGCGACATACAACATATAAAATTTACAAATATAACATATAGATACGTTGACTAACAGTAATCATACGTTTTGCATAAGATTTAAAATATCACAGTTAAAAAATTCTTCGAGAGTATATGGACAGAGTTTGATTAGTATTGATTTGATTGATTTCATAATCTTTAACATCGGAAGTTCTTGAATATTTTGAGGCAGTTTATTAAAACAATGTATGGGAATATTGATGAAGATCTTTTTTGTTGAAGTTAATCTATACCGTGGAGCACATATTTGTTGTCTTTGCCTTGTCTCATAATCATGTTAGTCTGAGTGGTGAACAAGTGTTCTTTGCTTTTCTCTTGCCGATAAGATGCAGTTATATATAAATAATGCCGACACTGCCATTATCTTTAATTTTTTGAAATGTGGTCTACATGTTTTCGAAGGCGTTATTTTGGTCATAGTCCTTATAGCGTGTTTTTGAATAATGAAAATTCTTTCCCAGTCAGTTGAGTTACCCCAAAATAGGACACTGTAATTTAAGTGACTTTGACATAGGCCAAAGTATGCAGTTATAGTTACTGTAAGAGGTAAATACTTCGAAAGTTGTCGTAACAAAAATACAGTTCTTGTCAAGTTTTTTGCTGTCTTCTATTTGAGGTTTCCAACTAAGCCTGCAGTCCAGTGTCACTCCTAAGAACTTAACACTCTCATTATTAGGTACCTCTTTTAGTGAGAAATTTTGGTGTTTGGTTTTGTTGCGGTTTAAGCACAGTGGGTTGCGGAGAGCCATGTGTCCAGGGCTTCTATTTTCAGTGGATTGACGGTATCAGCTTCCTGACCAGAATTATGCTTGGCTGACAGAGCACAATCATCAGCAAATTGTGTAGTCAATGCTCCCTCCATAGTTAATGATAAGTCATTCACATAGATAATAAACGTCATAGGGCCTAAGATTGATCCTTGGGGGATGCCAGTGTCCACAACAGTTGCAGTTTTCTAAGAAGGTAAGTAGTCTGTTGTTAAAAGCAATTTCTATTATTTTAGATACAGACGGAATTATACTAATTGGGCGATAGTTGTGTACATCACTGGGATCTCCTGTTTTAAAAATTGGGGTTACTTTAACCGTTTTTAAGTCAGATGGAAATATTCCTTCTTCAAAGCATTTATTTATTATTAACTTCAAAGGAGAAATTAGGCCATTTCGAAGAGTCTAAAATTTTGTTGCTGATACCAAATACGTCTTTTGATTTGCTGTTGCTCAAATTGTTAATAATTCCAAAAATTTCCGTCTCATCCACCGGGTAAAGAAAAAGTGTATGTTTCCATTCTATGTTATGTGGTAAAAAAGAGACTGGATCAATATTTGAGTAGTTTAAAATGCCTTCACATGTAACTTTCCCTATTGTTGTGAAGAACTGGTTAAACTCTTCAACTGGGATATTTATGCTATCCTTCTTTGAATTTACTGACCTGTTCTGATCAATTACTTGGCAGATATTTTTTGACTTATTTGAGGATTCTTCAATTTGTCTTGATATGTAATTACTTTTGACATTATTGATAGTTTGACGATAATGAGCTCGGTATTTTTTTAGTTTCAGATAGATTTAAATATTTGAGTTGTTGATTTAAGTCGTACAAGGTCTTAAGAATGTCACCCTTTTTCTTAATTTTATGATCGAAACATTTGTTTTTCTTGTTTTAACTTTGAAATCTTTATTGACAAATGTAGTCCAATTGAATTTTTGCTGGATACATTTCTATATGAAATCTATAATATAAAAATGAATCGCTGAATGTGTTACTAAGCGCAAATCTAGAGAGCAGCAGAGCCGATTTCGCTAATTCTCTTCTTGTTGTGTTCATTATAATCAGAAAAAGGTTCTTACGAAAGAAAAAAATAAGAAAGTTGAGCGGAACATTAGAAAATTTAAGAACATTTATGAAAACTTAAAGATAATATTAATTTTACAAACAGTACATACAGTTGTTTGACAACTGTCAGTTGTTTGAAATAACTGGCAGCAATAGAGAAAGAACATGCGCTGCAAATATCTTTTAACAAATAGATGGATCGGTTGATAAATAATAGTTTAATGTCAATTTATTATACAGTGAGTTCATGAGAAGTGTTTATTCATCTCGGTAAGTTAAAATCGATCACACCTAATATTGAAAGAATTAAGACCCTGGATTGTGTTGCGGGAGCGGTAAAATCAAATTGACGCCATTGGTGCTGCCACCAGAGCCTCTGCATTCATTGGTTTAAGGAAATGGAACAGATTCAATACTCATATACAGGAATACAATAATTGTTTTCAAATGAAGTCATTTGGCGCAATAAAAGTTATTCAATACAATTTTATGCTAACTTTCAAGGTAACTATGTTGTAAAAAAATAAACTTTTACTTCCACGGGTCTGAATACGTTAGTAATTTTCAATTGAAATCATACATCAATTAAAGTAGCGTACAGTAGGTTTGTAGCCAGGTGAATAACCAAAAGCAGCCAGTCAAAAGTGGATGGGGGAATGGCAGTGCTGACAAAGTATCTTGAAAGTCACATGGTGGTACAATTTTTGCAAATTGATTTCATGGGCTATTCAGCAAAACAAGTCGATCAGCGTTATGCACACAAAAATCGGTGAACAGACCACAAGTGGAGTGGAGCAATTTCAAATGTTTTTGCATCAGACAACGAATTGGTTGTATTATTCAAGACTACATAAAACCGCATGCCACAAAATTGTCAGCAAAGCCTATAAGACGCCTGCAGGACAACACGCAAGACGCTATAATACGGCAACAATTGATGAAGTCACTATTGTTGTCGTGGGTGAAAATTTAGAAAACCAAGATATTGTTATTGCTTTTTTTAAGGCAGGACAACGTCTGTCGGGTCAGCTAGTTACCTAATAAAAGCACTCAGTCGAATTGTATACCTCCGTTAAGAAAGTCGGTCAAAAAAATACTGGTTTCGGTTTTGTCGACGTGTAGACAATTAAATTTCTGGGCTCAATTTGGTAAAGTTTGTGCATGCGGATCAGTCGATGTTTGGTACTTGTTATTATATACTTATATTTCACATATCGCATTAGTTATAAGGATTTATTGCTAGTTTTTTGCTTCCAGAAAGCTGATTCTTTTAGGAGGTGAAATATGCTTTTTTTCAAGGCATTATCGTTGGTATATATATGATTTAAGTTTTTTTTGAATCTAGCACTTCTGGCATCACTGAAAATATAGCCGCAAGTTTATATTAGCAAGTCTTCTACAGGTCTTTATTATGTATCGTTATGCGACTATGAATAATATTATAAAGTGAAATATTCAATTACTCCTATATATAATTATTCATGAAATAAAACATATCTAAGTATCGCATCCGTTTACATTCTCATTTTCACTCAATTGGTGCCGAGGATAATAGGTCAACTTTCCGATTCTGCAAAGGTAACACCATAACCCTATTGTTAGCTGAAGCACCGGATAACCCTTAGTCATTATGGAACAATTGCGCTGGATTACTAGAAAGGATTTTAATCATCCTTTTAAAAGTTTCATTAGAAGCTTTTGTAGAATATTTTGTTACCTATTAGCGTGCAACCTCAAGTCGATATTTATTACGACCGACTCCAACAGCAACGTGTGTCAAATTCTAATAGGTATATTTATTATAAATCGAGATAAGGATATTTAGGTGTTTATAATAACCATAAAGATATAGTTATTATCTCTTAGCGATTATATGTTGATTCATAAATTATAGTTTTAAGTTTTATAGTTTGACATATTTTAGTTTGTTATTTGTAATATGGTGGTATGGGGGTATTATTCATAACTAATGGAAAGAATAATGAGAAAATGGATTTTATCCTTTATGTGTTTTATGAAATATTTTCTGTGTATAAATAATCTGACGTAAATATAAAATAAACTAAGAAATAAATAACTCATTTGGAGGATTAATTCCTAATTTAGAATAATTGTCACTCTGATGACATTTTAACCTGCACTTTTTTTTGTCTTTACAACAACTCATCTATCAGATTTTCTGTAACTTGATAATCATATCTTGTTAGGCCTTATCTTTTGTTTTTCGATCGAGGCAGTCAGCAGACTTTTCAAAGGCTTGCATTGTTTTATCATAGTCATTTAAGATTGATAGACTGCAGGTCCTCTGATAATAATATTGGCTACCATTTCAGTAATTAGTGATAATGAAAGGAACTACATCAACACATCCACGGGTCAACCTGAGATAGTATGTTTAAAAACTGACTGTTGAAATCAAGCCGTGGCAGATATTGTTGAATGCCGTCAAAAGGGACGCTTATCGAAACATGCAGCCACAGCTTTACCAGTGGACTGTTAGCCGTGCGGATAAAACTGTCAAGAACAACATCTGTGGACGCCTACTTACTCATATATTTCTTTAAATTATACAATTATATTTTTCTAAAATTATATAATGATAATTGCCATAGTCAGATGTTTTTTTCTACTTATTATTTGATCACAGTTTTCTCTTCGTCTGTTTCTCTTGACCGACTTCGCAAGAAGCTTCGTTTAAAATAAAATAGTAAACATGCATCAATTTTGATATTTTGTTTCTTTTGCAAGAGCAGCTTTGCACCACACTAAAAATTGAATCCGACATCTTTTTCCCCCTAAAAACTACCTCTTAGGGCATGCAGGGGCAATATTTTTCGAATAATGAAAATTATCATTGACAGGAATTAAACTAAAGATACTTTCCCTCGACGTTAGAAATTTATAAACGTCAAAGGTTGCGGAGTTACATAAATCACTAAGGACTGTGACATAAATATTTTTTTCAAAAAATGGGACCGACTTAAGTAGTTCGTTCAGTGAAAAGTTCAAAGTTAATTCTATTGGTGCTGGTACTTTTGAAGTTAGTGATGAAAGTAACAACTGCACCACTTAAAAATTACCAGCACAAATAGAATTAAACTTATTTGAGTTTTTCAGTACATCAAACTATAAAGTCGACGGATTTTTCGTAAAAAAATTATATTTATACGTTATAGGTTTAATCTACCTATTTATGTAGGTATGATGTACCATTATTTCTGTTGTAATATTCAGAAGCAATTCTTAAACTTGATCCACTCTTTCAAAACTGTTGTCTTCCTCATTGCCCAAATTATGGATCAGGTAGAACTGTTGTATGTTTGGGGAAGCAACCTATTTTCCAATATGATTTGGTTACTATACGTTATATGAATTTTATAATATTAGGTATTGAAATGTTATATTAAATAGGTATTCATAGGTCTACAAACGTAGGATACCGAGAGACGATTTCATGTCGAAAAATTCTAACAATGATTATTTTTTGCATGTGTTTTCGAATTCAACTGTGTATGTATACTTCTATCAAAGAAATGAGTATAAGCAGGGCATAATATAATATACTCTTTTTTTCAAATTATCGTCTGATGTTCATAGTTGGTCGGGTAACGACCTTCTCAAACATAAATGACTTCTCCCTTAAAACACCGCAACAGAAAATAATTCTCCGGGGTACAAGAAGCTTCCTACCATGAAGGGTGGTTTCTGTGCAGGGGCTAAATTATAGCGGCACTCTCCCTTTTTTTCTCCCTGTTCACTTTTTAATGGGTATGTGCGATAATTCTCTGACGAAATTGGACCGTACTAGTCTGAATGTGCATTATTGAGTTATGATTATGTTTCTGAGGGGAGCTTATATAGATAATCAATGGTAAGCTTAGTTTATACATTAGTAAACTGGCAATAAGAGAAATAAAGTATAATTATCAAAATTAATCACAGATGTGATCTTTTATATGACAACAGAAAATTTAGATTAGTTAGATTCTAATGATCTTGGTTTAATTCACGTAACTGGCGGATATGTCATTCAAATTATTGACTAATTAAATAAATTTTCATACGATTCATTCGCAACAAATCTAATAAGAATATTTCAGTCATATTGTTCATCCTCTGATTTTTGTCTGGAAATACGGGAAAATCAATATCAGCAGAAATATCGATGGAACCAAGGAAAGAGATATCAATTTGAATGAAGCCACCTGTTTTTTATATCAAAACTTTTTAGACTAAACAAGCTCTTGAAATTTATCTTCCCGCTAGCTACATGTAATTGAAGTTTTCGCTGAAATATAAATTGCCTGCGAACTGTTCGACTGTGAGATTTCATCACCATTATCCTAGTTTAGAATTTAATCGAATGCTTATAATGATCAGTTCAGAAATCTAAAAATAAAGTTTTTTTCCATCGAAAAACTATTCCATTGTGAACAAGTAAACACTCAAAACTTTTAGGTAGGTTTTTAACATAATGAGCTTATCAATTATAAATAAACTCTAACGCTGCTCCTCCAAATAGAGAATGTTGTTCATAGTTATTTACGAAGTTTTGTGTTTTTTAGACAGTCATTATGGTTTAAATGGGAGGGGTTTTAAATACTAAACTACAATTTTACGAAATGCTATTTTAAACTGCGATATAATTAGAAGTAATTAACTAGTGAGTGAGTTCCACCAAACTATTTACAAAGTTGGATAACATTAACTACCTGCGATTTTTCCATATCACATATAGACAAAATCATAGAATTACTCTGAAAGTTACATCGGATTCTAGTCTCCTCTCAATGAATTTCCCTCAGAATAATGCGATAAATGATATGAATAAAATTAATATTGTAACTCTTCCATTTAATCGTTTTATTTGTTATTATTTTTATTGTACATCAAATTTTCTCCAATGATAATCATTAGTTGCCTAGTTGCAGTTACGAAGGCTTTGAAATTTTATATCAAAGCTGCGTGTTGGCTTTGCATGCAACATAAAACTACAAGACGAAGCTACTTCACGTCAATATGATTTTTTTTTGCACGAATACCAAGTTTTTGAATGCGCTCACCTATAATAATCCCTAACAGTTGGTGATATTTTAATCATTTAATATAAATACATTACTCAGCCAATTGTAAATTGTAATTTATGTACCGGGTGTCTGATTAAGAGAGGTACGCGGGTGTACCTCCGAAACTATATACCCTACAACTTAGGGATAAAAAAATATAATTCAAATTTGCATATGGAAATATGGAAATTATTTTCAAGTTTCCTGCTCTACCGCAAGGGGGCGTAATTTATATAGTAACACAAAAGATCATTTTTCTATAAAATTTGCCCAATAATAGGACCATGAATATTAAATATTTGTAATTCAAACATCATTTGACGTAAGTCTGCTCCAATAATTTTTCCTCTATAAGTGAAATAACAGGTACCTAAGGGTTAGTGGGAAAGCCAACTCAATAAAATCGTTGTACCTACCGCTTTATGGATTTTGACAAACTTTAGATATTTTCAAAGAGAATCCATTGTTCAATAAACAACTTTTCCCTTTGTTTCATGCCATTGGTTTCAATGCACGCTAGATGGCTTTATGTGAATAATTTTATATTTTCATCTTTTCTTCGGATTTTTCAAATACTATATTATATTTTTCATTCCTTTATCTAAAAGAGCGTTAAATTTATAGAAAAATAGTCCAAACCGCATTTCAATATCTAAGTGAAATAAGAGAAAATATAGCTATAGTATATTATCTATTGCTATTTGTCATAAATATAAGTATACTAGCAGTACCCGTCGCGTTGCTGCCGTATTAGTAATAATTGTAGAGATATATGAAATTTTAAATAAATATTTATGTTGGTTATTGGCCATGTGCAGATCCTCGAGCATCTAGCTCCTCCCACTTTTTTACCACTAACTTCACGAACATTGAATATAGTAGTAATTTAAGCCAAATCTTAGGCAGGTGACAGATCCGAAGGAGTTCGAATACACGAGCACCACTCGAACATGTTCAACCTTCTCTTGTCCACGCAGTGGTGACGTAAGTGGTTAAAAATGCGCGAACTTTACCAAATTCAGCTCAAAATGCAAGCATACCGTTGTATGTGTATCGTGAGATGGAGTAGGTTTAATATTTGTGCCTGTCCCTAACAGAAGTGCTGTCCTCTCTCTTGTTCTAGATAATATAGGTGTCCTTTGGATAATGGTTCTTGACGTGTAAGACGTATCTGACACCACACCAAGAAACCATATGGGAAAAGTGGTATTTTCACTATTATCCTCGCAATGTTTACGATTTTTCTCTCCATAAGAACCTTCCTTAACAATAACAATAATAATAATATTTATTCATGTAAAAACAGCAGTGAATATAAATTAAGTGTAAATATTTCAAGTAACATAAATAAATAGATATCATACTCAATATGTGAAGAACACTTGTTTTGAGCCATTATACCGAATGTAAAAATAAAGAATAAAGATCAATATATAAAATTATAATAATGGTGTTAAAAATATTTTTAAAACTATAAATAATCTAAATTAATATGAATTCATAAAAAATAACTTTTATACATACACTTCTTCACAAACATAAGTGTACATCTACATGTTTACATTTATCTCTAAAAATATAAGAATATAATATGTAATATTAATGATAATTATAATTATAATGTATTTACCAACTATTTTTTTACAATATCATGAATCAAAGAATTTAAAAAGAATAAAACATATAAATATAATTACAGAATATCAATATCATATATATTTGTTTATAATATTTTGTAGGTACTACGGTAAAAAAACTCTGATATCACTAAAGGAGAACCTTGAAAGTGACCAAAAAATTATTTATCGTAGGTAGATGTGTTATGGGTGCGGATGTATGGAGTATCTATAGGTATTAAGAGGCAAATTTAAACTGGCAAATTGTAGAAACTAGTTTGGAGAGGGCGAGTAGGATGGAGCATTTAAAATTCAGAATATTACAGAATATAAGCATGGTGGTGATAACCGACATTGATTATTTCGTGGATTTGTAACCTCGGTGTTTCTTTAATCCACTTTTTTGCTCGCATTTTGAATTGAATTGTTGAATTAATTCTTTGCAGTTGTAGAGGTAATTGAATGAATAATTTAGGGCCTAAGTAATAGCTTTTTTTTTCGTTCTTGGTATTACACCATACTTTTCCTTATTTCGTGTTTTGTAATCATGGGTTGAAGGGATGAGGTCACTTTTGTGTTTGTGTTGCCTCACCACAACGGTCAGGTAAAACAACTGTCTTATATCCATTCATTCAGTCATTATAAAGTAAATCGGAAGAGAACATACGTGGTTTCTTATAAATTACTTTGATTATATATTTTTGTATTGTTTCCAAAATTTTCATATGGACGTTGCTTGCTGCGCCCCATGCAATTATTCCATAACTAAGGTGACTTTGTACCAGAGCATGGTACAGAATGCTCTGTTGCTCTGTGGACAATATTTTAGAAAGATGTTTGAAATTATAAAGAGTGCACCTCAGCTTTTTTGTTACATAATTAATGTGAGTATCCCATCTCAAATAAATGCCCAAGTATTTGATTGATTTAACTGGATGGATGTTCATTGGAATGTCTTCTCTGCTAATTGTTAATGTATCGAAATCCAATTTGTTGCTACAATAAGAAGTGAATGGGACGTATTGGGTTTTGCTGAAATTTATTGTCACTGACGAACCATTCTGATATAATTTTAAAGTTTGTTTCCGCTTTTTGTTTTAGAGTATTCCAGTCTCTATCGCTAAAGAGAATTGCTGTGTCATCAGCAAAACTCACCCCATCACCATTGATCTCTAAACTGAATAGGTCATTCAAGCAGATATTGAAGAGCACTGGTCCTAAAATGGTCCCCTGGGGAACCCCGTATTTGATATCTAGAGTTTCACTTGTCGAATTATTAATTTTTACAAGTTGTTTCCTGTTAATTAGGTAGTTTTTCATTAGGGTGTATGGTATTACTCTAAAACCAATGCTTTCCATTATTACTAATAATTGGGAATGACAAACTGTGTCGAAAGCTTTTGTGAGATCCACGAATATGCTCAGTGCTGGGTGACTTTCGTCAACATATTTATTAATACTGGTACATAATTTGTTAAATGCATCTTGTGTCGACTTGTTTGCTCTGAAACCATAGTGATTTTCTGGTAGTATGTTAAATTTTTCCCAAAAATTGTCTATACGATTATTCATTACTGTTTCAATGATTTTTGCTAAGTTTGATATCAGTGAAAGGGGTCGGTAATTCGATACTACTTCTTTATTGCCTGATTTAAAGAGAGGTTTAATTACTGATATTTTAAATGCTGAAGGAAATTGTCTAGTTTCGAAGCATTTGTTAATCAAGTGAGTGAGAGGTTGCACGACGAAGTCTGTCAACATTTTCATTGTTTCCGATGTAATATTATCTATACCTGGGGCTCTGTTATTTTTAAGGTTGTTTATGATTTTCTTCACTCATTTGTTTCTGTCAGGTATATGGAATTATGGAGGTATACTTTTTCAATTTTAGGATGATTGGTGGTGTTTATTATTTTGGATGCTAGCTGTTTCCCTACCTGTGAAAAATATTCATTGAATTCATTTGCAATCTCTATCTCGTTTTGGGTGAGTTCTCCGTTATATTTATTAATTCGGTTTATGCCAAAAAAAGTATGATTATTTTTCCCGCGAATTTTATTCACACAATTCCATAAGTTAGCAGGGTTATTTGAATTTTTATTTATTTGATTTTGATAATAGTTGAGTTTTGTTTTTTTGATGAGATCATTTAATTTATTCCTGAATCTCTTGTATTCATTAATGTTAATATCTGTGGGATTTTTTTCGCTATTTTAAAAAGTTATTTTTTTTATTCACCGAGTTCACAAGCCCTTTAGTCATCCACTCCTGCTTTTTATTTTCATATAATTTTATATTTATTTTGCTTGTACAATATCTTATGTGTTTCTGTAATGTTTCTATGAATATTTCTGTCGCTGACTCTACATCTCCCTCTGAATATACATTTTCCCATGTTTCTTTACTGACTCGAGTTTTAAGTTTATTTTTATCTACGTAATGTTTTTGATGGCTGTTTGTTCTGTTTTCTTTGATTTCTGGGAGGATGATTTGCGCAATGGTTGAGAAATCGTCTGTTATGATGGTTTCAAGTATTATAGGTTTGATGCTGATGTTCTTGTCTTCCCTAGTTTTAGCGAATATATGGTCAATACATGTTTTTGAACCATTATGGACTCTGGTGCATTTGTTTACCGTGGAAATAAATCCGTGTTCGGTCATGAGATTCAGATAGTTATGGGAATCCTCATCGTTAGAAAGTATATTTATATTTATGTCACCCATGAAAATGTGAAGGTCTACAGTTTTTCTGCAGTTTTCCATGTACTGAAATACATTCTCATTGAAGGTTTTTATGTTCGTTGATGGTGGCCTGTACAATGCTGTGATGATAAAATGCATATTGTTACATTTAACCTCTATTTCGATTGCGTTTATTTCGCCTATTTTTATGACAAAGTAGTTTGATAGAATTTCGTTTCTCACAAATTGGCGATTCATTTTTATTTATATAGATTACTATATACATATTTTGCATAATCAGTACTAAATACTTAAATTTAAAGTAATGTGATTTATTCGATGAAAGTTGTTGAGAGAAGAGCGAGGAATTTGTCGTCATATCAAAATTTATGAACTGAGAATCCTTCCTTGATGTATGAAAAGTTTGTTTTTTATTCATAGTGGAATAATCTTGAAAATATTACGATGAATCTATTTAAATTATTAACATTTCGGTGAGTTCGAATCCCAGCGCGGCGATTTTTTTCGGTAGTCTGAGAAAGTCGTTAGGAACTTACATGCATTAGATCTGGTTAAAAGGTCGCTGCGCAGCGTCGTGTACGCAGGAAGGATACTTTTGGGACATACCTCGTATTTATTAGATTGAATATCAACGCTCAGACATCTGGAATGTTACTAGACTGAATATTTTGATCTAATGAAGTCTCAGTCATTCTCTTTTTTCTTCTCATAAAATTGATTAATTAAAAATCGTTCTATAACTAAAAGTTCAAAGCATAGATGATTTTGAACCAGTAATAATTACACAGGCTCTCTTTTAGAACTTGATGTCAAGCCTGCTACAAAAAATCACCCAAAAAATTAAAAGATGGAATGGAAGTTTTTGCGGATTGTCGTGGCTAAGCAAATACAAATCTATAGGTAACAAGATATAATCACATATTTCAAATAATTTTTTCCAGAAAATTCATATATCACTCTTAGGATTTCTTACGAGTATAGTGGTATATGCTTGATCGAAAATTGTGAGAAATAACTGTCTAGTTTTCAAGGGAATGCGTACATAATGTATTTATCATCGATAAATGAACAATAGTAATTTTAGTAAACGGTTATCTGAGAAATTGTTACTAAACAATTCTCAAAAATCAGTTATTGTAACGGATCAGCTTCAGCTCTACAAATAAAATAGGCAATTGTGAGTCGGGCTCGCGTGGAAAGGGTGTTCCTTACAATGAATTTTTGAATAGTTTTTTCTGTAAACATTGACTGAAGGCCTATCTCATTTGTCTTTCTGAAATTTTTACGCCTAGTAGTTTCGGAGATAAGGCAGGGAACTGGTCATAATTCATAAGATCTTCTAAGCCTTTCATTTGAGGATAAAGAAAAAAATATATTTGTATTAGCTAAGTACTCATAATCATCAATTTTATTCGCTAGGTATGATATATGATGTGATTGAAGAAAGAATTTGCTTCCATTTTTTTATTTGGTCCAGCAAATTAACCCCTGGTACCAAAAATTGCTAATTTTCACTATAAGTTCATGTTGCGGTCACCTAACTCTTTATCGATACCAAATTTCAACCTTCTCCGTTCTATATATCCGGAGGCTGTGACAAACAGGTATCATCAGAAGCAAATAAGAAAAATTATAGATCGATTAGACAACTAAACTGTCAAACTGATAAATTTAAAAACTAACTTGATACATTATTTATAACTTGTCAATGTCGATGGTGTTGAAAGGTTTATGAAAAAGGCACTGTAACGTCCCTAGGTGATGACGCAGACTACATATTCATTTAAGTAGACTTTCTTATGCTGATTTGTTTAATTTATTACCATTTATGGAAAAATCCCATACTCATAGTTTTTTGTTCATCTTCAGCCTATTCCGAATAGTTCATCATCCACTTGACAGACAGCATGTAGTTACTCTAAATTATTTTGATTCAAACTGTGACTGACAAAATAGAGTTTTTTTGAGAACTTGTATTTTTAACAGTAGTTTCTCATTTCATACCAAATGATTTAATATTATTTCAACTAATTTCCATCAAGACAAAATATATCAGAAATAGCAGTATAATAATCATTAAACTTGTGTACGTGTACACAGACATAATAATATTTCATTCTACTACATACATTGATATGGATAATAATATAAGAGAACTATTATACTAATTTATTATTATTGTTCTTCTAGGAAAATTCATCAACCAGTATGATTCCCAGCCCGGAGGTCAACCGAGTGAAGGTAAGAACTCATTTTGAATCTTCACTGTTTTTAGGTGATATCTTGTTTTCATTTGAATTTTCTTGGGAAAATCGGATTCTAAATACGGTAAAAACTTACATATAGCTATTTTTCAATTATGTGACGTTCGATTCAGCGAGAAAAAAACCACCATACTTAAGATGGCCGCTGTCTCCCTCATTTTGATACATAAACATAGAGGATATTGATTTACTCATATACAATAAATCATACATGTCGATAACTCTATTATTTTCGCAACACGATGTTCATTCACGAGACTATAGCCCTTCCTGACACTTCTTTTGTGCACTTTTCCATTCAAATCTAACCTCCTGAATAATGCCACCCTTAGATTTATTTTTGTCTATACAAAGAGCGCATTACTTTCATCGTAAGAGACTTGGCGTTATGCATAACACTTTCGATATTTATTTACAATACCATTCATAGATCATTTATCATTCCGTATTTATGTCATAGATCATAGATCATTCTCACAATTTAGCATGTCGTTTTTATTATTATTTTGATTTATATAAGTTACTAAATTTGATCGTGTCTATCGATTACTGATTCGACTATTGTCTTAGCACAATAATAACTAGCAACTTTTTTCAGTGTCTAAGATAGATAGAAATTATCTATTTCTTCTTTATCAGTTTATTTAACCCTATTTTTAGATTGCTACAAATTGAAACAGGCATGAGAATGCTTGAGATGTGATCATATTTTACTTCTATAGCATCAGTTTTGAAGAATAATTATGTTTCTGGTTTTACGCGAAAATACAGATGCCTAATCTTTACTGAAACCACTGCAGTTGTATCCTGATCATTGAAAGTGCTTTCATTTACTAATAATTGATCATCAAATATTGGTGATACGGAATAGTAGTTTCAGATAATTAGATAGATTTTGTTAATGGTTCAAGTTACGGATAAAAGATAGTTTATATTTATCGATCATATATTTAACTAACCATACCTATAACAGTTACTCAAAATCAATTGAATTAAATGGTTGGATCCCTGCGTAGAAGTGCTCTGGAAGAAGGGGAGAATAGTGTGCGACAAAAAATCGTTTGCCTCACGTAATTCATTAACAGCAGATAATTTGAGCTATCCGCCCACGATAATTGAACGGACAGTGAAAAGGAAATGTGAGAGTATCCAGACCGGACGAGGTTTGATATGTCACATAGAAATTTGTGAAGGTAGGGGAATATTGGGCAAAGTGTTATAACCCTGCTCTTCAGACCAGCGAGTCCGTGCAATTTCTGAAATGTAAAATGTTCTTTCGATGCGACAGATAATGTATATACCTATTGAATCTGAATATGAATGATGTTCGTAGTAATCGATATTTGTTCCAGACATTGCATGTCACTATAGCCCGATGGGAATAAATTATGAATAACATGGTAGATAAGAGAAAGATAATTATTAAATATGCTTCATTTCTTCATTTCGCATTTAACAAGTATAGTTATTTAAAATATTCGTGAGATTCTTGAATCTCCCTCTCTCTCTCCTGTTGATATATACAGAGAGAGCCTGTAACTTGAAATAAATTCCGTAGTTCAAATACTAATATTTTTTATTAAATGCTCGGAACCGTCGATTAGTATTTCCAATCGCGCTTGTTCAAATACAATTATAATGTACACAGGTTATCCCGATTTAGAGCTATGACGTCACTCTTGATTTTTTTAAATGGCAACACTGTTATTTGAATGGCTGTTTGGAAAGGGTACAAAGTTGTACATAACTGCCAAATATCACTTTTTTATTCCTCACCAATTACAAGAAGAAAAGTAACAAACAAGAATTACAATTTATTGAATTTAATTATTTCAATTAAGCAAATCATTTGTAACATTTCTAATCACTTGGGGAGATATCAATCTACACTCATTTCCCAGTCGAGCTTTTAAATCCTCGACCTTTGCCGGTTTGGTCTTAAAAACTTTGCTTTTTAAGTACCCCCACAAAAAGAAGTCCAAAGGATTGAGATCAGGGGATCTCGGTGGCCATTCAATAGATCCTCGTCTACCTATCCACCTGCCTTGAAATACGACATCGAGATACACACGAACAGGTCTTGTGAAATGGGAAAGTGGACCATCTTGTTGAAACCAGGTGTTTCTATTCGGGACATTAACATTTACAGGATTGGGACACAAATTAGGAAATTACTCAGGCACTAACTCTTCTTGCAAGAATTCCAAACATCGTACTCCATTGAGAGTTTCGTCGAAAATAGTGGTCCTATAACCTGATTTCCTATAATACTTTCCCAAACATTCACTTTTTCTGGTCGTTGAGTATGACCTTTCCTCGTCCAGTGTGGATTCTCATCCGCCTAATATCGACAATTTTGTTTATTCACCTCGCCATGTAACATAAATATAGATTCATCAGAAAACAGAATATTATCTACTAGAATGTTGTTCCTGACTAATTGGTCCATAACTTCTTCACAAAACTGCAGTCTTCTATCAGGATCATCTTCCAGTAATTCCTGGAGGATTGTGAGTTTTTAAGGCTGTAATTTATTTTGTTTAAGAATTCATGCTAGTGACGACTGGCTAATTTCAATATCATTAGATATCTGCCTGGTAGAGATGTTACGATTTTCTTGAACAGATAGAGTAGTACATCCATTTTAACATCTTTACTTTTTTTGTCGACCAGTACTTTTTTTTCTTACATGTCCGTTTTCTCCAAATTGTCTTTCTATATTACTAACAGTACTTTGCGATATGGGTGGCAGGTCGGTCTATTTTTCTCTGAATAAATGCGTAACTTCTGTTTGTGTTCTTGCTTAAATTTCAATCTTGTGCTTTTCAGTTAAATATACTGAACGATTTCTCCAAAGAACTGACTTCTAATAAACGATATTTTTAAACTTCAAAACATTTGTCGAAAACTCAATAATTAAAAACCACAGCAACAAATTACTTGTTTTTCCATAACATTAAAATTACAGTGTTGCCATTTAAAAAAATCCAGTGTGACGTCATAGCTCTAAATCGGGACAACATGTATCTATTATTATTGTTTTTAAACAAGGGCGATTGGAGATACTAATCGACGGGTCCGAACATTTCTCAAAAAAGAGATTCATATTTGAACCATTGAATTTATTCAAAATTACGGACATGACATTTTCCATTTGATTTTTCTTGTAACTGGTAAGGAATAAAAAAGTGATATTTGGCAGTTATGTACAACTTTACAAACCATTTCCAACAGCCAATAAAATAACAGTGTTGCCATTTAAAAAAATCAAGTGTGACGTCATATCTCTAAATCGGGACAACCTGTATACATTATTAGAGTATTTTTGACCTAAGAACCCCGAAAGGAGGAGGTATACAATTCGACTGTCTGCTTTATTATTATTTTTTGGTTCTTGCGCGCCTTTTATATAGTAAACGAGCTCCGATTTTGATGATTTTTGATTCATTTGAAAGAGGAGGCTTAAGAAATGGTCCCATATTCATAAAAACCCAAATCCGAAATCTCATTCCCTCTGAAAACCGCTCTCGAAGGGGATGGAAGGGGCGAATTTTCTCGAAAATCGAAAATCTGAGTTGGTATAATTAAATATAAGACAATATCCGGAAACGTTTCAATTGAACACTATTTCAAAAGTGTTACGGTTTTTGAGATAGAGGCATGTTAAATATGTACTTTTGCTATGTGAATTAATGTGAAGATGATGATGCTACATGAAAGAGATAATTATTTGTAGCAACATTTATAATGAACATTTTTTCCTTAGAGTTACGGTTTTCAAGTTAAATCGGTGTTAAAATGGTAACATAAAATACTTAACCGTATTTCCTCAGCGATGCTCTGAGATCTCAATAATAACAACTAAAAGTAAAGAATATACATGGGTAATAGGATAAGTAATATCTTCATTGGTATTAATGAACGTTCAACGATTTTGGTGATGTAATGTAATGTTAGGTAAACTCAAAAGTGTGAAATAAATAATTTTTACAAAAAACTGGACCGACGTTATTAGTTGATGCACTGAAAAGTATAAAATAATATTAATTCTATTGATGATGGTACTTGGTTGGTTGGTGCCAAAGGTTATCAATCTAACGGCAACTGCACAACTTCAAATGTAACAGGACCAATAGAATTAATATTATTTTATACTTTTCAGTGCATCAACCAATAACGTCGGTCCAATTTTTTGTAAAAAATATTTATAACAAGCGCGATTGGAAATATTAATCGACGGGTCCGACAATTTTAAAAAGAAACAAAATAGTATTTGAACTACTGAATTTATTCCAAGTAACACACTCTATGTATACAGGCTGATTTTTGTATCGTGCCCATTAGAAAATCTTCACTTAAGAATCGAGATAGAAAAATGAAAATTTTAACCTGGCTAAAATGAACGTGGCCCAATTTAGGGAAAATACTTACGAAATGGTGGCACTTCGAAATTAAACCAACTTTGTTTTTTCAAATGGAAATGCCTGTTTTTTATTAAAAATTTGAATTCCGCACATTTAATTAAGTATGAAAAGCCGTAGTTGTTATAACTTATGTGTTATAGTTTTTAAAAAATTCTTATGTCTCTTATTGTAAACTGGAAAAGTAAAAAGTTGTTTTTGATCGGTAGCCCAAAGTTGGAATTTCCTTCGGTATGCCCAACATTCTCAAAATTGTCTTGTTTAACACTATATAAGAAATATTAAAGACATGAACGACAAAGGATAAAAAACTCAACTTTTCTTAATAGTACATACCTATTTTTCTATCGTCATCAGGTAGAAAATTTAATTTTAGGGGAATGTTTATTACAGTCTCTTATGATTTTTCAAATAATAAAAAAGATATTCGAGATTTTTGAAAATTTTCTATCGTGAATTTATTTTCGCCGAATGACTAAGTGACCTTGGACGTAAAACAATCGCTGTTACTGATACCACCTTTTAGTTGTCAAATTAATAGTTTTGAAACTTGAAGTACAAAACGTTAAAAAAATCCAAATGAATCAGTATCCAAACGACGTAATTTTCGATCTGTTTTCTATTCACGGAAGTTGTGATAGAATAGTGTCGTAAATTTGATGCCAAACATCCAATGAATAGGAAGAAATGTTCATGCTTACTCTAACTTTTATGCTTACTGGAACAAAAATCCACTCAACAGTAGGATTAAAATAATAACCGAAATTGGACAAAATCGTCAAGTGAATGTTTTGATATCATTATGGACACGTTTATAAATCTTAGATTTGTTTCCATATCTTAAGGAGTTGTTTATATTTTTGAGAATTTTATGCCCCTTATAATATGAAAACATAAATAAGCCATTAAATATGAAACAATTGCAACTACTGTCAAACTTTTTTTTGTAGATGTTCAATTTGGTCAATTTTGAAATTATTGAAAATGAGCAAGGCTCGATAAATACCTACAAATTGTTTATTCATGAAACTAAGTTACTGTAAGAACTCGTTACTCACTCATTTGAATTTTTGTAACAGACGTTTTGTACTTCAAGTTTCAAAATTATTAATTTGACAGCTAAAACGTGGTATCAGTAACAGTAATTCTTTTACGTTCAAAGTCACTTAGTCATTCGTAAAAAAGCCATTCGCGATATAAAATTTTAAAAAATTTCGAATATCTTTTTTATTATTTGAAAAGAACATAAGAGAGTGTAATAAACATTACCCTAAAATTCAATTTGCTACCTGATGACGATAGAGAAATAGAAATGTGCTATTAAGATAAATAGAGGTTTTTAACTTTTGTCATTGATTATTATTTTTGGAGTGAACAAGGCAATTTTGAAAATTATGGGCATACTGAAGGAAATTCCAACTTCGGGCTACTGATCACAACCAACTTTTTGCTCTTCTGGTTTACAATAAGGTAGATATCAATTTTCAAATAGAAAAAAAAAGTTTGTTCAATTTCCGGTGTAACCCTAAGTGCCACCATTTTGTAAATATTTTCACTAAATTGGGCAACGTTAATTATAGCCAAGTTCATATTTTCACTTTTGTATCACGATTTTTAAGTGAAAATTTTCTAATGGGCAAGTTAAAAAACCACGCTCTATATATTTGCAAAGTATAAAAAAATAATATCACCAGGTAAATAAATATTGCAAATTATATTTTCGAATGTATTTTATACAGATTAAGAGACCACGGAAAACTAGTAGTGGATTTGAATTTGTTTTTGAGAACTGCTCTAGATTTGCTGATAGGCATTTTTAATTTTTTTGACTATACAAATGAGCGCGTTCAGTTTCTTCCTTTCTTTAATGAGCGCGGCTCTCGAAGTTACAAGTAAGAGGAATGATATACAACCTTATTTTTGAGGGACCCTTGTCTATTATTTTTCATGTCTATTATCTTGATGAACAAATAAAAACATCTCAAGACCATAACAAAAATCTTGGAGCATGAAAGTGGTAAAAATAGAAACAATATTTGGATACCTAGACATCCAAACATAAAAAAATAGACAGACATTCAGCGGAAGCCACAAGGATAAAGTTGATTTAACTATACTTAAACGGTTCGGTTGCAGAAGCTCCGTTTTTTGGAATGAGAAAACTAGACAAGTACAAGAACCATTGTCAAAAAAGAAAATGTTATAGCGTCATGGTGTACAAGAAACCATGGTTTAACAATGAGATAAATTTGAACAGAAAACAGGTCTCACTAGTGTGCACATTGAGAACTGGTCATGTCTAACTCCACACTACTTAGGTACATAGAATTGTATGCCAAGAAAATAAATTCTGGAGAAACTGGTACCTCTGTCTTGTGTTGTTTGGATGTCCACTACAAGAAATACAAGAATACTTTCAAACTCCCTGTCAATATTACAGATATCCTGAAAAAAACCTGCAGAACCTGCACAAATAATCCTAAAATACATGATAGTTTCCAGCTTAGTAGGTATCAGAAGCCTATCTTCACAGCTTATCCTAATAGCACATCATTTACCTTTCTTTCTGCCTCCACGGCGTGACCCCTTTTATGGATTCGCCTCAGTACGAATGTCTTATCCTATGTTATTTACCCTTTCTGTAGCAAGCCTGATATAGACCTTATAATTAAAAGCAGGAACCGAGGACTCATCTGATCCTCTTAGGACAACCACACATTGCAGAAAACCCTTTTTATTGGTAAACGATATCCAAGACAAAAGTCTTATAAACAAATTGAAAAGGAATATTCTATAATTTTCTTTGTGTCAAGTTTGTCGTTATATCATTTATTTTATTAGTTGAAACATATAGCATAGCATTGATTTTTTGACTACAAAATTGTGGTAAGTTATTAATCAATAATATAGGAACATAATTTGAGTTAAATAATAGAAATAAATTTAGTAACATCTTCTACCGATGCTTCTATAAATATTTTATAACTTGGTATTCATGACAAACAAATAATAATGATTAATAGCATTATATGAATAATTGATATTTGTCATAGTCACGCTCCACTGATCTCATCGCTCTTTTGTTGCTTAGAAGAATAGGAGAATGCAGGGTAAAGACAAACAAAGAGCATATGTGACACGATTCTCGTTTTTTTTTTCTTCCATCAGTAGATTCTACTCTTTCTACTACTCTCTCATTTCATATGTCACATGATAAGCTTAAGAAAATGTTCTTATAATTTTCTAATTGTGTCCACATAATTAACCCCTTGAAGCAGAATTCATTATTTTTCGCTTTAGTCCGTAATACTGTCAGTTACAGTATAAATACTAAATCCTAACTTTCTCTGTTCTGTAGATTCGGGGAAACTAGTTTGTGACATATTAACAGACAGGCAGGCAAATAGACATATATACAGATATCAGATAGATTTTATAAGGGTTAGAATCTTTCATCCGATGATCGGAAAACGAATTTATGATTCTGAAAAGCTTTGATGTATGTAAGGGTGTTAGAGCAGCAAATCTAACCAAACGGCTGTAAGCATGCTCATTTTGGTTTTTCGAGAACCAAAATTGAAATGCGCATGTTTCTGTGTCCTGTAGATTCGGGGAAACTAGTTTGTGACATATTAACCAACCTCCCAATCTTATTTATTTGGCGACAGCTGTTGACCAAGTCCGCTATTAGAAAACTATAAAAGAATTATCATACAATATCTGGTTATATCCTACATTTTGAAGAATGCTGGGTAATCTTTAGGATTGCTAATTCTCTTGGTAAACATTTGCAGATAAATGGCAACTTTGTTGCACAGTTTGTCCAAGATTCAGAGAAATAAAAACTCTCTCTCAGCATCCAAAATGTTTTATATGTACCTAGCAGCTTCATGTTTAATCCCATATTCAGAAAAAATTGATAACGCATGTCGATTATCTATTGTCTTCTATGTAAACATTGATTTATATCGAATCCTTATGCCACATAAGTGTGCATTGGTTTCAGAAGATTCCTGTAAAATTTTCTAGAGTCTTATCGTGCAAGAATCTTGGAAGCTCTAGAATGCCTAAACGTCAACAAAAATGCAGGGTAATATAATAATACAATAATAATAAGGTCATAACCAAGCATAATCAAAATTGTATTAGTTATATTCAAGATTCAAGACTTTGATATTTCCGAAGACTGAATTTAGTGTTGTTCTCTAACCGAAACCGAAAATTAACTTCCATATCTTAGTCTGTCTGGGAAGGACAATATCGACGGAAAAAGCCGATCGGCGACACTCAATGCTCTACTTATTCCTCAAAATTTATTTTGTTTGGGTCACAGAACAATATAAACGGTTATTACACCAATAAAGAAATGTTCTCTTGGATAGAATGTCCTTATTTTCTTTCTTCAGCCCGGTTACGGCAAGCATAACAGGGATGCTGGATAATAGAGTAATTTTTCCTGATCAATAAATGACCTGATGCACGTCGAAGCTACCAAGAAACGCTGATTCATTGTTATTTTTCAAAGAGAAAATTCAAATAATGTCGAAACGACGAGAAGCAATTATAGCTGTAAATTTATGCATTCCAGTTTCCATAGGATTCAGAACCGTCAGAAGTAAATTGAATCCTATATTAAAATTTCGCTTATCTATAATGAAATCTTGATTGAGAAAAGTATATCGTTGGTGTAATAAAACTCTGACCTGGCGGAAATTCAGGATATGAAACCCAGCTTTTCAGGATGGAGTTGTGAGGGGTGATAGCAGAGGACTTTTTCAATGTTTATCATGGGTGCCATAAGGGATAACAATGTTGGAGATTCAAGTATGTCGAGATTCATCTCACCCGATTATTTGTTCTTGTATTTTCTTTGCCTTTTCCTTTAATTAAACTTACATATCTTTAAACATTGCACTGGAATTTAATATAGGATTAAATCATAATATACAGTGTGTCCAGTTAGGTAAGTTGGGAACATACCTATGGAAAACTTTGGATTCATGAAAAAAAATCTTGATTAAAAATTCTGCAGGACCTATAACCTAAAATGAAATAACAGGATATCATTTTTTTGCATTCGTGTACGAGATTTTACGAAATAAGTGAAAATAACTCAACTTATCTTCATTTTATTGGATATACCTACAATAGCAGACATACTAAAATTCTATCTTCTATTGGAACTGTATAATGAAAAAGTCAATGATCACTATGAATGGTTCATATCAATTGATGAGCAAGATTCACTTTGCCAGTAGCATCTATTTGTAATCAATACTTATTGCATTTGCAAATACCTTGAAACCCCTATACCCTCTTCTTAGAGAATTCTCAAGAACCAAGATACTTATAGAGAACCATTGGTTGTTTGTTGAGGTAAATGAATTTGATCATGTGAATAAATATTAAAATGGTGAAAAATACAGGATTCTCAATATTATTCAAAAGTGAGCTGAGGCATCTGACCATCAAACAATAAACGCCTTTCATTCTTCATACAACTTCTTTGTTGGCATACAATTCATAAGCGTAGTATTTCTATGTGGAAGTATTTTTCTATAGTTGTCTGCAATACATGCTGGACCTATTATGAATAATAACCTAGATAATAGAATTATTGATTAGAATGTGTATTATAGATTATACGTAGACGTTTGCGATATATGAATATAACATGTAACTGACGCGTTGGTACGGGAAACGCTTTGAGTTACACCATCCTGATTTTTGAAATATATATTCTATATAAGGCGCACAAGGCCTTTTTATCCTCTTATGAAAATACTATTATGTGGAAAGAGATTGTATTTACGATGTTCCGATATTGAGATATACACTTTCACGAAGACTTTGATAGCATGGTTGTAAATATTCCATTTTCGATAATACTTTAGGGTCTTAGAACTGAATATTTCTTTACAGTATGATGGAAAAATGTCGTGAATTAATGTGAATCAAATGGAAATAAACGTCAGTTTATGAATTCTCTAATATAAAGCGATTTGCTTTTAGCGTAAATTTTATGTGATAAAATGTGCAGATCCGAAATTGAATTTCACAATCAACTCTTCATTTACTTTTTTATTAAGAGAAAATGGAGTTGAATAGATATCCACTCTTGTCTCTATTTATACTCAAACGCAATATTTGATGAGCATATATTATTGAACAGAAAACGTATAATTTATTAATGAATGCTGAATTGAGTTATCCTGGTAAGCTGAGATTTGAAACTGCTCCAAACTAGATAACTAAATCTGACCTTTACTAATGAATCCTTTGGGTAATAGAACGGGACACTATATGTTTCATTTAAATCGTCTTTGATATGTGCGGTAACTCCAACATTCTACAGTCACGTTATATATCGTTTGCTTTCCATTTACAAAATTATTTCAACGGCTCGTTCACTCCAAACCAAAGATAAAATAATCACATCGCCAAAGATATTTTAATATAATTTGAGTAATGCATGCCTATTGGAATGATATCAGCGACAACCACAAAAATATATGTAAATGATAGCAACGCACGTTCAGTAAGTCATAACATCTAATTAAATTAGATTAGTCAATACGATATTGCCCAGTGGTCGAAATTCGACCGTAATTATATTAAATTTAAGTTTGAACACTAGTGAGGTTCTTTTGTCAAAAAAATGCGGTGACCAAGAAACGAAACCGTGTCAGCTGTACGAAAGGCAAGTATTGCACGGCCATTACGAGAACGCATTTTCAAAGAATGTAGGGGAGTAGGTACTGTGTTGTCATATCTAATACCAATCTTCAAACAAATATTTATCAACGGCGTATCTATTCAGCTATGAAACGTGACGATATTTTAAGGCATTGCGTATCTTATCAAACATTAAACATAGAATATACCAAATTTAATGGCAAACTTTCCCCTTCCGTTCCGTTCTGTAGGTTGTCACTACACCACCAGAGCATTTATTTCGATGATCCTGTAAACCGGTCGATATAAACGGCTGACCAACGTAAATTTATTTTATTTAATTGATTTTATTTTTAACACATCATTAATTATAGCTTCGTGCACTTCTTCGCTATATAAGCTTCAACTATGCCAAATCATATTCCTCTAAGATCGAATGATTCATAAAATGGGGTCAAAAAAATTATCTCATGTATAATGTGTTAAACAATTTGATAAAAGTACCTCTGTATCTCCACTATTATTTTTTAACAATATTCACAACTCAATAAATTTTAATAAATACGACATTTCGTAGAAATGCTTAACTTGATCTGCAATTTTGTATTGTGACGTATAGGAAATGGTACTAGCAATAATAATATCGTCTACGAAATCAGTATTGAACCTCACACCTACTTTATGCCTTAACAATTAATAAGTCTGCTATATCCTATATAAGATTCTTCTCCAAATCTAGAAATGGAAATTTATATTCTTTAAAAAAAACTTTATTTTTGTTATCTCAGCGGTATGTTCTCATTTCGTTGAAACACTCTTTCGGAAATATTTTTAATTCCTATGAATATGGCTTGTGTACAAACATATCATACTATCAAAAACTATTGACCAATCATGTGAGTCCTATCGCCGGTTTGATTTGAAAGTTACCAAATTAAGCCCTGTGCGAAGTCGGTTGCAAAAATAAAGTAAATATGTATCTGTATTCGCAATTCCCTCTGAGGCATTTATCGATCGTGCTTTTGGATAAATCAATATAAACGCTTCGGGCGCTGCTTCTGAAATGTTTAGTTACAAAAAACAAATCATTTGGACACCGATTTGCATACATCAAAAGAGATATTCCAGCAGCGATGACTTCGATAATGTACTCTGAATCTAGGCCTTGGATTATACTTTCAGTTGGGGTTCAACTTACCTTTTGCTGGTATTCATTCGTCAACAAGAGAGTAATCAAAAATAAGTGTTTTAGTTACTAATTGAATGACTGAAGGTTTTGACCACCTAATCATCTCAATCAATTGCTTACAATATTTGATGTAATTTATAAAATTCAAAGCTCTGAACATTCTACTGATCGTTTTCTAATATTCTATTCAATAATCATAGATCAACACGTACTCAAAAATAAGGATATTATTTTGGAGCATCTCCTGTAAAACGAAGAATTTGCAAATATCAATCAAATTGAACCTAGTTAGAATAAATTTCACATTGGCTGAATTTACTCGAAGCAAAACGTGGCTAAATAAATAATCTATTATAATTATTAGAAGCCCAAAATTTACTTGTCTTATAAAAGTTTTAATGAAACTATTTGAATGAATCGTTCAAGTGAGCTAACCTCTTTCGGATGAAATTAAATTGATTTAGACTGTAGCTTGTTATTTTACATACACAATCAATTGGCAAAGCATTGATTGTAGGGTTTCTTACCTATGGCATTTAGACTGGTATTTGGATTCCAAAAATGAATCGGCCCCTTCTTTCTTTGTAATTTTTTTGTATCTCATTGTTCTATCGTATTTTACATAGTGAAGTCTACCTTTTTCTTCTGTGGAATTCTTATTTCCAATTTCAATCTTAAATTGTTTTTATCACTATCTGTGGAAGTTGAAAAGGAGGATCTGCAGTGATTTCTCAAGCCCCATACGGGCTAGAGACTCAAAAAAAATGCCCCTTCCACATAGCGGAAATACCTACACATAGGTATTCATATTTCAGACTTTACCATCGCTGTAATTCGAAAACCGTAACTCTTTTGAAAGAGTGTTCAATATAAACCTTTCTCACATTTAATTCTGCAGTCTCAGATTTTCGAGAAAAATTGCTTTCTCCATCCCCTTAGGGACGGTTTTTGGAGGGAATTATTTTTCGAGATTTAAGTTTTTCTAAATATGGGACCATTTCTCAACTCTCCTCTTTCAAATGAAACACGAAAATCGTGTAAATTGGAGTACGTTTACTATGAAAAAGGCGCGACCAGACATACATAAAAAAGCAAACATACAACCGAATTATTGAATATATTTCTGCGCACCAACAGATAATGTCGGGTCTATTTTCTTTGTAAAAAATATATTTTAACTTTTTTATGTTCCAGCGTTTTGAATAGTAAAAAAATTGGAATATCCACATTAAATCTAGGTATCCACTAACAATATGGCAATGCACAAGACGATTAATATATGTTTTTTGATCGTTAACGATAATATCTGCTATAGTTTTTCGAATTTCATGTTCTTTAAAATCTTTTGAATCTGCTGTTCAAGCAATCAAGAATACTTAACTTTAAACATGCATAGTTGTATGTAAAAACATTTGCCATTTCTAATTCAATGGTGAAATTGTTAGAAGATATAAAAAGAATCTTTGATTTCATAATTCTGACTAACCCTATTTATGTCAATGTCAAGTTGAAAAACTCTTCAATAGTCGATGAGTTCGAGTGTTCTTTTGTCTATAGTCACATTCTGATATTATTCAATTTATCCAATACTTTATAAATTCACGGTAAAGAAACACCATAGAAACATAACAATCTCAATTGAGAAAAATCGATTTTTCCAAAATAAAAATGAATATTCAGGTAGTAATCTACATAAAATCTATTCGAAATAGTGTGGAAATTCTGCTTGTCAAGATTTCTCACACCTTGTACTTGGTGGAACAAATTCAATTCCTTCAAGTAACATAGCAGTAAAATTGATTTAGAGACGAAGCGGAGAGACCCACAAATTTTCCACAATGATGAACATTGTTCCCTTGCTTCCCCAGGACTTTAATTTCCAATTTAGCTTCTCAGATTCTGCATAAATTAACTGTTGAATTTAATAAGCTCATAGGAAAATAAACAATATTCGTGTCGAGGTCCTAGAGTTTGTTTTAGAATTTCTGGCTGCCATGAGAATGGAACCCATTCCATTCAAGGGATTATGGGGCTCTTATGTACCGCTATTTATGCGGAATGACTTAGTTTTGTGCCCATGGCTCTGAGATATTGTGTGTAATGATGTTGAAATGTATTAGAATAAGACAAAAGCGAGTGAGATTAGTCTCTTTTTAATCTAACAAAATAAATAACATTTGTATCTGTGTGTAAATTGAGTGTTCTGAATAAATAATTTCGAATAGTTTGAGACATCATAAATTTGAGTTTCAAATAAACTTGTATACTTTCAGAATTTTTGACGCAACCTTGTTACATTCAATATAATTATTTCTCAGCTATTGCTACTGGTCTATGTTTGACATCTGCCATAAACCGGAATAAGAATTATCAGAACAAATGAAATTTGTAGTAGATAAAGATAATGCTCTTATCGGAGAATCATAAAAAATGATTTGCTCCTGGGAATCGGTTGAATTGGGATGATCTATGGAAATGACTCCAAATGCAAATCATACAAGTAGATTCTAGATATTTGTTTTGTTTCTATACAAGAATTCAGTGTGCATAACCGAGGAGCGTTTCAGAGATAATAAAATATTGTTTCAATCAAAAATGCCAGTGTATTGCTTCTTCGCTCCAAGAAAACACTGGACGTTTCTGCTTGAATATTTTTCAGATTTCTTTGTCTGCAATACAGTTTCTTTTTCCTCACGTACTTATATATATAATCCAAGAAGGTTTTCTTTATTTGTTGCATGAAAGTATGATATTTTCAACTTGTATTAAGGAACATTGCATTGCATTCTGTAGGGATCATCATTGTTATTCGGACTAAATTCCATTACACTTTCTGCTAACATAATATATCCTTCGTCTTAAAATGTTATAACATATACAACTTTACAACTTACTTACACGTGACATGTCTTGGTATCAGTTGCTTTTTTTTATTATTGTCTATGTCTCTTATACATAAATAAGAAAAAAGTAAGTGAAATTTTCCTTCTAGTGTTCCGTAGTATAGAATAGTATACAAATAAATTTAATTCATAGCTTTTGATGGCAGAAATCTTTGGCTGATTCCTAAATTTCTTATTTACTGTCAGTCTTTCAAACTTAACTTAAAACCTTGCATTAAAGTTTGATCTCGACAATACATCTCAAGTTTGAGATTCGGATATTTATTATTAAAGATTTTGATGGTTTCCTCATAAGCTCTTTATTGCATAATTATTTATCAAACGAAAACAGTTTGAAATCGATATCATTATTGGTTCATTAGATATTCGAGAGTATTAGGTACATACGTAAATAGGTACCTAAAGCTTGAATCCTCAACAAAAATTTGAGTTTTGAATAATTAGATTCAATACAAAAAATATTCTAGGAGAAATACTACACTCTTTGAGTCACCTGAACTGAACACCACATTGATGTGCCTCTAGTTACTAGAGGTAAACTTCGAAGTCTTGATATATAATATAAAATAAGAATGTATTTCTTCGGACACAACTTTTCCTCCAATGCTGGTATCAATAATCAAAACTCAGGTACAAGCATGATCAAGAACTCAAATCAAATAAGTAATTATTAAACAATGTCAGTTTATAATTTTATATTTTGAGAGAAAAATGTAAAAGAAGTGTGTATATCAAACTTGAGTCACTTCACTTTTATGAATCTCTACTATTATTGTATGGTAGCTCGACTGGGCCCAGATCGAGCTTCAGTCAGAGTCCGTGCTCGTTTTCAGACTATTGGTACAAGCATAACTGAATTTTGTATTATTAAAACCACCTGCGAATTGAACTTTAGTTCTGTTAAATAATTATTGAACAATTATTTGAATTTTCATATTAAGTATCTATCTATATATCAGTATGCAATATAATTCTTTGAAAGTATCCTGAAAAAGAGCTCGCACCGGAATATTGTTCCTGAAGCTAGGCTCTTTGTTGACTGGTTGGACAAGGGCAACGAAAGTCTTGACGCAGGTACCCAGACTAAGAGGGGTCAAAACCAACCAAAATCTGAACCTCATGGTGGTAGGTCGGGCCAAGGAAGAAACCTCATTGTGTTTCGCCTCTCCGCACGCGGGGCTATGCGAAGGTGAGCCATTTTTCTTAGCTACGTGAGGGAACCTTCGAAATCTGGAAGCCCGCTTATCGGATATCCTGCTTGACAGTAATAGATACCTAGGCGTACCTATTAGAATGAGCTTAGGTGGATACATTCAGGAACGTCATCTGAGAGCTGTACTTCAGCCGTAGTAATTTGAGTATCACCCAAAAATGTGATGTCGATCAGGAAGGCTGTTGAATAACCCAATGAGCGCTTAGATTGCTTGTTGGTCTTGGTTCTGTTGGTTTTACTGGAACTCGGATAAGGCCTGCCTAAAATTGATAAGCTATTTAAAATGTATATATGTGAAAAAGTATTCTCACATAAAAGATCTATAAGCCTTTGTTGTATTAATAGAGTAACAGTTGAGAATTTCCAAATCATGTACGAGTATCTCGTTATGAACAATAACTAATGTGGCTTAGAGTTTCGGTTAAACATAACCAATTCCATTTCCATCAAAAATAAATAGAAAGGAAGTGAGCGACCCTCAAGCACATTGAATAAGAATCACTTCATTGAGAGTTTCTCTATTTAAATCTGGGAAAAGTTGTCTTCGGTTGGAGATTTGGAGGATAAACCGTGGTAAAAAATGAGAATAATCGAAATTCCGTTTGCGTCTCCCACCGCTTATGGCACACTATACCTCCAGCATTTAAGTTTAATTTTATTTTTCGAGCATTACTTAAGTGGGATATGTCCCGGTGGAGATTTACCAAGTCATTTGAATAAGCGTTTTGCAAATTCGTTGGATTTTCGAGAACCCGAACGACATTATGCAAAACAGCGCGGACTGGAAGGACCGCGCGTTTCACTGGCCCCCTCACAGTTTCGTGACAGACATACCAAAACTTGCCGAAAATTATATTGGAACTTCTTTTGATCCGATGTTAGAGCCACCTATAAGACTGGATAAACTTGATACTATCTGATTTGACAATGCGATCCTGAAAGTTTTATAAATTTCGTGTATCAGCGACATATCAATACAGCTTTTTTAATAATACTAGAATAACAAATAAATCTCCTACGTATATATTATCATCTATGTATATATTTACATACACCTATAGTCTAGTCCCTTTTATCGAGATTAATTATACTACCAATTTCAACGTGTTTGTGCTCGTCGATTTTATTTAATTTAAACAATTTTTTATTTATATAACTTTAGTTTTGTAAATACATTCCATATATGTTTATAGTGATAGTTTTTAGACAACTGCGTGTTGACACCTTTGCGCCTGATGATGGAATGCTAATGTGAAATTCCGAAGCCGGTAGCTCATTAAATTAAGGTATTCTGAGATCAAAGTTTATTATTTCTCCCCTTCTTATCGCCCATAATCCATAAGAATAAATAATCTTCAGAATTAATTTTATCGACACGTGGTATCTCAAGATATACCTACTGTCTTGGTGACATACATATCTAAAGAAAATTTTCATTCTTCAGCAATTAAATTTTAGGTTGCCTTTATAATTACTTTGAAATGTGATAGGTATATTGTGCCAGTGAATTTATTGATGGTAATTACGGCTATAGTAATAGGAGTTGCACAGAATTTAGAGTGTGGAGATTGCTTGGAAGAATATCCTAGCTTACTTGGGAATATCTTTATTCCAATAATGATACAAGTTACCAAGCGAATAACAGTGAATATCATTGCATGTCATCAGGCTAAATATTATAAGAATAAACAAGAACGGCACACCACAACAGAGGTTTGTAGCACGAACAAATACGAATATATAAATGTACTTTTATCTTTTTCATAGAAGAAACAACTGACGTTTCAATAAGTAGGTCTTCGAAAAGAATTCAGAAGGTACACTGAATTAGTATTTACGTAGTTATGCTAGAATTCTGTATAATTCAGGTGTGTCCGTCTTCACTTTTTAATTACAACTAAAAATATGGAAGAGTATGTTCGTTTATTACAATTTATGATGACGTTAGCCAGTGTGAATATTCCGCAAAATATCATGTGGGAGATATGGTTTAGCTACAAAAATAATATTTCAGAAACAATATAATTTACTCAGTTTATTTTCGTGATAAATTTGTATAAGGAATGCAAATAAGTAAATACAAAAACCGTGACTAAACTGAGAACACTAACTAGTAGGTAGATATCTTAAAGTATCAAGAATGGTAAGATGTTTGTAGACCAAGCGCAGCGCAGTCTCCTATATTTTCTGAAACCAGTAAACCCTAACCGTTGTTGAAAATTGGTTAATATATTATTGTAAAGGGAAAACTTAATAAATACCTATCCTATCTTGAAATAAAAGTATTCTATTATTTATGTACTTACAAACCTACAAAAGTTATGAATTCACTTACCGTTCTCTAAAGTAATTAATATTTATTAACAAGTTGGGTTAGCAGCCAGATAGCAACCGCTAAACCTAACTTACTGTCATATAAATGGATATGGTAAGCAAAAGAAAATAGTTCGGTCGTACAAAAAAGCATAACTTTCTTGATAGAATAATGAAGCTGTTGCATAATTGTTCAATATATTTTCCCATTGATATCTTTATTACCTACTAATCCAAAAATTTTAGAGCGTTTGTGCTGTGATTTTGTACTCTTATTTTCTTCTGCGTTGCCAGTTAACATATACTTAACATTTTTGAATACAAATGTACATAGAACAACACAAAAATGTTTATATAAAAAACGTTGAATAACTTGATTTCCATAATATACTTGCGACGACGACGCATAAACAGAGAAATTATCTTGTAGCCTGGAGCAGCTTCCATGCATATAAAATAACAGAATAAAATAATTTAAATATTACACCCACATACAATATGAACTTCTCAAAACAGTTATTACGGGGGAGACTCGAATATAACTTGGAACAAAGTTTGTTATTCGCCGACAGTATTTCTTCAAACTTATCACATAGGTACAGAGCTTATGAAATATTTAAAAATTTATTTTGTATTACGTGATATATAAAATATACCTCACCCTTCAATAGATCTCATCTTGTTATTTTTATTGGCATAAGGATTAAATGATCAATAAATCATCATTCTGTGTCTCAACTCCAAATAACTCACAATTAGTTGTCATTTCATTAATGAGTCCAATGGCATACTGGATGCATTCTGACCACATTGGGTACATTCAGATCAAAACATCGGCTTCAGAGCCATTCAGCGGCAATGATTGAATTTCTTTATTTCCTAATTTTAAAGTTTCAAGTGCAATTTCTAATTAATGCCAAATATTATACATAATAGAGACCAATCGCAAATGCATCTAAGACAAGCACACACTGTATAAATGTCTATTAATATATTATTAATAATAGCTTTATAGTTTTAAATAGATGTATATGTACTGATAAAAACTCTGTTCTCATTCAACATCTCTAAAATAAAATTTATTTCAAAGTCCAAATCGATAATTTATTTTATTTATTATGTCATTTTCTTCAGGTTTGTGAAGGGTAGTTAAAAATATTTGGGTGGACATCATTATTTGTTATGATTATTACTTTAGCTGGGTATTGTGCATATCTTTAAATGGTCTTCAGTGAAATATTCCTGCGCCTAAAAGTGAAAAGTGATGTTTCATTATTATGTAATTTCAATAAATACATAATATGTTCTCAAACTCTATGGCAGACGGGACTTCATTTTTCTTGATATTATCTTGGAATAGTTGGTTTATTACAAAAGTCCCGGAGCACCTACGTTTTTGGTCAATGCCCAATACTACAACCTCTTGGTTCAGGCAGACAAACAAGACAAGACTCTCTCGAAATAAGTAAACCATTTACTCATTCCATACGAGCGTAATAATGTTATAAAAATATGTGAGCCCAGTATATAAAATACAGCTAATCAGGAAGCTTGGCGAATTCATGGTAGGGTGTGACAACGTAGAGAGAAGACCACATCTCGGCGCAATGTATATGTTTATCCATTCTCATCCACAAGTATGAATATTAATGTGGTGGGATTATCAGTGCAGATGAGCTACGCCCCTGGAGGTCATCACGAGGCTAATGTGCCAGTATTCTAACAATATATATACACATACATATAATTTATAGGTTTTTCATGTAAGTCCAGAACATTCATAGTTTTAGTAAAATACAGGGAGATTAAAGAAAGTCTGAAATGCAACCAAATATACCGGTCGTATAACTTCAGCCCCCGGTACGAGTATTTGATAAGATTGATAAGTAATAAAATCTAGCGTCAACAAAAAACGTTATGTTTTCTATTCCAAGAATTTAGACTCCACCTAGATAGACAGTTGCCAATGTAACTCTGGTAATTCGGAAACTTTATCCAGCCGTAATATTCATAGATTTTTTCTCATTGAAATGCATCACATCTCATTTAAACCTTCTGAATTTGATAATTCGATAATCTGAGAATAGGTGTTGACTAAGAAGATCATTTCCAATAATCGAATGTAGAGTTTAGAGTGTTATTGAATAAAAATAGTCCAAATCTATCACAATACGCAATGATGAATTGTATATTTTTGCTGTTTATTGGAGTATACTCCATACCATAAGAATCTATTTTATTTAAAGCCTCCGGTAGGAAAATGTGATAAGTAATAACATCGAGAATTGACAAAAAGCGTGATGTTTACATAAATTACTGTAAGCACCATATAAGCAGGATATTGCAAAATTCAATATTTTTTTAACATAGTAAAATACGTAGGGGAGCGGTGGGCTAGTTGTAACAATATTTCGTTTCTTGGCTATTGAAGCTTACTTGGTGGGTATTTAGGAAATGCAACAGTACTGTTTGAATGAGCTATTATTCATCTATCGATTTCAAGTAAAATTTTGATCAAACATGCAACGAATTCTTGTAAAAATAGCTTAGAAAAAAAGTTACGAGACTTACAACTAGTTGTAGAAGGCTTGGGGCAAATTTTAAATGTAGGAATTGAAAAGCAGTTTTCTATTTTTCAAAGATATATTTAGCATACCTATTTAGTATGAGAATCGTTAGACACGCTAAAACAGCCTTAGATTGTTAAGTTTTATTCTGTTAAGTTTTATTCTTAATCTAATAGAAAAACACGAACAAAAAGATCTTCTTTCTTTTTAAACTATAAAGAAACTTTGGGCTAACAGCCATTTATAAAAACAAAATCTCAACTTCTTAAGTAATCAGTCTTTTGATTAGAGTAGGTCTTCATCGAAATTACAATTTTGAGATACACAAATGAGATCTTATCTCCTGTTGCACATTTTAAATGTGCCCCTTGCACATTATACATTTTATCCACTCTTCGTTTGAATTTTCATAAGCTTTCTCACAAGCTAAACAAAACCATTCTTCGCGTTCAGATTCTGAATCAGATTTTAAAACTTTCTTTTTTACTTTTTCTATCCCTTGCCTTTTAATTATCTTTATTTTATTTTTTTGTCCCCGTTCTTTTGCCCATTCTCTTGTCTTTATTAGTCTCTTGTATTTTGTTTTTCTTATTTGACTTTTCTCCATGTTCTTTAGTAACTCGATCTAATCTGGCGTGTCATGAAGGACACATTATTTTCTTTTTGAGAGCGGTTAGTCAATTTTGGTGGTGGAGTTTTCGGGTATGGCCTTATTTTAGATGGAGGGAAATAATTTTGCATTTGAAGACCACAAGGCCCAGGAGTCAGCTCAAAGTCAGGTTGACCTCCAGGTGAAGCTTTTGTGAATGAAGTATCTATCCTCAGTTCTTGTTACACTTGAAATTAATGGGTCACAATTTTCCATAGAATTTATGATTCCACTTACAGTTATGTCTAAAGAAAAAGTATCGAATGAATTTATATTAGAAAGATTCGTTATCAAGCTAGAGGCATTCTCAGTACTGTTAATATCTGTCTCAGATTCTTTGCTTTTAAGATTTGGCCGATCCGTAACATAAGATGGGGCAAAATCTGAATGTTTAAAAATATCTGTATTTTGGGGCCACATGCCTTTGGCTTCAAATCCATTCATTATATTTGAAGGAGTCATTGCTAACTAAAAAATTCTTAACGATTCCAGGAATGTCATATATGGTCATCGTTTTCCCTGGGTTGTCATGCATACACGCTGTCTTTGTTCGGTTTAAGTAATCATAAACTCTAACATCCAACGGCTGCAGATTATGTGAACAACGCGGGGAAACGATAGCATGATAACGTGAATTATAATTGCGATGTCCACGTGTGAATGATTTTTGTCGACTAATAGGAGGACAGCTTATTGATTCGATGGTTTAAAAAACTTGATGAAATTTTCCAGAAAAAAACAATCTTTTTCCATCATTCACCTTGAAAAATTTCCAGCTCCAATGTAATCTGGTGGTCCACATCTTACAAAAATATCAATGTTCCTGAACTTTGGAAACACAAAAATGGGCGGGGTAGAATTTCCTGAAGTATTAATAGCACATACAAGAGTTACGAGGGTACCCCTTTCAGCAGAAGTGATAGCCCCTACTTGTTTTTGTCTTCGTGGAGCCACAATTTTCTTTGGTTTGAGGACTGCAGTCACTCCAGTTTCATCGATATTGAATATTCGTGATGGTGTAAATTGATACATATTCATAATATTTGTAAACTAACAAAAAAATCTGAACGTGTGTTTTATTAAAAAATGTTGCGCGGCTATGACGGAGGTAAATTTTTCGCTTCAACCATAACAGCACACTGGTATTCAACATTCTGACTTAGCTACTTCTTCCTCTTTAATAGCCAGTCTGTGTTTGACATAGCCGTCTGATAGAGATTTGCTACTCTTGTTTTTTTTACATATCTATATAGCGACACATGATAAAAATGAAATGTTTTGCATCTTTTCGTACCCTGGTTTTATTATCCAAGGCTTCAATAGAAGCCAATTCGTACATATCTTGGCTTTGGGAAGCACGTTCAGTTTTTTATAGTGTCTTAGTCTGAAATAGATAGAATCAATTAAGTTCAACAAAAAATCATTAAAAACATGAAAAGAAGAGAAATAATGAATCAATAACAAGTTACAACTTGCCCCATGAGAGGGTTACAACATACCCAACTGCAAGGTTTTTTGAAATAACTGCTATAAAAAATATTTCCCTTATTTGGTATAAAATTACAGTTAACATAATCGAAGTAAACAAATGTTAAATATATTTGAATAAATCAACAACTGCTAAACAATTTGAAATCAACAGAAATTAATTTTGTATTAACAAAAAAAAACATTACCTGGTCTTACCGGAGCGCCTCTGCGCCATCAGGCAGGATACTGATCGCGCTCATATGATAAATAGAATGGGTATTAAATAGGTCAGGATGAAAATCAAATTAATATTCTTCTATTGTCTATGTAAAAAATGCTTGTTACATGTAATGTTCTTTAGAATTATATCTGTATATGTTTCACAAAAATATCAATAAATTTGTGGAGCTTTGGAATTATATATCTGTCGATATTGGTGTTTATATTGAGTGAAGTGCATAAAGGAATACAAATTTTGTAAAACGTGGAAGAAACCAGTTGTTATACAATATTATGTCTGTCTGAAAATCTATTATGTTAGTAACATAATAGAGCTCTGTTAAGCTAGCAGTGACAAGTTAGCAGAAACAATCGAAACCGGTATGGGAATTTGTTGCTAATTAGTTGCTAATTAATTGCTAAAATCCCGATTTTGTTGCTCGAACCAGTTTTGAAAAAATTGAGTTACTGCTATCTTACACGTTAAGATAGCAGTGAAACCTCTAAAAAAATTTTTTTTTAAATTTTAACACCACTTGAATTTGTTGCTAATTTGTTGCTGGAAGATAGTATAAAGAAAATTGAAAAAATATTGAAAATAAAAAAAAAATATGAAAAAATAAAAAAAAATAAAAAAATATATTGAAAAAAGGTACTTTACAGTACTTCTTCCTAATGCTACGCTAATCCAAAACTCAAAAAAATAGTAAGTAGTTAGGATATCCACTGATTAACTTGAAATCAAGTATTGTTGTTGAGGCTATTAGAATTCCTATATTTTCTCTCTTAATTGCTAGCAGAAATTTTGTTGCTCATTGGATAAGTCTTTATTAGTGCTTGAATTACCAGCAACAAAATCCAAACAAAGAATATTACCAATAATAAACTTGTGACTGATTTATCTTGGTGTCGCTATCAGAATACCTCCATTTTCGGTTTTAATTTCTAGCAGAAATTTTGTTGCTCATCGGATATGTATTTATTAGTACTTGAATTACCAGCAACAAAATACAAAAAAGAATAATACCAATAATAAACTTGTGACTGATTTTTTTGGTGTCGCTATGAGAATACCATTTTCGGTTTTAATTTCTGGCAGAAATTTTGTTGCTCATTAGATAAGTCTTTATTAGTGCTTGAATTACCAGCAACAAAATACAAACAAAGAATAATACCAACAATAAACTTGTGACTGATTTTTTTGATGCCGCTATCAGAATACCTCCATTATCTCTCTTAATTTCTAGCAGAAATTTTGTTGCTCATTGGATAAGTCTTTATCGATGCTTGAATAACCAGCAACAAAATACAAACAAAGAATATTACCAATAATAAACTTGTGACTGATTTTTGTTGGTGTCGCTATCAGAATACCTCCATTTTCGGTTTTAATTTCTAGCAGAAATTTTGTTGCTCATTGGATAAGTATTTACTAGTGCTTGAACTACCAGCAACAAAATACAAAAAAAGAATAGTACTAATAATAAACTTGTGACTGATTTTTGTTGGTGTGGTTATCAGAATACCTCCATTTTCGGTTTAAATTTCTAGCAGAAATTTTGTTGCTCATTGGATAAGTCTTTATTAGTGCTTGAATTACCAGCAACAAAATACAAACATATAATATTACCAATAATAAACTTGTAATTATTTTTTTTGTTGTTGCTATCAGAATACCTTCATTTTCGGTTTTAATTTCTGGCAGAAATTTTGTTGCTCATTAGATAAGTCTTTATTAGTGCTTGAATTACCAGCAACAAAATACAAACAAAGAATAATACCAATAATAAACTTGTGACTGATTTTTGTTTGTGTCGCTATCAGAATACCTCCAATTTAGCTTTTAATTTCTAGCACTTGATACGCATACGTATTATATCTCTATTTCTCTGTTATAATATGATAAGATGGTTGCGACATTCGTAAGAAACCGAATTTGTGTGGTCCGCCAAATCAAATTGTAATTGGTCGTTCATCGAATGAGGGGAGCGGTGACCTTTCCAAAATAAGTATTTTTTCACAGAACAACTAACAACCAGAAAAAGAGATCGAATATTGTCGCCTCTGACGTTGGGCTATCTCTGGCGTAATACCTCGTTGCCTATTGGGGCCGGCGTGAGGTAACTATAATAAAACTGTACATAACATTAGAGGTATTGTTGCATATGTGGGTTGGCAGATAGGTGAGACTAATTTATAATTGGTAAATAAATTTTATTCATACTCGAAATAATATAGATTACAATTTAACTTTACTATATCCTCACTAACTTACTCGGACTATTCTGTTTATTCACACTGTCTTTTACAGTCTGCCTTCATGCCGAAAATTCTCCCATATATATATCCGACAAAGGATCCAGACCATTCGACCGGCTTCTGGTCTTTGATGCGATAGCCGCCACTGGACGCTTCTCGAAATCCCTGTTGTCGGCATTTTAACAGTAGATGCCGACTGCTGCCGTCGCTCTCTTTGTAAACGCCGCTTTCGGTATATCCAACCACAGCATATATCTGGCGCATACTTCAAACGGATGCCACCACTTTGTAGCCAATACCGGCGGCTGTTTATTATTGGTAATATTCTTTGTTTGTATTTTGTTGCTGGTTATTCAAGCATTGATAAAGACTTATCCAATGAGCAACAAAATTTCTGCTAGAAATTAAGAGAGATAATGGAGATATTCTGATAGCGACACCAAAAACAAATCAGTCACAAGTTTATTATTGGTAATATTCTTTGTTTGTATTTTATTGCTGGTAACTCAAGCACTAATAAAGACTTACCCAATGAGCAACAAATATTCTGCTAGAAATTAAGAGAGATAATTGAGGTATTCTGATAGCGACACCAACAAAAATCAGTCACAAGTTTATTATTGGTAATATTCTTTGTTTGTATTTTATTGCTGGTAACTTAAGCACTAATAAAGACTTATCCAATGAGCAACAAATATTCTGCTAGAAATTAAGAGAGATAATGGAGGTATTCTGATAGCGACATAAAAAAAATCAGTCACAAGTTTATTATTGGTAATATTCTTTGTTTGGATTTTGTTGCTGGTAATTCAAGCACTAATAAAGACTTATCCAATGAGCAACAAAATTTCTGCTAGCAATTAAGAGAGAAAATATAGGAATTCTAATAGCTTCAACAACAATACTTGATTTCAAGTTAATCAGTGGATATCCTAAGTACTTACTATTTTTTTGAGTTTTGGATTAGCGTAGCAATATGAAGAAGTACTGTAAAGTACGTTTTTTCAATATATTTTTTTTTTCATATTTTTTTTATTTTCAATATTTTTTCAAATTTCTTTATACTATCTTCCAGCAACAAATTAGCAACAAATTCAGGTGGTGTTAGAATTGAAAAAAAATATTATTTAGTGGTTTCACTGCTATCTTACACGTTAAGATAGCAGTAACTCGATTTTTTCAAAACTGATTCGAGCAACAAAATCGGGATTTTAGCAACTAATTAGCAACTAATTAGCAACAAATTCCCATGCCGGTTTCGATTGTTTCTGCTAACTTGTCACTGCTAGCTTAACAGAGCTACATAATAGATTTTCTTCATGAGATATGAAAAAACGTTTTCATGATCTTCCACTCATAGTTGGCGGCGGCTTCAAAATTGATAAATATGAAGGATTACGCTTAGCACAAGTTTTAAAAAAAGTTCAAATGGACAATTTATTCATATGCTGCCTAAGCGGTTCGTCCTAAATCGGTTGGCACGCTGAAATAAGTCAATTCTTCCACGGAAATATTTGTAAATTAACACACCAGATTTTTTATCTAGGTATTCAGTAAAGATGTTCACAGTCTCAAAATTAATTTGAGCTGAACAACTAACTGGTCCGTAGTATTTTATGATTTCATGTTATTCATAAGAAGGAAGAAAATATACTTGCAAAATAAATTTGAAACATAAATATTTCTGCTTTTTTTTGTAGTTATTTATGGAATATCGAATATCCGTGGTATAGTATTTGTCTGGCTCAGAAACATCCCCACTTTATTCTATATAAATTGATAAATCTAACTAAATAAAAGTCTACGCTTGTTCCACTTTGTTTATTCCCGATCGTAATAACAAATCTTCAATACACTACTGTTTATGTTCCAGTAGCCTGCATATACTATATAAATTATTTCAATATGAATAATTTACATGTTTACCAAAATGGAATGAGGTACAGCCCGTGAAAGTTTCAATATTCTGAGGAAGAAATCTTAGTTGTTTAACCGGTCAGTATGTTCCTACTACCGTAGTTAACCTAGTAAGAAAAGTATTGTAACAGTGTAAAAGTTTTCGTGTCCGGTTTTCAACAGATTTTTATGTTTCAGAGATACCTGAGTCAATAAACATATTCTCAGTCCTTCGTCTGTCGGTCTCTCTGTGGAAAGATTATCGCGGAAACGGATAGTCCGAGTTTGTTGCATTTGCGACTCGCCGGTGAGACATATTGGCCTTCTGTTCGCTCTGGTTGTTAGGCAATAACCGAAGAATGTGTTTTATTCAAGACTGTGGCGCGAAAACGGTTTTGACGATCTTGGTGAAACTTGTCTAAAATATTCTGCTTAAAAACCTCCACCACTTGCTATAAAGCATCTCTGATAAAACCACTTCCTGGCTAAACCATTCGTTCTACGTAAAATTGAATTTGACTAGGTATTGTGGTTTGTCTTGGCACGCTGAAAAAAATCAATGATAACATGACCTGATTTGTTTGAAATTGTTTTAGAGCGGTAGGAAAGTCGTGTGAGTAGATACACTAGATTTTTCACTATTATTTGAGGTGTCGATTGAAGCTCTTTAGATCTAGAAATGTTGAATTTATATTTTTATGTTCAAGTTTTTCTCTCTCAAAGAACTCTTCAAACTAGAGATAAAACGGATATCCGGTATCCGACCTAACTGGTCCAAATGTACTGTCTGGCCACATACCGGATAGTGACTCAATATTTGCCCGGATACCGTATGTTAAAAAATACATACATAATATTTTCTTACATAAACTATATTAAAATACGCTCGGGTATATATAAAACGCAACAAGTTTATATTTGTTAAATTAAGTCTCATATTTTTTTAGTTTTGGCTTAGGTCGTTATGAAGAAATAAGGGAAATTGGTTTAAAATTTAAAACATTATGAGATTTTGCATTTTAGCTCATTATTATGCCGGCTTTTGTTAAAAGGTAGAAAAGTTACAATAAATAAGTCACATATTGCCTTTACAGAGCTAAATCATCTTTTGATATATTATAGGTACCTAGTTGACGATTAAAAGTAGATATCTAGGTAATTATTTAAATACTTCACAGAGTAACAAAAACTTAAATAATCTAATTACCATAATAGTGAACAGAAAATATTGAAATGAGAAAGTGATTATGATAGCCAACATCCAGATATCCAGCCTGATATCCGGTATCCGGTCGAACAACTATACTTTTCATCTCCACTTCAAACTGCTGCCCCTAAGCGGATCTCACGAAAAAAATATATTCATCACAAAACGGAACAATGATTGCGCTTGCAGAATAACTCACATCACTAGGAGAAGCTTATTAAACAAATGCATCTCTAGAAGATATGTAGGTATCCGTTACCTGTCAAAATGTAACTCACCCCTGACAATATAACGTTTTACGTTTTCCAAAGTAGGTCTTGATACTGATAGACAGTCTCGAAAGCTCGAAAGATGTTCTTGGGGATGCAGTCATATAATGAATAAAATTCTTTGATTTAAGCCAAGCTTTCGAGAATGTTTATTCTCTTCTTCAGGGCAAACTACAAATCGTTGCAAAATTATTGCAACAAAAACTTAATAGTATTATAAAAATACCTACAGTCGTGAATTTAGAATAAATTGGCTAAAAACAGGAAAGATTTTATAGGCATCAATTACAAATGTCATTATTTATATTTGGCATGGTAACATAATAAGTTAGAAAATATCTAGATTTAGATGAAAAAAATTAATAATCTTCAAGTTTGCACCTATTTGAATTAAATTAAAACTATTATTTAGGTAGATACAGCTTCAGTGTAAAAAAAATAATTTAAGAATATTACATAAATACATACATATACACCTACACATAGACTAAATTACTTTGATTCTTGGACTTGAACTGATGGTTTTAAAAAAAAATATAAATAATTTAATTTAAAATTTCTATATAAGTATATTCTCTCACAATATGAAACACATAAATTAAACATAATTATTCTCAAAAGTGAATTGATACTTATTCACTCAGAAAAAAAACAGGCCGATTTCTCTCACTAATCAAACTCAAAATTGTATAATACAATTAAGCTATTGTTGAAATAATCTTGTTAGTTTGTAGTTTGCCCTGAAGAAGAAAATAAGCATTCTCGAAAGCTCGGCTTAAATCAAAGAACTTTATCCATTATATAACTGCATCTGCAAGAAAATCTTTTTATTGAATATAAAACCAGCCCAGAGAACAAAATCAATAAATATAGATATATTATACATATATCTTTTGAATTCATTTAAACTATTCTCACTGAGCCTGCTTAAATCTGTAATTATTAGGCTGCAACCATGTGATGAAGTTTATAGTGCACTCAAACTGAGTAAACTTTGTTACCACTGGGTAGATTCTACTTAGTTTCTGCGTTCGCTTTGTTTTTATTAACGATAGAATTATTAGTTCTCCTAAAGGGACCTAATTTGTTTGTGAATGACAACTTCAAAATAATTCATACAAAAACATTTGCTTTTATAGAAGTTTAGATCGTTAACTTCTTATTCTCTTATCAAGTTCGTTCAACAAAGCTGCTTCTTCCTTCGGAAAAGTAGACTTCATTCCATCGAACTAATATTTCACAAACTCTACAACAAAGATCTCGCAATCTATTTTACAATTTCTACTAGTAGATGTCTGAGTACCTGCTTATATTACAAAACTTTTTCAATGTTGTATGAGAAATTCACATCGATCTATTCTTAGTTGTACCTAGGTGGATTTTGTATACTGTATTTTAAAAGCAGTCGAAATTTCTCACAATTCATTTTCAACGAAAAAGTTGCTCATTGTTCAAAAGGATGGAATAGCATAGGTATTTAGAGTTATTTGCAATATCATCAAGTAATAATAATATACTACTGAGAAAGGATTCTTACACTATATTTTAGCATTATATAGAGCAACAATAGGATTAGATAGATAGATAAAAATGGTTATTGTACTTACTTGTTTTTTATCATTCAGAATGGGTATATTCGCAATATTTCTGTCATGATTGAGTTCTACGTTACTTTAGATTTTTTAAATACTCTCAAATACGAATGGAGATGGAGCATTGCCAAAAAATAATGGACCTTCATATGTCATTTTACGAGAACATGGAATAAATTGTGGTTAAATCTTTGAAGTTTAATCTGGCAATAGCGTAAGCCGCTATCGTATTCTTAAGGAATACGTTTTTTATCTGCTCTCAGCTTAACATTTGCAGGACATAAACAAGAGCAAAATAAAAGCTTGAGTCTACTCGACCTGTATAATATATCAAACATTCAAAAACTCTTTGGCTGCTCCTCCTCTCGTGCGTAACTGAATGACTTCAGCTGGAATGTATCCGGGTCTTATTAAAAAATGATACATCGGAAAAATGTACCCCTTAATATTTCAAATTGGATGGCTCCCCCAGCGGACATTTCTCGAAAAAGAATAACGGTAGACAGTAGGGGTCAGACATTATTTAATAGAAGTTTGGATAGATGAAGATAATATTTCATTGTTGACCGACTTCGAGAAACGGAGGAGGCATATAATTCAATATTATTTTTGCTTTTTTATGTATGTACGCGCCTTTTGTGGAAAGAGAAGAGTTGAGAAATGATATCACATTAAAAAAAATCATTGCAATGCTTAAGTTGGACATCTTTCAAAATAATCACAGGTTTTCCAGTTACAGCAGTAGCAAAGAGCAGTATTGTTAGGGCCATATTTTTAAATCACTGAAATATAGCTGAATGTTCAACAGTTTGCATGACTAATGAAACACTCAAAAATGTGAGAAAGGTAGATATTTGATATAAGAAATAGGATCACAGAAAAATGCAAAATACGGTTAATTCTATTGATGATGTTACTTTGAAGTTGGTGTCAAAAGTCTTCTATTTACCTACAACTGTGCCACTAAAATTACCAGCACCAATAGAATTAACTTTATTTTAAATTTTTCAGTACACCAGCTAATAGAGTCGCTCTTATTTCTTGTAAAAATATTTATTATATTATTGTCTGGAACTCAAAACTTTGAGGATTAGTCTATTCTGCAGGGTGATAGAAAAATATAGTAGAATTAAATTTTCTGAATAGCTGTTTGGATATCAATTTTGAGATCTAAATAATGAACTTTCCACTTCATACTCTAGAACATAATAGAGCATCTAAGATGTGCCATTTTTATCCTTTGGTTTTTGTACTACAATAATGCAACTGGCTACAAAAGGTAATATCTATACACACATTGAAATACTTGGAAGGACCCCTGAATTCGACAATAGAGATCTTGAAATGTGGAAATATTTCTGAATTATGAAATTATTCTTAACACAATGAATTCGTATGTTAAAATATACCTTGAGACCAGCAGATTTTCTGAACTTAAGGTAACGTTCTATGGATACATAAATTATGATAAACTTTAGAAAACAGATTAGATTGTAGATCAAGTGGCTTTTTTAGTCCTATCCCACTGCGATCGTTCCAGATCCATTGCGGCTTTCCATTTAATTCCGTTCCATATATAGATGTATCATTTTTTAAGCTTCTTAAGGCAGCTACACATTACATGGCGAACTAGGCGAATTACCTCAGTTAATGTACACTAGTACAGCTCGATCACGAACAAGCTTTTACAAGCACAAAGCAATTCCTTTGACTCGCGTCTCTTTTACCGACTTCTATCCGTAGTTTGACAAGTGCTGTTCAATAGACACTACTCGGCATACTCCACATATTACAAACGTTTGCCTAGTTTGCCATGTAATATGTAGTCGGAGTACGTTTTCTTAAAACCTTCAATTAATTTTTTTGCGAAATTTTAGGGGCGAAAAGTTGAACATATTTGAATAAAAGATATAAAAACCAGTATGTAATAAGCTCATTGCTACGAAATTATGGAGAGTCAAATGTCAATATTATTTTAAATTGCAACACCATGCTTTTATATCATTAGGTATTTTACAAAACAATTCGTTTAAAAAATAACTATCATTCTTTCTTTTGACAAGTCATTTCGAGCAATTGGTGAAAACATTTTGGAATAATCTGTTGTTTGAATTGTATAACAAAATCATTTCAGAGACAATAGAATGTAATAATACTTTACCTGTTAATCACATTTTTCTTAGTTAATCACCAATTTTTAATGAAATAATTTTGAGTTGTCAATGTGTTATGGGAGTTGACTGACATTAATTTTCTTGGGACACAGGAAGAAGCAACCAATGGTCACATTATTTTTTTTTTCGCAAGATGAACCGTTTAGCTAGAAAATTAGTAAACAACTATAATATATTAAATTAATTTATCGATGACTTTGTTCCTGCCTTTTCTCAGAAATGCGTGTTATAGCAGATGTCTAAGGAACTCTAAGACAATACTATAGAAATGTTAAGAGTCGCTTTCGCGCAATAGTTTTGTGCAATTTTTCTACGGTTGTCTAGCATATAGCGGATTCATGATACCCATTCTTTATCACCAGCTCATCTGATCCCGAGACAAACTTTTTTGAACTCAGGAAAGTCTGAAACGTAAATATCTGTTGAAAACCGTACATGTACGAAAAATTTTACACACATATTAGTAGTAGTTATTTTATGTTCAAGCCAAGCGGCAGTTTGGATTTTTTTAACTTCCTAAGGCCGCCAAAACTACAAAGTCAATCATACTGCTTATCCAAACATTTCAGTTAAAGACTGATTTTTGTACCGAGTTTGGTTACATACGTAGTCACAAAAACAGATACCCATTACAAAAACTTCATATAATGGAATTTTGAAAATAATGCGGTAACAGACGAATATAAGATTTGGCATACAAAGATTATATGACGAAACAGTGCACCAAGCTAAAATTGGAAGCGGAAGCACAGTTTCCACTGCTGTGTCAATTCTCTTGTAAATTATGCATTAGATAGAAGTAGGTACTAGTGTTGCTTCCAGTCAAGAGAAAGTAGGTACTTTCTTCAAGATATAAATTGTTTATCGTCTTCTGGAAACATCGCTGAGTATGAGATGGTGTTGTTGTGGTCGTGCTTCAGTTTGATACTAATCAAAAATAATTTTATGTGATTAAAAATGTCATGCTTAAACTATTTCCCATATACTAAGGTACTTCTCTTTATATAAGTTGGCAACATGTCATTCTAATTCGACGTTACAAATATGCGTTTGACTGCTTAGATTTTACGAAGGAAAGTGGATGTCACTATATTGAGACTTCTTTTATTGCAAAACAAATGCCCCATGCTACAATTATTGTGATGTGCTATATATATTTAATTAACAAAAAAATCACAGATATTGAATGAAACTTGGTCAAGTTCTGCGCATCAAATGTTACCAATCCGAACTCGATATAATCATTGATTTTTTATGTATTCACAAATACAAACAATCGTAAAGCCTATCTATACCAGTGCGATTGCCGTTGTTCGTCAATATAGAATCTTGAGATTTTCGAGTGGTCAAGATATTACTAACAAAATCACATTCTATAAATGGATATAATCTTTTTATCAGATTAAAAGGTCAATATATTCAGATATAATGCACAAATGAAACATATCTTGAGCTCCCTCATTAATACCATTTGAGACTATACCTACTGGTTATTTTGATAAAGCAACCTTCTAGTAAATCATTAATTGATCTGGTATGATAAGAAGTTATGTTCATGTTATCATTTAAACTTCCTTCTCACTCCACATGAAACATATTTTTATCTTGATGTCTGTGTTGACTTGTGTTTTGATCCTAAACGTCATTATCAAGCCAATCAGAATAGCTCTAAATACTATTTTGAAGTGGTACCAGGCTGATTCGAATCATAGAATAGACATAAAACGATAATTTTGTTTAGAATGTTATCCGTAAGTTCAAGATGACGTCGATCACTTTATTTCCACCTCTTCTCAAAAAATATGAAGATAATAACAAGAAGTGCGACGAAATTCTACATTTTGTTTTTACGTAAACACGCTTAAATTAAGTAATAACACGTCATTTCTCACTTTCAGTAGTAGGCAGGTACTAAATTTGGCAGCATCAACAAATATTGGAAATGTTTGCTCCCAGTTTCGAAACATCATTCTTAATCTTCTTATACTTTAGATAATAACTGGAAGAGAGTATGAATTTCTTGACTGACTACACAGTCTCAATTTCACATTTCCCTTTTCTAAAAGTTCCCTTAATTAATAATTAAGTAGAGGGTATATATTCATAGCATATATATTTTCAAAAGTGTTCTCAACCATGGTATATCAATCTGCCATGAGAGTATAATATCCTTAATTGCTTCAGATATGTGTCAAGTAACAAGTATTTCATTAAGCTTTTTATTGATATCGAATTCCTAATTATGACAGTCTTCAGTTATATATCTTAAATTGGTCTTCAAATTGCGGTGCCGTCGTGCCGTGGAATCAACAAGGATTATTTATTGTATTACGGAATTGAGAGAATTAATTGCTCACTTGAATAATATTGCCTGACATTTCTAAAGGAGAAATTATATCGTTTACTAAATAATATCAATTCAAAATCTTGTAGATTTCCACAGCCTATTTCTTCATCGTTCATGGTCTGTTGGTAGTATCTATTATGATTTATATCCAGTGTGAAACTTTGCTATCATCATTGTTTGAAAATTCTGTAAGCAGCAAAATTACAACAGTAGCGTCATACGCCTCACACCCTGAGGACATAAATACAACAAGCATCTACGACAAATCTTATTGGAGAGAGGATGAAACAACAAGAAACAACTGTCTGTATATACCCTGCTCAAGTGATTAAACTTTTGTTCGGTATTGTGAGCAATAAGGAAAACTCCGGAATTGCTTCTGAGTGCAAGATTGTACAAATAAGTTTTAGCCTCAATTTAAATACATTACATGAACGCTGTCTATTTTTGTTAGACAAATAAACGATTTATTGTTTTGATACATATATAAATGGTCATTTAATCAATTAAATTTTGAGTACCTATTATTTGTCTTCTTTGTCAAAATAAAGTGAATTAGGAATAAATGAGTTACAAACCATAACTGCTGTATCCAAAATCTGAATTAGAACAATGTTTAAGATTTAAAACGGAGAACTTTTATTTAGAAAACAAATGTAAAACCATATTCCATTATCATCCACAAAACTAAATATACGCTCATAATTGAAATTTCATATCTCACAATAAGATCGTTGAACTAATCTTAAAATGGGTATCACTTTTCATAACTTCATTCAAAAGTATTGAATATTGACTTCAGCGTTCATGCGGTCAAAATAAGCATTAAATTGCGGATACCTCCGATGCTCACAATGTTAATAAATAGATAAGAAGTTATTAAAAATATGCTGCATAATGGTTGTTGCAAATTGTACTGTAAGTTTTATACAATCTCAACTACCTACTAGTTATCAATTACAGAAAACAAGAAAATGATTGAATATATGATGATTTCGAGATGGAAGCACAACAAGCATTGTGTTGAGTACGTAAGTACGTTCACTATAAATCAGTAACATCAAGAATATTTTCAAAGATTTCAGTCTGTGAACAATGAATGAAGAGAGGCGCAAGTTATTTTACTATATCTACAATCATCACCTCTAATATCTAAATCTCATGAATTTGTTCTGTTCTTCACTGAAATCTGTATACAAATAAGCAGAGACATAACTTTTAAGTACCTTTCCTCTTTTGTTTTTCAACTGATTCTCTTTTTGTTTTGTAGCTATTGGCGAGTTTTATCAATAAAAAATGGAAAGGGTGAGTTTTCAGGGTTCCATATATCCAGTAAAAAAACGGAATCATTATAAGATCCCTTTTTACATTCCCGGAATCTATATACAAGAGTAAGTAGAAATTTGGAATTTATAGAGATTAGGTAACCGCAACATGGACGTACCTATAGTTAAAATAAACAAATTACGATACCTGGGGTTTATTTTGCGGAGAAAATGAGAAAATGTTAAGAAATAAATTCTTCAAATACCGTAATTATGGTCGAATTTCAATCTAAGGGCAAATACTAGTATTAATAAATTGCACATTTGATTAATCGTAAAAACTGGACCTTGCGTTTTCTTCTACTTCTTATTTATATAATATATAACATGCACTTAACACCAGTATACCAAAAATGAAATTCATGAGATTTCGACATTAAAACTGTGTTTCTCTTCGTTCTTGGTACAAAATAACATATATTATCAATAAATTTTTGTTCAGAGTCCGGCTTCCATCACAAAAATATTTGAAAATTGCATGCAAAGATTATCAACTTGAGACTCTAATTGAGATATGGGACGTTCTTCAACTGATAGCTATAGCTATAGAGAACCACTAACTTCACTGACATTGTCAGCTCTAAAAATAAAATATAATTCACAATAGTTGGAAACATGTAATCTTACTTCCTTCGAACATAACACGTAGTAATGAATTGTTTCAGATGTGGTACTGCACCTAATTTATTTGATGATTAGATTTTTTCTATTGATAAAAATGTCTTACTACTTATACCGTAGAAAACCGTAATTTTGTCGTGCACCCAGAGAATTGTTTTTCTTTTATTATTTCAATATAAAATATTTCGTTTTTCTGAGTCTGATTGAGAATAATGTTCTAAAAATTTCATATTAATTTGTATATTTTCACTGGAATATTAGAGAAATGTGTTTTCAGACGCAACTTTTAGATATATTTAAGCTTCCGAAAATCTTCATCTGATTTCTAATGACACGTCTTCTAAATAATTCAGTTAAAATTAAATATGTCAAATCTTTCAACTAGTAACTGAACCTGGAATTACCTCTAGTAAACTTATTCTTATTGCAACAATTATTTTATTAAATTATATGGGTTCTCATGAATATTATGTTATTATTAGAGGGGGTAATTCCTGGGCTTTCTCTGTGGCAAAGATCTCATATAAATATTTGTCCTTAATTGTCTATCTGCTTGATACATGGTGTAAAAAGTCTTTACTCCATATTTTCAATACATTTTTAAGGATTATTTGTAATTCTAAGTGATAAATTTAGACTAAATATAAAGTGTCAAGTTTTGTGTCATCCTAGAAGCTAACTTAATCAATATTTTCAAATTCAAATTTAATATTTATTTTCTTGATATTGATAAATTCATTTTCAATTAATTGGTCTGGACTCTAGAAAACAAATAGAAATCGTAAACTTGAACACCCTGTATCGTCAAAATGTTGGTATAAATTTAGATTGAAGATTTTCTTATTATAGAAATAACGGGCACATATACCTACATAACATAAAAAAATACTCAACTAAGTTCTCATTTTATTTCGTCCAGAAATCTATGTCAAGGCTTGCTTGAGATGCTGACCACTCTCACTGAGCTCTAATTTAGATTTAGTTTAGATATGATAGAAATGACGCAGAAAAGATAAAGCCGATAGGCTGCTGCCTTAACAGCTCTTTTATACAGAAACTCTTTCACTTTTTGTTGATACTTGTTATATATATCGAACTCTAAAAGAAGATAACTCTACCTCTTATATGTTCTAAAGAAACTTGAGTTTTGTTTCATATTTTATGTCACCTTATTTCAAATAATTCGAAACCAAAATTTCATCATTCATCATGTATGTCATGTTCATAGAGATAATAAGTATAGAATATATCTTTCTCCTTAACGACACATGACAGAGTGTCATAATTTTATATGATTTGGCCAGGTAATTATATTAGAAGGAATTTTGCGCTTAGGTATTTCTATCCGAGCTTTAGTGTAAAAGTTAATAGGGCTGGACTTCTCGTTATAACTGGGGCACCGGCTAATGCAATATTAACGTGACTGTGAGAGAGAACTCTGTATTGTCAACAGGGGACTTTATACATAGCGTGAAAGCATACATACATACAGTACAACAATAAATTCTCTCCTTAATATCCCATGGATTTTGTAGCTTCATATTGAGAACAGATATACTAGACGTCGTCGACATAACCATTGATACCTCTAATATCCAGTTATGACTTAAAAATTTCTTGTTCTAGTCAAAAATGCATTTCTTCTTCAGACACTGCAACTTACAATTCAACTAATTATTATATATTCATCGTTATAATTACTTCTGTGTCTCAAAAATATATCCCTGAATGTTCTTATTATCTTACTACATGATAATCTAATTAACTCTTTCAATACTCTTAGGAAACAAAAAAATCAATAAAAGCGTATCATGTTATTATAATATTTGGTTAATATATGTAATAAGGTAACTTCATCAACGTGTCTCATATAACAAGTTGCAAATGCATTACACGCAAGTAAATAAGATTAGATAAGATTTTCGAAGGGCATTTTTCCTTTTCAGATGTATTGTATTTTTCCATTTAATTAGAGCTCCGTATCTAATTTTTTTTTCTTCATCAGGATAATTATCTAGATACTGACTCCTCAATGTAACTCCCTGAATTCGGTTTCCTATTCCCGAATAAGTAAGATCTTACTCCTACCAGGCCTTTGCACTCACAAAGTGTGTGCATAGTGGTCGCATGACAGTTCGAACGAAAGGGCTCTTCGGGAATAATTTAGCTTGTCTCTGTCCTGGGGCAACACCTCGCCTGGGTATTTATCCACCCCTTAATGTGACACATATTTTGTGATAGACCCAACATCCCCCCTCCACCTTGGGGTTCAGGTAGTAATTCTGCTGGAAGGCTTGACCTGTTTGGCTAGTTCTTTACCTTTTAATTGCATTTAATTTCTGGAACCACGGCTAGGGTTAGTCTGTTAAGGGTCATGTGACAATCTGATATTTGTCTTAATGTTTTTCGATATAAGTTCATCACTACTAGTACCAAGGAAGTAGCTTTCGATTCATCAGCGTCTGGACACTCCATTACCTACAGTGAAATTAGTGGATGTTGTTGCATAGGTTTAATAATTTATATATTCTGGAAAAGGGTTTCATCTTTGCATTATTCTCAATACTTTTATGTCAAAGTATTTTGGTCTAATGTGAATGAGATTCCCATGAGCACACATTACCAAAAGAAACCAGAAATGCTTTTGATCTGAAGCTATTTCAAGTTTTAGGTAATAACGGTTCATATAAAATTTGAACAGTTGGAATTCATAGTACAAGATCAAGATCAAATTGTACCATTTGTATCCACGCAGAGCGTGAATACGGCAAATCATTACCTAGTATTCTCAGTAGTCTATTGGCAATGCTATAAAATGAAGTTGTAAAAAATTTAAAATTCAATAAAATATTATTATTATTGCAAAGGACATACATACATACCAGCAAATAAATAAATTAGGTATTTTAGCAATAGACCACAAATACTTCAAGCTGTTTTACATTGTGTCTTGACCGACGAACCCCAAACGGAGGAGGTTTTCAATTCGACTGTCTGCTTTTTTTATATGTAATTGTGAGGCCAGCATGTTGTGGCGATTTTTTACAACATATATGATTAAATTTTTCGATGCGCAGGTATCTTTATTTCTTGTTTCATACATATGAATATCGCCATTGTTAGTGTAGCGATTTTTATTTTTATGTATATACAGTAAGCTATTCAAGATCTATATGCAGGGAAATAGGTATCAATATACACTTTTGTTTGAATATTTCACGACAAGATTCTGCAGGTTTCTTATTGTATATAATTCTAATTAAGTTGAAAATTGAGTAGACTAATGAGGAGGAGGAATGATTCGTGGAGAGATTTTTTTCAGTTTAAGGAAGGCAAAGTACCTTTTTTTGTTACGTGTGTTATCTCCTCAACCCACGTTAAATTATTATCGAGATGGATGCCCAAGAACTTTTTTGAGCTTGATATTTCATGATGATTGTTATCTATGTTTAGATTGACTAGTTCTGGTTTACCAACAGTGTTTTTTGTAGGTTCACCACAAGATGGTTCCTTGTACGCGTTTCACTGAATTGGTTAACTATGGAGGTCACTTTTACATCAAGAGCACTCAGCGAGGAGTCTGTCACTATTATCAGCATTACATCATATTGACTAGAGAGATCGTTCCTGATTTTCACGAATAATTATCTTTCGGTTACATAGAAGATTATCCATTTCTTTAAAGAGCCCCGCTTTCCTAATCGTTCCATTTTTTTTAGGAATATGTTTGGGCTCAGTGTATCGAAGGCTAGTGTTTAAATCAAGAAATATACCTAGAACATATTCACTATTATCAAGACTGGTATATTTGATACAAGAACATATCTAGATAGTTTATCATGGGCATCTGTCTATCTGTCTGTGATATTGTAGCTCCCAAATAGATGAACCGATTTTGATTTAGTTTTTTTTGTTAGAAGGGTGAATTGACCGGGATTATTCTTGGCTTGTATTCCTTCAATTAACTTCTGTATCTGTCCATCTCTTTGTGGCTTCGTAGCTCCCAAACAGATGAACCGATTTAGATTTGTTGTTTGAACGTTGAATTCGTTGAGAGTTTCTTTTCACCTAATTATTATTTTACTAATAAAAGAATCTAAGTCTAACGTATGTATTTATTTTTCTGTTTGCGATAACGTAGCTCCTAGAAGGATGAACCAATTTTGATTAAGTTTATTTGAAAATTGAGTTGATAGAATGTGTTGTTAACTGCCTTTTCTTTAAGTTTAACGTAGGTATCCGTCTGTCTGTTTGGGGCAGCTTATTGATTTAGTTTTTTTTTGTTCCATAGTTGACTTGGCCCAAAGTCTTTTTAGCTAGTTTTTTTAATTAAGTTGAACGTGTTTATCTGTTTCTCTGTTTGATGCAACGTCGCCCCCGAACCAATTTTGATCTACTTTTTATTTTCTAGAGCTTTCGTAAAACACTATATTAAATTATTTGCAAGCCATTTACAGAAAAGCTCTAACTATAAAATTCTGAGCTATAAGCATGCAGAAGATGGTGAAACTGGAGTCGAATTAAGGAGTTCTGCTTGCACAGCCCAATTTTTAAGAAATGATACATTTGTCTACTAGCCGGAACATGACAATAACAAATCATTTAAAAATTTGTTTCTGTGTTTGTTGTTATTATATCACCTATCATATGTTATATTGCTCACCTATATGTATACCTATGCAAGGATTAAACCTAGAATCCCCTATAAATATACATAGGAATTCTGATTAATTGAATCTTTTGTATATCCATTAAAAGTCAATTACAATTTTGATATTCCTACTGCCATATAGTAGTAGGTAAATACTATTACTCAGTGTTTGAAAATGGTATGAAAGATAGACTTTGAACTATAATTTATTCTCTATGCATAGCAGAACTGTTTTGGTTGAACTCTTTATAGCAAATCAATAAATCTTACACGTGATATAACCATTAACACGCATTTTAGAGGAATATTTCCAATGATTCGCGTGTACGGTGCCCTATTGTCATGAATCAGAAAAGTCATTTGCGATTACGATACACTTCAGAAATTCAGCAATTGTTTTCAATTGGAACGGTCTTATTGAATCAAATTGAATTAAAAAGTGTTTGAAGAAATATAATAAGGTACCGGTATTTGTCTACTATATATATTACCTTGCTTAGTCTCTACGGACAAACTATCGATGGTATTCAGAATGCGCAACATTGTAACACTTATTAAAATGTTTGCTGCAACTTGAAAGCCAACAATATGATCGCACTAGAATATCTATAATGTTGTTCATGAAGCAAGACTTGTATTGCAAATCATAACGGCTATCCGGACACCTAAATTATAGCCAATTCTGAAATATGCTTGCTTGACCAGGTTAAAAATGTTTATCGAAAAAATCCATGAATAGTATTTCAAAAAGTTCTAATGTGTTATAGTTTTTATAATAAATATAATATCTTGTCAATTATTCAAAGTTTTAAAAATTGAATATGCCAGGCGGTTGATAATGGTAATCTTCAAAATTCATCCAGAACGAACCATACGCATCATGTGTTTTAAGTATAAGACATTGTATATCCAAAATAATCGACCTCTAATATGTGTTTTCCTCACGACTAATTCTGAAGTGGTATACATTTGTCTGCAAAATTAAATCAGCATTCAAATAAAAAAATTTTTTCCAAAACAATTGGACCGACGTTATTAGTTGGTGCACTGAAAAATATGAATATACGAAAATAAGAATTAATATTATTAATTCTGTTTTTGCTGTTACTTTTGAAGCTGTGCAGTTGCATTTAGATTGATAACTTTTGGCACCAACTTCACAAGTAGGTACCAGCACCAATAGAATTAATATTTTTTCGTGTTTTTCATGCACCAACTAAAAATTCCGGCCATTTTTTTGTAAAAAAATATTTATTTCAAACTTTTGATTGTAACATTGTTCACGAAAATCGTTGAACGTTCACTAATACCACTAATATTCTATTACCCACGTATATTCTTTGCTTGTACCTGTAATTATGTAGAGATCTCAGAACATCGCTGCGGAAATACGCTTAAATATTTTAGATTTAACCATTTGACCACCGCTACTCAAAAACTATAACTCTAAGGAAAAAATGTTCATTATAAATGTTGCTACAAATATTGTTGTCTTTAATGTGGTATATCCAATTTTCGAAAGGAATCGCCCCTTCCACATAGCCTAAATACACGTATGTGAGATTTTAACATGAACATAACTCGAAAACCGTAACTCTATTGAAAAAAAATTCAATTTAAATATTTCCGGATATTGTGCTATCTTTAATTCTTGCAACTCGAATATTCGATTTTCGAGAAAATTTACCCACTCTACCACCCATCGGGGGCGGTTTTCGGAGGAAAGGAGATTTTGGTTTGAGTTTTTACGATTGTGGGACAATTTCTTAAGTCTCCACAAACAAAACCAAAAAAGAAGCAGACATTGTATACCTCCTCCGTTCGGGGTTCGTCGGTCAACAAACAATGTAAAACAGCTCTTCTCTCTCTCTTCAAGAAAATAATTTCAAAAATGCTTGAATTATTTGTGACCTATTGCAAAAATACCTAGTTTATTTTATTGCTTGTATGTATGTATGTCCTTTGTAATAATAATAATAATAATAATAATAATAATAATAATAATAATAATAATAATAATAATAATAATAATAATAATAATAATAATAATAATAATAATAATAATAATAATAATAATAATAATAATAATAATAATAATAATAATAATAATAATAATAATAATAATAATAAAATAATAATAATAAAATAATAATAATAATAATAATAATAATAATAATAATTAATAATAATAATAATAATAATAATAATAACAACTATCCCTATCAAGAAAGGTATTTACCAAGGGGACTGTCTAAGTGCCCTCTGGTTTTGCATGGCGCTAAACCCTTTGAGCAACTTGCTAAAAACATTGGTTTCCAAATTAAAACGGAAGGGAGGATGCTACACAAAATCAACCACCTCATATACATGGATGACTTAAAACTGTATGCTTCAACAAAGAACCACATCAATGAACTCATCCAGATAGTGGCAGACTTCAGCAAGGACATCCGAATGAACTTTGGAATTGACAAATGCCGAACCCTGAATATCCGAGCTGGCAAAATCACACTTCCTCAAGAGCCAGGCCCCATGCTAATACCCGACATGGATACTGATCAGTACTAAAAGTACCTGGGTGTCATGCAGAGCCGACAGATCGCCCACACCGAAATGAAAAAGAAACTCACCACAGAGTTCAAAAGCCGCCTGTACAAACTAACCAAAGCGAAGCTGAGCGGCAAAAACTTAACTAAAGCCATCAACACCTACGCCATACCAGTAATAACGTACAGCTTCGGAGTGGTAAAATGGTCGCCAACAGATCTTTAGAACCTACAAAGAACCATTCGAACGACCTTGACAGAGTTCAATCTCCATCACCCAAAGTCATGCATAGAAAGAATGACCCTTCCCCGCAGGTTGGGAGGAAGAGGAATCACAGATATTGAACGGCTCCATGACAACCAGATACAAAAACTCAGACAGTACTTCCAAGAAAGAACAACAAGATCCCAGCTTATCAGATCCATTGTCACCGCGGATGAAAAACTCACACCCCTGAACTTGTCATCGGACAAGTATGAAACCTCCAGTCTATCCCCAGAGGAAAAAGAAAACATTTGGAAAGGAAAAGCCATCCATGGACGCTACCACCACGCTCTCAACGACACGCACGTTGACAAAGAAATGTCAAACAAGTGGCTGGGAGACAGTGGTATCTTCGCTGAAACGGAGGGCTTCATGATCGCCATCTAAGATGAAGTCATCGCGACAAGGAATTATGTTAAGCATGTAATGAATAACCCTAACGCGCCAGAGGATCGCTGTCGGAGATGCGGCACACCGAGAGAAAATATGGACCATATAATATCAGCCTCTCCAAACCTCGCACAAACAGAATACCTAAGAAGACATAACAATGTGGCCAAAATCCTTCATATTGAGCTCTTGAAACTCTACAAAGTTGTGGAAGCATATCCACCATATTACGAGTACAAGCCTGAACCTGTAATTGAAACCAATGATATAAAGATCTACTACGACAGAACCATCCACACTGTCCATGGCAGAGAGCACAACAGACCTGACATCACAATCGTTGATAAGAGAAATAAAACAGCCACACTGGTTGACATCACTATACCACTCAGCCGAAACATGACAAGAGCGAGACACGAGAAGATCTCAAAGTACTCCGAACTCGCCATTGAAGTCAAAACTATGTGGAACCTGAAATTCGTCCGCATCGTTCCTATCATCATTTCAAGTGCTAGCCTAGTACCCACCACCCTAAGAGATGACCTGGCGATACTATATCTGAAGCCGGGAATCATTTCGAACATGCAGAAGGCAATCATCATAGATACCTGCCACACAGTTCGCAAGTTCATCCAATGAGTTGCTGATTCCTGCCGGACCTAGGTCTCTGGACCAGAACTTAAGAATACCCCCGCACATGCGTGAAGACAACCATAATAATAATAATAATAATAATAATAATAATAATAATAATAATAATAATAATAATAATAATAATAATAATAATAATAATAATAATAATAATAATAATAATAATAATAATAATAATAATAATAATAATAATAATAATAATAATAATAATAATAATAATAATAATAATAATAATAATAATAATAATAATAATAATAATAATAATAATAATAATAATAATAATAATAATAATAATAATAATAATAATAATAATAATAATAATAATAATAATAATAATAATAATAATAATAATAATAATAATAATAATAATAATAATAATAATAATAATAATAATAATAATAATAATAATAATAATGTATTGAATTTTAAACTTCTTAGATCTTATATGGATATGGCATTGCCAATAGTGTATAATATGTTATGATTTGCCAAATTTAAGTTTTGCGTGGTTACAAATGGTCCAATTTAATATTTAATATTAATTAATTTATAATTAAATATTAAATTATTTTATTTTATACTATTAATTAATATATTAGTTAATATATTATTAATATTTAATATGTATTAATATACTGAGTATTCCATTAAAAAAAACACATGACTTCTCTCTAACAGAGACATAGAACGAACAATTAGTTAATGAATATGGCAAACTACCAACGATACGTTTGCAGCTTTGGAAATCAAAGTATCAACAAAAAAAACTCTTGCGAAGTTTATCAAGTAAAGCCGGAAACATATCTTCCTTATCTTCTTCTTTACATAAATCATCTAAAATTGCATAACACACGCAACTTTCTAATGCAGAAACATTTTATTGATCAACATTGAAAGAAATCCACAAACCTGAACTAATGTAATGATCATAACAAATATTTAAAATGTATATATGCCCATACAAATATTTTTTAACTTAACTTTGGAAATAACTGAAGTGAATTGATAATATCCGGGCTGTTCATCAATTCTCATTTTACGTAGTAAATATTCTCTAACCTAAGTAAATTTTAATTGAATTAATTTATTTGAATCCGTTTTACTTACATAACATACCTATTATTTGGGCCTTCAGACTTATGCTTGAAATATTCACTTAATGGCATTCAAAATAAATAGATAAAATAGATCTTCTGACCCTGCAGAGCTATATGACTGACATATGAAATAGATATGACTGAAAAAAATAACAATTATTGTCAATATACAAATTTATACGGAATAGTTACCTTTTTTCTTATGATTTTTTATGAATGTGAACAATCTTCCAACATAAGTGAAGTACAGTTTAATATATTATGTTTAATTATTACTGCTGTGGTCAACCGTTTGTTGATTTAACTAGAACACATTACTAAATGACAACTAATTGTTATCTGACTAAAGCAAAGACATGTTGAAAAATCTCCCTCATTTGCGAAAGCCTACCAAAGAAAACTACAATGTAGTTTTTGTATTGTTTTCGAAAAAACATTCTGCAAAGATTTACTCTCTATTTTAGTGTAAGTATTCCTGGGAGAAGTCCAGTTTTGGTGGATTTTTTATTTTCTCATCTGATTTGGTGTGAATAACATTTTTTGACACGCACTCTTCTTGTTTTGAAGAATTTCATCCTCATCCTTCAAATGATACCTAGTTACCTACTATCCGTGCTATCAGGTTGGTATTAACACTACAAAATGAAATACAAATCGAAGTAGAAATCTCAGAGACACTCGCCAAAACATTTTTAGGTGTAATATCATTAGATGAGCAGTCACTATAAACAATAAATTTACATTATCTATTATTATTACATATTTCTGTGTAAAAAGTCATATTGACTTGTCTGTTTTTATTATTGCCAGGCTTTATTAAATAGTTTTTATTACTTTCGTTTCTTTCTATAGATGGACTCCGCAGCGATTTCTCAGGCCCATACGGTCTAGAGACCTGAAATTTCGAATTCGTACCTAGATCGGAGGCATCTGGCCGCCCGCTAAGCTTTTCACTGATCCAAGTGTGATGCAATAATGATTAATGATTTTATCTGATTCAAGTAAGATCAAATTATTTCTTCAACATGGAACGAAAATGTCAGACAATGGGATGCGTCACTGGAATTATGCACGGGCATCGAACACCTAACCTTTGTTTACACTTTACACTTCACACGATCAAGATGCAGAGGGAGTTTATATACTCTTTGGCAGATCGTTATCAATCGTTATGTCGCAAATGTCAGACGTCGATAATACTAATTTAAAATTTCTTTGTGTTTGGTAGATAAAAAGTAATTTGTTATGGAATAGCTGCCAAACAGATATACATAAGTATAGTTCAAATCAAGAAAAGGGGAGATACCAGTTGCACCTACTGATCGGTACGGTTCAAATCTTAAATGCCTAATAAAAACTATTCTTAATGTTTTTTTCAGAAACTTCACTTGTTTTCTCTTTATAATGGAATTATAGTTTTGATCAATAGTTGGTACTCCATCATCTTTTAAAAGCCGACAGGTTTAGCAGAGCATTCCATTAGCTCACGATAGAAACTCTCCTCTTACGAGTCCTCAGAATAATGTTTAGAAGACATCCTGGCATATTTTATGATAATATGGTCCTGGAGTTTACAAGCATTCAATCTAGCTTTCTTGGGAAAGTTGAAAGAACATCAATTTATTAACTTTTGTTTATTTATTGTATTACGTAATGCAACTAAGGACCTCATTTTACAAAACAAAACTACACAATACATCACAGAAACTCTAAGCTAACAAATCAGAATAGAAGACACATACAAGTGAATACCAACAAATGGTCATCGGGTTACCGCAATACGTCATTATGCCATGGCTAAGGTTAATCTCCGCCCACCGGAACAATATCATATCTCCTATTTCTTTTTATCATGGATATCATGTGTTTTTTGGGGGGCAGTTTGGAGTTGTAGAACAAACGTATGAAAACGTTCACTCTCTTGAGAGATGCAGGGGAATATTTAAAAAATTAGAGTGGGGCAAATAAAATGGCATATAGTAAGTTGTCCAGTAATTATTTTGGCATAATATGCCGTTTTTAGAATACGTGTTTACTTGTCCCTTATCAAATATAACAGACATACCATTGTTCTTTTCCACTTTAGTAGAACAAGGTATATTCTCAAACTTAAAAACAGTAATGAAGAGATCAATTAATTGGATTTAATTGGCAGAAATACCTAGGTGATTACTATTTACTAATTTTTCTAATCAACATCACTGACTAACGTTGACTGAGATAATTATTAAATTAAGTTGAAAGAAAAGCTGAATGTCTTTATCTGAACATATATAAGTTTAACAGATAAAGAAATTTGGAATCAGATCGTAGAATCAAGGACCAACAGTAACAGAATTGAGAGTAAATGTTCAATTACTTCTTCCGTTGTTATCTATATATTTATACTCAATTTTTTTTCGAGTTTCGAAACATTTTTATAGTTCATAACCTAATATAAATTTATGAAGATATTTCTGAAAATAAACTTTGAAGTGAAAAATTGTTAGGCTATTGAAACCAGTGTAAAAACTGCAATAGGTTTGGGGTAACAGTTACATTGAAAAGTTTTTATAATAATTGATTATGTTCCTTTGACATCCGGAATAAATAAATAGAAGAAGAAGAAGAATAGGTACTATAAAGTTCACCCTTGTTAATAAACGAGGACAAGGCAAAGCTTGGATAAAATATAAAAAATATATACTCTGAATTTAGAATAGAACTTTAAAAGGGTAGGTATACACTTTCCCGAAGAAAACTCACACTGAATAAATGGTTTACTTCAGACCGTTGCTAATCTCATACCACATCATTAGATATTTTATATTTTTCCAATGCCTATTTGAGATATGGTTTAGGTGAATCTGAAATTATCATGAGAAACAGGAAGAATATGTGAAATTATGTAAAGAAATCGAGCTCTTCTATTCAGACATATGAACGTGTGAATGATATTTCAAATTTACAAAACATATCACCAAAAACTCTATTATATCTATGGATATGTAAAAACCTATTTGTGAAGACACAAAAGAAATAAATTCCTCTTATCATGGAAATTGTGTATTTCCAGATTCTAAGAAAGTTACAAAACCAAATATTTCTTCAAGTATCTGCTAGATTCGGATTGAAACTTAATGACATTGGAGATAATCTAGATAAAAGTTTGCCATGAATCTTAAGAAGGGTCTGGACAAAAAAGGGTTTTGTAAGAAAATTCACGAATTGAAAACAAGCAGTCGCATTTATATCGTAGCACGAAAAAGTCTTTTCTTCCGATATAGAAAAAAGTTAACCAAGCTGCAATTTAGATGATTCATCTTAGGTAAAGTTCAGCAGTTTCTTGGGTGCCTGGGGCCTTCGGAATCAATTTACATCTCGTTATTCTGCCTTCTCCCTTTGCCTCCAGCACAACGGATTTTGCTACTTAAGTACAGTTCACACCACTTGAACGATTCAGTTTAGACGGTGTATAAAGGCTGGGTTATATATAGCCGAAATCATTTCCATGATTTGGAGTTGTCGATTCTCTATTTGAAAATAGTTTTATTTATATACAAAGTCACTTTGTTCCAATACTTCATAGTTAGATTCACAATTCATAAAATAGAATAGTTTTGATTAACAAAACGAAATTAAATCATCATACCTAATTGTTTTCTTCTTATTACAAAGTCACATCAACATTAGAAGAGAAATTGTAAATTACTCCTCATTTTATTTTAGAAATGCTATAAATATTCATTTTTGTAGATTTTATTGCTTAGAATATGTGTCAGTAAAAAATTACGTTATTTAGCTTGAATCAATTTAAGTTACTGTGAATCTACGTTCGGCGTGAATAACCGATTTCATGGACACTTTAATTTCGATACGATCATTCGATCGTAGAAACGACCTTACTGAACTAAGGAGCCCCAAGGTTAGAATCCCCACATGCACTTGTCTAGTTTTTTTCATTTATATTCTAATTTTTTTATTTGAAGCTTAGATATACCTTTTTGGAAATTTATAGTGCGGATCTCTAAGGAAGCACTCGTAACACTAGTTTATCCTCAAACTAGACTAGTGCAGATCCAAGATTAGTTTATGAATACCAAAAACTCTATAAATGGCTGCAAGAGAATCCATTTAGTATCTTATTAATTCTAAAATGGTGAAACTACCCTTTGACAATCTACATTTAGTCATAAAAATATTCTTAAGCATCATAACATCTGAATGACAAACAATGTAGGATTAAATAATTATGCGGAATGCGATACTAAATGTCCTGAAATACTTGTTCGCTAATTTGAATATTCATATTCTGAAACGAAAGGTTCTGTTTTGTCTAATGGAAGATAAATTAAATTAAATTGAACAGCTATCGGAACAAGTTGTATCTGGAGAAGTTATAGACGTTCAATGGTTAATTTTTTAAGAAAATGAAAAATCTTTAGCTATTTCCAATTGATTTTTAAATGAGTCTACTAATAACACTTCATTTATATTTTTACATTACGTTGCTATCATAACTGTACCTTTCAAATGTAGGGTAGAAAACATAAGAATATCATTCTGTGACATAATTCTACTATTATTGATTATCTTCGAAGTCCAACATTTGAATTGCTGACTCACTTATAGGTTAATGGAAATATTAAGCACAGATAACAATAAGTATATCAAAAGCTTTCTATAAATAGTGATTTAAATTATGACAATTTCTCAAATATACTTTAGAAGTTTACTGAAGGATAATCCCGATAGGAGGAGTATCTTGAACGTAAAAGAATTCTGAGACTCAGTGGTATTTTGCCATGTGTACCAATTGTTTGTTCATGAGGCATTTTATAAAATTCATTCTTTTTGGCATGTTACTGTAATGTTCTTCGTTCTTATGTGGTAGAAATTCACACACACACACACACTGTTAATGTCTATTTATTCAATATAACGGAAATTCACTATTAAACACACGTATTACAATTTATATTCACAGCTGTTCAGTGCTAACTATTTACAAATTATATCACAATATTTATTTCAATTGGTTGGCACGTTTAAATCTGACTGACTTGCCGCGATCTCGTTGCCGTATTTAAATCTATCGAATAAGACGCTGAGATGCTTCTCAAAGTCTCCCGATCCATACCGACAGCGCGCGATGTTTTTGGAAGATATTTCGCGTGTCATCTAGATGTTTCCATAACAGTCAGAGAACATTGCATCGCAGATTGACGTGGGTCAGGGTAACATTACATTACTAATATATAATAGACATGAGGCTTCCAGGGTAGAGATTGGTCGAAAATTAGTTCCAAGTATTTCATTTCGATATTATCGCGCAGTGCTTTAGAATTGATAGATTTTGCAGCTTGTTTTTTTTTTGAGAATACTATGCCATTGGTTTTTCCATCTGTGAATCTGAAACTGTTCTTTGTTAAGTTCTTGCTGTAGTTGACCAGCCATACTTAGCATATCTTTGCCTTTCATAAATATTACCATCCGCGAAGAGTATAGCTTGAACTGGTTTTTGTATTCTATCGAGTATGTCGATAATTCTTATGAGAAAGAGAGGTTGGGCTTATTACCTATCCCTGAGGAGGACAATTTTGCTGAAACTGTGGGGACGATTTAATGCCATTTTTCTTCACTTCAAAATATCTATTTGAGAGGAAGTTATGAACAAAAGCTAGAGTTTTTCGAAATTGATTTATTGTTTAATATGTCATATAAGACTTTGGTGAAACTATACATTTCACCAGAAACGGATTTCTGAAAATCCAACCATTAAGTATATTTATTGGGTTCTAACTATTTGCGTGAGAAATTGTATTCTTGATATCTCCTTTTAGTGCGGCTCTTCATATTATTCGGACATGTTGGTGAGAAAAGGGAAGAAATGTCTTACATCTTCAATCTTTTGTCGTATGTGTACGAAGTCATGAATAATGGATATGAGCATTAGAGACAGTTAAAAAAATATGTTTGAGGTGCTTGTTCAGTATTCCTTTTTAATTCTTTATTTTCCTGATCCAGCTTATATTAGGACGTTGATGTCTTTATAAAATAATCGACAAAACCGTGATTTCACTTAATGAGAGTATCTAATATAACTACTTGGTTGGTAGAAGCATTTCATCAACATCTGATAAAAGTTGAGAAGCATCATTTTAATATTATATTATTTTGATCTTATATTAATGTTAACTACCAAATATGAATAATTGTTAAGGCTTATAAACAGAAAATAGTTAATCATCACATAGCTGATCTAAGTGCGGTTGAGGATTTATTTATATTTGTTGTAAGGCAATGCGAGACAATGTTGATTTGAAAGAGCTGAGATAAATTTCAAGTCCTGCCTCGCTAGGGACATGTCAGCTGTTTAATTTCCCGTACATCTCTGAAGATTTCTCACGTAATTATTATTAGTACAACACTAGACTAGATTGCGCTTCACTGGAGGTATGTTTTAGATTACATCGTGCTGGAAAATTATTTAAACAGTAGATAGATAATAACAACAATTAGTGGCAACCTATATGGCATTCGTTTATTCCTTTTACAGATTCTATAAATGAATTATTCTGAATTCACGACTTTTGCCCTGAAGAAGAGAATAACCGTTCTCGGCTTAAATCAAAGAATTTTATTCATTACATGACTACATCCCCAACAACATCTTTTTATATGTCGATTTCCAGGCTCATTCGTAGTATTTTGAGGTGACTGCTGAAACTTACTTAAAAGATACCCATAAGTAAAGTTTTTCGAAGTTCTTTATACTTGACAAATTTTGTCTCTCTCAGAAGACTACGGTATGATCAGTTTTCATAATTTATTATTCATTTAAGCAAGGCTTTGAAAAGTTTTTTACGAACATATTTTTTCTCTAGATAACTATTAATTGTGTTAACTTATAAATATAATTTGTGCTTTATGGATGCAGTGGGGAATTGTGTATGTCTGTAAAAGGATTATCTCCAAGTGTTTCTCTTGCCCTAAATGTGTGATGGAAGCAACCAATGTTCTCTTCATCTGTGAATATACTACATACACACAATGTGGGCAATTTATAAGCGGCGAATATTTTGCAATAACGTCGACATATTGACAACGGAACTATAAACTTGTCACGATGAAAAACGATAACGTGTAACACATATTTTAGGTTTGGTTCTGTTTAGATCGATCCCGGTTAACGAGGTAAGGCAAATCGTTATATGTGTGGTGATGGAACGCCGGTTAGCAACACACGACGTAACAACTTGATTCAGACGAAGTAGTTTGAACAATGTATAACTTTGGTATAAGGGAGGATATGAGAGTAATCTCATTACATTTTGGGTGGGTGATATAATGTGTTAAAGCAAGTAAGCGTAATAGCTATTGAGTAGTTTCTGATAACAGCAGATTGATACGTCTTATGTTAAATATTGGAGATTTCTATAATATGTTTTGAAACTATCTGAAAATGTAATCTATACCGGAATCAGTTCAATTAAATTTCTCAGTTTCTCGGATTTGCTCAAATCTTGCAAATTGAAAATTTTACTAGTTGCACTCAATAATCTGGCAAATAAGTAGGTATCTGAAATGTATCTATAGGTAACGTCATAAGAACGGATTTGTACTTAGATGTAACTAAAAACTCTAAAGTTACTTTTCTACTGCGCTGAAAATGTGCTGTGAATTTATTGCAGTTAAGAATGTTGAATTTCTCTTTCACCAGACAGTATTTTTTTACAGCTAATGTCTCGGATTCATGACAATGATTCTCTGATTGTATAGATATACAATTTTTATTCAAGGGACCAGTTCAATATGAAGCTCCACATTTATTCATGAGCTCGTCTCTGTTGGCATTAGTTAGTGTTTGTTTTAAAGTCTATCTTTATTAGAATAAACTGAAATATTGTAAATGAAACAATTGCATTGAAGTGTTTCTATTGTGCGTTACGATTGCTTAATATATAGGGTCCTTACCATAGGGACTCTATTGCTATTTCTGAAACGGTAAGAGTTAGAAAGTTGATTAAATTAGAGAAAATTTGCGTAATTTAGGCATTTTCAATGTCCCGATTTTTAAACTGAGGAAATTTCAACTGTTGATACTGAAATACTTTGAAAAAGGGAAAGTTGGTGATTTGATTGATTTGTAGGGTTTCATTATGCTCTTTCCTTCAAAAGGTCCTAGTTTTGTATTTATTTTGTCATTCAGTACTCGGAGGGCGGAATTGGTATTTATTAGTTTTGCATCAGATATATTAGAAATTAAATACAATAGTGCAAGGATAGGCATTGAATTTAGAAATAAATGGACCACCAAGGAACACATTCTAACCAATCAAGCGGTATTCTGATAGCGACATAAAAAAAATCAGTCACAAGTTTATTATTGGTAATATTCTTTGTTTGTATTTTGTTGCTGGTAACTCAAGCACTAATAAAGACTTATCTAATGAGCAACAAAATATCGGCTAGAAATTAAGAGAGATAATGGAGGTATTCTGATAGCAACACCAAAAAAAAATAATTACAAGTTTATTATTGGTAATATTCTTTGTTTGTATTTTGTTGCTGGTTATTCAAGCATTGATAAAGACTTATCCAATGAGCAACTAATATTATGCTAGAAATTAAGAGAGATAATGGAGGTACTCTGATAGCGACACCAAAAAAAATCAGTCACAAGTTTATTATTGGTAATATTCTTTTTTTTTATTTGGTTGCTGGTAATTCAAGCACTAATAAATACTTATCCAATGAGCAACAAAATTTCTGCTAGAAATTAAAACCGAGAATGGAGGTATTCTGATAGCGACACCAACAAAAATCATTCACAAGTTTATTATTGGTAATATTCTTTGTTTGGATTTTGTTGCTGGTTATTCAAGCACTAATAAAAACTTATCCAATGAGCAACATAATTTATGCTAGAAATTAAGAGAGAAAATATAGGAATTCTAATAGCTTCAACAACAATACTTGATTTCAGGTTAATCAGTGGATATCCTAACTAGTTACTATTTTTTGAGTTTTGGATATTATATTTTTTCATTTTTTTTTATTTTTAATATCTTTTCAGTTTTCTTTGTACTATCTTCCAGCAACAAATTAGCAACAAATTCAGGTGGTGTTAGAATTGAAAAAAAATATTTTTTAGTGGTTTCATTGCTATCTTTCACGTTAAGATAGCAGTAACTCAATTTTTTCAAAACTGGTTCGAGCAACAAAATCTGGATTTTAGCAACTAATTAGCAACAAATTCCCATGCCGGTTTCGATTGTTTCTGCTAACTTGTCACTGCTAGCTTAACAGAGCTCAGAAAATATGATTCTCAATAGAATTTTTCAGTCACTTATTTTCATAACAAAACGTAATGTACTTTTTGCAGTAATATCTACTTGTATTGGTAAGACCTAGTAGGCACCGTCTTGGAGTATATATAAATAGTAACTTTTCACTCATACAAAATAATCCATGTGTCTTATTCGTAGGATATTCGTTTTAAACCAAAATACCAAGTACTTCAGGCGGCATTATAAAAAATGATGGAAGGACTTTCCAAACAGCTAGCTACATTTATCAAAACGGCAGCAATGATAATCTGAGTTTGCTAAAAATTGGTAGAAAATTAAATATATTCGGGGATTCACGGTGCAAGAAGTGTCAAGATTCCCATCTCGGTACGACCTATCCGTTTCGGATCATTCGTAACTACGATTCGACAGTGTTGATTGAAGACGATCATGGAGGAAAATAACCTTTGCGATCTGAAATTGTCAACGATTGACCGCAAATGATCGGTCAATATAAAAAATAAAACAAAACAAATGTTTTTTGTTTAAATAGTTTTTATTACTTTCGGTTCTTGTATCGAGGGACTCCGCAGCGACTTCTTAGGCCCCATACGGTATAGAGATTTGAAATTTCGAATTCGTAATTAGATCGCAGACATCTCGCCGCCTGTTAAGCTTCAAGTGTGATCCAGTATTGATTAATAATTATATTATCTCATTCAAACAAGATCAAACTATTTCTTAGACATGGAACGACAATGTCGGGCAATGGGATCCGTCACTGGAATTACACATGAGTATGGAACGTATATATACGTCTCTGCTCTCTGGTATATATGTACTCTCTGGCAGATCTTCGTATATATTATTCTATGTTTATGTCGCGCTGTTCACTTTTAAAATTTAATTTTGTGTTGTGGTAGACAAACAGTAATTTGTTATGGAATTGCTGTTGCTGGCAAACAGATATATATATATATATATATATATATATATATATATATATATATATATATATATATATATATTGTTTGATTCTGAATTCTTGACTGGTTTATTATTTGATAAAATAGATTTTTGTTGAGGATGCAGTCATTTATTAAATAAAATTCTTTGGATTATGCCAAGCTTTCGAGAATGTTTATTATCTTCGTCGGGGCAAAATTCGTGAATTTACATAAAATTAAACACAAACAGGAAAGATTTCATAGGATGACTATGAAATCTTTCCTGTTTGTGGTACTTGGGGAGATGGTAGAGCTGCAGTTACTATCAGGGAAGATGCCAGACAATGTATCCGGAATAAGTCGATTTTTCTATTCGATTCTTCTGTTTTGTCAGAGACTTATGTCGAGAGCCGAGGTCTAAAACGCGTCCACCAATCAAACATATCTTGTTTTCCTAGTATCATATACCTATCCAAGGAGGTTAGAAGATATGGAGGTAGCATTGGCTTAGAGTGCATAGCGCGGCAGTGAAGCCACCTGGCGTATAGGCAACCCACGAAGTATGAACATTATACGTGCGAATGCATACTGCACTTTCCCACATGGCAGTGAAAAATAGAGATGGTTTGCTTTAACCTTTCGCTGATTTAGTTAAAGTCTGCTTTATAAGCGATAAGTTTATACGTCAGGCCATGGTAAAAGTGGTGGAAAGACTTAAAACACGACAATATACGGCAGTGCATACGTCCAAAATGGTTTTGCAATATTTTTCATATTCTACTATTTTTGAAACCCTCAATGACCACGTTTTCGATCAACCTTCTTTAGATAATCATTTATTTTTATTAATAAAGACAATTGCGACAAAATATGTAAATATAAGATTTCATTTTATTGCAATAAATGTTATAGATATATCTGAAACTAAGAAGCAGTTTTAAAATAAGTTAGTTTTGTTCCAAGGGCATTATTGTGTATTTTAAAGGACATTAATGTGTTGTTTATGTCTTACAATCATGTGAGTTTCTTTTTTTTGTGGATTTAGGTAGTAATTAATTTTATAAGCATCGTATATAAAATGTATATTATAAGAATGTAGGTACTCTAAGCGATGATACAATAAACGCTGTGACTTTTTTGTGATTTTTCTTCCTTATAGCAAGCAAAAAATCAGAACATCAGCCAAACTGATGATTTTCTTGCAATTTCCCTTTGTTACTGTGCGCACAGGTGTTCATATTTGACGGGTTGCCTACATTCCTCGCGGCTTCACTTTATAACTTATTTATAATAGAGATTAGTTTGAGCCACCCTAGAACAACTCTATCACTATGACGATACTTAGAGCCCGGAGTCGGTTAGAACGGGATAGCTGGAGGACGATAAGGGTTAATTACCATGATGACTTGTCATTCTACTGCTACTGCTCAGAATACAGCAATTCTTGAGGAGTTCAGGAGAGTGTCCATCCGAAACACGGTTATATCTTGTAATATACTAATATGAGATATCGTGAAAAAGAAGTCATCAGCTTTCAGTACTTAGTGCCGTGGGGGGTCAGAGATAAATTTAATTTTTTTGTGATCTAAATCGTGCACATTAGTTTGTTAAATAATTAATAATTACTAATAATAAATAATGTAATATCAATAAATCGTTTAATATGAACAACTAATCATCTTATGAATTTATTTAAATGATTTTTTTACTATTACTTTCGATCTGGGCCCGCAAGCCTTCGCTTTCTGCAAGTTTACTAGAGTACCACCCCAGAATTTGACACATTCATTTTTGTTTTAATGTGTATTTTGCTGGGGAACCAAAAAACTGAAATTATGGCGTTTCCTTCTATAATAGATTTATCAATATTTATGGAAATTACCATTTTCTATCAAATATTTAAGAAGAATAAAACCATATTTAACCCCAAGTGCTACAAACTGTTGCCAAACTGTAAAACGATATATTCCTAAGAGACCGTCTATAACAGTGAACTAACTGAGAACTGATAATTCTTCAGTCTCTGCATTGTAGGTTTCATTCCATAAATAATTCACACTAGAGAAGCTCCTAAAACTTCTCGGTTGTCCCCATAGAAGGGATAAATTTACAGAAGTTTAGGATGCTGCTGTGAAAGTATTGATATATTATAATACTAGTAAAACGCCAGATCGTCAAAAAGAAATACTTAAATTCAAAATAAGCATTAGGTACATCTATTATTATAGATGGTACATTGATAGTCTCGATAAAATATTCTTGAAATAAATAATGAATAAGAGATAACAAAATTAGCTAATTGCAGCAATCATTCTACATTCATTTCAAATTTAGGAAAACCTGTAACAAATAACATGAGTTCAAAAACGTGTACATCAACCAAATAAAGCAGACTGTGGCCGAATGGTGAGCAGAACCAAATCTTGTCCTCCACAATCAAACAATATTTATTAAATTTTCTTGGAAATTTAAAGTACAGTAGATATGTTCTTATTCTAGATACAAATCGTCCTTAGAAACTATTTATTTCTAACCTAATCTACAACTAACAGATTTACCTTAAGACATGTAAAAATAAATAATTAAATTCTGCCATTGGTCCATCTGCTTCAGCTTTCTGGCCATCTGCTGCATGCTGAAGGATGGTGGAGGGGTCGCTTTGATCTTAGGGGCCTTCTTCGTTGGGGTCACGTGGAATCCTTGGTCGATGAGGTCGTCTTTAACTCCATCTTCTATAATTCCGGTGGGTAAGCCGGACTACTACACCCTGCTTCTTTTCAGAGGAGAAGCAGTATGAGTAGTAGTGGAGTCCTAGTTCTCCTATAGCCCTCACGCATAATCGGTAAGAATCCGGGTTCGGGGAGTTGATTTTTATTTTCTTCTCTCCTTCCGGAGTTGTGAATATTTTGGCTTTTGTGAATTGAATGCCCTTCTCGATCACATTTTTCCTTAGACAGTTCCATCTAATGACCTCGTCGAGGATGATGTCGGGAATACATTCCTTCTTGGGGATTTTATTGATGATTAGAGTGGGTGGTTTTGGGTCCCTCCTTCTTTTCACTACTGTGAAGTCGTGGTCCTGGGTACTGGGTGGTGGGGGCTGGGGCTATGTCCATGTCGGAGGAAGTGAATGCCTTTGTCTTTGAGTTGTTTTTCATAGAAGGTTTTTAGCTCTTCTATTTCTTGGTTGAGCTTTCGGTATTCCAGCTCTAGTTGGCTGTGTTTAGCAACCATGTCGTTTGGAAGAACTTTCATTTCCGAGATTTCCATGTGACACTCTTCAAGTTGCCTCGCCATGTTGCTAACTAGAACGGTGAAGGGATCTCTCTCTTTGGAGTCCAAGTAGTCGTCCTCGTCAGAAGATCCAATACTGCTCATCTTCTTTGGCATCTTATCTGTAAAATAAAGATTTTATAAGTTCCTAAATGTAAGATGAGTGCTCAGAAGCACTTCAACAGTTAACAAAAATAGTATTTGTAATTGATCTTTCCAGTTTTTAGCTAATTTATTCTAAATTGACGACTTTTGCTCTGAAGAAGAAAATAAACATTACCGAAAGGTCGGCTTATATCAAAGACTTTTATTCATCACATGACTGCATCCCCAAGAACATCTTTATATTGAATATAGAACCTGTCAAGAATACAAAATCAATATATATATATATAGTTTTTTGAACGACGAACAATTCGACTGTCTGCCTTTTATTGTTTTGTGCGCGCGTTGTATATAGTAAACGTACTCCGATTTTGATGATTTTTTATTAATTTGAAAAAGGAGACGAGCAATGGACCCATATTTATAGAAACTCCAACCCGAAATCTACTTCCTTTAAAAAATCACCGTCGAATGGGGTTGAGGGGTAAGTTTTCTCGAAAATCGAAAATCTGAGGCGGCTGATCTAAAAGTAGGAAAATATCCGAAAACGTTTAAATTGAACATTTTTTCAAAAGAGATAGGATTTTCGAGTTACAGCGATGTTAAAGTCTCAAATATGTTTATTTTCGCTGTGTGGAGGGGGCAATTTCTTTGGAAATTTGAAAATCTGAGGCAACCACATGAAAGACCAGATTATATGTAGCAACATTTATAACGGTTTTTTTTTCGTATAATTACGGTTTTCGAGTTAGAGCAGTGGTGAAATGGTTTAATCTAAAATACTTATTGGTATTTTCACCGATGTTTTGAGGTCTCTAAATAATAGCAAGTACAAGCAAATAATATACGTGACTAATGTTATAATCAAAAATGTGAAATAAGCATTTTTGAAAAAAAATAGACCGACGTTATTAGTTGGTGCACTGAAAAATACAAAATAATATTAATTCTATGGGTGCTGGTACCTGAGAAGTTGGTGCCAAAAGTTATCAATCTAACTGCAACTGCACAACAAAATTAACAGCACCAGTAGAATTAAAATTATTTTTTACTTTTCAATGCACCAATAAAGTCGGCCCATTTTTTTTTTATATTTATTAATTTTTCTATGCGATTGACAGCGTACACCCTAAGGAAATGTATTGAAAATGTTTATTGCTGTATATTGCACATTTCTTTGAATGTAACTGAAATTACATATCCCAGCAACAAGATTTGTCATATTTCTAGTTACATAACCATGCTTATTTCTGGAATCTTCAAACATATTATCTTCTTTGTTGTGTATATTCGTAAGAGTTAATGTTTTATTATTGATTGATAATACAGTTTCACAACATTCACGACTTTTTTATTTATAAATCTTTTTTTTACAAAAAACTGGATCGACGTTATCAGTTGGTGCACTGAAAAATACAAAATAATATTAACTCTATTGGTGCTTCAAATTTATCTGCCAATCACGCCAAAACGGTAAGTCAGAGACCCGTACTATGTTATATAATTGAAATTGCTATTAAAGTGCCTATTCGAAAATCCAATAATATACAAGGTGTCTCATTTAAGACAATTGAGAATCGTGGCCACACCGTGTATTTTAAGAAAATACATTAAATTTGATAATTGCGTAAAGAAAAGCTTTATTTTCTTGAAAATAATACGTGGACAAAAAAATTAAAAATGAATGAGCAACCCAACAATGATGGTTTAAACATAACCTGAATTCTGAAGATGATCGCTAATAAGTTCGAAACGGTGCATCACAGACCCATATACTCATATATATCGCTTAATTTGTCTTTGAAAGGACTATCTAAGAATGTAATATAATACCTATAGGGTGTTCCATTAAAAAAAATTAACTTTGTTTCACCACCCTGTATATAACAAAGATCATTCTAGTAGAAACAACTTTTGTATTGAATTTTTTTTGTAACCCCCGTAGGTTTCGAGATAAGGTATAGGCGCCTCTTAAACACCATTTTTTGCTTTTTTTAGTAATAAATAATTAAAAATAGCGTCTTCCGCCTCAATTTTATTAAAAGTTATGTTACCATATATGTATTTTTACTAACATTTGATTTTTTAGGGCTTTTATAGCAAAAGCCGTTAAACTAGACTATTACCCCACTACTAACTGAATAATTACTGTGTGAAATTGAGCATGTAATTCGATTAATCATTATATTCTTATTTAAGCTTTACTCAAAGCACTATAATACTTATAAAATATATTTAATTCTATTATAATTACCTCAAAATTTCCGCCTTCATTTTATTTTCAAAGGAAGTAAATCGAATTTGCTTATTTGTCTTGCTCAGTTATTCACTCAATTCTATTTTTCGCCGAACATACTCTTGAATACCATTTTCTTTGACATTTCTAATGACGATAATTGACGATAAATAATCAATTTGTTGTCAGTCCTTTCAAGATCTACATGTTCGAATGATCTCAAATAAACTCTCAAGAAAAATGTTCGTGAAAAATCATGCGATTTTAGGTCGCTATTCAGTTATTTCAGAAAGTTTTTCAATTGCTAATACTCTACGTTTAGGTGTTTCTGAAAATAAAATACGACAAGAAGAAGTTTGAACGATGAAAATCTACAGCTTCAGCAGCTATCTCTGTGGAACGAATAGTATGTATCAGCTAGTTAACAAATTTATCAGTTCAGGAAAGCTGAAGCCAACTAAATGGGTTGAAATACATGCTTGATTTTTTTTAATGACACCATTTCTCAGCAGTTCTCTTTACAATAAAAGAATAAAACACACAGTTAAATTGCATACTCTTTCGGTTTTTCAGTCTTTCAATTATATTGCCTTATTGGTTAACCGGTAATAGCACGTAAAGATGACCTTTGCAAAAATTTTCATATTATGTTTATGGTAGGGTGATCGTCTCAACTTAGTTCACACATATGATACATCTTCGTATCTTGTGAATGTAAATCAGCCACTTTTTTCTATTATTTATATGCTACGCTCAAAGACAGAATATGGCTACTTACCGAGCAATAATTTGCTCAAAAAATATTTCACTCAATTAGAAAGTATCACGAAAACATGACTATCAGTATAAGGACTAATTGGAGCTAACGGTAGTAAGAGTAAATCAATAAGCTGTTAACTTATTTTCAAAGGAGCATCATAAAAGATCACAAATATGCTAGATCCCCTTACTATCGAGCGTATCGGATTTCGAAATTGGAAAATAGTTTCGCAAGTTCTGTCTTTATGTGTCATCTAGCCCAAACCATTTGAGGAGAGGTGGGTCAACCCAAGAATTTGTTAAATAATTAAAGTTTTAATTGGTTTCCCTTGGAGTTTGAAATTTTTGTTGTTGAAACAGAAGTTACCGTAATATGACTTTAATCGGAAAAGTTTGTCATTGTGCTCAAGCGCTTTTATATATTTGATATAACGAAGAAGTTAATTGAAAGAATCAAAGTAAAGGATTTTCCTCCAGGTAGTGATTAAGAAACTTCTAATCTGGCTGCATCAGATATTAAAAGTAGGTATCTGAAAATGTTGCTTGTTTGTCTTATGTCTACCATAGCTATAAGTTTTATAATTTATGGATAGCTTTTAGTATTTTGAACTAAATAAATATTCTAATAACAAGAAATTGGAGCGACTTTATTAGTTGCTGACTGAAAAATACAAAATAATATTAATTCTATTGGTAACCACCAATTTTACTATTTTGAGTACATATCGGATCAAAGCCTTTGTTCCTTTATTAATTTTGAGAGGTAAAATAAAATATAATAATAATAATAGGTCTTTATTAAATAGAATAGTATACACAGAAAATATATACATGATAAAGAATATCAGTGGGGCGAGACTCAGTTCACCAGATAATCTGGCAACTATTCTACCAACTAACCCCAAGTCAAATTCAAGGAAACCATTTTAATCTACAAGTTAACTGAAATCGTGATAGGAATAATTTATTAGCTAGAACATCGCATGACGAGAACTACCAAAGAAGATTAATTTCGCGTCATCCATTTTATTTTAACACCAAATAAATCTCAATCACTTACCTTATCCCTTATTTTAAGTGGAAAGGAACAATTGAATCACGGCCTGGAACGAAAACAACGCCATCACCACGGACCTCACGATTGACTGTCATTAATGATGTCGGTGGCTTGTCCACTTGACTATCTTGATTTAAATCCTGCAGTCTAGTAAGCGCCCGTGTTATCGTTTTTCATTGTGACGGCTTTATTCTTCTTGGTGTCGGTATCTTGCGAAGCGTGTGCGGTTTTTCTACCAGTTGAGCAACACGTTTTATAGCCGTGATAATCTCAATACAAGAGAAATTATAGATTGAATAGATATTACGCAGAACTCGATATTAGGTGTATCCACTCCCTCTAATGTAATTATTACTCATTCACAATTTTTTACCACATGTATGCATATTTCAGATTACTAAGAGTTGAATATTATTGTTTGAACTATCTCCCTGCTATAAATAAGTTATAAAAAATATTTAGTATTGTGGGTGTTGCCAAACTGTCTTACGATTTTTTAATTACTCTGCTAATCCCAAGAATTCCAAATATTCCTAAACCGGAGTAGTGGGGTCAAATATTCCCTTGTTGTTTTGTTCCAATGTTGACAAAGGAATTTATTAAATTTCCTAGTTTATCCTTTCTGTTTGTTCTTTATTTTGGCATGGCCTCTGTTTGTCCTTACACAAAAACAGGTCGCTTTTCTGTGAGCGATTGCGGATAAACCAAATTGCTTCTGGACAAAAAAGTGTCAAGCGTGTTGACCAACTAACAAAATTTTATTTCATCAATAGGGCAACATAATAAATTAGTTGCTATTTGTCCACCATAGTAGTTGTAATGAATAAAAATATGATTTTAATAGCACCTTATTGACTGATCTTTCTTAGAATTCAACAGCATTATTCATTAACAACTTGTTCGGCACTAGCTTATTATGATAGTACAACTGTCACATATGATATTATGGTTAATAGTTAGCATAGTAGAATTGTTTATATATAAGGCTGTTCTTCCTAATCAACTGATCATTTTCAGAGAGTATACTGATTAATTTGAATTATTTATTATTATTTTTTTTTAAGATCAACGCCATATTTCTGACTAGTAACTTAGTTGTTAGAAAGTTATAAATTAACATGCTTTCACTCACTTAGTTTAATACATATCAAACTTTCCCATTTTTGATGCCCAAGGATCAATAAGGGTCCCTTTTCTAAATCACCACTTCATAGATACACTGGATAAAGCAAAGAAAAACTATGAAATTGCATATGAAGCCCAATCAGATTCCCTCAGGTATGAGTTTGATGAATTGTGACCATTTGCGATATGTGACATTGGTGCTGGAGTTTGCGATTAAAAATTAGGGTATAAACACTATTTTAAGAAGACAGTGTAATAAATGATAATATATATGACAGAAAACATAAGAGATCACTTCATTATCATAATTTATTACTTTCTCTCTTTTTGGAATGGAGTAGCGGAGAAGGTATAAATATCTTTTCACAAAAACTAACACTAAATTCTTATCTACTCTTACACTTACATAATCGGCATTAAATTTATGTGGATATTTAACAAAATAACCTAACAACACGGTATTCCTCAAGAAGTAGAATTGAGTTTTATGTCGCATTTAAGAAAATTAGCCGCATTCTTCCCACTATTCAGTTCAACTAGTTTTGCTAGTTTCGATGTTGTGCAGTTTAAATAGATAGAAGACTTTCGGCACCAACTTTCATATTACCAGTACCACAAGAATTAGTATATTTTTAAATGGACTATTTAATAAAATGAGCTCTGATTTTTTTAGAATTTCTATGTTCATAAGTAATTAAAGTCATTGAAAGTTTACATATACCTATTCAGTAATTTCAAAATTCAATGACAATAATATCACACATTCCTGGTGCTCTATCTGGTAAACCAATTAATTTTTAGAAAATTTTAGATTTTTATGTTGGAAAAGATAGTCTTTAATCATGTCAGATAGAATTTTACTTTTTCAGAGTCAAAATCGGGGCACGTGCAGCGCAGCATATAGGCAAAGATTAGAAACACCTAATCTTTGATGTAGGTAGGTATAACGCGCGCGAACAAACATAAAAATTAAAGATACAATCGAATATTTACCTCCTTCTTTTTGGGGAGTCAGTCAATAAATTAAAAATGATGGTTATTTATTGATTCACTGAACTATACTTTTCAAAGAACGTTGCAATATTTCATTAAAAAAAAAAAATTCAATTTTAAGAAAATGTAGACATAAATAGATGTTCTAGTGAGAAATCTGATATAAGATATGATAATATTTAATTTCAAGATACGACAATAAAAATAAAATTAAAGTTTGTACCTAATTTGTATCAGATCATAGTAACAAAAAAAATTGAATGTTCAGACTTCTACACAGAAAATATTTTACGATGTATCGTATTTTTAACTCCCAGATGAAGTTTTTTTTTCATTTGGAATAGGAATGCTGAGAAATGCTTATATATTATATGAATTTAAGATCAAACATTTTCTTATCCGCAAAAACTACACGACAACAAGAAGAGACAATATCCGGCAACATTTAAATTCGACATTTAAAAAAACACTTTCCAAGTTACAGCAGTGCTAATGCCTAAAATATGTTTTTTTCCGCTGTTTTGATATCTCTTAATTAAGTGAACGTTCAGCGAGTTTGACTAATGATATATTCAGAAGTGTGAAATACAACTGTTTACAATCGACTTTATTTGCTGGTGCACTGAAAATAAGAAAACTGGATGTGGCAAGAGGGTAGATACACTTCCTATGATTGCCTTCCTGGATAAATGAAATCACAGAAGATGCTTATCAGAGGCGTTGCTTCCAGCTTTATGCGTAGAGACGCATTCGAAACATATGCGTACGAAAATGTTTTTTATGGAGACTTTCATATCCTTTTTCTTGCTTCATGAATGACTGAAAAATACAAAATAATATTAATTCTTCTGGTGCAGGTACCTTTGAAGTTGATACGAAAAGTCAATTAATTAAGTCGGTTAGGTTAGTTTCTGTAAAAAAGGTTATATACGTAAGATTTATGTATCTCATGAATAGACGCTAGTTTTTGTCATGCAAATCCCTTATGGAGCCTAGCAGAGAATAACTTACATGAAACATTTCATTCGATATAGCACAATTTTTTGAGTTAATTTTGGATGGAAAGAATATTCCATGTCCATGCAAAATGTTCGACTGCGCATTACTTTTCATCAAAATCTATTAAATAGCAGACAGAAAGCTATACAGAACGACGGATGACAAATAGACAGGCTTTAACATTTATATGTAATATTAGTTTGGATATGGATTATTATGTATGTAGTAAAGGTAAAACATTTTTATGTATCTCTATATATTTCTAAAAATACCCTGTAAAATGATCTGCTTGTCACAATGTCATTACATACATGGGAGTCTCGGGTAAGGGAATATAAAATAACTATGAGATCCAACATTTCCCAGCTAGGTCTCTTTATTATCAAACACACCGTAGGGTTTCCTTCTAGTCATACAACGCGCTGGAAGTGAAATATCGAAAATAAGGCAAAAGGGAAACATTCCCGTTACACGGTGTGATTACATTGAATTGGCAGGGGAAATGGAAATAGGAAGGAAAGCTGGCGGACGGAGCTAACAAACGTGGCCGAATGGCACGTTTAGGACAACAACTCGCCTGAGGATAGCCCCAGGCGAGGTTTTTCATCGCAATGCAGGGGATGTGGTAGGAAGTCAAATTGGTCGTAAAATAGGTCCACGACCGCGGTATCTAGGAAATAGGGGTTCACCAATGATACTTATCAATTTTTATTTGATTATATGGCAGTAAGCTCCCGAAAACCAATCTCTTAAGCATATTTTTTTATATGCATGATGTTACTAAAGCTTACACACATTCTAAACAATTTAGAAATCTCCAATATTCAACTCAAGAGCATCTAAGTCCGTAATAACATCTCTTATTCGATTTACTATGAAATTAATGAAACAAAACTCTAAAGGTGAGTTTTTACAGTAAATAAAATAAAATAAGAAACAAATTAAAATTAGAATAAGAATAACCCCAAACAAGACTGGTTTATACAGATTAAAATAAAATAAGAAATAAGAATGAACCAATCAAATCACAGCTTTTGTGACAAAAACTTTGCTGTTGTGTGCAAGTTGAGTGTTCTCTTGTGTTTGGTCATGCGCATTATCGTTTCCAAACAAAATAAAATAAAAATAAAAGATAAAGATGATAGTCGGCCATCTCTAGTTCTTATTCTTATTTCTTAATTTACCTTATTTCGTATATAAACGCTCTCATTTGAATGATCATGTTCAACTTTCTTATTTTATCTTAATTTGTTTCTTATTTTATTTTATTTACTGTACAAACTCACCTTCAATCTGTATGTGATGTTGAATAACTCCAAAAACATCCATTATACTGATCTACCATTATTTGAAATTTCAGTATGTAATTAAAACTTACTGCTTGCTATTCTTGTGGTATTTTTTGGTATGGTATATTCTCCAATATATCTTTTATCGTACGAAGTCTTAAACAGTTTCTTAGAAAATGAAACATATTGGTTTTATTTGTCATTAAGACCAGTATTCGTTGTTAGTATTTTCACGGTTATTGTTCTACGAAACTGTTGAAAACTGCTTCATGTTCTCATTGTCTATTTCGAGAATATGGAGTTCAACTTTTGGTGGAGGATACTTTGTAACGACAAACATTAAAGCCATGTGACCCTGATCATAGTTAGCGCATCTCGACGATTTTATTGAAACGTTAAATTTCAGCCATGAAAGTTGATTTCTCTAATAATTGATTCTCCGTCAAGATGTTTCAAGAGAAACAACTTGGAAATCTACCGAGGAAATATTTTTCTAGAACGAAAGTATTGTTTTTTTCTCAGTTTTGCATAATGAAATCAAATCCGAAGTATTGACATAAAAGTTCGGTTAAAACAATTTATGCAAGATAAACGCATTTGCATAGAATCTGCTGAAGGTCCTTAGAGCTTTTTGAATGCATCGCAACTCTTAAGATTCACAGAGACTAGATCTTAATGTGTCCCCTAATGCTTCGCATCTTAATGACTTTACTTTGGATTTAATACTGTGAACTTCAAAATTACTTAGAGATGGTACGGCAACTAATATTGAATTAAATATGTCTTATTAGGCTTTAATCTCGACGTTAGTGGTTGCTCCAGCTCTGGAGTTCGGACTCGCTTGTACCGTAAATCTCTTAACACTTTTCCATCTAATCAAGGCAATTTAATGGGCTCTATCTTAACTGAGAAATTCTACCCAGCCAAAAGCGAAGATGTTTAATGAGTATTTATACTTTTCTATAAAGTGAACCTTCAATGTTTCCAGCCTGTTTGAATTCAATATAATAACATGGTTTTTAAGTTGAAGAAGCATTTTTAATGTGTACAACTTTCTATTTATTGTTATGTAGTTATATATGTACCTACTTAACCCAAAAAAATATGAATCTCAATTTGTAGGAATCAAATATTTGATTTATTATTAGTCAATTGATCCTCATTTGAATTTCACAATTAACAAATAATGTCCAACAATTTAACGTAGAATTCCATTCCTCGAGTACCTGAGAATTATCAATTTAAGTTTTAATGGTCTCTCAACTTTACCCTGTGTCAAACTCAAACAATAAAGTATCAAACATGTCGTGACGAAATTGCATGCACCTTAACACACGGCAGTTCAGAAGTCTGATATTACTAGTCTTGACTTCTCAAATCCTTTTTGATATTTTTATTATGTAATTTACCAACAATTAACAGCCATTAACCAGAAACCACAGAGACATATAACAACTGGTAACTTTGCACTTTGTTTGTAGAGGAGCTATTTGCCAAGTCACGTGAAGGGAGGTCACCAACACGGTTGATTTGTTTGCTCGTAATTGTATAAAGTTATTCGGTTCAGACTCATTTACTCGAAAAAAAAAATACAAAGCAGGGTCGGGCTCTGAAACTGAAACAAATAACTCCTATTTATTATTTGAAAACAAAAATACAGGATTGGAATAATATTTTGAAGTAGATATTATTCTTCTGTTTTAAATAAAACTGTAATTTTGTAGAGGTGTATTTCTATATATTTTTGATTGGGAAACACCATCAGTTTCCAAAACATGTAAGATTATCGGATTTGACATATATCAATAATATAATCTTTACCATCAATATCTGAGCAATCATAAAGGTTAGTAGGTACTTCTGAATTCCATTTGACACCTGAGAAGGTCTAATATACTTTATTGATGATGAATAGTCATCAAGAAGTTTGCTATTACTTTTCTAGTTACATTACGAATTCATTGATGTTGTTGAGACGTGAAAAAAATGTTATCACTCTTCCATAAAAAACTACCTCTTTGAAGTTGGCATGGCAAATTTGGCAGGCAAACAAAGTATTGAATAATTAGCCGTTAATTAGCCGCAAATTAATCGTGAAAGAAAAAAATCAACCGCAAGCATAGAAACCCGAAAATTGGTTTGCATGCTAGCTTCAAGTGAAGTTGGCATGCAAAAACCGTGAAATCGGTTAGGATCGTCCAAGCCAATACCACCCAGGCTCATAATTTGCCGCTAATTAACCGCTGACGATACAGCCACATACTTAAGGCCAATGAATTTTTTTTTTTAAACATCGCATGTTTTTCAAAACATCGCATGTTCTTCATACGTACAATAAAGCGAATGTTCTAAAATCTAACGGGATCGTTTTTGCTACCTGTAAATGGGCAGAAATGTTACTCCAAGTATCGCACTAATTAACCGTGAAAGAAAAAAAAATAATTGCAAGCATAGAAACCCGAAAATTGGTTTGCATGCTAGATCCAAGTGAAGTTGGCATCGTGAAAACGTGAAACCGGTTAGGGTCGTCCCAGCTAATTCCATCTAGGCTCATAATTTGCCGCTAATTAACCGCTGACGATACAGCCAATACTTAAGGCCAATGAATTTTTTTTTAAACATCGCATGTTTTTCAAAACATCGCATGTTCTTCATACGTACAATAAAACGAACGTTCTAAAATCTAACGGGATCGTTTTTGCTACCTGTAAATGGGCCAAAATGTTACTCCAACTATCGCACTAATTAACCGTGAAAGAAAACAAATAATTGCAAGAATTGAAACCCGAAAATTGGTTTGCATGCTAGATCCAAGTGAAGTTGGCATGGTGAAAACGTGAAATCGGTTAGGGTCGCCCCAGCTAATTCCATCTAGGCTCATAATTTGCCGATAATTAACCGCTGACGATACAGCCTCATACTTAAGGCCAATGAATTATTTTTTTCAAAATATCGCATGTTTTTCAAAATATCGCATAATCTTCATACGTACAATAAAACGAACGTTCTAAAATCTAACAGGATCGTTTTTGCTACCTGTAAATGCGCCAAAATGTTACTCCAACTATCGCACTAATTAACCGTGAAAGAAAAAAATTAATTGCAAGCATTGAAACCCGAAAATTGGTTTGCATGCTAGCTTCACGTGAAGTTGGCATGTAAAAACCGTGAAATCGGTTAGGATCGTCGAAAAATTTCATTGGCCTTGAGTATGTGGCTGTATCGTCAGCGGTTAATTAGCGACAAATTATGAGCCTGGGTGGAATTAGCTGGGACGACCCTAACCTATTTCACGGTTTCACCATGCCAACTTCACTTGGATTTAGCATGCAAACCAATTTTCGGGTTTTTATGCTTGCGGTTAATTTTTTTCTTTCACGGTTAATTTGCGGCTAATTAACGGCTAATTATTCAATACTTTGTTTGTTTGCCTGCCAAATTTGCCATGCCAACTAGTCTATTACATTATCGTCTATGTGCAGTGCTATTCTATTGGTACGCTTTTTTAGGTAGGTGTACAAATATTATAATTTTCTTGTATAACAACTTTTATACCGATTTCTTGAACCTCACAAAGTCACAAAAGTATTTAGATCCTATTCGAGCAATTGAACTTTTTTTGGCGGACTTCTTACAAGGAGAAAGGAGGATTGCTGAAAGATGGTTCCATATTGTTGTACTCCATCCATATCTCCGTCCTTCATAAATGTTTTCAAAAAAGGGGCGGAGGGAACAGTTTTTCTGAAAATTTAAAAAATATATCTGGCAGTGTTAAGGAAATATACTTTTTTGGTACATTTGAGTTGGACATTTTTCAAACATTCAGTGCTTCGAGTGCAAGATTGTTATCTTTGACCATACTAATCTTAGAATATTTACTGTTTGTAGAATATAGACAGCAAACCAGAGATTTATCATACAAGGAAGTACTCAAAGTATATTACTGACCTTCGAAATACTATTTGACTTGACATATCGGATCAGCAGATCTACCTTTATCATGTAGATTATAGCTTAAAGGTTTAGGGGAGAATTGCTCAATCCCATGCGTAGATCCAGTGACCGAACTCCTTGTATAGATGTATATCAGTCTCTGTGTTTTCATGTCATTGTAATAGTGAAACGGCAGATTATTGCCGAAAATATAAATTAATACTTATTGGATCAGTATTAAACTTAACGGCCAGCAAAATGTCCCCGACCTAACTATAAATCTAGCACCTATGGGGTCATAGAAATGCTGCAGACACAGCATATCCACTTGACAGAAACTAATAAAAAACTAACTAAAAGTAGGGCTGTCTTCATTAAATGATGCGCTCTAGAAAATAATAATAATTCAATGTGTTTCAGTACTAAAAAATACTTTAATAAAATAACTTGAATCGAAACAACACAGAATGTAATAATTATCAAAACTTTGAGGTTGGTCTGTCTAAGAATAACTGGTCTTGTAAACCTAGAAAGAAATGTCTTTATTATGTGTTGTTTTGAATAAATTCTGATCTATTGCCATGATATAAAACAAAATATGTTATTCTGTTACCGATAAAATAAGCATTTGTAGTTCTTAGTGTATCATTTAATGAAGTCAGCTTTCTTTAACAACATATTACTTTAGGGAACCCTCATTTTCAACGTCCTACTCGAATATCATCTAGGTTTCTGTTTGCGCTCTCGAGATTTTTGCTTATTATATTTTGAACTTTACTACTATTCGAGCATTTTCCGTAATTGAATTTGTACTATGAAGTTTATTTGTTATAGTACAGCGTCAGACGTCTTTGTAATTTGGAATTGCATTTAAGATTTGATCCAACAATATTGCTCATCTTAACAGGTTTCGTGAATCTCGTCTGAGTAGTAATTCTGGTGATAGCTCTATTAGTCCAGTTATTATATACATTTGGAAAATAAAATGAACCGAGAAAGCCAAATTTTGGATATGACGTGGGGGGTGGCTAGAAAAGCTTAAGTTCAAATTGTCGACCAAAATAACCTTGTGCGTTTTCCGCCATCTTGAAAAAAGGGTTAAATTTGTCATAACTCGGTTCCCCGTTGAGATACGAAAATTTTGATATGATACTTTTTGTTGCTTTTTGTACGATCTACAATTAAGTTTTTATACATTTTTCACGTATCGATTATCGTTTTCGAGATATCGATCAAAAAAGCCAAAATTTTGGGAAAAAAATGTTTTTCGTTATTTCCTTTTTTCTCGTACAAGATATCTAAAAATGTCCGAAATGAAACTTGTAGAGCGGGCTTAGACCTACAAATTCGTTTTTTTATTTCTTATTTTCGACAAGAATTACGACTTCTAGCGCGCCGCAAAGTCAGTAAGACTGTACCCGGGTTTGATTGAGCCGCTCGCACGGTTGTATCCACACATCAAAATGGATGAATGTTAATGGGGAATTGTTACAATTCAAAATAAATTAATAATCCAGCCAAATTATAAATCAAACATATGAAATTTATTGATTAAATAATTGTAATGCCGCAAAAAATAATAATTACACATCGTCATTTATTTCACACGTTTTTTGTCGTTTCGATGGTCCTGGCTGTAGGAGGTCTCCTCGGTAGACTCTTCGAGTTATGGAATCTCATTGAATGCAGGAAATGATGCTGTGACGGTCGAAAAATCGTAATCATCATCGTCAAGATCGTCGTTCAATAAAACCTCGACTCTGGCGACATTGTTGCATATCTGTCCACTACAGTGCAGGCAAATAATAGAGCAAAAATCCCTGCTTTCCTGCACCCACAAGCAGCCCCACACTTTCCTCTACATTTGCATGAAATGAGTTTCAAAAGTTCAGGTGGAGCGGGTGCGGCTGTGGTGCAAATCGATTCAAGCCCGTTATTGGTCTTTCGCCAACCCCATTCCTGAGGATCTTGGAAAATCCCGAGCCACGTTTGCACCTGCAGATATGTCCGGAAGACGTGTTGGCGGACTGCGCTATCTGTTGGTGGGAGTAGTGAAAGAGTATTCACCTTATTTGTCGTCATTGATTTTGCAAAGCGGTGGAATCGCAAAATATCCATGGATGTATCCTCTTTACGCCCACCATACAGAGCGATTAGGAATAGCTTTCCCGCTCAAGCTAGCATCTCCGGATCGACCTTTTCTTGCTTAAATAATTCCACCGATGACCGGAGGTTCGGGTTCTTCTCGAGGGTGCGGATGAATTTCGACTTTCCGATATTGTACAAAGACGACGTGGTGTCACAACCGCTGAAAGTATGAATGAAAAGAATGTTCTCAAGAACAGACTTTTCATTCTTGAAACTACTCGGAGAGTACAGTTTTGCCGGTGTTTTGCCTTTAGCTGGTTTGCGGAAAAAAATATTTTTTTTTATCCTGTGCAAGTCCGCAAATTAGAACCAAAAGATCGATATCTTCGCCGACGATTTCCACAGTGTCATGAAGGGATGCTTCTTGAGTTGCTGTGGTTACAATGAGGGTATCAGCATCCTCAAAAGCCTGCTCTACGTTTATTCCGGTATTTGTAAAATAACGGCGAAGCGTTTGTATCAAGTTGTTCTTATTTTGGTACCTTGCAAGAAACTTCTCCTGGCTAACTTTCGGAGCAGTAGTTTCATCAAACGTGAACTCTGGTGATTGGTTCTTCCTTGAACGTCGTACCCTTTCCGAAGTTTTAGTTCCTGCGAGTCTCATGTCAGTCGGATAACCGTCGAATACAATTGTCACACTTTCTCCAAAGTGTTGTTGCACGTATGTGACATATTTCTTGCAAATAAGATCAAACGTCTCAATTCGACCCCAAACAACTTTGTGCAGAAGGAAACCACCGTCGATTATGTAATGATGTCTGTCACCAGGTTGTAAATTTTCTGTCAAAGGTTCGAAGGCATTGTATAATAGCGACTTTGTTCCTTTTCGCATTCCTTCTTCGGTGAACAATGATAATGGGAACGGAGCGAGCTCGTACGATAGAAATTTTCTCAGGTCAGTCTTGGACTTCTTCGTTATGCACATTCTTTGAAAAAGTAACAATGGATCGATCAGAACTGGTGACTCGTTGATTGTAATGCTGGTATTTACTACCGATAAAGAGAACACTTTATCCTTTCTTGTGAATGACAAGGACCCGAAATCCGCTCCTATGATTTTATTCATCATGTCGCGACCAATTTCGTATGGACAATTAATTATCTCGTTTGCAATAACTCCTGTGCCGATAGACAACAATTCTTTCTTCTCTGAAAAAGGATTATGACCTGCGAGCCACATGTCCAATTTCTCAACGTCACAATTGTCTCCGCGAGGGTCTCATGTCGACGTGCTGTTCGGTTGTAGAGTAAGATACTCCGGAAAAATTTTCAATTTGTTCACAAATGTTTTGAAGCTGAACCATGCCCAAAGTCCACGATGCTATTGTGCTGTCTGTAATTCCCCGTCCCTGAGTCAGTCCTCATGTTGTCTTCATGGATCGCATAAGAGTCTGCTCTATCGTCATGTCTGACATAATCCCAGACCAAAATTTTTCCGAACGATGAATCGTAAATTAGCCACATGCAGTGAACTTGTAATAATCTTCTATGGGTATTTTTTCACTCAGAGCTCGCATATCTTGTAGGTATAAATGAACAGACTTCGCATACAGGAAGTGGCCGCTGGCATGAAAGAAAGGAAGCATTTTTTGTATGGTATCGAGATGAAGTTCCCAATTACCGGATCTTTCTGCTTCCAGGAAGTTCTTCACTAGAGAAACCATACGATGGTACTGTACCCACAGCTTTGCCGTAGGACATCTGCTTTCGATGGCGACTAATTCTTTTGCAAATTTGTCGTATATACTTTTCACTTCGTTGTTGTTAGCGGTAGTCATGATGGTAGCTCGATTGAAAACATCTTCCGTGTAGTAATCTAGTTCATCACGTTCCTTTTCGTCTAATTCCAGCGAGTCCAGTACAATTTTTGTCAAAGCTAAGTGCGACAGAATGTGAGCGCGAACAGCTCTCGCATATGCATGACCGGCAAGAATTTTTTCGACACAAGTTTCTGCATAAATGAGCTTGACAAGCTCTTCAATCCCACTACTGGACATGATCATGCCAATTGATCCCATAAACTCACTATGACGTTTTTCAAATCAGATGTTTGGTCAGCAGCTTCCACGATGTCACGAGCTTTCCAGTACAGCGGTTGATGAAATGTGATGAAGGTGGTTTTTTGTCTGCAACGCTTTGGATTCTCCACAGCTTCGAGAAGCGATGTAAGGATCGTGTCATAATTCGATGGCGGCGCGTTGATAAACGGGAGGCAGATAACTTTTGAGCGTTCGTATTGCATATTGGCTGTTACACTCTCCATAAATCCATTCCTTCCCGGAATTCCAACAGAGCAACTCCATTTTCCGTAAAGCCAAATTAAATCTGGTATTGTTGGTAAAATGTCGCTCGGAAGTTGACGAAGAGCTTCGACATCGGCAACAGTTATAGTCTGTAAGCCTGCCGATTTATGTCTATTGTAAGAGAATACAGAAACCATGCCCAATTGTGCAACTTCCGAAGCTGATTTTGTTTCGACAATACGCGGAATTTTTTTCTCACGCTGGATAGCTGTGCAGGGAGTCATGCAATGTATTCCTCCCATTGCATGAAACGTTCCATGACCGTCAAGGGTGTTTACATTAAAATCCGCATTGTCAAATACAAATTGACTGAATGAATTTTCCAGACTTTCACTTTCAGCTCGATGAATGCATGAATTCTCGAAAATTGTTATTTCTCGATACGGTGCACTGAATCCCATTGCGGATAATATGTTAATGAGACTCTTTGAACCGAATTTCATGTAAAGGAAAGTTCCGACACCTAACTGCAGCGGAGAGAAAAACGAACGAGGACGTACGGCTGTTATGGAGTGAGCTATCGCTGTACATTTTTTTCCATTGTTCCAATGCACCACGTTTATCCTTTGTTATCATTGTAGCAAGAAAAATTTGCGAAGATTCAGGAACAGCGGCTTCAGCGAATTCATCCGATGGGGGGTAATTGTTTTTATCGTAAACGACACTTCTAATGTCCTCACGGATTATCGCAGCAGCTTCCCGAATAACTCTTAATCTTTCTTCGTGATAATCCTTTTTTTTTCTCCGAACCATTTCTCCGAGAGTATTTTGAAACCGGTATTTCGAAAGCACACCACGCAATCACGTCCTTGTTTTTCGATTATGAGAATGTCGTCTCCATACTTCTTTGCAAATGTTTTTAACCGTTTTCATGTGAGGAACGAAATCTCCATTTATTTGGTTCATCAACTAGTTAATAGAAAATTGACATTCGTCGGAATTTTCTTTCAGAAAGGAGTAAATTGTCTCCATTGCCTCGTCCACTTTGTCCCCCGTAGGTCATCCTTTCTTATTCCCCTCCTCAGGCAGTGCATGATATACATGAGAAATACATGTTCGATAGTATCGAGCTCCTACTGCCACGAGATCAGGTATACAACGATTACGCTCTATGATTGAAGTGGCAAATTCATCGTCACGTCCAGACAGGTATTCCATAACTTTTTCATTCATTGATACGTCTACCACGGAATGATTTTTTTTCCGTCTATGCATTGGCAATTTTGATTCGCAGAAAAATATTTCTCTACAAAATAAATATTGATTTTTGAAATCAAAAGTGGGAATGACCTGCAGTTGTTCTTCGGGTTCTGATTCTTGCGATGGAGACTCGCTTCGTCGAGAAACAATTGACGCTAGCCGTTGGTTTCCATATTTTTTGTAGCACGTACTATGAACACTCACTGAGTCAATATTTTGTAACATCTGTTGATGCTCCACACGTCCTCTTCTCACGCTCGTCGCTAAGAGAGTCTGAACAGCTCTCTTTTTAGCCACATAAATATCGTCAATCAGAGGTTTTTTGTAAATGAAACAATCACCCATTTTCACACAAATTTTCAAACAAGTACGCTCGCTTCAAAAGACTCGAGACAGCTGACTGGAATGCTACGAAAAGGAGAAGATGTTTCGGCACGAACACGAGAAATGGGTCTTTTTTACCTGACCCATGCCCAAACTCTAACGGTCGCCGTCTACGTGCGCTTTATGGCGAGACGCACATTGCACGGTTGGGCGCGCTGGGGCCGACTTTGTGGCGCCATAGAGGTCGTAATTCTTGTCGAAAATAAAAAATAAAAAACGAGTTTGTAGGTCTAAGCCCGCTCTACAAGTTTCATTTCGGACATTTTTCGATATCTTGTACGAGAAAAAAGGAAATAACGAAAAACAATTTTTTCCCCAAAATTTTGGCTTTTTGATCGATATCTCGAAAACGATAATCAATACGTGAAAAATATTAACTCTTTTTTCAAGATGGCGGAAAACGCACAAGGTTATTTTGGTCGACAATTTGAACTTAAGCTTTTCTAGCCACCCCCGCACGTCATATCCAAAATTTGGCTTTCTCGGTTCATTTTCTCTTCTAACCCGATTTTTCCGACGTAATGACTATATTTGTAGATGGAACTATTATAGTAACAAGCATTTATTCTTCGTTATTTTGTTGGTTTGGAATATGATGAAACATTAAAATTGTAATATCGATGTGATAATAGTTTATGTATTGAAAATCATGCAGTATAAGAATATTGTCCTGAACGTAAGAGGAAAACAACAATTTTTCGGTCATTTCAGATCATACTGATGTAGAAAGACAAATAATCTAAGTTAAATTATGTGTATTAGGTATGTATGTTTATTTTATTTTAAATAAGATACATAGTTGAACAATGTTATTTGTTCTCCATGTAGCTATATCCGTTCCAATAATATTTCAGTTGAGTTTGACAAATGTTTGTTTCTCAGAAACTTCATGCAAACTTACTGCAAACAGGAATTTAGTTATTCTGCCTCTGAATTTTATACTTAGAAAATTGGTAGGAGTCTTTTAATCTTTTATTCAAAACCATCTATTCCTTACCCTGCTACAGATTAAACGGAGTGCACTGCTCAAACGAGCAAAGTTTGTTTATTCCCGTGATTGGATTGGAGTGAAGGGGAAACAAACAAATTAAATATTTATTATTTAGAATACACCCACAATTTTAACGATTTTTTGTATCTTTTTAAAGCTCCAAAATTGATCAAGCCTCTATCAACAAACCCATAATTTTGCCCATATAAAATTTTATTGTATTAAGGGATATTTAATTCTCACACGTTTTAATGAATACAGAATTAAATTCTATAAATGTTCAGATTAGAGTTTACCATAGCTTCAATTATATTTTACGTACTTACCTATTTTGTTATATATTTGCAAAATTTAAAAAACAATTGTACCTATCGGTTTATACAGAACTCTAATATTTTATATTTGTATAACATTTTAAAATCATTGTTATAATGTAATATTGAAAATCTGAATTATGTTGCTAATATTTAACAATTGAATAAATGGAAATATGAAAAGTTATAGAATATTTAATATTTTTGCTGACTACCAGCCGTGGGAATTAGTTTATAGATCATCTTTTTATGTACCTATGTTTTGATTATTTTTGTCTTTTACTTTTCATTACAAGTTATTACGTTCATGTATGTGTTATGCTAAAGTAGCGAAAAAAAAATGAGATTTTCTTATACCAAATTTTAAAGAAATTTTTTTATGTCACTCTGGCGACACGGCCAGCTATCACAGATATGCATGATTATTGTATTTTTATTCACAAAACAGATGGCTGACTAGTGTTTTAAACAGTTAGGGGACGAAATTGGAAGAAACGATGGCTTCGCTCCAACACGCATCCCGAAACAGTTTCCTAACAGTTTATAAATCGCCCCCAATGCGCATATCTATCAGATAATTGACATCTGACAAATCTTTACAGTTGTTGGAACAGCTGATAAATAACTGTATGAGGATTTGAAATTTGAATTGACCGTAAAACTTATACATCTCTTCTCCGCCTGTCTGTGACAGTATTTCCGTTACCTGCGTACCCAATTTTGTCCCTTTATTGCCTAGTCATTGACCTATGCCTTCTAGATATTATTATAATATTATTTTGACTCATTTATTTTTGTTTCTAAATACAAATGCATCAGATATATATTATTTCTATATTTTTCCCTCTTTACCAAATATGTGTGATTTTAAGATTATTACCTATTCAGTTGTTCTATTTCATAGACAAATATATAGGTACATGTATCATGAAAATATTTACGATGGTAGACAACTTTCTCTTTCTGTTTTCTTCATTTTATTTGGGCCCTAGTAAATCAACAATCTCTACAGGGTGATACTTCATGATAATGTTGTCTTCTAAGGCTATATTGTGAAGTTGACATGTTGCTCGAATAAAATAGCAAATCACTTACATTTTCCTCAATTTTAGATGGTATAATTGTCTGCTTTAGTTCTCCTAAATTACTGACAGTTTGCCATTGGAGTCTAAAATGCTCAAAAAACACTTCTTCAAAATACTGAGGTACAGTTTCCTCTAGAAAAAAAAATATTTTATTTGATATGAATCATTTACGCGTGTCAGTCGAGTTGTATACCTCCTGCATTTGGGAAGCTGGTCAGAAATATAAAAACATCCTGCTGAACCCATCGCCCGAGATTTAAGCAGCTACTAGATTTTTTGTCAATGTCACATTTCCATTTCAATACTATCGATCATTGTATGGATATCTACATGTTAAACTTTAGTTTTCTTTCGACAATTTACTCGAGATGCAGCGAATGTTGCATTTAATTTCTGTACTGTATGTGGTACGGCTTGAGTTTTGATAAATATACCTAATCCAAATATCCCCAATATGACAATCTGTGAATGTTTTCTCCAGGAATCCTCCTTTATTTACATATTTCTTACTAATAATTTATACATTATCGTTCAAACCTTATTTATTATTGTCTTACTGTTGGGGATTTGCAAAAAATAAAAACAAGTGTATGAGAGACATATTCCAGGCTTACCCTATGAATACCCCAGTCTATTAACTAAAAAAACATTTTTCGACTGTAGGGTCCTTGAAACTTGAAAAGTAAAAATGTTTACCCACTATTATAACTATCTAATGGAATGATGTAATTATCAAATCAAATCATTTCCAAAGTACGCCACCAGACATCGCCTCTTAAACACAGTCAATTAGACAGACATTATTATTATTGTAATAATCAAGTCCATTATATCTCCTTCTGCCGAAAATAATCTCATTGAACTAATTATCTAAGAACAGCTTCACTTTTGGAATAAAACTGATTTCTTTGTACTCAGTTCTTTTTATTTGTTGTGGAAGCGTTTCCCTTTGCAATCCATGAGGTATTCTGTACAAAGCTCCGCGGTTTTGGTGCATTCGGAAATTCCAGTGCTCCTTGGAATGAGCCACCGTTGACTGCAAAATTCATTTTACAATATACACGGGGAAATTAAGTAGTAATTAAAGAAAAATATTAACTGCATCATTTTTAACAGCTCTTCTAAACTAGATAACCTTTTTGGTACAATTCAAGTTGCTCTAAACCAATATTTAATCCTATTTATGTGCTCATCATCTCACTAAATTTAGAAACAGAGCACATTGAATTATCTATAAAACGCTATCTAAACTTGATTTTACTATTTTCTGGATTTCGCCGTCATTTGCGTTGAAGTTCTTCTGCAACATAGAATTTTACATTATTATAGTTATGTTCTATATCCTACATTTCACCCAGGACTACCAATTTCTCAGTAGATCTATATTTCAAATAAATAAAAAAACAAACAAAGGTTCAGAAGAATATACAAACATGATGATATAGGTATAGGGAGTTCCATTTGAAATGACAAAGTTTACCCTTTTAACATAAGTTTAGTACTAAATTTTCATATTCGGCCCATTTATACTTTTCAATACAACAATCAATGCGGACCGACGCCTTCTATTGTTGCAATACTTATCAAGAAATGTGAACAAGAGAATTTCCCTTACCTACTCTTTCTCCATATAAAGTTATTACCTACTGGCGGGCTTCGCCGTTACTCAAAACATTTCATGACAAGATGATGAATCATTAATTACCCTAAAATAACTCAATACTGTTGGAGGTTTTCGGTTAATTATCATACCTGTCAGTCAACTCTTGAGGCCGTTCTTTGGTAATTTAGGTGGAACTTATATCTGGGTTGGGTTATAAGGAAATAATAAAATTTTTCACGTATAACCAAACACGCAAGTGTGATTATGGATACGATACGGAAAGGGTAATTGCTGACCTTGCTCCCTTTACAACCCTGAGGATATAAATTTCCAATAAATTCAAGTACAAACCAATATTCAGATTCAAAAGGCCCTTTTGTTATCCAAGAAACTGTTTATTCCATGTTAATTATCAGTCCATTTAGTATTCACTTATTAGTTACTTTGCACAAACTGAAGTGTAACTCTAGATCGAATGGCTCAAATTATGATACTTTAAAAAATATATATTTTTATATTTTTACTTTTCACATTCAGAAAAAGATGCTTCAAACAAAAGTTGTAGGTACAGATCCTATCCATAATTATTATATACTTTTGATGAAATTAAGTCAAGGCTACTTTATCAGAATTTTGTATTAGTTTGATCGGTCGCCATTTTAAAACCACTTGTCCGTTAACGAACTCGACCGGTATATTTGGTCGATCGATTGTTACAGTAAATTTGCACTTGATATAGTTTGAATACCCATCGAGTGGGGCTTCGTCACGATTCCTGACGTCATCTGCCATTTTACTCATGTCGTAAATAATTTAAATTAAATTTTAATTCTTAACCTCAGAACACTGACATATTTATGAAGGGGCTAAATCACTTTCAAAAATAAATGTTTGACATTAAACGTCAAAGAGAACAAGAACAAATTTCAAAATTACAATCAGCCGATCTGATCGAAGACATATGTTTATGACGTTAAAATTTTATTTCACCTAGTTTACAAACGAAAAAAAGAGATAGACAAGGTATGACGAAACCCCATTCAATGGGTATTCAAACTATACCTTTATAAATGCGACCTCTATCATGCTTATTTCGTGAAATCCTCGGTATTTATATATATATATATATATATATATATATATATATACGTATTTATTTATTTATAAATTTATATAAATATTTTTGTGCTTGTGCTCATAGGTGCTAAACCATCTCATTATGTTGCGACCACATAGTTTTTCTGGTGTTCAAATCAGTTTCTTCTAAGATTCTGGGAAGATGTACGCCAAGAAAATGTAAATGGCTCCGCACATTGTCGAAAATTGGAGGAATTTTATTTGCACAATAATCATTTCTAATGACTCGTGTTGTTAAATGTTGCTGAATCAGAAAACAGAACGGTTCTCAAAAAACATTAAAATCATCGTCAATAATTCCATTTATTTGGGAAAAAACGCAAATCTACTACTATATTATTAAAACTAAAATTCTTCATGTAGGCTCAAATAATAAGTGTAGATCTGTTCAAACGGGTCTAGGACACTTCACCCAATGGACAATTCTCCCACAATGATATATCGATCACTTCGCCCAAAAATATTGTACCGAAAACAGTTTACAGAGTCACATCACCCAGTCTAGTTAAAAGCCCAAAATGGACACATTTCCCAAAACTCGTTGGTGGACACTTCGCCCAAAATGTCCACTTCGCACAAAACTAGTTTGTGGACACTTCTCCCAAAATATTCACTTGGCCCGAACTAACTGAAAGTCCACAAAGCCCAAAATGGTCACACTCTGTTCGGGACCTTAGTAATCTGTTAATATTAAAACTGTTTAAATTTTCAAATTCAAGGTATGGAATGTTAAGTTCATTATATTACTGTTTTTTTAGATAACATCTTCAGTAATGTGTGGGCTGTAAATAATCAATATTTAAATTTATAGATCTTGATTAAGTCTAGTTTGGGAACAGTATTGTGTATTAAATAATATAATTTGGTTTAAAAATAAAGCTCTCTGATTACTTTATATAAAAATATATTTATCATTTATATATATATATATATATATATATATATATATATATATATATATATATATATATATATATATAAATTTGATATGTGTAACACCAAAGAATGCGTCCAGGTGAGGCACAATGATGACTAAGCCAATATGTGTAGAAATTTATTTTTTGATGCGGAATTTTCGGTGACAGTTTTCACCTTCATCAGCGCATAAAAATGTATTCTTATGGACCTGAATTAAGTAAAAAAAGTCGGTACTTTTATCTAATACATAATTGTTTATTATTTCTATATGTTATGAAGGTCGATTTTTTACTTAATTCAGGTCCATAAGAATACATTTTTATGCGCTGATGAAGGTGAAAACTGTCACCGAAAATTCCGCATCAAAAAATAAATTTCTACACATATTGGCTTAGTCATCATTGTGCCTCACCTGGACGCATTCTTTGGTGTTACACATATCAAATTTATAATAAAGCGTCGTTAATTGATCATTTATATATATATATATATATATATATATATATATATATATATATATATATTCATTGGACTTCTATATTAATTTGTCGGTGACTTTTTCTTAATTAATGTGAAGATGAATTACAATCGGTACTATTTTATGCTACTTTTCTGATAAAATTTAAACAGCTATAATATTAACTTATTACTAAGGTCCCGAATAGAGTTCGATCAAAATAAATAAATAATTTTTGCGAAGTTGCCATTTTGGGCTTTGTGGACTATTAATTATATTGGGTAAGTGGCTCTGGAAACTCTTTTCAATACGACATTTTTGGGTGAAGTTGTCGATGTATCATTTTGGGCGAAGTGTCCATAGAGCGAAGTGTTCAGGTCCCGTTCAAACAACTTTATGAAATATTCGCTTTTGCTGCTATTTGCCTAGTGCTCGAATAAAGATTTTCTTGTAGAGTCAATAAACTAACAACTCATTTTCCACACTGATATGACCAATAACTATTCTATTTTAAATATACAACTCATTTGTAGAGAGTTCAAACCAATCTCCTTACATTTCTAATTTAAGCTCTCTTGGAGTTCTTGCTTAAGGATATTTACATTGGTAGATTTTGCGTACTAATAAGGAATTTCTAACAGCTTTGCGAATTCGGTAAACCATATTCACTAATCTACGCGAGAGAAATACATTAACAATTGTGCACGGATGTATCAAATATTACGAGGGCGGCTTACTCGTTTTTTGTCGGAAAAACCATCAATAATTCTTATTTAACCAAACATCTTGAAAATTTTCAAATAAGACTCCACAACCCCATATATGAACAGAAATATTTAAAAAAATGCTAACCAATTATGCAATAAAATACAGAGTGCATTTGGAATATTTTTTTTTGCTTTTAGTAGGTAGGTATATTTGTAAAAAAAATAGGCGACAAAAATTTCCAAAACTTTGACACTTAGTTCACTTATATCTCAAAAAACTCCAAAGTTTGAGAAATCAAATAAAAATGTTGGCTTAGTAATCTTGCATGAACTTTATTGTGGGTTTAGGTTTTGATTATAAGAAATAATGATTAAAATAATTTCTCTTGGAAGCTCTAGGATCATTTCATTCAATTTTCCTAATTAATATATCAATTAGACTTGAATGGAAACCTTTTGTTTTAGCTGTATTCATAATTTTCTTTCATTGCAACATTGTACCTCCTTTTAGTAGAGAGACAACAAGCCTAATTTGACAAGTAAGTTACAGTAGTCATTCTTTATTGTCCTGAAAAGTTGATTGCTTTATGAATAATGCCTGGTCCTTACTGAAATTCTGAATTCGCATAAAATTATTAGAATATTTAATACAAAGCTTTTCCTTCGAATTTCTTCTCATGGATGAAATAATTTGAAGTATACCTAAATATCAATCATATAAATATCTGAATCTGTATAGTCAAGGAACGGTCATGAAAGAAAACGCTTCATTTCCCAGAATTCTTGAAAAATAAAATCCCATTCAATATAATGAAGCGATAAACGAAGTCTTAGAAAAGAGATTTTGGATGAATAATTTTTGGTCGGGACCCAAGCACTATAAGGATAAGGTGAACTTTATGAGATTTTCTTAGTTTATCTAATATGTTAAAATCCTTTAATCTAGAGTATACAGTAACTTGGCCAACGAGAATTTCGGGACACACAATTGCTACTATAGATAACATACTTGTAAATTTTCAAAACAATGGAACAAGCTGTGTCATTGACAGCAATATCTCAGATCACAGAACTATAATATATGAATTAAAACTGCCAGCTATTACAAATAATAGCATCAATTCTTTCAAGAGACTTTACAGTGAAAAGTCCATTGGCAGTTTTGTAAATGCATTATGTAATGAAAACTGGGACACAATTTAAAGCTGTGATAATATTGATCAAAGCTTCCAACTTTTCTATGATACTTTCTTGTTTAATTTTAATTTATTTTTTCCGAAAAATCTTTTCTATGATAATCAAATTGACATAAGTAAAAAGGGGGCAAACTTGGAAATTAGACAATTTAGTGAAAAACTGAAGCAGCTCTTTAGACAAAAATCCTGCCATGCAAGTTTCAATGATGACTATAAAAAAAGCTAAACGGGACCATAAAAAGTTAATGATTACAACCAAGAAGAATTTCTATCAAAATCAGATAAACAATTCAAAAAACCCCTGTAGGGTAGCTTGGTGTTTAATAAATTCAATGTCTAAAAAAGGCCCAGCTACTAATAACATAATTATCAACCTTGATGATAAAAAATGTGAAGACCCTTCAAAAATCGCTAATCTTTTCAACAATTTTTTTATTGATGCTCCAAAAAAAGTTATTGATCAGATACCTAGAACAAACAAAAACATTAATATTCGTTTGGAAAATATAAATAATTCTATGTTTTTAAATCCCTTATCTGAGGATGAACTATGTTCAATTGTAAATAACAGAATAAAAAATAAAAATTCAGCAGGCAACGATGACATTCCATCTTTTCTAATAAAAAGAGTGATATTATATATAGCCAAACCACTCACATTTTTAATAAATCTGAGTTTCGAAACCGGGGTTTTTCCTAAGAGATTAAAGTTGAGTAAAGTGGTACCTATATTTAGGAAAAATGACCGCGAAAATTTAGGAAACTATAGGCTCGTTGCAATACCACAAACTTTTTCAAAATTTTTCGAATATTGTTTTCTTAATCGTCTCGAATCATTCTTATTATCAAAGATTTATAGCTATGGAATAAGAGGTTCCGCTCTATGTTGGTTGGAAAGTTTTCTTCTAGGATAGAAACCCATATGTAGAACTTAGGTACGATAACCAAAAGGGGTCAAGATCCCACAAATCGGACGTAAAAGAATCTGAAACAGGCGTGCCGCAAGGCTCAATTCTGGAACCTATTCTTTTTAGTCTATATGTTAATGAATTGCCTATGATATCAAAAGACGCGCATTTTACTCTATATGCTGATGATGTGTGTGCTGTTTTGTCTGATACCAATGATGCCCTGTTAGAAAATAAATGTCGTGTTTTGGTTTCAAATCTTTAGTCCTGGTTTTCACAAAATAATACTTCAAAAACCCACGTGGTCCGATTTCATAATAGGCAAAAATCATGTAATAGTTTTGATATTGTTATCAATGATAGCTGTAAAAGTGGATTTTTTGTGATCCCACCTGGATTATAACTTAAACTGGAATATACACTGTAAAAATCTTATTGGAAAGTTAAGTTCTTTAGTATATTTATTTTCCAATATGAGAGATATATTGAATACCAGACAATTATTGTCTCTGTACTATGCTCAAGTAGATTCCAGGTTAAGATACGGCATTTATCTCTGGGGAAACTCAACTATGGTAAAAAACGTTCTCTTGGCACAAAAGAGAATTATAAGATGTGTTTTTAATATTAAACTTCATGTAAAAACTATTTTAAAAGTCATAAAATTTTAACTGTGGTGTCAATTTACATTTTTGAGATGTGTTTGTATGTTTTTAAAAACAGAAGCAACTTTTTCTTGTAAATCAAAATTTATATACATGGCAAAAAGACCGATTACAAGTACCGTTTCGTAAACGAAAAGTATTTTTGGACTCCACAAGTTGTTTAGGCATTAAGTTATTTAACAAACTGCCAGCTGAGATAAAAGAATGTGCTAGTTTGAACTCATTCAAATATAAATTAAAATCCTTTGTAATAGATAAATGTTTTTATAAAATAAGTGACTATGTGGTATTGTCTAGTTTTTAAGTTAGTTTTATACATCATGACTATTCCAATACCGTTTGTAACTGTTTTTTATTATGGAAAATAAATGTATTATTATTATTATTATTATTATTAGATTTCATAACATTTAGAATTTGGTAGATCTGGTTGATTACCTAATAGATACTGATAAAAGCCAACAATAGTTCTATGAGTTAAGTATGTTTGTATTGCGGTACTTACTTATATAGAAGTATTTTATGTCGATGATAATTTTATTACCTAACATTTGGTGAAACAAATGTCATTACTAACTATTTTTTTATTTTATAAATTCGTCAATATAGTTTGAGACTACGTGAAACATTTTCAACTACCTATTTGTCAGATGTTGTAGATATAGTTTCTGTCGAATGATGTTTATTCAAAAAAACAATAATAAAGTTACTTATATTCTCTGATTTTTTTCTCTGTCGTTTTTTTAATACCCATACCTTTATAACATAACAAGCCTTCAATTAGTTATGAGATTTCATTCTGTATCAATAGTTCTATTGGTTATTTCGTTTGGTTATAAGAAAACAAAAGTCAAAATAAATACACAATGATGAAAAATAGCATGTTACATGAATAAACTTGAACATGAAGTTCGAAATATCTAGAGATTGAAGATTTCAAGGAGTTTTCTCACCTCACAAGTATACGCCGAAGCAAACTGTAACTCGATTTCCGATCGAAGGAGAAATAAATTAAAAACACATCTACTGTGCAAATTGCAGTGTTACCTGAATCGGGGTGTATGAATTATTTATCAGAATAAGGTGGATTTTTGCGATAAATTAGAAAAGTTATGAAAAATTAAAGGGAAAGTTTCGCGGAACTCAGGTGCTACTTTCAAAGGAAGAAAGTGGGAACAAGCGATTTTAATTTTCTTAGAAAAGTCTAAATGCACCAGCTTAATACGTGATATTTCTGTGATTCCCATAAATTAAATTTATTAGTGAACATCGAATTCAGTAGTGTGCTAAAGATTTTTATAAACAGCTTTTAACGAGATTGCTTTGCTAATGTAGTGTCAGTATCGCATGTTGCGATTTAATTCGAGCCAAGATCCCATCATCTTAACTAGCGAAGCGTTCCGTCACCAGGTGATCCGGAGTTTCCTCCTCTTCCCCGCAGAATCTGCACTCGTCATCCTCTGCTAGACCTAATCTCATTAGATGCTTCTTGAGGCGACAGTGTCCTGTAAGAAATCCAGTGAGTAGGTGTAGCTTGTTCTTGCTGACGTCCAAATACCTTTTGGATCTTGCAGTATCAAAGTTTTTTAGAAACTTTTTGGAATGGTCCAATCCAGGGGTATCCCGCAAGAGTGTTTCTCTTACGGTTTTTTCCTTCTCCAGAAACTCCTTTTTGTAGGTGCTTTTATCTGTGCCACAGAAGGGTTCTGGGCCAGTAAATGGAGTTTGTGCTCCTTTCCTGGCAAGTGTGTTGACCTCCTCGTTGCCTTTGATTCCCGAGTGGCCGCGAACCCAGACTAAGTAGACCCTGTTGTTCTTGCCTAGCTCACTGAGCTTCCTTCGGCACTCCCATACCATTTTAGAGTCAATGGTGTGAGAGTTCAGTGCTTTAATTGCAGCTTGACTATCAGAATGTATTGCAATGTCACATTTCTGATAGTTTCTTTCAAGGTTCACCTCCACGCATCTCTCAATTGCAAGCAATTCTGCTTGAAAGACGCTTGGGCAGCGGCCTAGCGCAAGTAAACATTTTGTGCGATTACCAAACACTCCAGCGCCTGTCCCCGTCGTGGTCTTAGAACCATCAGTGTACCATTTAATGGTATTCTTTTTGAGAGCTTGGATTGTGAGCCCCCTGTCCCAATCTTCTCTGCTACTTAGCACCGTGGTGAAAGTTCTCTCGATGCTAATTTTCTTTGTCATTACATCACTGGGAAGGTTTGCTGATGGGATGTGTTTGGACAGAGAGGACCAAGCTCTCTGATTCCGAATTCACACAATGTCTGAACCTTCCCTAGATAGTCTTAGAATGGCCTCATGGGCCAATCTATCTATCACTAGATGGAAAGGTGTGAGATCTGTGATGATCTCTAGTGCCCTGGTCGGGCACTAGAGTTCTCATGGCTCCAGTGATACAGACACAGGCTAGTCTTTGTATTCTATCGAGGGTTTTCCTCGTATTGCTCTGACTTGCCTTGCCATGCCAGGCTATTGACCCATATGATATTATCGGTCTTACAATCATGACGTACATCCATCGCAGTATTTTTGGGTTACATCCCCAAGTCTTACCAGTCAGATTTCTGCACGCCATTAGGGTCTTTATTGCTTTGCTAGCAGTAGCCTCAATATGCTTGTTCCACAGAAGCTTGCTATCTAGTGTTAATCCCAGATATTTGACTTCGGCCTTCCAGCTTATTATGTCTCCACTTAAAGTGAGAGGATTCATAGCTGGAAGTTTCCTTTTCCTAGTAAATGTAATAATTGTGGTCTTGGATGGGTTTATGCTAAGCCCCACTGACAAGCACCATTGCTCAATAGTTCTGAGACCCTCCTGCAATAATTCGCATAGGGTGTTCGCGAATTTTCCTCGGACTATTAGGACTATGTCGTCGGCATAGCCTATACATGTGAAGCCAAGCTCCGTGAGTTTGTGGAGTAACTCGTCTACTACTAAGCTCCATAGGAGGGGAGATATTACTCCTCCTTGAGGTGTTCCACGAATAGCTTTAACTGAGGTGGTATGATCACCTACTTGGGCCTCAGCTATTCTCGTCTTCAACATCTCATACATCCATTTGATAATGGTCTTGTTCACTACTCGCGTGTGAGTGCCTCCCTGATTGACACATGTGTGGTGTTGTCAAAAGCCCCAGATATGTCCAGGAAGGCACACATTGCGATTTCTTTATTGTTCAGAGAACTCTGAATGACCTCAGTTAGCTGATAAAGCGCGGTTTCTGTTGAACGCCCCGCCCTGTATGCATGCTGACATTTATGAAGTGGTTTGTCCTTCAGAATCTCTGTTCTTATGTAGTTATCCACTACTTTCTCCATCGTTTTCAGTAAAAACAATGTTAAACAGATAGGTCGGAAGATCGGGGATCAGTCCCATTTTTCTTCCCTATTTTCGGTATGAAGATTACTTTGGCTCTTTACCATATGCTAGGTATAAAGCTCCGTGCTAGACAGCTTCTTGTAATCTTCAGGAGATGGGGAAGGATCTCCTCCATTCCTTTCTGTAGGAGTATTGGGAATATGCCATCTACTCCCGGCGATTTATAAGGTTGAAAGGTGTTGACTGCTTGACTGGATTACTAGAAGATGACTATGATTTCGTCCCTTATATATGTTTGTGGCGTTTGTTGCTTTTGTACGAATTTATACTGTCAATTTCATCGCTCTCATTTTGGCCCCATCATCATTCATGTAAAATATAAATATATTTAATAATCTGTGGTGAGAACCTATACTTCGTTGACCCCTCTTGTTTCGTGAGCTTGTAGGGTCTCGCTACTACTACCTATTATTATTGGTGGAGTCGCATATCATCCTCTCCGAGAGAAGACAGAATGTGATCCAGGATATGAGCTTTCAGGGTGACCAATTTCGTCATAGGTAATCCAAAAAGTTATTTTCACGTAATATCAACTATCGAGCAAAACCCGCAACCGATTTATTGTATAAGTATAGGTGGATATGAAAGTAATGCAATATGCTTATCAATTACTAGCTGTTTTATCCGACATTTCCCGGCAAACACTTTCTTAGATTGTGGTACTAAAACGTAAAGTCATAAAAAGTGTTGAGTATGAAACCCTTCTACCTCAGAGTCTTACTCGCACGTAGAACCAGACCGAACACTAACCCAAATCCATCCACAGACATGAACCAAGAGAGAACAGTATGATAATTTCTCCTACATATGTCTTTGGGATTTTTCGGTATGTAACCCTCCAACTTTAAGTCCCATTACACAATATTACATATTACACACAAATGTAGCGAAAAATCCATGAAAATTCAGACATAGAGTTCAGAAATACTTCTTTGAGAATTTTAGGTATGGAAGCCTCCACCTAGGAGGTCCAGTCCCATTGCCAGATCATTCTAATCACATTTTTCATACATACATGGTAAAAAGACCATCAAAATCCAGACATAGAGTTCAGAAATATACAATAGACTTTCAGGTAGGTAGGTATGATAAACACGAGTGCAAAATATGGCTGGGATATTTCGGGTGTTCGACGACTAGCGCGCAAAGCTGCTTATAGCCCTTAAGGTCACTATACGAGTAGCGCGCGAGCTACCCGAGGTGTACCTGCCGTATACCTGCGTCTTTTTTATGCACTGAAAAACGTTCTTTTTAAAAAAATATGTTGTTTTTTTTTCAATTAATCAAATAATAGAAAAAAGAAGTCTTTTTCATAATATTGGTATATGACAGTATAGTATACTAAAGGAAACTAGTAGCAAGCACAAGATCAGCATCGAAAAAACCTTAGGTATATACACGGTGTTTACTCGGTCAATTCCTCACAAAGAGAAACCATAGCTCCAAAAAAAAGCTATTTGATACCTAAGTAAATAATAATAATATACAGGTACATATAGGTATATGGTACATGGATTATTAATCCAGGCCAACGTGATTTCAGCGAATCTTGAATTGAATATTCAAAATCTACAACCACCTTATCTGGAAAAAATATCCTTCGATGTTTCCAATATTTATCAATTTTTGATTGGAATGAAATGTAATGTGTTTTTTTTCTTTGTTTGGTGCATATGTAAAAAAATATCTTATTAAAAACTAGAATCATATCACACATTTTCAGAAATCAAATATCTATTGTATACATACCTCCAACGTTGGCCTGTTTTTATTGCACGGTCTTTTCTAAATCTATAGTTATTGATCACACGTAACTCTTTTCCTTTCGCACTTCACATAGATAACAAAGTTGAAAATTACAACAATATAATAATCAGATGAATAATAATACTATTTGGAATCTGAAACCGTTGGCGTAGATAGAATCAAAAATAACAAACAAAGAATTAACTAGGTAACTAGGTTACAGGTTAACCCCTGAAGATGCCAACCTTGTCGTGTTTGACATAATAAAGTATTGGTGTTTATTGTGGTAAATCTGTGTTTATTATTTTTTGAGATGAATAATATTATTGTTATTATTATTATATCATACTCATACAAATTATGAGCTCGCGCTAGTCGTATACCGACCCCGGGCGCTTGTGGTATTATAAATATTTTTTACAAAAAATTGGACCGACTTTATTAGTTGGTGCACTGAAAAGTATAAAATAATATTAATTCTATTGGTGCTGTTACTTTTGAAGTTGTGCAGTTGCAGGTAGATTGGTAACTTTTGGCACCAACTTCACAAGTACCAGCCCCAATAGAATTAATATTATTTTATACTTTTCAGTGCACCAACTAATAAAGTCGGTCCAATTTTTTGTAAAAAATATTTATTTCACACTTTTGAGTGTAACATTAGTCACGAAAATCGTTGAACGTTCACTATACCATATCAATGAAGATAGTACTTATCCTATTACCCACGTATATTCCTTGCTTGTAGTTGTTATTATTGAGATCTCAGAACATCGCTGCGGAAATACGCTTGAATATTTTAGTTGTTACCATTTTAACACCGATTTTACTCGAAAACCGTAACTCTAAGGGAAAAATGTTCAGTATAAATGTTGCTACAAATAATTATGTCTTTCATGTACTGCAAACAGATTTTCAATTTTCGACAGAAATCGCCACATCCACATAGCGAAAATAGGTATATTTGAGAATTTAAAATGTCTCTATGTCGAAAACCGTTACTCTTTTGAAAAAATGTTCCATTTAAACGTTTCCGGATATTGTCCTATCTGTAATTATATCAACGCAGATTTTCAATTTTCGACAAAATTTGCCGCCTCCACCCCCTTCGGGGGCGGTTTTCGGAAGGAACGAGATGTCGGATTCCCGTTTTTATGAATATGGGACCATTTCTCAAGCCTCCTCTTTCAAATGAATCAAAAAGCATCAAAATCGGAGTACGTTTACTATATGAAAGGCGCGCAAAACAAAAAAAAAAAAAAGCACACAATCGAATTGTATACCTCCTCCTTTTGGGAAGTCGGTCAAAAAGGGAATTATTTTTAATGCCCTGCGCGCTAGTCGTATATATATATATATATATATATATATATATATATATATATATATATATATTATACATGGTCATATCTCGAATAGTGTAGGAGCCTTAGATAAGGAAAGAGAGAGAAAACCGCGTGCTCTACGCCTTTGAACGAAAGTGTGATCATTTTAAAGATGGCAGCCATTTTATTTGTTTACAAGGCATCGGATGTGATTGTTTGTTATTTTTTGGGTTGAACAAATATGGATAATAAATTACAGTAAAAGACGAATTTTCTCGAAAATTGAAAATCTGAGGTGGTATAATTAAAGATAGGAAAATATCCGGAAACGTTTAATTTGAACATTTTTTCAAAAGAGTAACGGTTTTAAGATAGAGTCATGTTAAATTCTCAAATGTGCAATATGGAGAGGGTGATTTCTGTCGAAAATTGAAAATCTGTGGGCAGTACATAAATGACATAATTATTTGTAGCAACATTTATAATGAACATTTTTCCCTTAAAGTTACGGTTTTCGAGTAAAATCGGTGTTAAAATGGTAAGAACTAAAATATTCAAGCGTTTTTCCTCATCGATGTTCTGAGATTTCAATAATAAGGGTGTTCGAGCAGTAGTTTGGACCAGTTTCCAACTGTGTTCCGTGATTGTGGAGCATGCGCATATTAATTTCCGTCTTCTTAAAATTAAAATGCGCATACCTCTGACGGTTTGAGTTTGGTTTGAAATCCTGCTCGAACACCCTTAATAACAACTACAAGCAAGGAATATACGTGGGTTACAGGATAAGTACTATCTTCATTGGTATTAGTGCACGTTCAACGATTTTCGTGACTAATGTTACACTCAAAAGTTTGAAATAAATATTTTTTACAAAAAATTGGACCGACGTTATTAGTTGGTGGACTGAAAAGTATAAAATATTAATTCTATTGGTGCTCGTACTTGTGAAGTTGGTGCCAAAAGTTATCAATCTAACTGCATAACTTCAAAAGTAGCAGCAGGAATAGAATTAATATTATGTTATACTTTTCTGTGTACCAACTAATAACGTCGGTCCAATTTTTTGTAAAAAATATTTATTTGGAAGTTGTGACACTATGGACTTTCCTATCCATAGGTAACAAACACTCTCATTCCTTATGTTATGTGTCCTCTTTCTTTCCTAGTCTAAGGTAAGAGCCAATACGTTACATACATTCACACATACGTTCAGTATTATAGAATAATAGATAAAACTGATTCAGTGAATATAATTATTGTTTTTTGTATTATTAGAATATAGTTAAAAGTCTGACAAATCTACAACATCTATTCTGTATTACAGTAATATTTACCCAGCAGACTTTTATTAAATTTGGAAATAGGTAGTATATTAGTTTTGGATAATAGTGGAAAATTATTACCTGAAGCTGTCGTGGCCGGAATATATAATTGAAATTATTGCCTAAAACATTGCTAATATCACGATAGGTAAGTATAAAATAACAAGCAAATCATAAATATTTATTCAATGTCATTCTGTGGAAAGAAAACTATAGTTTCTTATGAATTTAAGAGTTTTCAATATACGTTTGATCTTTGTTTTTGTTGATTGGATAATAAAATCCGATAGTCATAGAGCAAATTGTACATGTACAAGTCCTGAAGTTTAATCCTTTAATCGATTCGGAATTTATAATTTTTTGGGAAACTTCTGTGGGAGTTGTGTTTATTAATTACTGAAGCCCCCAAAAAACTCATATTCTCCACTATATTTGAGCTACATTATAATTGAAAGTACCTAACCCATTGCATCGTTTTATAAAAAATAAACAATTGGTACATTTGTTGATGCAACGACTTAGATAACCAATAGAAATTATTCTTTTAGGTCATAATGAATGCAAAACTTGAATTTTTATTTTCGTTCCTTCCCGTTAAAATATAATTAAACCTCACTATTCTTCAATAGAGTTGTGTGGGATATGCCAAGCACCATTTATGAAAAATATAAGCATTTGAGGCATCACTGCTTATGAATAATTATATGATTGAAAGAAACCAAATGCATCATATTTTTAAAAAAGAAACAATTTGTACATTTAATAATGTAACGACCTAACTAATAGATATAATGTTACACCATTTGCATTATTCTGTTATGACATAATGACCGAATTCTTAACGCGAGCATATATCTACACATTCACAATGGAAAAATATATTCGTGCTTCAAATTTTATCTTTTTTTATCATGATCGCGTGTCGGACATTTGCGTGCCCTAAATGAGTAAACTGCCGCCCCATGGACGTAGTGTGTTCACAGTCTCCAGTGGCGCAGCTTTCAATTTATAGATGAGAAATTGTTATCCATTAGCAGTTTCCACCTGACCAGCTTATATTTTTCTGTGATTTTCAAGGAATAGACCAATTTTTTGTAGATGAAATAACTATTCCTGTCATTATAATGAACATTATGTGAACGTGTTCTGAAAGATTACATTTCATTTGACATTTAATAAGGCGATATCCTTAAAAGTCAATTTAACTAAATATTTTTTAAAGGACAGAGAGATCTGTAATCTTAGTAGATGGAATAATAAGTTGATGCAATATTTGTCATCCATTTAATTTAGACTATCAGTCAATTCAAATGAATAATGCGTCTGCGACATCAACTTATTATTTATCACATTCAGTAGTACAGTTTTACGAAATTGCCTAAACCATGTCTAAACGATTTACCATTGAAGTCTATGACACTTGTCATGTTTAAGGCTACGTTTCATATTTATTTATGATGTTACTCTTCAATACTAAGTTAATCATGATACAAGTTCGTAAAATTATTTTTATTTATATCAAATACTTTGAAGGATGAATGTGACGGAAAGTAATATAAAAATGCGACCAAGTGCAGGAAGAATTCGCACACAAAGGGTTCCGTACAATTATAGAAGCAAAATTCCAAAGTCGACCTATTACTGTTCATGAGATATAGACGGCTGACAGACGTATGGATGGACTTGTATTTGCTGTTCCTTTTGTGCGACTGGAGCATGAGCACTCAAGTTGACTGTTAGTGCAAGGCTTAAAACTTAAAAATTTTAGAAAAATCTCGATTTTTGACAGTTTCTATTATTCATTGCGTCGGTGTAATCAATTGTCGTGTCCACAGCAGACACCTGCTAGCTAGTTAAAGCGATCCAGGCGGCAGCAAGGGTCTAGGACACTTCGCCCAAAATGATATATCGACCACTTTGTCAAAAAATTTCGTACTAAACAGTTTCTAGAGCTACTTCACCCAATGTAATTAAAAATCCACAAAGCCTAAAATGGACACTTCGCCCAAATTAACTGAAAGTTCACAAAGCCCAAAATGGCCACTTCGCACAAATTATTTATTTATTTTGATCGAACTCCGCTCAGGACCTTAATAAAAAGTTAATATTATAACTGTTTATATTTTCAAATTCAAGGTTGTGGAATGTATTTTTTTAAATGCTACAATTCCTTTTGGTAATTGAGATAATGCCGTATAAAGTATTTGCTATTTTATTTCATATCTGAGAAACTATATATAAAAAGAAAGCTGCTTTAAAGGGATTACCATATATTTAAATTGAAGATCTATACATTTATATATTATTTGCAGCTCATACAATACAGAAGATGTTAAAAAAACTGTAATATAATGAACTTATCATTCCACTTGATTTTTTTAATGTTTAGTAGGTATGTTTTTATATTAGGTATATCTTTTATCGGATTAAGTCATTTTTGGGAACTGTATTATCTAGGTATTAAATAATATAATTTTTTTTAGAATAAAGTGAACTCATTGCTTATTTTATATAATAATATATTTATCATTTATATTTATTGAATGAATTTCTATAATAATTTCTCGGTGACTTTTTCTTAATTAATGAGAAATTGAATAACAACACAATTTTATGATCGTCTATTTTTCTAATAAAATTTAAACAGTTATAATATTAACTTATTACTAAGGTCACAAATAGAGTTCAATCAAAATAAATAAATAATTTGTGGGAAGTGGCCATTTTGGGCTTTGTGGACTTTCAGTTAGTTTGGGCGAAGTGGTCATTTCGGGCGACGTCGACATTTTGGGTGAAGTGTTCACCAACCAGCTTTGGGCGAAGTGGACATTTTGGGCAAAGTGTCCACCAACGAGTTTTGGGCGAAGTGTCCATTTTGCGCTTTGCGGATTTTTAATTACATTAGGTGTGGTGCCTATGGAAACTGTTTTCAGTACGAAATTTTTGGTCGAAGGTGACTGACAGCTAGCGTAAACGAAATTAAATATAAGTTAACTTTATCGTACGTACATTCAGAATTCAGAAATAGTGGTTTGCTATTTGTTGTGAAATATTCAATACTCATGCTGAGATTATCTTTTCTTAGAACTGCTATAAAAACTTAACAAATATATTGGAAAATTTAGACAATTTAGAACTACCTGACTATTCGCTATTATAGAGGTGAAAAAGTAAATATGCTTAGTTATTGATTTGTTAAGGATTGAAAGGTTGTAATTGTATTTAAGGTTACCGTAGAATTAGTCGTAATTATAATATATATAATTAATACATTTCACTATTCTAAATAGGTAAATTATGTAGTTAAAGTCAAAGCCAACGATAATTTTGTAGTAAACGTGAACATTTTGTGAAATACATGTCACACACAGTAAAAAAAATATATTACAGAATTGCAATGTTTCAGATATTAATTCAAAAAGCCCCAGGTAATATTAATGTAGATCAAATAATAATTCATCCAACGAAAAATCTGAAGTTGGATTTAAATTTCACACTTCCATATTCCCCCACTCCTTATTGCCTTCCAGTTATGTCCAAATATATTTCAATTCCATTAAAAAGGGTATTTTTTCGGACAGGATGGCCTAGGTTCTGGTCCTATTTTTTAGCCGAGTTCTCCTAAAAAAATTATTGAATCATATAAGTGGAAAATACTAAGCATTGTCCAACACATTTAACCAACAAAAACAACATTTTGTTACATCGAGGGTGAAGTGAGATCCAGTGCTTGAAGTTATGAACATTACCGAATTTTCTTTATATGTATTCATTTTCAAAGTACATTTTCCACATTTACTGTCACTTGAAAATTCATGAAATCTAAATCCTTGGCATTCTTTTACTTCTGCTTTACACAAGAACGCAGTATTCATTTCCCATGGGCTCTTTTACTCTTTTCTTGCATTTTAGAGAATGTAAATAAACTTTTGAAAGAACGCGTCAATCAACTCTATCTCACCGGGAAGTTCAGAAGGCGCCCGCTAGGTGGCACCTGCCGAAACTGCAATCGCGAATAATAGTAGATCATCATAATCATCAACACTATCCGTTTGACGCTGACACTTTTGAATGTTTTTATTTTTTCCAGAGTATTATTTAATCTGAGAGTTTGTGATCGGCGTGCAAAAGGGAATAATGACTCTTAATCCCTCTTAATTATTCTAAGTGAATAATATATGGCAGTATCCTGCTAAAACCACAAGTATAATATTTTCACTATACAGGAGGATGAGATAGCTCGACCAAAAATATGAAAAAAAGTTTATATTAACTTAGCCTCTTCGACATAGAGAGTGTTGAAGTTGAAAAAAAAAATAGTTTTTTGTGAATATCTCCGAAACGCTTCATCTTACAGAAAACGGCTTTTGTAAGCATATTCCACTCATAATAAGCTAAGTTTTGAGTCAAAAAAAACTTGTCAACTCATAATTGGTGAAGATTTTGAAGTAGTAGTGGGCGTTTTTCTTCCCAATTTCTATGCCAATGGAAAAACTACAGTTTTGAGACGCCCATTTGAACCGCCAATGATTTCTACTCCAAAAAGGTACTGTTGATCGAGAGCTCTAAAGTCGACTGTTTTCGAGAAAAATCAACTTTTATGTTGAAAAAAACACGCTCAATTTTTTTAAATATTTTTTTTATCTACTAATTAAACAAAATTTATGTAAACGTTAGAACAAGTAACAAAAGCAAACGTTATCTTCAAAATTAAAAAAATTATAAGAAACAATATCTACTACACACAGTTGAATTAAATGTTATTAAAATTTCATATTTTCTACCAGTTTATTCATATTCCGGCTAAACGGTTCGTCTTGGGTTACCCTTTCAACAATGACAACAACCGCCTGTATTCTAATGAGAAAAGACAGAGCACCACATTCTAATTTTTCACATAGCATTCTTATTATATTGTATTATTTCTATGACTTGAGCAAGCTTGAAACGGATTATTGTTTTAAGTTTTAATTAAAATTTGGACAAGTCTGATTTTTTCTGAATAACTATTTTTTTTAATTTATTGAATATTTGTTCGAAAGAAAATATTTATATAATCTTCAATTTATGAAATCGTTATTTTATATAAATTGAAATTGGTTATAAATTGTTTATTAAATTATCACACGAAATGGTGATTGTTACACATATTTTATGAAAATCTTGTCATTTTATTTGATTTCAAAATTTTTTGTCTTTAATTCCAGGGTAACTTAAAACGTATATCAACTTGGCGCAAAGTTTCACCGACATCCAGAAATGTCGGTTTTGGTGGTATCAAAATATATTGCAGATATCGTAGTATAGAATGTAATATTATCTTAGCTATTTCTTTGTGTAATATATATTCATGAATATATCTTTAAAATATACCTAGTCACATGTATTTTATTTCGTTTTAAAACAATCTTGAAAAAAACATATGAAGAATCTATTTTTTGCAGTATTCTTGGAATGGTGGTACAAACATTATCCATCGAAAACCTGAGAACTTTTTATCAATGAATTATTTTCGTCAACTTAGATATACTCAAATTCATCCATCTCTACCGGCAGCTACTGCTTGATCTCTTCTGTTCAATGAAAATGAAAGATTTACGTTGAAATCAGAGTAATTTTCACTACATTTTTAAACATTTTTATTATGCTTGATGCAAGAATGTGGTGCTATTCATTGTTCTATTAATAATAAAAATTTTCTTAGGTAGGTTTTGTTATACAGTCGAATATAGATATAGAGCATTAGGTAAATGTTACTTAATTTTTTGACAACCGACAGGAGCAATCCAATTGTAATTTATTTCTTTGTTCTTATTAATATTTTATGACTTGTAGGTATAATTATTATATTATTCAAACCCTTTGTCTCCACATATATCCTTACAAAAATGATTTGACTCATTTAAGACATATATATTTCATTTGCCAAATTTCCGAATTGAGATGACTTCCGAATTTCCGATCAAACTACTACTACTGTTATGAAATTTATAAAAATGAAGATGCAAGTCCAAGTGCAAAATGTACCACATATTGTGCCGTAAGACAAGCCTAAAGTCTGAGAACAGCAAAGAATCAATAAATTTGGGTCTTCAGCTGACAGCAGCGATATTTTCCACAGAACGACGGTTTCAATAATGCACATGTCTTACCACATCCGTTGTTAACATAGCCCCTCTCTACGAATATCTTGACTGTATTGGAAATACGCTCAGAAGGGCGATTATTTCGACAATAATCTTTTCGGTGCGAAATGTGTCACAGATTCACCATTTTTGTGAAAAAATGTTTAATAATTTGAAGACGTTGTTTGGAGAGTAACGAAGCATTTAGAAAAATGGCAAACCTTGAACTGAACACATCCCGAGTGGGGTATGTAATATTCAAGTTTGACAGCATTTAGAATGACCAGAACCATCTTTTCCCAAAATTACATTATGGATAACCCAGCAGATTGAGCAGATAGATAGAAATTTGTTCTATTGCTTTGAATGTTTGAGGCAAGACTATACATGTATAGTATCTAAACATACTATAGGAAGCTAGACATGGACAATCATATTTTCCAAAATGAGTTCAAAGCACAGCTATATAATTTTATTAAATAACTAGCAAACTTATATATTCAGTAGAATCCCCTACAAATAACCTCAATAATGACACCTATATCGATTTTTACATATATGTTATGTTCCATAAGAAACATCTATACCAAATTTCAAGTGGATACGTCCTGTAGTTCGTTGTTTTAAAGTCCTACAGGAACCAAACATTTTTCCAGGACAAAAAGTATCCTTCGTGTTAATCCAGGTAATTAACTATCTGTATACCAAATCTCATCCCAATCTATTCCGTTCCGTTTTTGCGTGATTGAGTAACAAACATCCATCCATCCAAACGTTCATATTTATATTAATAATATAGATTCTTAGACAATTCATCTATTTTCTTTACAGCGTATAATATATAGTAATAGAAGTCATCATCAGAAGAATATGCGCTTGGTTATTTGAGGGACACAAAATATGACGAAGTGCATAACGAATTAGAAATATTGTGATATAGCTATTTGATAAATCTAATGTATTTCCAACATGCTAAGCGATCATTCAATTTTTTTTTAAAGGAATGCCATTTATTTTATTTTAAATTCAGAATCTACGCTTCTTTCTGATCTCAAAAATGTCAACGTATACAGGGTTAAACAGAGAATTTCCAAATATACAGGTAATCGATTGTATCAGAAAAATATGGCTTAGATAATAAAATAACGTCAACTTTCTGCATGTATAACTTTTTTTGAGTTATGTAATGTTGAAGTAATGACCTATTTTTTCATTATTGCGTAAACTTTGTACTGGAGATGTCAAAATTCTTTTTTTTTTCACGTTATTTTTTATATCATGAGCAAAAAGTCCCTGCAGTTTAGTTTATTTCTTCTTAAATAATCCCTATATATGCATTTGCATTTTACACAATATGTCTGCAGTACGATTTCATTATCATGTATCTACCTCATTATTTGTCCAATCTAAACAGAAATTGACATCGATTCACACAGCATACAATATCGCTACGACTATAATTTCGATTAGTATGGAAAGATGGAATGTTATCAAATTTTGTTCATTTGAATGATCATATTCAGAGAAAATATCCATATCAACCAGGAACTTGAAGGTAAATTGTGTGGATAACTGAATGACCTGGATCTAACATGGCCACATGTAGTTGTCTATAATTGTTCTGATAATTGGTTCCATAATTAATATTGTAATAGATCACCTAATAAGCTCAATATGTGACTAAGACTATTATATTGCGAGATCCATTCAAAATGTTATATAAAGCCTTTGATCAATCAACAGTGGTCTAGTTCACTTTGATTCTATGTAGACTAATGAATTACCTACATTAGAAGTAAATACTATCTTGTCCAGATTTAAGCTTGATGGAATTATATTTGTAAGATAAGTAAAATTATATTTTACTTATCCTTTTTCCCTTGTTCCTTCTTTAGAAGAAATTATAGCGATAATAGCGAAACCGATTTAGATAGTTCGAATAATATGTTGATAGAACTTCGAAGAAGGGTGCTTTCTAATGAAAAATTTAAATTAGTGAATAATTTCAGCCCTTTTTTGTTACTCAGAAACAGTTTGTTCCATCTCTTGGAAACTTTAAAATTACTCCAAAAGTAAAAACGCAGCTTATCAAATAACGTATAAAACAGGTTTCTTAATGCAAACTATATCGATATCCTTTCAGAAATAGACTTGAAGAACTATGATCATTCAAATCTGAAACAACAATTCAATAAGTTAAAAAAATACTCTCAATACGGTGAAGATATACAGTGCATTTCAATGAAAACTATCCACCCTAAATAACTTTTGATAGATACATTTTCACGGGGACATATTTTTGAATATTTATACTTGGTGTAACTTTCATCCCCCACCATCTAGGACACCCCCCTCTATTTTTTTAAATGGATCACCCAATTTGTTTTTCAATTTTGGATTTTCCTCAACAAACAAATTTATAAAAAAGTATAATACCTAGGTGCCAAAGTTGAAATAACAAATTATGTATAGTTTATTACTATATCAACAGTTAACTGAATTAGTTTGACGTTTCCGTATGGTTGATAAGGCGAAATTAGTGACAGTTCTACTTTCAATTAATATCATAATCATAATAAATTATTAAAATGGTGTAAGGTATACAAAAAACATCCCTCTAGCTCATAGACTATTTAGCTACTTAGGACCCTAAGTATTATACATTTTTGAGATCTGTTTGATAAGGAGAATCCAAAACTGTAAAAAAACTGGGTGTTCTATTTACAAAAATGTAGGGGGCGACCTAGGTGGTGGGGGATGAAAGTTACACCAGGTATAAATATTAAAAAATGTGCCCCCTAGAAATGTTACTTGACGTGTTTTTGCGTTTTTCGTGAAAATTTATCTATCAATAGTTATTTAGGGTGGATAGTTTTCATTGAAATGCACTGTATATATCAGATCAGATTAAATTCATTCATTCGTCTTCCGTAAAAAAATTCCATTTTAACAAGCCTGTTCTTTTTGTTTGAGTCATAGAAGATATTTTACGTTACCTTTGTCCTTATTTGGATTTCAGTGAATATAATAACAAGCATCGTGTGATCAATCATTGAATGCATTCTTCTATTTAAAAGATTTTTAATTTTCAGATGGCAGTTACCAAATTGTGGACCTCAACAACTTCATCCTGCAGTTTGATTAAATAAGAACAAGAACACTTACATAAAAATAAATAAAAATTCAGAAAATAATTGTTAAACTCAATGATTGTAGGTACAATTCAAAATCAACCAGCAACACCACTTTCAAGTATCTACTAACAAGTTTCTTATATCCAAAATATTAGTTGCAGTGAACTGACACTCCAAAGGGTTATAATCTAGATTCAAAATTAGCAAGTCAGAAATCATTGAAAATAAGTATACCTACTCTCACAGGCGGCAGAGTATGTGTGGGGTGTTATTTCCGGTTCTAAATCTTGGGCAGGAAAGTATTATGGAACAGCGATTGAAATACGGTGTTGACACTTGTTTTTACTTTCCTACGCTACTATAGTAGCTGTATAAGGAAAGTATTGTGTGAAATTTTCGGTATCGAGATTTTTACAAATGTTGACGTTTCAAGTCCAATAAACATATTTTCAGCCATTGGTCTATCTGTCTGTCCGTCTGTCTGTCTCTCTGTGACATCGTTATCTCGGGAACGAATCGGTGTATTTTGTTGCTTTCTTTTTTATTTTGCTTGGTATCAATACCACTCGCCGGTGGTATTAAATGAGAATCCTGAATACACTGGGTGCTGAGCTATAGCCAAAAAAACGTGATTTGCTCAAGACGGTAGCGCGAAAACGGGTCTAAGGATTTTGATTAAACTTGCCTAAAGTATTCTTCTGAGAGCCCTTTAGCACCCACATATAGCGCCATCTCTGAGAAAAAGCACAAAAAAGTTATACTTGAATAAAATTTCATGTTTTCCATATGTTTCTTCAGATTCTGGCTAAACGTTTTATCATGCGAAAAAATGTTACATGACCATTGTTTGTCTTGACATGCTGAAAAAAATAAGTGGTAGCACGATTTGACCAGAGGATTTTTACTTTACTACCGATATTATCATTATTATTCATCTTGCAAAAAATTTAATATAACCATTATTGTTCGTTTTGATAAGATGATTTTATATTCACTGGAATTTGTCTGCAAGCGGTAGGAAAGTCGTGTGAGTGGACACACGTGTGTATGTGAAAAAGTTATTTAACAATTCCAGCTACCAAATTTCCGGAAATAAATTATCCTTTTCTTCATTTTATATCTGTATTGAACAGAAACTATGGTCAATATAATATAAATACTTCTCAATTCAAATGTGAAGTCTGTCAATGAGAAGGAAATTTTGAGAGACAATTCAATTGTCTCCTAAAAATTGAGCGCATTTTGTTTTGTGTCATTTGACGATCTAGAAAAGACATTTATCCTGCACATTACCCTGTTTCTGGCTCTTTATAGAATGTTTAACGCCACCACTTTCAGATACAGCTAAATAAAAGCTCAGTTGGAAATGGTCCTGAAGGCTGTCAACCTTTCAGGATTTTAAAACTTACGCTCACTTGCAGGAGTGTCAGTTGCCACAAACTTGTGTTTCTCAGATATTCTTTTAAATATTTGAATAAAAGCTGGTATCAAGCTGATGTGAATCGTCAATATTGCTGGGTCTATACCTTGGTATAAACTGCAAAACATTACTTTCATTGTTATTATATTGCTTTATGCATAAAAGTATTTGTTATCTAATTATATTAAACGAGCATTGCTTGTATATATATATATATATATATATATATATATATATATATATGTATATATATATATATATGCAAATTTTATCTCGGAATCTGGTCTATCGATTTCGATGAAAATTCATATGTCTGGGTTCTAGAATGTATTGTATCGATTGGTTGTATTAATATTCACAAGAAAAATGGTTTTCAGCGATTAATATTCTCATTTTAAGTTCTATAGATTATATATGAAATAGCAATATGAACCCGATAACATCATAGGGAAAAATAGTCCTATTGTTAAGCTTCTTTGTATTAATCTAGAGTTCCTCGGTTTGAGTTTTTTTAAACAAAACCCATTTTTTTAATAAAAGATGTTAATATGAGTTTCTAACAATATAATCAGAAATTTTCAATGGAAATTTGTACATATCTAATATATTTCGAACCTTAAGGTATACATTAGCTATTTCAAGGAAGGGTTGGCAGATTTTGGTAAAACTTAGCAAAAAGGGGTTTTCGGAGTCGAGAAATCGATTAACGATACTCTCAGATTCAATCGGTGTAAGGCTCAAGGTCCACACTAGCTATTTCAAAAATGGTTCCACAGATAAAAGTTTCAGTATATATAGTGTTTGGAGGTTGAGAAGTCGATTGGTGATACAGCTGAGTTTTGGTATATTTATCATTCATATTACACATTCATATTTATTTCGAACTGTATAACTTACGAATATGTGAACAATAAAAGCAGTATTTAACGATCGCTATACATTTTAACCAGAAATAAGCACATTTTTTAATAATTTTAAATATCCTTAGTAACTCTTATAGACCCATCTTAAATCCTATTTTACCCGAGCAAAGCTTGGTCCCCAGATATTTTTCATAATCTAAGGAACCTACATATTTATAATAGTAGGGGGTGAAAACTACATGTTCCGTATACCGTACTGCAACATAGTATAAATATTATGGACCTTTATTTTAGAATAACTTTAATACATAAATAAAGGCATAAAAGCGCGGCTAAAAATTATCTTATTCACAAGACATTTTAATTCATAACTGAATTTGTGGAGTCGAATGATGAAGTACATATTCAGACTGCTGAAATTACATTTTTGATTTGTATTTTGTTCTTTATTAATTTCATGGTAATTATTGCATGTATTTGTAAGTTTGTTCAATTAACGAATGTGATAACAGTTCTACATAATAATGAATTGTTTTGTCCTGTCTCGTTCGGCTGATTATTCAAAAGTTATAAGATTGTTGGAAACTTCCCTTGAATCAAATATACCTGAATTCTTGAATGTAGTTTTTTTCTTTCTATCACCCCCACAAAATAGCTGCACAAATTTAGCATTTCATTATTTTGTCCCATCAAAACATTTATCAGCATTGTATCTGCCACTCAAACAACAGCTGTTACAGCTTTTTGTCCCCTGAAACAACAATAAAGGAATTAATTTTAACGAAATTATGATATCTGCCTCACTAAAGTGGCACAGTACACAGTTCAAAAGCCATTCACAGCATCTAGTGGTCATCGAGCAGAGAAGGACCAATTGATCTTGGTTATGTTCAGTAATATATCATTTTGAGTGACACCATTGAAATAATTTGCGGACATTCGTATTGTGTGGCCTCTATGACTACATGAGCTAATAAGATTGGAATCATTGTTGGGATGCAAGCGGAATTATATCATTAGGTTATCTTCTGTCGTGATTGATTATGTCTAATAATTTTAAGATTAAAATATTGTGGTAAATAGTTGTAGGAATCGCCTCGTTTTTGTCAACTTGCTTCTTATCTATTTGACTGTCTGTTCGGAAAATATTTTGCAGTATATTTTTAACCAACTTTCTTATGAACTAGAGACTTGAAACTCTAAACATAGATCAGAACTGGATTTCTATGATATGACTGTATATTGCAGTCTGTCTCAAAAACGTATTGTAATAATTCTTTCAATTTCTGTGTTTATTTTGAGTGGTGAAGTATTAATTTTTGTTGACAACGTGTCCACGCCATCTTAAATGTAAGTTGCATATGTATATTTCACTCAGATATTATAAAGGAAGCTTTCTAAATGATAAATATTTTCATAAATATACCTACCTATATAAATTCTAGTTCTAGTTTGATGTATTTTTTCATATCCAACATTCAATCAATCAATATATATATAAAGAATATAATATGAAATAAAAGTTTTATACTAATCTAGATGTACGTATATGTCAAAACCAACAGTCTCGTTCAAAAAAGTTGAGTTGTAAAAAAACATTAGGTACCTATATTAAGTTTATTCTGAAAACTCACTTTTCATGATTTACATTCTCTTTTGAGGAAAAGGCCAAGAGGCTGATACAGCGTATCCCAATGATTTACTGCAGATTAAATCTATGTTTTTAACTGCCTCTGCAGTAAATACCACAGAAACCTATTCCCTTGTTTTTTCAGTACCTAAATACATTTTGTCATTATACCTCTATGAGAATTATTTGTGTATACCTACATTATGGATATAAATACTTCCGAATATTATTAATATTCATGTTTGTCCTAGAATTATATACTTACTTAGTCACTATTATTACATGAAAGTTATCATCAAATAAAAATGTATTTCTCAGAATACTCGTATATACCTACATGTCACTGATTACATAACAAAGTTTTCAATTTTTCATAAGCATGACCTGGGGGTGAAACTAATATGTCTATACAGTGCGTCTAGATATAAAGTAACGCATAAACTCATTATTAGATAAACAAACAATAATATTAGAAATTCCCGAAACTAGTCAACTTTTGATTTTGACTTACTGTTTTTTCAAATTATAATCCAATATACAGGGTAAGCAACCTTCGTCTTATGACGTCATCACCATTTAAAAAAAATCGAATACACCATTTTATTAAATTTCCGGGTTTCCCTTGATGAGCTGATTTCAAAAATGTATAAAACGTTGATTAGGGTGGGAAAAAATACAAAAAACAAGTTTTTGACAACATATTAATCACTAATAAAAGCTGTTAGATGCAATGCTAGAAATTATACGGGTTGTTTTTTAATAGTTTATCAAAGTTGTTGATAACAATACGTAATTTCATTTAATATGGGTACTATTACGTTTATTCTTTTGTTTTGAAATCTGGGTATTTCTGTTATGTGGAGGGGACAATTTGTTTCGAGAATTGAAAATCTGAAACGGCCAAATTAAAGACCAGATTATTTGTTGCAACATTTAAATTGAATTATTTTTCATAGAGTTACGGTTTTCGAGTTGTAGCAGTGGATATCTGAAATATGGGTATTTTTTCCGCGATTTTCTGAGATCTCTGAATAGTAACAAGTACAAGCAAAGAATATAATAGGATATTAATGAACGTTCAACGATTTGACTAATGACTAATGTTACACTCAAAAGTGTGAAATAAATATTTTTTACAAAAAATTGGACCGACTTTATTTGTTGGTGCACTGAAAAATACAATATAATATTAATTCTATTGGTGCGGGTACTTGTGAAGTTGATGCCCGGAATCTCCCATTTAACTACAATTGCACAACTTCAAAATTTCCAGTACCAATATAATTAATATTATTTTGTATTTTTCAGTGTACCAACAAATAAAGTCGGTTCAATTTTTTGTAAAAAATATTTATACGTACCACTTTCATCTTTGGTGTTTCCAGTATTGATTTTGTTTTCTGCGGTGTATGTTACTATGGCTCGGATTGCTGTTTTGTAGATTCTGGATTTCAGTTCAATTCCTATTTTTTTTGTTGTTCCTTATGGGGCTGTTGCTGTTGAGATATGCGGTTGTTCTTGTTGCTTTCATGGTTTGTCCTCTCACCTCCGTTTCAACATCCCCGTATCCTGATATTTAAATACCAACAATTTTGAACTTTATTTCGTGTTGTATTCTCAATTTCTAGTTTGCATCTGAGTGGTGTTTGCCAGTAGCCATGTATTTAGTTTTTGTAGTTGATATATTAATTTTAAACTTTTTCTCAAATTGATGCAGAAATCTTTGCAAATCATCTTCGTTTTAAGCTATTATACTTCATTTAATAGCGTAAGTGTAGTCAATATTCTCATTTCTCTGTCTCTCATTTTGAAATCCTTTAGTTTACGCACCATGATAATGGGGGACTAAGAAAGTATCCTTTTCGGGTGCTATTATCTATTTCAATTTTCTCGGTCAGCTCACCATTTATCTTAGCTTTAATATTGTAGGTCTTATATGTATGTTTTCAATCGTTTTGATTATGTTTGGTATTTGTCTGCATGCGATCAAACATCTTGTCTAGGTAGATGAAACACATGAATGCTGGACGATTATATTCAATTGACTCTTCAGTTATTTGTCGTATATTCATACGCTAAGAAAGTATGTTTCTTTAATTTAGTTCCTTAAAATTGTTTTGGTTAGTTTTAACGTGGTGTCAGCCTCTCTCCTCTATATTTCAATAGCTCATTGGTAACACCGTCAGGTCCCCTTTCTTTCTATCTTTTAGTTTTTCTAGCTAGTTCTAGGTGTTCCTTTTCTTAAATTATATCGTTGTTAATAATTTTGTTTGTGTTAGGTTCAATTTGAGTCTGCTGCTTCTTGTATAACTTCTTCAAGTAATTCACCCAAGTTTCCTTTGGTATGCGGTTACTATTAATTAGCTCGTGTGCTGTGGTCTCTGATCAGCCGCCATATCTGCTTCTGGAGTCGATAGAAGTCGCTTTCCATTTCTTTTGAAAATGTTTCCAAATAATTATTTGTTTCTTACTTCCCTCACTTAGAAATATCTGAATAAATTAGTTACAGAAATTATAGCCAGCTTTGAGTTTTACATTTTAGAATTAGTCACATTATTACACACTATTTATTTTGTAGCTCTGTGCCAGATCGAAGTGATATATTTTGCAATCAAACAACCTTAACTTTAAAATCCACTTTACAATAATATAAAGATGTAGTCTGTCATACAAAGTATTTAAATAGTTATAACTAACGCTGAAAATGCTCAAGCAAAATTACGCAATATTTCAGATCTTATCTTCAACTGTGTGCATTACTGTGCATTGCCTATGCTATTAAGGTGCTGTCATCCATTGGGAGCGAGGCTTAATAGAAATAAAATTAATTAATACAATTTTGAACATGATTAATTAAGATTTAGGTAACTTAGATAATTTTCGACAAACCTACATTCTATCAGCTTTAGTTTAGGTTTTCTTTTGATAAAGGTTCTAAAATAGAGATCACAGTTTAAGGCCTTTTGTTTTATATTGCTTGGATAAAAGTATGAAAGCCAAAATTCATTTAATTTCAGAACAGTTGTTTATCACACATGAGCAAAGAATGTGATTTTGAATCAGTTCTCCTAGATAGCAGAAGCAAAGTGCTTGTGGATATTAATAACGATCTTGTTAACAAAATTGAAGTTCTGGTAATGTTTTTATATCTTCTAACACTTTATTTAATATGTGACAATTCCATCCAACTTCTTTAAAGGAATAGCGAATATCTACGTAGATACTTATGGAGGTTTCCTGCAAACGGACAAAAATATTAACGTTGTGACAGAACTTCCGGTACTACCGGAAGTGGACATATATCAAATGGAACATGCTACTTTTTGTTTAATTTTTCATTTCTTCTATGAAATTAGGTATGGTGAGTTTAGAAAACATCCTGCATCATTAGTTTTGACATCTTTCGAGATATTGATTTTTTTTATTTTTCAGAAATATACCAAGGTAGTTGAAATTTTAACGAAGATAGTCCAAAATGCCTCCTAATATTTGGATTACGATAAAACTCCTGAATATTGTATGTAAATAGGACAACAAATTTCGACAGAAACCAGTAGCTTACTTATTTTAAACAGAACTAATCTATATACTTTTTATTTCTCTTTCATCTAGGTTTGGTATTAGCATTCCCTATACCTAAATTATACCCATTTGGATATGATTGCTCGATGATAATAATCGCTCAGCTACCTACGCGTTTGTCTATGAAATTGAATGTTATTATTTATTTAGCAAAGGTATTGTTATGCTGTAAAACAATTTAAACTGTCAAGTTTCAATATAAGCAGGTGTTTTTAATTATGATGATTTGCTCCGGTTGATTTACTCAATATCAAATTAAAAACAAACCCAACAGAATAATAATTCTTGAACAGTTTGAAGTCGTTGAATTGAATGTAACATTTAACAAACATGTAACAAAACCACATATCTCAACTTTTGAAATAATATTGTTATAGCATACGGATACTTTTATTAATAATTATTGTCGGACAAAATTGTACATTTTCATGAAAGGTATTTGTTATTTTCCAAAAGGGGCATGAGCTTTGAGTTTTGAATGATAAATAAAGTTAAAAGAAAAACCGTTCCATTTTCAGAACAATTATTATTAAATAGTCTTCTTGCAGAGTCACGATACGGTTTAGGTTAGGTTAGCTTTAGTGATGCTGCGAGACTGGTCTTGGTCTTGCAGTCTTGGTCTTGGTCTTGCAATTTTGCAAGACCAAGACCGAGACCAAGACCGTCTATGCAAGACCAAGACCCAAGACCAAGACCAATACTGGGATGCAAGACCAATACCAAGACTAACCTGGTCTTGGTCTTGGTCTTGCTGCAAGACATGCGAGACTTGCAAGACTCTTGCAGTTCCGTAACCAAACACCAAATTGGTAGGAAACATGTTATTTTACTCAATGATTAGATAAGAAACGCTAATAAATAACCTAATTAATTTAATATTTGAACTCTCTTATGATCGATCTTTATTTTACAGATTCTAAAAATATTTAATTAAAAGTTGTTGGGTGAAAAGTAGTGATGCTGCGAGACTGGTCTTGGTCTTGCAGTCTTGGTCTTGGTCTTGCAAAACTGCAAGACCAAGACCGAGACCAAGACCGTCTATGCAAGACCAAGACCCAAGACCAAGACCAATACTGGGATGCAAGACCAATACCAAGACTAACCTGGTCTTGGTCTTGGTCTTGCTGCAAGACTTGCGAGACTTGCAAGACTCTTGCAGTTCCGTAACCAAACACCAAATTGGTAGGAAACATATTATTTTGCTCAATGATAAGTTGAGAAACGCTAATAAATAACCTAATCAATTTAATCTTTGAACTCCCTTATTATCGATCTTTATTTTAGAAAATTAGAAAATATTGAATTAAAAGTTGTTGGGTGAAAAGCGAGTTCATTTTACGCTCCTAGGATTTCCGGATTTCAAAAAATTCTGAAACACCCTATACCTATACCGTACTTTCAATCCTTCTAGGATTTCCCTTACCGAGCTGTTTTCAAAGAATCCCGATAGTTCGTACCCAGGGGAAGGTAAACTACACGGTTTTTTATTTTTATTATTTTTTCTATCGCGCAGAATGTTTTAAGCAAACGTTAAAAATCATCTATAAATCTGATATCTTTTTGATGACATTTATTCAGTGGCCACTTTGGGAGATATTTGAAATTTTAGATTGCCCTTATTTTGAAACTATTTTTTCGATCATGCTCATTAACTAACTCAACTAACATATTCACACGACTGACTTTTTAAATAGATACCTAGTTTTATAAATGCGCGTCATTAAATTTGTTCTGTAGAATAAATTCGTCAAAGACAAAACCATACTACGCATGTCAGAAAAAACTCAAACATTATGAATATTATTTATTGATAGTTTCCAAACTGCCACAAATCTGAAATGGTTTTGCTTATTGTCAGAGATTGGAACGTGTTTGAGCGCAGTTCTGATTGTAGAAACCTTTTTCTGATAGGGGTTGGAACGAATCTGTTGATAATATTTACGTCTCTATTTGTAGTTCCCATTCCTCTGGTGAGGTGTATGTAGTTTTGCAATAATTAATATAGACAAGTTGAGAAATAATAGATGGTTATAAAATTAATAGAAGCTAAGTATTTGGAATATTAATATACGTTTATCGATAGTAGTATAAAGTAGAAGTATGTAGTAAAATGAGTGCTCAGTTGGGACCGATGATACCAAGAAAACACAAGCAGACTAAGTCGCGCAAGTAAGATACGATTCTCATATGTGAATGGTGATTATTAATTTATAAACTTTATAAATTAATTACGCATTTCACTTGCCCTAACTTAATTCTACAAGCCTAGTTTTATTCTCATTACTTATTCTACAATGGTTTGGTACCATTACAATACCAGGCGTGTTTGTTCTGGACAATGACAATTTTTTATACGGTCGATATTTATCCATTTCGAATGATAATATAATTACAGGCAATCTTATAAGATTATGAATTACATACTTCCCATACATATGCAGGGTTCTTCTTCATTTAAATTAAGCAATTACGGCTTAGATTCGCAACAACTTTTCACACTTATAAAAAGATCAAAATTTTTGCAAAAGTCTTGCGAAGTCTTGCAAGTCTTGCAGCAAGACCAAGACCAATACCAAGACCGTATATGCAAGACCAAGACCCAAGACCAAGACTAAGGATTTGATGCAAGACCAAGACCAATACCAAGGGTGCGAGACCAAGACCAATACCAAGACCATGTCGGTCTTGGTCTTGGTCTTGCTTTGCGCATCACTAGTTAGCTTGTGTGAATGATAACTAGATTTAGACAAAATATTTTTTGTGTTCAATAGTAGGTATTTATAATAAATTCAGTTCATATTAGATGTGTCAATTATTTCGAACTATACAATAAATACCATTCTGTTTATTTTTAATGTGATATTGATTCAACTAGGCGGGGCACACCATTATTATTAAAAACAATTTACAAAAATTTGCTAAATAAATAATGAGATCAGGTGATACTCAAATATTTCATTTCAGTGCTTATACCAAACGAAGTAATAAAAACTACATAGATGATTAGAATGAGCAAACTATTGAGTTCTGAATCATTCAAATTTGTCAGTGTTTAAACAACCTGTAAAAGTTTTCTCATTATCCAGATATTAGGATACATTCTGGACTTTCTCCATTAAAATTTCAACTCTCCGTTCAAAATAACCAAGAGACATAGATTTTAATAAATGTTCCTATATTTTCTGTAAGATTTTTGAGAAAACATCAATATGTCAAAAGGTCTCAAAATTAATGATGCAGTATGAATATAAAACTTACACTCAATTTCATAACAGAACTAAAAAATGAAACAAAAATCAGAAAGACCCATTAGAAATAAGCGAGATAGGTAATGACTTCTGATAGAACCGGTGCTGTAACAACGTCAATATTTTTAAAATCCCCCTAAGAGTATTATCAAAATAATAACTAGAAATAGAACTCAATATATATATATATATATATATATATATATATATATATATATATATATATATATATATATATATATATATATACGTAGTATTATGATTCATCTATTCACAGTTTGACTCACGGGCGAATAGACATCAATCAGTTTGTAATTAACCTCTATTAATTTTAATAAACTGAGACTTTTCATCTCATAAAGCTTGTATAAATAGTTCTTGAAAAAATTGCTTTTCAGGAAATTGTTTCAAACATGATGAAGCTGAGACCTCTGCTTGCTACTTGCCCTTTTTCAATTAGACATCCAAAAATCAGCAGCTCCATTGCCCTTATTCAAGATGGCATTCAAGTAATGACCATTTTTTTTTAATATACGACGTGAAAGAGGAATTTCGTATTCCTTAATTTTATTCCTCATGTGTCAAATAAAGTGCTATAGAAAACAATTCAATGAACAAATTTTAGTTCCAGGTAATTCAAGAGCAATTTTAAGGTCAAGGAAGTTCTAATTTCAAACGACAAAAAAATATAGGAATTGTTGAGAGCATCTATAATATTTTTCATAGCTGATATTGCACACGATCGATTCCAATATTTATCGATCTGTTTCGCATAGCGAGCTAATGGTAAACAACCTTATACCCAAGAAAAAAGGCATTTATATGGTAATAGAGTTTCCTAGGTGCACTATTAAATACCTGATTACTACTATTGAGGCCGTTATAGGGTGTAATTAACGGCACGCTAGAACGTTTAAAATTAATAAACGTGTTAATATCAATATATCAATTTTTTATCCTGGATCCATATTTGTTAATAAATCTTGTTATTTTTAAAATAGTATCGTGTACGACTAGAACTTATACATAAATAATATCTTGGTAAAGCTTAGTAAATAGAAAAACATCTTTACAAAAAATTGGTGCACTAAATTTTAAAATAATATTGTCTTTTAGTACTGGTTTGAAGTTGGGCTGTCATTGGAGCACGTTTAGTATGTCAAAGGCGTGAACATACATTAAGAAACGTACACACAAACAGTTGAATTACATACCTCCGTTTGCGAAGTGTGTCAAAAATTAATGGAGCAATTAAGTGTTATAAACAGTTAACTTCACGAATCAGTTTTGTGTTTATCATTTTTTTCAAGTATCAAATTCGCTATTATTATTTATTATCATATTAATGGTAATTTGATTTAACATTGAAAAAATGAGTCTATTTTGAAATTAGAAATCAGATCCCTATAGTAGATATTGATATTAGAACGCATCGCAATCGAAATGTTATTGGTGAACAAGCATTCTTATCATAAAGCTATAGTAATATGGCTTATGTGATCGTTTTTGCCAAAATGAGTTCCTACTTCGAAATCTACGGAGGTAAGGGGTGAATCGTACCTTTTGTTCACTTTTCAATTTAAGAGCCCAAAAGATTGTGAGTGAGAGCTAGAATCGGCTTTAGTTGTATTTTTCTGTGCCAGATCCGAAAAGCTGAAGTAATCATTAAAAAATGTATGATTATTTTTAAAAATTTTGATCTTGCTCACAACGCGATGATGAATATAATTATCAGTATAAAATGAGTTGCTGACGAGTTGATTCCCGTTGAACTCGTCAACTTTACGGATTCATCCGTGAAGCATAACGTCATGCAGACAATAGCAATATTCGGAATTCGGACTTTTTTTATAAATACACGACGATTATTTCAACATTATTCTAGAGTACAATCATTAAATATTCATTTCCGAGGTTATAGTTTATCTAGTATTTCATATTCTCTGCAACGTAAAATAAGTTTAGTTGTTGATAAATTTCCTACATTTAGATTTAAATATCTTCAAAAATGATCAGATTATTATACAGGATCCTAGAATTACAGCTGTCCACCTTGAGATCTGAGTGGCTCATTAGTAGAGCCTATTAATTATTTGTTATGAAGGAGACCGTTAATTCAATTTCTTTCCAGCTTGGAAATAATTACAGCAAAAGTTTTCATCTCTAAAAGAGCGCACAGATTCTTTGAATTAATTTAGGAATCTGTTTTAGGAATCCTTACTTTCATCGCTGGAATGCTCTTAATCCGTATCTTTTCAGTACATTGTTAAACTTATATGGTTCTAATTATTAGTTATAATATACTCATATTAGCGGCTTCGTCCACATGAGTCTCAAACCAAAGTGTATTTTTTAGAATATCGGTGATGTGGCACTGGCAAAAATCTTGAAGTATGGGATGTACATTTACACGTATCTTAAGTCTACATGCAGAAAAATCGGCAGCCTTATTCCCGAGGAGTTTACCGCGTTAATTTGATTGACAGATATTCAAATTACAGTTAGAGGTAATGTTAAGTGACTAACAACTTCATTTAAACTTCAAAGATTTACAGTCGTATTCATATGCAAATCTTTGTTTGTTAGTTATTACGGTAACGTTAATATCATAAGTTTTAGTATCAATCTAATCGAGTGCAAAACTTGGATTTATTTGTGAATATGGCTGTTTAGTTTGTATGTTCTTCATCAACCATCAACTTCTTTTTTTCGAACACTAACACCTATTTTTTATTTAATTTTTGAATTCTGCATCGAATTCTTGATGTGTGCCATGTGCAATATTTATCCAGAACCGATACTCAACAATTATTGAGATTCATAATTTAGGCGTTGCATAAAAGAATCGATTCTTAAAGAAAACAAGAACAAATCAAACTGATTGGTCAAATAATTGACCCTCATACAGTATTATTAAACTGTGAATAATCAACAATCAAACCTAATTGTGTGAGTTATTTTGATATGTTCAACCGTAAATTTTTCGATAACTAGTGAGCTTAGGTAAGTATAGAACACGGAATATAAAACATACATGAAGAATTCAAAAAATAAACAAAAAATTGGTAGGTTTTCTTATTAAAAAGAATAATATGATGATCGTTACTTATTTTGGCCCACCCTGAAGGTATTCATGAATTTCCCATAAAAATTGATGTGCCCAGCCTATTTCCATGAAACAAATACCTGAATTTTAAATGGATTTGTTTCAACCAACGGGTCTTTACTGCAAACCATCTATAAATGGAACAAATTTTGATGAAAATCACCACGTGAAAATGGAGAGAAAAAATGTAAAACTTTCATTTCTTACACAGGGAATGTTTTCTCCACATTATTTAATAATTTTTAGCATCAACCTATCCTCTCTATAAATCCCAATGAAAAACTACTGTATGACAAAATGTAACCCAATAAATATACGATTGAAAATTCATTGAATCGTTTTTAACTGGAGTTATTTGAAGTGCACTATCTCCCAGGTATCATAAATTGTGGCCATTCGTGATTTAACATTGCTCATATTGAAGAATGAAAATCGTGCCAAACAGCCAATGAATGAGAGGGATAAATCAATATTGGTAATTGTCTATCAATTCAATAAGTTATTTCTTAAGGAATATGTATTTTTTTGTGAGGATTTTTGTTTTAAATTTGATAAAGCTTCCTTGATAATTTTTGAAATACTTAGATTGTTATTGCAATAAGTCTCTTATATCATTGTGGAATTAGACGAAACAATTTTTTGTCATGCTTACCGATATAGAGACAATACGATTAGATTTATTTCATTATTCCTTTTATTTTAATTATTCTTCTATAATAAAGGAAATACAATTCTATGAAAGATACGCTTGTGGAAGTAGAACTAATTTATTGAAATCTTCCATAAAATATTTGTAGTACAGAAATAAAATAATACATGGAAATGTCTTCGACTATCTCTAAATAACATAAAGGATATGGAAGCTCAAACATATCTTCAAAAGGTTGGGTGCAAAATATTCTTTACTTCAGCTTTCACTTCCACAAAAAGAAAACATTATTGATTGGACAATGGAAATATAAAAATGTTTATTTAATGTATCATTGAATTGAAGATATGCTTACCTTACCTCAATCAAAAAGTAATGAGGAGAGGATAATTTAACTTTTCAATTCTATTCAAATTCAGTTATGCTCATATTGACATGAAAAGAAAGAAAAAGTAGATTCTGCGACGCGGCTGATAACTTGAAACTACTAGTAATAAATTTGTTACCTGTCCTCACGTTATTGTCATTAAATGCCCTATGTTATAATATTAGTACTGATCCAAGTTTCCTTGATAGTTGTACGAGTACCTATAAAGATTCATATCAAAAACTCAAAACATATGACCTGCATATCGAGATTATAATCATTATTAGGTATAGAAAGATGCTGAAGCTGATAGATACAACTTATATTTAATTCATAGAATAATTGATAAACAATTTTATTGGCATGTGGAAAGATGACGAAACTCTATTCAACTGCTTTAGTTATATATACCTTCTCTATATTCTGAAACTTTCAGTAGTAGTCGTTCCAGTGTGTGGATGTGCTCTTAAACATGAAAAAGATTCGCTCTTCTCAAAGTAACGTTGTATGTTAGGTAGGTATCGGAAATCGTATTTCACGTACTTTCCTAGTTTCCATTCTCCTCTCCCACACTCTTAAAACAAGGTGACAATGTAGCGGAGAAAGGTACGTTTAGGAACGCTTTGTCAGGGTTTGGGGAATTTGCTTGTCTAGGGTGTTCAATAAATTATATAGGTTACGGGTATTTGATCTTTAGTGAAGATCAGATAATAAATTTCTATAGTTTCCCTACTCAAGCGTATATACTTGATTCCGAATATTGAATTACAAAATATGAAACTGGAATGTGCTTGACTTTCGATATGAAGCTCACACTTAAAAGTGTCCACCATTTTTTTTTGTACAAAGGTTGTGTTTATGCAACAACCTTCCGATTTATAATTTTGTTTAATTTGATGCCGACAGCTAAAAAAACTGTAGAAATGAGATTCCTCATCATACATTCTATCAAAAGAGAAAGGACAGTGAGACTGTCAAAACTAACGTAGTACTTGCGTACGTATGTACTACGTTAAGGTATATGATAAAAGCGCGATGGAAATTAATGGTTTTTATTATTATTAACAATATTCAAATAAATTATTGTTTCTATAGATACTATTCATGAATTTCCATTGAATCATATTTCAAGAATGAAATCATGGGCTTATGCTTGAAATTTCATACAAATAATTCAGACATTCAATTTTACAAACAAATCATTTATTCAGTTTAATTCATAAACAATTCGAGTTCGATAATAGTTTAGTTTGATACTAAAACTGTCACGTTTGTTATCGTACCATAGGAACCTACAAACAAACTAAACTACCTAGTACGGATTTGTGTATAAATTTGGCTGATAGACTATGTCATTGTAATTTTTCTAAATATTATTATGATAAGCCTTAAGCTTTTTTCGGAAAATATATCTATGCATTTTGTTGTGAATTTTAAAGAATCAATGTATGTATTTGTTTAAACAAACAATTGTACTATTAAATCATACGCTGAGTATTCCAATTTAAATTTATATGGATGATAAATAGTGAACCACAAAGAATGGCATGACGTAAAGTCGATATTCCCATAAGAGATATTGCACTATGTATCACTGATGTTTGTTGCGAAATGAGACTGATATGTTATTAGAGCTATTTGCGATTAGCTCGTTAACTTGATTGCAACTTTTTGTCTGTGGCTACTGAAACTGATAATTTGAATTCCTGGTAATACATTAAACGAATGAAATGGTTAATCCAACAAAATATTTGTTCGAATGTGGGAGATTATTTAATTAAATCTAATAATAAATTTCGGCCATTACAAAACAAACAGTCAATTATTCATCCACAGAATAAAAATAAATCATAGAATTAGACTTTGATTTTGCATTATGTAATCGAATAAATGATATTTTCTGATTTTGTATTATATGATGAAAAGAATTCATACAGATAACCTGAATCTGAATGCTATAATAGTAAAGGCAAAGTAATAAAGTGAAAGGTCACTCTAGGATTTGTGAATTTTCAGGCTTTTCCCATTTTGAGCTTTCAACAGGCTTTATCATGAAAGTACATTAAATGGGAAATTTTATATAGATATCTTAAGCTCCCTATTTCTTGAGTCATAGCAATGGTCGATAAACTGCTGAATGATACTTATACTTATGCATCAGAAACAAATAAAAAAAATCTACAGCTAAATGGTATCTCTTCTGGCTGAGGCACCCAAAGAGGATATGCTAGATATTGGAGACTAAAGCGAACGTGGGGCACAGTCTACATCAAATGTCCAGTGACAGTGGTATGAAACTCCTTCAGCTACTGACGACAAATAAAATGCTAATTATAGTGGATTTAATTGATTGATTGAACATAGAAACATACATAAAATAACTTGGATCTCGAATGGTGGTATTACCAAAAATCAAATCGATCACATACTAATCGATGTCATAAATCTAGAAATATGATGGATGCATGTAGCATTTCAAGAAAATATCACGAACCAATTAGCGGAAGACCTAGAAGAGACAAACAACATCGATGACCTTTGGCATACCTTAGAAACGTGTAACAAATGTGCCCTCGGTATACTTATAGTAACAGAATCCCAATAAAAGAATGGATGGTTTGATGAAGAATATGCGGAGGGAATCAAGAAGCGAATGGAAGATAACATAATCCAACAGAAATCACGATTATTCTTTAAAGAAATAGCGTGAATTAAGGAAGAATGCAGACTAAGAATGAAAAGTATGCTCAAAACGGAAATTGTGATGTGATCACAGAAGAAAAGGAAATAATTCAAACATGGAGATAAAATGTTTTAAGTTTTAAATACTGAAATTGAAGACGCACTACAGATACAGTGCTTCCTTCCAGACAGTAGACCTCTTAATAAAAGATCCAACCCAAGACGAAGTAAAAACAGCAAAAAGCAAACTTAAACAACAATGCACTTGGCAATGACAACATCCCTTCCGAATGTTGGAAGTATGGAGGAAGCTCATTAGTCGAGGCTGTGTTGATGCAAAAAGCTAATTTGGTATAGAGAGCAAATTCTGGATGGTTGAAAAGAAAGTATTATCATTCCCATTCACAAAAAAGGATATAAAATTAAATGCTCTTATTATATAAGGATCTCACTTAGAAATATTCTAAAGTTACCTTAGAAAACTGTTGGGAACTCACTTGAGAACTACACAACCTCTTCATCGACTTCAAGCAAGCTTATGATAGCATATCGGATTAAATTATGGGACGCAATTCCAAAACTACTGTCCATACCACAAAAACTAATATGGCTGACCCAAGTATGTGTCGACGGAACATCAAGTAGAGTAAGAATAGAAAAAATGACATCTGAACCACTTCACATCCAAAACGGGCTCAAGCAGAAGGGCGCACTATACCCTCTACTATTTAGCTCAAACTTCCTCTGAAATGATCAGACTAGGCGGCCATTAACTACTTCTAGATTTTGCCGACATAAAGCCGATATAAAGCAATGAGCTTGAAAATAAACGAGTCGAAAACTAAATACGTCCTGACTGTCTAGACAACAAGAAAATCAACAGAATGCAACAATCGACGCTTTTAATTTTGAATGCGTGAAATCATTCAAGTACGTGGGAGGAATTGTGACAGAAGATAACAACACAGCCGACGGAATATAGATCAGAATCAGGAGTGCAAAAATCTATCCAGGGAAAATAAGTATAAGACAATAATTATTATGGAGCTTAACTAAGGAGAACGAGCTTAGACTCAGACTGTTTGAATGGAAGAAACAAATGCTGAATTCAAAGACTTGTTTCCTGGGTCGTATTTTTAAAAAGAGATAAAATTCCGTAGACTATAAACAAGAGACCCCTGGGGCAACCACGCTTGAGATGGAACGACAATATCAGTGTCGATTTACGTACATTAGGAATAGAGTGTAACCCAAAAATAATGATGGACTGATAGAACTGGAAACAGGCTGTAAGGACAGCCAAAACCCATCCTGGGTTGCGGAGCTACTGGAAGAGCAAGAATAAGAAATAATTAATGACATAATAATATATTTTACGCCCAATGACTGAATTCGGTCACTGTTCAAATTTTGTAACCAGATGGCGACATGGAAAAATTAAAATTACCACTTGGCATTCTGGATATTTCTATTCGGTCACTGTCTAAAATGAAATTCCCATAACGCTTTATGGGCAAACACATTTCTGGATCACCGATCCAGTTTTTCACGTCGGTCTTGGTGCAAATTCGAAATACCCTCAACACGATCGGGGCCTATCCGTTTGCTCACGTTTTGTAGGTATTTCGCTTTTGCGGAATGCCTCAAAAAACTCTCTTTTAAATAAATCCAAATGAAACAACGTAAAAAAGATAAACTTACCAATGTCATAGAATAATAAAATATAATAATTTATTCATGAACTGATTGCCAATAATTCATGTATCCCATTTTAGTCAGATAAACTAAATAATGCAATCAATTCTTAATAAATGTTCATTCACAACTTTTCCATGAAATCTCTTTTTCCCTCCCTAAGCACCGTTCTGGTAGCAATAAAACATTATAGAAAAAGAAGCTATAAAATTACAAAACAAAATTAACTGACGTTGTAGATAATATTCCGGTGAAACAATAAGAACACAACTACCTTATAATAAAAGCCGAAAGCAATAGCAAAAATTGTAAAATTGACACTATTATTTTTTTTAAATAGGACCGATATCATCAGTCTAAGAATGTGACCAGCCAACTTCCAATATTATTTGAATATAAATAGATTGTAGTTAATGACATGTTGTTTTATTTATGTCCTTAGAATAAAATAGTTTTCATTGATCTTGGAATATAAACACACCCATAAAGCCTCAGATAAAAACATTCATAGACAAAACGTTATTCCATGAATCATAAAATAAGTATTTGTATCAAGAGAACAAGTATATGTTTTATGTAGATTAACACTTTTGCCAACAACTTTAAAATATCCACATGATACTCACACATTGATTATATATATATATATATGTCTTGTTAATATAACTTAGTAAATTAATTGGGAAATACAGCTTGTAAGGTAAAAAAAGAGAACTCTTTTAACTTAATCCGAGCTTTCGAAATTTATTAATTCCATCTTCAGGGAAACTAAAATATACATTAACATTTTTTTTCCTTACATAGTGATGTTACATAATATTTTGGAACTTACGTTAGTGAGGGTATATACCTATGATGGTGACATTGACGTTAAAATTTTACAATAAAAGACACAACTGAACATATAACAAACAATAAATAATATTGAATGATCAAAACACAACCAAATTAAAATATAAAATATAGATAGATAGATTTATTGGTCATGATATGTATACAACACATTTATGACAAGTCACAAATTTCAAAATACAATAATGTGTATATACAAAATGGAAGCTACATGAGTCAATTGAAACTATATGTATATAAAAGGAAAATTTACAATAAAATGATTGAAGTATATATAAAAATTGAATATAATATATTGTATATAAAATTTGATAATGATTGTAATAAAAAAAAAATAATGAAGTTATATAATCTAAGATCTGAGAGCGTTGGCTTTTTGGAGGTATTCCGATACAATGTAGAAGCAATTTTCAAGAAGAAATCTTTTGATTGTTGTTTTGATTTTTTTTGGTTCTAATAGTTTAACTGATTTATCGAGAACTTTGTATAAATTGAGATTCAAAGAATTCCGGTGACTTACAATTAATCTGTGTCGTTGAAGATTCAACAAGTCCGCAGATCTGGTGTTGGAATTGTGTATATCCGAGTTCTTTATAAATTTGCTCTTGTTATTATGTATTTCCAGCAGAACTTTGAATATATACAGGGTAGGGAGAGGCATAATACTTAGTTTGATGAAGAATTGTTGACAATGATCTCTATAACCTAGATTTCCCAGAATTCTTATAGCCCTTTTCTGTAACCTGGATACCCTTATCGCATTATTGGAATCACTCCAAAGAAGAATGCCATAGGATAAAACAGAGTGAAATAGAGAAAAATAGGTGATTTTCAGTACATCCATATTAGTGACAGGTTTAACTTGCCTCAGTATAAATAGAACACTGGATAGCTTACTAAGCACTTGTTCTACGTGGCTGAACCAATTTAATCTGTCATCGAGTTTGATGCCCAGTAGTGAAATACTCTGCCCCTTTTGATACAGAGGGTTCGAGGAGACGGTCAAATTCTGAGCTTTGTTGTCATTTAATTTGAGTTCATTTCGCGTAAACCAGCTTTTTGCAACATTCTTGTTGTGTTCGGCAGCTTCTTGTAGGATATTGTGCTGCTTACCTGAGCTTTTGAGGGTAGTGTCGTCAGCACACATTTTATAGGTTCAATTGACATAAGTCGTTTATGTACACTAGGAAAAGAAACGGTCCGAGTACGGATCCTTGAGGTACACCAAGTTTAATTTGTTTGAGTTCTGATTTCTTATTGTTAAGGTCAACATATTGATACCTATTATTCAGGTAGGAACTGATGTCTAGAATTGTACCTCTCAGTCCGTAATGAGCCAATTTATCAATGAGTATAGTATGTGATACACAATCAAAGGCCTTGGTCAGGTCGCATAGTGTTAATGAAGTATGTCTGCCCTGATCGATGCCTTCAACAATATCAGTCACTATGCTGAAAGCTGCCTGAGTGGTGGATTTATTCTTACGAAAGCCATATTGTGATTTGCTGAAGTAGAACCTATTTTCAAAATAAGAATAAAGGCGATCCTTTAGGATAATTTCCACAATTTTTCCTATAATCAAGATTATACTGATAGGGCGGTAACTGTCTAAGGATGATTTGTCACCATTTTTGAAGATAGGTACAACTCTGGAGATTTTGAGAATATTTGGGAAATTTCCTTTGCTGAAAATCTCATTTATCAAATTAGTCAGTGGAGTAATGATTTGTTCTGCTATTTCTCTTATCAAGTGTCTGTTCATGTCGTGAATATCTCGGGAGCTAGAATTTTTCAATTTTTTTATAGCACTGTAAACTTCATAAAGACAAACAGTTTCAAGGAAGAAGGTCTCGGTAGGAGAGGGGATTTTTTAAAAATTATTTTTACCTCCAGCACCTAATTGCCAAAGAGATTTTATAGTTTTTGAGCAATGGAGCAGAAAAAGTCGTTAAATTCATTTTCAGAAAATTCATTTGATATCTTACTTTTATATTTAATTGTTGAATTTTTCTCCCAGTTGATTAGATTCCAGCAAGCTTTTGACTTGTTTGCGGAGTTTATTATATATTCATCATTGGATGTTTTTTTTTTGGTCTGTTAGTTTGTGATGATAATTTTTTTTTATTTGTTTGTAAAATTCGGTATCTTGTTTGCATCCGGACGCCTCCGATATCATTTTGACAGCTTGCAAATTACTTCTCATTGTTTTGAGTTCGTCATTGTACCAGATTATTTTGATTTTATGGTCGCCTTTTATTTTTTTTTCATGGGTAAGATTGCCTTAGGATCTCTCGTAGGGTACCGATAAAGTGATCACATATGTTGTTGATATTCCAATCAGGAGAATCAAGGATACCCCAATCAACATGAAGGAGTGATGTTTTGAATTTCTCAAATCCTTTATTTGTATAGCAAATTCTTGATATATTATCCTTTTCCTGATTTATGGGTTTATTGGTAGAAATGTTTAGAAATTGACCTTTATGGTCGGATAAGCATGGATCTAGGATACCAATTTTACACGTGTGTAAATTCAAATTTGTAATGATATTGTCAATACATCAATATAAAATTCCACCTTTTGTTTACAACTATTATATTGTCATACTTCCAAAATTAAGATTTGACAGACAGATGTATTTCTGTTCATCTATGTTTTATTATTATTAATATCATTCAGTGATAATAAACATACTTTACTAAGGTGTCTAATATCTGTTTTCTTATTAATAGCATTACCAGTCTTATCTTGGTAAATGAATGCCATTTCAAGGAAACATCGTTGTCTTTGATTCTTTTCGACTGCAAGAATTTTAGCGGAATCATAATCCATTTTGTGTTTAAGTCAATTCACTATATATTTTATATTTTAATTTGGTTGTGTTTTCATCATTCAATGTTATCTATTGTTTGTTATATGTTCAGTCGTGTCTTTTATTGTAAAATTTTAACGTCAATGTCATCATCATAGGTATATACCCTCACTAAAGTAGGTTCCAAAATATTATGTAACATCGGTATATACGGTAAAAAAAAAGGTTAATGTATATTTTAGTTTCCCTGAAGATGGATTTAATACATTTCAAAAGCTCGGATTAAGTTAAAAGAGTTCTCTTTTTTACCTTACAAGCTGTATTTTCCAATTAATTTACTAATAACTAATATATATATATATATATATATATATATATATATATATATATATATATATATATATATATATATATATATACATGATGAATGATGAATCATAGCAAAAAAGCATGTTGATATCAATTTGCTATCTGGAGATATAAATGATAGACCTTTCAGAAAAAGGAAGTATGTATGTTATACAATTCGATTATATGCTTTTTTCTGTTTTTTCGCAAGTGTTGCGTAGTAAACGAGCAGTGATTTTGATGATTCACTTTTCTGAGTGCTGAGGAACGGTCCGAAATTAAACGTTCCTAAGTTGCATATATCCTATCCCACCAAAAAATTTTAAATTTTATCTGGCAGGATTAAATAAAATCTAATTTCCGGCAAAATTTAAATACCCATTTAAGAAATACAACGGTTCCCAACAATGACCTACAAACAGAGATAGACGGAACTGTACAAAAACTTGGGTTGATCATCTCTTCGGCCACTACCCATCGCGTTACCGCATTTTTCCTTCTCCAAATTGAAATGTGGTTAATTTTGAATTTTGAAAGAAAGTTATTGACATGTAAACGTAGGTCATGGGCGTAGTAGAGAAAATAATAACTAATTAATGTTATTTAGTTAAAGCGATTTTTATATTGACTTGAAAAAATAATTAATATAGGTACATACCTATTAATTATTTCGGCGTATAAATCACAATTAAAGATAATAAATAATATTTGATTTAACCTAAAATAATCAATAGCCAAAAATAGAAACTAAAAGAGCGGGACGCCACTGGCGTTATATGTCCTATGCGAAGAAGATCAGTAGAGTGGAGGCGGGGTTAGAGTAAAAAGTTGTGTACCCCTTTCTGGCCGCTTCAACAAAAGGTATTTTATCAATGGAGTGTTCCGTCTATCTATGGTAATAGGTCATTGGTTTCCAAGTTACAGCTCTGGAATAGTGCACAGCCATATCCTGAAAGTAATGAATTTATAACTTAAATGTCTGAAATAAATATTTTTATTACAAAAATAGAACGATAGAATGCAAAATTATATTAATTCCAATGATGATGGTACTTTCGTTTGTATCAAAATTCTTCTTCAGCAAAATTACTATCCAATAAAATGGATCCAATCTTTTTAATAAAACTTATAATCAATTTATCTTTGTCAGTCAAATTACTCATTAGGTAAAAGCTAACAAAAAGCGTGTTTGACTGATACCTTTAGATTCTTAATTCACTATTTAATCTTGCGTGTAAATAAAACTTTAAATACCTTCTGCATGTAATATTATTAAATATGTGTGTTTATAAATACATACTTTTTCAATAACGCCCTTTGTCGGTGGAATTATCACTGACATGAATACAAATTAAATCACTGTTGGGCCAAAAAAAGATACTGTTTGACATTTTATATTATTTGCGGAAAAACCTGATTATTTACTTGCTTACAAAGATATCTGCCGAGAGAAGAAAATATTTCAATATGTTTTTTTGCTATTTTATTGAAAATTTAGTATTCTTTTCAAAGACACAGTGAAATAAGATTTAGAAAAAATAAGACTATGCCCTGTAGTGATTTCGTAATTTGGTAATTTGTAAGTTACATATATCTTATTGGTGGGGAACAGCTCTTCTCACCGATGGTAAGTTTACGAGATTTAGTTATACAGAACAGGAGATATACGCCAGATTTCAAAACAAGGTCCCCACTCACCCCTGCCTCTTATTTGAAAAGATAGAGCAAAACTTATTGGATTAAAACAATTCAGAATTTGACCATATTTTGTCTGGACCCTACTCAGGGATATTTGGTAAGAAATTCCGTTTTGAATTTTCAGTATTACTTAAATTACGCTCTCTAAGGGTCGACCTACAAATCTGTGAGCAACTGCCTTATAATTCTCGTGGTCACTTCTCACACATATTTTTTATTTCGAAACTTTAATGTAGGCCATTTCCGAGATATAGCCGACGAACTTTCTCATCTGGCCACACTGTATATGTACACTGATACAGACTAGATTACTAGATAATGCAATATCCTGGTATAAATAGTTACTAAATTTGATTTTCTTTAAAAATTTATTTCAGAATTCTCCAAGACTATCAGTCTTGTCGTAATACGAATTTAGAATCATAATTCAATCATCAATCAATCAAATCAAATACAATCAAATCATATCTATTTATACAAATGTCAGCAAGCCCTCGGAATCCGATTTAAATTACATGTTACCTTGCAGGATATCTAGAAGTAGGTAATTCTGCTGAGAAGGCGATGTATTTCTCACAGGAAAACATGTTGAACTCTCTTCAATTTCTCTCTCACAAACAACTTTTTCATGTGGAATCGTTCTCTCACTCGCAACATAAATACAGACATGTATAGTATTCACCCACTGCATAATCAAGTCTTGCTCCCAATCTGATAAAATTAAAAATAAATTGGTCACCATTGGTTATTATGAGAGAGAAATATTTCTGATAGAAATGATTTGCTAACGTAATTTCGGATAGGTTTATTCCAAATGAAATTAATATCTTTCAAATACCGAATTCAGCCATAACGAATTGAGATACCCAGAACATTTTGTCGGCAAACACACCGATATAAGCAGTCATCGAGGGCAGTACACAGTTGAGATTTGAGCAGTTCATCGTACCAAAAAGAAAATAAAAAATCTGGTGTGTCCACTCACACGACTTTCCTACCGCTCGCAGGCAAATTCCAGTGAATACGGAATTTTATTCAAGCATAACTTTTTTTCTCTCAGAGATGGCGCTATATGTGGGTGGTAAGGGGCTCTCAGAAGAATACTTTAGGCAAGTTTAATCAAAATCCTTAGAGCCATTTTCGCGCTATAGTCTTGAGCAAATCACGTTTTTTGGCTATAACTCAGCAAACAGTGTATACAGGATTCTCATTCAGTGCCACCGGCGAGTGATATTGGTACCAAACAAAATAAAAAAGGAAGCAACAAAATACACCGAACCGTTCCCGAGATAATGCTGTCACAGACAGACTAAAATTTCGCACGATTACAATACTTTCCTTATACAGCTACTATAGTAGCGTAGGAAAGTAATAAACAACGCTCTTGATGGGATAGCGTGGTCCATATTGAGAGATTTTATATAGCTGAAATTGATCATTTATTGCAGTTTTAAAATGAACATTAGACAAATAAACAAAAAGGAAGGTTTTATTACTACTCTTCAAACAGGCAGGAGTATATTTTTCTGAGAAATATTTCATAATTTATCATTTATCAAGCAGCCAATATTATCATATATTTCTAGAAAACAATACAGTGTCCTCTAGTAATTACCTTATTTGTTAAATTGGATGTAAGTAACCTTTATTTTATTGGCGGATGATAGCTCTTCTCAACAATGATTAGTTCATGAAATTTTGTTACAGAGAACCGGATCTATAAACGTTTTTCGAAACAATTTTCTCACTCTCCCTTACCTCTTATTTGAAAAGATCGAACAAAGCCAATTGAATCAAAATAATACAGAATAATAACATATAACCAAGATTAGTGGTCATGTTTTTAGTGTACCTCTAACAGGTATATTTTCTAAAAAAATGCCATTTGTAATTTTTCATATTTAATCACGCCCTCTGGCGGTCGACCATCAAATCTCGAAATAATGTCCATGTTTTCCTCTTGCCAATTTTCTCTTTTAATTATGTTGCAACTGTACTATTAGCCATTCCTGAGATTTGACTGACGAAAATTCTTATGTACAAAAATGTAACATACATTTCAGAGATAATCACGCGGTTTTGGCAGCCGTAATAGAAAGCGGTTGTTCACGTTATCGATTTATCCATACTAACCAAGATTTTAACTAATATGAAATAAACATGTATTACTAATTAAATAGAAAGATACAACACTAATATTATTTGAGCAATGGCCAAAAATAACGGAAAGCAGTAAAGAAATATTTTTTTATATGAGACACAAAATGGATATAGCCAGTCAATAATACCACGGCCATGAAAGTTCTAATTATATCGCAAATTCATACTGATCAAGCATTGATGTTGAACTTTGAAATAAAAATATGAAGGTCTCTGACTTCTTATAAGCGAATGTGTTGTTTGTTCAAGTTATACGATTGTCTCGCACAATGTGTTACTGGTATTATGCGAGGTTTCCGTATTCGTGCTCACACTATCGAGTGTCTACTTTTTAAATGTTGGCACAAAAATTGTGTCAACTTCTACTTTATAAGTTTGTGCGGAAAATTTTAAAATATTCCAAATAATCTGATTAATTATATGCATTTTTTTCCTTATGAATTAATTATTACATTGATCAAGCAGAGAGGAATATTAGACATCAATCTGATGTAAGATTCATATAAGTATATTTTTTTAAATTCCTCGCACAGATTTCTAAAATTTGTCTACTTTTATGTGATACAGACAGACGACGCGATAAAATGGCACATATATTTTAAGTTAGACCTCTAGCAAACATTAGTGGAAATATCATTCAATTCCATATAATACTTAGTTGTTGCGTAATGTGTGTATAAACATACAAAATGAGAGACAGACACGGTAAAATGGATCCTATATTTTAAGTTAGACCTCTACTAATATATCGGTGAAATCTGCATTCAATTTTATGTAGCAGTTTTTGCGTGATGCGTGTACAAACATACAGACAGACAAAAACTCTAAAAACTGTTGTTTTGCCTTCTCTTGATCTTATAATTATTTTTTCTTAAATTTCTATAATGTATAGAGATATGTATAAATGTATAGATGTATAGGTTTATTTCATATCAGAAACAGTCTATCATACGATACACTGTTAACGGTTTCGGCTTAAATTTGATAAAGTTTATATTTTTATTCTTAAGGGTTTCCAATTCGCCCTCCCTGCTGTGTTGTTCAGCTTAATCTTTATTGTAGAATTTAAAATTCATGTTCCTTTATCGTTAAACCCTTGCGAACAGAGGATCGAAAAGTAATTTCCTAAAAGAGAGCCGAATTTTGGAGGACACGCGAATTGGTTATTAGGAATTTACTGCCTTCGTCATTTTTTAATCAGTACCTTTAATAAAAAAACAGCCTTGAATGTAAATTGTCACGGGAAATTTTATTGAATCTTTGTCAGAAGTTACTTATGAAGAAAATTATTTTTAAACATTTGGCAAATGGAAATTTCGGAAAAGAATGCTCCTACATTGCTAATTGATTAAAGCTCTGAGTCAAATTTATCATTTTAAAGCGTAAACATCTCTGGCTAGTACTAATACTTTTATTATTAATTTCCCTTGAAAATAACGTCGGAACAAATACATTCTAATATTACTCACTTTCCCTCCGCTGCGGAAATATTTATGAGCTGGGTATTACTCCGCCCTGTCTATCCAAATTCAAGTTTGTATAACTTGGAATAATATCTTCTGTAGGTTGTTCATTTGTTCGCCTTAAAATTTGATTTAAAAACAAAGGGCAATCTACCTCATCTGAAAGGTATAATGTTGTTGAATTAGATGAATAGTAGTGATATCTGATTTTGAATTGCGGTGATAGTAACTATAACAACAGGGAAAGATATATAGATACATGCAATGGTAAGACATACCCACCAGATTCGATGTCTCTATTGGAATTATTTCAATTAAAATGGACAGACTATTAAATATTTCAAAATATACCGGCTTACTGAGCGGATCAACTATTCACAATCACTCATTGAGGTTTAGAGGTAATGCTATGAACTATGGTATTCAGGAATGGAAATCGGGATAAGACTTTGAAATATGATATTCTCACTTTTTGTGTATGACAAAAAGGACTCACCCTAGAAAATCAGGTTGGGTGTGTATTCAATTCTGTGTTTATACTTATTTTTTAGAAAACTGACTTTATTTTAATGATTCAGAACTCCTTCAATGTATTTTTCAGAAATGAGAGAGAAAAACTTTGGAGCTTCCAGAGGTTCTAAAACAAAATTTGTTTTTACAGGGTTCTTCCGTAAGATCCAATGACTTTCTTGCTTTTTTACTATTCTATTCCTATTGTTCATGCGGTGCTGATTTTAACTTTTATCCTGATAGACTAAATATCTTCTCTTACAAAACAATTACTTATCCTTGTTTTAAAATATAAAGCATTCTTAAGATGTCTTCCATACACTTGTGCAAGAGGCGAGATCAATAACTTGGTAACAGCAAGCTGTGATTTCGAAGAGAATTTATTCAGTAATTTTACATTTTGCTAGGCCAATTGCTATATGTATGGATTCAGTAGAACCTCAGAATAGCTAAACTATATTAGTTTTTTTAGATGTGTAAGATATTTCAATAAGATTGAATTAACAAGCGCAGATGAAATCAAAGTACGATGATAATCTAGTGTCTAGTGGGAGAGATAAAGTGTCGAAGCCACACTGCAGGAGTGTTAAAATTGCGAACAATTTAAATTTGCATACGTTATAACTTTTATTATTAAAACAAATTTATAACTAGACGTATAGACATAATGCGATCTGGCAGGAACGCTTTAAATGGATTTTAGCTATTTTCATAATAAGTTATAAAATATGCACACCTGGTCGCTACCTTTGGAGTTTATATACATTTTCGGCGTCAACGGTTTTGGCCAATATAGGCTTATTCATGGAATAGGGTTCAAAGACTGTTTTGAATGTCACTTTTATTAAGCAGTACAGTTTATTTATCAATAACGCATAGTTATTAGAGGAATCAGTTCTCAGTATTTGACTGTGTTTCTAACAGAAACCTGTTGATTTAAATTGGTGTTGTAATTCAGATATTGACAACTTTATATGAGACATTGTATACAGTTTTCTAGATCTTGTCGAAGAGTTTGAAAAATATTTCCCAAATTCTGTCATTCTAAATAAGACAGCAACATTTATTTAGGGATTTGATTAATAATTATATAGATATATTGCAATAAATATTTCTCTGAAAGTAGAAACGCCTCCGACAAAGGCTTAGTAGAAAACGGAATCATATATCTATCTCACCTTTAAATCTCTATCTAAGATGTTCTAGTAGGATTTGTCATGCCAGTCCCTTAGACATCAAAAATCTTCCACAATTTTTCTTAGGATTGCATAACCAATCTAGAGTGAAGATCCCTCAGACACGAGATATACGCGGCATGTCCAGTTTCAGATAAAGCCGTGTTTTTTCTACATAGATGATGAAACGTGGAATAATTTTTTTCAGATTTCATATGGAACAGAAATGTTGGCGTATTCTCCAATTTTTAATATTATTTCATTTTTCCCCAATTATTCATGTCATACTGGAGAGAAATTATAATTAAATATCTTTATCCACGATTTACCTGAAGACTTCTAAGAAAACTCACATCAGGGTTTCATAATTTACATTTATCTAGTTCGTATACTCTATTTTACTGGAAGATATTCTGATAAATAGAACACTAAAAAAGAACTGAATCGATTGAGTAGCTTCCAGCCATATCAGAATAAACTTTTTAAATGGTTGTTGGAAGTTTTTAAAGTTAAAACAAAGTAAATCTTTGCTCCTGTGAGGTTATAAGCCATTAGAATTTGTGGAATTACAGAAAAATAGATTTCGTGACCGAAGAAATTTCGTCAACTCATTTCAATGAAAGTTGTAAAGTACTTCAGTTACTTCGTCTATGTTGGATGAAGGTCTGTAAAAAATATCTACCTAGATATAATATATATATATATATATATATATATATATATATATATATATATATATATATATAAATATAAATAAAAAGATGTTCTTGGGGATGCAGTCATATATTCAATAAAATTCTTTGACTGAAGCCGAGCTTTCGAGAATGTTTATTCTCTTCTTCAGGGCAAACTACAAATCGTTACAAAATTATTTCAACAACAAATTAATAGTATTATAAAAATACTTACAATCGTGAACTTATAATAAATTAACCAAAAACAGGAAAGATTTCATATTCATCAATTACAAATGTCATTATTTATATTTGTCATGGTAACACAATAAGTAAAAAAGTATCTAGATTTTGTTGATACAAATGAATATTACTGAATGATCTTTATATGTTTGTGGCTATTTGAACAAGGAGCACAATTAAATTAAAATTATTATTAAGGCAGATACAGGTTCAGTTTAAAAAAAAAATGTAATTTAAGAATATTGCATAAATACTTATATATATATATACCCATACATAGACTAAATTACGTTTAATCTAGGCTTGAACTGACAGTTATAAGAAAAAGATACATAATATTATTTAAAACTTCTATATAAGTGTAATCATATTCTCTCACAATACGAAACATATAAACATGATTATTCTGATAGTGCACTGATACTTATTCACTCAAAAAAGGCCGATTTCTCTCACTAATCAACCTCTAAATTTTTGGGTGAAATAGATGTTTTGAAATCCTAAAACACTTTTTAATGTTCTTTCAAATATTCATAAATATTCAAAATAATATATAAAATCTTATTCTCTCACAATACGACATAAGAATGAAAAATTTTGAAAATCATTCACTTTTCCAGAAAACAAGCTGATATCTCTCACTAATCAGCATGCATATTTTCGAAAACATTAAATGTTATGAAAATCTTTCATAAATAGATTATACATTTAATCTCAAATAAACATATAATGAATTTTAAGAGAATAATTATCTTTGATCAACTAAATTTCTCTCACTAATAAGTTGATCTAAATATTTCTATTGTTTATTGAAAACTAAGATTCTAAAGTTAATTACTATAAAATCAGTTAAGACCAGTCCTTCGTCTATATATAAGTACATATATCCCATACACATTAATCAATTTATAACCAATATACATATATACACATACATACATAAATACATATATAAACAAAAAATAAATATTACATGTCAAGTATAGGTACATATTACATACCTAACTATACATAAATATTTATATATAAATATTTATGTATAGTTAGGTATGTAATATGTACCTATACTTGACATGTAATATATATTTGTTTATATATGTATTTATGTATGTATGTGTATATATGTATATTGGTTATAAATTGATTAATGTGTATGGGATATATGTACTTATATATAGACGAAGGACTGGTCTTAACTGATTTTATAGTAATTAACTTTAGAATCTTAGTTTTCAATAAACAATAGAAATATTTAGATCAACTTATTAGTGAGAGAAATTTAGTTGATCAAAGATAATTATTCTCTAAAAATTCATTATATGTTTATTTGAGATTAAATGTATAATCTATTTATGAAAGATTTTCATAACATTTAATGTTTTCGAAAATATGCATGCTGATTAGTGAGAGATATCAGCTTGTTTTCTGGAAAAGTGAATGATTTTCAAAATTTTTCATTCTTATGTCGTATTGTGAGAGAATAAGATTTTATATATTATTTTGAATATTTATGAATATTTGAAAGAACATTAAAAAGTGTTTTAGGATTTCAAAACATCTATTTCACCCAAAAATTTAGAGGTTGATTAGTGAGAGAAATCGGCCTTTTTTGAGTGAATAAGTATCAGTGCACTTTCAGAATAATCATGTTTATATGTTTCGTATTGAGAGAGAATATGATTACACTTATATAGAAGTTTTAAATAATATTATGTATCTTTTTCTTATAACTGTCAGTTCAAGCCTAGATTAAACGTAATTTAGTCTATGTATGGGTATATATATATAAGTATTTATGCAATATTCTTAAATTACATTTTTTTTCTTTAAACTGAACCTGTATCTGCCTTAATAATAATTTTAATTTAATTGTGCTCCTTGTTCAAATAGCCACAAACATATAAAGATAATTCAGTAATATTCATTTGTATCAACAAAATCTAGATACTTTTTTACTTATTGTGTTACCATGACAAATATAAATAATGACATTTGTAATTGATGAATATGAAATCTTTCCTGTTTTTGGTTAATTTATTATAAATTCACGATTGTAAGTATTTTTATAATACTATTAATTTGTTGTTGAAATAATTTTGTAACGATTTGTAGTTTGCCCTGAAGAAGAGAATAAACATTCTCGAAAGCTCGGCTTCAGTCAAAGAATTTTATTGAATATATGACTGCATCCCCAAGAACATCTTTTTATTTATTATAAATCCAGTCAAGAATACAAAATCAATATATAAATATATATATATATAGTTTTCTTAAATATACAGGGTGTGTCTGGACGGAGTTATGAGGTCATCGATTTTTTAAGTCAACCCCTAGATGGATCGCTAGATTTACATCATTCCGATTTCTTCTTATAAGGCTAATTAAAAAGTAGGTATACTATACGTGACTTGTGTATTATCAAAAAATCTTATCTAGAACTATTCTGCTAACTTTTTTGATTCTTGAGATAATTGAGCAGAAATTCACTATGAACACAATATACATTTTTGAAAATTGGATCCATTATAATATTTTCCTACTGGAAAATTAATGATAATGAAAGTCGGTGCATAATATTGCGGAAATAACAGTCAGATAACAATATTTTCACTTTCCAAGCTAAAAGTGCTGTTCATAGATTGATGGAAAGGGCCAATAACTTTTAGATACTATAGATTCACAAAGCATTTAAGTCTTGTTTTTTTATTAATAGTTTATATTATTTTCGGTCAATTGGTCGATAAAGGCATATCTGTTTTATGTCACCTAATAGGTCAAACTTCAGTAACATACTATGAGTATGTCGTTGTTAGTTTTTGATAAATCTGTGGTTCTCTGTCTAATGTAAATATTCCAACATGAGTGTGCTATGGTTCAAATCAAGCGAAGTGGTAAGAAGCCGTAGTACTCGTTCGTAGCTTTTTCTGGAAAAACTATTGTGCTTAATAAAACATATTCTTATTTTTTCTTGAAAATTACACTTGTTGTCAAAGATGATTGTAATATGAATTTCCAAGAACCACTTCAAAGACGGGCGGATTAGAATTTTTCATCATGACTACAGAAATACAATTTATTTTTTCTACTCATTTTTACTGGTTCCGTCCAACAAATCATTATTTAAAAATGCTTATGAAAATTCTCGCAAAGTTGGTTTAGGTAGGTTTAATATATTCCAGCTAAGTATATAATGTGGTCCAAAAGAAGTACAGTATTCATATGGGTATATTAAGACTAGATTCTTTTTAATTAAATGTACTTCCAAAAATATCTTGGGTCAAAATTAACATTCTTAATGACAACATCTAATCTAGTGTTCATTCTGTGTTCTTGAGTTATGGGCTTTTCATACTTAATACTCCTGAGACACTATTATAGTTTTATAATCTATTTGCTTCAAATAAATTGAAATTTATCACTACTTCAGCCAACTTGATTGGATAATTAAATAAGCCCTTAAATATGTACTAGTATTTATTAGCATGGTCATCAAGTCGTGTTTGAGGTAATAACTAACGCTAATAATTTACTATAAGGTAATAGATAGTTCTTCAAAATTGATACTACCCTTGGTCTCCGATTATGGTTATTATAACATTGTGATTTTTTATAACTCTATTCCTAAACAGTGATAAATTGACCATTTCATCAACATTATCTACAATCTACATGTTTAATTCTAGGAGGAAAGTATTCAAAAGAACTCGTCAATTTGAGCTCATATAATATCAACAAACTTAAAACCCAAGTTATATAGCATTGTTAAGTGCATGGAATTTCACAATGATGGATCTTGATATACTTGCTGCATGCCAAAGCCATAAATAATTTGAGCAAGAAACTTATTTCTATAAATTTCAACGTTCCGACGTAAGCCAATTTGTATCTAATATGTTACAGAGTGAATATATTATATATAAGTGTATTATCCCAGCAGAGCAGTCTGTACAGATTTATGCCCTTACCCTATGGAATACTAATTCACTGGGCTTTCGTAGCACTGTGTGGTATTTTTGATATATACCACATAATTTTTCACGCTCATATCGAGTGTCAAAATATGCTTTTGGATATCTATATTTATTTTCCCACAACGAAATAAATATTCATAGAGGAGTGCAGCTGGATAAATGAAGTTTTTCTCTCAGAATATATTACCGACTGCTTTCAAATGGATTATGCCTATTTGTTTTTCTTGTATTTGTTACGCTTTAAAATTAATTATAGAATAATCTGAGAATCACATCTATGTAGTGAATATTTTCTTCAAATAACATCGAATCTAAATTCAAAACTGACTTGACTAATATTTATTTCTTCAGAATTGTACAACAATGTTTATAATTTTTCTTAAGTTCCCATTATAAGAATGAAGGCTATTAGATGCCACGAAAATGAGGGATCGGATCAGCCCATCAGGTCTGCATTTCCTTCTAAATCCTTTTTGTATTGAAGACCGGATTGATAAGATACCCCTCACAAACAAACACACTTAGGTACTGGACTATCGGATTGACCTTCGACAATTTTTAAGAAAGTCAGATGAAGTGGCCATTATATTATTAGAAATATTTTAGATTTATCTAGAAAAAAAATACTTAATTCAATGTATTTTATATGACTATGTTACCGTACATTTACTACCTTATCTTATTAGAGATGTACTAGGAAGTTCAGGGTGTGGACCTTGATGATCGCACCCATTTTGCTAGTTGCATTCTTGCACTTCACGTCAACAACATAACAGGAAATACAAAAAAGAGCGCTTTGTAAACAGACCTGGCCCATGGTGGGCCAAATCATACTTTTTAGTCATTAATAAGTTTCTTCCTGTTGCCACTACGTAATTCATTTTTGGTGGACTTACAGGCTGGCATTTTTTCATTATAGTCTATTATTTTTAGACAGTACCGGACTATCAGTTTTTTTTAAACAGTGATATCAACATGGTTGCAGAATAACTCGGTTTGAACTATTGCCAAAGCATTAAAATTAATAAAATATTTTGTTCAAAATATGGAAGTTAAAGAACTAGCACCAACCAGATATGAGAAAAATACTGGAAATAAATAATATTGCAAAAAATATAATACGACAAAGAATAAATGGGCCCATTTGAAGTTCCATACTATTTAATAATTTTTTGCCTGTTGCAGCTTTTTTAGCAATCGCGGCGATCATATTCACAGAAAATTTGAGCAAACTAGTATTATTATTTTATTTCCAGTTTAAGTTTTTTTTATGGCTTTGTTGGTGCTAGTTCCTTAACTTTCTCAGTTTGAGGAAAATATGTTCTTAACTTTAATGCTATGATTCCAAAAATGTTAGATATATAAAATCATATTTGCTGCATAAATAAATACTTGTCAGTTTCCTTTTTATAAAATGAAATCTTGTTTTTTGCCGCGACGTCAAATGCTCCATTTCTTAAACACTCTAAATACGTCCCTGTCTAGAAAAAATACAAGAATTAAGTAGGTAATTTCGAAGTTGTATTACATAGAAAATTATTAATAATGTGACATTAATTTGGCACACAGTCTAAGATTATTTAGAAGAAATTGGTTATAATATAGGAATAAAAAAATCTGACATGAAATGAAACAGATAGAGATGATAGAATTCTGAAATGAGTGAATTATGAAAGTAAAGAGAACAACACATAGGGAACGCAAGTAAATGATAATTCAAGACAAAATCAACTATTAGAAGATACACTAGTGACTATGTATCATACCCAAAAATTTTGGCAATTCTAAATTTCTTCATTTGATTCGTATCACAAGCAAAAATATGATGTTAATAAGTTAGATAAATGATTCGAATCGATTTCATCAATTCTATTGAAATTGATATTGGCCGGTAAATATACCTATTTATAACAGAGAGCAAACCGAGATCATAGAATCGCCATTTCAGTAAAATTGTAGGACTACATATGATTCGTCTATCCTATATACCAATATGGCGGAACTGGATAGTGTGGTTTTAGCAGCTGAACTCAATAAATTGAGAAGAAGCGAGATGTTCTTTTGTGCCTGGTTGATGGACTGAAAGCTAGTATGTCGCGTCAATGTGAAAAATGTTCTGAAAGTTTGAATTTTTCTGCCGTGTTAGAAGGTAGTGATCAAACTGTGATGCATAACAAACGTAATCTAGAGGTGTGGTACCTTAAACAGTTATGTGATCAAAAGGACTTAGTCATCAGCAGCCAACAAGTGACAATAAATGCCGTTACTGAACAAAAGAACTTATTAAGTAACATGTTTTTACATCAAAACAATCATTTCAAGTCAACACATGAATCGACATCTTCCATCTCAATGGCTGATTACAAAAATTGTGGGTCATCCATCAGCACCAGCAATGAACCAGAGATAACCAAAAACCTAACGACAAAGAAATCTACATCGTCGACATCCATGCCATCTCGTAGTGGAAAGAAATCTTCTGCTTCCTGTTGTTCTTCTCAGGGTCAAATCTCGGAAAACGTAAATTTGAGTGGACATATTAACAACATAACCAAACAGCAGCTGTCTAATGCTGTTCTGGAATCACAACAACAACAAACAATGAGTTATCAATTTAGTTCAAGATGACCAAGATAACGATTGGAAAAAGGTTTCATACCAAAGAAATAGGCGGTCTACTCAAACTATGATTGGAACCGGTAGCCTGAATGCTGGAAATTCCAATCTCAGAGCAGTTCCTAGCTACAGTTTTTATCATGTTTATCATTTAGATCCATCGACTTCTGCAGATGATTTAGTAGATTATCTAAAAACTATGTTTTCTGAAGCCACATAGTAGAAAATACAATCAAAATTTCCCGATAGATATGCTTCATTTAAAGTTGGTATATTTCACAGTAACGTAAATAATTTTTTGAAACCATCGATATGGCCGGAAGGTGCTAGAATTAATAAGTTTTTTCACGCAAAAGGGAAGAACAAGAAAGTGGACTAACCTCAATCAAAATCCTAACGCAAAATTTAACTAGTGCCAACAATAATTATAGCCTACAAATATTTCACATTAATATTCAGGGTCTGCGTAATAAAACTGCTGAACTGTTTATGTTTCTCGATAGTCAAAAGTATCATTTTGTTTGTATTAGTGAACATTGGTGTAATAAGGATGTATTAAGTCTTGTCAATATAAGTAATTATAAGTTAATTTAATTTTTTTGTAGAAAATATCACATTCATGGATGTGTATGTATTTTCGCAAGAAATGATGTTAAAAGTAAAGCTCTAAAATTGGAACCTTACTGTAGAGAAATTGATGTAGAACTCTGTGCTGCAGTTGTTTCTAATAAAGAAATAATAATTACCGTGTATAGGTCTTGCTCTGGAAATGGTGAATTGTTTTTGCAGATTTTTGAACAGCTCCTTGAGTATTTATTTGATACTTACAATAGGATATATATATTGGGTGATTTTAATATAAATTTTAAGATCAGTTCGAATATTCTCTCTGAATTAATTAATACTGGGGACTCTTTTGGTATCTTCCCTACCATAACAGAATATACAAGGGATTATAGTGGCTCTCGAAGTTGCATTGACAATTTTCTAACAAATATAAATCCGAGCAGCTTTGTATCAGGTATTTGTGAACCTTGTCTCTCCGAACACTATGGTCAGTTTATTAAGGTTAGAGAAGAAATAAATTTAGAAGTCCAGAGACATAAAGTAAGAAAAATCACTTCTTTAGGCGTTACATCTATAAATAATAGTCTTAAATGTATAGACTGGAGTTTATTTTATGACTCTGGTTGTGTCGAATATATGTCTAGATTCTTGCTAACTAAATGCTAAGCGTTAATTTGTGAAAACTTACCATAACGTAATGTCTCTAGTAATAAGGAACCAGTAAAATGGTTCAATGATCAGTTGAAAAAACAAAGAGAATATCTTTCTACAATTAAATTCATATCTGACCATTCGGGACACCTAATACTTAAAGACACTTATAACCTGTTGCGTTCTGAATATAAAGAAAGTATCACTTTAAATAAACGAATGGCTTTTGATCGATATATAAATAAGTCGCAAAATAAATGCAAGGATATGTGGAAAATTGTAAATTTTGAGAGAAATAATAATAAAAATAGACAAACTACTGAAAAATTATCTGCTAAGGATTTCAATTATTATTTTGTATTCGTAGCATCAGCTATTGTCAAGAGCCTGACAGTGGACGTAAACTTGCAGAATGCTTTATTATATGACATTCCCATAGTTTCACAATCTCTTGTTCTTTTACCGGTAGTAGAAAACGATGTCGAGAATGCAATTTTGAGTTTAAGAAATTCCAATAGCATTGATGTGTATGATTTAAATAATAATATTCTCAAGTTAATAAATTCAAGTCTGATTAAACTTCTAACTCACATTTTTAACATGTGTATTGCTCAAGGCAAGTTCCCTGATTCTTTCAAAATAGCTAGAGTGGTTCCTTTGTTCAAAAAAGGAGACTTGGATTCAGCAGAGAGCTATCGTCCAATCTCCATTGTTCCCCTTTTTGGGAAGGTTTTCGAAATAATTCTCCAAAACAGATTGAACTCATATTTTGATAAATACAAAATACTATGTTCCTCACAATTCGGTTTCCGTGAACACCATTCCACTATTCAAGCTGTAACCAAGCTTGTGGAAGGCGTAGTCGAAGGCCTCAAAATGGAGAGCATGTAGGTCTTACCTTATGTGATCTTAGCAAGGCTTTCGATTGCGTTTCCCATGAGCTTTTACTAATGAAACTGTCACGGTATGGTGTACGAGGACTTCCTCTTAGCTTAATAAGATCCTATCTAACATCAAGAACTCAGTGTGTAGATCTAAATGGTATCATGTCAAATTTTCATCCAGTAGATTGTGGGGTGCCTCAGGGCTCTGTTTTAGGGCCCTACCTTTTTATATAAATGATTTATTTAAATATTTATTACCTCACAAAAATGTGTGGTATGCGGATGACAATACAATAATTTGCAGAGCCAAGTGACTGGAGGAACTAGAAAATAGAATGATAGTCAGTAAGAAAAGGGCCGAGCACTGGTTTACCCAAAATTGTCTTAAGCTCAACATGGGCAAGACACAAGACATAATTTTCTCAACAACTGCAGGTATTTCTCACGGCCATTGCGTCAATTTTCTGGGATTGAGATTGGATGATAGGTTAAACTGGCGCACACATGCATCGTTTTTAGACGGTAAACTCTCATCTACTTTATTTGTTATTCGAAAATTACGTGGACTGATAAGCCAAAATTCACTAAAAATTGTTTACCACTCGTTATTTCATCCTCAAATATCCTATGGTATTATAATATGGGGCCAGTCTTCATATATGTTACCTATATTTAGACTCCACAAAAAAGCCATTAGAATAATTGCTGATGCCAGCTTCAGAGAACACTGTAAACCACTTTTTGTTCAGTTAAAGATATTGACTTTCCCTTCCTTATATATATTTTACCAATTATTAGATATTCATTAAAATAAATATAATTTAAAATTAAATTCGGCATATCATAACTACGACACCCGTTCAGCTGTGTTGATTAGAAAGCCCAGATTAAGGCTAGAAAAATCTGTGAAGAATTCTCCCCATTTCCAACTATACAACATCCTTGCAGAGTGTTTCAAAACTCTGTCTTCAAATAGTTTCAAAACAAAAATTAAAAAGCTTTTACTCGAGAATGCTTTTTACTCGATTGAAGAGTATTTAGACTATCTTTCTGTTTAAGAGAGCATTACACTCCAATACAAACTATCATTTTATAACCATATACCTGTATTTTATTTTCTTAGCTACTATTTTATCAGTTTTATGTGTCAATTTATATGTTTTTAAATTTTTTTATCAAGACTTGCTACAATTGTATTTACAAAACGTGGTTAAATAAACATCTATCTATCTATCTATATAATCATACAATTCTCCCGAAATGGCGATTCTCTGATCTTGGTTATGCTAAATTCGACCCAATTTTGCTATTCTGAAGGCAACACGTTAGATTTGAGTTCCGTCTAGAAAATAACAAAACAAAAATGTAATAGCTGTTCTGTAAGATGCATCCGATCATTTTAAAGCTTGATCAAAATCTATAACGTCAATTGGATTTTTTAAGCTAGAACTATGCATTAAACTCAAAGTCAATCGTTAAATTTGAAATATTGAGAAATATTTTACGTGTTTTTGTTGATCTTAAAATTTTCTGGATCTGGAATCGAAAAATTATCAAAATTACACTTATGCTTTTCACTGATTAGCTTGTGGATATTGCTGACAAAATTTCTCAAAATATTCTCAAAGCGAGCGACCCTGTATAGTGTAGATACCTAGTCACAATTAGTTAGAAGTATAAAGAAAAGAGTATATAGAAAAGTAATCAATAAATAGAATTTTCATTACTTTACTGTATGCTCAATTTCATTATAAAATTTAGAACAATAATATATCTAGGTACTCGTTCATTTCTTTTATCGCTATTTTATTTTTAATAACTGGAATACATATTCCCGAACAACGTATAGAGATACGGGTCCAGTACTACAAACAACAACCAAAGATTAAGGTGTTTCTAATCTTTGCAACAACCATGGCTCTGGCGGGACTCGAACCCGCGTCCACGATGTGCTCTCTCAAGCTTCAAATGCATTTTCAGCGTCTTAATCCACTAAGCCATCGTAATTATTCATGTTTTTAACCAGCAGCAAATCTCAATAAAACTAGCTCAGACTCCTGAAATTCCAAGTCTTATTACAATACCAGTCGCAGATCAATCTGCAAAATATACTTAATACCTTAGATTATTTATTTAATGAAGCAGACCAATTGCATGAATAATTTCAATTCTCCGCATGCACGTCCCATTGGCCAAAGGATACCTCTATTCAACTTTACGTAGAACCAATTTTCTCTGGTGAAAAGGCATAGATGGCATAGTACATAAAGAAATTGTTAGAAACGGTCACAAACAGCCATTATCATGGAATTATTTGGGCAGAGGCATAGGATATTCTGTTCAAAAGAGCAACATTTCAAAGCAAAGTTGCCGTTGCAAACTTCCCGCCGCGCATGCGGAGAACAATTTTCACTTATTGCAATCGGTCTATTCTCATGATCAATATTTTCTATTCCTTATTAAATATATGATAGGAAAGAGTAGATCGTAGCCACAAATTATTTCATCATATGTAGGACTTGGTAATATCCGCCCCTTATTATGTGACCTATATAGAGCATCCATTATTTGATCGTTTTTTATAGTTCCTGTTCTTTTATCATGTGATGGGCTAAGAGTCCAACCTTCAGCAACGTACAGGAGCACCGGAAAGATGTAGCAATGTATTAACCGCACTCGGATCTCCAGGCTGATGTCTCGGCTGGAGAAGAAAGGTTTTATTTGTAGGAAAGTTCTTCTGGCTTCTTCGATTCGGGCACCCACTAACATATTTAGGTGTAATTTTCATTGGCCATTATTCCCAGATATTTAATGGCCGGCAATTGTTGTACTGGTGTGCCATTAATTAGTACTGTGACCCTTTTTGGTGTTTTATAACAGTACGTGGTTTGTCTTGCGGATGTTCATCAACAAACCATATCTCAGGCTATGACTCACGGCAAGGTTAATCTTGCTTTGTTTGCAGAGACTGTATGCTATCGACTAGCAGCACGGTATCGTCAGCAAAACCAATATTATATATTAAAGTACCATTGACTTTGATGCTGTGATCCTGGTTCTCAGATGCCACTTGGAAAACAGCTTCCGAGTATAAGTTGAATAACAGAGTCGATAATACGTAACCTTGTCTGACACTCCTGTTAATGGTCACCTATTCAGGCGTAGCGTCGTCGACTCTGATCTTAGCTGTCGGGATCAAATGCAGCTGCGATGAACAGTCAAACGCCTCTTGATAGTTGATAAAACATGCGTACACATCCACATTTACATCTCTGCATCTTTGTGTAAGAAAATTCAAGGAGAAGATAGTTTCACACGTCCAACTGCTTTTCCATTTTTCTGAACATTATAGTACGTCGAAATTCGTCCCTTGTTTTTCTAGGACTTTCTTCATTTATGTCGCGGCATTTAGGTATTTCTTCAGGTTTGTCATCTTTAAATAGTTTCTCGATATAGTTTTTCCAATGTTCAAAGATTTATCGCATACCTTAAAATATCAGATAACATTGATGCGTTAAATGTTGAGCAATTTACGTTAAAAGCATAAACTATTTGTAACGGTTGTCTTACAGAATTGACCCAAATTTTGATGATATGCAGGTGTATGTAGATAGAAGACTTGGCACTAAAAGAGGCAAGTAGCATTTTTAATTTCTCTACTATCAGTTTTCAACATTTCGTCTTTTTCTCCCAAGCATTTGTTTTGTTATATGCGTCCGAAGAATTCCTCAATTCCCGAAGAATTCGTTAGGCATCAGATGCAAAATGAAACCCTAAACTGCCTACAAAAAACTTATTTGAAAACGTAAAAAAGAATAAAACTAAACCCATACAGCACAAGGGACCGAGGCACGTGCATTTCTGGAGAATAGAATCCCATCTACATGGAACGAGCATGAACAAGACTTTTCTTCAAATTGCCGCCTTGCTCTCGATCTTTTTGAACGCAAACGACGTTTGTTCGTTCGCTAGCCCGTTCCTACTCATTAGCACAAGATGATTATCTTGATCACTCTTGTTCGCTTTTTTGGTGAATACGCGCCATAACGCATACTCTCAGGAAAAGTGGAGTGGACTGACTCGAGCAGCAAGGCCGGTTTGTTTGTAACATTCCACAAAGTAATGATAATTTTAATAAAAATAAATTTATTTTAGAACCATTTCAATCATGAAAAATTGAAACTAACAAAGCTTTCCGAGTATCATCGAATCATTGATTGAAAAAAAGGTTCTAGTGAAGCATTGTAAATAATCAATGAATAAAAAAAAATGTGAAAAATATTTAACAGCAAAAGTTTTGCAACAATAATATTTATTGGTCGTCCATCTTAATATGAGAGATATGTTTTTTGAGCGAAAATAATATTTCTTCCTTGCAGTAGTCCTCTCTCAATATTCGTATATAGCACAGGTCTCACTAGGATGACTGATATTTCAGAGCTTGATGAAAATAGCATTATTTGCCATATCTCACTTTCCACCAGTGGCCGATGTTTTGGAATAATTCGAACTTACCCAATTGGCATCCACTAGCCTCCATATATTATAGCGGCTTCAATACTCCCAGCCGCTTTCACCAGAGAAATATGCAAATTCTCTACCTTAATATTCAGAAACATTTCCCATGTTCCCATAGCCATTAGCAGTTTCCGCATCAAAGTCGTAAATATGGGTATATAGATGAATATCATGCACTCGTGTATAAGTCTTGATATTTTTAGTTTGAGCAGTTTCAGAGTGCAAAATATTTTACCAGACAGGAATGGAAAACCATCCGTTTTAAAATATTCTGTAAAACAAGTATGAAACATACAATAACATAAATTTTTCTCATTTCAAATTACTCAGATTCAATTAACCAAAAATGAATTGAAATTCATAGTCGCACATTTGAAGTGAACTTGTACTTGACATAAATAAATTACTATTGTACCCTCGACTTTTTTTGCCAAAAACAATTTATCATTCTCAAGAATAACAAATGGTTTGTCCTATCACATGCTAAATTAATGAGAGTGGACTTACTATCAGATTGTTTCAGAAAGACGTATGTGTCATCCAGCATAGAAAAGATTAAACAAAAATGTTAATGATTGTCCCCGATGAAACATGTTGACATTTCTTTCATTTAATGTAATACCTGAAAAGAGGAATGGACCCGATGTACCTATATGTCACAATAACAGTTGTTTCATGGTATGAATTCCAAATGCTTTTTTATAATTTGGATATAGATATATTTGATATTTGAATAACAATGTCTCACCAAATAAAATATGATGAGAAACTTAAGCTTATATATTCACTCAGTCAATCCAATTTTCCTTCTGAATAAAAGGCAAATATGTCTCCTACAAGTATTAATAAAGTGATATTCACTGTGTAAGAAATTTTCCTCCTTTCTGTTTATAAGTCCTGAGTACCTCTGTCGCCTAAACTTTAATTAAAAAGAGGCACGAGACTCTAATATTTTTATTTCAATTACCAGAACAAGGAAATTATTATTTTAATTTTAATACTTCTGTGAACAGAGTCTATTATGTGAAGGCTTTGTTTAGGGATTATGCTCACCATTTTTCCGTTAATAAATAGAGGGACAGTCTTCAACAAGGAATGAAGAAAGCTGAATAAAATATCTTAGAAACAGATTCAATACTTTATTTTCACGATTATAATTTTTTTTAAAAACATCGATTTTTATGAATTTTAATTTCGTGTTATGTAATTTATACAATACAAACGCCTGAAAAATTAATATAGCTATTTCTCAATGTCATTTGCAACCATTGCTATGATATTTGCTTCAACTTGAAAAAATATACCTGCTAAATCAATATCATGATGACGGAGTCTTGAGAATTGATGGATATTTTATGTTATTATTTTGTTACCACACACAAATGTGAAATATATAAGATGTCAGGAAAACTAAAACTGACTTTATTAGATGCGGGAATGAGAAATACAACAAATTTTTGAAGTAGGTGAAGAGAGTATTGTTTATACATACCTATAACTGATATCTTGCACAACTTGAAAATTACCAGCAGGTACCAGTTAAATAAATATAGGTAATTTTATTTTTTTCTGTGCTTTTGCCAATAATATCGGTCCTAGTTTTTGTGAAAACTTGTTTATATTCAATACTAGCTGACCCAACAGACGTTGTCCTGTCTTAACAAAGCAAAACAATATCTTGGTTTTCTAAATATTCACCCATGACAACAATAGCAACTTTATCAATTGTTGCCATATTAAAGCGTCTTGTGTGTTTTCCTGCGTCATATTGGCTTTGCTGACAATTTTGTGGTAATCAGATGGCATGCGGTTTAATGCAGTCTTGAATAATACAACCAATTCGTTGTCTGATGGAATAACATTTGAAGTTGCTCCACACTTGGTCTGTTCCCCGATTTATTGTGTGCATAACGCTGATCGACTTGTTTTGCTGAATAGTCATTGAAATAAATTTGCAAAAATTGTACCACCATGTGACTTTCAAAATACTTTTTCAGCACTGCCATTCCCCCATCAACTTATGACTGGCTGCTTTTGGTTATTCACCTAGCTACAAACCTACTGTACGCTACTTTAATTGATATATGATTTCAATTGAAGATTACCACATATTCAGGCACGTGGTGGTAAAAGTTTATTGTTTTACAATATATATATATACCTTGAAAGTTAGCATAAAATTGTCTTGAATAACTTTTGTTGTACCAAATGACTATTTGAAAACATTTATTGTATTCCTGTATATGAATTAAAAATGAATAGAATCTGTCCCATTTCCGTAAACCAATGAATGCAGAGGGTCTCGTAGCAGTACCAATGGCGTCAATTTGACTTTACCGCTCCCGCAACACAATCCAGGAGCTTCATTCTTTCAATGGTCGTGTCCACAGCAGAGTCAGATTACCAATCGATTAGTAATCAGTAATCAAAAATATGTATCTTGTGGACACGACTGATTATTAATGCATCACTTTATTCATTTGTCAAACTGACACTTGTCAAAAGATTTAAAATAATTCTATTCTACAATTACACATATTAGAGGAATTGAAAATCGAAGAAGACAAAGTATTTACTATTCAATATGTTAATAATGAAAAAGATTATGTGATAAACGGAATGATAGATGTTCATAATAGAATTGGGAAATATCTGAAACAAAATATAGGTTATGTTATACTATGGTTTTCTGATAACTGTCATATTAAAGTAATCAACGCTTTGATTACTGATTATTAATGGATTGGTAATCAGACACTGCTGTGGACACGACCAATATTAGGTGTGATTGATTTTAACTTACCGAGATGAATAAACATTTCTCAAAAACTCACTGTATAATAAATTGAAATGAAACTATTATTTATCAACCGATCTATCTTTTTTAAACGATATTTCGTTCTGTCAATTGCTGACAGTTATTTCAAACAACTGCCAATTATGTTAAACAACTGTATGGAAAATTAATATTGCCGTTAAGTTTTCTTAAATTTTCTAATGTTCCGCTCAACTTTCTTATTTTTTTCTCTCCGTAAGAACCATCCTCGTACTTTAAGGAATATTATAAGAAAATGAATTAGCAAAATCGGTTCAGCTGCTCTCGAGATTTGCGCTTAAAAACACATTTAGCGATTCATTTTTATATTATTGAAGATACATTAAGATATTATTAATAACTCTGCAAAATTCATGGTGAAAAGATAATAATACAAATCATCTATGGGGTAGAGTACACAGGATATTTCGGATGGAAATGGAAATAATTTAAGTCCGATTTTTGACCAATATTTCTTATGTATGCGCGTTTTCATAGTAAACTTGCATCGATTTTGATCATGCTTTTTTTATCGAAAAGAGGAGTGCTCAGAGGTGGCATGATAGATAAACATTTCAAAGTACAGTTCTTGGTTAACCCAAAAACAAAATCCTAGACCATACTCCTAAATCGTATATACCAATTAGCTTTACGTCCTTCCTGCTTAAGACTCTTGAAGGATTAGAAGACAGTTTCATAAGAGAAATTGCTCTGAAAGTTTGCCCCCTAGGCGAGCATCTGTATGCATATCAACAGGGCAAGTCCACAGAACCAGCGCTGGATGATTTAAATAGGCTGCTGTCTACAGCGATCGGAGACAAAAAAATGCAGGGGCCACGTGGCCACCTTCTTGGATATAGAATAAGCATTTAATGATGCTTCAGCCCTATCGATAACAAGGTGTTTGGAAAGAAGAGGAGTAGACCCTGTAATATGCGGGCGGATCGAAGCAAATCTAAAGGACACAGGTAGGCAGAGGATGTGGAGATTCATTGCCTGGGGTACGCGGACGATCTACCTGTACTCATAAGACGACGAATTCCAAATACACCTTCACAACGCACCTAAAAGGCAATAAATATAGTTAGCAACTGGTGAAGGGAGAACGAGTTCCTGACAAAACCTCATTAAATGCGTCTACAAAAAAAGAAAAACGGAACCTGCAAGACCTATAAAGGCCGCAAATAAATTATTTGCCGATTCCATTTGCTAAGGAAGTTAAATAGGTACCTTGGGATGACCTTTGACCAGAAGCTCACATGAAACTCACACTTGGAGAACCCCATACATAAGTCCAGAGTTGCCATAGGAAGGTGTAGGCAGACGTGTGATAGGAACTGGGGATTAAACACCTTGTTGACTAAATGGATATACACACACAGGTCGTGACGCCAACAATAATTTGAGGGTGCTTTGGCCCAGAACACGGCTGAGTGGGATTTGGAGGCAAAGTTTTCTATGTATCACTGGGGCCATGAGAACGTCACCAACTGCCGCCATGGAGGTAATACTGAACCTACCTCCACCACATATTCTAGTTCAGGGGAACGCCAGATCTATCAGCAACGATTACACAAGGACCTTTATCGTTAAGTTAAAACAGGATAAGATCTATGAAGAGTTATATATGAAAAAATAAAGGCCGATCTAATATTGGGAATGTCAATGGATAAAATGGATAAAATATAATATGTAGTAGTCGTAACAGGACAGCCCTTGAAAGCAGGTCTCGACTTGTAGACTGATGGCTCTAAAACTGACTCAGGGACTACGCTACGGTCTTTCAAGTAGACATAAGGGCGATATAATGGTGTGAAGGGTACTGCTAAAACGGAAGATGAATAGCTAAAGAGTCGTTATTTACTCAGACAGCCAAGCAGCTCTAAAAGCGCCGAAATCATATCAAACAATAAAAAAACTGACATGGCAGTGCCGCAAGACCCTAAACAGAAATACAGCTGCACCAGGCCACTGTGGATTGTTTTCTTTTTTAATTTACATATATTTTGAAGTTTAACCATTATTTGAAGAGGTTGACAACTATATATTTGTATATAATAAATAATTTATATTTTTTTACTGATTAGGTGCCACTAGTACATTCAGTTTTTTGGGAAGGTAGAATATAGGATAGAACACAAGGCAGTTTTTTCCATGATAATTTTATATACATATGCATATACATAAAATGTTTCGCATTGTTAAAATTACCAAACCCATTACTTTCGTATATGTGTTGACAATCTACTATCAGTTTTCATGCATGTTAAAGTTTGTTCAAAATTCCCTCTGTGGGTATCTGACAGATTCTCGGCTTACTAAAACCTCGATTATAGGCTTCATGATTTATTATTCAGAGATCTCAAGCTATTGCGGCGCAGATATAGGTACATATTTCAGACTTCACTGTTTTAGATCAAAAACCGTAACTCTTTTGAAATAATGTTCAATTTAAATGTTGCTACATATAATCTCTTCTTTAATTTGGACGGTTCATAATTTAAATTTTTGAAATAAATTGCCCCTTCCACGCGGAAAACCGTAAATCTTTTGAAAAAAAATCAATCACGTGATCCGCTTCTAGTGGGTGGTTGTGTCCGACAAAACAAAAGCATAAAGGTGTAGAGCTTCATCTAATTTTATATTTTATATCTCATTCATAAATTGAACTAATAGATCTCTTTAAATATTATACATACGTTAAACGTAATTGGGCTTTGGCATAATCCAAAGAATTTAATTTATTAAATGACTGCATCCCCAACAAAAGTCTATTTTATCAAATAATAAACCAGTCAAGAATTCAGAATACACGAAGAACAACCACAACAAGAAGAATTATTCAAACAAAGAGTTATTGTTCCCTACATGAAAGGAGTAACCGACAGAATTGGGAGAATACTGCAAAGAAACAATATAAAAACAATATTCAAACCCCAGAGTACGATAAGAGGCGCCCTAGGTAGCCCAAAAGACAAAAACAAATTAGAAAACCAAGGAGTATATAGTATTTCCTGCGGTGATTGCCAAAAGAAATATGTGGGACAAACTAATAGAAGAATCGCAACGAGAGCAGAAGAACACAAATTAAGCATCAAAAACAAACAATGTACATCAGCTTTTTATCTTCATGAAAAAGAGACAGGCCACAAAATCGATTTCAATAATTGTGAGCAGATCGCTAACATCAAAATATATAAAAATAGAATTATTCGAGAAGCCATAGAAATCGAAAAACAAGGAGATCTCAACAACAAAGATGTTTCCCTCAAATTACCGATCACATGGAAATCCCTTATTAGCAAAATACCACCAATTCCCAGAATCCCTGAAATAATCACCCAAGCATCAATAACAACAAAGGCGGATCCACTACCATCACTATCAAAGGCCACGCCCACAGGATATCAATTGAGACCACGACACAAGTATAAAAGCAGACAACCAAACGGTTAAATCAGTTTTCGATCAAAATCCAATTAAGATTATATGCATTCCCGAATAAAACCACCAACATATTTTTCCATCCGTGAATCACTTCGCTGTAATATATATATATATATATATATATATATATATATATATATATATATATATATAAACTTTTGAAGTTCAAGAGAAACTTATTTTGTGCTCATAATCTTTGCAAAACATAACTTTTGGAGCAAAAATATAATATATTATATTTTCTTTATATATTTTATCTTATTTAAATATAAATATTTAAATTAGATCGAGAAAACATAATTCCAGGAAATGCCTGCCAGGCATAATACTACAAGAAACAGAACAGAACACATTATTATCACTATTATTTTATCTATAGCGTACTGAATAGTTCCCAAATTGGTATTCTGATTAAATGGAGCTTGGACTTTACTCACTTAGGTATGCCTTTAGTAAATTTCATATTACTTCAACATACAATAAGCTATCTTTACAATAGGTCATCCAAAATCAAAGTCTTTAATATATATCACTTTATGCTTAGTATCGTATTCGATTTCCAATTTCTGTGAACCATTCCGTGAAAAACAATAAGCCGTAAAATTCTGGCAGCGCTACGATCTCCTCCATATTACCTGCGCCACTTTCCAGGGCTGTGTGAAGTTCACCCGGAAAAATATTAAATTTTCTCCCTGTGTCTTCACTCCCATTCCGTACCGTACAAATTTTATTACTCTGTGAAATTTTTGCTCCAACCGTGGCAAAGTTTGTCAAAAGAGTGAACACGGCAAAACCTACTCTCTGAACCGATTATATATTTTATTAAAAAGTACTTTTAATGCGCGGTTCTGCTCTAGATGACCAATAAAACTCATTTTACCGTAGATTAGCATATTTTGATTACTTCGATTGCAATGGAAATCGTTTCGAGTAACTCTAAGTAGTAGTAATAAAGGCAAAATTACTTTTTCACCGCATTCCTTTCAAACCTTTCTATCAATAAGGTGCGAAAATGATTGAACAGTTATTAGATAGCAAAGGAATGACTATATTGGCTTACGTGACCATTTTCAAATCCGGGCTATTAAACAGAATTATAGAGACAAAATACGGTATATATGATACAAATGAAGATAAATAGAAATAAGTAATCATGTCTTCATTTGATAATTAAATACCAATTTCGAAAGTCTAATAGATAGGACTAATTGAGTAATTAGATGGATTCATTATTGATATCTGCGGTATTATACTACGTATCTACATTCCGCCAACAATACTATGCACCTGGAGTGATCGAGAGCTGTCTCTTTTGGAAGTATTTATTGCCTGCCATGTTGTGATATTATTGCGTTTTCCAAGGAAATGTTACATGCAACTTCTTCAGGTACCTATATCAAAATAGAATATTTTTCTTTTTAAAATTTTTATATCTAAACTGTTCGAGAAAGAGTTCTAAATATCTATTACCAAATGTTTTGTATCAAGAGCTTGTTTAAATCCATATTGTGCTTATAGGGATAAGTTGATCATTGTTATTTCATTGTAGATTTTCTTACAATTTTATGAAACAGGATAGTAGCGATATTCGCGATAGGATTCTGCCTTATCGGGGTTCTTAATTAGGTTAAGTATAGGAACGATTATTACCATGGTTTATTTGTATTTCATGATATGTTCAGTTATTGATTATTGTTCTGAAAGCTGAATATAACTGTAAATAAAATAACTAAAACATTCAACTGCAATTTTTCAACGCTCATGAGTTTGCGGCATACGAGCCCACCTCTAACATAAAGCATATAATAGAATTTTGTATCTATATCAATTAAGGCATTTCAATCTACATAAAATACAATCAGCAGATAAAAGATCCATCTTGCAAGCATTTATTGTTTATAGATTTATTTTTCTCATTCAATTTTAACCCAGAAAGTTTGTTTATTTGGTATCATAAAAGCCACAAGAAAAAAGATAATAAGATACCTCTCTCCTTTAGATAATTTATCTCTTCTAAACCTCGAGAATCGAAGCTGAATCGTATATACTGACAAAACATATTACTATTTTTATTATCTTTATTATTATTACGTATATTTATTCTCACGTCGTCCACATGTACCAGAAGAGTAAGTACTATACTATTGTGTGTTTGTTCACCCCATATACGTGTGATATATACGTGTAGTTGAAATAAAAATTGGCTTTTGCCGTAGAGACCGCATGAATTGCGGTATATATTCCACATTTTAAGTTTCGATACACGTTCTGAGAATAAAAGAAAATCCACCATGCGGAATGTTCCTACTTATGCAAAAATCACTGTGGAAACAGGACAAGAATGGAAAGTGCTGGGATTTCTTTCTTGATAAGATAATTATTCGCTTTCAAATAAATGTCAAAGATGAAATAATTCAAAAATGGATAACAAATATACTAAATATTTGAAACCTCATTTCTTTACTTTTAATCATTATTCCAGATTATGTGCTTGATGTTAGCTATTCGCTGTAGTTAGTGACTTACATAATGTTAGGCAAATGTCATGTAAAATTCCATGAGACATTAATTATTTCATTTTGTAAGAATGTCTCACTTTCAAGTAATTTTAATTGAAAATAATACATAACTAGCAAATTTTCAAGAGAGATGATTTTGTGTAAATAACGACTGCATATGAGATTCCTGAAAACAAAAATTTTAGAAAAAAGATTTCCATTTTCTTAAATATAATATAAGTCTCCTTCCCCTTTCTTTTCCTTCCATCAAACTTGACGTCGGTTTCACTTTATTTGACAATTTTTTAGGCCAATGCTCTCGTTAACGATTCTTACGGCTCACTTGTTGGGGGTTGTATTGAATTTTCCTTCAGGATTCTAACCATAAACCCTGCTAAACACTGTGCTCGATCACTTCCTTATCATTTGTCAACGGCTTAGGCGGTGTTGAAAAATGTGCAAAATAAAACCGTTAGTTATTTCGAGGTGTGGTTTGAGATAAGGTTAGAGAATTATAGGTCAATAACCTCACTGTCTCACCAAATTACATCGAAGTTAATTGGAGGATAAAGAAGTTATTAACATTAGGCATTTTAATCAAACTTTAATGTTTTCCAGTATTAGAGATAATATCCTACCTACTTCCAACTCACTACACCACCAACTACACTCAATTATGTATGAGGGTGTTTAATTTTAACACTAGATGGCCCAGAAGATGTTGTTCTGCCTTGATGGTATGTGTAAATATAAAACATATGATTAACTCACAAGCCCTGCCACCCATGACGTCCAGATTCGGTCATCATATTTTCTGTCATATTCACTAATAAATAAACATTTTTTCTACAATAAATACAGTGACACCCACCGGATCATAGCATAGCTACCATCGTACCGATAAACCAAATCCTATAATATTGTGAATATATAGCCTCAATCGGTCAAGTTTTTCAAAAGTGATCAACAAAAGCACCAACGATTTGTATACAATCCAAAATTGTTGATAGATGTAAGGGTATCTCGTAAACTATTAGAGATAGAAAAACGTTTAAATAGGGATTTCATTGCCCTTTAAAGAATAATTATAATTTCGAGTAACTCTCTCTTAAAAAAACATATCGGTTATGACATTGTGAGTAACATTTTACAGATAATACGATAGTACACATAACTTTCAATAGCAACGTTTCATTTGTCTGGATCATCATCAACTGAGTTTTAGTATGGGTGCCCTGGATTTGAATGGAAGTAGAAGAAGGATTTCTTGAGATACAACAATTGGCAAAAAAATAGTTGTTGAAAAAATAAGATTATATGATTTTGGTAAAACAATGGAATAATTTAACAACAATTATTTAGTTCAAAAAATAATTTTTAAATCAAATAATACGGATAGGGTCGATACAAATATTTCAAACTAAAACGAGTAGACGAAACATACTTAGATCCAAAATTATTTGAAATAGAAAAGAGACAAGATAAGGAATATTCGGGATCGGACGTTTTGGCGCCGCCGGTTAGGGACGCCGTTTTGGCGCCGGTATACATAGTTGAGAATATAGAATATCTCTTCATTTTCTTACGAAACTCAAAGTAAATCAAGAATAATAATCATAAATAATTGTCGGAAATGTTGCTTATTCTCAGTAGTTTAAAGTAAAAATATGAACATATATGAGTTTTTCCTAATTGTTTTTCTCTAAGTATTTTTCTCAGAATACTAGAAACTCAATATTGGTGATGTATCTCTATTTTTGACAAAAGAAAAAGTCTAATGCTATATTCTCATTCAACCACTAAGAAAAACCTTGTCTACCAAATATCACCCGACTTGTCAAAAGTGCTCATTTATAATGTACCTAAGGCGTAAGATATACGTAATGGATAAAGTTGAACATTGGAAAATAAGTGGGATCGTTCACAATAAGCGAACGTAATACTTGTGTGTTACGGTAGACCGTAAGATCTTACGGCTGAACGTTAGGCGGACATAAAGTTGGACAATGTTCAACTTTAAGAGCGGCTTATGGAAAATTTAGGAACATTTTTAGGAAATTTGGACTTTTTGGGTTGAATTATTCGTCGGTTGGTAAGTATCGGTTCGCATTCTTGTATATTTAAAGAATCATTCATCAAACGTCCATATTCACCTTTCTTTTCTTGATCCCTGTTTACTGGACGCACACTCCATCGCCTAGATATTTTTTACTCAATATCTTCCTTGTTCTATACAAATTGCTAATAACAAAATCACTAACTGCATTTCCAATTCCATGGCGTTAAAGTTAATATATCTACACAGAGAAAAACCCCAGATGAACTATAGCCGTCAACTGAGTTTTTACGTTCATTATAAATAGAAAGATGTTACGTCTATCTTATGCGTTATGTAGCCCTACGTCTTACGTACATTACAAATGGGCCTTGAAAACAAAATGTTTTGTCCCATAAAGTTGTTTCAATGTCACAAAAATTTCAGAGACAAAAATATTTTATTTTTAAATGCATTAGATGTAAAAGCAAATTAATGTGCAGGGTGTTTCTAAATCAGAATTTGACAAACTTCAAAATGTAAAGTAATTTTATTTTTGATAGAACATAAATCTAATGTTACCTATATTTTTTTCAGCAATTTAAAAGTACATGTATCTACATACTAATAAATAAAATTGAAGGTTCTGTATGTTTTATCAAAATAATAGGTTCTATCCAATTGCATATGAGTCACTGATAAAAAAACATAATCAATTTTTATAATTCTTGTCTTTCCGTCTGTCTGTTCGTTCCGGCTAATCTCCGCAACGGCTGAACTGATTCCGACAGAATTTTCACTGGCAGGTGGCTTATGTCATAAGGAATAACTTAGGCTGTCTTATTTCAGAAAAATATATACGAATAGATAAAATCGACTTGTCTGTTTGTTATATCAAAATAACAAGTTTGAACTAATTGTATTTGGAAGTATATGTATATATCACTAATAAGAAAACAACAATGTTTATAATTTTTCTCAATATGTATGTCTGTCTCTCCGTTCCGGCTAATCTGCTTACCAGCTAAACAGATGCATGTACGGCTAGTACTAAATATTAGAATAAGATATTGTCTTTTTGAACAATTATAATTACTTTACATATTGAATTTTGGTAACTTTGATTTAAAAAAACATCTTTATATCACCCTGCTTTTAAACTACTTAGATGCATTCAGCCGACTTAAAGCGTCTCGACATTTTCTGCCGCTTTGAAATTTTTTTAATATTAAATATGAAATAGTTAGATAGGGTGTGCGGACTATAGGACAAACTGTGTATCATATAAAAAATATAAAAAAGTATTTTTCTTGACTGCAAGTAAAAATGTTTATTTGTAGAACATGTACCAAATAAATTTGTGACGCGATAGAACAGAAGCTAACACCAAAATATGTTAAGAAAATTATAGAAAACATCAAGAGCTTGGGAATTGGAAGGGCTAAAGTAGATATTTATAAAGAAATCCGTTGTTAACAATGAAACTCTTGAAATCGTAATTTTGGGATGTAAGGACTATCCAGCAATTTCTGCAAAACAAGTTTTAGATTACTCCCGGTTCGAATGCTACTTGCCTTGTACAAATTGTTGGAAAGATATATTTCAGTGAATATCTCGTCGCAAATGTATTTATTACATGTTCTTCAAATAAACATTTTCACATTCTTCATAAATAGTAAATAAATTTAAAGAGCTTTGAATTTTATTGACAGATGTTATTATTTTCATAAAAAAACGAAAAATTGACATTTATTTCGAAAATACTAATTTTTGCTATAGACGAACATACACAAAGTCAGCCTTATTTTTACTACTTAATACGATAAAGTTCCTCCTCCTTATAAAAAACGGGTTTCAGTTTCAAAAAACATGGACTATGGATAATCTCATAAAAAATAATACTAAAGTTGATCTTCTTCTAACTAATTAAATACAGGTTCTAATTTTTATATTTCTCTCTCGATTTTTAAGTGTAGAGAATATATACCTATGCAACTGAATATAAAAATTGTAACATTAATTAATGTTAATTTTTTTGTGATAAATGAACATAGAAACGTCCTAGACCCGGAATATTAATGATCAATTTAATGAGAATCCTACAATCTTTACAAGATATTTTGTACCCGTCTAAAGAATAATTTAATAGAATATCCATTCTAGTATGATTTATGAACCTACGTTGACAAATCTAGGTGTACTAAAATATTTCCTTATTTTTTCAATCAAATCCAATATGGCGTCCGTTTTAAAATCGAAGTTGATGATTCCAGACAACTGAAACTTTGAAATAAGATTTTATGTAGATATACAAATGAATAATTTTTAAAAGTTTGCTTTAACAAAGTCTTGAACAATTTGTTTTTGTTTTTTTAATAAGAGCGTTATATGACTTTTTCAAACATGCATAAATTTAGTTTCTTCAAAATATTTAATAACCCCTAGTAGTATATAACTATTATTCTGCTTTTTATGATTTCTGAGATACCCCTACATCCATTATCAATTTTGAATGTACTGTATGTAAAGTAACTAGTACTATTCGGTACTTTCTGTATTCGCATATTGGACATATGTACATCTCAATGTCAATCTGATTATGTTTCTCAGATGTTTGGACGTATTTGTATGAAATTTTAACACAGGTTTTTTTTCAGAAGGTGCTGTCATCCATGTTCAGGCTATCGTTAAGGGCACGGCTTTACTTCCATGTGATCTCACACCCCCAACGAAAGAAGATCTAGTTACTCTCGTCGTATGGTATAAAGATGGAGACACACCTATATACAGGTGCGTACAAAATACACTTGTAGATGACCTAATAGGTCCGCATTGACGGAAAACACCATGCGTTGATAATATGCTCAAATTTTGTTGTATTTTTCAATGCACCAATTATCAAGGTCGGTCGGATTTTATAAAAAATATTTGGTTTACCGTTTTGAGTGAAACTAATACTACATAGATACACTAATACCAAAGAAGATAGAACTTATATACCGATGTACATACCTGGTACATACAGTCTTAGTTTTTACTTGTTATTATTCAGAGATCGCAAAATATCGCGGAGCAGATACACATATTTAAGACTTTACTGCAGGAATTCGAAAACCGTAATTCTTCAAGTGTTCAATTTAACTGTTGCTACATACATATAATGTTTTCGTTAACTTGTCCGTCTCATATATTCAATTTTCTAAAAAATTGCTGCCTTTACCTAGCGGAAATACACATACAAAAATATTCAATTCAAACATTTCCGGATATGGTCACATCTTTAATTCTGCAACTTCAGATTCTCGATTTTCGAGAAAAATTGCCCCCTCCAACCCATTCGGGGGCGGTTTTTGAGGAGAAAGAGATTTCGGATTTGAGTTTCTCTAAATATGGGACTATTTCACAATTCTTCTTTCTCAAATGAATCAAAATCGAAGTACGTTTACTAGGCAAAACGCACGAACAGACATACAAAAGAAGAAAACATACAACCGAGTGGTATACCTCCTCCCTTTTTTGAAGTCAGTCAAAAATGAATGAATACGTTAGCTGAGTCAGCTACACTGGGCTACTAACCTACATTAAACATTTATGTGTGTATGGAGATAAAATGAGTAAATATTTTATCAAACATAAATCATTTTGCAACAGAATGTAAATAAATGAAAAAATTAAAAATAAAGATATAGAGACAACATCGATCAAATATCGAAAATGTTTTATTCAGTTCATTTATCAAATAATCATTCTCTGTTCAAGCAAATAATGCCACTTACCTTATATTGTTTTCATACGAATACTATAAATTTGCGATAAAATAGAGTTTACTTATCTTTTCATTTAAAACTATTTTATCCATTTTTTTTTTCATTATTTTAATAACTGGAATACATATTTCCGTAGAGGTATAGAGATACCTGGGTACAGGTCCGGTACAAACAACAACCGTGGCTTTGACTCGAACTCGCGCTCACGATGTGCTCTTGCAGACTACGAACGCATTTCCAGCGCCTTAACCCACTAAGCCATCGTGACCCTCTATTATTATATGTTATTTTATATCTTTCAGTAATTAGATGATAATTAAATCGTCCTAGTTTTCAAGAAAACATATATTAACAATTACTTTACCAAAAGAGTTGTGTTACGCCAATAGGATTATTGGTTCCGTGAGTTTCAATCACTTATGAAAGCATTATGGGGTGTAGGGGTACATTGTATAAAATGTGTTTTGCTTGTCGTGTTCCAGTAGATGTTTGTCTGTTTCTTGTCAAGATTTTCGGTGATGTCGCATCTTCCCTCATCTGATACCAACTTCAGCATTAAGTTATCTTTTTCACAATTTTGAGTGATCATAGTTATAAACTATGAAAAAAAGTAATAATAAAAATAAATAATAATAAAAAACGTAGCTCATGGACTTTGTGGAAATGATTTCAACTAGATACTATCATATAGGAAAACACAAATCAAAGAGCAAATAAAACAGAACGTCGTGAGATATATAGTTCATCTTCTTCTTTAATAAATCAACTCACACTCAAATTATTATTGGTAGGAAAAATCGCAGGTACTCAGCGGGATTCGATCAGTGGTTCCCGTAAGCAAAAACTTGGTGGATTACTAATAGACACAAATAGAAGGTCACAAGGTAGATGTGATTTTACAAAAGTGTTCCTAATTCAGAAATAGTTCATTACTGTGAATGCAATTATTTCAGTTTCATAGCTTTTAAACTGTCGCACGATATTATTTTGCACATATTTCGAATTATAAGTACCTACCCAGTTATTTTTAAAATTCGTAAGTATCTTTTTTTGATTTTTTTTTCTCAGCGTATTTACACAAAAAGGTATAGTAAGTACATTGTCGTAATAAAAAATATGAAAATATGTTAAGAAATAAGAGCAAAACATGTTACAAGTCAAATCTAAAACTATAAAATTGCAAAGGCAAGATGTCTAGACGAAGGAACTGATTAATAAGGAACAGATTAAAAAATATAATAATATATAATATAATAATTTTTACAAATCCAAATCCTCCTCAACACTGTAAAAAGCCTTGCTGATGAGAAAACTGAACTTTTGGTTTGAATTCATTAAATGGTAAATATTTAATGTTAGTTGCAGTTTATTGTAAAAATTTGTAGACAGATAACTAGGGCTATTCCTGCACCTTTCCATTCGTTGACAGTTAGGAACCAGATTACGCCTGTTACGAGTGTTATATTTATGCATTATCTTCGTGAGAGCGGTATAGGGCTTTCATATATTAAAAGTGATGGGAGGGTCATGATCCCTAGGACAATAAAAGCCTGCCTATAGGACAAGCCAGACAATATGCGGATTGACCTTCGTTGCATCAGGAATACCCACGCAGCCCCTGCACTGTTACCCCAGACGAGAAGTATGCTTGTCCTAGCACTGCCAGAGAGACACAATCAGTCAAACCTCGCAATATGAACACATTCAAACCCAGCTTCGCACAGCAGGCATCCGTGTGGACATCCCATAGTAGTCCCGAGTCTAGATGAACGCCCAGGAACTTAACAGCGGGACTTTCGTCTTCACCCGCACGAGTTGTGAATACAATAGATGCGTTTTACGGCCGAATTCATAGTCTGTCCTTATCTTAAGTGCTGAGGAAGCCTTCATTGAGGGTTACTCAAATTATAAAGGGAGCCTCAATTCAGAGTCAAATATCAACGCTTCCTTCCAAAAGGCAGATATTTACTAGGAATTTTTATAACTTTCTAATGGCAACATCGTCAATCACTAAATAAGTTAGGCCCCGCGTCCCGTTCAATTCTCGTTTGTGAGGTTAGTTGTTCGTTATTGGTAATAAAATTGATTTTCATGATTTCAACGGACTGGTTCTGTAGAAGAAAAAAAATACATGGAAAGCTGAGTATGAAATTTTGGAAACACGAGTGACAATTTTTGACACTGATGCTTGGCTGTATCCATGCAACACGCAAATCACCACTAACCACCTATGAGAATGGGTTATCTACGCATGGTTAATTATATGATAAAAATATATTACTGAAAATCTACAAACCTGAAATCTGCCTGTCACATAGAGCAATAAACTTATTGATAACTGCATCAAAAGAGAGACGGCAAACCTCGACGGTTTAATTTTCTTAATTGGGCTTTAATAAGGTATCGACTACAGCTCTTTTACTGAATCTGTACCTTTTTCGAAAAGGAACCGTTTACTTAGTCGCCACCGAATATCTTCGTCCACAAAATCATCTTAAAAAAATCATTGTCCGTTATGTTCCGTAAAGAAATCTGAACGTGTGCTTAAATTATTTTTCCATTTGTTCAAAACAGTCTGCTACGAGGTTATGATTTTATATTTTATAATCAGAATTTGTTTTATTATTATAACTTCTCTCTGATTTGAGGTTAGGTTGTTTCCCTTAAAGAACCTCCCGAGCTTCCTTGAGATAAGGAGCCAATAAGGTCCCATATTTGATAAAGGAATGATTATGAAACAAGAAATAAGGAACACGGAATCCTCATTCCTCAAGGAGGCTCTATGAATACGGCGGTTACACTCATTGAGAAATAGCTTATCCTTCGCAAACAATCATTTGGCCCTGGACAACGCTCCACTAGAGCACTCCAAAACTCAGCTTCTCCCCATAACAGGAAATTGGGTGTCATCAGCAAAAAGGGTATAATGAGCCTCATGATCAACAAAAGGCAAGTCATTTATATAAATTAGAAAGAGTAGAGGCCCCAAAATTGAGCCTTGAGGTACTCCAATACCAATTTCATTTTCTGCCGACCCCATCAACTTGAACCACCTACTAGTTGACCCGTGCCAATATTTTGTACAATACTGTGGTGGCTGAATGGAAATAATGCCTTGAAAAATACCTAATTTTTATATACCGAAAATTTTATACGATTCATAATCTTAAATGACAATAAAAAAGTTTTCGTGTATGATAAGTAAACACGTTATCAATAGATGGAAAAATATTTAAACCATTTTGTTTTTTTTGTCATTAGTGGGCAACGTTATCTTCAAAATTATGTTCAATCATTAGTTTTGATAAAGTATTAAGTGAGAACGGCGTTCCTATCGACAAAAAGCACCTTTATAAATATATATATATATATATATATGTATATATATATATATATATATATATATATATATATATATATATATATATATAGAAATTAGTGGTGGAAGTACGACAGTATTTGTTAGATCACTAACACTTAGAATAAAGACTGGGAAATCTGTCGATAAATGGGGCTTAAGTGAGAAGACTCTGTTTGCTCACCGAGCTTTCGAAAATGTTTATTTTCTTTTTCAAGGCTAAAAACCGGATACAAAGTAGTTATAAAAAAATATATATAGTGTACAAATTATATAAAAAAAAGACTTACTATGCAAGTGAGGTTACATTGTTAAGTTAACAAAACATAAGTACGGATACATTTTCTTCATTAAATAAACAGTAAGGAACATCACATATTATAATCACTGAATCATCTAACGTAGAAAATATAGTAGGTGAAGATTCAATGGCTGTCTATTTGAAATAGCTAAGGGAGAATGAGAAATAACAAAAAAAGCTTTAACGGAAATATTGCTTTTTCTTTCCTTGAAATTGATGGATAGAGAGAAACGAAAACATATTTTTTTTGGTTTGAATGTGTTGGATTTGGCGGGCTAACCATCGTGTATGACAATTGAAATGTCAAAGTATAGAACATAGTTATTCTATAAAGCAGAGAGTAGAGAATAACAAATTGATGGAATACCTTCAACCTAAAACAAGATTGATTAAAGAATAAGACAAACAAGAAGTGAACTGATGGCCTTACACCGTAAATGAATTGAAACCAAGTTTAGATGAAGACCATAGAACCACAAATTTGACAAAAATTATATACAATTATATAACCTATAAGTAACATGCCACTATCTATTTTCACTGTAGGTGCAATAGTTGGAAATTATGAATGAATATATGGAACTCTCTCCTTGCACATTAGAGCATTTGTTAATGGCATTGGGTTCTTTGCTTATTTCAATCATTTCGTGTATTAGCCTCTTTGTGTAGTTGGACTCCTTAACCAAAATAGCAGCCCCTTCAAAGTTAGGGTTATGGTGTTTCTGGCAGGCATGTTGGGCCAAGGCACAGTTGAACTTTTTGATTTTACAGTCACTTTTATGAGCTACTATTCTATTGCTAAGTTGTCTTTTAGTTTCCCCTATGTATACCAATTCACAATTGTGACAAGGTATTTTATAAACAACATTCCTTGTTTTGCCAATTGAAAACTTATCCTTAAGATTGGAAAAATTATAGCCAATTAAGTTCATGTTCCTCTTAGCTACTTTATTACAATTAAGGACTTCTTTTATTACACACACCAATTTGGGAGTTACTTCCTTAATCCATGGGATCGAAAAATAGCCAACAAGTCCTTGCTGTTGTTGAGACATAGGATTAACAGAGGATGTACGGCTATTATCACGAGAGGGACTACTGTACAACAGCTTACGCAACAGTTTACTGGGGTAAGAATTTTCAAGTAATATTTGATATAATTTGTCAATATTATTCCTCAACAGAGATGGATGGCTTATCCTTATAATTCTGTTCTTCAAACCCAGAATCAGGTTGATCTTGATTCTTTCGTCATGATACGAGCAATAGTTAAGGTACCTACCACTGCTCGTAGGTTTCTGATACCAATCTAAGATGACAGTCTGGTTATCAGTGCGAATGGTCCTGGTATCAAGAAAGGGTAAGGAGTTGTTCTGTTTCCCTTTCGATCGTAAATTTCAGATTTGAATGTCTCAACAACAGCAAGGACTTGTTGGCTATTTTTCGATCCCATGGATTAAGGAACTAACTCCCAAATTGGTGTGTGTAATAGAAGAAGTCCTTAATTGTAATAAAGTAGCTAAGAGGTACATGAACTTAATTGGCTATAATTTTTCCAATCTTAAGGATAAGTTTTCAATTGGCAAAACAAGGAATGTTGTTTATAAAATACCTTGTCACAATTGTGAATTGGTATACATAGGGGAAACTAAAAGACAACTTAGCAATAGAATAGTAGCTCATAAAAGTGACTGTAAAATCAAAAAGCTCAACTGTGCCTTGGCCCAACATGCCCGCCAGAAACACCATAACCCTAACTTTGAAGGGGCTGCTATTTTGGTTAAGGAGTCCAACTACACAAAGAGGCTAATACACGAAATGATTGAAATAAGCAAAGAACCCAATGCGACTAACAAATGCTCTAATGTGCAAGGAGTGAGTTCCATATATTCATTCATAATTTCCAAATATTGCACCTACAGTAAAAATAGATAAGTGGCATGTTACTTATAGGTTATATAATTGTATATAATTTTTGTCAAATTTGTGGTTCTATGGTCTTCATCTAAACTTGGTTTCAATTCATTTATGGTGTAAAGCCATCACTTCACTTCTTGTTTGTCTTATTCTTTAATCAAGCTTGTTTTAGGTTGAAGGTATTCCATCAATTTGTTATTCTCTACTCTCTGCTTTATAGAATAACTATGTTCTATACTTTGACATTTCAATTGTCATACACGATGGTTAGCCCGCCAAATCCAACACATTCAAACCAAATAAAATATGTTTTCGTTTCTCTCTATCCATCAATTTCAAGGAAAGAAAAAGCAATATTTCCGTTAAAGTTTTTTTTGTTATTTCTCATTCTTCCTTAGCTATTTCAAATAGACAGCCACTGAATCTTCACCTACTATATTTTCTACGTTAAATGGTTCAGTGATTATAATATGTGATGTTCCTTACTGTTTATCTAATGAAGAAAATGTATCCGTACTTATGTTTTGTTAACTTAACAATGTAACCTTAATTGCATAGTAAGTCTTTTTTTTATATAATTTGTACACTATATATATTTTTTTTATAACTACTTTGTGTCCTGTTTTTAGCCTTGAAAAAGAAAATAAACATTTTCGAAAGCTCGGTGAGCAAACAGAGTCTTCTCAATTAAGCCCCATTTATCGACAGATTTCCCAGTCTTTATTCTAAGTGTTAGTGATCTAACAAATACTGTCGTACTTCCACCACTAATTTCTACAAGAGTAATGGGTTTTTACAATAATATACATCAGATGTATGGCGCGGAAGTATCCAGAGGTTTCCGCAGATGGGCGAAAATTAATAACAAGTTAGCAAGACTAAGTAGTCGGAGAGAGTTCCTCATTGGATGTAGAAGGAATGGTATCGTTCCGAACCACATCATGGACAGCACTCAAAATTTACAAAGAGTACTGGACGTCACCGATGGACGAACCTTTGGCCGAATCGTCAATTTTACCAAAAGGTTGGAGCAAAGAACACTTTCGTTTGAAATAGAAATAACATTTCTTAATATTAATAAACTGAAGAATGAGTTAGGTCGATTAATTGAATTTGTCAGAGGACTAGTACCTGGTCATATAATTTCCGAGTTTAGGAGATGTCAGCTAGTTAGCTATAATAAAGTTTTTAATAACTATAGTAGTAGAACCAGGAATAAATTAAACTCTTCAATCACTTCACAGATTACTGAGCCTAAAACTAAACCGAATTGGTTAAAGAACTTGACCAATGGAACAGTACCTTCTGACATATTCAATTTATTCGCTTTGGGACCAAGATTCAGCCTTCCACCAAAAATTAACTCTAATTTAGTACAAACGCTGCTAGCAGACCTTGAATGTGTCCTGAGTAATGTAGAGGATAACAAAACTAGGAATATAGCTACTGCTAGAGCCACAAATTATATCACTAATTTTATGAACTTTCCTAAAAGTAGTGTGAGTCGGTATGATAGTTTGATCTCTAGAATGAAAAGATACTTTAATGAACACAAAGAGTTGTTAGTCTTAAAAGCTGACAAGGGTAACGTTACGGTCTTAATGTATCGAGAACAATATCTAGATTTATGTAAACAACTTCTCAATGACCCCAGATACTATAAGAAATTACCTAGAGATCCAACTCTCACACTACAGGGGAAGGCAAATAAGATTCTCGCTAATATATGTGAAAATAATTTTATCAACCTTGTAACAGAGAAGCAATATACAGTATATGACTCTGTACCAGCCAGATTCTATGCTCTACCCAAGATCCATAAAGAACCTCTTTCTCTTAGACCGATCATCTCTTCTATCGGCACTCCTAACTCTGGCCTGGGCATTCATCACGCGAATATTAACGAATGCCTACAATAAAAATAATATTTACTTTATTCAAGATTCCTTCCAATTTGCCAATTTCATGAATAACATTCAATTACCTCCAGACTATGTGTTGATCAGCCTTGACGTATCATCCCTATTTACAAACATTTCTTATGATCTAGCGGCATCCAGTATTAAAAGACATTGGCAGGAGATTTAATCGTACGGTGAATTAAGTGTAGAGTCCTTCTTGTTGGCAATTAAATTCATTTTCGAAAGTACGATCTTCACATTCCAGGGAGAAATATATTCACAGGTTTTTGGTACCCCGATGGGGTCTACAATTCCACCAATAATTTCAGCCTTTGTCATGAATGACCTATTGGACTACCTTTCGAAGTTCCCTTCTTAAAGAGATATGTAGATGACATAATTTGTTCAATTCCGGCAGATGCTTATGGTATTACCCTACAAATATTTAATTCTTATAATTCAAATCTGAAATTTACGATCGAAAGGGAACAGAACAACTCCTTACCCTTTCTTGACACCAGGACCATTCGCACTGATAACCAGACTGTCATCTTAGATTGGTATCAGAAACCTACGAGCAGTGGTAGGTACCTTAACTATTGCTCGTATCATGACGAAAGAATCAAGATCAACCTGATTCTGGGTTTGAAGAACAAAATTATAAGGATAAGCCATCCATCTCTGTTGAGGAATAATATTGACAAATTATATCAAATATTACTTGACAATTCTTACCCCAGTAAACTGTTGCGTAAGCTGTTGTACAGTAGACCCTCTCGTGATCATAGCCGTACTTCCTCTGTTAATCCTATGTCTCAACAACAGCAAGGACTTGTTGGCTATTTTTCGATCCCATGGATTAAGGAAGTAACTCCCAAATTGGTGTGTGTAATAAAAGAAGTTCTTAATTGTAATAAAGTAGCTAAGAGGAACATGAACTTAATTGGCTATAATTTTTCCAATCTTAAGGATAAGTTTTCAATTGGCAAAACAAGGAATGTTGTTTATAAAATACCTTGTCACAATTGTGAATTGGTATACATCGGGGAAACTAAAAGACAACTTAGCAATAGAATAGTAGCTCATAAAAGTGACTGTAAAATCAAAAAAGCTCAACTGTGCCTTGGCCCAACATGTCTGCCAGAAACACCATAACCCTAACTTTGAAGGGGCTGCTATTTTGGTTAAGGAGTCCAACTACACAAAGAGGCTAATACACGAAATGATTGAAATAAGCAAAGAACCCAATGCGATTAACAAATGCTCTAATGTGCAAGGAGTGAGTTCCATATATTCATTCATAATTTCCAAATATTGCACCTACAGTGAAAATAGATAAGTGGCATGTTACTTATAGGTTATATAATTGTATATAATTTTTGTCAAATTTGTGGTTCTATGGTCTTCATCTAAACTTGGTTTCAATTCATTTATGGTGTAAGGCCATCACTTCACTTCTTGTTTGTCTTATTCTTTAATCAATCTTGTTTTAGGTTGAAGGTATTCCATCAATTTGTTATTCTCTACTCTCTGCTTTATAGAATAACTATGTTCTATGTTGACATTTCAATTGTCATACACGATGGTTAGCCCGCCAAATCCAACACATTCAAACCAAAAAAATATGTTTTCGTTTCCCTCTATCCATCAATTTCAAGGAAAGAAAAAGCAATAGTTCCGTTAAAGTTTTTTTGTTATTTCTCATTCTTCCTTAGCTATTTCAAATAGACAGCCACTGAATCTTCACCTACTATATTTTCTACGTTAAATGGTTCAGTGATTATAATATGTGATGTTCCTTACTGTTTATCTAATGAAGAAAATGTATCCGTACTTATGTTTTGTTAACTTAACAATGTAACCTCACTTGCATAGTAAGTCTTTTTTTTATATAATTTGTACACTATATATAATTTTTTCATAACTACTTTGAATCCTGTTTTTAGCCTTGAAAAAGAAAATAAACATTTTCGAAAGCTCGGTGAGCAAACAGAGTCTTCTCAATTAAGCCCCATTTATCGACAGATTTCCCAGTCTTTATTCTAAGTATATATATATATATATATATATATATATATATATATATATATATATATATATATATATATATATATATATATATATATATATTTATATACCTAAGATGATATTTTTTACATCAGACTACAAAGGGAAGTGGGATTTATCAAGTCAAGTAGGTACAATTGATTCAAGAAATTATCAACCGTATTCATAAACATGAGAAATGGTCCCATATTCATAAAAACTCAAATCCGAAATCTCCTTCCCTTCAAAAAACACCCTCAAAGGTGAAGGGTTTGTTTTTCTCTACTAACTAACTAATTGTTGGGCAATCATTGGCAAAAAACGGTCAAACGATTCTGTGATTTTAATCCGTTCCTGTTCATTTTAAGCTATCAAACTTCTCAGAGCTCATTTTTGATCATAAAATGATTTTCTAATAATTTAATAAGTATCTAAAGGATGGCCAAACATTATATTAAAAAATAAGTTTAAAAATTTTTTTTCGGAAATGGAGGGTGGGCAAACGAAACTGATTGGTTGGCAAAGAATGGTCAAACGATTCTGTGATTTTCATTTTCTCCAACTTTGCGATACCAACTTCACACAGCTCTAATTGAGCACATTTTTCTGTATTTTTATACATATCCCCGTATGTGTTATTTTTTCAGAAATTTTCCACTTGGGCCGAGAAAATTATTCACTGCAAATCGATAGTTCAGAATAGATGAAACAGACTTTTCTTATCAATATGCTTGATTCATGACGGTATTATTCATCTCATCAATATGTTATTATTTGTATTCAGTAGGTATTCTGTAATTAAGTTGCATTATTTGAGCTTTTGGATCTAGACCTACAATGCCGTTAAATAATTTTCGAAAAAACTTTCCTTACCTATAAAATATTGAATTTCACTTTAGCCGCTTTTTCTTAATAATGTACCAGCTCAGAAAACTCCTTTAATATCTCTGAAAATATGTCCTCGTAAAAATGCCTTTATTGCACATAAATAATCTTAATTGCTTTTTGAATGTATATTAGGATGGTTACTCTAAGTACTTCTTAACTAAGATCAATGAGGGATTCGTGATAATGATTTAGAAGGTTTAGAAATATTTTGAATACAGATAAAGGGTTAGTAATATAATAATAAATAAATAGATTCACCTGAAAAAAAACAACGTTTGCGTCATGATTTCACAAAAGTAAGAACCAACGAGTGAACGTTTTTTTCTGAATGTTGATGATCACTTGCATGAATCGTCTTTAATTTTCTTAAGTAGAGGCTTTTGTGTGAATTGTCTTACTGATACTATAAACAATAAACAGAAAGTAGGATATTTTTATGAACGAATAAAATGATTTCTAGTCATCGAACAGGTAATAAACTCAAACAAATAAGAGAGAGAATTATAGCGAAATTCTATAGTGCGATCATAATTCAGAAAAAAATTCACGCTATCCTTGACTCACGGTCCAAATCATATCCTTGAATGAGTTCAATCAGTTTGAAAATACGGGTAGCATCATTTCGGGATATTGCGTCTTCGTAAATGTTATGACCCAGATCACGGACGGTCCCGGCTGTTATCCTTCCATATATATGCCATGTCATACTGGACGACACATCTCGACTTTGACCGAGTGTGATAACAATTCCTGTTTCATATTTTCAGCGTTTACTCAAGAAATCTCATGTGGCTCTCATCCGCGATAAAGCCAACCTAATCAATTTTGTATCACATTGAAAATGTCAGGTGGCAGTTGGGCGTATATCGATTCATCAAAGAATAAAGAATAACCAGTTAGCAGATACAAATAATCTTGAATTAAGTTTGTCAACGACAAAATTATGTCTACTGATACAGAGAATAAGCGTGAGATTAAGAGTTTTCTTCCAAAAAATTATTTATAAAGTATCTAATTTTTCAGGACCAACTTCAATTGAATTCAAATAGACGTTCTTGGAACAAAAAATTCAATATAACAGGATGTTCCACGTAAGTCTAGCACAGCCGATGCAATTTTGTTTTTCAATGGAACACCGTGTATCATTTCGACTTTTCGAAAACTCCTTGATAAGCTGACTTCAACGAACTATAACATGTATGGTCTATATGAACCATCACAGGGTGAAATTCTAAAATTATTTATCATTTCCTTTGTGAAACAAATACATACATTTAGACTTATTTGACTGTTGAAGTCCAGCACAGCCGGTACACTGTACTGTACCCTGTATCATTTTATATTTTTGAAAACGTCTTGATAAGCTGACTTCAACGAATTATAATATGTATAGTCTATATGGTTACATGCACGGTGAAATTTTGATATTATTTAGCATGCGTAAAAACTACTCAATCGACGACTAACAATAAAAGAGAATCGGCCATCAATTTGTATTGTTATCTGTCAATTCCGTTAGCTGCTAAAATATTTTTGTTGAAATTTTACAGTGAAATATTGTATTTTTAATTAAAATCGTATTTCGTCCTGAATTAATAACGAAGTAGTTAATGAGACTCATCGAATTGAAATTTTAATGATGATCGATTACGGGGACATTTGCCTAATATCTCACAAGGTACTGTATCTAAAATCTGTGCACAGATCAGAGAAATTAGACACGTCGATCCTTTAAAAAGAAAACCGCACTTCCTAGAATCCTAGAAAATGATGTGAAAGTAGATGTTTTGTTAAATAATCAAGAAAACCTACATCAAAAGTGTACATCAAATTGCGGATCGAAGGATGCAGTTCTGCTGTTGGTACCATTATTTTTTCATATAAATCAACTTTCTTGTTAAACGGGAAAGTTAATCAGCAAAACTGTAGATATTGGTCAGGGAAGAATCCTGAATGGTTGCGTGAGACACATACTCAATATCCTCAGGAAGTTAACGTTTGGGCGGGTATCATAGATGGCTATATTATTGGCCCATTTTTAATAGAGGGAAATTTGTCAGCCGAAAATTATTTAAATATGATTAGGGTCGAAGTTGTTCCTGTTTTGTCAACCTTGTATCCGAATATTCTAGATCCGAACCTACCGAATGAAATTGTTTGGTTTCAGAACGAGGCAACACCACATTATGTTGCAATTATTAGAAATTACTTAAACGAAATCTTTCCAAATAAATGGATTGGTAGAAGAGGTAATATTGAGTGGTCAGAAAGATCACCAGACCTTACGCCTTTAGATTTTTTTCTGTGGGGTTAGGTATCTCAAAAACAAAGTATGCAGCACAACCAACTAGCATTGTAGATCTCAGAGAAAGGATAATAACAGAAATAAGAAATATTTCACCTTAAACTTTGAATAAAGGGAGGAGATTTATAACAGATAATGTTATTGCCAACCATTAGACGAAGAGCATTTTGAAAATTTTTTTGAATGTATTACAGTCAAATAAGTCAAATTTGTGTATTTATTTTTTAAAGGAAATGATAAATAATTCTAAAATTTCACCCTGTATTTATCCATATAGACCATACATGTTATACAGGGTGGCTCTTTTAAAGTGTGACAAGGTAATATCAAGAAAACAGCTGATTTAAAAAAAATTTAAGTGATGCTATCAGGACGTTGTGGGACACAATTTGGAAGCATCAGTGATTTTGTAACTCTCATCACTTTTTAGGGGGGTAACTTTTAAAAATTATATGGAAAGGTGTATAAAAAAGTATAAAAAACAGGATAGCACGTATCAACAAAAAACTAGAATCAAACAACAAATAAACACTAATAAAATGAATTCCAAAAACAACATCATAGCACCTTTAAGAATAATTTTCTGGAATGTCAGGAGTGTCAACAAGAGAAAACCCGAACGTCAAATCCTTTTGAAAGAAGCAAACATCTTTATATGTGTAGAGTCTTGGCTCAATCCAGATGATAAATTTAGGATTTCAGAATTTTCAACCTTTCGTCAGGATTAAACCCATTCACGAGGAGGAGGAATTCTCATATTAATACGGAAGAAGCTGTCCTTTGTAAAGTTAAGTAACATAACTGCTCCCGACCAATCCTTTGAGATCTGCGGCATAAAAGTCACAAATACTATCCCTTATATCGACTTAAAATCATGCTATAGAGTACCTGGAACTACTCTAACACAGTACCAATGGGACTCCATCATCAACAACATGGATGGGTCCAACCACTCAATTTTAGTAGGAGATTTCAACGCTCAACAGAGAACATGGAACTGCACAGCTACTGATAGAAATGGTGAGAGGCTTAACAATAGTATAACTAACAGTAACTTAATTATTGTTAATGAAGACTCCGTAACCCCCATAGACTCGTCTCATAGAGTAATGTCCAATATTGATCTTGCCTTCTCAACAAGCAACCTCGCAGATAAAATAAACTGCCAAGCAATCGACGAAACCTGGGGTTCGGACTATTTCCTCTGATCCTCAACATCAACGTTGGAAAAATATTCTTAAAAAGGTATCATTCAAACTTAAATCACTCAAAACGAACTGGAACAAACTAGAGCCTCTCTTAGAATACATCTACCCTTCCTTCTTATCACTCGAATACGAAAATCTAACTCCAACTGAAAAATATCAACACCTAATAAACAAAATCTCAAATGCTGTAAAAGAAGTAACTCCTCGCAATAAAATAACTGACAAAAGATCAAATAATCCCGTTTCTTAGTGGGACAGCGAGTGCAACACAGTCAAGAGGCCAAGACGAGCAGCCTTCAGAAAGTGGGAACACTCATTGGCGATAGAATATTATATATCATTCAATAAACAATGCGCCATTGCCATCCAAAAAAAGAAAAGAATTCAACAACATCAATCTTCTTACACGTCCGAAATATGTCTAAAACACATGTAAAGTGCTAAAAAATAAGTGGGTCAAAATTGAGTCCAATAATGTAAGCAATTTCAGCTCTAAAATATCAACAGCGATGGGCAAAATAAGCCCTCCGTGGGTTGCTTATGACCCTGAATGGATCCCACAGTGTGCGAGCAATCCCTTTTTCGAGGCTAACTTCGACTTTACCAAATTTAACATCGCACTAGAATCGAAAGACAACAACTCAGCTCCAGGATTTGATGGAATAGACTTTGAAATCCTAAAAAAACTACCCATCAAGATCAAACTCATACTCCTAGATGTCTTCAATTCGTTCATCCACTTCATTGACATAGCGGACGGCGCTAGCGTAAGACCAATCGAACTATCTTCATGCTTATGTAAACTGTTCGAGACCATCACTAAAAACAGACTTCAGTGGTGGGTAGAATACTACAAACTCCTCCCCGAAAGCCAGTCTGGTTTCAGGAAAGGAAAACCGTGGTATGACAACTTACTCAGCCTGTCACTAAACATAGAACAGGCCTTCCTCGAAAAAAATGACGTATGTGGAGCATTTGATAATGTCGACTGTGATATATTGCTAACTAAACATGCCGCATGGAATATCCCGGACAAAACAGTCAGGTTCATAAAACAAATCACCTACGACCGTCATGTGTACTCGATGGACAATGAAATTAACAGAGTTATAAATAAAGGCGTTATCCAAGGAGGGGTACTCAATGCCCTTTTATACCTACTCTATGTATCGAAAATAGTTGAAATACTGCCCGCATATATCAGTATCTCAATTTTCCGACGACATCGCAATTTATTCAACTACGGCATCTATCAAAGAGTGCAAGAGTACGTTGGAAGAAGCCATCGAGGCAATAAGAACCAATTTATATGAACTGGGTGTGGAGTTGGCTCCCCATAAAACTGTTCTGATACATTTCAACAAAAAGAAGATAAAGTCAGGAGAAGCTGAGATCAAAGCCCAAAAATATATCATCAAATCGAGCCCAAACGTTCGCTTCTTAGGCTTATACTTCGACCACGATATGTCATTCAATACTCAGGTAAAAGAAATCCAATGAAAAGGAGCCAGAGCACTAAACATCATCAAATTCCTCCGTGGAACATGGTGGGGCGCAAATCCAGAAACTCTCCTAAATTTGTATACAAGTTATATACGCTCAATAATAGACTATTCCAGCTTTATCTATTTTCCTTATCAGAAAAGAAACATTGCTTCCATAGAAAGCATCCAAAACACAGCCATCCGACTCTCTCTAGGATACAGAATCAGTACACCCACAAATGTATTATTGGCTGAAACCAAACTCACATTTATCCAAGAACGATCTAAAATGCTATGCTCCATGTGTCTGAATAAAATATCGTATTCAAACTCTTCTCTACATAGCACTATCGAAATCTTCCGAAAATCATGCACTAAAATCAAAAGAAAACGTAAATCCATCTTAAGGCAATGCATCGAGAATCTAGCTGACACGTCAATAATCATAAACACTGGTCAGAGAAGTCACGATTACAGTACGCTAGTGCCTCCATTCCCTTTGATGAGAAACTAGGCAGAAATCAGGTGCGCTGGTGATCTAAACACCTCCTTAAATCTATTCATCACCAAAGAAAATGCACTGGCAATCTACACTGACGGCAGCAAAATTCCTGGTAATATTTCTGTGGGATCAGCATGTGTTTGCCCATCACTAAATACCCAGAAAAAAATATCAATCAACCCCAAGGCGTCCGTGTACACTGCGGAGTGCATCGCTATAAACAATGCCTTAGACTTAGCCCTACAAAATACGGACAAAAAATTCTTCATCTTCTGTGATTCTCTTAGAGCTCTTCAAACATTAAAAAACACAAAAGAAAATACAAACCTAAACCCATACATCCTAGAAGTCAAGAGAAAATACAATATCTTCAGCAGTCAATCCCCAATGCAACAAAATATAAAATTCTTCTGGTTACCAGCATACATGGGAATAAAATTAAACGAAGAAGCAGATGCACTCGCTAGAAAAACACTAATGAACAATTTGACAATTCCATCCTCATCCCCTTCACGGATCTATACGAGAACCTAACCAAAACTGCAACAAATAATACTCTGAATCAAGTGAAATACATAGGAAAGGTTAAAGGCAAGAATTACTTTGAATTATATCACAGTGATCATCCCGAACCATGGTTCTCCCACAAAAACCTCCCAAGAAAACTGATAGTGACCATCAATCGTTGTAGAGCCAATCACTATAACCTAGCTGAATCCTTAGGTCGGCTTGGAATCATTGAAGATCCCAAATATAAGTGCGGGAAAAGCAATGAAAACCTAAATCACATCCTGTGGCAATGTGAAGTGTACAACAGCCAAAGAGACGTGCTTATGAACCAACTAAATTAGATCAATCTGTTCCTTCTAATGAATGTTGAGGGTATCCTGTCTTCACCCAATATACAGATGCATCCTACAGTTTTTCGATAATTGTGAAATTAATATTTGAATATAGTCAATTGTAATTAAAATGTTTGTAGTTTAGCCGAAATAAGTCTCATTTGAGACTTCAGGGGTTCAAATAAAAAAAATGGAAAGGTGTAATTTTTTTCAGATTCGTAATCTCCAGAAAAAATTGCGTTAAAGGGCAGATTTCGTAATGAATCCTATATGGGAGATTAGTTAATTCTTCAATTTGCTTAACTCATATCTCGATGACGGAATAAAAAGAGTGCATTTTTTCATAAGTTTTGCAACATTAGTCACCATATCTTTCGTTCTTTTAAAGTATCTTTAAATTATATATGACCAACCAACAAATTTAAGAAATTTTTAATCTAGGATTAAAATTAATAGGAGATTACATTTGATTATGAAATCGGCCCTAAATCCAAATATAATTTAATGTCAATGTCAATATAATAATATATATAATATATAATAATAATAATATATATAATATATAATAATAATATATATATATATATATATATATATATATATATATATATATATATATAACAGATTAAATAAGTTAGGTAATCGTTTAACAGTAAGCAGTGGTATACGAGCCTATGTCATGGTGATGCGCTGCTGATATATTTTGACATCTGTAACAATTTTCGTAAATTGTCTCCACATTTCGAGAGTTATTCTAATGTATCCTTTGATAATTAGTGTTGATTTTAATTATTTGCTATAAACATATTGACATTGAAAATGACATAAAATTATGTTTGGATTTAAACGTGGCTTTTTCTGTAGATGACGAATTTGAAAAGAAAAGTACACTATTCCATTTAATTTTTAAAAGTTACCGCACCCCTAAAAAGTAATGAGAGTTACAAAATCACTCATTCGTCCAAATGGTGCCCTACAACGTCTTGCTGCATCACAGCAAGTTTATTTTTTTTATATCATCAGTTTTCTAAATATTGATTAACTTGCAACACTTTAAAAGGACCACCCGATATATCAATAGTCGGCTTATCAAATACTACTCAAAAATACAAAATTTTATAGGGTGTTCCATTGAAGAAAAAAAAGTGTATCGGCTGTGCTAGACTTACGGGGAACACCCTGTTTATTTAAATTTTTGTTTGAAGAACATCTAATTGAATTCAAAAGTCGAAGCTTTCGAGCGTTCTCCTCAATTATCTAAAATAAGGCAAAAAATAATGTTATTCCATAACTGGTATCCACATTGTATATATTCTATCGATTCCCAAAAAGCTTTTGACAAAATAAATACAATAACTCTTTGAACTATTATAAGAAGAAGACACTTTAAACACACTCGGCACTTAATAAATGCGATTAAAACCTCATATATAAATAATGGTTGTAGAAGTCCATTCTCGAAGTGAAGTGAAATGGTAAGACGAAAAAGAAACTCAAGGTCTTCTCCAAAGTTTATTCTTAAAAGTTAATTATTGATGAGACATGCTTCGAGATTGTACAATCTCATTTTCAATCAGAAGGTTCAAAGTTCTGTAACAAATTATATTATAAAATATTGAAATGTAAAGTGACAAAATTATGTAGTTAAGATACAAAATGGTGGATAGTATACTCACATGGAGATGAAAATATGATTTTTTTTAGAAAAAGGAAAAACTAAAAAAACTAGACAAACGATCCCAATCCAATGCAAAATTAAAAAAGAAATAGATTATCCCATTATAAAAATAAAAATAAAATAAAGTGAAATTCTAAAACAAAAAACAGAAAACGAAACTCCACGTCACATTTTCAGAAGTCTGAGTGCCCGTGCCCGGTGACTACATCTTTGGTCAGCTGATGGTAAAAGAGATATATTTCTGGTCGGGGATCGTTTAAATAATTTTTCAATTACCTACATGTAACTAGATAACTAGAGCCATCTAATGTTGGTTAGTGAAAATTTTGAAGTTTAATAAAGATAAAAATTAAGCTTCACAAGAAATCCGAAACATTTTCCAACGCCATAACAAGGAAAGTATGCTTCTCCACCCATAACATAATTTATAGGATGTTGGTTCATGTTAAAGACCAGGTCAACCTTCTAGATAGATCCGGAGTTTACGATATCTCTTGTTCCGATTGCCCAGCCAAATACATAGGTCAAACTGGCAGAAAAATGAGTATTAGAATAGATGAACACGCTAAAATAATAGATAAATATAAATCTTTGTTTCTTACTACACCTTATTACCATATCAATTCGAAAAGTTATTTCGCAAATCATGTAATCAATAATAAACACACCTTCAATATCAACAATGATGTCAAAATATTAGACCATGCTCCAAAAGGCCGGTTGTTGAACATCCTAGAGATTTTTGAGATCAATTCCAACAATAATAATCCACGAACCATATCACTCAACGAACAAAGCAACTTTGACTGCATACAGTACTTCAACTTCTTAAACTTTTGAACTTGTTTATAAACATTTTATTTTGTTGTTGTGCTTCTCCTAACCTAACCTAACCTTACCATTTACATTATTTGTATCTTTATTAAACATCAAAATTTTCAATAACCAACATTAGATGGCTCTAGTTATCTAGTTACATGTAGGTAATTGAAAAATTATTTAAACGATCCCCGACCAGAAATATATCTCTTTTACCATCAGCTGACCAAAGATGTAGTCACCGGCCACGGGGGGCACTCAGACTTCTGACAATGTGACGTGGAATTTCGTTTTTTGTTTTAGAATTTGACTTTATTTTATTTTTATAATGGGATAATTCATTTCTTTTTCAAGTATAAATTTTAATTTTGCATTGGTTTGGGATCGTTTTTCCAGTTTTTTCTTTTTCTTAAAAAAAATTCATATTTTCATCTCCATGTGAGTATACTATCCACCATTTTGTATCTTAACTACATAATTTTTTCACTTTACATTTCAATATCTTATAATATAATTTGTTACAGAACTTTGAACCTTTTGATTGAAAATGAAATTGTACAATCTCGAAACATGTCTCATCAATAATTAACCTTTAAGAATAAACTGTGGAGGAGACTTTATGTTTCTTTTTCGTCTAATATATAAATGTTCGAATAGTGTTTGTAATAAATGGAAAACTAACAGAAGACCTTTAAACCAACAAAGGATGCTGACGCACCAACTATCTTCAATATATATGTTACGGGATTTGTAACAATTAAAACTTTTTTAAAAACTTTATTTATTTAAACTTGTTTCACAACTTGTAGTTCAGTTTGACTTTACAATATTTAATTTTGAAAATAACAATCTGACTTAAAAGGTGACTTCAAAAGTGATTGAAGTGGAGAAGGATCCAATATTTATACCTTCTGTGTTATGACGTCACTAATTACGTTTCAGAACCTTTATGGTAAACAAGTGCAGGTGCCTTTTTGATGATTTTACAAATAAAGGTTCTGGATGTTTCTCTAGTAATAAAGTACCAAATATTGCGTCTTTGATGAATTTGCAGGTTTCAAGGAGAAACATTAAAACAATAGGAAACTTGATATGAGCGTCTGAGAGAAGAACGTAGAAGATTATTTTAGATAAGTAACAATTAAAATTAGTATGTGACGCAAATTAATCAAAGTATAATCAATATTATACAAGATGTGGTTAGCATATAACAACTCCCCTTTTACAAAAAAAGTTTTTGCTATGCGAAAACTTTTAAATGATAAAAATATAAAAATTAAATTGATTAAAATATTATAAATCTGCAATACAATAGGACAATATTTTAAACATAGTGTTTTAATTTAATTCGTATTCTTCATATTCTGGATGAACACTGGGTCTTCTTCTGGGTAGAAAGGATTTCCATCGACCAACGTTTTTATCTGGTGGTTGTGGTGGATCATGAGGTGCTACTGCGATGCTCATTCCTGTAGGTCTTCTTCGTTTACATTTACAAAATATATAGAGCATAATGAATGCAATTATTAATACTATTACTATATAAGTAAACCATGAGATGTTCTTTGTTATAAAAGGTTCATTTATAATTTTGTCTAAATTTTCGGAATATTCATTCAATTTCTGTTGAGCGATGTTTAGATCTTCAGTATCTAATGTGTTGAGTTTCAAAGGTTTTAATTTTGGTAAAAACCTTTTTTCTGGTAAATCTTTACAACATTCATATGGTATTATTACAGGATTGATTTTATAGGTAATATTTTTGTAAGATTCGATAATATATTTCGATCTTATTCTAGTACTTCCAATAAATGCATTACAATTTGGTTTCAATTTTAGTATAGAGTTTCCATTAATTACTCTAGTAACTGGTTCTTGATTATTACAAGTTATAGTTATAAATAATGGATCAGAAACGATGATAATCCATACATTTGTGGATATTTCTTTTACATTATAATCTTTAGCAAAAAGTAGCGACACTTCACAAATTCTTGGAATTTCGGTCTGTTGTTTGAGAAGTTGAGCTTCACAGATAGAATTACTGTCAATCGGTAAAGGCAACATATCAAAGCATAATTTGAATCTGAAGCCAAGATCTTTACATTTATCTAAACTAGATAAGGTAACGTAAAACATAGAATCATCATCTTTAGCAACATATTTTTGACTTGTTGAAATAACATGATGAAGTCCAGTTCGATTGTCTTTAGTTGGTAAAGGGTAGATTCTATATACTTTATATATTTCTGGATCAACTAAGGGAATTTTGAGAATATACATGATTCTTGAGTTATCTTGAAAAGCATGAAGTTCTATAATTTCAAAATACTTGGGAATATTTTTAAGTTCCACTGGTAGGGGTAAATTAACATTTTTGAGTGAATTAGAGATTTGCAATAATTCTTGAGATCTCTTGGTTTTATTATAGAAGAGTGTAAAACTTGTAATCTTGCAAAAGTAATTCCATTCAGAATGTCATTCAAACTGTTTTCTAGAAATAATAAACTTTCAGAAAGTTTTTCACATATCTCAAGTATATCTAGTTGAGATTTATAAAATGATAAGTTATCTGTTATATCATAAATTGATTTTTCAATATTTTGAATGTCATTATTAAATGTTGATTCGTCTATTTGAAGTTTATGAATTGTATTATTAAAATTCTTTATTACTGATGTTGTTACTGATATTTGATTTTTCATCAAATTCTCTAACTCATGATCATCATGCATTAACTTATTGATACAATTTGAATAATATTCTCCATCACTGGCATCTAAGTTGCCGGTTATAAATTTCCATACTGTGCCTACACCGTTGAGTAAACCTCTTTTAAATCTAAAGTTATTATAATTTTCTGTATCAATTGTAACTTCATTGAATTTCTGCTCAACATCTGTCATAGATTGTTTCAGTAAACTTATATGCGTTTTAACTGTTGTATAAAAAGTTTTCATCCTATTTGTAGGTTTTTCTACAAGATCTTCTAAACTTTGTATAATTCTATTATTCTGAAGAATAGAATTTTTAATTGGTAATATATCATGGTAAACAATGAGTGTCCATTTAGAATTTGATATTTGAAGGTATGATTCCTCATTAAAATATATTCCTAGTGTATTTGGTATTGGGTCAATTGAATATTGACATAAGATATAATTACTTAGAATAACTAAAATTAATATTAACGATTTCTTCTTCAAGTTGTTCATTATTTGCGAACTATACCTGAAAAGAAATTTATAGCTCAGTATGTGGTATCATTCTATCAAAATTAAATTTACTTTTCATTCCTGTTTGTTCATTTAACACCATAGCTGCATTTTGTAAAATTTCAATTATTTGATAAGGACCATTAAATTTATTTTTTAATTTATCGCTGATTTGAGATTCCTTAATGTATACTCTATCTCCGATGTTAAATTCATAACGTTTTTCTGGAATCTTCTGATCATATCTAAATTTTGATTTTTCTTTGGAATCTTGGGTTCTCTGACGGGCAATTTGATAAAAATACTTAATTCGATTATTTAGATCTCGTATATATTTTGAGATTATTTCTTTTTCATTATATAAAGTTTCTGGAGGTCTGCCTGCTGTATGACCAAAAATTAATTCATAAGGTGTAAATCCATGAGTCTTATTTTGTGAATTATTATAGCAAATGACTGCATAAGGTAAGCAGTTAAGAGGGTGTTCATTTGGGTTATCGCTTAAGTGTGCTCGAATGATTTCAAGAAGAGTAGCATTGAAACGTTCTACCGATCCATTTGATTGTGGATGCCCTATACTTGAATAAGAGATTTTGATATCATATAATTTACAAAGATCTTTTAAAAGTACATTATTGAATTCTTTTCCAGAGTCGCAATGAATTCTAATCGGTGTTCCGTAGTGTTGGAAAAATAATAACAAGGTGTTAACTATATTTTTTGCTGTTTTATTCTCAATTGCATATGCTTGTGTGAACTTTGTTAGTTCATCACGAATTACTAGGACATAATTTTTTGTTGGAATCTCTACAATATCTAAATTTATTCTCTCAAATGGTGTTCTTGGAGATTCTGTAATAACTAAAGGTGATGATAGATTTGTTCTACAAATCTTAGTTTTTTTGCATGTCTCACAAGATTTTATAAATTTTTCAACATCTTTAGTCAGACCTAACCAATTATATTTTTCCTTAATTCGCCTGATAGTTTCATTAATGCCACGATGTAAATTCTTCTTTCCATTGTGGTATTGATCGAGTATTATTGGTATATCCTCTTTCTCTGGAGTTTGAACTACGTTTTGACAAATTTTGAATTTAATATCAGTTTCATCAGAAAAGATGTAACATAATATTTCTAGAATTGGAAGATTTAAGTTATTTTCAACTGCATAGACTTTATTTGGGTCGATTTCTCTTTTATATTTATAAATGGAATAGAATAATCTTTCATTTACTTCATCTGGATTGAAAGGTATACATATAATATAATAAGTTCTTCTCTTAACTTTACAACTATGAACAATATTAATTTTGTTGAAATTGAAATCTAAATCTTCTTCGTATATATCTTTAAGAATTTCATCATGTAAATTATTTGTATGATTTTGCCACATTATTGTTATTATGTCTTTATTAAATCTATCTAATAGTTGTTCATTAGAGTATTCAACTTTCGAATAATCTATGAGAGAGGTTGTCTTGTAAAGTTTGCAAAAATTTCCGAACTCTACTGATATTTCATCTACTGTTATTTCTTCTTCTTCTGCATTATCTGTTTCACTGTCAGATTTATTAGATGTTAATATTTTTGAACTTAACTTAGAGCATTCCTTGAAATAATTAATTTTGATTCTTGATAATGCATCCGCATTTTTGTTAATTTTGCCTGGTTTGTATAATATCTCGTAATCATATTCCTCTAATTTTAAACGCCAACGTGCTAATCTGCTACCTGGATCTATAATCGAGAATAACCATGTAAGCGGACGATGATCTGTTATTAATTTGAATTTTCTTCCATATAAATAAGGCCTAAAATATTTTACTGCCCATACGATTGCTAGAAGTTCACGTTCAATTGTACTATATCGGGTTTCTGCTGGACACAACGTTCTTGATGCGTACGCGATAGGTAGATCGCTATTCAGTTGACCTTGCGATAGTACAGCACCAATAGCAAAATTACTTGCATCAGTTGTTAAAATGAAAGTTTTTTCAAAATCGGGATAAATTAATATTGGAGATGTTATTAGAAATTTCTTTAAGGTTTCAAAAGAATCTCTACAATCTTGATTGAAATTAAAGGGAATATCTTTCTGAAGTAACTTTGTTAAAGGTTTTGAAATTTTAGCGTAATTTGGAATAAATCGTCGATAATATCCGGTCAATCCTAAGAATGATTTAATGTCTTTTTCATTTTTAGGTTCTGGAAAATTATTAATTGCATCAATTTTCTGTGGATTGGGTTGAACTCCTTCTTTAGTTATGACGTGTCCTAAATAGGCAACTTCCTTTCGAAGAAATTCACACTTCTCTGGTTGTAATGTTAAATTCGCACTTCTAAGTCTGGTAAAAACTTCTTTCAGTCTAGAAATATGTTCATGAATTGTTGGGGAATAAACTATGATGTCATCCATATATACGAGGCATCTTTCATTTTGCAATCCTAATAAGACGTTGTCCATAACTCTTTGAAATGTAGCGGGCGCGTTTTTCAAACCAAATGGCATTCGAATAAATTCGTAATGACCATTTTCTACTGTGAATGCGGTTTTTTGAATATCAGGTTTGTCTCTATTAGATGAAATCCAGAAGCTAAATCGAGTGTTGAAAAGTATTGACACTTACCGAGTTGATCAAGTAAATCCGAAATATTAGGTAAAGGATATTTATCATCAATAGTAACCTCATTTAATTTTCGATAGTCGATTACGATACGCCATTTCTGTTTTCCAGATGCGTCTATTTTCTTTGGAACTACCCATACTGGAGAAGAATATGGACTAATTGAATTTTGAATTATTCCTTGTTCAAGCATTTTAGAAATTTGAGATTTGACCTCTTCTTTATGGATATGTGGATATCTGTATGATTTGGAGACAACTGGCTTTGAATCAGAAACATTAATTTTATGTTTAACTTCATTAGTAAATGATAAAATATCGCCATCTAAGTAAAATATATCCGAGAAATCTAAGCATATCTGGGTTATCATTTCTTTTTCTTCTAAATTTAAATGTTCAAGTCTGAGTTGATTTCTGATATTTTCTTCTCTATTATAATTTTGAGTATTTATTTGAGATATATGATTCATTTCGTAATTTTGAATAGACTCTAATGATAAATCTGAAAAATCTACTGTTTTCGATATTGCATTAGTATTTACTATAGTTGTAAGGAATTCTCCTTTCTCATTAATCTTCACAAGTGCATTTGGTAAACGAACTTTTTCTTTCACTTGGGATAATAAAATAGCATCCGTATTTCGTAAATTGGAAGTTAATTTGAATACTTGCTCTGTACGTGGTTCTATATTTATAATATTAGAATGAGGGTTTTGAATTTTCGAATTGTCAGTTAAATCTTCAGTTATTATTGAATTTTCTACTTTATATAAAGGTATGACTCTATATTTTGTAATCAATTTTCTGTTGGTTATGTCTATAACACACTGATAATGTTCTAGGAAATCTAATCCTAATAATCCATCAAATTCAATATTAAGATCATAAATATAAATTTTGTGCGGATCGTCTGATTTTCCAAAAGGTATCATAACTGATTCATTAATCGGAATTCTATGTTCTGTTATTCCTTGTATAGTAATATTTTCTTTAGATCGATTATGGTAATTTTCGCAAGTTTTTCTTTTGAAAACTGATATTCCTGCACCTGAATCTATTAGAATTTTGAATTTATTAGACAAATCTTCTATATAATAAAGTCCCTGTGAACTAATAGTACACAGAGGTGTTTCTATACGAAAGTTTGTTCTAATTTCTCTTGCTTCACTGTGTTTATATGGTGGGTTTGGTTTTTTAATGATGTCTTTTGGGAAATTTCTTCTAAAGGTGGTGGAGCATCTTGAATCTGGGATTCGTGAAAATTTTGATTTTGATATTCATTTTGTGGACTGAAGTTATACTGATCATCTTGATAATCATATTCGTTGGGATTGGAATATTGATTATATTGATTGACATCTTGTGATTCGGAATAAGTGTAATCGAATTGATCAGCTTGGGATTATCGTTATAATAATATTCATCTGGATAATAGTTGTCACAATTAAAATGATGTGCTCTTTGATTATTCGGACGAAAAATTGGATTTGGACTTTCAAATTTCTTTTTTTGAAGATTGGGATGGGGGATTGGACCATTGCTAGAATTATTTGGATTTGAAGGTTTCGATACTTGGGAATTCGGTTGACTTTGTTGACTAAAATTTCTGTTTGGATAAAACTGATTTGAATTATTGAAACTTTGCTGAGGATTGAATCTTTGTGGGTTTTGGAATTGTTGTCTTGGATCATTATTATGTGAGTATCGAATGTTCTGTTGTTGCCTTTGCCTACATTCGTTAACTGTATGCCCTGACTTTTTACAAAAATTGCATAACTTGACTGGAGTATTTTTATTATTCTGTTTGAATTTCTGTGTCTCAAAATAATGTAATTGCATTTCTCGTTTAATGCGGCCGATTGCAGAAACTATATCGTTAGGGTTACTGGCACGTATTATCTGACCAATGCGAGGTTCAAGACCTGTCAACAATGTGTTAAGACACATATTTTCTATTAATCTCGTCTGTGCATTTTTCTCATCAGGATTCATGCGTTGTTTATTTATAGCTGCGTATAATTTAGAGTTCAAGGTTTGTAATCTTGATACGAATGTTAATGGTGATTCATTCGGCATCTGTCTTATTCGTTGCAAATCTTGTATAAGCGAATTTAGATCACGGGAGTCGCCAAAATGTGTTTCTAATAGATTTTTAATTTCGTTCCATGATTCTGGATTGCGAGAATTAACTAATTCTGCTGCAACTCCTTTCAATTTATTTTTTATATGTAATACTAGAAAAATTTTCTGATCACCTACTGCCATACGGGTTGCTATGTCGCATGAATTTATAAAAGTAGTTAGAAAAATTTGATTTCCATCATATTCGGGAATTAGTGAAAAAAATTTCAGACAGCCTATATGGTTCTATCTGAGATTGTGTTGTATTTGCTTCAGTTGTTTCTGTCATTCTGAATGTATTTCTTAGTTAGTGTAAATTAATATTAATGGTAGATAATATTTAACGAAAGACAATAGAACTTTGTTTTCTTTGTTTCAAATGAGAATAGAATCAATATAAAAATGTAATGAAAGTGTGATTCTCTGCTTACGTTTTCCTTTTCTTTCGTTTGGGAAGTTGTGGGTTGTCTTCAGGACTCGAGCAGATGAAATCCTACTTCGTACGTGTCGACTACAGTTGGGTGATTCTCGACTCTCAATCCTGCTGCCGAAGAGACCGTCTTTTCTAGATGAAATCCTACTTCGTACGTGTTGACTACAGCTAGATGATGATCGATCTTCGCTCCCTACTGCCGAAGAGACCGTCTTCTTGAGTTGGAGACTTCTTGTTTCTTTGGGGCTTGCTTCTCCCATAAAGGTTAGGAAACCACTGTTGATTCTGCTGCCAACGTTTGGGAATCCTACTGACTGCGCCAATTTTTGTTACGGGATTTGTAACAATTAAAACTTTTTTAAAAAACTTTATTTATTTAAACTTGTTTCACAACTTGTAGTTCAGTTTGACTTTACAATATTTAATTTTGAAAATAACAATCTGACTTAAAAGGTGACTTCAAAAGTGATTGAAGTGGAGAAGGATCCAATATTTATACCTTCTGTGTTATGACGTCACTAATTACGTTTCAGAACCTTTATGGTAAACAAGTGCAGGTGCCTTTTTGATGATTTTACAAATAAAGGTTCTAGAAGTTTCTCTAGTAATAAAGTACCAAATATTGCGTCTTTGATGAATTTGCAGGTTTCAAGGAGAAACATTAAAACAATAGGAAACTTGATATGAGCGTCTGAGAGAAGAACGTAGAAGATTATTTTAGATAAGTAACAATTAAAATTAGTATGTGACGCAAATTAATCAAAGTATAATCAATATTATACAAGATGTGGTTAGCATATAACATATATGATCATTTAATGCCTGAATGGAAATACACATATGGCAAAGACATACAGCTGGATAAATTCACAATCTTGAATATTCTTCTATCTGCTACAACCTTATAATATTCTCTTATTTGATATAGAATATCTGAACTCAGAGAAAACTAAAACGTACTCAATAAGATCGAAAATAGTTATTGATGCTAAATAAATAAAGAAAATAAATACTTCAATTACCTGGAATGTGACTTGGAAAGTGACTTTTCAACTGATTATAATTTTGATTTAGACAGATTTAATAAAATATGTGGAAATATAAACTGAGATCTAAAAAACGGAGCCGGTAACAACTCGAAAAACAATGCAAATTGTAGTTTGCAGAGGTGAGTAATGCTAATGACGAAGAAGATCAAAATGCATTATTGATGTAAATAATAGATGCAAACTGGTGAGTGACTGGAAATGCTCTACTCAAGATTTACTCTAAATGTGGGTTATGAATATAATACGTCAAGTTGTAATTTTATGGAGGAAATTTTGGGGGCAGTGAGAAGCGATAGAATCACTTGATGATAATGAACCATTAAAGCAAAATTCTTATACAAAACAACATACCAAAAATTGTATTGGTGTGGTTCGGTTCCTACTGAGCGTATGCGAAAGATTTGAGATTTTTTTGTTTAGTTCTGCAGAATATAGCTTTCACCTCGAAAAGTTATACATTGGGAGTGTTTTTGGGGATTCTATAAAAATATTGCAATACCTACTAACTCTGATATATGGCAGCAAAATTAACTAGCCGTTTCCAGGCACAAGGAATGCGATTTTTGGAGGCAAGTAGGGGATTTACGAAACGAGATAAAGTTAGCACATAGAAATTAATAACATAGTTTTTGCATAAATGAAAAAATAAACGAATATAGAAAGAACTGGAAATATATTATAGATATTTTATTTATTTCGCCTGCGACGTGAATTGCGAAGGCGTCCCAAGGATGTTCCAGTGCCAAGTGTCTCTTTAACCCTGTTTGATTTAGTTGGTTATGATGCTTATTACCAACCCAAGGGTACCTTGCAGAGAGGCAACTGACCAGCACCTGGCTGATGATGTCGGTCGTCCACACCCAGGCCGTACTATTTACTGCCTTACTTCGATGATCAAGTCAGCCAGTGAAAGCCTCGCAAGCAAAAAGCTTCTTTCAAAGGAAAAAGTAACGTGTGATTACCACGAAAAAATGGGTAGCGTCATGATATATTGAAGAGGCCAGCCTCAGCTGCAGATATACTGGCACCGTCGTTGATTCATTTGGACGCCTGTATTTTTTTACGTTTCCGGGTACGCTTCACTCTGTCATATCAATATGATTTTGTATGGGTATCTCTGGATTGCTCTTGTGAAGCCTTTTCCATCAGCATACTTACTAGCAAGTCAAAATGTAAACTAAACGAAATCGAATTTATGTGACGCATCCAAACGGCCTCAATATGGCGGCGCTTTCCCTTACGCTACGCCGCGCGTGATGCGTCACAGTCCTTTCTGAACGTAAAAATCTTTAATGCTTTAACTATCGAGTGGTGTAATTAAATCAAAGATGATGTCTAGCTGCAAAGCCAAAATGTAACCCCCGATTTTGTTATCACCATTTTTCTGAATTGCCTCCCATCATGGGAATCAAATTTAAAGATGTACTCTGGTCCACCATATACAAGAGCTAGAAACAGGAGGGTAAACTGTTTTTGCTTCGCCATACTGAGTTGATATGCTGAAACTGAAAACTAAATACTGTATATATGAAAGGAGATAGATTAAAAATTCACTGCGCCGATCTTCTGTGCAAATACTCATTTTTTTTTAGAGGGTTGCATGTCGCTCGTATTTATTATCAAAACGCTTCTTTGGATAGTGCTGATGGAGAAATAATATGCTAGATTCTCTTCAATAATGTATCATGAATATTGGTGCATGTTTACGTTTAAGAGAAACGTTTTCCATACACCGTAAAATTTATTTGAGTTTTTTGTTATTTTCTTCCATACGGAATTAGTTCGTGTTGTATATACCGAATGCTTTTAAAAAAGCAAAACCTTTAGTCTTAATCAGTTTTTAATCTTGTTTGCATCATCTTAAGTTTTTATGTATATCTATTATATTATTAAAACGCTAAGCCTTGAACTGTGGAGATTGTATATATTCGAACATGAGAATGATGATAATGAAAGTTTTAGATAGATAGAAAATCTAACAATTATTCATTATATTTTATAATTAGCCTCTCTTGTTCACACTCATGTCAATATTATAATATGCTCAAAACTAAAATAAAGAGATGAAAGAAGAACATTTATTTGTATTGTGAAAATTAAATATGGTTGATATTATTAAAATCCAATACAACAACTAATGGAAAATGTTTTCAAAAATTTGAACAACTTCAGAGCTAGAACACCTTGAAAGAAAAGTTATCTAAAATTAGTAAATCTTTGAACATATTTATTAAAATCTTTATTGCCATTCAAAAATGTGAAATAATGAACCTTATATAAAAACTAGAACCTACTTGCTTAGATGATGCACTGAAAAATATGCATTCTATTAGTATCGGTAATATTGAGGTGTCAATATGCTTCAAACTTCAAAATTACCATTATCGAAAGAATAAATACTATTTTATATTTTTCAGTGCACTATATAATAAAGTTTGTCCTAGTTTTTGAAATTTGCAAATTATTCTGAAAGTACTTGATCAACCATGATCTGTTATACTACCATAGAAAAATATAATATAGATACTAAATGGTTTCGGCACATTTGAAGATATAATTAAACAATGAATTTGTTTATCGCTGTCAATTTGAAATTTCTTAAAAAAACTCCTCTGTTATTAAGCATAGTGTACAATTTTAATTTACAGGAAGTTTCTGGCAACTATATACCGATTATACTACCACCAGTCGAGGTTATAATCGAAGAAAAACGAACCATCTACACGCAACTCTTTCATTAAGAATTTTCCGACTAATAGAATCGATTTAGCATAAAATTATTTTACCATCAAACATGTAATAAAGGCGACGTAAAAATATGTCTTTCTCTGTTTTATTATTTGATTGTAATAGCATTACATTATAATATCAGAAAATAAGAATAATTTGATATTCGAAATGCTTTTATAACTGTACCTACGTATGTCTCCAAAAATGGTTGTGATTTTTGACCACCTCCCAAGCAGAAGATGTTACAATTCGACTGTTTTTTTTCTTTTAATGTTTGTTCACGCCTTTCGCATAGTAAACGTGTTCCGATTTCGGTAATATAGGAGTGATGGGAAATAGTCCTATATTTAATAGAAACCGAGAAAAAATTCATTCGCTTTCGCCACTTTTTTTTTTCTAAAATCTAAAATTTAAGAGAGAGCAACAGATGCAGTCATTTAATAAATAAAATTCTTGGGCTTAAGCCGAGCTTTCGAGAATGTTTCCTCTCTTCGTCATGGCAAACTACAACTTGTTACAAATTTTCTCAACAATAACAAAATAATATTTAAACTATTTATATTCGTGAATTCAGAAAAAAATTAACTACAAATAGGAAATATTTCATAACCATCATAACAGCATGGTAACAGCATATATATGGCTGGTATATGAGTATCTAGATTCAAGTTGTTAGAAAAGATCATTAATCAATGATGTTTGTGTTTATTGAACAAGTCACACATTAAAATTGAAAATATTAAAGCAGATACAGGTTCATTGAAAAGGAAGAAGTTGATATTTAATTAATTTAGAAACATATATAGTCGTACACAGATTAGACTGTTTTGAACCATAGGATTTGCAGTCCAAATTGATGATTGAATATGATAATAATACTCTTCTTATACTCTATACTTAATATATTTTCAAGCTTTTTGAATTTTTCAAAATTATATCTATATTAATAATTCCGTGAAGGGGTACGGGGTACTCGATTGAAACCTTACGTGAATAATAAAACATAAAAAATAATGATTTCGATATAACATGTATCCGCAAGATTCGGATTGTCGAGTATTTCGTTAAATTCTAATGGTTTTAACAGCTCAATCACTGTCAATAGACTTCAACGTAAATCGCACATGTCTCTCAATCCTTCAATAGTTGGCGATAGGTGTTGTTTATGGAGAACTAGATTCTACACTAAGAGATCATAGATCATAGGACATCAGATAGCACAGAAAACACAGATTAACAATTCACTACATACTGGACACTTAACACATGCAGATACCATACGCCACATATGGCAGTTTAATATAAATAACAAAAATATCTTATATCCATCTTCTATATTAACAATTCGTAAGTATTTCATACAATGAATGCCTTTTTTGTCTTTCATCATTGTTTTGTATTATGAGTCACATTTCACCCGAGCGAAGCCGGGGTTGCATCTAGTATGATCATATGCTCTCACAATACGACATACATAACTTTAAAATGAAATATTCTGGAAAGCAACAATTATTAAAATATTTTTTTAACAATAACTGATTAGTAAGAGAAATTTAGATCATTCAAAATGATTTTTATTTCATGTTCAACAAATAGTGAGAGAATACTATTAATTTTTTATTCCCTTCCTTGCATTATATCATTTGCTATTTCTAGATCACTATTTATAATACGTAGTATAATAAGTAATAGCATTTATTATGTTTAAATTGATTTGTGAAAGAAATAGGCTTTTTCTTAATGAATTGAATATTTCATATAATGTATTGTGTATCATATTATGAGAGAATATGATGATGAGAATGGCGTCTCTTAATTCAATCCCTTTCAGGTGACAGCTGCAACCTCTAAATTTTCTAATTGGAACTAAAGACTTGTGATACTTCATTTGAGAGGATATTTCATTCTCTGTTCAAAACTACTATGGTTTTAAATTTTATTGCAGAAATTAACAAGAAAAAAAAGTTTCTGCAGCGTAGGAAATCCGTTACATTAAAATATAACTTTTATACAATTTGTGGTTCTGAAATGTGAATAATAACAAAAAATAAATTTCTGATTGCCGACATTTCCTACAATAAGAGAAAAACTTACTAATAACTACGTAATATTTTTTGCTCGACAATAAGGCTTTTCCACCTGACGTCAGCGCCATTTGAACTACTGTCAAAATCTGCTGTTCCGGAGGGCAGTAAATCAGTAAATAAATAAGTTTGAATTTCAAGATCGTAGTTTTTACTTTATTTTCGTTACTTTACAAAGTTTCAAAACACTCAGGTTAATAATTAGGTATTTTAGCACTAATAGAAATGTTTTAGAGTGATTGTATGTTTGAGAACACTAGAGTTTGTAAGTAATTACTTAAAAAGTAGGTATTCACCGAAGTTTTAGTTCCTTAAATAACATTACTTTTATGTTCAATTGCCACATTTTTGTGGAATTGTCGGTTGTGCAAACAACAGTAAACGCAAACGATGTTAAAAATTATTTATATTACCATCGGAAAAATACAATAGAGGTAGATTAATTCATGAACGTGCAGCTCGTCGGCAATCCTGGATCCAGGCCTTACATAAAGATGATTTAACAGAAAGTAAAATCAAATAGCTAAGAATTTGTACTGACCACTTTATTTCAGGTAATTTTTTTTATTATTTTTCTAATGAATGCAACTTTTATTGCATACATGTGTCCTATGTATTTCAATCAATTTAAATAAATATAGTTAATTATTAGCCTCACTTATATAAATAGCCATGTAATTTTTTTCACCAATATCTCAAGAAAAGCCAGCAAATTTTGAAAACAAGGAGAGTCTGGATTACATCCTAATAGTATAAATGGGTTTCAATCCAAATTAAAGACAAGCTCTAAAGTAGCGAAAGAGAGGTATACGAGGATAAAAGAACGTGTAAACAAGAAGGAACATAGTTCTGAGGTTCCATTTATATTATATTTATTTTTCATTATACATAAAATATATAAGAATTCCTTTTTTGTATTCTAGGATTGGTGCTCGGATTCATCTAAACCGAATATAATTTTATTTTTATTTGTATAGAATCAAGGTGGTGAGGCAGTTAGCTTTAAAGCTTAATTACCTTTCAAACATGCTTTGCAATGGCAATTTAGTGCTTCCATATTTTCATCTGAAAATAATAGAAATCTGGTGGCAGTCTTATTAGGAAAATTGCTGCTCGAAAATATTTTGCACTAATGCGTACATGTTATTATTATTTCCATGATATGTTCATAATCTATTAGTAACATGCTCGCTCTTGCATCGAACTCTGTACTCCTTAACATATTAGGATCAAAATATCTAATCAATTCTATTTTATGAAGATATCTTCTTTTGTCTTCAAAATTCAGTCTTTCAAAGTATCTACTTCCATTAGACATCTGAAATAGATTTTTAAAGTATTCTCACTCACTATTTATACTTTTGTTGTATTTTTCAATAAAACAAAAAAATAATCTGATTTTAATTATAAACATAATTTATCTTACCATTTTAAATGACTATTCTGTCTGTAGAAGCCTATCAAGATAAAAATGCAACAAATTATAATTCGTAAAATAACATACTTAATCTTAATTATTTCCGCTCAAATTTGAAATGCTTACCTTCAGGATTACTTGAATTAAGAATTTCATGGTTTTGTTGTAAATATACAGCAGTAAGTAAAATCTTTTCGTAAAAACTAACAAAACTTACAATGGCGTTCTATAGCAAAACAGAAGCAAGCAGCAAAAAACAAACCTGAAATTTAAAAACTTGGCCATTATCAGCTTCAGTGAAAATACCTACAAACGTGTTTGTCATGGTAACAGTAGTTAACCGTTGTCAGTACTAAACGTTTAGTTTTCATGTTGCAATTCAGAGATGGTTTATCTAACAGAATTGCATAAGATAACGATTCTGCAGTTGATTGGTTATGGAGACAGAAAATGAACACAGAAGTTGTTCACCTATTTCAAGAAAAATATCCGGAGTTACTGCCGATATCTCAAGGTACCGTAAGTAGAAAGGAAATAGTGATGAAATAGTGAATATGAACATGTACGGCAGCTAAGGAAAGAGCCTCCCAATACACTGGGTGATGATCAGAAATTGCAAGTTATACTTATGGTCGGAAAAAATCTACATATGTGGAGTTGTCAAGCAGCTTCATCATTATATATTAAGCATTCCTTGATTCTTCACGTATTAAAAAATAAGCTGAAGCCATATAACCTATTACCAACAAAATTAAATGATATATATAATGAATTATAGATAAATTCTCTTTTGCGAACAAATGGTGCAAATGATAGATAACAATAAGTCACAAATAGAAAATATTTTATTTTCCGGTGAATCTAATCTTACACTTCACGGCCACGTTATTCGCGAAAACTTTCGTTACTGGTCGAAAGAAAATCCTCACTGGATGAGGAAACTATACACGCAAACCCCTGAGAATATTAATGTTTGTGTGGGAATAATTGGAGAAAATATCGTTGGTCCCTTCTCCATTGACGTTAATTTCAATGAAGAGATTTATTACGAAATAATCTTTCCAAATCGCTGGATAAGGAGACGTGGTTCTGTAGAATGACTTGCACGATCATCTGAATTAATGCTGTTAGACTTCATTTTATGGGAATTTGTGAAAAGTATGATTTAAAAAACAAACCAAACGATGTATCTGACTTAAGAAGTATAACACTTGCGACTAGGTCGATTACCCCGCAGATCTTAACTAACGATAGAATATATTTATATTTACGTCTAGGATACTGCCAACATATTATTGGCGCTCATTTTGAAGATCTGCTGTATTGATAATTACTCATTTTTCAATTTTATTACATTATCCATACGAAATGGTATGATTCATCAGAATATGAAGCTGGATAATAATGAAGCTACTGAATTTATTCTACCATTTCCTTATCAAGGTGTATCATTAATTATGGGAAATAATTTAACTGGACAATCTTTGGTCCAACATAATAAGATTTAACCCAATTCACTTAGATAAAATATGTCTCCTGTCTGAGTTACAGGGTGTTTTAATTAATTATTTCAAAACGATTTTTCCCCATCACTTTTAAACCGTTTGACCGATCTTTATCTTGTTTGGTAGGAAGTGTAGACACTGCAAACCTTACTAAATTATGCTAAAAACACGTTTCTAGCTACTACCAGAGGTGTACGACAGGGGTAAGTGAAAGGTTAATCCTTCTTAAATTCTACGCAACTGGCGGAATTTCCATTTTAGTACAATCTTTATATTCTCCAATACTATCTGTAAATAACGTACTCTTTCTTCGTGGTGCTAAAGTCATTATTTTTCGAGATATTTAAAGTTGAACATAACGCTGCACAATTTTAATGTGTATCTATCATGGCGGTGTTTTTGTGTCATAGGTTTGCATTTATTTGGCAAATGAAACTTTACAGTTGATTTTAAGGTTAAATAAGAAGACTAACACACAATTTCACTTATATGTAATTATAAAAAAGTATTTTTAACATTTTTGCTACTATAAATAATTTAAAATTTAAAAATACTTAAGAACTAAAATTATTTTTTATTTACAATATCACAATGAAATAAATGGCACTTGAATCATTTCTGTTTATAATTTAGATAGAATAGATAATATCTTTCGAAGTCTGTATGACATATTCAAAATAAGTTCAGGTTTTGTGAAGTAGCATCCGATCTGAATTAATCGTTAGTAGTAGGCGGCTGTCATTGTTGTTAGTTGTTGATTCTTAATGTCAAGAAAATTTTGATTGTTAAAAAATTTAAAAAGCTCATCAAGTAAAAATGCCCCGCCATAATAATTTTACTGATCGTGAAATGCGTGATATGATTTGTATTTATGTACAAGAAAATTATTCTTGTCTTGCTGCTGCTCTAAGATATAGGGAAATGTGTTCAACCTGGTCGCAAAACCTTCAGTAATATTTTTAATAGATTAGGAGATACTGGACAATTCAAGCCCAAAAAAAATTTAACTGTTGACGAGAAATATGACATTTTAGTGCGAAATGCTGATAATCCCGAACTTAGCAACCGGCGTATAGCAGCAATGACAGGAGTAAGTCACTCTTCAGTCTTTCGCTTACTGAAAAAAAAGAAGAACTGAGACCTTACCACTTTACATCTGTACAAAACTTATTACATACAGATTATCCTATATGATTAAATTTTGCTCAGTGGATGTTAAACAGGAAAAAAGAAATCCTAATTTTATTAAAAACATTATTTTTACTGAAGAGGCCACTTCTACACGTCGAGGAGTTTTCAACTCAAGAAATAGCCATAGTTGGAATATTGAAAATCCGCATCTATTCCGACAATCACATTTCCAATATGAATTTAAGATTAATCTATGGTGCGGTATATTTGGAGATAGCTTGTTGGGTCCTTACGAATTACCTGCAAATTTGAATGGTAACTCATATTTGGAGTTTTTACAAACTACACTTTTCGACGATCTAGAGGGATTGCCACTTGACCGAAGAAGAGACATGTGGTTCATGCAGGATGGAGCACCAACTCATTATCCTTTAATTGTACGGAACTAACTAGATCAGAAATTTCCTCATCGTTGGATTGACAGAGGTAGTGAATTCCCGTGGCCCCATAGAACTCCTGAAGGAAATCCCTTAGATTTCTATTCCTGGGGCACATGAAAACATTAGTATACTCACAAGACATAAATAATCGTCAAGATCTATGGCACCAAATTGTGAATTCCGCTAATTTTATTGCTAATCAACCAAACATATTTTCTAAAATTAGAAGAACATTTAATGAAAGAATAGATAAACTTATTGAGGTAAATGGAGGTCACATTGAACATTTGCTAAGTTAAGTATTGTAACGGGGATTTATATTAAAACTATGTTCGCTTATTTTCACTAATTTATTTACAACAATAACTACTCGTCTATATACACATTTATATTCACACTATTTTTCTTGGACTATAACGACTTTCTACTGTCTATGTGTTCTATCACTAACTGTCACTGACTGTGCTTTATGACCAACTCAAACTCTGTCTATGCCATCAGCCTTATATATAACCTAAAAAAACTCTAGATGATTCCAATATTCGTTTTCGTTGTTTCTGGAGATTATTTCTCAATATATGGCTTCGAGAATAGACCAGGACTTATTCTCGTTGCCTTTGATGACTCTCGTGTTTTCCAGAATGTGCATTGTGTGTGTAGTTTATTATTCGGGTAAGTCTTCACGTTACAGTATTTCTAAATTTTGCTATTATTTATTGCAGCAAATATGTGAAAAAGACTTTTTGATAATTACATAGTTATTAGTAAAATTGTCTTCTTATTTAGCCTATAAAATCAAATGTAATGTTTCATTTGCTTAATAAATGCAAGCGTATGCCTCAAAAACACCGTCATTATAAATACACATTAGAATTATGCATCGTTATGTTCAACTTTAAATATCTCGAAAAATAATGACTTTATCGCTACGAAGGAAGAGTACGTTATTTACACGGAAAGTATTGGATAATAGAAAAATTGTACTAAAATGGAAATTCCGCCAGTGACGTAGTATTTAAGAAGGGTTAACCTTTCACTTACCTCTGTCGTACGCCTCTGATAGTAGTTAGAAACGTGTTTCTAGCATAATTTAGTAAGGTTTGTACTGTCTACACTTCCTACCAAACATGATAAAGATTGGTCGAACGGTTTAAAAGTAATGGGGAAAAATCCTTTTGAAATAATTAAATAAAATACCCTTTAACTCAGACAGGAGACACATTTTATCTAAGTGAATTGGGTTAAATCTTATTATTTTGGACCAAATATTCTCCAGTTAAATTATTTCCCATTATTAATGATATAGCCTGTATATACAGGTTGACTCTTTTAACGTGCCCATTAGAAGATTTTCATTCCTAAATCAAGATAGAAATATGAAAATTTGAACCTGGCTATAATCAACGTTGCCCAATTTAGTGTAAATATTCACAAGATGGTGGCACTTCCGGTTACACTGGAAATTGTAATAACTTTGTTTTTTTGTTTATTAGATATTAGAATTCTGCACATTTAATTAAGTATGAAAAGCACCAGTAGTTACAACTTATCTGTCATAGTTTATGACGTATGTTAATTTTGGTTAGGTTAGGTTAGGTTATATGTATATATCGGTGTTCATGGCTGATTAGATATATACAGGCGTAGATAAGGAAAATCAACACGAAGTTGTACACACAAGGGACAAATAATAAACAGATATGATTATAGTTAAATTAATTATATAAAATGTATAAATAAAACTTAAATTAATGTTAAAATTTGCAATAGTGACAGTCATAAGATTTTTTATTTCGCGTAAGTAATAACACTTTTATGAGATGTCATTCTTCCTGAAATATTTCTGGAAGTTTGACCAATTCATGATAATTATATAACAGTCTAAGCAATTTATTTTTTATAGAACTCCAGATTTTTTTGTAATTTTGAAAGGAGTCTTTAATTTTGAAAATAAATTGGATAATGTTTTTACATTCTTTCCCGATATTACATTATATCACTTAAAAATATTTACAAGTTAAATAGTGATCTGATTGATATAACGTAGAGATCTATAGATAGGTACGATATTATTTTCATTATAAACATTCGAAAAATTATTAAGATTTAGCGAGTTATTAACTATTTCATTGATTTCAAGATTAAGTAGTGGATACATCAAACATTTTTTTATCAATTTTAGAGGAAAATAATTTCTAACTAACTTTGTGTTAATTTTGTTAAACTTTCATTTCTATATAAATTATATGAAAGTTTGAGAGATTTATTTCTTAATGCCATAATTAAGTTAATTTTAATTTCTTGTGGATGATATGAGAGGATTAAGAAATATTTCCTGTTTGTAGTTAATTTCTCCTAAATTCACGAATGCTAGTAGTTTAAATACTAATTTGTTATTTTTGTAGTTTGCCCTAATGAAGAGAAATACATTAGAAGAAATAGAGTAAATTTACGTTGAGAGGCGCTTTAATGGTATCAATATTCCGTGAATCAATTGATAAAAAAAATTTTAAAAAATATGTTCAGTAATTATAGAGGCATAGATAACATTATTTTGAAAGTGCACCAGTCGGTCCTAGTTTTATTATAAAAGTTTTATTTAAGAAATTATTTAATGCTCCAGAAAAGTTATCTAATATGGTTTCGTTACCAGTGGATTTTAGATTACAGTGCTCTTGTAGAATATCATATTCATTTGGGATTATTTTTTATTGGGCTATAAAAAATGTAAAATTATCACTCTCCCGTCTACCCAAATGGTAGGTCTACCTATCGCTAAGAAACTTTTCCAGAAGGCTAGGCAAATGTCGTCGTTCTGGAAAAATGTCGTTGAGAAGAAAGAAGAAAGCGTTGGAACTCGCACTACGTTAACGAAACAACAGCGTAAACTGCCTCTCGCAGATTAGCCATCCTGACGAAGTCTAACCCAAGATTTCCCTTAGGAAGAATTTCTGTCGCAGGAAGGGTAACATCGCATTCCTACCGCCTATGCTGTGCGGGGATATCAGCCTCGGAATGTGGAGAACTGTCGTTGAAGGGAAGTAATTTTCAATATGAAGCATTACTTTCCTGTAAGATTTGCATTGAAAAACTAGGTAAACGTTTTTCCAAAAAAAATGCAGTGACCGATCTAAATGAAATATACCTTTAATATAATAACGGAAGCAAAAATTATCCAGCAAAGAAATTGTATGGCTTCCAACAAAAACAACGATGATTTCACAGAAATTACTGCGTTACATTTTTCGAATATAATAATATTTAAAGCTTCTTATCGGCTAACCCAAGTAGTTTGGAATATTCTTTTTAGTGCGGTGTATTTTGGTTATTTAATAATAGTTGGAAATATTTTAACTGGGACGTGTTGAGTTTATACCTACTAGGGAGTATAACTAAAATAACCAAATAGTTGAATGTACTATATAAATGTAATTTTGTAACAAATGTTGCTCAATACACATTAGAATCAAAATAATTGTGCAAACCTTCATATTTTGAGTCCAAAATTTTCCTGTTAAAATATTTCCAACTATTATTGAAGCACCCTATACGCAGGGTGAGTTTTCAATGTGTCCACAGACGAGCAGTTCGTTATTATGGGAATTAATAATTTCGGTACTAAATTGGCGCCATTGGATCATTTCTGAAGTTATTAAGAGATTCAATTTGAATGAAAATTGGGACTGTTTTTATTTAATAATAATTAAGTTATTTGCAAAAGTAGTTTTACTCTTCGCATATGTTTCAGAAATAAATTTTCAATCTTGGAGATTTTCGATCCTCAATTGTTTCAAATTTGGTGATAGAGATTACCAAAGTGATTTGATACGATTTGTGCTTAGCTTAGTAAATTATACTTTATGGTTATTCGTCACTTATTATGATAAACAATTCCAGTTGTCTTCGAAAAGTTATTCTATACCTAATTATGAAGAAAATTGAACATTGTAATCTAAGTAAATTTGTAGGTGAGTTTTGCATTGTTTTGGTGTCTTCGAATCTATATTACAGTAATCTACTTTATAGTATCTGATTTCTATTCATATGAATCTCGGAATGCCAAAACTTCACTCTGAGTATACTACTACTTGAATTCATTACTAGAATTTGTGAAGAAATATTGAACCATTATCTTTTTTTAGGTTCTATCAGACCTCGATTCAACTATTCTGCAGAAAAACATAGTAGGTATCCGGATGTATATTTGGCTTTCCTGTTCTTTAACCAAATTTGAGGTTTGCATGTTAAAGGGTTACATGCTGAAATCCATAATATCTTAATCGATATTGCGAAAGAACCTGATTAGCCACCAAAATCTGATGACAATACCAATGAAGACACAGATAACTATTGAGCAAAATTTAACGTGAAGGTGGAAAAAATAAGTGTAAAAAGTTTACTAAAAATTAATTATTTGGATACGGTTTGTTAATGCATCAGAATATTTTCAAATATCAAGTGCTAACTAATTAGGTACATCTTTCATAAAACAAATTAATCATCTTAATTCCTTAACTGCTTTTCTAAGAATCTCTTTCTGATTTGTAAGCACCGAACAAATCTAACAGGTTTCCATGTATCATACTAAAATTAGCATTCAAATTCGCCAATCTTATTTAATCTTTTAGCGTGAAAAGAGCGGATGATTTTCAAAAATTATTTATGTTTAGTTTTTATCTAATGTGCTCTCAAATGAATGGATCATCGATAGAAGAAATCAATCAAAAATTTGACCATCAAACTGGTTACGTGAAAATTATCAAATTTTCTACATGGATGATACTTGCTGGAAAAGCTGCAGCACTCTCTTTTGAAGACCCGTTTGAAACCCTTTGACTCTTATGAAGAGAAAAAATGCAAACGACGAGCAATGCACTTGTTCTATCGGGACTTTTAGATCTTCAGGGTAAAAGTCAGGCAGAAATTAGGAGCACTAACGCTCAGCTATCTTGTAACAAGGAAAACATTTCTTGGAATTATCATGTGGTTCACAGCGTACATAATCAGAAAATAACTCTTGGCCATTGAAAATTCTTCCTTTGGTCCTGAGGTATAGCTACACGCGCGCCACTCTAACGCCACAGATAACTTAAAAGCTATCGCGGCGGAAAATTTGGATTAGAATAAAATTAAGAAAGCAAGGAAAGTGGAAGGAATGGTTTCGTGCTGGTATACTATGCAAGAAAAATAAATTCTGTCGTGACGAAGAAGTGTTGTTTGCATACATACTGGAGCTGAAATTTAATTAAATATTAAAATTTGAAATCACTTGCTCATAATATGTCATTGAATCAAATATTTATAGAAGAAACAACATACTTCATCATCAATGTTATTATATAAGAGAGTTAATTTTTTTTAAAATAAATCATTGCTTTGATTCCATATTAGGAATCATAGCATTGAGTGAATTATTTTTTTTTTGTGTGAATTTCTCCACGTAGGTATGTTTTGTGATAATTTTGTTCGGTGTGGACAATTATTTTTCTTTAATAGGGCTATCTATTTCATTTAAATAACATCATCAGGTCAGTTTTAATCTATTTGGTTAATAAAGTAGAAATGAGACACCTTTAACGATATGGATGTAACCGGAGGAAGCAAGGGCATTGTTGTCATTCTTCTCAATAGTACTAATATAGATAAATTGCTCAGTAAATGCTCATTTAGAAACTGAAGTTTCTGAAGCTTATTCTTTTCAAGTAAAAGTAAGTATTATTAATTAAATATTAGCAGCTCAGCTGAAATTATTTGAGCCTGAAATTCAATGTAAAAAGTGAACAAGATTTGCTTATTTATATTAACTTAACTTATATTAATTGAATATTGATTAAGTATTGACTTAATTACATTTATTATTGAAAATGCTGTTCAATAAAATCAGCCCGAAATGCACATCACATGCACATTCGTTACTTTCAACCTTTGGATTGCTCTCCGAGGAAAACTTTAAATTGCTCCTCTCCGCTAGTCTATTGAGGTATATGAATTTTTCGTTCCATTTAAATGTTGGGATTGCGCGTGTGCTCTCCGGAATCAATGCTTCTAATTTCAAATTCACAAAACCGCTGCTGAGAACCTTCCACAATATTTATGAATTCAATAAATTCATTGCAATCAATAATTTTATCGAACTGGATACAGATAGATTTAGAATATGTACAGCGAAGGGTCCGGCAAGGCGATACATTCTCACCGAAGCTCTCTACCATTCTTCTGGAGTACATGTTCAAGATTGCTGAATTGGAAGGTATAGGACTACACATGGATGGAATCCCTCGGTTCAGACTATCTAGACAAGGCAGAGTAATTGTAATTAAAATTACAATGCATCCCACATAATGTTGGTTTGAAAATTAATATTAACCGAATGCATGACGAACTTGGTGACTTGGTCCCAAGCCTAAACATATTGTAATAGGAAATGTAGATCCTCCAAGTAAGGTCCTACAAATACTTGGGTTATGAGTGGCAGGGATGATCAGACCTGTGAGATCGAACGAACGATTTGATTGACTTGGCCAATCTATGATAAACTCAAACATGTCTTTAAGTCAGAAATTCCTATATGCCTTAAAAGCAAGATCTTTGAACAGTGAATTTTACGTAGTTATATATTGTTATGATTTATATACATCAACAATAACTCTAAAATGAATAAATATAATGAGACTTGCACAACGCGTCATGAAACGGTCTACGCTGGGATTACCTTAGAAGATATTTTAGTGAGAAAAGATTCCTAAAAAAGGAATTGGACAGAACATGTAGCAAAAATGTCAAATTAAAAATGTACCAAAAGAATAACGAAATGGCGACTCAGAGAGCAAGCCTCTAAAAATCAAGGAATACCAGCAACCAGATGGACGCATAAAGCGTATTTCGACCAACTGAATCAATGCTGCTCCTTAAAGTGAAGATTATTGAGAGAGGCAGAGTCCAACAGTAGACGAGACAGGCTGTTTGATTATGATGATGATCGTTCTTAAATACCAAATTTCAGTGTAGGTTTGATTTGATGGTGAGTGGAGATTTGTGTGTATGAGCTTACCCCTCAGTATTTTTGATATTTAAAATTAATTAAGTATTAACCCTTTGTAGGTAGTTTACTAACCAGTATTCAAAATGGAATGGAAATGACAATGTGTTTCAACGCCTATCAAATTTGACCGGGTTTGTGGATTTTTTCGGACCCATATTCCCCTATAAAATTACACAACAGACTACTGCTACTATAAATATGTGTCTGAATATAGTTGGATGCCAAAATCGTTTTCTCCGTTTTTTTTTTCAATAAACTCATTACAACGATAGCAGCACTAGCTAACAATAATTTCTCATGGTCAGCCATATTTTATACGCTCGCAGAAAATAGATGGATCAACTGCGAACCTGAATATATTTGCTCAGGTGAGGATGATATTTCATTATGTAAAGCAAACATACAAGAACAAAAATAAATGTTACCTCATGCTCGTTTTTGGCGAATGCGCATTTTAACAGACATCGCATTTTCAACTCTACTCGAAATACGCTAAAATTATATCTGCCTTTTCCCTATAACTTTAGTTTTTTCGATCCCACTCGGTAGATTTACCTTTTTTCAGATAGAAGTATCTTACATTTTCATTCTGAATATAAAATAACTAATTAATAACGTGGATTACAAATTAGTGACATGAAATTTAATTATGATATACATTGATTTAAGATTTAAGCTATACAATAATCAGATGATTTATTCTGAAACACAAGAGGCAGTGACGTGAAGAACATATTTCATCTGTGGATCCGTAAATTAGAAATAATTCCCGAACTTTTTCATTAACTCATATAGCACATGGTAGGGGATAGCGTGTTTATGAAAAAAATCTGGCGAGAGAAGAAACTTTACTAACTAGCTTAGTTGTTTTAATTAATACTTAATGCAATTTTTGTAGAGAATGTACAAGCCGAGGCAAAAAATCTTATCCCTAACGAGGCAACGCAACACCGGTAATGGGATTATCAGAAAGAAAAGAAATAATAGGTAGAAAGATGAACCTATCGGGTATATATAATAACAGAACAGCCAACCGACATTTAACAAATTAATAATGCTTTTGATAAGTTTCGAGATAGATTTAGTAATAACAGTTACTTTATAAGAGGAATATAATATTATAATATAAACACATTATTACGTTGTGACATTACGTTCATCATTCAAAAAGTTTTACATTTCAAAGAATGACAATAACTAACTTCTTTATAAAAAAAACAATATAATGAAATCTTTATAAGCATATAATTCATTGAAGCACGTATTGAATAATGAAGAAATCATGACTCGTCTTATTCTCGAAATAAATAGCATGAAAAGTAAACACAAGAATTTCCACCCTTGTTAAATTTTATGTAAACAAATTTCATGTTAGTCCCCGTTTGTTTGTATCTCACTGGCATTTTAGCTGTTTGCTTTCTATCTACAGCCAGAAAAAGCAAAACATTCTGGTATTCCCCTGAGGGAACTTTTTTAATTATATTATTTCTAGAACGAAGTAATTTCACGCGTAGCCTCATGTAAGAAGGTTTTATAGTGCTTTACTTGTGTCTTCAAGAGAGTTATCAGCGTAGTAATCGTGAACCTGAATACAGATACTTCGTTACCTTCTCTCCTTTTATATCCACTCAACTTCATTTATTTTCCATCCCTTCAACTTTGTATTCCTTTTTTGGAGTATTCAGACTAAATCCTATCAGTCGAAGCTTTTCTCTTTGAATTCTTGTCTTAATGACAATTCGCAATATTCCAGCCAGTCGGTTTAATATCAAATATTTATATTCATTTATTTAGAAGCTGTACTCTTCTGTCCATAAATCTGTCGTAGGATGTTTCTCGGTAGGTAGGTACATAATATAAAGATAACATTATGATATTTTTAATTGGTTAGCGGAAAGTTACGTTTTTCTAAATATATATTATTCGATCAGAATTGAAACAATATATTAAATTTCCACTATTATATATTTAAAGAAAAACACATAACAATTGTCTTGGCACACTGTATCTTTATCAAATTTGTGTATAAACTGTGTGTTTCTAAACAATTATTATGTGATTTTAAAATATATATTAGTGAAAAATTAATATATTGTTTCAATTCTAATCTAATATGGATCAGCCAAAACCGTTATATACATTATTCATTAGATTTTATATCTTCGTGTAATTTTATGAAAAACATAATCTCTTAGAAAATATATAACTCGATAACCAATATTGCTCATTACATTCACTTAATGAACTCTCTATTAAAATAAATAATTTCAATAGTATCTGTTAGATCCTGCTGATTAACGAAATTTCTCCTAATTTTCATGCGATTGCATTACACAAAATATTTTTAAACTTCCACTGTTTGTCTGCTTTTTTCTTCTTTTTTCATTTTAAAGAGGACTACTCAGAGTTGGTCCCATATAAAACAATACCGAGACCCAAGTCCTTTGCCCAAAAATCATCCGCCAAAGGGGGTGGAAAGTACATTTTTTCATAAATTGCAAATTTGAGATAGCAAAATTGAGGAAGGGATAATTTCTATTGCATTGAACATTTTTCAGAAACATCAACGGTTTTCCAGTTAAAACAATAATAAAGTCCGAAATATATAGGTATGTTACCACTTATGTTTTGAAATCTCTGAATATACCTAAGTGAACATTCAACGATTTTGATGATTAGTTAATTATACACTAAAATTGTTAGTTAAGACTTTTTATAAAAACTAGGTCGCCTCTATTAGTTGGTCCACTGAATGTGTCTTCTCAGATAGGAACTTCCTATTTCAGAACATTGATGAAATTTATATTAGGTATATTATTTTAACAAAACTTTACCTGAACGTTGTAAAAATTAAAATAATAATCCATTCAGGGAATTTTTTTTTAAATTAAATTAACTATGAATACCTTTCGACAAAAGACGACACTCACTCTGTTCGTGTTATTTTGTACGAAAGATGTCTATAGTTTAAAAAAATGAGATAGTAGAAACTTCCAAATCTTATCTCACTCCTTACATACATACGTACATCTTACAATAACATTGAAGTGTCATTTGTTATACATTATTTATTCAATATACTCGAAGCATGTTTTCTAAAAAATATTGTCATCAATATTCATTTGGGGTGGATCAACAACGAGTCAGTCTCTCGACGTGCACTGATAATATATATATATATATATATATATATATATATATATATATATATATATATATATATAAATATATATATATATATATATATATATAAGCGAATGCACCTTAAATTCGCCTTTTGTGCTGTAAATACATATTTAAAATTGTTTTTGTGCCACAGTCTTGAGCGAAACACGTTTTTCAGTTATTGCCTAGCGACTATTAGAAGCAGGTTGTCCAATATGAGTCATCGGTGAGCCTCATCGATTTCCTTTAAAATATCTGTTGAAAACGGGACGCCGAAAATTTTACACGAATAGGCTACTTAGAGTAGCGGTAGGAAAGTAATGATTGGCCTGAATGAAATAGAACAGAGAAAACGTAGAAGAAACAGTTGTGCATACTGCAAACCTTATTTCGAAAAAGTAGAAAGTACAGAATAAATTTCGATATCTTAGGACATTTGGAGAAATATAGAAACTATGTGAATAACTGAGGCTTGAGGGAATGATTGCTAACTAGCCCAGAAAGCTGAAGATGCAACATGGAAGGGAGATATGACTGAATTATATAAAAAACCATTTTGAAAGCTGTGCTACTCTTGAGACAAGATGAGAATAATAATTGAGCTGAATAATGTTTCTCAATTTGTATAAATCTTATTCGACTCTTTTATTCTGTCAAGAAATGCTAAGCTAACCACAAAAAGTCTCCTATTAAAAATTGTATAGAGGGTAGCCCTCTAAAAATGTCCTTTTTAAGAGCTGGTTTTGGTAAAATTCATTGTATTCATTATGTACCATATCTTACATGTATTGAGATTTAATTTTCCTTAATCATACTAATAAACACGACTGCTCATTGATGTTTGTTGACATTTTGGAATGAAGGGTCTTTTATCTATCAAATGTACCTACTAAGCAATAAAACGAAAAATTACCTTCAGCGACGAGGCTCCAACTTCTTCACCAGTTCTCTCTTTAAATTTCATATAGAAATGTACCAATTGCGATCGTTCACAATTTTGAATTTTGAAAAAAATTCAACGGCATGTTGTTAAATGCCTATAAGTTAGTCCAAAAAAACATTTGGTTCAAAAGTTTATATATATATATATATATATATATATATATATATATATATATAACAAAATGTTAAATATATATATATATATATATATATATATATATATATATATATATATATATATATATATAATAATGGAGATGCTCTACACCTTTGTGCTTTTATTTAGTTATTATTTATTATTATGTTATTATTTTAGTTATTTACTAAATAAAAGCACAAAGGTGTAGAGCATCTCCATTATTATATATATATATATATATATATATATATATACGTAGAATGGTTATTGCTGTGTCGTGTTACCGTTCATATTCCTTTTGTTTACCGCATTTTGTTTTTTTATATAGGTATTAATTTATTTAATGTTAAGCTCGAAATAAGACTTAGATAGGAACATAATATTTATTTTAAGCACTGTAAATAAGCACACGATATGAATATATCTCACATCAAGTTCTTCAGACCCAAGAAATAGGGGCCTCCTAGAACAAAGGGAAATAATTAGTTCAATAAATTCAGCAAAACACCCTGATCTTACCTTCCAGTCAGCGACCTCTATGAAGATATCCAATTATTTCACAGCTCCATATTCTTCTTCTTCTCAAGAGAAAGAACACTTCTCTATTATTTGCTTCCATCTCCAGTATCATTCATGATGGCCTTCTCATTCCCCTTCCGTGTCTTGAGACAATCGATCCCCCCCAGGTACCAACAGTTCCGTGTGAGAAACGAGACTGAAGGCATTTAAAATCTTAACCTCAGATAGAATAGATTCTCTGGTCCACGTGGTTGGAAGAGAACGTAGCGCAATTTCTGCGGATATATTATCTAAATTGTGAAAGTCGATACATTGGCGAAGGAAACGTAGTTTGTGGTGGAAGCCGGCTACACACTTCTTGTGGAAAATCCTTTTCTTCGACCTTTCACCCTCACGGAACCCGTGGGAAGATCATTTTCATCCAGACCGAGGCCATCCACCATCACAGGTATGTGTGGAATTTATAACACGCCTAGATACAGTGCCCCTTTCTTACACCGTACTACTTCTTACATTCCTGAACCGGTTATTTCTTCATAGGCCTCTTTATCTTTACCCTTCTCACCTGTGGAGTTGGTCATATTCATCCCCAACACCGCTAAGCTGGTAGGATCACATCAATCTGTTCCTTAAGTCCTATTCAAACCGTAGAAGCGGCTGGCAACGGTTTACCTGACGGATGCTGACCTGGAAGGTGGACCAGATAAGAAATACATAGATAAGCATAGACATAGTATTTGTTACCCTTCATATCCTCAACAGGAACTGGTAGACGTATACCACCATTCTTTTTTTTGAGTCATAAGTAAGGACATTCACTTCACTATTAAATTAACCCAGATTATAGAAATGTATATGATCATTCTTTCATAGTTAAGAACATACGTAACATTAAGTTTTATCCGAAAACGGTGTACCAATATCCAACAATTAAATAGATTAATACAATATAATCGATAATTTGAACCCTCCCGTCTGCACTGAGCTATGGGATTGTAAAATCTTTAAAGTAATCCTAGCTATCATATTGAAATAAAAGGGTTACAAAATGGCGCCCAACGTGTTCAAAAACGTGGTTGGATATTGTTGTACTGGAAATTTTTTAATTAAATCTTAGTTAAGTTGGTATTTTATTGTCATTTTTATTAGAATTTTGGAAAAAGTATGGTGGTAGAGAATAATTAATATCGAAATTTTCATATCATATTGGAATTGGTTCCCATAACTTTTTATTTCCTTTTGAAGCTAGTTTCTCGAGAAAGTGAAAAATATTCGCTTCACGCACATATTTTAAATAATTTACTTAATTCTTATCTGTAGATATGTCTTTGATTTGATACAAAAATTTATCCATGTTGCAATCACTAAATAATCTATATATTTGAGAGGAAGGAGCATAGGATATTTTGTTTTTTTCTTGTGTAATAGTTTTGTTTACTGTTTTTGCAATAGTAATTTTGATACCTACCGCATTTCTGAAGAATAGTTTGAATTTTATTTTGGAGTTCACTTTTTTATTTTTTATAGGGTTTCTCTCCTAGACTTTCCTTTTGAGAAAAAGGGGGGGTTTGTTATAATTTCTTATATTATTACGGTTGAATTTTGGGATTCTTTTTGCTTGTTGATAAATTTAGTATTTATTCTTGCTTTAATTCGAGATGGAAGTGAATCGCCTACTGGGTGATGAAATTTCTTATGAATTATTAGTAAGAGGCTTGCCGATACGTCGTACCGTAGTAGAAAACAGGACTACTTTGCGAGGAGCACTCCGATGCGAAAATAAGGGCACGCAATTTACCGGAGTGACAGAGAATCTCCGAGCTGATGAAGAACTAGACATATGTAATCATAAGCTGACAGACTTAAGTGATGAAATCAATTCCTTTGAGAGAATAGTCAGAGACAATGATTACAGAAGGATTTCTACTCGTCTTACGCATGTTTATGGTAGACTACGCAGAATTCCTCAAGGAGATGAAGCTCAAGAATACCTTAGAAATGCTTTATTTTGCCGTTGTATGGAATTGGTAGATATATTGGGGACACTACACGATAATCTACACCTGGAAGAGAAGGGAAAGGTCGAAGAGAAAGCTGACCTACTCGACAGGGAAAATGTTGGACGTTCTCTTATGGATGAACCGATTCCACTAATACCTGAAGTTGTGTACGCATCGACATCAGGACTTGTTGGATCAGATCAAAATGGTGGAGGTGAGATAGAGCAAAGACACTTGGCAACCTCACGCAGCCCTTGTCAAAATGATCAATTACCCAGTATTCAGGATCTGGAAGGAGTTACGGTTGTAAGGCAGAGTTTGGAGAATCCGATGATAAGTGGAGCCCAAAGGCGACCTGCGGTACTAAGAAACTCAACCACGACAACTTCTACTCTTCAAACGAGGATGCAAATCTCGCAAAATGATGTTCATGATTTGTCAGGAGGCCCAAATGGATTTAACAACTATCACCTGTCGGGGAGTCACCCATCTGTTAGGTTTTCAGAACGCAGGGGGCAGACCAGACTACCAGTGGATGCGAGAGGTTATTACACTGGACAAGAGAGACTAACCACTATGAATTCTACACCAGATCTTGAAACTAGATTGAGAAATTTGCAAGTATCGCCTATTCAGTCAGCACCTCGAATTCATGATCCTTACTACTACGACGTGTCCAGATGGAAACTATCCTTTGACGGGGAATCCAGTGTTACAACTTTCCTAGAACGGGTTGAAGAGTTGCGAATCTCCAGAGGCGTTAGTCCAGATCAACTTTTACGGTCGGCATCTGAATTGTTCACTAAGGGAGCTTTACTCTGGTGGAGGACTCACACCTTTTCTTCATGGGATCAACTTGTTGGGAAGCTGCGAGATGACTTTCTACCATACGATTACGAGTATGATCTATGGGAAGAAATTCGGAAGAGAACGCAGGGTGCGAAGGAGAAGGTGATCAGTTATATTGCTACGATGGAGAACCTGTTCAACCGACTAGGCGGCAATAAACCCTCAGAGGATAATAGGGTAAAAATGATTAGAAGGAATATGTTACCACATATTCAATCTCAACTGGCACTTCTTCATGTTACAACACTAGCAGATTTGTCGAGGTTGGGGCGTGCTATCGAAGATACATCATCGAGGATTCAGAATTTCTGTCCACCCCCAGCAAATTTCAAACAGCTGCTCGAACCAGAATTAGCATACCGTAAGGTGGGATCGACTGCAGTTGCAGTATCAACTATCCAGGCAACTCTATCACATCCTATCCAGACAGATCGCACAGCTGACAAAACTATGGCCCATCCTTCAACCAACATATGTTGGAATTGTCAGGAAGCCGGTCATCGTTTCCGAAAATGTCAAAAAAAACGCCGATTATTTTGTTTCAAATGTGGGAAGCCAAATACTACCGTGAAAGAGTGTACCTCCTGCTCAAAAAACGGCCAGAGAGATCCCCTGTAGGTCGACAGGAGACACCTCTTTCCAAAGATTCGGCCAAGTTGGACGTGACTACTGCTATCCTTGATTATGTTCTGGCACATGCGAAGAATGATTGTCGACCTTACTTGAGGGTGAAAATTTATGGACACGAATTTATGGGTTTGTTGGATTCAGGATGTTCTCAGACCATAATAGGTGGTCCCGGATGGAATCTATTAAAACATTCGTGCCCTCTAAAGGACTCACCCTTAAAGTTTTGTACAGTAGCTAATGGTGACACATGCAGTGTTATCGGAACTACTATTGTTTCTATACAACTCCAAAACCGAGTCGGCCTATTTACGATTTTGATTGTACCCAATCTGCCTCATTATTTAATCCTAGGCGTAGATTTTTGGAAAGAGATGAGAATTATACCTGACTTGTATTCAGGTCAGTGGGAATTTACCCCAGATAATGCAATCTCACAGGTACATGTCAACTCCATCCAGGCCATTGATAATCTCTCCGATTCGGAGCGACAGCAGTTGACAGACCTAATAAAGCAAACTTTCAAAAACAATGTCACTGGGTTGGGTCTTACGACAGTAGTCGAACATGTCATACGAACCACCTCTCCACCCATAAAGCAACGGCATTATCCTCTTTCTCCGGCGCTCCAGAAGCATGTTAATGTCGAACTGGAAAAAATGCTCCGAGATGATATAATTGAACCCTCAGACTCTCCATGGGCATCGCCAATTGTCTTAGTAAAAAAGTCTGATGGTACTTATAGGTTCTGTGTAAACTATAAGAAGCTGAACGAAGTGAGTTTACCGGACGCATATCCACTTCCGTTCATAAGTTCCACGTTGGATAAGTTACGAGACGCGAGATACCTCACTACATTAGACATTAAATCGGCATACTGGCAGATACCAGTCGCAAAGGAGTCTCGCCCATTAACTGCATTCGTTGTACCAACTCGAGGTCTGTATCAATTTAAAAGGATGCCATTTGGTCTTCATAACGCTCCAGCAACGTGGCAGCGCTTCATAGATAGAGTTATAGGTGTGGATCTGGAACAATTTGTTTTCGTCTATTTGGACGACATAATAATCTGTACTCCTACCTTTTCTAAGCACCTAGAGGTTTTGACGGAAGTAATCCGACGTATCACCAAAGCAGGATTGACTTTGAATGAAGACAAGTGTAATTTTTGCAAGTCCGAGCTAAAGTACTTGGGATACGTCGTTAATGCATCGGGCCTGATGGTGGATCCCGAAAAAGTAGAGGCTATTGTGAACATTCCGGCACCAAAAACAGTTTCGGAAGTAAGACGTATTGTGGGTTTAGCATCCTGGTATCGAAGATTTGTTAAGGATTTCTCCACAGTGATTGCCCCAATGACCGACCTGCTACGCAAAGATAGAAAGTTTCACTGGGACGAAAAATGTCAAGAAGCCCTGGGTACTATCAAAACTCATCTAGTCTCCGCCCCAATTTTAACCTGCCCTGACTTTGATAAACCGTTTACTATACAGTGCGATGCCTCTGACTATGGCTTGGGTGCAATCCTGTCACAGGTACAAGAAGGGACTGAAAAAGTCATTTGTTACTTGAGCCGCTCCCTTAACCGAAATGAACGCAAATATAGCACCACAGAAAAGGAATGCCTCGCGGTTCTTTTTGCGATCGAGAAGTTGAGACCCTATATCGAAGGTACTCGGTTTACCGTGGTTACGGACCACTATTCGCTTAAATGGTTGTACAGTATCAAAGATCCCGTCGGGAGGATTGCAAGATGGGCGGTTCGTATCCAGCAATATGACTTTGATATTGTACACCGCAAGGGAAAAGATCATGTGGTGGCCGATACGCTTTCTCGTTCGGTGCCAGTTATGAGTGTGGTCGATACAGGACCAGTCCGCGATAGGTGGTACAATAAGATGGTCGAAAGGATTCAAAAGGAGCCTGAAAAATTTCCACTCTGGAGAATCGAGCATGGGAAGTTGTTAAAACTGGGTAAAGTTACTTATCCTGAATTGGAGGAGCGGGACGGATGGCTCATGGTGGTACCCAAAGAAAAAAGATCCGAGATAATCCAAACTCACCATGATCCGCCTACCTGTGGACATCTAGGAATACTCAAGACGTTTGGACGCATCTCCAATACGTACTATTGGCCCCAGATGAAGTCAGATGTAGCTAGATATATCCGTCATTGTAAAGTCTGTCTGCAGACTAAGTCAGAACAGCAAAAGCCTGCTGGCCAAATGCTCAGCCTCACTCCAACACTGGATCGACCATGGCAGTTATTGAGCATAGATCTTGTAGGTCCACTACCTCGAACGACGGCCGGTTACTCCTTTATATTTTCGGTTTGTGACTGTTTCAGTAAATTTACACTTCTCTTTCCCCTACGCAAAGCAACTGGAAAGATAATTTCTTCGATTTTTGAGGATCAGGTGATCTTACTGTTCGGTGCTCCTAGAAGTATAATCACAGATAATGGCAAACAGTTCACTAGCGCAGTTTTCAAGTCCAAGTTAGAGGAGTATGGAGTAAAGATTCGTTATACTCCCAACTACCATCCTCAGAGTAACCCAGTAGAGAGAACCCATAGGGTCATAAAGACAATGCTTTCCGCATACGTAGCGGACAACCATCGCTTGTGGGACCGATATCTGCCCAAAGTTGCATCGGCGATCAGATCAGCAAAGCACGAGTCAACGGGACTTACCCCAAATTTCATCAACTTTGGACGTGAAATCCAATACAAAGGTAATCAACATAGACCTCAAACAACTCAAGGATTTGATGCGGAAAACAAGTCTAGAGCTCTAGAAAGGGTATTCCATGATGTGTCTCAACGACTGGGCAAAGCTTATGGGAAGAGTAGCAAACAATATAATTTACGCAGGAGACGTGATACATTCTCAGAGGGGCAGAATGTTTGGAAGCGCAATTACGTTATGTCTGATGCATCGAAGAAGTTTACAGCTAAGCTGGCTCACAGATATTCTGGACCCTTCGTTATCTCAAAAGTACTCTCGCCATGGTCCTATGAGCTTAAGACCCAAAATGATACTAAGGTCGGAATTTGGCATGCAAAAGATTTGAAAGCGCATCCTCCTGATGTCTTAACGGACGAGGAAGATCAAAATTGAGGTGGAAGGAAGTAGATCGCAAGGAAAGTTTTTCTTGGTAGAATAAAAACTTTTTTTTTGGTAAGGGGGGAGTTGTTACCGTTCATATTCCTTTTGTTTACCGCATTTTGTTTTTTTATATAGGTATTAATTTATTTAATGTTAAGCTCGAAATAAGACTTAGATAGGAACATAATATTTATTTTAAGCACTGTAAATAAGCACACGATATGAATATATCTCACATCAAGTTCTTCAGACCCAAGAAATAGGGGCCTCCTAGAACAAAGGGAAATAATTAGTTCAATAAATTCAGCAAAACACCCTGATCTTACCTTCCAGTCAGCGACCTCTATGAAGATATCCAATTATTTCACAGCTCCATATTCTTCTTCTTCTCAAGAGAAAGAACACTTCTCTATTATTTGCTTCCATCTCCAGTATCATTCATGATGGCCTTCTCATTCCCCTTCCGTGTCTTGAGACAATCGATCCCCCCCAGGTACCAACAGTTCCGTGTGAGAAACGAGACTGAAGGCATTTAAAATCTTAACCTCAGATAGAATAGATTCTCTGGTCCACGTGGTTGGAAGAGAACGTAGCGCAATTTCTGCGGATATATTATCTAAATTGTGAAAGTCGATACATTGGCGAAGGAAACGTAGTTTGTGGTGGAAGCCGGCTACACACTTCTTGTGGAAAATCCTTTTCTTCGACCTTTCACCCTCACGGAACCCGTGGGAAGATCATTTTCATCCAGACCGAGGCCATCCACCATCACAGGTATGTGTGGAATTTATAACACGCCTAGATACAGTGCCCCTTTCTTACACCGTACTACTTCTTACATTCCTGAACCGGTTATTTCTTCATAGGCCTCTTTATCTTTACCCTTCTCACCTGTGGAGTTGGTCATATTCATCCCCAACACCGCTAAGCTGGTAGGATCACATCAATCTGTTCCTTAAGTCCTATTCAAACCGTAGAAGCGGCTGGCAACGGTTTACCTGACGGATGCTGACCTGGAAGGTGGACCAGATAAGAAATACATAGATAAGCATAGACATAGTATTTGTTACCCTTCATATCCTCAACAGGAACTGGTAGACGTATACCACCATTCTTTTTTTTGAGTCATAAGTAAGGACATTCACTTCACTATTAAATTAACCCAGATTATAGAAATGTATATGATCATTCTTTCATAGTTAAGAACATACGTAACATTAAGTTTTATCCGAAAACGGTGTACCAATATCCAACAATTAAATAGATTAATACAATATAATCGATAATTTGAACCCTCCCGTCTGCACTGAGCTATGGGATTGTAAAATCTTTAAAGTAATCCTAGCTATCATATTGAAATAAAAGGGTTACAGTCGTTAATATAACTTAGTAAATTAATTGAGAAATACAGCTTGTAAGGTAAAAAAGAGAACTCTCTTAACTTGATCCTCGCTTTCTGAATTTATCAATTCCATCTTCAGGGAAAGTTAGTGAGGGTATATACCTATGATGGTGACATTGACGTTAAAATTTTACAATAAAAGACACGAACAAATTTGCTTGTGTTTCGATTATTCAATGTTATTTATTGTTTGTAATATGTTCACTCGTGTCGTTTTATTCTAAAATGTTAACGTCAATGTCACCATCATAGGTATATGCCCTCACTTACTTTCCCTGCAGATAGAATTAATAAATTCCGAAAGCTCGGATTAAGTTAAAAGAGTTCTGTATTTCCCAATTTATTACATTACATTACAAATGTCTTTAATGGCTATGAAATTCTTCCTGTTTTTGGCTAATTTATTCTAAATTCAAGATTTTTGCCATGAAGAAGAGAATAAACATTCTCGAAAGCTCGACTCCAAACAAAGTATTTTATTGAATATATGACTGTATCCCCAAGAACATCTTTTTGTTTATTATAAAACCAGTCAAGAATACAAAATCAATATATATATATATATATATATATATATATATATATATATATATATATATATATATATATATATATAATACATTTTTAATAATCGAAATCATAAAGTTAAATGCATAATAACAAATGTTTGTAGCTGGTAAATTTCATTAATCTCACGATTTTTGTCCCGATGAAGGTAACAAGCGTTACCGAAAGCTTGACAATGATTAAAGAGTTTAAATTTTATTGGCATTTTGACTGCAACTCCAATTATTAAAAATTTTTCATTACTTAGACAGTCAAGAATTCACAATTCATTTGATATATATATATATATATATATATATATATATATATTTTTTTTTTTTCCTTAGGTTTCCTTGGGATATAGGCTCAGTGGTTTGATTAACATATTTTTATTTATTCTATACCATTATAATTAATTTTTATAAGAACAAAACTTTTCGACCATATGTGGTCTTTTTCAATTGTTAAAAATTAAGATTAGCTGTAATATAAAACAAAAATTTTTAATGTAATTTTTCTATGAATTGAACTAAAACTTACCTAAAATGCATAGTTCGTAGAAAACCAGATATATAATAAAAATTAAAATATAATTCTGTTTGGGTCGACCATTTATATATATATATATATATATATATATATATTATGCTGGGAAGTATTTGCTGACCAATTAGGAACAAAAGAAGGTTTATTTTGGGGATAGCAGCAATAACGAAATTGAGTACTCTTTTTAGTAATTTATTCCAAGCTTTCGGGTAACATTGTACCCATCATCCGGGAAACTACAAAGTAATGGAATAGACAATATAACCAAAAAAAATATAAAATCAGTTTTAGTATTATTTACATACATCAAACTTACCACTAAGTGAGAATGTTTTCGTGGAAATTGATGGTAACGTAATCATAGAGAACTGTTCATTTTATATAAACATAACAACATTTTTTATCCTGATTAAAAGAAACAATAAAATACACATTCACTAATACACATTTCGGGAACAACGGCCATATTATAATGATAACTGAAATCGATATCCATCAACTCAACAATGACATCTTTTACAACAAAAAGACAAAGAGAGAAAATTTTGAATTAGACAGATGATAGCAGTTATTTCAGGAAAAATCCTTTACATTTTTGTTCTATGTCAACCAAATCTCAATAAAAGTGGCCACAAAATGAACTACGATCAGATAAAAGTTTTAGATATTGAAAGAAACACCACAAAACGGGCTTTTCTAGAAATGGCACATATATATATGAATGACAATACACTGAATAGAAGATCAGATATAGGTCATCTTAGTGAGATTTTTGCTTATCTTCTGATTATGGAATCAAGCGTAAGAAATACGGAAAACATTGATTTCTAAGTTAAATGATTGTTAATGTAGAATTTTAAAATAGAGTGAATAATATAGAATACAACAGGAATATTGAGATTTGGTTGACATAGAACAAAAATGTAAAGGATTTTTCCTGAAATAACTGCTATCATCTGTCTAATTCAAAATTTTCTCTCTTTGTCTTTTTGTTGTAAAAGATGTCATTGTTGAGTTGATGGATATCGATTTCAGTTATCATTATAATATGGCCGTTGTTCCCGAAATGTGTATTAGTGAATGTGTATTTTATTGTTTCTTTTAATCAGGATAAAAAATGTTGTTATGTTTATATAAAATGAACAGTTCTCTATGATTACGTTACCATCAATTTCCACGAAAACATTCTCACTTAGTGGTAAGTTTGATGTATGTAAATAATACTAAAACTGATTTTATATTTTTTTTGGTTATATTGTCTATTCCATTACTTTGTAGTTTCCCGGATGATGGGTACAATGTTACCCGAAAGCTTGGAATAAATTACTAAAAAGAGTACTCAATTTCGTTATTGCTGCTATCCCCAAAATAAACCTTCTTTTGTATATATATATATATATATATATATATATATATATATATATATAGGGCTAAAATCGTTAATTTAGAATAAATTAGCCAAAAACAGAAAAGATTTCATAGCCATCAATTACAAATGTTATTATTTTTATTACATTCTAATAGATGGCTATGAAATTTTTTCTGTTTTTGGCTAATTTATACTAAATTCACGATTTTTGCTCTGAAGAAGAGAATAAACATTCTCGAAAGCTCGGCTTCAATCAAAGAATTTTATTGAATTTATGACTGCATCTCTAAGAACATCTTTTTATTTATTATAAAACCAGTCAAGATTACAAAATCCCAATCAATCTCTTGAATATCTCGTCCAAGCTCGTTACTGGGCAATGTCGGGTAAGTAGTTTCAAAATGGCAATCGTGCAAACATCTAGATATAATCACTACCTACAACTTTTGTTCGAAGCAATTTTCCATAACATGCACAGAAAAGAAATTAAAAATTAATAAAGAAAAAATAAGAAATATTGATAAAATATGAACAGTCAATATAAATTTGATTTTGATTTTCTGGAGATCTTAGTATAGACTCTGATTAAAAAAATATATAGTATTTTTATTGATAAGAAATAGGCAAAAAAATCAGCCTTGAAGTGGAACGCCAACCCTGTCTGCTTTATATTCAACAGCCAAAACAAAAACCTCATCCGCAAGGCTATGATACATACGGCAACTTATATGTAATGACATGTAGGTATACCAATGAAAAAGTTGTTCAAATTTCAATTCAATGAATTTTGAGAAATTTACCTTTCCGCTGGCTACAGGCCATCGGATTTGTTTTTAATTGTTTTTCTATTTTCGAGTTCTCATTGCTGCAGAATTGATTTTGATTAGTGTTTTGAAACTGTCATCGTATTTTATTTTTCTTGGTCTCAACAATATTGATCATATACCTACATAAAGACATAGGTACATCTCAGCATTTCATGTGTAACAATCACCTTTCCTGTTACTTAATTCATTCTTGTTCGCGTAACTTATCCAGTTCATCTACTGCGTTATGACATAAAACTTTAGAATGTTAAATATTCACAACGCTTCCAATTGTACGCCTGAGAATGGATGTGTTCCACTTTTATGAACACAACAGAAAATTGGTTCAATTTTCATATCACACATGTCGATAGGTCACTTTGCGACACAAGTAGTCAATAATTACTATGTACAAGGTCATGAAATCACTATGCTGTCATCGGTTCTTTCAGGTATTATTTCTTTATACACCTGTAAATGGAAGGATATGTATGTTGTTTGTTCACCAAACTCCCTTGATTTATCTTCTCATCCTTTTTATGGAGACAAGACGTCGGCTAGTGTCCGAACATCATCGACCAACTACCTCTATCTAGGTAACCTACGATTAGCGAAGCTAAGGATAACTAATCTACGGTCAACTAATGAAACCAAGGCACAACTATATATTGATATCATGGGCCCCATAAAACACATCGTGTATCCTGAAATAATTCACAACATCTAAAACGGTGTCAGGTAATTGTTACTTCCAAACTGACCCTAGCGAAAGATGAATTACGAATTTTATCGAAATAATTTTTGAATAATGCCTTTTTTCTTATCTGTATTCTTCTTTTCTATTGACGTTAATCATTTGAACAAATAATAATATAACGAATTTTGCTTCCATTGACGTAAAACAGCTTCAGCTTTCTAAGATGACTTCTGAAAAAAATGGGCGTCACGATAACTAGGTACATGTCCATATCATAATTCCATAATCATAGGTAACAAAACTCGTTGGTATTACATTCATAGCTACTTCAATAGTTCAAAACATAATTTCAGTTCTATTAAATATTCAATTTACAAGTATGATGGATAGACTGGGGGTAAGAACCTAACCATTTTCTGTACACCAAAGGGCAATGAATGCCCAAATTTACCGAAATTGCCCGGAAATGCCTCTTTTCTACTCAACAATGCCCGACAATGCTCCACATTACCCCATATTACCCCGCAATGCCCCCAGTGTCCTATATACCTATCTCTTTTTATTTTATGTGTTGAAAAGAGACAAAAAACTTTTAAAAACACTTTTTTATATCTCTACATATGCCAGGTGATGAAAGACACTCATTTTTATGGTCTGCTCCAGAACTTGGTGGTTTCACTGCTGGTATAACTGTAGTAAATGCTGTTATCTTCATTTGGGTCATATCGAGGATCATATTCTTATTTTGAATCTAATTTTCATCCTCTTTATGTAATTTTCTGTGTAATTTATCTTGATCAGTTAAATATTTTTGCTGTAGGTGGATATAAAAATTTTACAACATCCAGCGAGGTTTAGTTGGTGCTTTTTTTGAAAACTGTCTAACTTTAAAAAACTCTCTCTCTCGGAACGGTTGAATAATATACTCTCTCATATTTGATGTTGTCAAATATATTATTAAAATAGTTTTAATCCATTGTATAGACTCCCGACGATTCACCGCCCAAATGCGAACTATTTTTGATAAACTTGCATTTTTGACGTGATTTTCAATCAAACGAGTACTCCTTAATATTCCCACAGCTTCTACAGTACAGTCATGATCGAAGCATCCTTAAAAATGTCACTTTATGGTCTTAGAGAATCCCTCATAAGGAAATTGAGATTCACAAACCCTTCTACCAATTCAAAATTTTGTGGTTTATTACGGTAAAGGGGTCCATAGAAATTCCCTCTCTCCTCTTTGGTAACTAAGGTGCAGAGTTTTTCTTGCGCAAAATTTGCCTTAACATCGCTTTTGTTGATGTTTTTTAACGTGGCTGCAGTACCATAACCAATAACAGTCAATAGGTTGACCAGAAGCTGGGGAATGTCGGTTTGTAGATTTTCAGATATTTGATTAAAAAATTGAGTCTATTACATCTATAAAAAATGCTGTCTATAAAATTTATTTGAAACACTGGAGAAAACAGTATTTTGCTGAATATTTTTGAAATAAAATTAACAATCTCTGAAAAAAGAAACTAAAACTGGATTTTATTTAAAAGATAATTACAAACAAATTAACTTTGAAAAATAAACATAAAGCACAAAACTTAATAAAATAAATGGCTCCATACAGGATCGTATACCTTCAGAGCTAAATTTTAATCAGTCTATGATAAATTATTAAGAAATTGTTGATTACATAATATTATTATTGGTATTATTCGTTTTAAGGAAAAAATATTAAGAAAACATTAACCAAGATTCGATAAAATATATAAGGTATTCGATTAAGAAATTTGATTTTGATTATAATATAAGATTTCAACAATATGATAGGGTATCAGATTTTGAAAGACGCACATTGATACGACGCTCCGATTTTTTAAAATGTAGTAAATTTTGAAAAGTGTCCTTAAGGTTATTGATTTTCTATAAAACTTTGTTTAGCTCTTTGCAGGATCCAACACTGCCTTTTTTGGAATTTCATGAAAATCGGAGCAGCGGTTCACGAGCTATCAGCTCGTCACAAGGAGATTAAATTTTTACCGTTATCTGTTTTTTTTTCGTCGACAACATTACCTATCTACCCATTGCTTCGCAGGCTAGGAATGTGAAAAGAGGTATTAAATGGCCATAAAATATTTTTAAATATATACCCCGGCCCCAAAGCAAATCAAGGTAGCTATGCTAGTGGCGACTATATCTTAGATTTGCAGGTTATCATAATTTTAATATGAAATTATTGTTTTTTAATTTACTTAGAACATATTTTTTACTATAAAGTGTTTATAAAAGTAGAAAAAGAAACTGCATATATACACTATGAAATGCTCTGGAGAAGATACAGTGAAATTTGTGGAGCTTATCGGGATCATAAATGTTTATGGGATATCTCAAAACCATGCTACAGCTGCCACTAAAGCAATGACAAGTAGGTGAAATGGAAACTTTTGCATGTAAGCGGCTGGTGGCGTCAGACAACTAGCTTGGCTAGCTACTGGTACAAGTAACTGGTACAAGTAATTCAACCAATGTAAACGCCGCTTAACCCGCATTGGCCCTTGCTTGTTCATGAGTTTAATTACATTGATGCATTTGGTGGTATACCTACTACGGAATAACAATATAAAAAATATAACAGGTATAGCAATATAAAAAAAATAATACAATACTGTTATTTATTCTCTCTCTATTTATCGGCCTATGCCAAATTCCTGTGGTTTCGATTACGATTTACGTTTACGAACAGAACATATCTCAGAATATTCCTTGTTGTTCCTCTTTCGAACAAAAAGAGTTAAATATAAAGTATAGAGTGATCAAACTGAAGGCCGTAGGCATCTCATCGAATAGATTCGGTTGCGCGTGCAACAACTTTAGCATAAAAATTGCACCCCATTGCCCTTTCAGTGCACTTTCAATGCCTCGCATTGCGCACCAATGCCTCACAATGGCTTCAATGCCCCTAAATTTACATTTTATTATCCCGCAATGCCCGACAATGCCTCGCATTACCTCGCAATTCCCCACAATGCTTCGCATTACGCTGCAGTGCCCCCACAATGCCCTTAGGTTGTACACCAAATTGCCCCATGTACTTAGCCTAGGGGATAGACGTTATATATGGGAAGATACCTTATTGAGGAATGTCTGAGGTTACATGTCAAATATATACGGTCCAACCAATATATAGCCTAAACAGTCTCACCATATTCATATTAATTATCTTGGTGCAATAGGGTTGAATCAATTAACTCCCGAACCTGATTCTGTGTACCATGCATAAGATAGATAATAACATGTTAAATGATGCAATTAGCTCTATCAATATTCGTTATAATTCGGTTAATTTAATTACAGCTTTGCTCTGTTTAATTGGAAGGTCCCGATAGGATACACAATTTTCGGCATCCTAATGACTAGTTTTAATTGACGGAGCATAGCGAATGAGGATATTGGAGAAACAATCCCTGGAGTTCACCGGATAACAATAGCTGATAGGAAATAATAATTAGATTTTGCCCTTGTTTGAAACTCTGCTGTAATTAAGATATTCGACCTTTTAATACTTTTAAAGCCCAAATCAAAAGCCTACTCATCAGTATAACATTTTGTCTGTTCAAGGATGCCTTAAATAATGAGAAATATTATTGACAAAAAGCATTATTATTATTGGGTGATATACATGGAACATAAATTGGAATTATAGGGGTCTTCCGAAAACCTGACCGTATATTCCTGAAATTATAATAATCCGTTTTAAGTTCACTTATCTCGATACAAAGTTGCATACATTTCTGCCATGTAGCCTGAGTATATGTATATAATAAGTTGCTAGCAAGGGTTCTGCAGCTTCAGATTGCACATTTCAAATTACACTAAGGTAGAAAAGCGGCACATATTTGAAATATATCTTAGATAAAAATAACACTTTATTCTTGGTCCAAAATTTTGTTTGGTTTGTTCAAATCCAAAATCACTGTCGCTACTATCACGTACTCGTGGTAGGGGTAAAACTGGAGGTACTGGTAGGTACATTTACTCCTTGCACTAGAAAATATTCAGTATTAGTGCAGATTTATACTAGTTAATTTAACACAGAATTAAACAAGATACTCCGTGAAACTATAAGTATCATTGAGTGGAACATATATTTTTGTTGCTTTTGAATTGGGGAAGTTCTTATGCAAGTTGTGGTTAATGTTTCGCATTTTATGTGGACGTGATTTGGGGCAAAGAGATCCCCTTAGTAATGGGGCAAAGTGATCCAGGGATCGTCTTGAACCGCCTCTATATATTCCTTTTCAATCATTATCACTTTCTCTTGAGTTGAATGAATTCATCTCAGCGGTATGGTACAAACAACTGATGAACTTCGTGATAACTCTTCTGATTCTTCACGAAACCAGGCAGTGGAAACTTATTTTCCACTGGCGAGCCCTTCAATCATTGTTCCTATTCCAAAAATACCTGGCACAAGAAAAAAATCACGAAAAACTGTGAAAACTGCTATCATCATCAGTCCTTATAAAAATGAGCTACAAGAATATTTAAAGAGAAGGGAAAGGGCTAACTCAATGGAAAAAGTAGATTAGAAAAAAACAAGTTTCCATAAATAATGAGTTGAAAGGCTCTCCGAAAAAAATATACTATTCCTAAACGATATCAGAAGAGAAAGGTGCATGGTTTGTGATGAAACTTTTTCAACTTCCTTGGGCGAAGAGGGGTGGATTCACTGCACTTTTTGTCTATCTTGCACCCATGATGCCGGGGTCGAAGAGGATGAAAATATATATATGTGACAATAACTGAAATTTATTTTTGTGGGGCAGGTGGTTCATAATTTACTGTATAAGTTAGTAATATTTGGTATTATTTAATAAAAAGTATTGGAAATTATCTCCTACCATGTTACGTGCTTAAGTTGAAATTATTGAAACATATAACCTAAATAAATGGTTTCATGAGGGATCCCACCCGAAATAGAGGAGCAAAACGATCCATTTGTATATTTCGGACCTTCGCTTAAAACATTTTTTCTGAGTATTTTGCATAATACTAGAGCCTTAAAATAATATCCATTATACTTCATACTACTTACTGACTAAACTAGAAATCATAACTCTCAAAAAATTTGAGTTACAGGTCTCGTTCTCTTCGTTCCTACAGGAATCCTTATACCCCGGTCTCCCCAACTCAAGATTAATACTCAAAATTATTTCAATCAAATATCAATTTGAAATATTGAATGAATAGACCAAAAACTCTACGCTATGGATGGATTTGTTAATAACATTGAGATGGCGGTTTTTTTTTTCAATCAACTGAACCTTATCAGAATATCATTTTAATACAAGGTCGCATCCAAATCGTAATTTTAATTGGTACTTCAAGTTATTATAAATTCCCGAACATAGCAACTTTTCTTAGTAAATTTATCTAAATCGGCTTATTCTGATCTAAGGAATACTTATGTGCCAGCATATCTGAATGACCTTCCTCGTATATCTTGCCCTCTAGAAGGTGCCAAACCAAGATTACCAACCAAGTAGTGATTAGATTAAATTTTACCGACCATACTAATTGGCGTTAACCGATGCGAGAATTTAAGGCCACCGCCTTCTGCATCTGCCTCATCCGCAGTTCAGGCGATTCTTGTCTTCTTCAAATCTATAACTAAACAGATTTCAATGTTTTCTGATGCAACACTCTTTATCTTGATACGTGTCTTTTTTTAAATCTCGATAGCGTGCATCGAATTAAGTGTCTCCTCAAGGATCTCTTTTATGTTAATTAAAAGCTAGGATGAAGACGCGTTGCAATAAATTCGGCTACTGTTACTTAATATGTTTTTGATATCAGTAGAAGGAAAATGTACTGCTCTAGATGGACTAGAGCTGGGATATCAAGAAAAATTAAATATTCTAGAGAATTTAATATATCTGAAAAAAATTGTTTACTCAGAAAAACATCTTGCTCTACAAGTATAACAACAACAGTAAAGGCTAAGTAAATCATCCTGGAATAAGCAGCTTGTGACAATGAAGGGCTACTTCATTGATTTAACTATACTCGAAGATATAAAAAATAGCTCTATACAGTGAAATCGCTTGTTCGGTGCACCACAAATAGTTAAACATAGAAATATATTAGTAGATGCAGAGCAGCTTGGGGTACCTATATGTTGTGTGGAAAACTTTCCTATGGTCGACACCAGCCAGATGCATGCATCGGTCAATTAAGTTCGTAACTAAATAAATGTTCGTCTGGAATAGTTCACCCTCGTTTACTGTCGGCGAATTTTCCCTTTTTGTGTCTTATCTTCAAGCATGCCGGAAGGGATAATCAGGAGATAATAGTCTTCTATACTTAGATTCCCTCTTTAATCTGTTCTTAATGAAACCCAAGGAGCGAATACGATCCAAGCTTCGCTGGTTCGATGATGTATAGCATGGGTTTATTAGTGTATTTGTATGATCTGGCAAATGCTCTTTTTATGGTATACCTACTTTAAGCGTGCTCCTGCCGAAGGATTATTGCCTTTTCTTTTTCTTGTTTATTTTGGAACATTATCTTATGCAAATTTTGGCACCTCCAAAGCACCGTTGCGAGTTCAGCATGTCTGGCTTCTCATTTTATAATTATTTGATGAACACTTCTCAAGAACAATATGTACTATCAAAATATTATTGACTGAATTCTCAATTCGAGTTCCATCAAAATAACTATTATTGAATTCATATTTGATGTATAATTCTAACGATTGATTACTTTCCCATCAAAAATCCTGTAATTTTTATCACTGACTGTTAATCTAGATCGCGTAGAAGGACTATACGTGGCCTTTCTCTAAAACGAAATTGTTTCAAAATAGAGACCTACATTAGCTACAAATTTTCTAGGGCATGCCTTTTTTACCTACTTTCTTAACGAAGTAGCTGCCAAAAGTTTATCTATAACTTCAGAACTTAAATATTACGAGCACCCATAATATTAATTATATTATTTTGTATTTTCAGTGCTCCAGCTCAGATCGGTCTTAGTTTTTGTAAATAAAATATGGATGTTCCAACAAAAAACCGTCCCACTCCTAGAAACACTTTATGATTGTTGATGTTGGTTTTGTTCGAAGTGACGTTTTTTACTAGCTAATTGATCAATGAAGTAAAGAAAGCGTTCTCTTTAAATTAATGCCTTAAATGACTGACAAATTATTATTTCTACAATAATTAAGTACTATTGTTTATATAATCGGATGTTATCAACCAGCACTATGTTTATTTTTTCATAACGATAATCCACTGTGATATTCCAAACCATGGCAATCACAAAACAAGCATAAAAGAGAAAAAGCGCACGGCAATATCGTCGCAAAAATTACATCGAGCACAATAGTTTCTCTGCTGATAACCGCCAAACACCGTCGACAGCAATTCTAAGTTGGTCGCCGGGTAATCCAGGTACAACAATGGGTCCCAAATTGCCAAGGGTAATAATCCACCCAGATGATGATATCTATCCCGGTGTATATTTATTTAGGAATATGAATAATGCATGTCGTCGTTTTCCATTGTTCAGTCTCTTGTTCTCCTCCTCTTAGCGCCACGTTTCCCACTCGCTCGTTTACGTAACGTGCCAACGACTTTCCATCGGATTTGGCTCCCGGCCCCACGGTATATCCTCCATTCTACCTTTCGCTTGTCTTCTACCATCAGACGTATCGAGTCCAAAAATGATAGGCCTCATTCCATTTGATATGGCTGTGGCTTATGTGCACGGCACGTCTAATAAAACATTCATTCCTACGCTGTCCAGGCTATTTTTATTATTTTCCTCTCATACATAAGATGAATGAAGTAAATTGATCACAAGCAGATAGGTACTTCGATGATGTTCACAGAATAATTGTAGCTGCTTGAGGAATAAATAAGTCAAATTAATATATGTGATGATATTTACCATATCCTATTTTGAAAAATGTACTAAATTAAATTAACTACTGAATATTAAAGATATAGGACGAAAGTTATATGAACAAACTATATGATTAATTCAGAATAACTTCAAGGCTTACATAAGTCTATGTCAGTATCTTATCGTTGGAAAAGTTTATCAGCCGTATTCATGAACAAATTCAATTATTGCGTTTGTAAGTTAATATGGTAACGATAATACCTACCGTACTATATAAGTATATCGAGCTAGTAACGAAGTAAGATTTGTTTATGAATATGGCTGTATATTAATCAATAACTCCATAGATGAAAGCTTCGTGTATGCTTAGGTATAGTACTAAACAAATAACTCGGCTTGCGTGTTTCTCTTTCGCGCTTTCGCTTTGCGCGTCTACCTTCGATAGTATCTGCGATTTTAGCAATCAAAGTTGTTCACGTCTTATTGTACATACGCACACGTATCTTACTAAAGACTACAGGGTCTTCCAAAAATTTGAAAATCGTTAAATATTTAATTAAGTAAATCGAGTCTGAAACCTATAAAGGTTAACTTTCTTCTATCCAAAATTATTAATATCGAATCGAATCGAATCGAAAGATAATACAACAAAGAGACACCATTCGATATTCGAGTATGGGTTTGAAAACTTATTGAATATTCATCGAAATATTTTTCAATTATATGAGTATTAAAATCATTAATAACACCAATACAAACATCAATGTCATATTGAAGCTTAAATTTAGGTGAGCCTTATTCAAATTTTAGTTAGTTCAGCGAAGGAAGTCACCGAGAACACTAATAGGTAGATATATTATTTTCTAATTCTCAGGCTCTTGGGATCCCTTTCTATGCATCAACCTATCTATCCACTTGTAGATAGTTTTGGGCTGTTTCTAATAACACGCCTTGTGTCCACAGCCTCAGATGAATTTCAAGAAGGTTTCGACTTCTTCTAATCTTCTTTTTTTACTTCGATCTCTTCTTTTCGTTGAAGATCTCCGATGTTTAGATTATGAATACCTGTCGGTTAGGCCCCTACCCTACGATGGTTTAAATCCAATAGGTTCCTGCCGGAATCTCAGCTAGTTTCCAGTCATAAGATTTGGGTTTTTACTACCATAGGTGCCTGTATACAAAAATATTATTTGATACTAGAGTGCAAAAGCAGAATACTATAATTAAACATTCTATTATGAAATTAAGAGACAAAAAACCGAGAGCTAAAATCTTATATTTTTCTCGTGTATAATACACTATTTTTCTATGTGACGGGAAAAACTATGATTTAATACTGAAAAAATATTACAATATATTAAAGTCAGAAGATTATCGAGGTAAAATTTGAAGTTTTGAAGTGGTAAGCGACAATTAGACTTGCATTCTGTTCTGTGTTTTGATTGATATTTATGTGTATATATATCTACTCGGGAAAAAGTACTCCCTTTTTTCCCGTGGGGAAGAAAGTGATACTTTGTCACCTGTCAACAGAGATAAAATGTCAAACTTTTTTCCAATCACATAAAAAATAAATAAGTTCGCAATTTTTAAATCAATTCACATAATTACATTGACAGATATTTGATTACTTTAAATGGTTCCTTAGCAGCGCAGATCTAATTGTCGCTTTAAATACGATAGCCTACCAGTTGAAAACACATTTCTGACTTTAGTATTTTGTAATATTTTTTCCATATCAAATCATCCTTTTTCCCATCACCAAAAAAAATACTGTATTATACACGGGATGAATATTAGATATTATCTCTCGGTTTTTCTCGAGCTAAAATCTCTAGTAAAATCTACTACTTTTTTCCTTTGCATAATAAATCATTTTTTACTACCTACTCTTGCACTCACACAATCCACGTAAGTTTTATTGGATATTCAATATAATAACCTGACAATACGTTAAACTCCTTGAATTAGAATTGAGTTATAATACCGCATTCTTTCCACTGCTCAATTTAGAATAGACAAACTATAATAATTTGAGTAACAACGCTCACTACTAGCTATTTTCTGTTCATGCATTAAACTCATTGAATTAGAATTGAATTATAATGCCGCATTCTTTCCACTGCTCAATTTAGAATAGACATACTATAATAATTTGTGTAACAACGCTCACTACTAGCTATTTTCTATTCGTGCGCCGTAGAAAGATATTTTTCGCCAATCATTTTCATAAATAAAACTGCATTCACATCAGCTTACTGTTCGACTCGAACTAAATATGTATGTCTCATAATCGAATAGGCAGTATTCTAGCCTGAGAAGTAACGTCTCGTGAATAAAACAAAAACCCTTCATGGCTATCGACAATGCTGACTTACCGGATTATCTGAACAGGTTGGTTAACTTACATACGTTCAAAATGATAGTGCAATAGTTACCTGCGTAGTAAACTCTATAATAACATGGATTAATCATAAAGTTGATAAATGTTGAAAATTTTGGAATTAGTGAAATAGTGCATTTTATAATTGCAGAAATATGTGCTGCAATCATGCAATATTCTCCTCCTAATTCAATTTATGGATATATGCATATGGAAAGTTAATTTCCAGTAACTGCTGGAAAGTTCAGTGTTCATACAACTGGTTTTATTGATCAAAATGGTATGACCACGAAAAGCAGTGGTTTCACATAATGAGCATTAGGAACTCGAGTTTAATCTCTATGATTCTATACCTACTATTGAGAATGAATTACTCATCTGAATTGATTTTTGGTTTGAATATTTCGATCAAACACACACTCTAGTACCTATGTGTTTGTTTACACCACACATGGCCATTGAATAAATATTGTTTACAAAAAAATATACCGTCGTTATTAGTTGGTGCACTGAAAAATACAAAATAATATTAATTCTTTTGGTGCTGGTATTTTTCAAGTTTTGCAGTTGCAATATGATTGAAAACTTTTGGCACCAACTTCACAAGTACCCGCACCAATAGAATCAATATTATTTATTATTTTTCAGTGCACTAACTAATAACGTCGGTCCAATATATATATATATATATATATATATATATATATATATATATATATATATATATATATATATATATATATATATAAATAATGACATTTGTAATTGATGGCTATGAAATCTTTCCTGTTTTTGGTTAATTTATTCTAAATTCACGATTTTTGCCCTGAAGAAGAGAATAAACATTCTCGAAAGCTCGGCTTCAGTCAAAGAATTTTATTGAATATATGACTGCATCCCCAAGAACATCTTTTTATTTATTATAAATCCAGTCAAGAATACAAAATCAAAATATATATATATATATATATTCTACTACTACTACTACTTTTATTCGGAAATCTAAAAACATCATCGTGGAAATACGCATATTTTAGACATTACCACTGCTATAACTCGAAAACCGTAGCTCTGTGGAAAAAAAAATCTATAGAAATTTCCCTATCCACATAGCGAAAATATGCATATTTGTGATTTTAACATCGCTATAAATCGAAAACCGTAACTCGTTTAAAAAAATGTTCAATCCAAACGCTTCCTGATATTGTCCTGTCTTTAATTCTGCCGTTTCAGATTTTCGATTTTCGAGAAAATTGCCCCACCCACCCCTTTGGTGGTGTTTTTTGGAGGGAAGGAGATTTCGGATTTGATTTTTAATGAATATGGGACCATTTCTCAATTATCCTGCTTCAAATGAATCAAAAATCATCATAATTGGACTACGCTTACAATATACCTACAGAGCGCGCACAAAACAAAAAAAAATGTCGAACTGTATACCTGTGTACTATCAAGAAACAACTTGCCCACAAGAGAATCTGTCGAATGGACAAAACCGTCTAACAGCAGTACAAATTTACGACCGCAAAATACCCCTCACAGCTTGAAGATAACTTTGAACGCATTCCTTGGTAAAATAGGACATTTGAAGCACACAGCATAACCTATTCAAATTTAGTATGCGCCCTCATTCAGCTAGACCTGTGTAAATTAAAGTGGGTTTGTGTAGGACCCACATCAGTTGAATATTTTGTTAACTAGATTATCATTTTCTCACGGAAATAGGGACATGGGATAGTCGAAGGATAGATAAGATTCAATGTTACTTTGGTCATGATGTAAGTATGTATTATATATTATTTCTCTTTGTTGCATTGCATTTTCAAAACTTTCATCCGTTTTCTCAACTTAAAAAAGAAGGATAAATAAAAAGATACCTAATATGACATGTTTAGTCGACAATCATTGCTGATGTTTGGCCTAGACTCCTAGACCTTAAAGTAAGACGACAAATTCTTTTTACTATTTCTAATAGATAGTAATGTAACGATTACTCATAGATTTGGTTCGTGCGCGCGCTGTGTATAGTAAACGTACTCCAATTTTGATAATTTTTGATTTATTTAAAAGAGGAGACTTGAGAAATGGTCCCATATTCATCAAAAACTCAAATTCGAAATCTCCTTCCTTCCGAAAACAACCCCCGAAGGTGTTGGAGGTTGCAATTTTTCTCGAAAATCGGAAATCTGAGATGGCAGAATTAAATATAAGACAATATCCGGAATTGTTTAAATTGAATATTTTTTCAAAAGAGTTACGGTTTTCAAGTTAAAGTAGTGGTAGGTAAATTCTAAAATATGCATATTTCCGCGGCGATGTTGTTAGATATCTGAATAGAAACAAGTACATACAGAGAATAGAAGATAAGTAGGTACTATCTTCTTCTGGGTCACAGAAAAATATTTAGAGAATAATAATTCTATAGGTGCTGGTACTTGTGAAGTTGGTACCATGTATCCTTTTCAACTACAATTGCACAACTTCAAAATTACCAGTATCATTTTTTCTAATTATTTATTCATTGTCTGGCAAAACGGTCCCTCTGACGTCAAACTTGAATTTGACTATTGTTGTTTGTTTTGACACGCGGAAAAAAAAGGTCGCACGACCTCATCAGGCGATATTTGTATGTATTCGATGGAATTCTTGCTTTTATAAATGCAAAAACTCGATCCCTATCGAGAACAGCCTACCAAAAAGCATCAAATGTTCTGCAAAGCTTCTCATATAGTTCAATCATATTGCTATTTCCAACGTTAGAACCTTACGAAATATCACTCAAATAAATATTTTTTACAAAAAAGTTGGACCGACGCTACGAATTGGTGCACTGAAAAATACAAAATAATATTAATTCTATTGGTGCTCGTACTTTTGAAGTTGTGCAGTTGCTGTTGGATTGAAAACTTTTTGCACCAACTTGACAAGTACCAGCACCAATAGAATTAATATTATTTTGAATTTTTCAGTGCACTAACTGATAACGTCGGTCCAATTTTTTGTAAAAAAAAATTATTTCACACATTTGAATGTTACATTACTCATAAAAATCGTTGAACGTTCACCTAAATCATTACCCATGTATACTTTGCTTATATTTGTTATTTTCAGAAATCTAAAAACACTTGGAAAAATGTTTCAATATAAATGTTGATACAAATAATCTGGTCTTTCTCAAAAAGAACTTGCCTCTTCCACAGGAGGAGGTAAGGAGATTTCGGATTTGAGTTTTTATGAATATGGGACCATTTCTCAAGTCTCCTCTTTCAAGTAAATCAAAAATCATCAAAATCCGAGTAGGTTTACTATATAAAGCGCGCGCACAACCAAAAAAAACATACATTCGAATTGTATACCTCCTCCGTTTGGGTTCATCGATCAAAAACAATAAAGATGACTAACTAACTAATATAAAATATTCCATTGATTGTAGTAAGTACATACCTCCCTGTAGCGCTTGATTTAAAAAATAATCTGATAAGATTTTCTTCCAATGACAAGTAGGCCCATTTTGCTTATGTTGTAATCACATATCCCTTTAGTCTGGAGAACTGTTGTCTGGTGAATAGAATTAGCAATTGCTCACTTTTCAAGTGAACTGATAGCACTCTAAATATGAGATCCTCCCTTTCTGTGAATAAATAACGTGTCGTTAGTCAAGTCAGGGCCAGTAGTAGAGACGCTAATAACTGCTGAATTATACGTTGGCATATTCTCAGCAAGAACAAGCCTCCGACAATCGTACGGACTGCATCTCCCCATCACGACGGCCATTATGCAAAGCAAAAGGACATTTGCATAATTTAGGTTCGTTTCGAGAAAGTAAGACTAATTTGTACGGTCGAACAACAAGAAGTATTCCTGGCTGACACTGGCATCTTGTTGTTTATTGTGTGATGTGACGTAGAGCAGTATTTGTTATTATGTGATCTGATTTAAGGCTTCCATAATGAATGCAGTCACTCTTGCAAATGCAGACTGTGTGTTAGATAAACATTCCAAATATTAAATTCAGCTTAGCCTATCCTATAGCTCAACAAACTCGGATGAATTCATGCTATAATGTAGCATACGACTAAACAATTTTTATCAACATTCCTATTATAATCAACGTTAAATATTTAATCAAAAAGCATACTTTTATTAAAATATTACATGCCCTGTGACTGCGTCAATGCATACTGTTTGTAGAACTTTTCGCTTGTTATTTCATCGCCTCAGTTATGGAGTGTGAACTTAATACTTAATGTTGTTAACCCCAAACTTAACTGGTTATTATTTTGTGAGCCTGGGTATTAACTTTTTAGCCATAGATTTATGTACCGGTTTGTGCCCGTGCCCGTTGTGAGGTATTTTATTTTTGTTTAGATTTTAGCTGTTAACATAGACTATATGCAGTTCAGATTTACACGAAGGAATTTACAATTTTAACAGGAGTTCGACAAGAATATTTGCTCCCTCCTCTACTGTTTTTTGTTGTAATGGATGCTGTAACAAGAAGGGCAACTAATTATCGACCAAGAGGAATCGTATGGAGCCCGCTTCATCCTGTACTGGATTATGCAGATGATAAGTGTGAACCAGCGTATGCATGGCGAGATATGCAAGACAATACTGACGACCTAGCAGCTGAGTTATCTAATGTTGGTCTAGAAATAAATACAATCAAGACCAAAGAAATGCATAAGAATCCAGTCTCACAATCATCTGATCTTCAAAGACCAACCAATTGAGCATGTACAAGTGTTCCAATATCTAGGGAGTAAGATAGATTTAAGTGGTGGAGCCTTAGAAGATGTGAAAACCAGATCTAAAATACTCATTTTCAGGTTCTGTGTAGTCACTGTTGTTCTCTACGAATGCGAGACCGGGCTTGTGACTGAGCAAATAAAACACTGCTAGTATTCATGCTGCCCACGCCATATCCTACGTGTCCTGGCCTAATACTATATGCAATGCCGATCGCAAGGTAGAGCAAATTAAAGGACATCAACATCGAGATCCATAGAGGAAGTACGGTTTCATTGGACACACATTGAGAAAATCGTCCGATGCAGTTTGTCACCGCGTCTTGCAATACAATCCGCAAGATAGCAGAAGAAGAGGACGGTCACATTTGACGTCGCTATCTGAGATCAATGCTCTTCCCGAGAACCATAACCATTGACAATATCGAGAGCTTGAAAACCTAGGGCGAACGTTCCAGATAGAGGATTTTAATGGACAGCCTATGTTCAGTCTGAGGTAGCTCGGAATCATCTGACGCCGAGCAAGTACGTGGGTATACAGCATGCAGCCAGGCATGGTCTGAAACGTGACGACGTGCTGATGCGAGTTCGATACAAAGGCTTATATTGGGGCTATTCTGTAATCCAGACATTAATTTTTAAGGCTTGTTAAAGAAATAACGGACCTTAAATTTAAATTGGTATTCTGTAACCTGCATCTGATAATTTTAAGACTTGATTGAAATCCATAACGTTAGTTGTTCTCTATGCCAAAAGCAGGCGTCAAATTTAACGTCAGTCGTTAAATTTAACATATTGATCTATTCTGAAAGATAACCGTCAAATATTATCGGACCGAAACTGATATGCTGTAAGCTCAACATTTGACGCATCCGATAAAATATCTTAAGACATCCGATAAATCGGCTCCGAGTTTCCACGGAACACGCTGCTTTGTATGAAAAGTGATCACAATTGTCGACTGTTGTGTAGCTTTTAAGATTATTTTGAACTGTTCCTATCATATATTAGATAAAATATGAAAATATACAATATGAACCTTGAGGATCATAAAATTGTGAATCGATTCATTTAATAACTTATTTTTCGGTTGCTGTTTCTTTAAAATGAATAATCTGAAGTGATAACAGAAAGTAAAAGGAATATTTTGTAGATTGATCTGAGCCTGGTGTTGTAATAAGACATGAATGTAGAATTTCAAATGTGTGAACTAGTTTCTTTTGAGATATGGTTGCTGCTAGTTTATAAAATAAATAATGGAAAGAAGAAAAAATGAGTACATATATTTATTGTGTTTTAATTTTATAATGAACTTGAATGTAGACAAAAAAATTAAAATCTATTTTCTGATACTTGTCTGTCTAATCTATTCTTTATACTTTTAATTCATATGCATTGATATCACTCGCTTTGAGAATAATTTGAGCAATTTTGTACGACACTTCAGCAATAGTTACATGCTAATCAGCAAATATTCATATATAAAGATCAACTATAATCATCTAACACTATAATTTGTAATCTAATGAAGAGAAAACTATCTATAAATGCTCCTATAAAAATTTAAGACCATGTAATCTGCAAGACCCAATGTTTCTCAATATTGACGTTAAATTTAACGGCTGGTTTTGTTTAGCAGAATAGCAACCAACGTTATATATTTCAATAAAGCCTTAAAATTATCGGATGCAGGTTACAGAATATCTATTTTCATATTTAAAGCCCGTTATTTCTAACGAGCCTTAAAAATTAACGTCTTGGTTAAATAATAGCCCCATGAGAAACATTTATAAGGCTTGCTTATTATTTGGTCTTAAATTTGTCTAGAAGCATTTAGAGATAGTTTTCTCTACATTAGAAAACAAATTATTCTGTTAGATGATTATAATTCATAATAGTGGATGTTTATGTATGAAAATTTGGTTAGTAACTTGACAAATGGTTGAAAAATTATCAAAATTTTTTGATAACAGCTTTATATCTCTCTGGTTAGCATGTAGATATTACAGTAGTGTCGTACAAAATCAATCAAAATATTCTCAAGGCGAGTGGCATCAATGTATAGGGTAGGCACATTGTCAGCCAGAATAGAGTAAATATACGTTATCAGTTATTAGATTTTTTATTTGTTATCTCTATAACCAAATTCATTATAATACTAGGACACAATAGTACCTATACCTATAATCGTTTGCCATTATGTATTTTAAAAGAGGCTAACTAGTTCACACTTTTGAAATTCTACATTCGTGTCTTATTACAATACCAGTCTCAGATCAATCTACAAAATATACCTATCACTTTCTGTCATCACTTCATTCAAAGAAACAGCAACACAAAAATAAATTCTTAAATGAATCAATTCACAATTCTATGATTCTCAAGGTTCATATTCTAAAATTTTATCAAATATATTGTAAGGAACTTGGCTTCGGTGATCGGTGCCTTAATGGTGGGCGTGTGCGATTCGCCGGAAGGCGGAGCACCTTAGCGAGTGCGGACGTTGGTGGGACCCGGGTGGTGTGTTTCATACCGCTATTGGTATTGGTCAGCCACAAATGCCTGGGTCAAAACATATTCCCGAAGCTTCTAGTAACTTCGCGCAAGTTTGGGAGAGCTCGCTTGGCATCGGAAGATGGGAATAGAAAATACAAGAGCCATTCTGCTTGCCTATATATTGGAGAGTGCTGCGGAGTCAGTTAGTCAGTCAGGGGCAATCGCCCGGTGCAGACGAGTCAGTCAGGGACAGTGAATATAAATTGTAAATAGTTGAATATAAATTGTACATAGTTGTAAATAGTGCAGTGTAAATATAAATAGTGTTAAGTTAGATAAATAGTGAATATAAATTGTATATAGTTATGGATATTTAGTCTGTGATATAAATACTTAGTGTAGAAATAAATAAACTGTTGTAAATAAATAAAGCCCAGTAATTTTTATATGCCCGTTACAATATGAAAAGTTCAATATAACCTCAAAACCAACACAAGACTCGACAACTGTTATCACTTTCCTTACATAACAGCGTGTTCCGTGTCACCACGGAGACGATTATCGGATGCCTTAAAATATTAGATTTTATTGGATGCGTTAAATGTTGAGCTTACAGAATAGCAATTTACGTTAAAGACATGAAATATTAACGTCCGATAATTTTTAACGGTGATCTAACAGAATAGTCCCTCATGGGTCTTTATTATTTTATTCGTAATTATCTTATTCTTCATTCATTTAGAAAATAAGAAGCTCGTCAATTTTCAAATGTTTAATCATATTGGATGAATTATTCCAAAATGTAATTGAGTGTATTTCATCACCAATCGACTCGATGTGCTTCGGCCGACTGAAGATCCGTTGCTGGTTTCTATTTTTTTGAAGTTTATGTATCAAGTGGTTTTCAAAATCGCGATACTTTTTGTTGTTGGGTCTCTTTGTCTGCTGTTATTAATGTGTTGCAGCTGTTATAACCGGTGGTTGATCTGTTGTTATAGCTTATACTTCGAGAGCTTATTTACTTTGAATAAGAACAGTTCTCCGTGTTTCTAGTAGAAAGTACATTATATCTTATTATTTCATCTATTTTTCAGGAAAATGTATACTGTTTGTTGTATTTTCGTGGATTATTTCTGGAATATGGAATTTTGGTTGGAAAATTTATGTGTTATGTGTTGTTGAATATATCCTGCTCTAATTATGATACAACAAATATTGTGGTCTAGTTAGTGAGGATTGATTGATTATCTTGATGTTTGGCTTTAAAATTATTTTAATGCGGAGGTCGACATAAATATCACTCTGATCCAATTATGTTTCCCTGATCCATCAATAATATAAATGTTATAATAAACAATGGATAGAAGTGAGGGCTTGTGACTATCTGTTAAGATTGAAGGATAGCGATTGCGATGTGGATAAGACAATATTATTACAAAAGTTTGAGAAATTTTATAAAATAAATATACCAATGGATGGAAAATTATCCTGAGAGGTTCAAATTTAACATTGTTGTGTTAAGACAAAAAATATTAGAATGGGGGAGTATCGCAAGGTAATAGCTACCTGTACTAGGATATTGTTTAATATGAACATACAATAATGTATTATATGTGAAAGGATGTCCAGAATGCTATCATTGTAATAAATGATAAATTTAAATGTATCGTCAAACCAGTGGTTGCGAACAAAAATGTTTTAATAATGAAAAAACAAAATGCATGGCAACAGGAAAGCTGAGATTTGAGGAAGAGATAGAAGAATTGCGTGATATTAAGGTACTTGTATGGAATATCGCTGGAATGGTTAAATAAATACAAATTTACTTAATTTTAGAGATCAGTCTAGTAGACTAATAGCACTATACTAATAACAAACTAGCGGAGAAAGTGAACAATTTGTATAAATCTAGGGAGCTACAAATTAACTTCAATAACATTGTGAAAGCATTACTAAGTAAATGATGATCAGAAATTGATGCTATTATAATTATTATTAGTATTAAAATTATATATAATAAAAAATATATATATAAAGTTGTATTTCTTGAGGAAGACGTTATGAAAGATGTATTAATTTTTATATTATATATATATTGGAATATGGCTTTTAACCAAAATATGTGAATGGTATTACGGAGAGAAAAATAGCACATCCTTGTTATGGCACCAGACCAGATGAATATTTTCATTTGTAATATTTTCATTTGTCTGACAATCAGCAGCAGCAAGGAACAGAACACGTTGTTTCCTAGGAAATTATTTATGTACCTACAATAGATTGCCCCAAAGTTCAGAGATTTACAAATTGGATGGAACAATATAAGTGGTTGTGTTTGTAAATTTATTATAATGAGATTGCCCAATGGTCGAAATTCGAACAAAATTCAATGAATTCAAGCATGAACGCAATTGAAGTTCTTCTGTATTTAATGGATTTTTATAAAAGTTTGCTTGTAAAAAAATACCGGACAAAAATCGAACCCAGGTCAACAGTACGAAAGGCAAGTTCTCCATCATCAGAGGATTTATTTACATGATCCTATACATCGATAAATATAAACCTCTGGTAAACTTGAATTTACTTTATTTAATTTATTTTATTTGTAACACACATTATTTAATAATTTTCGCGATCGTATGCTCAGGTAAAAATATATTATTATATTTAATCCCAATATTTATATTGTCTTTTATATTTTCTATTTTGACTCTCAAGTTATACCAAGTTCTTATGATAATATCAGTAATAAAGGTAGTTACTGTTTTGACTTATCAACTCTCAGGACCCGACATTTTTTATCAAGTAACACGATGGGGGGTTTCGTATGATAGGAAACATCTACACCGAGGTGAGGACAATGCACCGATAAAATGAAAGAATCTCCTAGTGATACCAGCCAAACTCCGTTTGTTGTCATCAATTCTCGACCATCGTTATGGCGCAAGCTGTTCTGGTCTCTCGTTCTGTTTCGACAACTTCTGTAATACAATACATAAAAGTGAACTGCGAGCCAAAGAAAGCAATAACCCACACGCGGTTACCATCGTTATAAGCAGTTATAGCGCCAAATATAGAAATACTCTTAGCTGAATATAACTTACCAAATAAACAATTTGCCATTTGTTTGCAGAACCAATTGAAGTTGGCAATTTGAGACTATGTTTTTCTGAATTTATCCATAACATATAATTTAAATTGAAATGTATATTATGTCACAAAAATGTAATTAAATAGCGTTTATACATAATGGATAAACATAAATGTACTCGTATATTGTCTGTAGTGTGTAGATCAAATATGATAATTCAACAACATTATCTAGATATTATTTAAAACATCTAGTTGAAGTTGGTTAAAGGAATAAACAAGGATCCACTCATTAACCAAAACAAACTGGAGAAAAAGTTTGTTCTCTCAATAGAAGAAAAATAAAACATTGAAAATACCTGAATTAAATTTGGACAATATCTGGGAAAACAATTCGATAAAATGTTAGAAATATTTCTGGTCAAATATCCCTCTTTTAATATGCAGATGAAAATATAGTATATTGGGTTAAAATAATTGCGAATAAATTTAATGTGTCTCCGTAGACGAAACAGACCTGATTATAGCATCTATAGTTCTTTTTAATTAGTACGTTAATGTGCTAATGGTTTACTTATACTTATAAAGAACACACACTGTAATAAATTTCTGAACATGAGTCTGTATGAAACAATATTAGGGCCATTTTTCAAATAATATACCTTGAAAAGTGTCTTTCAATTTAATCTATTATACCTACTTTGCAACTGTTGTACCTAATTTTGTGTAACTTTTCTGTTCTGAGAGAAATCTCACAAAATCAAAGTCATGCATGTAAGACTGTGCTTCCTAGCGAAGAGAACTTACGTAGCAATTTTGCATTGAACGAGAAGTTTTCATTGTTTGCATATGACGCTTTTTATCGTCAACTTTAAGCTACCAACAATATAGCAGGATAACAGCATGGTTTTGAAAAATGAGATGGGTTCTTGAGTTGCGCTCACCCATTAATTGATGTTGAATGCAGGGAATTGACATTCATGATACATATGTAGCAGAGAGCAATAATTAAAATTATTCATTCATTCAATTTTATTGATGACATTTTGGGAGAATATATTATATCCTAGAAATCATGTTAATGTCTAACGATTTTGATGACTAATAATGCACTCAAAACTGTGAAATAAAACTACCAAGTATATTTTACCATTGCTGGTATTTTTGAAATTGATGCCAAAAGTCTTCTATATACTTCAAGATTGCCATCACCAGTAGAATTAATATTATTTTGTATTTTTCCTTGCACCTACTAATATAGTAGGTCCATTAAGGTAGCACAACATAAGTGGCACACATCAATAAAATTCAAGCATATTTAGATAACATAAGATAATTTTTATTGGTGCTCATTAACCATACAACGTTTAAGCACAAGTCGAAATACATTAAACATCGATATAAAATATTCATTAGCACAAAATAGAAGTAAAAGTAAGGAGAAGAAATAAGTTAAAAATGCAAACACTAATTTAACAATTAAATAATAGTAGACAAATCATCCTTGAAAAAGTCATCGTATTTGTAGTAGCAACGTGATATTAAAAACAATTTTATTTTTTTACAAAAACAATTATAATGTTAAATTTTGACTGATAAAGGTAACACATTAAAAAATCCTTTAACTAGAAATTAAGAGGAGTTCATGGACTTACTTAATCTCACGTAAATAGGGTAGAGGTTAGCGTTGAATCGCGTATTATAATTATGAAGGTCACTGTGAGTCTTATAATCAGTCAAATGTGGTAAAGTTAGGATAGTGAATTTTTTAAAGGATTCTCTGCAATCATCTCGAAAGCCTAAACCAGCCATTACGCGGATGGCTTTCCGTTGCAATTTGAATATGTGTTGGCCTATAGAAGAGTACCCCCACAGTAAGATGCCATATGATAATTTAGACTGGAATAATGCAAAATAGGCAGAACGTAACGTTTCGATGGAAACTTGATTAAGTAAGGAGCGCAATAAAAATGTAGTTTAAAAAAGAGGCCCGAGAACTGATCCCTGAGGCACACCGCACTTTACTGGAAGGCATATGGAAGAAGAATTGTTGAAATAGACGAATTGTTCCTTATCTGACAAGAAACACTTGATTAGATTACAGCTGCTTCCATGAACTTTATATTTACTAATTTTATCAATGAGAATGTCATGTGAAACACAATCAAAAGCCTTAGTTAAATCAACAAAGGTTACCGAACAAATTGTTTTGTTTTCAAGGCAGTCTGTGATGAAATCTCTTAGAGTTACAAGGGCATTAACTGTAGAAAGACCTCTCCTAAAGCCAAATTGACTTTCCGGAAATAAATTATTGTGATAAAAAAATTAATATAGTTGATTACAGAAACTGTCTCAGAAATCTTAGAAAAGACCGCCAACAATGCAATTGGCCTATAATTATTCAAGTCGTTGTTATCCCCATTTTAATAAGGTGGAATTATTTTACCCTTTTTTAGACAATCAGGAAACATAGAAGTAGTGATACAGATATTTCTCAACTTAATAATGTTTGAAGAAGTCCATTCTCAAAGTGGAGTGAAGTGGTATGATGAAAGAAACACAAAGTCTTCTCCACAATTTATTAGAAAGTTTGGTTATGTAAGCTTTGAGACATGTTTCGAGATTTTAAGAATCTCATTTTCAATCATGGATTACAAAGTTGTGGAAATGATAATACTTAAGATTTTTCCTTAACTAAATAACCATAATAAACAATAAAAAACTATAAAATTGATTCCAACCCAGAAAGAAATAATATAAATTTAAATTTAAAAGAAATTAACCCATTGTAGAAAATTATAAATTAAAGAAAATTCTAAAAACAAAAAACAAAAATTCCAAAGTTACTTGACCGGTGACTACATCATTCTTGTCGTGTGGGCTGGCAACAAAGAGCAAGAGAGAAGCAAGTAAATTTGGAATTTTTGTTTTTTGTTTTTAGAATTTTCTTTAATTTATAATTTTCTACAATGGGTTAATTTCTTTTAAATTTAAATTTATATTATTTCTCTCTGGGTTGGGATCAATTTTATAGTTTTTTATGGTTTATTATGGATATTTAGTTAAGGAAAAAACTTAAGAATTATCATCTCCACAACTTTGCAATCAATGATTGAAAATGAGATTCTTAAAATCTCGAAACATGTCTCAAAGCTTACATAACCAAACTTTCTGTATGTTAACTTACTTTCTAACCGAATATACAGCTGTAGGTTTCATTCTGATACTTACTATCTTATATTTTTACATCTTTATATTTTTATATTTTTGTTTTATATTATATAAATTTATTTAATTTTAATTTAATTTTTAGTTTTGCCTTTGTTTTGTTTTGTAGTGTTTGATTTTGATATTTTTATTTTGCTTTGTCTACGAAATTTATATTTTTTCGACAATAAAGCATTTCTCTCTCTCTCTCTCTCTCACTCTCTCTCTCTCTCTCTCTAATAAATTGTGGAGAAGACTTTGTGTTTCTTTCATCATTTCTCAACTTAGTTACAGGACTGATTATATGATCCTTGACTGATTTTGTTAAACCCACTGACATACCCAATGGGTCAACTGCATTGGAATTTTTCAAGTTATTTATAACATCTCTAATAAGTGCCTCCGATACCTGAGAAAATTGAAATGAGTCACTGGAAGCAACATTGACGTTTTTTAAAAAAGGTAGAAAAGTGTACCTACAGTGTGATTTGAGGGAATATTTTCAATCAATTTATCTGCGATGGATGTAAAATAATCGTTGAAAATTTGTTACTAGTCGTATTAACACATTTTTCGTTATAAAATCTTCTTGCAGATAGTAAATTTTGACGATAAATATGACGATATTCATTTCTCGCTATTCTAGAAGCATCCATGCTAGATAACTTAAAAATATAAATCAGCATATTCAATGTTGAGCGCATATTCCTGAAATTAGTATAAAACCAATAAATTGAATTTCTAAAGTTAGCAGTAGCTTTATATTTTTTTCAGGAAAAAAAACATTTAGTACGCAAAAATAAAATTTATAACCCTGTAATTTTTGAAATTACGGGCAATTCCGCTAGTTTATTATTAAGTGAGCAGACTTTAACAGAATATGATCGAATTTGAGAAAATCTGCTAAAAATAATTTAGTGCCAATTTAATACACTAAAAAAAGTTATAACTCTTAATTTTTTGTGTGTGTTAGCTTAATAATCAGTCAGACACTTTAATTAAATATGAAGAAAATCCAAAACAATCCGTTAGGAATAATTTAGTGCTAATTTAGTACACAAGAATATTACTTATAACTGTTATTTTAAAGAAATTATGAGCAAGATTTTTTTGGCATTTAGCAATTCTATTATGTCTTGACAGACACTATCTCGAAAATTAAATTCAATGCTGGTTCTCCACCTCTTGTTAAATCTATATATATGACTACCATTCTTCATTCTTCCTGCGAAACAAACATGATTGTGACTATATTATGGCCTTCAAATCTAGATTTCGCACAATATTTTTATAATACCTATGTACCACACTGATGTTTATTTAATGTAAAAGCGTAGATTTTTACTATGGTTTTATAAACTTTTTTATATTTGACAAGTGATATTTTTAATATATTGACGTTCAGATACAAATAAATATATGATGGTACTATTTAAGTATTCGATTTTTATTTGAATATCTGTAACTATTTAGTAAAAACTTTAATATATTTCTATTAATGCACACAAGCGTTCTATTATGACTTGTATTGACCCCTTTATTTTTAATTTAGTATATAATAAAATTAGAAAATTTCTAAGCCCATTGTTCGGATTATTCCTTCCAAGGAAACTTTAAAATTTGTCAACCGCTGTTTGGACATTTTAATTAACCTATATAACCTAATAAAAGTTTAGCAGTATCAGTAAATTGGACTACCTATACATAGCTGCCACACTCACTTAGAGAAATTTTCATAATGAAAGATACTTACATGAAAATTTTCAGATCTGACAATAAGGAAAATTTAAATAAATTGTAGGGATTTCATAGACCAAATTTTATAGCTTGTACGTGTCCTTGTTGAACTATCTCTATAAAGCAACTTATAGGTACATTTATTTTAATTTTATATAATATCAGTAGGTATGACAGATAGAATGTTTGAGGAGAATGAAGAAACGGCATTTATCTCTCACTAGCTACATCTTCATTCTATGGATATGGAGTTCCCAAGTCATACTGAAATGGTCACAGGCGATCTAGGTACAGTGTCTGTCAAGACATAACAGAATAGCTAAATGACAAACAAACTTGTTCATAATTTCTTTAACATAAGAGTTATAATTGTTATTCTTGTGTACTAAATTAGCACTAAATTATCCCTAATGGATAGTTTTAGATTTTCTCCATATTTCATTTTAGTGTACCTACTGACTTAATATTAAGCTAGCTCACTAGCCTACGTATTTAAAAAATGAAGAGTTACAATTTCTTTAAGTATATGAAGCACTAAATTATTTATAGTAGATACTCTCAAATACGACGATATTCTGTTTAAGTGTGTTCACATAATATTAGGCTAGCGGAATTGCCGTAATTTAAAAAAATGGAGAGATATAAATTTTATTTTTACGTATTATTAGCACTAAATATCCTTGAATTTAGTACATTATTACATTATATTTTAGTTATGTGTGCTACTTTTGTTGTGCTAGTTGATTGGACCTTAATAAAGTTGGTCCTAGCCTAGTCATTTAAAAACAGTTTTATCTATTAATTATTGCAAAATTTAGGCGGGATATGCTGGAGGTGTATAGAGGTGGCAGTGAAAAGTAAGCAAAAACAATCGAAATTGATATGGAAATTTGTAGCTCATTCATTGCAGAAATTCCGATTTTATTGCTAAATCAGTTTTAGATTTTTTTGTTAATGCTACTTATCATATTCGACAGCAGTAAAATAAAACAACATAAAATAATTGACAATAAATTTAGATGAACTATTTGACTCAAAAAATAATAGTCATTCTATGTATTGCTCTCTTACATGAAAATCGGTATTTCAGGTAGTAATTAGCAATAAATTAGCTACAAATCACCAAATCAATTTTGATTGTTTCTGCTAACTGTTGACTGCCACCTTTATACACCTACCTAGGTATTTAGGTATATACCGTGATCTACCAGAAGTGTACGATGGTAATTAGAAAATGATGCTTGAGGATTTTTGGAATAAAATGCGTTGCGTTGCGGTCCGCCCTAATGTACGCGAGCCTCAATTATTTTTAGAACTCCAACGATATAAAACTTTTCAATATTAGTCACTGAACACATATCTCCTATACAGTGGGTTTGTACAACGATCATTCATATTATGAGGCCTTGGAAAATGCGTAACAGCATATTTTTTATGTTGCACTAACTTTTGAAATATCTTTCAGCTCTTATCACTAAAATTTCCACTTCATTAACCTCGGAAGAGGTAACATCATTTTCGCATAATTAGTAACTCTGTCACTTTGAGACTATGATAAATTACAAATGAGAAGGTTCAGTGTAACCCTGGCCGTCATATTTTTGATATACCTATCGATATTCTTAGTAGGTACAATATAAAACCTGAAAATTGTAAACCATGTTTAGTTTCATTTGTATTAGAGTGATATGATTTTTAATATGGTGTACAATTGATTCAATGGACATTTGAAATTTTCTGTGGACAATGCATGGTGTATTGGCTTTTGTGTATCGTTGTGCGCTATATGGAGAGGCAGAACAATGCCGGTCAATTGAATCAATCAAACGTATATAAAGGAAACTCTGTACTGATATATCTACTACATTATAACTTACTCTAAAGTTTTCCTCGGAGTATTCAATTTAATGAGCTTAAAGTTAATAATAGCGGCAAGTCTTTCAATAGATGTTGAACGAGAACAATGTTTGCAGTTTCCATTGAGATGCACTTCTCTGTGTTTAAATTATCAGTAGATATTGAGGCTCAATATTCAGTATCTTCAAGTTATTATGGACTTTGTTATCCAAATTCTCTTTAAATTTCTCAGTTTATGTTTATTATAATAATTCCTAGGTAGGTATTTAGTGCGGGTTTACGAGTTCCATGGCGTGCGTGAGATGCTGGCGCACGCAGATTGCTTCGCGTACGTTGAACAGGTTTCGCGACCGTTTTGCGCCGACCCATCTACGAGTTTCTCTACGCGCGCTTTATTATTCGACTGCGAATGTCAAAACGAAGTGATACGGAATGTAATAAACCTTTGAAGGAGAGCTTCGATAATTTGTTACGAATATGAGGCAACCACAACAATATTTGATACGTATTAGTTTAATACTTAATTTAACTCATCTGTTAATATTAACACACAAAATAACCTAAATCAAAACTGCACTTATAATTTTGATGAAATCTAATCTATATATATAACGCCAAAAACACAAACTAAAAATCTGAAAATATATAGTGAAAATATGCAAAAGACACAATAAAATTGATAATTAATAATCTTTTTCATTTCAACTTTTGACAGCACGACGAATGCCTAGTCGTGATTGTGCGCTGTGGTCACGTGGTCCAAATCTTTGCGCCAGACAGAGCTTCGCGCGCGTTATATTATTTGTCAGGGAAATATTTAACACTCTCCGCGTTCACCTGCATCTCACGTTGGCGGACCATGGAGCACGCGAATGACTCGTAAATGATCCTATTTGCCACCATACGTTTAATCTGTTTACGTGCGCGAAGCAACCTGCGCGCGCCAGCTTCTCACGCGCGCTAAGAAACTCGTAAACCCGCTCTTTACTGTTCCAAAGAAATGTCATCATGTACATACAACCTGTTATGTTTGCAAAGTACAAAAACCAGCCCAATAATATATTTTACTAGATCTTGGTTCATTATTTTCTCATGATATATGGCACTATATAGCAGAAGTCAAAAATATCATAAACTAATTATGTATTAGGTACAGAAAATCCCAAAGTGCAAGTGAGCACAAACTATTGAGACTATCGTTTGAAACGTATTATAGATTTGTCCCTGACGTTTTGTCATGAACTGACATCATCGTAGATACGCGTAGGGCGTGGAGAGATCTTGTTCCTTATTCTCCTCTTCTCCTCTCCTTGGGCAAACTTTCTCAAAAATGGAAAATCTGAGTTGGTATAATCAAAGATAGTACAATACCCGGAAACGTTTAAATTGATCATATTTTCAAAATAATTAGGGTTTTCGAGTAAGAGACATGTTAAATTCTCAAATATGTGTATTTTTGATATGTGGAGAGGGTAATTTCACTCAAAAATGGAAAATCAGTGGGCACTACATGAAAGACAATAATATTTTAACAACATTTATAATGATCATTCTTTCCTTAGAGTTACGGGTTTCGAGATAGAGCGGTGGTAAAATGGTTAGATCTAAAATACTTAAACATATTAGAACATTAGAACATATTAGATGTTCTGAGATCTTTTTATAATAGTAACTAGGTCAGGCTAAGAATATACGTGGGTAATAGGTTATTATCGAACGTTCAACGATTTTCGTGACTAATGTTACACTGAAATGTGTAAAATAAGTATTTTTTACAAAAAATTGGACCGACGTTATTAGTTGATGCACTGAAAAATATGAAATAATATCAATTCTATTGGTGCTGGTACTTGTGAAGTTGGTGCCAAAAGTTATCAATTTAACTGAAATTGCACAACTTCAAAAGTAACCGCACCAACAGAATTAATATTAGGGTGATTTTAAGCCACAACTTGAGCATCCTACATTAAATCCCTTTATCTGCTATTAAAGTAAATACAGTACGCTTATAACGTATTTCAAAACTGAGTTTTTAAGTCATTCTATTCTTCCGCTATTTACGTGAATATTACACAAAAAAATAACTTGCCCTTTAAAAAACGAAAAACGAACGCACAACCAAAAAGCAGGATGGAACCTGTACCATAAAGAAAAAAATTACAATATACCAGAGACAAACATACAGACGAGAGAGAACATCAATATAGAAAAATACTACAAAAGAAAAGATGGGTTAGGTACAGCCCGACAAATATAGCTTGACGGCTGGAATCACCAACATAGTCTCGCCTACTGGATGCGCACTAGCCAGCACTATTTTAACATCAGTCGTACTCAGTGATTCCAGGTTAGCGGTTGAAAATGGAATTCAAATCCCAAATACGTGGTAAAGTTTTATCTGGACAATAAAGGGAAATTGTGGCAAATGTTATACATTTATGCAGCGAGAAGCAGCAGAGAATAAACCGATGAAAGAATTTAAGACGGTTCAGGAACGTGTCGCCATGGCTAGTGGAGTAAGTTTGAGAACCATCCAACGAATCTCCTGGGAAATGAAGACCATCGAGGATGGTGAATCCTCGTCGTTTCAAAAGTCCAACAGGAAACGAATGAAACCAGCGTCCAAATCTAATCTGGACTTTGATAGAGACTTATATACAATAATAAAAGCTCATAAGCCACAGTACAAATCATTTGAGATAGATATAATAATGGCTGCCCTTGGATATACAGTTTTAAGGCTACCTCCGTATCATCCCGACTTAAACCCAATTGAATTAGTGTGAGCATCTCTAAAACAACATCTTACTCAAAAATGTAGATTTTACTCTGAAGACTGTTGAGCTATTATGTGATGAGTTCTTCAACACATTTTCTGTAGACGAGTGGAAAAAACGGTGTGAATATGCTAAAAATTTGAAAAGTTTTTCATATAAAAGGAGCCAGCTTTAGATTTAGTAGTGGAAGAAATACTAAGAAATCTACAGGAAGAGAGCGAAAGTAATTACGAAGCAGATAGTTCCGATCCAGATAGTAACCTGTTAGGTGGTGAAAGTCATTAAAGAAACCTATTGTTCGGTCAAATATTTCCCCTGACAAATAATACAACGCGCGCGAAGCTCTGCCTGGCGTAAAGATATGGACCACGTGATCACAGCGACCAATTACGATTAAGTAGATATTCGACAAATCGTCGTTAAAATCAATTAAGATTATTATTTATCAATTTTATCGTGTCTTTTGCATATTTTCAGATTTTTAATTTGTGTTTTTGGCGTTATATATCTATAGATTAGATTTCATCAAAATTATAATGTGCAGTTTTGATTTAGTTTATTTTGTGTATTTGTTTCTTTGATATACAGTACGACGACGTGAATATCTATTTTTTCTTCAGTAATATTAACAGATGAGTCAAATTAAGTATTAACTAACACGTTTCAAATATTGTTGAGGTTGATTCATATTCGTAAAAAATTATCGAAGCTCTTCTTCCAAAGGTTTATTACATTCCGTATCACTTCGTTTCGATAGTCGCAGTCGATTTATAAAGCGTGCTACGTACGTTGTAGAGAAACTCGTAGACGGGTCGGCGCAAAACGGTCGCGCTAACCTTTTCAACGTACGCAAAGCAATCTGCGTGTGCCAGCCTCTTACGCGCGACTAGAAACTCGCAAACCCGCACTTTATCCCGCCGAATGCTTTCTCTCTCTGTTCTTAGCGTACCACTGTAAATGGTCTCCCGCCGAGCTATATTTGTCGGGCTGCACCATACTTAAATGTGACGAACGGTAGCTATATAAAGTGTTTTCATTTCATATTTTAAAAAACAGTAGTAGAAATGGTGAAAACTACAGATTTACTCGAATAATTTTATATGTATTTATTATATACTTTGGAGTTTACGATAAAACTTGAATATACATTTTCTACAGGTGGCATCATGGCAAAATCAATTTCCTCTATTAAGTGCGGGTTTACGAGTTTCTTGGCGCGCGTGAGAAGCTGGCGCGCGCTGATTGCTTCGCGCAAGTAAACAGATTAAACGTATGGTGGCAAATAGGATCATTTACGGGTCATTGGCGTGCGCCACGGTTCGCCAACGTGAGATGCAGGCGCACGCGGAGAGTGTCAAATATTTCCCTTGACAAATAATACAACGCGCGTGAAGCTCTGCCTGGCGCAAAGATATGGACCACGTGACCACAGCGCCCAATCACGACTAGGCATTCGAAAAGTAGTCGTGCTGTCAAAAGTTGAAATGAAATAAGATTATTAATTATCAATTTTATTGTGTCTTTTGCATATTTTCACTATATATTTTCAGATTTTTAATTTGTGTTTTTGGTGTTATATATTTAGATTAGATTTCATCAAAATTATAAGTGCAATGTTGATTTAGGTTATTTTGTGTGTTAATATTAACAGATGAGTTAAATTAAGTATTAAACTAATGCGTATCAAGTATTTTTGTAATTTCGTAACAAATTATCGAAGCTTTTCTTCCAAAGGCTTATTACATTCCGTATAACTTCGTTTTGACAATCGCAGTCGAACAATAAAGCGCGCGTAGAGAAACTCGTAAATGGGTCGGAGCAAAACGGTCGCGAAACCTGTTCAACGTACGCGAAGCAATCTGCGTGCGCCAGCATCTCACGCGCGCTGAGAAACTCGTAAACCCGCACTAAGGGAACCTAATTTCAACTTTAATAACGTAAAGCAATATCTGTTAATAACGTTTTTCCTTATTTCAGCACTATTGCGCACGCGATTTCTAAGGGATAAAGTATATTGCTGTTCAAATAGGTGGCTTAAAATCTCCCTATTATTTCGTATTATTCTGTGAACTAATAACGTCGGTCCAATTTTTTGTAAAAAATATTTATTGCACCTCTTGTTTTATTCAAAAGAAACTGAGGTGATAGGAAATAAACCTTGATTTACATTTACATGTACATGACATGTACATTTATAAAAGGTGAAGAAAATTCAACTTGCTGTTTTTTAAATACTATCTATCATTTAAAGTTCAAATTCTTTTTGAATTTTGTATCATGAGCTGTGGCCGTTGGTTGTGACAACGACCCGTACGTTTAGCATGAAACTTCGTACTAACCAGCGAAATTTTTGAAAATAAAATTCGATGTAATCTCAGTTAATATATCTGGGCATTGTAAATAACTTTCTAAAGGTTAGCTTATTTTTTACAAAAAATTGGACCGACGTTATTAGTTGGTGCACTGAAAAATACCAAATAATATTAATTTTATTGGTTCTGGTACTTTTGAAGTTGTGCAGTTGCTATTAGATTAAAATTTTTTGGCACCAACTTCACAAGTACCAGCAGCAATAGCATTAATATTATTTCGTATTTTTCAGTGCACCAACTAATAACGTTTGTCAATTTTTTTGTAAAAAATATTTATTTCAAACTTTAGAGGGTAACATTTTGGGTAACATTAGTTACGAAAATCGCTGAGCGTTCACTAATACCAAAGAAGATAGTACTTATCCTATCACCCACGTATATTCTTTGCTTGTACTTGTTATTATGTAGAGATCACAGAACATTGCGGCGTAAATACGCATAAGTATTTTGGTTCTAACCATTTTACCACCGCAGTAACTCGAAAACATAACTCTTTTGAAAAAATGTTCAATTTAAACGTTTCCGGATATTGTCCTATCTTTAATTCTGCCATCTCGAATTTTCGATTTTCGAGAAAATTTGCCACCTCCAACCCCCTTCGAGGACGGTTTTCGGAGTTGTTACGAAAATGGGACGATTTCTCAAGTCTCCTCTTTCAAATTAATCGAAAACGGAGTACGTTTACTATATACAGGGCACGCACAGAAGTTTCCGCTTAGATAATTATGGGATTAGGTATTCAAATTCTATAGATCTTTCTTAGTTCGACAGATTTAAGCATGTAGGCACAAAAAAATATTCTTTTTGGTATGAGTAATTGCGGTCTCCGAACATCGCGCCCGTACTTACTGTTTAAATTGCTGATTGCGAACATGTGTAAGCCCACAACGTAGTCTGGGTAGTTTAGTTCTTACAGTCGCCGAATATAAAACTCCAGAATCTGGAATGCTCCTCATCTCGTTCTGTTTAAAAAAATCGGTCAGTGGACGAATTCGATCATTGGGCCTAACATATAGGTACAAATACATACAAGTACATAAATATACCAATTTCCAAACTACTCAAAGCGATCTGATGTGAGTAGAGATTGTAATCATAATTAGTTGAATTTCACTAATGGAAAATGTGAGTAATATAATATAACGCTTTTATAAACAATAAACAATTTTCATTATCATTATTGAATTCCTGGTAATATGTTTACGTCATAATCGATATACATCGAAAGTAATTGCATCAATGTTATTCGAAATAATTACTACAAATCGTTCAATTTACCAAACTACCCAAATGATTTTCCGCCATGATAGAAACTACTACTCAGAAGATATAATTCGTCCTTTATATAAATATTTGTTCAATCGCAATAGCTTTTCTACCCACTTTTTATATAGGTACAATAAAACACGTACACTACGATATTATACAATGGGCACGTTCAGAATGGAAACAGTGAATAGAGTTTTTGGTCAGTCTCTTTGAACGACAATTTCGTTTCAGTTGTGGTTAACTTTGTGGTTAATAACCATAACTTTCTTCGCAAATCACAGAGTTTTTGGTCGCACAAGTATAAGGTACAATCAGAATTGTGGTTAGTTCTTAAACTTCTAGGGTATAACCTAAAAATTATGTTTTGGTGTTTTGTACAAAACTGATAAGTGATAAATCGTCTTTCATGGTCATAAATAATTGAAGAAATACTAGAGTTTGTCGCAACATAAAAACATAAAAAGAAATGTCAATGTCAAAATTGTCAAATAACGATAAGCACTGTTGATAAAGATACGGCTATTCCTCCGTAATTAACCACGTCCGCTATGCTTATTGAACATAACGGCGTGACAGGTCGCTACTGCGCCGACTCCGTATAATGATAGCCACGATTTCAGTGAAAAATGTGCTTACCAAGAACACTCTAATAAAATAAGCCTTTTTAAATTTAATTGAGCTTCTTTTGACACAATTGTTTTGATCACGACGTCAATATGTCTGTAACGTCATCATGACATTTTTCTTAAATGGTTGTTTTAGCAAATATGATTAGAAAGAAAAATCCTGAATATTACGATACAACACTGTGGGCTTAAAGCTGACAGTTTTCTAGAACAATAGATTTCAAGTTTGACAGTTTAGTAAATCCTGAGCAGATTCGTCAATCTAGGTAGCCATGCACGGTGATTGTTTCAAAAATAATTATGAAGATGTTTATACTTTACAACATACTTTATACAACATGTTGGTAAGTTATGCTTTACTAAAAGCATGGGACTAGTTTCTGGCTCTTTTTTAGTTGTTTCTTTTTCGTTATCTTTTATCTAAAAAAAATGTCAGCTTTATACTTACTCAACATGTAGTACGATCGGTAAATCGGTAAATATAGCTTTAATCGCATTGCCGTGCTCATAACCCATAAGCTATAGATTTCTAAATAAATATGAATGTATAACGTGAATCTAAAACTTAACAGAATATAACTGTGGCTATTGCGGTTAGACTAGAAATAGTCATTGATAAAGTTTTAGATTCAAAAACAAATTTTAAGACTTAAGTTGAATCAACAGTTATTTGAAATGAGCTTTAAACACAAGGGTATGACTAAATTAATCTTAACAAATATTTGCAAAAACAAATTCGCCCTATGCCATATTCTTTCTATTTATCGAAATATGTGGATGGAATCATTCTGGAAAAAAAATCCCCGAAACCTCCTTTCTGGAATTTATATGGCAATCAGTGGTGCAATTCGCTGAAAAGCTAGTGTGGAACTCGAGAGTCACACCCATTAAATATTAAATTATCACCAATCGATTTTTAGGCTCCAAACCTAGTGTAGAACTTGTGAGTCACACCCATTAAATTTGAAACTATCACGAAACTAATTTCTCAACTCCAAAGACCTCTCTCTACAATTTTATCGAAACATGCGGAGCCATTTTCTAAATGCTAGTGTGGACATCGAGGTTGGTTCCCTCGCGTTTTTCCAGCGAAACCTTATCTAAATGCAAAATATTCAAGAATATAACCAAGGATTCAAGAACGTCATACCTAATGCGAAAAATTTTTCATAACTCTTGTTTATTCTTACAGAAGAGGAAGATGATGACTATCATGAAGATGATGAATAAGCATAAAAAAATAATTCAGACTGTTAAAGTTAGATAGTATTACATAGAATAACAAAAAGTAATGTAAATAACAGGATATAAATGTTATCTTCATTTATCGCTCTACCGGGAATGGCAAATAATTTTTGCCTGGATTTTTGCACAAATTATTTCGAAAGTTCAATAAACAAAACATAATTAGCTAAACCACAGACCAAAAGCCAGGACTCTATAAATTGTAAACACTTTCATCTTATTTTACAACCTCTTTGAGGCTTTGCACCACCGAACTCCACCACTAAATAGCTGTCAGGCTTCCGAATTTGGTGAAAATGATGGTACGGCACTGATTAGAGAGTCTTCATTACTCTGCAAAATTGCAATTTTTTTTCCGTCGCTAGGTCTTATATTATAAGAACTCCCTTGCTTTTCATTCATTCTAAATAGTATTTCGTATGGCCATTCAAAGGGTGTATGTCGCAACTTTTTGCCTCCTAAACTATAGTCGGCCGTCCTATGAAATAGTACAAAACTCATTCCATGTGCCAAGTATAGGAGGAAATAATCATGCTGTTGTCTTCGTACAAAGATTAAGACTTTGCTTATCTGATTAATGGAAAACATATACTCAGGGTTATCAAGTAAGTGGAAAATCTGTCTACATCTGCCTCTGGAAGTGTCCATGGCAATGCTTGAGTTAAGATAGAGTTTAGACTTTTTATTTTTGTTGTAGTGGAAAATGTGTATAAAAAAATGTGATGTAATTCACTGTTTATACGGCGTATAATCGAAATGAACTAGAATAGGGAACGGACGGATTCGATGACGAGATCAGTTCCATAATTTCGGGGTTAGCTCGTTAGTATTTTGCGTTATACGACGCGTCTGGTTTTCAACTTTTAGCGATTTGACATGACGCGTATGTAAGCTGGCCTCGAGGTGTTAATTATCGGAGATCACAAAGCGACCCTCCAATAGCATCACAGCTTTACGTCCCCACACGCGCCACCTCCGTGCAACCGTATGCGTATGATGGTGGTTCGATTGTAGGTATGCTGCTGTATCCCCATCGATAGAGCGAGACATACAGGTGCAGGTGGGCCCCTAGTTACGGTTCCAATATTAAATTTATCTATCAACCGAATGTCTATCATGCCGGAGCGAGGTAGTTGATACGTTAACTATAGATTATGCCTACTAAAAATGAAGCTTATCTAAAATATATATTTCATATTATATATGTACATATATATATATATATATATATATATATATATATATATATATATATATATATATATATATATATATATTAGGGGCAGTTATATAAATACAATTTAATACTATACAAAATAAGACAATTCGCCTTCGTCAGCATTCCGTACCATGTACAATTCCTTCCTCCATTCCTCTATCTCTCTCTCACACATAGTCTGTTGGATTCCTTCATTTCAAGAATATCGCGGTCGTCTTCTTCTATTTTGAACGGACGGAGACGATTGGAAGATTTTTTTGTTCATCATACGCAAGACATGTACAAACCATGTGAGTTCTCTCTTTTTAATTATTTGGTGCTGAAATTTTCTAATGATCTTGAAAAATTTGTAATATCAATAAAAATACTACCACTGCTCACCAATTAATGAGAGTACTGCCCCTCTATTACCTTTCAAATGGGTTGCCGGCATCCCGGAGCTAATTGAGAGTGAGGAGATTTGCAACTCTATACACAAGCGACAAGCGCTACAAAGAGTAGATATTATTGATTGCCAAAGTAACGGGCACCTTCTAGTTTATTATATAATTTAGAATTTGGGGCTATGCGACGATAATCTTATGCAATAAATCCGAATAAGATATTTCTGTGCCTGTCCCGAATATATTCTAGTAAAATGAATCATATTTTAATGTAAATAAACCTAGTAGACTTTATTGATTATATCAAGTTGATATGGATATATCAACTCGATGAAATTACCAAATTATCCTTATAATATGTAGTTAAACGGTTCAGTCAGTTTTACTTCGTAATCAACGTATTTCAGGTTTTATTATTAATGAAGCATTCTGAATCATCAGTAATTATTATCTTGATTGGTACCTGTCAAGTAACCTGCAATGCTAGTAGTGTACTAAGCTAGCAGCGCACCATTATAGACATGGATACGACTTAAAGACACACATGCGATATTAAAACTTGGTATTGTGTTTTATTTATTACATAGCCGTTTTCGAAACTGTACAAATATTCTATTTCCTAAAAAAAGGTAGCTTACTTGTAACAATACTCTTGCCCATGAGCTATGTGTACGTTTAAACTTCTGTTTAGTATGTTGTGTGCTCTTGATTCGTTGATGGCTGTTGAATTATTGCGACCCACAATTATATCCAAAATTAATTAACAGTCTCTGCCATCGCTTTTTGCTCGACAAAACCGACACAGTATGGAATCCCGATTCCAACCCTTCCAGGTGGCTGAGTCGGACTGTAAATCCGGACCCAAACAAAAACGCGCTCACACAAAGCCGAGGCGAAATATGTTTCAAATTAAGTGATTTCCCAGTCCAGTAACTGCTGCATTCGAGATTATTAATTTCATTATGTTTTATGGACATAATTTCTGCAGCTCGTTTTCTCCGCACGTTCATTCGTCAACCCTTAATCGTCCATTGCACCACATCAATTACATTTAGAATTCTCCGGGAATATTTCCAAAATTATATTTAGTTTGGTACTTGGAAGTTGATCGGCCATGCCAGTGCATAAATGAATGTGTTTTTTGATAATTAGAAGATTCTGCATTTAAAATGTTTTGATTATATAAAATACTGTTATATTCAAATTGATACCTCATGTAGGAATTATTTACCTACATAAACATTTTGTCTGGGACATTTAAAATAATTCTAGCTAGTACGATGCAATCAACTTTTCGAATATATTCGTCTGAATATGCTTCAGTAAGTATTCCCCGATTTAATTGTGAACAGTCCTTAGATTTTTGATTTATCAAACAACTAATGCAAATCAAATAGCTCCCTCTACTATTACTTACTTTATTAGTTTCTATTCCGAATCGTTGGAGCACAGGTTTTTCTGTGAGATACTTTAAAATAGTAGAAGAAAAGAGCTTTATTTTAGATTATATTTAATTTGAAATAAAGTTTTTCTCTTAAAATATTTGTATCAGTTATAACGAGCTCCTCTCAGCTCACCCTCTATATGAATTATATAATTTTAGAATAGACGCTACCAACAAGCAATATTCCTCATGAAATAACAGTTCCCTAACAATTTAATACCACCAAATCTACGAAAAACTTTTATCAACAAAGTATTGGAAAGAAAATTGTAATACTTACAAATAAATATAATCCAATTTTATAGAAAGTTCTATCTAAAAGTTTTTGCTACCAGAACTAAGACGGGTGTGCTTTTATGTGGTCAGGAAGTGAGAACAAAAGTTCAAGAAAAAAAGAAAATCCCTGATATCGTTGTACGAAACAATAAAAGGTTTCTATGTCGAATAAAATGAAGTTCGCGCACGTTGTGAGATTTATCGTATTATATCAGAAGTTCAGATGATAAATATTAATCCTGCTATATCTATCTACATAGAAGACACGCACAGCTACTTCTCTTTAAATAAATATAATATATGATATAATAATATTTGTTCCTTAACTTCATCACCTGCTCCAGATTTTTAAAATGGTATTGATGCGCCTTGCCTTTATAACTGTTCCAATTTTTCAATAATTAACATACACTTAGAACTTCATATAATCTCTCGTGTAGGTAATATCACTCCAAGAAATATTCGCTAATTGAGTATTATTTTTGGTGTGAGATTTATACCTACAAGGAGCTATCTTAAATGCATTAAGGACAAGAAGTAATAATGTTTTCCTTATTTGATATCTACGCATGCGCAGACATAACTGCATGTAATGCTCTTTCTATTAAAGATAGTGCTCGAGAGTATTTAAGTCGCTTTAAGAGATGAACTTATTTTTACTGTTTCATCTTATTAAGTCGTTTCGGACCTGTTCGAGGAGAATTCGAGAAATCTTGTCTAAGTTTATGGCTGGTAGATATTTGTTGGTACATTCCTACGCACAAAATATATTTTAACAGTACTTAACTTCATCATTAAACCGCCGGCGGGAGCCAGGTACCTCTAGGAGATTTTTTACATTATCGGAAGCAAAATCATGCTTCGTCGACAAAAAAATATCAACATTATATTTTTATTTTTGTTTAGGATTTGCTAGAATAACAAGAATGACACTCAATGGAAGTGAGTTTAAGAACAATAGGGACAAATTTAAAGTTGTAATGGAATATGGAATTGGTGTGCAATAACTCTAAATTCACGTGTCAAATACGGCGAAGCACTATTTATATAATTCTGTATTTATATCTGTATAAAATCAACAAAAGGATATAAACGACACATTATATCGAAATGTAAAGTTCAGATTTGTAAAATTTTAAAAACAAACTCCTCGATAGCCAGCTTTTATTAATATCTATTGTCACTTTGCCGAAATGGATAAAACAATTCTTAGTGATAAGTACATCATTATTAAATATTTAGGCGACTGAGCGTTGCTAATAAGAGTTACAATTCCAAAATGTGCATGTTTTTAATCAAAACTAGATTTTGCCTGCAACATCATGCGCGTGAAAAACTGCATTTAAATCCATGCGGTAGTTTTTGCGTGATTCGTGTAAAAACATACAGACAGACGTGGTAAAATGGAACCTAAATTTAAAATTAGACCTCTACCAATACATCGGTGAAAATTGCATTCAATTCGATGTAGTAGTTCTTGGTAATGCTTGTACAAACATACAGAAAGGCAGACAGACGCAATAAAATGTAGCCTATATTTCAAGGTAGACCTCTAGTAATACATCGGTGAAAACAACATTCAATTCCATGCAGTAGTTTTTGAGTGATGCGCGTACAAACATACAGACAGACATAAATTTTAAAAACTGCTGTTTGGGCTTATGTTGCTCTAAAAAAGACCACCCATATTATTTTTCTTGAATACCTTTAGTGTACAGACATCGGCCTCTTCCAATATTATTATATAATATGTATGATGTATGGATGTATGAATGTATTGAATGTATGAATATATGAATGTACGAATGTATGAATGTATGAATGTATGAATGCATGAATGTATGAATGTACGAATGTATGAATGTATGATGTATGATGTATGATGTATGATGTATGATGAATGACGTATGATGTATGATGTATGATGTATGATGTATGATGTATGATGTATGATGTATGATGTATGATGTATGATGTATGATGTATGATGTATGATGTATGATGTATGATGTATGATGTATGATGTATGATGTATGATGTATGATGTATGATGTATGATGTATGATGTATGATGTATGATGTATGATGTATGATGTATGATGTATGATGTATGATGTATGATGTATGATGTATGATGTATGATGTATGATGTATGATGTATGATGTATGATGTATGATGTATGATGTATGATGTATGATGTATGATGTATGATGTATGATGTATGATGTATGATGTATGATGTATGATGTATGATGTATGATGTATGATGTATGATGTATGATGTATGATGTATGATGTATGATGTATGATGTATGATGTATGATGTATGATGTATGATGTATGATGTATGATGTATGATGTATGATGTATGATGTATGATGTATGATGTATGATGTATGATGTATGATGTATGATGTATGATGTATGATGTATGATGTATGATGTATGATGTATAATGTATAATAATAATAATACTTCATCTAAATAGGCAACCTAATATACAAATATTCTATAAACTTCAAGAGAACAAATTTCTATGTTTAACGTTATCAAATAAGAACTATTATATTGTTACTTACTTATTAAGAATAAAACTATCTCTATCATCTCTAATCTAAGTTTGGATTTCATACATACTTTGTTTTAATGTTTAGAACTAGTTGGCATTTAAACTCTTTGAGTGAACGGGTTTGTTTGATCTCGTTAGGAAGGTCGTTGTACATTAACAAGCCTTTATGAAACAATGAATTGGTAGTTCGCGTATAAGTTGTTCTTTGAACATAAAAATGATTGTTTCTTCTGGTGTGATAATTGTGTATTTGGTTTTGAAATACAAAAAATTGGTCAAAATAAGGAGTGGCCTCACCAGATACAATCTTATAGATCAAAATCATAGAAAAATAAAACAACCTATCTTCAACAGAAAGCCAGTCCAAGGTCTGAAGCATTGATTTAATTGGAGTATACCTATTAAATCGCAGAATAACACGCATGCCTCTATTTTGTAGTTTTTGCAGGGCAGAGATGCTACTTTCATCACGCAATGCAAGTACACTAGCACAGTGTATATTACAATTACAATGTGGTTGTAATATAGTTTTATACACAGTTATTGTAGTTTGAACGGTGAGCTTCTTACTAATTCTTGTTAAGAAAAATAGCTTTTTTAATATTTTATTGTACATGTACTGAAAATGTTTTTTTAGACTAAGCGTATTATCAACTGTGAATCCTAAATATTTAATTTCTTCGACAATTTCAATTGATTTACCATTAATATTTATATTTATCACATTTTTGTCGATCTGATTATATCTATAATGTGTTGTTTTGACCATAGATTTAGTTTTATTAACATTGAGTTTAAGTTTATTGATGTTTAGAAATTGTGATATATGATTTAAAGTACAATTAATTTTTTCAATAGCTTTATCAAGGCTTACATGACTTGCAGTCACCACCATATCATCAGCAAATAGATTAAGGAACTCACAATCGTGAATATAGTTTACATCATTTAGGTATAAGATAAATAGAAGAAGTTCTAGTACACTTCCCTGGGGTACTCCAGAGGTGACAGTTTTATTATTTGAAAGAAAATTATCCACTTTTGTACACTGCTCTCTATTCAGTAGGAAACTGTTGAACCAAGCAAGTGCAGTGTCTGTTATGCCATAATATTTAAGTTTTATTAGTAGAAGAGAGATGTCGATAGTCTCGAAAGCTCTTTTGAAGTCAAGGAAGACTGCAACGACATATTTATTACCATCAATTCCTAATTTCCAGCTAGAAAATGTCAACTCTAAAGCAGTTTCGCAGGAATATTTGGATCTGGATCGATAATCCATTAATATTTTATTGTTTTCAATATACTTAGATATCTGGTTATACGCAGCTAATTCTAATACTTTTTCCAAAGGTGGTAGAGTATTAATAGGGCGAAAGTTAGTAGCTTCATTAGAATTAATGATCTTTGGCACTGGTACAATAGTACTTACTTTAAGTTTATGTAGAAAATGACCAGTTACTAGAGACGTGTTTACAAAATTTAATATTACATGTCCTATCACCTTGAAAATACTTTTGACAACTTTATTATTAACAATATCAGAATTACATCTATTATCCAGACTGTTTATAATAGTTTTCAATTCAAATAACGTTAAAGGTAAAAATTGGGACATACGGGATGCAATAACAGGAAGTCCTACATCAGACCAGGGAACAGTTTTTGGGATAGTTTCTTTAATTTCAACAATACTATCTATAAACAAAGAATTGAACATCTCAGCTTTTTCTTTACTGGAATTGACAGTAACGTGTCTTTGTTGATGGTCAAATATAATTTCGTTTGGGATAGGATTATTGATTGGTTTTATAATAGTTTTTAATGTTTTTCACATCTTTTTAGAGTCATGTAAACAGTTATCGATCTTGTTTTCATAGTATTCATACTTTTTATTTTTCAGTAAATTAACAACATCATTTCTATATTTCTTATATAAGCCCCCATTGATTTGTTTATCGATTTGAGTGACACTGTTTCGGAAAATTCTATACGCTCTATCCCTGTTCTTAGCTATATTTGCAACTTCTAAGTCATACCAGGGTAAATTATTTTGTTTGATACTAAATATTTTCAATGGAGAAGTAAAGTTCACCTGTTCTGTGATATTATTCGTGAAATCCTGGTAGATTTGGTTAACATCTGTACTATTGAGTTCCCAGTTACATAAAATCAGATTATTATTTGAATCTTTAAGTTTGTTTGTTCCGAAATTTCTGAAGGATTTTGTGATTGGGAGATTATTATTCAGAGTATTAATAAGTGATATCGTGATAATGTTGTGGTCACCTATCTTTGGATTATGAACTGCATACGAGAGATTATCTCTACTCGTCAAAATATAATCAATTAGTGTACTACTTTTATCAGTAACTCGTGTTGCTTCATTTACTAATTGTTCAACACCCATTGTGGTGATATAGTCTTTGAATCTTTTGACATGTGCATTATTATGATATGATGTATGATGTATGATGTATGATGTATGATGTATGATGTATGATGTATGATGATGATGTATGATGTATGATGTATGATGTATGATGTATGATGTATGATGTATGATGTATGATGTATGATGTATGATGTATGATGTATGATGTATGATGTATGATGTATGATGTATGATGTATGATGTATGATGTATGATGTATGATGTATGATGTATGATGTATGATGTATGATGTATGATGTATGATGTATGATGTATGATGTATGATGTACGATGTATGATGTATGATGTATGATGTATGATGTATGATGTATGATGTATGATGTATGATGTATGATGTATGATGTATGATGTATGATGTATGATGTATGATGTATGATGTATGATGTATGATGTATGATGTATGATGTATGATGTATGATGTATGATGTATGATGTATGATGTATGATGTATGATGTATGATGTATGATGTATGATGTATGATGTATGATGTATGATGTATGATGTATGATGTATGATGTATGATGTATGATGTATGATGTATAATGTATGATGTATGATGTATGATGTATGATGTATGATGTATGATGTATGATGTATGATGTATGATGTATGATGTATGATGTATGATGTATGATGTATGATGTATGATGTATGATGTATGATGTATGATGTATGATGTATGATGTATGATGTATGATGTATGATGTATGATGTATGATGTATGATGTATGATGTATGATGTATGATGTATGATGTATGATGTATGATGTATGATGTATGATGTATGATGTATGATGTATGATGTATGATGTATGATGTATGATGTATGATGTATGATGTATGATGTATGATGTATGATGTATGATGTATGATGTATGATGTATGATGTATGATGTATGATGTATGATGTATGATGTATGATGTATGATGTATGATGTATGATGTATGATGTATGATGTATGATGTATGATGTATGATGTATGATGTATGATGTATGATGTATGATGTATGATGTATGATGTATGATGTATGATGTATGATGTATGATGTATGATGTATGATGTATGATGTATGATGTATGATGTATGATGTATGATGTATGATGTATGATGTATGATGTATGATGTATGATGTATGATGTATGATGTATGATGTATGATGTATGATGTATGATGTATGATGTATGATGTATGATGTATGATGTATGATGTATGACGTATGATGTATGATGTATGATGTATGATGTATGATGTATGATGTATGATGTATGATGTATGATGTATGATGTATGATGTATGATGTATGATGTATGATGTATGATGTATGATGTATGATGTATGATGTATGATGTATGATGTATAATGTATGATGTATGATGTATGATGTATGATGTATGATGTATGATGTATGATGTATGATGTATGATGTATGATGTATGATGTATGATGTATGATGTATGATGTATGATGTATGATGTATGATGTATGATGTATGATGTATGATGTATGATGTATGATGTATGATGTATGATGTATGATGTATGATGTATGATGTATGATGTATGATGTATGATGTATGATGTATGATGTATGATGTATGATGTATGATGTATGATGTATGATGTATGATGTATGATGTATGATGTATGATGTATGATGTATGATGTATGATGTATGATGTATGATGTATGATGTATGATATGTACGATATGTTGCAATGAATAGATCGGTAATTATCGCATTTGTCGTTCACGTAGCTCATAATTTATAGAGCTCGAAATTAATAGGAATGTGCAATGTAAATGTGAAACATACCTAAACTTGACAGTGTCCAAATCGACTTCTCGACCCCCAAACTGTATCCTGAAATTTACATCCCCAAACTCGAAATAGCTATTGTGGATCTCGAGGGTCGCATCCATTAAATATGAAAGTGAAATCTGCCGAACCATACTAGAAAAAAATCATTGACCTCGAGGGCGCACCCTTGTGTTTTGTCAGGAAAGTCACTTATATAGATACTCTTATAAATTAAAATCTTATCCATATACCAAAATCGATTAAAATCGTTAGAGCCGTTTCGGAGATAAAATTTATATAATATATATTTGAGAAAATATTTTTTAAAGTGCAGCACATAATTATCTCTACAAGTACTAAAAAAGATTTTCTAAAAAAGCTGATCTCTGAAGGCAAAGCAGGCATTTTCCAAAAAAAGTATAAGAGCAATTAATTTCGAAATACTGCACTTAATTAGCTCTACAAGCACTAGAAAGATTTTCTCAAAAAAGTTAATTTTTGAAGGTTGCTATGCTAGCTTTTGTATAAAGCTAGCAAAGCAGCCATTTTCCAAAAAACTATAAGAGCAATTAATTTCGGAATACAGCCTCTAAATTGTTTTAAGGACGTCGCGGCCGACTATAAAGTAGGCCGTGGCTATAGGTATTCCTTGTGTATTCCATGTCTAGAATAATCTCGAATCACGTCATGTCAAATTCAGATACATAAAACCACGTCGATCACATGTCAGAGTCAGTCAGTGGTGTACAAGGTTTCAGAAATAAATAAACGATTGGAAGCCAACAGCAAATTTTGGAGTGAATTACCCAAGTGAACTCCCCCACAATGTTTAGTACAGAGCTAAATGTTATGTATAATCTAGTAATATATAATGGTCAACTGCGATATGATTAGGTATGCATCATACCCATCTCCAGATGAGTTATAACAATATTTAAAGTTTGTAAGAGTTTTTAAATTTTCGCCAGAATTATCGCAAGGACCACAACTCATCAGAGATCTGTGAGCGTATCGAGGTCGAAATCCGTGACGTTACTGATGAATTTCAGATTTCCACAAGACGCCCCCGACCGTTAAGTGAAAAGGTTCAGGGGTCGTTTTGGAGGTTGTGAGCTTCAAGTGGAACGTACCGATAGTATACACTGCTGTTAATGAGTGTGTAGTCTATTTTGGTCTGCAAAAAAATGTGACGAAAAAATGAGATCTTACTGAGAATATGCACAGCTAATTGAATTGTTTTGACTGCTTGTTGGCTAAAAAGTCGAATATATTATTGTTACTCAATCGTCTTGTATCGTTTGTATCATTTGCAAAAGAAAACGTCCAGTCGCTCAAAGCTCTCTACACGTTCTCGTGTGAGCAGTCAAGTACCTATATAATCTTCGCTGTTGGTGATCTCGAATCTGGGAGTGAATCATGAACCACTTAGATATCCATAGTGCCCTAACAAAAGAACACTAGCCATGCATCACATTTTTTTTGCTTTTTTCATATTCATATAATCACCTACGCCTTCTGACCAATATGCACATAATTCTAGTAATGTTTCGAGATATAAAATATTGGTCTGGACCAATGTTTTGGGCGACGCCTATTTGGAATCCTAGATACCTCTAAAAACACCTACTCATTCTTTCTTCATTACTTAAAGCTCCCCCTGGTTTCTTCGGCTTTACTAAGAAAATGATAACTGATCCCCAAAACATGAACTGCATCTTAATCTATATAAAGCCTAATAATCATCTTCTCGGGACTCCCTACGAACCATATACATCTTCGGGGCTGATAAATGGAAATAAATTCGGCATTAACTTATAAAGATCTACCTTTTCTGAGGGTAAGCTTATTACTAAGCTACAATTTTGACCGAAGACACTCCTAGTCCACGGAGTGGCTACTTTGAAAATTTAAGTGTAAAGTAGCCTCTCAGCTGGAGCTGGCCGACTTTGTGTAGGTGTATATATTTTTTCCAGTTTCGAAGTCAGTGCCGGGTGTCTTTTGTTGTCTAATCTGTGCAGAATGCCTTTTAACTCTACAATGTCAGGTGCTGGAAGTAGCGATTTCACGTTGTGCCTAATAGTACCTATTCTGAAATTTGGCGCTTTTGTTCTGGTGAACAGACCTAGTACAGACATAAGCACGAATGTACCACTGAAGTGGACGGCTGCATTGCTGCGGTGGAGTTGTATATTGTTGAAAGCTATGGTGTAGACAAACATATCTCTGTCCCTAGGTATGTATCGTGCTTTTGTTACCCCTCTCGAAATCTGACCGTTCGTCATTGCAAGAAATGAGACACCACCGTGGCAGTGCAGCCTCATTGGTCTTGCAACACTCTTACCACCACTATTACATATTGATATAAAAACCATTTTGAATATCCATTTCTGCCTTCTATGTCACAAGATCATGGTAGGTAATTATGAAACGTACGGTTGGTGGCAAATTAAAAATATACAAAGAGCACGTATTTTATTATCTTCTATTAATTATTACATCATATTATCAATCGGTTCCATAGATTTGTTTGAAATATCAAATTTCAGTAGGTAATTAATTAGCTTTATAAAATAATCTTATAAAATGGTTGATATTATTATGTAAATGATATAATAAGACAAAGAATTTTATAAAATTAAAAATTGATTAGGCTCTAAGTGTAGTCAGTAATAAGTACCTACAAAGAAGTATAAAAATAAAATAGATTGTAGTCAGAAATAGTTTATCCCAATTTCGCAGAAAATCTTCTTGTGTAAGTTATCTGGAGTGTACAATATCTTCCTATTTCGGGGAACTCATGTTTTCACAGAAAGCTTGCTGATCTAGAACTAGAACTATCTTGAATCGTTATATCTGATTGTGAAATAAAACTCCTTAAGATTAAAGGCTATAAACTCAATATTCTGCTTACTTCTTAAATTATAGAGAATTGTGCAGCCTCATCAACACTTCTGATATGTGGTATAGAAATAATCTGATCCTTGGTTATGAACATATATTCATCATACATATGTGTATGAGTATCGTAAATAATGCATAATGCATACAAATAAGCCATCTAATTCTAGGTACAACAGATTAACATAAATTCGACAAATCCATTAATGTGGATACATGGAGATGGCAGTTGATATCAATGAAGGCGCTACATCACACAGTCACATACTAAATGGAAGAAATTAAATTTCAATGATGGAACTTCTCTCATAGTGTACTTCTCTATGTCTATGGATCAGATAAAGAATACTAAAGTAGTTTTTTGACATGTGTACAGTTCAAATCTTGCACACATACACTACCTACGTTTCATTGAAGACTTGTGGTAATGTCAGTCAATTTTCTCCTTCACATTGACAAATTGTCAGAGACAATTTCAAATTTTCAATCTAATTAGCCATATTCATAATCCAAAGTTAGTATGGATCTGGATTTATTACACAGGTTTAATTACTATTGTAAAGTCAACTCCTAATTTGACAGTCAACCTAAAATATGGCAATGTCATTCGTTTATAACTGACATTGACATAGAAACATGGACTACCCATTTCCTATCTCGCTAATAAGTGGAAAATGACCAAGGGGGCGTGGGAGAGACAGAATAATTTTAAGCATATATTTAATGCTTCTATACTGCTACTTGGGTCTGAGAATCAACTAGAAGCTATGACGGAGACAAGCATATCTGGGCCCTTAGGTGTGTATCAGAGAGAACATACAATAAAGAGAGTGTCCGATAGATAGAAAAAGCTGGCGACATCGATTTAGTCAGACAGGTTTATGAGACCAGTCATAAAAATCAACACATGCCATACTAACAAACGTGATAAAAAAAGAAAAATGATTGATTTCCACAAAGAATAAAAAAATCTCAATTACGGTAAACATAAACTAGTTCCTATATGTGTTTAAGTAATATATTTTTTAACTGATGAAGCTTGGAGCCCCAAGCGAAACGTCTTAAATTTTAAAATATACGCTACGATGAATATCTGACCCCTTTTGTGCAAATCAAACCTAAATCCCAAGATACATCCAAAATAAAATTATATATAATGGTTCAAGAATTCCACAGAAAATAGAATATATATATATATATTAAATAAATTATTGCAAAAGTTTTATTATTTTCATTTCATATCCCCATTCATAACAGCAATAAATTATACATTTTTGCGAGTGAAATGGCAGAGTTGGCATTCAAAATCTCGCGCCGTTTTCTTAGTTCATGTGGGACCAAGTCGGTGGCGCTAGCTCCACAAGGTCTCAACTATTTACATGGAATCTGACACTTCTCTTTATTGTATGTTCTCTCTGGTGTGTATCGAGTTTCTGTTACTTCTCTCGAGATCTGATCATACATTCATGGGGCCATGCCCCATGTTATATACACAGGTATGTCAGGTACACAACAAAAGACAGACGGCCCGTGGTGATACCTCCATGTATCTGGAAATATAGGAGTAATGAATATATGAACGCCACACACCTAGGGACAGAGATATGTTTGCTAGCACCGTAGCTTTCGGTCGATTCTCAGACCCAAATACCAATTTAGAAGTATTAAATATATGATGTTCTATGATCTGGGCTTAGAATACGGAATCGCAATGATTAAATTATAACAATATATTCGTAATGTTAAGATGCGGTTACGGTATAAATATCACTAGGCATAGATATGGAAGTACTTTGAACAAAATTGTTGATAAAGATGAAAATTACCTACGTCTCTGACTGTGATAACTAATTCAAGAAAGGCATTTTGCAATGCATACACACACTACTTAATAACCTGTGATAATATATTTTGTAGAGATATATTAGATTCCTCATGAATCACTATTGAATTCTTGTTGCAGTTATGATTTGCGTGGTCCACATGCTTCCCTTGCCAAGCATTGGCAGGATGCAAATCTCGAGTCTAGAGCCTTCTTTCGAACTATGACCGAGAAACCAACCCTGAGCATTACCCATGTCAGCGAGAAGGATGAAGGGGAATATCGATGTAGAATAGATTATACCCGATCAACTACCAAGAATGTGAGAGTTACGCTAACTGTAGTCGGTAAGTGGAGATAATTGGTGTGAGGGGAATAAGATACAATATATTGAGCAAATGTGTCTTTTTGAATACAATCTTGCTATGCTTGCTATATGAATGTTAGGAGTGACAGAATATTTTATTTTTAATTTCCAGAACTGCTTCGTATTTATCAAAATTATTATGTTCAACACACTTATTTAGATATGATAATTGAAAATAGTTTACCTGAGTTGATCTTCAAGAACTATTGGCTCGGAGAGGGAAATCTAAAACCTTGACTTGATTCAAATGCCGGCAAAAAAATCTAGTGAACTTTGATATTTCATTTCAATTTTCCTCAGTGACACCTACTTAGATAAAGACATGTTTCGTCGAGGCTAGCAAAGCATGCTATTGTGTTTCAGAGAAACTTTTTATACTTATAACAAATTTACTTAGAAAAATTTACAGGAGTGATAGCAAATACAACTTTGAAGTTTCTCAATTTAACAATAGAGGGTGTTATATTTGAAGAAACATTTTTTTTATAGAATATGCCTAATTAACGTAGTCCAGAATAAGCCTGGAATAAGGCCTTAGATCAAATTTTGTTTAACCCATTTAGTTTCAATTGTTGTAGGTAGCGAACGATTTTAGATGAAAAATATTGAATCTCGTTTTTGTTAGAAATTACAATCGAAGACAATTAATTATTATGAATGACTATGAGTACTGATTAAACTCTTTAAGAAATGTTGTACAACACATGTCAATATTGCTTGTCTAACTCGAGATATAAATTAAAACACATCAACTTAGCTAACTAGTATAGGCTTACACTGTGTTGCGTGTTTGCATGAGCCGATAAGCCGATGGTTACCCCTCGCATTTAGTGACTATCTCATACGCACACTTACAAGAAAAAATCTCGATGCCGCCATTGACGACTCTAGGCGCATGCCTCTGGGTCCCCTAGAACCCTAGAACAACTGCAGATATAAGGCGAACCATGGTACAATAAGATCAGGTATGTTCTTTGCGCAGATGGGAGTCTGGTGGGGGTATTTATTCCTCGTCTTCCGTACACTCATCCCAAAGCCGCCATATTTATTGTCATATTGTGTCTTGTGTAGAAAACACGAACACATTTTTGCGGAAAACACTACGTCCACCTCCAAGATAATGGTAACACCCAACATCTCTCTCTCCCTCTCTCTGAAAACATCTCAACAAGTAAACAATGGAATAGAAGACATAAAAATAAAAGTTTATAAACAATTTCCCATTTTATAGCTTCTGAAAAATGTCAATAAGGTTTTTGTCAAGAAGCTTTCATATCTATAACCAGAGAACAGAGTCTATGTTCATCATAGTTAACGTAAGTGATTTACACCGTATAATCGAATATACTGTCAATTTAAAAACATAAATTTAATCATTTCTGCTTCTGATACGTAATATGAGAGAGTAAATGAAAAGCATGAATATAAAAAGAATAGTTGATGATATACACAAAAATCATAGCAAAATGATATTCAAATTTGAATTGGAAAGCGGGATAAAACTAAGATGGCGGATTTCGGATGAGGTGCGCCAACTGAACCAAAACGCGTCCATCAATGGAACATACCTGGTCCTATTGTACCATGAGGCCAACCGCCTACGGAGGTCAAAACTGGTATAGCGATCCATTACATACAATCTAATCTTTAACCGATGTGTGTGTATTGATTTAATTGATTTAATTAAATGTATTAAAGTCCACTGTTTGCTTCCGATAGTCGAACCGAGGCCCGCTACATTCTGTTCTATATGTTTCAAGCATATTACTCATTTTTAAATAAAACTTTTGTTTTCAATACACAATGATCAGCTGTACATGTTCCGCAATGATTGAATTATTGAATTTGTACCTACCTTAATAAAACTACCAGTAACTCACTATATCCATATACGAATTTTAGCTTGTAAGGAAACAGTGGAAGAAAGATGACGCTAATACCTTTATCAATAAAACTTGATGTCCACTCAAACTTTTGAATTGGTGTCCATCGTTTGCTACACAAAGAATGCTGCTTCCCTCTCATCGACCTATATACCTACTATTTATTACGTTTCTAATGCGTTCAATCAGATCATGCCACGTGGTTTGTCGAGTTAAAGAAACATCCTTCCTTCTTCAAAGGTCTGATGAGCGAACTGACCATGGAAATATACCCTTACTTCCTTTTCAATCCATTTATTAGTAGATATATTTCGAATCCATGCAAATATATTTATATGATCTCTAAAGGAAAAAGTGTGCAGGACATCCATCAAGCTGAAATATCAATTTTCATATAGAGTGAGACACTACTAGTTACCCACAATGATGCGTTTTTAATTATATTTCGAGTTAGACAAAAGATAAAGACATGCAATTTGCAACTTATTATAAATTATCTGTTTTCATACTGATTCTCAATTATCGGTTATCTCAATAAGAAAAAAAAGCATTCAAAGGTAGGTACCCCCTACCTATGGCAGTTGGAAATGAAATTGTTCATATAATATGTTATAGGCATTTCTTTATTGAAACTTGTCTACTCTCCCCAATTTTTTATTTAAAAAATAGAAGAAAAGTTTTCTTCAAACTTTGTTCAGAATTTTGCTCTCTTTTCTTATTTATTTTCTTATTTAAGATATACTATAACTGGGTATATTTTATAAAAAAGGTTTGGTGCTTAAGACCACTCGACTGAAGTGAAAACAAGTCAACAGAACGAATAGATTCCTTAGGAAACTTTGGCAACTTGAACAAATTGCACTGGAATGTTGGAGAGAATTAACCTAAATAAATAAAAGAATTGCCACCCAATAATGACTCAGCAATCAATTGGTCAAAATGTTGTGACCACTTGTTATGTTGAGGGCATTCTACCAGCTCTTAAGACTGCTACCGAGCAAAATCTTTACAAAGGGTAGGTACTGGATCATGTCTTCTTCAACAGATTTTTAAAAGATAGGCCTTGACTAAATTAGCACGACATACTGTCAAATGCTCTTACTCTATTAGATTCGAACAATTTCTGCTATGTTCAATTAAATGCTCCTGTCCGAAATTATTTTCTCTGATGCTCTTGCGAATACTACATTTCAGGTTCCCTTAAGGCAAAGTCGAGGATTTGGGACATCTGCCATCCATTGTGCATAGATCTAGAGCAGATACGGTTTTAAAATTCTTTTTCTTAAAATGCTTTTCTCTGTCACGAGTGTTGGCGACCTCTCGCGTAAGTTTTTGTGTTACGCAGCACAGATATATGGGACTTATAGTTTATCGCCGATTCCAAATGGCACTATTTGAGAGAAATAACTAGGCATCATTATCTACTCGTGGTAGGTTGCAAGGTCTTTCCATGATATGGCACAGCATAGTTTCCCGAAAAAGCTTCACGCCGGAATCTAACCGGAATCTAAAGCATGGCAGTCCAGCGCTCAAACTATCACCTTTTTATGAAATTAGGTTCAACTAAAATGTCATCGAAATTTTTGCTCATAAATTAATTGATTTTACTTATGTATGCTATGTAAGATATTTTATAAGCTGGAGATACAACCATTACAAAAAATACTCATCAGATACGTAAAACATGAATGGTAGGTACTTATTTGACCATCTCTAGGAAATGTATGCATCGTGACAACTTTTCCACTTATGTCTCGCAGACAGGAACACAACAGTAAATTTCTAAAATAATAATCCTAAAAAAGTTCTTGAAATTATCCTCGAAAGTTAATTCCATTAATTTGTGTTGTTTGGTAATTGATATTCTAGATTTTTTTTAAATTTTGACTAATGAACAGTTCTTTGATATACAGTCGGAAGCTCGGCTTATTGGTCCACTCGTGCATACAATGAAAGCACACTCATGGAAAAGGTACCTATAGTTTTCATCAAAACACATATGTTTTGATTGGTGAGAAACAGGTCAGCCATTTTTGTCGACAGATACTAACCAGAAACAGGCACAACACCAGCTGCGATCACAAAACAAGATTAAACGATGGTGTTAACATTAGAATGATACTATAGCTTGTAAAGTGTAAAGGGCGGATTAAATATTTAAAGTATGGTTGACGCTGTAGGCGCGGAACTGTTTCAATGCTAGAGGATGAGATTCGGGTCGCAGGCCATTGGGGAATTTGGGAAAGTGTATCATTGTTCCAGCAGGAATTACGCGCCCCTCTGACCTCTATAATAAATCGACTCTAAATTTTAGTGTTAGCTTCTCACAAGCCTCGCAGAACAACGTTATAATCAGTGAATAGTTTGCCACATGCTCTATCTGCTTTGTTAGGGAGTATTATACGGAAGTAAATCCTCACTTTCAGTATTATAATGTTTTCAACATATTGCATATTGCCTTAGTAAACAGTAAACAACACATCTAGGTCACCCACAGTTTCAAATCACACACTTTTCAATGTTAGTCATCGGAATCACTGAATGTTTACTTATCTTTGACGATTTAAAAATAATGTACTTTCCAATAAGAAATTACGATAATAACGACAAATTTAAAAATAAGAACTGAAAAATTAAAATGCTAAGAGAAATAAAATTAATACAGGGAATACTATGAAATGAGGAAAATCGTAATAATTAAAAAATACAAGATATATATACAAGGTGGGAGATTAGTGCGTATTTGGACGATTACGGGGTTATTGTAAAGACTAGGAGAAAATGTTTATAACCAACCCCATCGTTTTTTAAATATTCTACAATATAAAAATATTTTTAATTATACCGAGTATTTCTAAATAGTATTGGACTATTGGAACTAGGTGTATGATCAGATGATCTAGGAGGAATTCAAACTGGTCCTCCTAAACCAATCCATCCCTGACCGAATTCTAAATCTTAAAATTACCTGACTACTCTTGAATTATGCGCTGGAGCACCATCCTGTTGGTTCCACATTCTTCTTAAAATATTCTATGGGACATTTTATAAAAGTCTGGGCAGTTCTTGTTGCAAAAATGTGACCCAAGAATCTAACTTTTCTTCGGAACTGGTAACATTTCTTGGAATTTAATTTTAGATAAGCCAAACCTTCCATTGGGAAACTTTTTTCATGTTCTTCGAAAAATTTTCCTACGACAATCACATCATCCAAGTACACTAGAGAGGTCTGCCATGTATCCTCTTAAAACTAATTCATTAGGCTCTGAAATGTGGCGGATGTATTGCAAAGTCAGAAGAGCATCACAGTAAATTGCCAAAGACCTAATCCATTGGACAAGACAATATTTTCTCTATCAGCGGGCTCCATCCCTACTTACGATTAATCACTTTTCAGATTCAACGTAGAAAACCATGGTGATCTAAAGAGTTTATCCAAAGTGTCATCTATTCGGGGAACGGATAACTTTCTTTCTTGGTTACTAAATTTAGAAGTCGATAATCGACACAGAATCTTGTATAGCTCAATGATTCCTCGCTTGTTCAAATCTTGCATGATCTTCTCGACTTCATTTCGTTGTGCCAATGGAAGTCGCCTCGGCGATTGTCTTATAGGCTGAGAGTACCCCATATTTATCTTATGTTCACATTTTATAATTTTTTTCTTGATTTTCCATCACGAATACATCCTGAACTGCTACCAGCATAACTCTCATTTTTTTAATCTATGTGTTGTAATAATTCTAGACAGTCTTGAGGACATATCTTCCCGCTCTTTTGGATACCTCGTTTTTACTGGTTGTTCCTTTTTATCATAGAGCTTAATGCTGGTACCGGAGTACACGTTACTACCACTTGCTTAGTTGGATAGAGCTTTTTTCAAATTCATAACTTTAATAGTTACGACATCTTCAACTCGTATTAGAGTTCTAGCTGTTAAGAACTCTGTCATTTATTTATTCAACCATCCTTAAATTCCATGTTTGTAGTATCCATCTAGACTGGTCATCAAGATTCTCTCACAATAGCCAGGCGTAGCAACATCACCTGTTGTTCTCATATGGACAACATCCTCATTATTTTTATGAGAGGAAAATTCGCGGACATTCATGACACCATTTCTAACATCTAACACTGCCACAAGTTTCTTCATCCCAAGATAAACAGATTTGAAATCACGGCAACTAAAATTTTGTGTCTAGTGACAATGTTACCAAAACTGATGGAAATGATAGCTTCTTGATGGGCCGTTATTATCCCCCCTGACCTTACAATTGTTCTTGTGGCACCGGTGTCTTCTCCATTGATTCTCCAATGTCAATCTCTGGACGCTCATGACGAATCGTTATCGGTCTCTGGATGCAGCGTATTTATTGGAGTTGCGGCGAATATGCCCTATGAGCTGGCTCTTGCCACTTTGGCGGTGCTTTCCCAAGTATCTTACGGGAACTCACCATTCGGTTTTTCATCTTCATCGATGGCTCTTACACGATGTCCTCGGGAAGTTTGATTAGTATTTTCCTGCTCTAAAGCTATAGCAAGTGCTTCATCTAACGACTTTGGTGTTGATATCAATAACGCCTTTTGCAGCTCGTTTTCCCTTACCCATTCACGAATGTATCAACCGCTTTTCCACCCAGAAAGCTGTCAGTCGGCTAAGATATACCAGTCACACAATAGGTGCAACATCCGCCACAAACTCCTGCATATTCTCATTTGCCCGCTGTATCCGTCGTCGGAATCTCTGGCTGGCGTTCACTCTTTCCTCGTCCAGAACTGTCTCTTCCAATTTTGAGATCTTCTGTTCGATATCTTCAAATTTCTCATGATTCTGTTTAGAAAGTTATTGGATTTTCTCGGCGAATTTCATTTCTTGTTCTTCTGAAGCTTGCCTATTTCATCACTAAAATGTACCGAAATCTCAAAAAATATTTCATCAAAAGTCTTGGAAACTTTTCCGAACGTCGCACCAAGCGCTTTAGAAACTTCTTCGAAGTTTTCTTCATTCTTTCTCGAAAGTTACATGGAATTTCATATTGAGCTTTGGGTGTAGGTACTACTTCATCGAAATTTTCTTCACACTTCTTCGTTATCAATTCTTCGTTGATTGTGAAATTTTAAAATATCTATTACATTTTATGAAATATAACCCGCTTACACACGAGCGGAAGGACAGACGGACGGGTTGAATTAGTATTTGTTGTTATAGCGGGAATAGAAATAGACAGCCTGTAAAAATCCTAGTTCTATATACGGTTCATGAGATACCACCCACAGATGGACGGACAGCGGAGGCTTAGTAAAAGGGTCCCGTTTTCACCAGTTTCGCAAGGAACATTAAAAATTAATTTTCTGATTTCCATTTTTTTAATATGCATTCATCAGGACTCTGCAAACTAGACATCAAACCACCATCATACCACCACATTTTTATATATTTTCCCGTGCTGGTTTTCGGTGGTTAGGGAGGAGATCGTATCGACATTTGCGACATCATAAGAGCTCCTTTCCGTTAAGAAACCCTAAAAAATCACAACTGTAACAGGTATTTTCCTATTGGATCCTAACCGCTGTGAGCAACTGGCATTGCCCAAATCGCGTTGTCGGTATTTCATTTTGGACAGTGGCAGAATTCGGTCTTTGAACGTAGCATATACATTAAATTGATTACATAATTTAAATTATTTCTAAAGCGTACCTACCTCATATTTGAGCATTTGACTTTGTACCTAATATCTACCCAGTTACCCAGAGAGATCTACCTTTGCGAATTGTGAAGTATTCACATTAAAATTAACGATTCAAGTTATTTCGAAGAGTACAGAGATGTGGCACGTTGAATTAAGCCGTGATTCCGGCTGGGTCGATATGTTTTTGCTTATGGCTGTCGACTGCGTATATTTACTGATTTTATAGATTGTGGCGAATAAGGGTAATGCTAATGATATTTAATTGTATTCGCCTGTAATGTTTTGAGATAACTGGAAGTAACTTTGCCAGGCGTCTAAACCAGATACTTTCAAAGATAATTCCTTCTATGTCTATGATAGTATTATTCACTCACACAAAGTGGTCAGTGTATTTTATTTATATGATTTTTCAAACCTTGAGATACAGGACCATTATGTTCTAACAAATATTCTACGTTAGTCTAAAAAACTGATAACAGTAATAAAATTCACGGTCAAACTTCTTATTTGATTTTATACCGTTTAAGTGATTTAGAAATTAAATATCGTGAGAGCCTCCTAACTTTTAATTGAAATTTCAAGATTACTTAGAAAGAAAGAATAACAAATTTAAAAATAAAAGCAGTAAATATGTCATCACGCGAGGCAGTGAATAAATGTTTGTCCTGAAGTTTAGTTGTAAAATATGTTGTATCTGGAAAAACAAAAACTTTTTGTTCTCCATTTAGAAGACACTAGAAGAGCTTACTGGAAAAGTTTTAAGCCACCTTATTTGCTAGGGCATGGAAACTCCAGAAAATAAATCAATCATAATCAGTATGGCTCTTTATACAAAAATATATAAAAAATATGTCGCTCTGCCTTACCTACGTTCAGTATTCAATAAATTGAGCATTTACAAATGATGGAATAGATTTGTAAAATTTATCAGATGTTGTCATCAGTTGAATTTGGATAATCAAAAATAATAATAAAATGAGTTGAAACAGCGAGGATTTTTGTCTGAATAAACCAAGAGGTTTGCTTTTGTAATCTATCCCTATATTTAAAAACTATTGCTTCGCTGCCTTGTTTTCTTGACATTTCAATATGGAATGGAAAGCTAGTCTCTGGTGAGAACATAATAGAAAAAATACAATTATTTGAAATTTGGTCTTACAGAGGATGATAAAGAATAACGGGGATAGAAAAGAAGAAATTTAAACATGCTGAACAGTATGGACAAAGACAAAAATAATTAAAACAATTAAAGCAGAGAGAAGATATTTTAATTAAATCCAATTGTTGGAAAAAAGACATAAACATAGTAGGAAAGAGAAACAAACATAGAAAACGCATTGTCGAAAGCATTAGGATCACGAACTATCACAGTAACCATCAACTAACAACAGAAAACCGTGGTTTCACCAAGAAATAAAACAGAAATTAAAGGAGAAACGAAAGGTCTATTCGAACTACAGAACTCTCCAAACCGGAGAAGCACAGGAAACCTACAAATTAATGCAAAATAAAAGAAACTGGGTAGTAAGATCTACTAACAAAGAATACTGGGAAAAATTTTTCAAGATGCTAAACTACGACTTCAGCGGAACACAGAAACAGTGTATAGAATAATTAGACAACAACGTAGATAATTAAAGGAATTGACTGAAAACACACATATAACACAAGAAAAACGGGAAAGCTATTTATAACAACTATTCAAAGGAAAGAATGAACGTATAAAAACTGACATACCATAGTTTAGACAACATGTACAATAATCATATATGAAGAAGTGAAAGAAGTTGTGAAGACGTTAAAAGACCAAAAGAACTAATAAAATATGGCGGTCAGAGACGAATTAACAATTCTTATTAAAAAAATCATATGACAATGTAAAATACCTAATGCTCGAAAAAGTCGGATAATAATTCTTATATTTAAGAAAGGTGACAGACAGTAACCAAACATCTAAAAACAAAAATTATAATAAACAAAATTAACACATCCCCTGAACCCGTTGTATAAATATCTATTCCAATCAATATTGCAAAAATCATACGAACCAGTCTTTCCAGACCACTGTCTTTGACATTCAGAAGTTTAATGGAAACACTGAAAACTATTCACCCCCCTATTTACCAAATACTATCTCAACCATTATCTCCGTGGACCAAGCAAGAAATTGATATTAACCTTAATGTTGCCCCGCACTTCAAAGCAACAACACCTACCTCAACCTATTTGCAATTATTCGCTGAAGAGAGCAATAAATGCAAAAATATTTTTATAAACAGATGTGTCTGTAACTGAGCACAACGTAGGATATGCAGCAACAAATGAAGAAAACAAAATATCAGTACTGGAAACTTTCCACAAAGAATGTCAATAGGATGAAAAGGAAACACAAAGTCATACACAGCATATACCTACATACATTATCCAGAATTTAATAGGTCCTTTAACGCTAAAGAATTACTATACAGACAACCCGTTGGTAAAGAGGATCGAACATTTTGTCAAAAACGTCAAACTCCATGATAAGAAAATACAAAAGCTATGGATTCCAGCACACCCGGATATTCCAGGGAATGAGAGAGCGGATACAATGGAAAAATTAACAACAGTTTCCCCTAGTAAAGTTTCAGATATTCCAATCACACTATCCGATATCAGAAAGTACTTGCATATGAAAGACCCATGATCTTATCAAGCAGAAGAGATCAGTGTATAATAACGAGGATACGAACCGGACACACAAACGCATTCCATATTCACATTACTAAAGAACAAACTAACAAATGGACCCACTTGTGTTCAACATGTTTCTATTGCTCACATTATGTTAGAATGTCAGGCTCATAAACACACCAGGAAAAAATGAAAATACCCAATGCAGTGGACAAGATCACTGAAAATTAAAATGAGTGTAGGAAAACTATTAATTATCTCAGAACTAGCAATAGCAATGTTTTCAACCTCATCTAATTTAATATCTAAAATTATTGTAAAATATATGAATGTGATCGATAACAACCGTATTCAGCGACCTTAAATAAACAAGAAAAAAAAATAACACATTTACTAGACTTGCTGACGAACAACAAGGATTTCAATCTGAAAGATTGTGTACTGATGCAGTATTCATCTTACGTCAAGTGGTTGTGATGAGGATCGACTACCGTAAACATGCCTATCTGTGTTTCATAGATCTTGAAAAAGCATTTGACCATATCATGCTAGAACGTGTAAAGAGTCTGTTCTCTTATAGAGATATATCAGTCAATTTTCAATAGAAGATATATAAGAATGGTAATAGCACGCAAAAGTCAACGGTAAATTAACAATCAACATCACTATAAACAGTAGCATACAACAGGATGACTAATTAAGTCCACACTTATTTGTCATAGACGAAATGATAAAATATGTAGAACGTGTTAGAGGCCGTAGAATGAAGAAATCCAAATAATATTTTGCAGACGACACAGAAAATAACGATGATCTTCAAAGACTCACATATATTTCTAAAACAACGGGAAATAAATATAACATGGAAATATCTGAAGAAAAAAATATGTCCACGATATTGATGGTTAAATGATAGATCAACTCAAATTTCAGTATCAAGGTATGAATATAATAGTTTATGTTGAAGTAGAACTAAAATTACTGCAACAAGAGATAAAAGTAAAAAATAATAGCAGGATGCCTCAATTAACTGATTTGGACAAACAAACATATCGATAGTAGCACAAAAAATATACAAAACAACGATACCAGTGACATTCAAAAATAAATTTCATCGTAAAATAACTATATGGGCTATTCAATTTACGAGCAGTTCTCACAAGTTACTTTATTTTTGTAAATAATTAGTATCTTATCACTGATATCGTTTAACCCTTTACAATTTGAAAACTTTCTTTCGACTGAAACTAATAAAATATTCTTGGCTTCATTCAAATGCTCTCAAATTTATATCAGTATTGAAATATATAGAAGTACCTATCTCAGACGAATATTTCATAACCAAGGAATATCTGGAATCCACATAAGAGTCGTCGAGACTTATTTCTATAGAATCTCATGGAAGAGTCATTACATGTAACCTGCTATCGCGAAATCGAAGTTCGGTCTCAACTTTCGTGTTTCCCAGTCATTTCGCATAATAGTCGTCTGCGCTTTTCCAGCCCACATTTTGTTTCAAAGGAAACGTCGTATGTGCGGTGTACATGGATCGCAGGGCGGGTATCCATTAGTCGGTTGTCGAAATCAGTGATGCACAATGATAAATTCCACGAGAGAAAAATAATAATAAATACCACCATGTCAAGGTATGTTGGTATTTCAAAATTGAAAAGCATTCTACATACGAGAAGATATCTTATAAATTTCATTTGAATATTCTATTCATTTTGAACTAATCTTTTTTTCTCAGGATGTGTCTTTTTGACCGACTTCCTAAAAGAATTCTGTATGTTTTTTTTATCGTGTATGTAGCCTCGTTTTTCACATTACCTAAACATGTACCGTTGCCGATGATTATTTTTTCAAAGAATATGGCTGAAAGATAGACCTATATTAAAATTATCTAGGTTTCATCATACTTTCGAAAGAGCCCTGCGAATGAAGATTTGTTTTTATTGAAATTTTCTTGAGTTGATTTTACAGATTTTGTCATTTCTAGAAATATTTCGGAAACATGTGGCTATAATTTGACATTTTGGCACTATAAGAGCTCTTTAAGTTAAAAAGTTTTTCGCATCTTAACCTTGGAGTGATCGATCGAGATAGTGATCTGCCTGTATGTTAGTAGTAAGTTATCTACTATTTATTTAATCGAAATCACTTTTTTCTTACTAAAAAGTATAAGAACATATAATGTAGGAATCTATGTTGAAATAGTAAAAGATTGTTGCTATTAGAAAGAGATAAGAATCATAACAAATCTATCTTTACCTATAGAATATGCCAAAGCTAATATATCGTGTTGATAAAATAACAGACTCTATGAAATTATTTTTGACATTTACCGTGAAAAGCGTCTGCCTCATAGTCTAATATCCAGTATCTATTCAAAAATTTGTTTTCTGCTACTCCTACCTGAAAGTATGATTTTCGGAAACATTCTATCCACATCCTGCTGGGTGCTTATTCTTTAGGTTCTCACGTTTATTTTAGAATTCGTTACTTTACGAGTGGACAGATGCGAATATTTTCTAAAATGTGAATTCTTCACGCCCATTCGCCAGTTCACTTGTGATCATCGAATAATAACGATCAAATCATTTGGCAACATCGCATTTGAATTAATATGCTATGCTCATTGGTGGATATTTCTCATATTTTGACATAACAACATAACCTTGCGTACGTAACTTTGAATTTATTCAAATCTAATATTAGAGGATAAATAGGACTATTCTGTAAGACATCCATTAAAAATTATCAAACGTTAATATCTTATGCTATTCTGTAAGCTGAACACTTAACGCATCCCATAAAATCTAATATCTTAAGGCATCCTATAAATCCTCTCCGAGGTTCCAGGGAACACGCTGTTTTGAATGTAAATAATCACAGTTGTCGAGTTTTGTATTGCTTTCAAGGTTATGTTGAAATTTTTCTTGCATATATTTGGTGAAAATTTCAAAATATAGATAATGAAACTTCTGAATCATAGGAATCTAAATTGATTCATTGTAGAATTTATTTTTCTGTTGGTGTTTCATTAAATGAATAATCTGTCGTGATGACAGAGAGTACCTTATAAGTATATTTCTTAGACTGATCTAAGACTGGTATATTAATACTATTAAGTAATAAATCTTGAACGTAGAATTTCAGAAGTCTATACTAGTTTCTTTTGAGATTTGATTGCTACTGGTTAATAAAATGAATAATCAAAAGCAAAAATAATAGAAAATATGAGTAGGTATATTTATTTTGTCTTTATACCATAATGAATGAGTTGGTATACAAAAAAATCTATATACTTATTAGTTGTCTATCAAATCTATTCTTTAAAATTTTAATTTATAATAACAGGGTGATATCCTACAGATTGATTACGCTCATTTTGAGCAATTTTTTAGAACATTTAAACGAAAACACAGACAATTCACAAATTTACATAGACATGTGAGGAAAGCATGGATATAGCTGAACCATGAACACTATTACTAGACAACAGTCAGGTATATGCATAAACCATATTTTCATCAAATCAAAAAAAGAAAACCTTGAATCATTAATTATTCCATTGAATATAGAAACTTGTATTACCGATCATTACACAAAACTAGTGCAAATGATATTTAACAATAAGTAAGCAAAATAAAACACAACCAACTCAAAATTTTATAAACAAATTAAAAAAATATACAAAACATTAATAATAAATGGTTTGGTAAGCTCGGTTACTGAAATTGTTAGACTAGTTCAAAGTGCAAAAGGTACCTATATAGATCCTCAAAATTCATAAAAGTTAAAAGATATCAAGAGGAAAGCATGGGTTACTGGATCATTTCTAAAATCCATTAATTAAAAAAATATGTATGCCAGATTAAAGGTAACCCTACAAAGTAAAGTTTTTAAAAATTAAAATAATACGTACAAAAAATACTCAATAATGCAATAAAATACACAAAAACTGAATATTACTAAATCAAGATGGAACGAAAAGGTTATGGCAAGGAGTGAATGAATTAACTAATGCAAGACAAAATTCAGAAATAGCATTGATTTAAACCGAGGATGTTAATTATTATGTATACATTTGTCAGTGAATAGACCGTATCCGAAAAAGTCTATATTTTTGCTTACACGATCCAGAGCCCACATGAAAAAGTCCAGTCGTTGATGAAAATCTTGTACAAATATTGAATTTGGATCCGATATGGATGGTATTTATGGTTTTTGAGGATCCTCTGCACGCTTTATGATGGTTTGGTCATCAATTTTCCTTGAAATTGTACTAGTATTCTCAATAGTGGATCCTACTACCAAAAAATAATTTTCTTCTTTGTCAATTACTGCCTTAGATCGGCTCAGTTTGGGGTAGCAAGTATTACTTGTCTCTTGTAACCCAGTGATGTCTTCGCTCTGAATATTTTTGGGCATAAACTCGAGACGCCAACAAACAATTACTTTGACAATCTCTTACGGTCAAAATCATATCCACTCTTTCTTTAATCGAGAAATCCGTCATTATAGTATTAGTTTACAATCAAATAAATAATAAAACTAGCTAACGAAACTCAAATTTTCAAATGTTCCATACAAGCAAGGATATGTCTTGATTATCCTTGACAGAAGTGTCTCTCATATTTATTACTTACAAAAACTATGACCACTTTTCCTTGATTAATTGTTTTTTTTTTGTATAAAATATTTCATTTGGGTAGTTTTTTTTACAATTGTTCGCATTTCTCTGTTAGTATAACAGATAGGTATAGGCAAACCTAATACTGTTCGATGGCGAGTAGGAGAAGCTCAAATTTTGTTGAAAAATATACAGGTTGTTCCATTTAAAATAACAAAGTTATAGTATTGTGAAATGAAGAATATTAGAACTCAACCACAGAAACACTCTATATATTCTCGTTGAATTCTATCATGAGCATTCAATAGAACAAAGTAAGCGAAATCTGGTTCTGAAAACAGAAACTGAAATATCGAATTAGCTTAAAAGTAATATCAATTTTTACATCTTAAATTTCCGGAAATTCTCAATTAGGTAACCTAAAAACCGAAAAAGTATAGTAAACCTTCAATAAAGTGACCTTTAAATTTTGAGAGGAACTCAAATCTCTAATAAAATATAGGGCGTTTCATTCAAAATAAGATAACTTTGATACCTAGCGATTTTCTAGGACACCCTGTATACATTAAAATAATTTTAAATTGTAGCCACCATAGTCACCTTCCTATAAAGAAAAAATCCATGAAAATCATTATTCTGGCAGCTACAGACCGAATCGTTAAACATGGGCCCCCATGTATATAGTATATATAAATAGGTATATTTCCATATGAAATTTACATCAAAAGTGTGAACGATAGCAGTAGATATAACATATTTCTATATGAAATTTAGCTATCCGCTGACTAAAAGCCATCGAAATCTTTATCAATTTACACAACTGAAATAATATTTTTTTCGATTTGGCTTTTACACACTATAGATATTATTTAACTGCGTGGACTAGGCAAGTCCTGTGTGTTCACAGTTTCGATCGACTTTCCTACTCAATGTTACAATAAAAACTATTTCATACACATAGCTACTGAAAATGTTTTTTTGATGGAAAATCATTTGGAATGAAATACTGTCTGCACTTCAGCTCTACTGCGAGCCTTTTTATTAAATATCACCTACTGAGATAGTACTTTAAAGCAACGTATATTTTTAAATGAACGTCTGCTCAGCAACATAATTTTAGGTCTAATGGAAAAAGCAGCTTGCACCCACCATCACTTAGCAGCTTAATATTTCCGTCAAGAAACATCATAATTAACTAAAACACGTAACCGTCGAGAAAGAGAACAAATTTTACTCATTGTTTAAATTAGTTATAAGAGAGTGTTTCAAACTTTCCACGCTGGAGCACGTATTTCGGAAAAGTGTCGCCCGAGAAGCTTTGAGCATTACAAACTTTTAATAATGCATAACTGTTTCTAATACTGGTAATTGTTCCAATGATCTTGTGAAACTGATGAGACAAATTAGTAAGAAGTTGTGAGAAATTGAGTTGAAAACGTTGGAAGGCAATCCACAAGGGATCACGATAGATATTGGAACTATTTGAAAAGCTTGAATTACAAGACCGGATAACTGAGCTGTTTATAATAGGCATAAAAGATGATAAGAATATTTATATTCTATTCGAGTTTCAATATCTCCTATAGAAATCTTCATTTATGTTTCTTTTGTTTGTATAAGATAGTTTTCTGTACCTAATCGTTTCGCTTTGATGTCGAATTAATTTGAACTTTTAAATAATTAGCTTTATTTGTAGCTCATTTCGGGTAGGTACTCTTTTTTATATGATTTGAAGAACCAAGCGCTTGATATTGCATTGGGAACGCCATGTCTGAAAACCCCATTAGATGCATGTAAAAATTGTAAAATTCTATCCTGAAGCTTTTCTTATTGCCGTAAATTCGATTTTTTATTCATATTGGGCTGCATCACGTCTTCTTTATTTGACTCTACAAACTTTGATGGTTTTTGGCGTCTTCAACAATTCTACATTTCTTAGTAGGGTCCATATCTCGCATCCACATATCACTGCTAGTCTTAGACTTTTAGACTTTTTTTCAAGATTTTAATTGTAATTTTGGCTTGGGATTTTCGAGCATTTTATTTGTTAATTGAGCTTTGAAACCTTTTCCACATTCGCGTTTCTATTTCTTAGAGAATTACTGTCAGTGACTAAAAACCTTTTACGTAAATTCAGCAGTCCTCTTGAAACTACAATCTTAAAATCGCTCTCAACACTCGGTCTTTTTGGTTGAATTTTAACTGCGCGAAGAGTACTTACTTGTTCGAATGTGGAGAATTCACGTTAAGCTTGTCATCAGATATGTCAAATGTACCATTTGTGAATGTAATGCGTTATGTAAGAAATATTTAAATGTTATAGATCTATTCTCCAAAATTCTTTTGATTCTTATTCTCAGTTATCTCTACAATAATAAATACATCGCGACAATCTGTTTTCGCTGATATATCATAATCCGTTGTAAGAAAAAAATATTCATAAGAAAATATGATGTCGCCATCTGACTTTGTTGAATTCCTTTTAGAAGCTGGTTCGCTTGCATCGATAAAAAATAGTATGATGATATACCTAATTGTCGTCATAATTCTATACCGAAGTTAGAAATATAAAAGTTTCTAAAAACCTCTCGTAATCCTGTTTTTCACACATTTCCAACTCATTCATGTTTTTTACTTTTGCAACTGCACTAGCAATAACGCATAAATCATACTGATGAATAGCACTCATTTTGATAAAAGCAACACAACAACCTTTTACTGAAAATACTTCGTAAAACTGACAGTAATGCGCCGAGTAAATTCGACGGCTATATGTCCTAATTTTCATTTCACATTTGAGTGCCTGCAAATCTCCAGTTTTGCGTGACTTTGTGTGTTCCGGTTTTTTGATTTATTTGTAGTCCTACATCTTGAAATCTATGCACACCTCTTATATGAATCTATTCTTACGTCCAATTATAACCATATCATTTGCATAGGCAACAATTTTTCTGCTTCTCTACAATATTAAGTTTAAAAGAATAGCCAAGAGTGTATCTGATCCTGCTTCTAATTTTAATCGCTGCATCACTACTCATTGTAAAATCATAAGTCTCAATTTATACAAAATCTCTCATTCTGTGAATTATAGGTATTTTTTATATTATTGCATAGATATTATTGAAAGCATTTAATAAGTTTAAGATAATCAATAGACTGTAATATTAGAAATAAGATTTTCATGGAACCAGGATGAGCAGAAATATGATCATTTGGGAATAGACTTCTGAGGACATTTTTTTGCTGTGAACTTGCAATTATTAGAGACGGAATGCATTTATCGACTGCGCGCTTCCGTTAACCACCCGACAAGGTGAAATAATATCGGGTAGTTGAACTAAAATCTGTGCTGGAAGCTTATGAGTTTCATACTGAAATCGATATTGTTATAGGTCGCCGGCAGGTGGGTCGTGCAAGTTGATACGCCTTTTCTTTCAAAGATTCGATAGTTTTATTATAGTTCTCTCATTATGTCGTACTCACAGACATATAAACAAGGGAGACAGAACTTTCCATTCATAAATTTCGATTGTTTACAATCAGACATCTTTTCCAAACTTAAACGAGTTAGAAAGAGATCGCTTTAAAAAACGACAACACTGTAACCCTAGCGTCTACTGTTGAAATCATCTTTGCCAATGGCGTGCAGTTTTTAAGGGTTAATAAAAAATAGAAAAAACATTTAGCATTTTATTCATAAATCTACGTACATTTGTAGAGAAACTAATTCAACATGTTATGTATATTTCTATAAAACAAGGAATCAATAAATATGCATATCTTTAGCCTGTTCTTAAGCAAATTCAAACTATAGATTATCATATTATTAAACAGTTTAGTTGAAACAATAAATCACAATCTACATAAATGTATGGATGTTAGACATATACATGATAGTAGATTTAGGTACCCAAACACATTTTATACAGGCTTCATTCTTAGAACTTGCTGAGGATAGATAGACAGATAATATTTTATTGTTCCAGATATAATCTCCTGAATAAGGTAGAACATGCCAAAAAAATATACGTACAACAACATTTGTTTAAACTAGGATAATTGTAATATCTAGAAAGAAAAACATTTTACTGCCTAACTCTAGGAACTCTTGCGTTCAGTAATATGCTTTGTTTAGAAGAAATTTCTTTAATTTTGCTTTAATTGTTCCAATGGCAGTTTTGATTGCAAGAAAGTTTATTTCAAAATTTTCTTGATGAAAAAATCAGCATTTTTTATGTAGCTAAATTATATAGTATATTAAATATTGTTTTTAACCATGTATACCTGTGCTATTTTCAAACAAATCGGGGTTTTTCTTAACAAAATTAATAGATTCTAGGATATTGAGACCATAAATTATTGTTGGTACTTTATGTTTTGTGAACAGTCACATTAGTCAGAAAATGCTTACAGTTCAATGCTGGCATAATTGTAAATTCTTTGACATTTGATGGACCACCTACAGATTTGAACTTGGTAAAGACATTGGCAGCAGATTTTACCAATCTAGTGGAATTAAGAACAAATTTTAAGTATTCGATCACGAACGATGGTGTATATATCATATATACCTATATAATATATAACTCGTTTGATCAAGTGGAACTTAACAAAGTAAGTGAAAACAAAATATAGAAGTAGGTACTACAGGCTGCAAATAAAATTCGGATAGGCAATTTCAGTAGAAGCTATAAAAATTCAAGGTTCGTTTAGTAACCTAAATACTTACCAAAAATGTTAGCGATACTATAAGATTCCTTTGGGAAAAATTCGATAATACCTGATTTTAAGGACACGGCAATATCGGTTTGACGCAAAATTCTGTAGATGTTTTGATCAACTGTATTGCTTGTAAGAATAAAATATCTTTATACTTACAAATTTGAGGGTCCAGCAGTATTCTGTTCAACGGGGATTTTAGGCGGATCAGAAAATTTCGGATCGACATCTAAAGACCTGTCGGATATGAAAACGTCTATAAGAACAAAACATACAAGTATAAAATCTAATCAAATTTAATTGCACCTGGTTGTAGTAATGAGCCGTTTCTAAAATTGGACCAGTATGTTAATACTTTATATAGTTTTCCTACAAATGTATTCAATATCTTGCAAAAATAATTGTTTATTTTAAATTCTTGAGTTTACCATATACAACAATGTAAAATTAACTTACCCAAGAGATTTTATATATGATAACTCACTGACGGTTGAGTCGGAACTAAAAAAATAAATACTTTCATTAAAATATAAAACAGGTAAGGAGTGTTTTTTACCTGAAAGACAAGGGCTGAGTAAAAACGGTGGTATTAAATTGGGGCTCAGCAGTTGGTCTTATTTGTCTTCGCCCGGTTCTCTCAGTAGTAATTATATCACTTTGATCAAAGTGATCTGAGCAAATTTGGGCAGACTTTATTACATGCTGGTTACCCAACTCTAAGATCGAAATCCACCTCGCTCTGCGTTCTGCATTTACAGGAATGCTACAATAATTAACAAAAAGTATTATATTATTTTAACTCACCCCTAATTACACAAGGTCGTTTAATAATAATTTGAAGGCCCCCTAAACGTGCAGTAATACAATATTAGTATTACACAACTATATTGAGCTTTTAGGACTGACGTTGATGAAATTACGCAATCATTATATTATTGCAGAAAGTTTCTGCAGGTTTGAACTTATCTGATGCAATGATTGCGAATCTGGGTATTTATAAGTTTTTAAGTACATATTCAGATTCAGCAAGATAATAAAGCTACTATGACTTGCTTGACTAACAATACAAATATTGTGCAAAATTTATTAAACGTCTTGGAGGCCCTTTAACTTCTTTGTAACTACACCACTGTTTATATGTATATGATCTGACTTACGCGGTTGGAATATCCATTTCTCTTGCACACCACGCACTGGAGAACCATAGTGTAGAGCAAATATAGATAAATAAAAGTTTTATTTCTATAAATATACTCAAAATCGAAGAGAATCACAAGATGGCACAAAGACCGCAAGTCAACACTGTAAATCTAACGATGAATGAATTTAAAACAATGACGTCTGTCATAGTAAATTATGAGTAAATACAACCGTCCAGCGTGGCCACAAATATTTACCCAGTATCTTACAATTTAATTTGATTATGAAAATATTCATAATTTTGGGGATACAAGAAACGTATTTTAATAAAGAAACGTAAACATTTATTTAATATAATAGTTTTACTTGAGTATCACTTAAACGCGCTTATTTTAAAACAATAATTTTGCTTTCGTTCCGAACTCAATCGGCAAATCTAGGGCAGACAGCGTAAGTCCGCCAACACTGCTTTTTGTTGAAAAAGATGTGTGATCGCAGCAAAATGTAAACAGTTCTGTCTCCCTTGTTTATATGTCTGTGGTCGTACTCATATCCAACTAAGAAATAATTTATATTATGATTTTGACAATCGTCAAATAATCCACACTACAGATTGGCAGAACGGATAAGAAACCTTAACGTCTATCAAAGAATTATAGGCGGCCAAGTGTTTTGATTATTAGGCAGAAAATTTGGATGCAATTACCAGCAAGTCCTTTTAATGGAGGTTGGAGATTATTAAGGAAGAAAATTTTCGGATAAAGTTCCTTGGACATACCCATACTGGCAATTGATTTTATTTCTTGTTCTGTTTTAGATTATAGATAATCATTGAACGTTTGGAAGTACTAGAGTAGGTGAATATTTACATTAGATTTTTTGCTTTACTATATGAAGGTAATAAATAAATTCAATTTAGAAAATCTGATTCGAAAAAGGGAGGAATTGCTCTGGGAATAATGACAGATACAGGCCTATTCAAAGTTCAGTTTGATTATCAATAAAGGGTTCATTCTTAATGCAAATCATGCTGTTTGTTTTAAATACAACAGTTATTGACATAGTTGAATGAATGACCGGAGGAGGCCATTTCACATATTCCCAGAATAAATGAAATGTTTATGTATAATTAACAACTAACGTTTTAAATCTTGGTAGATGATTAATAGGCATGTTTTTATTTCTTATTTACAGTTCCCCCGGGTAAACCAACCATAATCGATGAGAAGGGTAAAGAAGTTCCATCACTCGCTGGGCCATATGAAGAAGGTGGCATTATGAAATTAACTTGTATTGTTAGTGGTGGTAAGTTATTTTTTTACTAACTAGTATAAGCTTTAGAACATTTATAGACTTCCTAGCAAGAAACATTTTCAATTCCATATTATAGATGAAATGTTCATGTGTGATAGGTACTACATTGAATTTAAAACTCTAATTTGACGTTTTTATCTTTGTCAAGGACATCATCTGTTGCTTGTTATAGTTCAAAGCTTCTTTCTTTACATCTGTTATTCAAAATCTACTTGGTACACCACGTCAACGACTACACCAATTTATGAATCACGTACTAAATAATTTTTATTTCTATTTTTAGTAAGACTGTGACCCTTTTAGAAGTCTTCACAATGGGCGCAAGTTCTTATTTTCTTTCCACGTAAACAACAAACATCATTACTAGCTTGCTGGAATATCTTGACTGAAAATGAAACTTGCGGATAGTCGGATGTATCTGTTCTCTTTGAGCATAATTGTATGTTATGTAATAAATCTAATGTAACGGACCAACAGGATCATATTTTTCAGAATAGGTACAGTCTACCCAGATATAGACTAACGAAAATCCATGAAGTTCTAAATGTGCTTGCTTTTGGATTGGTTGATAAATGAAAATCACACTATTTCAGTTACCTACCAATATTGACGAGTCTTGCGTGGTGGAAGAACCACTAGAAATGAAACTGGCCATCGCTACTTTTTTCTAGCTCTAGAAGAGTATTCTGTGCACCCTTTGTTTGATGAATGTTGACTTGCTTAGATTATTTTTGAGAGAAATTAACAACTATTTGTTTCCACTATTAGTTTAATCTGATCTGTTATCTATTAATATACACCCAGTATGGGTGCGCGCAAGCTCCATAACTTTTGTTCTATTTAAGCTATCGACTTGATTTGTGTTTAAAGAGTAGGCTTACAAATGAAGCACATTTTAAACATATTTTGATTAGTATACAGTATGTTCAAATGTAAGATACACAATTATGTTGTCTTTTTTTAAATGGCAGCCCCATATTTTTGTTACATTTTTAAATTTTTAAATTTGCCTAAACATTGTCAATATAATGCAATACATATCATAGACTTATCTGTACTAGTTTTTGACTTATCTCAATTTATGTGTCAGAATAGCGTCGTGCATCCACCTACAAAAATTTAATATCTTAAGTACTTACCATTCAACGTAACTTAACAACCTTTTCTTTATTATATTTCTTACTCCATCGCGCATTTTCTCAATTAAAGTTGAACTCAGTATCGATGCTGCGTTGCCTACTACGATTTTTATATTTATAGTAGCAGATAGCTAATTTCAATAATTCGAATTTTTCAAATACAACACCCTGTACATTATTAAGCCATTGAAGGGCATTTCTTATGGGCTTTCTGCGAATATATAGTTTGTGGGGTAAAAAAAGAGAAATCGAGTAGGCCGCTGTCATAAAATTTTACACCACCCATATATTTTAAAAATAATAATGTATTGAAATTAAGTTTTATGAGTAAACTTTAAGAGATGCAAATCTCCACAATATCGAGAAAGGGTGAGTAACATGAAACAGTGTAAACATTTGAAAGAGGCTTCTTATAAATGTTCAAATAGATCACCATCATTTTCCACACAAGCTGCTAGTCTTCTAGTGAAAGACTACCGAAATCAATTGAACTGAAGGTTTCCGAAATCCTGTTTTTCATGTTTTCACTAGTTGTTGGAAGATCTTGGAAAACCTTTACCTTCACGTACCCCCAAAGGAAGAAGTCTATAGGAGTAAGCTTAGGAGATTATGCGGATCTATCCAACGATTCCAATAAGACTCATCTAAAAACTCGTTCTGTTATATTATAATGCACTGGGGCACCATCGTGTTGGAACCACATGGCCCTTCTGGTGTTCAGATCCACTTCTTCTAACATTCTGGGAAGATGTTCGCGAAGATATTGTAATTATATTTCACCATTTACCAGCCTATCCAAAAAGTAGGGTCCTTTAATCTAATCACGAATAATTCCTCCCCAAATATTCAGCGACCATCGCTGTTGGTGATCAGCAGTCTGCAACCAATGAGGATTTTCAACTGCATAATAATGCATATTATGTTTGACTGACCCATTATTTTTAAATGTTGCTTCATCGGAAAACAGAATTTTCTTCAAAATATTATAATCCTTGTCAATAATACTATTCATTTGGATACAAAATGCAACTCTATTTGCACAGTAGCTTATACTCAATTCCTGATGTAGGTTCAGATGGTATGGGTGGAACTTATGTTTCAATATTATTCTGTTTCCGCTACTATTTCCCTAGTACTTGAGTGATGATTTTCTTGCAGCTTTGATAAAATTTGCAGCTCATCTTCCTCCGTGATCCCACCACCTATAATTTCCTTCCACGCTACCACTCAGTTCAAACCGATCTCTATCACTAAATTTTTGACGGTAGATTCTGCTTGCTAGAAAAATATTTCTGTCAGATTCGCCAATACAGTATATTATACTTATTCCATTGAGAGAGATTCATTTTTAATAATCTCACGTCTCTAATTATTTAGTTCATGAATTTGTCAAATTTTAGTGGCTTATTCGATTAATTTTTTTAGAACAAACCATCAACATTTCTTATTTTTGCAACAATGCTCCCAAACTTTACAGATTATACCTAAACAACTATATATTGGCAGAAAGCCCTTAAAAAATACCATACAACGGCTTAATAAAACAGTATGTTGTATTAGAAAAATTCGAGTTATTGCAATTAGTTCTAAGCTATTTTCATAAAATCGTAGTGGGCAATGCAACATCGAAGCTGAGTTCAACTCTGATTGAGAAGATGCGCAATGGCATTTGGAATCTAATAAAAACAGTTTGTTAAGTTATCTTGAATGGTACTAAAGATATAATCTTTTGTGTAGGTCTTTCACGACGCTATTCCGACACATAAATTGACATAAGTCAAAAACTATTGCAGATAAGTCTATGATATGTTTGCATTATATTGACAATGTTTAGACAAATTTAAAAATGTAAAAAAATATGGAAGTGCCATATAAAAAAGACAACATATTTTTCTATCTCACTTTGGAACATCCTGTATACTAATCAAAATATTTTTAAAATGTACTTCATTTCTCAACCTACTGTTTAAACAAAAAACAAGTATATAGCTTAAATATAACAAAAGTTATGGAGTTTGCACGCACCCCTGGGTCATCCTGTATATTATGGATCAATAATTTTGAGTTAGTCTGAGAAGTTCACAGTTGTTATCGTGAAAAAGTAGCTAATAATATTTATTATTTCTTCACATAACTCCGTTTAAAAAGATTATCGTGAAATAAATTGCTTGTACTTTAGACGTACAAAAATACAAAAACATACAAACGCACCAATTATTTATCAGACATTTGACATTTGGTCAACATAACTCTTGTTCTGTTTCCATCACGCAATCTTTATTTGTTTCGATGAGCAACTCTATTCAACTAGAAAATAGTTGAGCATAATAATAAACCGGGGAGATCTTAAATTATTGAGTTATCTACTGTAATTTTTTGGAGTACTTTCTCATTGAGGCAATGCTCAAGAAACACTTAGCTTATATTTTCTCTAGCCAGTAAGCAAAGTAGTCATCGGAAGCATTTTCAAGTAATGTAACAGCTCAGATTTGAGCATGACATTAGTGAATACGTCAAGATGAGCATAAGAGTATGTCAAACTAATGCAATGTTGTAACGTCATGCTCGAGAAATAATTTTACAATATTATATTACACCCGAATGCTCCCAGTGAGTACCCACCCTAAGATTGTATTATTTTCTACAGTAATAGGCAATTCTCAGGCTAGAGTATTGGTTTGATTTACTCTTAAACAAATCTCGTTCAGAAATATGCTCAGTTAGTCTGATATCCCAGATACTACAGCACTAAATATTTGGCCATGTGTCAAATCCCGTCTTAGAACTTTAAAACTTTTACTAGCATAGGTTATTCCTGAGCGCTTTGGTAGAATATATTGCTGATTTCTTTTTATTACATCATGGTCAGAGTTGAAATATATACGTTCCGGCTTGGAAAAGCATTAATTCTATTCCAGTTGTAATGGTCCCGATTTTCTAGTAGAGTCAGTTCACTGAAAGGACCGGAGGTCGACCTTCTTACCTTGTAAAATATGGCGTACGCCCCATTACTTCTCTTGCTGATGTTTTACCTTTTAGTCTCAACGGATTCGCTAGCACGAAGCAATGCATGTCCGTGTTTTCCTTTGAAATGTACCCGATCCATTTTGCTACCACTTTGAACCATCGCATAGCGAAATAAATGCCTCACATACAACTAAGTTTAATGTTTTTTTATTCAGTGACATGACTTCATACTCGTTTCAATCGTATGTCGATGTTATCAACAACTAGAATAAACTTATTTGATCTTATCTGATAACTAAATATGAGTATATCACTATCAATTATTATACATAATTAACTAAAAATTCTAGAAAAGTTACGATCTATTTTTAATCTACTTCCCAACGGAGTAGGTATACAATTGATTGTGTCCTTTTTTTATGTTTTTTTTTTGAAGATTTTTTTTTATTGAAAGAAGAGAGTTGGGGAATGTTCCCATGTTAAACAATTTTAAAATGACGTATCTCTTTCTCCCAAATAACTGCTCTTGAAAGGGGCGGTGAGAGAACTATTTTTGAGTTACAGCAGTGGTAAAGTCTGAAATATGTGTATTTCCGCTGCGATGTGTTGAGATCTCTGAATAATAAAAAGTAGAAGCAAAGAATATACATGGGCAATAGGATAAGTATTCACTATCTTCTTTGGTATAAGTGAACGTTTAGAGATTTCCATGAATAGTGTACACTCATGAAATAAAACTTTCTTGCAAAAACTAGGACCGACTATATTAGTTGGTGAACTTAATTGAGAATGTGAGCTCCCTTATTGCTGAGCAAATTTGACGCAGTTTCAAGTTTTATGGTTGCAATTTTGGTTTTGAATTTCAGTTATATTTATTCTTGTACAGTTTTTTGTGCAGGCATATCAAGCAATATATAGATTATATATTATGTAACATTAATTTATATTGTTACGTGGATAGTTTATTACTTAGATTCGGTTGTTATTCGTTTTAGTATCTGTTTAATCTATTGTCACGTTTACTGTAGTTGTTGCTTGTGTATTTCATTAATTAATCCTAGAATTAGTAGATTTATTCTCAAAACTTCTAAAAACGACATGTGAAGTAGATTTTCTCACAGTATTGTCATTTTGACAAGAGTCTAGAATTCTAGAACATTCTCGATGAATGACATGTCAAGATTTAGCTATAACACTGCCGTGGCGATCATGGAGCAGAGTTGTCTATGAAATCAGTCAGACAGAGTCAGATGTTCATAGTAGTCACAAGTGATGACAAAATGTACTACGGAAAATGAAGTACAAGATGATGAAAATAAACGTATGGAAGCAAATTGGGAACTTCGGAATAAATTACTGAACGGAACTCCCCCACACCGTTCAATACAGGGCTAAACGTTAGAAATAATGGAATGCACCAGCAACGACTATAGTAAACGAGACATTAGAATAAATAGATATACTAGAACGAATAATAACCGAATGTAAGTAAGAAACTATCCACGTAACACTGAATATAGCTCTAGAATTAATTAATGAAATACATAAGCAACAACTATAGTAGGGAAACAAGACAGTAGAACAAATAGATACTAAAACGAATAACAACCAAAAGTACCTAAATAATAAACTATTCACCTAACAATCTGTAATTAGGGTAGATTGCACAATCTTCTAATAATTAAGGAAGAGATTCTTTTATGGAAAGATTTATTTTAACCTAAAATCTTAACGGAGTGCAAGCAGCTGCTTGATGCCAAAGAAGTGTATTTAATATATTGTTATTATTATATATGACATATTCAGAATAACATCTATTTATATTCATTTAATCATTATTTTATAATGTACTTACTGGTCTGGTAGACGTTGTTTCACTCTTTTCGGCTAGTGTAAAAATTAAACTTATCAATCACAACACGGAGCAACCTATTTGGTCGAGATATTTGATTTTCACTCGACTTTAAACAGACCTTGTGAATATGAAGTATCTTATGATTATTGAATTGTTGATAACTCAATTTCAAAGCCAAGCTAGTTCATAAATATAGGGTTTGCTAAAAACTTAACTACAGCGCCAACTTATCTAACTCCTGTATATCCATGAAGCATGTTCTGAAAACAATTATTATATTGCAGGATAATGACCTTTATTTGTCAAGCCGTTGAAATTTTAAAAGATCACTATGAGAAAGCGTTTATGATGGAGCTGCGATAAAAGAACCCTTAGACAGACCTTCATTAACTTAATACACTCTGTCCCTACAGGAACTGCATCGATTGATTTACAGAAAAGTATAGATGAAATGAATTTCAAAATTGAGAACTAAACTAAAGATAATAGGGGCTACCCGGCTTAAATATTTTCAATTTGTGTGAATGTGACACTTCCGGCTATACCGGAACTAGATGCCAACTTTGTTATTTCAAATATAATGCCCTATATATTATCACATTTTAGATTCGTTCTTCAATTCCAAAGACAATTCATGAATAATGTTCTATACTTGTGTACAACTGTTTTTTACATATTTTTAAAAATGTTATGTAAAAATGACTTTTGAAGTCCAACACAAAATTCTCATTTTTTGCTATTAGGAAGCCCCTTTTATTTCATTTGGGCTTATAATCTTTAGTAATATTTGTATGATATTTTGATAACTATTTTGCAAAGGGGGAAAAAAATTAAGAATAAAAATAGAATAAAAAAAACATGAAATTTTTTTTTCAAATGGAAACATCAGATTTTTATCCTCTAAAGGTATACAAATAAGGGTAACTTCGTATAAGAATGTCTATTCCGAAAATGTTTAGTTTTCGAAATAATTAGCCATTTAGCATTTCTATGAAAGAACCTATATTTCAAGTTAAGTTGTTTGAAGTGGGCTACGATTGCATAAGCAAATGATCAAAAAGGTCAAAAAAAAACAGTGTCAGACAAATATAAATATTGGATGTAGGTACTTGTTATTTGCAACCATTCAATAATTATATTGTCGGGATGACTGAACTATACAAATATTGATATATGATTTATATATGTATATGAATATTTCCATAGAATCCTTTGAAATCATGTCGTAGATAATTCTTATTCGAAAGCTACTTGCCACATAGATATTGTTTGATATGCGGCGAGTACCCAATAATTGCAATTTCATATTTTCATCAGTAAGTAATAACAACGTTAACTTCTTCACCTACGGATCCAAAAAAAGATTTTTATAACCTTTTAGTATATTTTTGTGTTCACTTCTTTTATGCAGATATCGTGTGGAAAATGTTATGATAACGAAATAGATTTATCAAATTCCTTGTAGATAATAAATATAACCAAATCATCTATTTGAATAGGTAATTCATTCTCTCCGGCATGATCGGTACTGACAATTTTCAAATACTATGTAAAATATTTAAGTTTGTGTGACACTTAATTAATTTCAAAAATCATGGCCCTAACACAACTTGTAAGTTAAGTATAGTGGTATCAATTTGAGAAAACTATTTTTAAGGCTTTTTAAATTTGATTTCACATTCTGATTGATTTTTTCATACTTTTATATAAGTTGTTAATTTATGCTTTATTTGGTGCTAGTGAATGGCATTACGTTAGTTTAGTTTTTCATGCCACAATCTTGAGCGAAACACGTTTTTCAGCTATTGCCTAGTTACCAGTGCGAGCACGATGTCTCCTCTCTAGACAGACATATAGATAACCTCAGGGACCTCTGAAAAGTTAACATTTGATATAACCGGACACCTACAATTGAAGACGATTACAATACTTTCCTTACTAAGCCAATTGCTAGGTATACTAGGGTACTTAGTACAAAGAAGCTACAAATTTCCACAATTATCGGAAATCTGAGTTATGGTAAAATAACAAAATTATGTGTTCATGATGGCGGAGAAAGCTCATATTAAATCTTGGTTGTTTATTTCAAGATAAGATTTTCTAAGCCTTCTCTACATCTTATTTAAAAATCCGTCATCTCAGTTCCTTTTGCATTTTCAAATATGTAAAAGGATCCTTGCCAATAAAATACCTACATCAATTTTTGCTTGCAGGCTATAACTCTTATCTTCATAAAATAAACATGAACATAATGAACTATAAATCTAAAGGGTTATGTCGTTATATTTCCTGGAGCAAAGTTGTATTCAAATTCTGCAAACCTGTGGAATTACAAGCTATTACGGTGAAGTAGTGATAAACGATGCAGCTTTTTTTTTCACACTTCTATCAAGGCTTCGATATAGATTCAATTACCATTTCCAGACACAGGATGCCAATATTATAATAGAAATGTGAAATATAATTATTCTCACAATGTTATAGGTATATGAGATAAACTATGTAACTATAGCATCGCGATATTATATCCAACTATCACCGGTAACGTCGTCATGTAAGCATAGCGAATAAATTTGCAGAGCTTCACACGGTATTACCGCATTAATATTTCACCTATCTTTCAAAACCGCGCACGCCACATTTACCTCGCAACACAATACATTGTTCTCCCATCTCAAACGAGGTGTATTCGACGCGACTAAGCACGCATCGTTTAGAGAGTGTACATGTTTTAGATTCAGCAAAAACATCAACACCACTCGAAAATAATCTTTGTTATACTGAAAGCTCTTAAAAGCATATGTGCTGACAGTTCGCATGTTGTATGCATGCATACATATTGATACATGAACTTGAAATGCAAGTTGGTTCTCATGAGTACGTAGAGAACAGGTAGATACGGCAAAGATATATGTGGCACTTTTTGTCCCGAATTTAGTGGCTCACAAAATGATGTAAATAGGGCAAAAAATTAATAGTTTGGCTGCTGGCACTGAATGATTAATTGATTGTTTTTCCTATCTACCAGTAATCAGATAAATCATTCATCTGGGAGAAAGGCTGAACATCTCCAATGAAAGTGGAATTTTTAAGAAAAAAATTACAAATGATTTTTATCACTCCACTTGATTTGACCCAAACCCTTATAACCAATAATAACGTTAAAGAGATAACCACAGATTTATCAAAGACAAGAACATTCTCAAAGATTATTATTAACGTTTGACATATCAGTTGACTTGACATGCCCATTCGTAGTTCCAGTAACCGAACCCATAACTGTTTTTTGCATCAATGTATATAAATCTTTATAGTTTCGTGTCCTAATAAAGATTTCTTATATTATTCTATGGATAACATTTATTAGGTTTATTGTTAGAAAATGATGAGAACATTTACACTAAGGTGCAGAAAAGGCAACACGTTATTGGTAAAATTTTCAATCATATAACTTTTATTTTTAGTAAATTTCTGTTTAATCATTACTCCAGTGTGATCTGTCTATTGCTAATTCTCCAATTTTCAATTCCATATAACGTCTGGATAGTGAGCCAGTTTGGAAGCAGGATCCACGGATCGAATTGGGTACCTCCGATTTTTCTTTACCGATAACAACATAACATACAAGATATTTTCTCTTGTGGAAAACAGAGTTATTAAGACGGGTAATTTGGTATTTTAGTATTGAGTTTATTGATGAAAGGCTTGAAAATGACTTTTTTCTGAGTTATTAGTCACGAACACTCAAAATTGTAAAGTAAATAACATTTTAGAAAAAACTAGTACCCACATTATTAGATATTTCACTTGAAAGTATGAAATAACACCTAATGTAGGAACAATAAAGTTTCTGATAATTGAGCAAAGAGTATTTCTTCTATAGCTAATACATCATCCTAGTTTTTTTTAATTTTTTAATTTTCAATCTCCACTTATCAAAATTATCTTCTCAATTTCTATTCTTAAGTTTAAACGATTTTTATATCATTCATTATTAAAATTGAGAATATCATTTTTTTACCCATTTATTTTATCTTATAATTAATATAAAATTTATCGTCTTCTGTGACCCTATATATATATACATATATATATATATATATATATATATATATATATATATATATATATAATGAATTGTGAATTCTTGACTGTCTAATTAATGATGAATTTTTAATGATTGGGGTTGCAGTTGAAATGCAAATAAATTAAAACTGTTTAATACAGGTTTACTACGAACAAAGTGGTATAGAAAACCATACTGTAGCAATAGGTATATAAACTACCACTCGTATCATCCAAATAAAATGAAAGTTAGCCTTATTAATGCTTTGAAAAACAGAGCCATAAAACTATCCCATAAAACTTTTGTTAATGAAAGTTTATCAAAATTAAAAAGTATATTAATCGAAAATTCATATCCTATTAAATTGATAAATAAGCTCTTGAGTCATACCCAACCTAACTTAAATAATGTTGATAGAATTTTGGAAATGTCTTTATATGAAAATAATATTATTGATCAATCACAACCTCGCTCAAATACTCTTCCTATATACTGTTCTCTCTATTCTATTGATGAATTAACCAATAAACTTATTAATGTTTTTAATTTTTTTTATAATATTTCATTTGCAAAAAAGAATATAAAAGTAGTTTCTAAGTTATTTTCAAAAGTAAAAACACCTTTAAAAACAACAGAAAAATCTGGAATAGTATATGAGATCAAATGTAATGATTGTGATTTATCATATATAGGTCAAACTTCTAGGAGTTTATTAGGAAGAATTACGTCTCATAAAAGTGATATAAGATAAACAGCTGTCATGTGCCTTGACCGAACATGCCATAAACAAAAAGCACACTCTAGATTTTGATAACTCAATTGTTCTATTTTCTGAAAAGAACATTTTTAAACGAAGTTTCTTGGAAATGATTCATATTCAAAAAGAAACAAACGTTATGAATAAAAATTCGGATATAAATGGACTTAGTTCCATTTACTCATATATTTTAAAATTATGTAATGATAATTATCGTAGTGTGCCATCTGATGTTTCTCTAAATTAATATATTGTTTCATATTATACAAGATAATGCCATATTTTTATATTATATCCATTTTTTAAAAGATATTTCCTGTGATTAACTTCTGAAGTGTGTTTCATCTTTATTAGCTACATACATAGATTGATCTTAGTATGCTTAATTCCAACTTGTAATTATCAAACTTAAAAAACTCATCATAAAGTTAAATTCATAATAACAAATGTTTGTAGCTGGTAAATTTCATTAATCTCACGATTGTAAGTAGTTCATATTATTAATATTTTTCGTTATTTGGAATTTTGACTGCAACCCCAATCATTAAAAATTCATTATATATATATATAAAGAAATTTATTAGTTCAATAATGAATGAGATATAAAATATATAAATAAAAGCATAAAGGTGTAGAGCTTCATCCTATTTATATATATATATATATATATATATATATATATATATATATATATATATATATATATATATATCAGAAATTATAAAATATATAAATAAAAGCATAAAGGTGTAGAGCTTCATCCTATTTATATATATATATATATATATATATATATATATATATATATATATATATATATGATGCTCAACACATGTATGCTTTTAGTTAGTCAGATACAACCACCCACTAGAAGCGGATCACGTGATTTCAAGTTTGTTAGCTTTCATCAGCGCCACATAAGTGGAAGCTGTATCCAACTAAACAAAAGCAACTGGAATATAGTCAAAGTTATCTGACCTGATCTACCAGCGGGACACAATTCGCGCCACCTAGGTATGGAGAGCCTAATTACGTTTAACGTAAGGATATTTATAATTTGAAGATATCTTTATTTCATAAATGAAAGATGAGTGAGATAGTGAGATACAACCACCCACTAGAAGCGGATCACGTGATTTCAAGCACGGCATAAAGAAATAACAAATAACTAATTCTCCCTTACATTCGTTTTTATGGATTCGTAATAAGCTACGTTTCTTCAGCAAATCCCCAAATACCATATACCTATATCTCTGAACACAGTCACCAAATATTATATTTTGGTATGTAGTTCATAAACGGTGGCTAAATGCATAATTTGTATTTTCATCTATCTCAGGCTGAGTGTTTTAGATGAAGGATTTCAACTTCCTTAGGTGCTAGCCAGACAACATTCAGTGGAATGCGTCATTCAAATATATTATCTCTATTTGAAATTCAATAACTCACATCATTGAGTCTTTTATATGGGGTAGGAGGAAAAAAATCTATCTGGATTGTATTTTTACTATGAAGCCGCAACTAATGCGAATCGATCAAATTCGAGTTGCTGCCTAATTCAATAACAATAACACATTTATCTAGACCTATTCTAGTACGTGCACTCTTGTGGAAATCTGGTAACCCGCCATTTATAATACAGCACTCAACTCCCACCGCTTTTCGCGGTATGACCGATTTATGGTCAGTGGCTGAGAGTCGAATTTGGCGTCAATCGTACGATGGATTATATTGTCACATAGTTGGTAGTGTTTTAGTTGAGCGATAGCCACTGTAAAATGTAGTAGTAGCTGGGTAAAATATTGTTATAGTGTTGGCAATTTGGGAAAATGGGTCTCTGCATTGAATAACAGCAGGAAGTGCAGAACAGCTGCATTGAAAACTAGAAGGAGAATGTTATCCGGTATAGAAACCATTGTATCATTCAACTGAAATTAAAAGGTATTTGTAGAAGAAAATGTGAAAACCAAGCGGCTATGGAATCAGTTATAAAATTTGAACGGAGGTGCTCTACAAGTTAGAGCTTTACAGAAAACATTATCAGCCGTTTATCTGGTAAATAACTAGATTACGCTAGGACCTCTAAATGTGCCGACAACAACTACTGCGAGGGCAAACACCCCTTCCGCCATTGAATGACATCGACAACTGTTAGGACAAAACGCACAATTTATTACATTGTCACGATATTGCATAATAGCACTATAAATGTTCATTTAGATTGATTACCAAACAAAGCACCGCCACCCTGACAAATATCATGATTTCAAGGTTGTTGCCTGTCTTCAGTTTGCCGCAGTGCGTCGAGTCGTGTCTGATAATCAATCCGTATTTTGAACTCATATTAGTATCATCTTTAGCGTGCCACCGACGGTGAAGACCAATATGAGCGATGCATTGAACACGTATTGTGAGTGGATATGAACACCCGGCAAGTGGAATTAATTAATTCAATTATCCTATACTAGTCATATTATAATGTTTTATGAATTTCTTAATTCAAATTCAAAATAAGGATTGATTATCAGACACGGCTCGACGCTCTGCGGCAAACTGAAGATAGGCAACAATCTTGAAATCATGTCAATTGTCTGAGTGGCGGTGATTTGTTTGGTAATAGTATTATGAAATATTGTGACAATGTAATAAATTGTATGTATTCTCCTAACAGTTGTCGATTTCATTCAATGACGGAAGGGGTGTTTGATAAATGGCTGATATATAATCATCGAGATTACATACAATTTGAATTTTAAAATTCATAAAATATAAGAAGCGGATCGCGGCGATTTAAAGCTTGTAAGCTTTCATCAGCGCCACACAAGTAGAAGCCATATCCGACAAAACAAAAGCAAACTGGAGATAATTGCAGTTTTGCGACAAAATCATCCATTGGATCACAATTCGCTCCACCTAGGTACTGAGAGCTTAATTACGTCTACCGTAAGTATTTATCATAAGCTTTTTGGGCTTTGCATCGTTTGCCGATGTAGAAACAGCAGTTTTCTGACTCGATGGACACGTCCCAAACCATATGTTCAGCTGATCAGATCCTAATAAGGTCAAAATCACCTTGATCATGTTCTTGGTTGATATGTTCCGGAAATAATGAAACAAAAAGGTATTAGAAATTACCGGCAGGCAGCAAAAATAAATAAAGTAGACTCTTGTAACAACAATCCAACGTTACTTACGTTAATTGAGGTTGATTATTTTGATGTACCTAAGTAATCTTGGTTCTATTTATAATATATGGAAGTAAACGATGAAACAAAAAAAATGTGTCGCATAAACAAATAATATTATGACTATATAACCAACGCTAATAATAAAACAATTTTATGTTTATTTTAGGAAAAAAAATCAGCACATAAGTTAATAAATACAAATTCAAGACAACATAGTATATCAATTATAATACTTTACACGCTAGAGTTGTCTGCTATTTTCTTCCAAAAGTAAATAAGAATACATTAGGCTCAGATAATTAACGTCTTTTCTCTTATTGATAGTATCATTATTCTGAAAAATAAAAGCCATTTCCAAAAACTTCCTCTTTTTTCGTGCGCAAGAATTTTGACTGCTTCATAATCTTCTTTGCAGGTTATACTGGATATATACATATTACATCAGATACGGTTTTGATAGGAGTTGTATCTTTAGTTTTGAGAAAAGTGTATTTATTGTTGATATTATTTTGTTGGCAAATTTTATTTAATCAATATATTTAATAAATATTTTCGCTTGCTAAGGAGTGATATCTTTGATATATGGCAATGATGCAAAAATAGTTGTTGTAAGATTGTACATTGTTAAGCCCTCTGAATAAATGAAAAGAGAACATATTTCAATAATGTTCGGGAGTATGCATTATCTAGAAATAAACTATATAATATTTTTAGATTTTTTTGGCAAATCTGATGATCCGAAATTGTGAGTACGCTCATCTTGATCTGCTTAAGCAAATGTATTTTGATTTCATGTGTATGGTATAACCAGCATTTAAAATATTATCTACCCGAACTTCTCGGTTTTTGTACCAATCAATAACAATTATGTTCTTTTCTTTTCGAATTAATTTAGTGTCAAGAAATGGACTGAATGTTCAGTGTCTTTAAGTCCTTTCTTCTGGCAAAGATGTAATAATATCATCAGCAAACTTTTTTACAAAAAAAGGATTGCATGGTAGTACTTGGATGACGATATCAGCCAGAATAGGTGAAATTTTGGCATTCCGAATGTTTGGAATAATTTCCTTGAAACTAAAGGTACGTGAGTAGTAGGTAGTAAAGGAAAATTAATAGTCCCATGAAAGATTCTTTACGTATCTTACAAATGCAATAGGATCCCATTTTTTCAGTTGCTAGTAAGCAAGTTTTAAAGCTAATGTTACTTAAAAGGGAGACTATATCTAAACTAACTAGAATGTTATTAGATGGTAATTGTGAATTAGCATTGGCTCGCCACATCAAACGGTTGAAAATTTTTCAGTTTGCAAATCGGCATATTTGAGAGATTAAACAACTTCTATCAAATTTGATCATCTTTATAAATCTTATCGTTTAAGAATTAGCAATATTATTCCTATGAAATCGTCGGGATTATATACATGAGATATTACGAAATTCGAAACACGATAGAGGTCGCATTTTTAAAGATAACAAATACAATTTTGTCACAAAAATCAGTTGTAACGATATTTCGGTCGAGTTCGTAAAGGGGTTATGATCGGCATAGTAGATTCAAAACAACGGCTGACCAAACTTTTAAAAAAAATCAAAAATAGCCGTTGATTAAATTTAGTTTGTTTTATAGTACTGTAAAATACGAGATATATATTACACTCCTAATGTACAAAATATTAGCTGGTCCAGCTGACGTTGTTCTGCGTTTTCAGGTAAGTTTAAATTTTAAAGCAGCGCCATCTATGGGTCCACATTTCATGAATTTCGGGCACGGAATTAACATTAATTGTCGAAATAAATCATAATTATCAATAGCTCAAATACAACGCCCCCTACCAGGTCGTTGCATATCATTGTTAGTAATGCTGCATATGTATCTAAACCATCGTCCCAATGAACCAAATATACTGGGACATTATCATTTCTGAGCAAAATTCGATTCTTAATAGAAGTAATATTCTTTTTCAATGTTAATTGAAGGCTTTTGAAATCAAAATGTTATCAATTATTTTTATTCAAGGAAAAGTAAATGATGTTCCATTTCTACTTTGTCACCTTGCCACCAAAATTTTCAAGAAGGCACTTAACACCAGTGAGCCCATTCACACTTGGCTGTGAAAGGAAGTGTGCAAAATAATAATCGATGACATCCGCTAATGGAAAGTATCGGTCAAGATGTCACCTCAAGTTAGTAGCTGCTATATATCTAGCGGATAAGCTATTAAGTTGTATGTGGAACCACGTACAACACTCGTTTCACTATTCCCTGAGGAAGCATGTGCCCTGTAAGTAACTAAGTGGAAGGAGTTACGTGACGGCCAAATTTCTCTGCTTTGTTCTTTGCAAGAATATTTCGGAAGCACATATTAAGCCGACACGCTCGTAAAATAAACTGATCTCAAAACTTATTCTGGGGCTGGAAATCTAATTCTATTTTCTATTTTAAGTAAGGCTACTAAAACTCATAATGGATGCCTACTTTCTAGAATTGATTTTGGCGACTTGTCAGCATCCCATGAGAATAAAGAAGTTGCTGTTAGAAGAGTCTTTATATAATATTTGAATAACTAACTTGTAAAATAATAATGAATATTTTAAGAGGCTACGAACATTTCCAAAGTTTAACGTAAAGTTATTTTTGTTACTCGCCAACCTACTAAATTACTCAGAAATTTGCATTTCAATTATCGTTTACGCCAGTCTCGAACGATGTTAGACAAACAGCATTCTTCAAACAACTTCATGGTTGAATAACTTCACCTGGGCAAAGTAAGAATTCAAGTCTCGAGAGCGGCCGTTTTCCTTATGTATGCCACCAGAACTTTTCTTCTTGACGCTAAGTTACTTTTTCCCTGTGCCTAAATTTCTATTAGATTGAGATAAGAGAAAAATCAAACCATTCTTCTTACTATTGGATGGAACTACTAGAAATCTTTATATTTTAAGGTATAAACGCGAAAAGAATTCTGTAACCCGAAAGATAAGATTCTTCTTCTTAGTATCGGGGATTATATATGATTATATTTATATGACTACGGATTCATTTATTTTCCAAACACATAAGATGTTGGGGAAGAGATTTATGTCGATTCTATTGTGAATGATTCTTTATATAGGAAATAATATCTTGAACATATTTATATATGTTGCTCTGCATATTTAACAAAATAATAGCACCAGACTCTGATCTATATAAAAAAAATCTATTTCTTTCAGAAATTCTCTTCTATACAAAACATAAAAGTCTTCATTATTATATTATTACAGTTTTCCCTTATGATTTGTATAGGTATCATTTGATGAGCTTCTTTGATGGCTTAGAATCCAATTTTGGATTAGATAAACTATAAAAATATATGAAATAGACACTGAGCGATGAGAAGCAAGCTGAGAGAATTTGTGGAGAGCCTGTCATTGTCGTAATAATAAGCAACCTGTAGATGATTGTAAGAACCAAGAACATGTAAAGGGAGGACGAGTAACTCTGTATGCAGTGCTATAGGTAGCGATGGCTGAAATAATGTCCGGTAATAAGTTGTCAATTTGGGTTGTTGCGCTGTATCTCACTGAGTGTCATTATCTCACTCCACGAACGTGCAAGATGTCAAATAACAAATCCTATTACATTACAAAAAACAGGCTCTTTACCAGTTCTTGATTATTACTCTGAAACAGAAGTCATTAGATGAGTCAATTGAAGTAATTGTTTTGTAATTTGTCATTAAATTTGAAATGTGAGCAATATAAAATCAGTGTTGTCACGATATAAATCAGACAAGAACGTTAGTAAACGAAAGCATTTTGTTACTTACTATGTAGAATTTCATCTTTAACTGGTATATATTTTATAAAATTTTTACGGTGGTTTGCTAACCTGCGGTACGCTCGTCTGGTAGTTGTATAGTTCAGTGATTATATTCATTTCGCAACACCTGCCTGGAATGTTCAACTTTCGAGAACTGATTATGCTAGCGAAAGTACCCAATATCCGCACACTTGACGATAACATGCAATTTTATAAGTATTTTCCCTCGCCAGCACCACGAATTACTTTGGGCACTAGTGCTAATAGTGATGGCTTTTCTGCACGACAGCAGCATTCAAGTTTTCTACTGTCAAAAAATTCAACGCAGTGATCGAAGATATAACGACTCTCTGAAATTTAACTTCCAAGGCAGGAGTTGCAAAAAATTATGTAGATATCCTACACCTGAGCAAAGGGGCAAAACTGACTATCTTGAAACAACATTCGTTTCTAGATATATGTCATATTCGCTCGCGGATTCTCGTAATTCAGTGAATATGACACATACCTAGACATAGAGGTACCCTATGCTCAGAAATCCCAATCTTTAAACTTATTAATCTTTAAATGGAGATATATAATATTAATACTTCTTTTGAGTTCTCCGAATAACAATTAAGCAGACATTTATTTCATTCTTATATATATATATATATATATATATGAAGTTGAAAATTTGGATTATGCCTTTTTATCGTACTAAAATCCAATCACTTTCGAGTAATATAGATAAAAAATATATGGAGAAAATTTTACCTAGTTACACAGTCACTTTAAAACTATGATATCTACTTTTATCTATGTAATTATATTTATTTCGAATCTCAAAATATCGCTATCATTAAATTTGCGATGTTAGATAGGAATGCGACGATAAATGGTCGCCCGTAATGATAATAGGACAAATGCTGTTGCTATTCATTGACTATTTAAATTATTCATTTTAAAGAATAAACAAAGCCCCGAAAACCTGGCCATTATAGTTCTTATTATCGACAAATGCTCCAGCCACTGGTAGATCAGTGCAATAGATTCTGAGATTATGGACCATTAACATTAACAGTGTCAGACTTACGGGAAAAAAGATACTTAAGACAAATAAACCATTTTTACACAAAAAGAGCCTGAAAATGTCTTGAATTCGTCACATCAGTAACGTCCAAAAGTTTGATAGTTAAAATATAAATGACTTTGATCAACAATCGATAAATAGGTATTACTATTACCGTGCCTACCACTGATCAGAACAACTACTTGGAGAGCAGATGCTCCACCCCCAATTGCATTCCATCATCGCTGGTAGATAAAATATAAATAATAATAATATAATAAAATGTATTCAATATAGATATTGAGAAATCATTGACACAAGTTGATAGATCTCTTTTAATACCTAGCATCATTAATTCACAATAACTTAAACACTGATAGATATTTCAAATATTTTCAGGAAAAGCGTCCTAAAATTAATGAAATACAGTTCTAATCTGTATAAAAAATGTCACCGAAAATTTTTCACAGATCTCTCCGTTCTGTTTAGTTCGATATTTTAACTTACATCCCCTAATGTAATAACGTATTAAAAGAAAGAGTTCCAACACTTTGCTATGTTACTAAAGATTTATATGGTAATTTCCAGAAGAAACACTCATATATATCACTCTGGCGATATAATCCATCAACTATTTTTCATTTAGGAGAATATTTATCGATGCGCAGCATAAGTTCAATATAAAGAAAAGAATTAGATGTGTTTTTTATTGCGGAGCGGCACGAATCCAGTGAAAGGATAGAGATAAATGGCTTTAAAATGCTTTTCAAACGGGCCTCACATGTAACAGAGAATGGGGAAACAAAAAAGCAGAGTGAGTGAGAAAGAGAACGAAACGAGAGGGGTGCGCCCTAGTTTTCTCTTTGGAATGCAAAACGACGGATATCTCTCACGCCTTCAGACATAAGGAAAATATCCTGAGAAAATACGTACGCCATAACTGCCGTCTCTTTGTGAATGTTTGAATGAGCTTATTCCTAGTTATATGGACGATCTGAGTGAATAACTGAAGCCACTAGAGAAAATATTTTGGTTCTTGATTGCAGAATATATTGAGTAGAAGTTATTGGAAGATTAGTAGATAATTCAAAATTCCTAAAATTTGTTGTTCCAGTTTCCTTTGTGTCAAATTTTATATTATTCTAATTACATTTCAAATGTGTCCAGCTCATTATTATAATAAAAGTGTAAATTGAAATAAGGATTTACCTATTATACATAAACTGTACCCCCTGTTAGTGTTTTGTTATGTGATTATTTTCAATAATTATGTAAATTTCTATAGTCTGATAATCCCTATTCTAAAGTAATTTTGTACTCGGATATGTTAAATTATTTATTCAAGTATAATTTATTTTTTCCTGGCAGAAACACAATATCTTTTTCTATTGTTCATTGAAAGATTCAAATATATAACCTAATTCTACGTTACAATAACAAGACTTAATCAAAAACCGTTAATTTACACCAGTTATTTTGTCACACCTGATAGGATAATAGAATACAATCTACAGAGAGTCAATCCCATAGCCAACAGTGCATTCATTATTGATATCATTAATTTGAGGTGAATGAAGCAATAAATTCACTGGTTGTAAAATAGAAACATAAATCCGTTATCAAGATTAAACAAAAATGAATCGATGTTATTGTTTGTAGAAGAATACCAGAAAATTTCGTGGATTGTAATATTCTCAAGTACATAAGAGTGAAGGTAAAAAACGCAGGATAACGAAGGGAAAGATAAATTTGTTGACTTATTAATTACTCAACTTTAGTCAAGAATTCATGAACAATGAATCTGATGTGATAAATGTTTTCAAAATAATATTGGAAGAAACAAAATATGCAGGGAAGTTATTAACATCAATTACCCAGAGGCCCCACCTATTGGCTTTATTGTAAATCAAAACAAGCACACGCCAGTGTTGTCTAACATCCGAAATCGCGGCAAGTCGACCGAGATACTATTCTATGCTACTACTACGTAAATTCCATGTGGCTCCAAGGATGCTCAAATTACCAGGGGTACTCATAAAGAAACGCGACAAACTAACAAGGTGTTTTCCAAATATGAAGTTACACAATCAATTCTGGATGCTCAAACAAAATATTTCTGATATTAACCTACATCAGGAGCCTTCTTTTACTGAAGTAATCAAAAAAAAAACGATCAAGATCAAATAAACCGATTCTAGGTAACAACAAGGATAATAAAGCTTGTGGCCTTAGAACCGGCAATATTCCATCTTTTAGCACGTTTATGGACTTCATCCCGAAATAATAACCGTGGTATTAACTATTTTTTTTAAGAAATTGAACTCTCAATCTCCTGAGATATACTTTTCATTTGAGATGGTGATTCATGAAAATCACCTTACTATGGCTATGGACGCTTCCTTTTGGTCCAGAGGAGTTCGAGTTAATCGCTTTTTATACAAGCGGAAAGTACATCGGGTAATCAAGTAACCATCCCGTACAACACAATCAGTAGTTCATATGGAGGAAGTGGTCATATGTTTGATTTCGAGCTGGCTAAAATATTTCTAGGGACGAATGGTACGATATTTCACATAAATATTCAATGTTTATCAAATTTTAAATGATTTTTTTGTGACTTGATCTGTATTTTAGGAAACTGGCTTACATACATTTATCTGCAGAAAATCAATATAGTCGGATATAAGTTGTTAACCATTTAGTAGGCTAATTTCTAAGCATGGCGGAGTTTGCATGTTTTTGCGGGAATGGCTTTGCGTCAAGGAATTAGATTTTTCAGAACTTAACATTGAGATTCATGCTGAAATTTACGGCTTATAAATAAAAGAGTGCAAAACTATAATTATTACAGCGAATAGGTGCTGTAATGACATGCATGATATATTTGTGAAACTTAATTCCGAAAAAACACAGTCATTAAAAATCTCAACAGGTCAGGACAGGAGTGTGAATTTATTGGGTATTAAAATATATGATACATTGAATTGGTCGTGACACGTGGAGATGGTCCGTAACAAACTATCTGGTGTTAACTTTTTGTTGCGCAGACTCAGACCACTCATACATTTTCATTTGTTGAGGATGAGCTATTTCGCCTTATTTCATTCTCATTTTTTTTATGGTGTAGCCTTATGGGGAAATAGCTTCGCAGCCCATGTTATATTTAGATTACAAAAAAGCCATTCGAATTATCACTGGCACTCATTATCAAGCACATTTTCGACCCATATTTCATAGACTCGAAATAATGCCGCTTCCATGCATTTTTATATTTCATTCCTTGGTGGAGATTCACCAGAAAAAATCAAGTTATCAGTCATCCAGTAAGATTCATAAGTATAACTTGAGAAAGGATACTCTCCTTATACTAAAAGATTGACAAAGTCTATTAAAAAGTTATTGAGCCTCCAACTTTATAATAAATTACCCAGCGAGATGCAGAACTTGGGCGGGAATAAATTAAAACTAGAAATAAAATATTATCTTTTAAAACACTATTTTCATTCTATTCAGGAATTCCTTGAAACAGATCTCTTAAGTGAGGCAGTGCGTACCAAATGTTTGTCTGTTTGTTTGTCAGAGCGAATCACTAAAATGGTGGAAGCAATTTTAAAAAGGACTTTCATTGATACGTAGAAGACATTTTAGATTAAAATATAGACTACTTTTTCCACCTCACGTGTGTTTTGCCAATAGAATTGCTACAATCAGCGATGATCTATGCCCATGTTTCATAGAAAAGAAACAGTCTACCTGTAAAGCACCATATTGTTTTTATATAATTCTGCATGAACGATTTCGGTCCTCATGTAGGTAATTATTTGAAAAGTTACGGGTTTTGAAATTATTCAGTATTTTTAATATTACTATTATTATTATTAAAATAATCAGTTTGAATGGAGTTTCTAACTTTTTTCGGAAAGTCGAGGGCATTTGCTAGTAAAATATTCAAATATTACTTGTAAATTTTTGGATGAAATTTTTTATTATTATTGACGTCGGCCGTTCGCCCATTTAATTGGTCAGCCGAATACATCCAATATTTATGACATAACAACTAATAACCATATGACATGTTCTCTTTCTCAGTAGCCTATTGCGATTTTTTTTGTTTAACTCGATATTTTTATCAATATTGCGTTACATCATATATTATTTGGAAGATAAACATTTTTATAATTTCATCCGTATTAAATTTAAACTTCTTCCTCAGTTATACCAATTTGTTGTTAAAGATAATTATAAAAAAATACGAAATTAATTTTGCTTATATTGGAACATTGTTGCAGGCAACCCGGAGCCGCTTATAAAATGGTGGCGAGAAGGCAAACTCATCGAATCCACAGAAACTCGTAGCGGCTTTCAGAACGTACGATCCAGTCAACTGATCGTAAAAGCGTTGCAACGCACTGATCAGCATGCAGCTTTCACATGTCAGGCGTCGAATAACAACATCAGTCAACCTATGTCGGCCACAACAACCATAGAGATATACTGTAAGTACACAAGTTGACGCGAGATAGATCGATGTGATGCGAGGATATTCAAGCTAGAATCACTCAGATAATATTTCCAGTTGACACATTATGCAATAACGTATGTGATAACTCTCGTAATTATGTAGTAGATTATTTTATATTTAGAATATCAAAGATATTCAGATTAGCATACTAATTGAAAAATAAAATTTATAGAATTTTAATGTTGTAGCTACAAATGAACTCTTGTTGTCCATTTTGCATACTAACGAAAATCATCGAGATCGAAGACATTTCTGAGTACACCAGAAATAAGCAAGCTCCGTATTTCAAGTGTAACAATATGTACTTTTAACGAATTCGAAAAAAGAAAAAGGTATAAAAATCAACTAACTATAGGTATGTTTGTTTTTATAACATTAAAAAGAAAATCGCATAATTTTCAAAGTTAGAGCATATTATAACAAAGTTAATGTTTTTACCAAATACAGAAGCGTCAAAATATACAAGGTTGTCATTTGACAAGTTCAATTAAATTTTAAGTTGTTGGGATTTAATGTATTAAGCGATAAAAATACTACGAAATATCGTACATATAAGTTCATCTATCACAAATGCTCAAAATACAAAATATATTTACAATGAATCAATTTTCTGTTTCTTTTTATAGGGAGTACCTACCTAAATATTTTCAGTCGTGTTATCTACTATACTAAAATACGGCGCAGCCGCCATAAACTTTAAAATACCTAGGTATTTATACCATCAAATCATAAATATCTGAATTTTGCTGGAACCAGAACAATAAAATGCCAATTTCCGCCTATACCCAAATAATATCACACAAATAAATAATTCTTTTCAGTTTTCAACAACTTTAATATATATATAGAAAGAATATTATATTCACAGCATGCCAAAGTAAGATATCATTGAATTACAAAAGGGATACCCGAAAACTATCAATTTTTCTCTCCATAGTTATTTCAGTTGTAAGAAGGCACATTAGAGTTTTTTCTAAGAAAAACAATCAAGGTAATTAGAGCAATTCTGATCAAAACTATTCCAAGAAAAATTATTTAGGTACTTTTATTACAATATTTTGAAGAATAGTTTTGGAGGTAAATTGAAATTGTTAATAGATTTGTGTTTCATATTACTTAATAAAATAATGAGGTACACCATTCTATGGATATTTTGACATTTCATTTGAATTCGTATAAGTATGTAAACATTTCTTGAGTTATTTGTAATTTAAGTTGGCATAAGGTTTTGTCGACAACCAAAAAATTAATTATGATACTTTTTGTGAATAATACATTTGCGTTACTTGAAGAAATCTTAGTAGAAGCAATAGGTATATTAGGAAAAATAAGTATAAAGTATAAATATTAATTGAAGGGAGATATCTTTTTCAATGCCACTAATGAGTCCAAGTGTAAATATTAGACGAATACTAGAATATGTCTCTACCAAAGAATACAGAAATTGAAAACATACACAAACAATAAAATTATCTCGAAAATTATAATAAGTCCATACCTAGAAATCCATAAATAAAATTTTAAAACTGGAATACAATTACATTCAACTTGGGAATGCTTTGGTTCCCCCTATGTAATATTGGCTACAAACAAAACATTGGCAATGTGGAAACAAGACAATGTTGAAGGAAGTTTGTTTTACCGAAGTTTGATTAGTTGGTGTTGAAATATTCAGTTATAAATTAATGTTTATTCTAGGATTAGGAAGAAAGCCGTGAGAGTAGGTAGTATATAGGTAAGTAATTAAAAATTCATATTTTCTCCTGTGCAACGAATTTGGTGATCTCACTTATTTCGTTGGAAAACATATTTGGAGTGGATCTTTGGTACCAACTCTTCAGCTTCGAAAAAAACTTCAGACAAAATTCATTGATATAATTCATTTTATTGGCCTATGCTAGGGGGCGGAAATATTTTATGGACTGATTTTCGGGAGGGGGAGAATTTTGTCAATGGCTTTTTATAAATAGGAACTTGACCTTCATTTCACACTAATGTGTTTTTGGGGTGGATATCATTACTTCTAGTATCTAAAACAATAGATTGGTAGATACCGTAGAGATAAACACTTTGTTGAAGTATTTCACCTGAAATTCGTTTATTTTATTAGTTGTTCCCTCAATCCAACCCTGTTGGATGCTTGAAACGGGAAAAATGCTGGGCAGCAAACTTACTCCCCCATTGAATCCTCCACACATACTACTTTAATTATTTTAAGACATCCAGCAGCGGAAGAAAAACTAGTAGGTACCTATGTTTGACCATTTTCCTTACTACCTACATTTTATTTTTTCCTCTTCCAGGCTTTTTTCTTCTAGTGTTTCTCGTATTAGGTCTAGAAAGTATTTTTCTCTTGGGTTTATCCGATTTATCCTCTTGTACTTTCAAGATGTTTGGATATCACTCACCCAATTCCTGTCAATTATTTTCCTTTTTGTTTTTCTGCTAAGATTATGAAACAGGTTCTTTTTATTTGTTTCTGGATTGAGTTGGTCTGTACTTGATGGAAAGTGATTATTTTATCGTTGTTATCCATAATGATAAATACTATTATCAGTTTTCCACATTTTTTTTTAATTACGACAATTGTTTCGCTAACTCTGCAACTGTTTCAAGTTACATAAAGTATTTAATTTTATTTGGACCTATTCGCGATATTTTACTGCGCACTTATGCGAATGAGTCTGTGCGTTCGTGTCACATCTGCGAGTTCTTGGTATATACTCTATGGCATAGAGAGATGTTGGGTAATAAGAATATTTTTTCATGTGTCATGGTGTCTGTGTCTATGGTGTTTTATGTATTACTAGTTGCTTTACCCGGCACTTCCCGTGCAAACGATTTTGTACATTTTGGTAAAAAACAAAAAATCATAAAAAGTCTTGGGTATTTATTATTATTATTTGACGCAGGGGTGCCAAAGCGGATACTTAGGCCAATTCGGCCCATTGTGCATCTCCCCCTTGCTCCTCACACCTACGGTTCTCCGAGTATCCCGACAACCTGGTCCGGATATGTCATGATTGCCGCAGGCGAGGTGCGTCTGATGTTGGTCAGATCCAGCCACTTCAGTCCTAGGATGGCCTTACGAACGTCGGATAGAGCGGGGCATTCTGTGAAGAGATGCTTCACTGTTTCTTCCTCCTCTATGCTTGCCCGACATGTTGGGTCTTCGATGACACCCATTGTATGTAGGTGTTTTCTTAGCGCAGCATGCCCGGTCCAGTTGCTTAAAAGTGAGCGTAGTTTGGTCCAGGGCAAAGTTAGGAATTCTTCGGCCAGTTTCCGGCATGGCTCCATTATGAAGTTCTTGCTCTGTCGACAGCCCAGAATTGAGTTCTACCTCTGACAGTGTCTGAGTTGTGTGTCCTCTTTAATGAGGTTGGCCATGATGTGCGGTGTGATGGGTACTGCCGGTTCGGGCCCACACATTATTCCGGACGAAGCAGCACCAGCCAGCTTATCCGCCTTGTCATTACCCTCATTCTCATCGTGTGCTGGCACCCAAGCAAGTACCGCCATATTTTCATTCGCTAGTTCCGACAGTACGCGGTGGCAGTTCAGCGTTGTTCTCGCGTCGTTCCTGCTCTTTTCAAACGCTTTTAAGGCGTCTTTACTGTCTGTGGAGAAACGTATTACTCGTCCTAGCACCTTGCTCATGCGGACCTCATTAGCCCCTCGAGCTAGTGCTATTAGTTCCATTTGTAATAAATACGGTGGCATACTTCCCGAGCAGTTTTTGTAGATATAGTTGCAGCTCTTGGCTGAAGATTCCTATGCCTGTACTGTCCCTCTTTTTAGACCCATCAGTGTATATGTCTATTTTCGGCACAGTGCGTGGGTCTGTTTCTTCCCAACAAACGTGGTATTTGCATTTGCTGGATAGGGGTGCAATGCGGTCTGAGCTAGCCTCGAGGAGTGGTATTCTGGCAAGGCCCTCCTCCTAGATGGCTGTATGACTCTTCGCGCTCTTGTGCACCCTTAATGTTCCACCATCTTTCAAACGAAGGGCGGTGAGTAGTGCTGCCCCCTCCAGATATAGATCTAGGGGTGGCAAGCACAAAAAGGCCTCTAGCGCAGTAGATTGTGTGGTCCTCATGGCACCAGTGACAGTGATGCAGACAGATCTCTGTAGTCTTGCAAGTCTGTCCTGCTCAATTTTTAATTTGGTGCGTCACCACCTAGCTTCTTAACTCTAGCATATCATGGGCCTTATCACTGCTGTGTACAACCATAGGGTGACCTTTGGCGATAGGCCCCAGCTTTTACCTACAACTCTTCGACATTGCTATAGAGCTGCACTGGCGTTGTCCAGCTTGCTGTCCAGATGTTTTTCCCAGGTCAGTTTTCTGTCGATAACTACCCCTATATATTTAACCTCGTTGGATAGCCTGAGCTGGGTTTCATTTAGTGTAGGCATTTTTTTGTCGCCCACCTTTCGTTTTCTGGTAAAGAGCATATTCTCTACTTTTTGGGGATTCACAGAAAGAGACGTTGCCCTGAACCACTTTTCTAGGATGCGGAGTGCCCTTTAGATCAGATCACATAGCACTCCAATGTGCTGCCCTGTCAACAGTATGACCATATCATCCGCATATCCTATGGTATACAGGCCCTCGTCGTTCAGGGCCGTTAAAAGGTCGTCTACTACTATGTTCCATAGAAAGGGGGAGAGTACCCTTTCCTGAGGACAGTCCAGAGACAGTTGCGCTCGTGACACTAGACTATTCTGCTCTCGAGTGCATTTCCTATCCACCTGTGCAAACCTGGCGGTACGGTTTTGTCCCGAAAAGGTTTGTTAATTGACTGCTTCGAAGGTTGTTCGATTAAACGCACCTTCGATGTCTATAAAGACTCTTAGAAAATGTTCGCCATTGTCCAGGGCTCTCTCTATCCTACCCACGAGAACGTGGAGAGCGGATTCCGTAGATTACCCTGGTGTATAGGCGAATTGGTTGGGATGTAACGGTCTTTGGGATAAAACGTTACCTCTAAAAACGAGGTAAGGCAAATTGGACGGTATGATTTGGCAGATGAGAAGTCACTCTTGCCTGGTTTCGGTAGGAAGAATACCCTGGCTATTCTCCATTTCTCGGGTACGTGTTCAAATGCAAGGCACGCCCTGAGGATAACCACCAGTTCGTCCAGTAGAGTTCCTAATCCCCACTGAAGCAGACCCGGGAAAATCCCATCCGTACCTGATGACTTATATGGAGAGAATGCCTTGATCGCCTGTATTTTTCCGGTTCAATGTACGACTTCTCTCGCCAATTGCTCGTCCTCCGCAGAGGGACATCTCGAGTTGTGAGGAAGTTCCGTAACGTTCCCTAGTAATATCGACCCTGGGAAGTGTGTTGACAGAAGTATTTTTGCTGTGTCTATAGCAGTGTCAGTATAGGTACCGTTCTGACACAGTCCACTTGTCTAGGATCTTTGGAGATCACCTTAAGCAGTCGGGATGCTGCAGGTGTACTTTCTGTCTATTTACAGTCTCCATGATTCCCGTTGCTTTGAGCGAATTTCCTTCTTATCCGTCCTTTGGTATCGTTTGTAGACCTCCCAGTCGGACGTATTTCAGGATAATTTGGCTCTCTTGAAGAGTCTCCACAGTTGGTTCTATTTGATTTCAAGACTCATGCTCCACCATGTGGCGGAGCCAGGTCTGTGCTGTCCTCTTCTCAGGGGCAAGGCGTGCTCATAAGCATTCATAATACGCCCGGTGAGTGCGTTGACTCGCTCGTCTAGGTCCTTTACAGACGTTATCTGAGTGGCCGCCCGCCCCATCATTGCCCATGGAAGAATCCAGGTGCATTAGGTACGCTTCCCTGTCTTTCTTCCTTTGATTCCGGTACGGGTCTTTTGATGTCTTGTCCGCTAAGAGTCTCATTATTATCCATTTGTGGTCAGAGAGGTTGGCTTCGGAGCTGACCCTCCATTCCACGATTGATTTGGAGATCTCTTGTATTGCGACTGAGATGTCAATCACCGTCTGACATCGCGAGGTTACGAACGTGGGTTCGTTCCCTCGGTTGAGGATTTCCAAATTTGTCCCTAACAGGTATTCTAGTAATGCCCTATCTCTGCTGTTGCATTCTTCGCTGCCCCAAGCGTAGTGGTGAGCATTTGCCTCACACCCTACTATGAGTTGTCTTCTCCCCGGCTCGCAGAAGTCTACCAGCTTCGCCAGCTCCTTGCTGGGGTGTGGCTCTGTGGCGTCTATTGGCAGGTAGGGTGATGCTACAATAACCTCTTCTTTGCCCTTTCCTAAGTCCAGGTGCACTTGGACAGCCGTTAGGTCGCGTCCTGAGAGTCCTGTCAGTAGGATGGCTTCTATATGACCTAAAAGGGAAACACATCTTCTTCTTTAGGTGCCTATTCGTTCCGAATATTGGCGATCATCCTGGATATGATAACTTTATTCACGGCTGCTCTGAATAATTCGGTGGTAGTTTTTGAGAACCATGTCCTTAAGTTCTTAAGCCATGAAATTCTTCTTCTACCTAGTCCCCTCTTACCATAAACTTTCCCTTGAAGAACAGATTTTAAAAGGCCGTATTTACTTTCGTTCCTCATAATGTGCCCAAGGTATTCAAGTTTTCTTCTCTTGATGGTATTCATTATTTCTAAACTTTTATTCATTCGTTCTAGCACTGCCTTGTTGGTGATACGGTCTACCCAAGAGATCCTCAATATTCTCCTGTAGAGCCACATTTCGAAGGCCTCAAGTCTTCTTTATGTTGCCTCGGTTAATGTCCATGATTCCATACCATAATAAAGTATTGAGAAAATATAGCATCTGAGAAGTCTGATTTTAATATCCATGTTGAGGCTGTGACTTTTAAAAAGTTTAGCCATTTGATTGAAGGCAGCTCTTGCTTTCTCTATTCTAAGCCTTATCTCCTGCGAATTATTCCAGTCCACATTAATCATGGTTCCCAGGTAGGCGAACTGTGATACCCTCTCTATAGGTGCATTGTTGATCATTATGTCGTATCTTCCACCTATTTTTTTACTAATTACCATGAATTTAGTTCTCCTAATGTTTATTTCTAAGCCATATTGATTGCTGATGTCTGTTATCCTATTCATTAGCTCTTGTAAGCTGTTAATGCTATCAGTAAACATCACAGTATCATCTGCGTATCGGATGTTGTTTAACCGCTCCCCATTCAAAAGGATTCCTATGTTGGTATTCTCAAGGGTTTCCCTGAAGATTTCTTCGGAGTAGAGGTTAATTATGAGTGGCGAAAGAATGCAACCTTGTCTAAAGAATGTTGACTGCGTCTGTTTTTTCCTCCATACTCAACTTAACAGTGGCTGACTGATTCCAGTATAGGTTCCTGATAATCCTGAGATCTTTATCATCCATTCCAGTGTTTTTCAAAACCTCCATCATCTTTTTATGCTTTATTTTGTCGAACGCCTTTCGGTAGTCGATAAAACATGCGAAGATATTACAATTCATATCCCTACATCTTTGAAATAATACTTGCAAACAGAACAGCGCATCTCTTGTACCCACACCCTTCATGAATACAAATTGTGTATCTGTTACTCTCTCTTCGCATAACTTATAGATTCTCTGGTGGATAATTTTAAGAAAAAGCTTTAGCAAGTGACTCATGAGGCTAATAGTTCTATAGTCATCACATGTTTTGGCTCCTTGTTTTTTGGGTAGTACTATAAAATCTGAGATCAGCCATTCTTTTGATGTTTCCAGTATTGTAGATGTTATTAAAAATTCCAGTCAAGAATTTGATGGATTCGTCATCAAGAACTTTGAAGAATTCTGAATGTATCCCATCTGGTCCCGGTGTTTTTCCTTCTCTTAAAGTGTCAATAGCGGCTCTGACTTCATCTGTCATGATGTTGGGTCCGGACTCAGTTTGGATGGGGGGTGGGTCTCCTCTTTCATCGAAAAATAACTGTGTTATGTATTTTTTCCAAGTTTCCTTTATGTCTTCTCTGTCTACAGTTCTCCTTCATCATTTATAAGTTTTCCCACAGTATTCTTTTTAAATTTTCCTGTTAGTTCTCTCACTTTCCTATGTACATTGAACTCATCAAATCTGTTCTGCATGACTTCGATTTCTCGGCATTTGTCATCCAATTCTTTTTGTTTGGCCTCACGAATTTTTCTTTGTATGGCTTTCTGTATGCTTTTGTATGATATGGAATTGTTCTTTTGCTTCCTCCGTTCTTCCATGAGTAACAAAATTTCTTCTGTCATCCATGATTCATGTTTTGCTTCCTCATCTTTCAGATACTTGTCCTTGATATTCTTTGTTGTTTCGATAAATGCTCTTATTTGTTCTTCCGTGTTATCAATTCTCTCATCAATCTGTTTGCATTTGTAATTGATTTCTTCCCTTACTTGGTTTCTTATCGTGTTATTCTTAAGTTTTCTGAGATTATATTTTGGTTGTTTTGACTTTTGTATGACCTTGAATTTCGTCCTATATTCTCCCACAAGTGGATTATGGTCTGACTGAATTTCAGCACCCGGGTAAGTTTTCACGCCTTTGAAAGTGTTCCTGTATCTTTGATTTACCAAAATATAATCTATCTGGTTTCGAATGATATGATCTTCTCCGTCGTCTCTGGGAGACATCCAGGTTTACAGTCTTCTGTCTGGTAACTTATAGAAAGTGTTTACTATTACCAAGTTATGTTCAGATGCGAATACGCTGAGTTTTTCACCTCTTTCATTTCTAACTCCAAGCCCGTAAGATCCAATGTGTTTCCCTTCTTTTCCTTTGCCTACTTTAGCATTGAAATCGCCCATCAAGATTAGGAGTTCTTGTTTAGGTAGTTTCTTTATAATGTTTTTAATCTGCGAATAAAACTCTTCCACTTCTTCTTCACTGTGGTCACTTGTAGGTGCGTATACCTGGAGGATATTGGTGTTTACTGGTGACGCATCTAATTGTAGGAGCATAATTATTTCGTTCACAGGGACAAAATTGTTGACGTAACTGGCAGTATCCCTACTGACAATCAATCCCACTCCGTGCTCGTAGCTGCCATTGTTTTTTTCCGGAGTAATATACTCTATAATTATCTATGTTGAAGTAGCTGGAGCCAGGCCATCTCATCGCACTTATCCCCATAATCTCTATACCCAGTATTTCCATTTCCCTTAGAGCATTCTGTATCTTTCCAGCTTGGGCCATTGTTCTCACATTCCATGTACAAATTTTCTTAATTTGCTTTGTTTTTAGTTTATGTTTATCTATGTTTCTGTTCCTATTCGCTCCCCCCGGAGATCCGACCGGGGAGCTTGAAACTCCGGACTCATTTAATAAGAACATATCCATGATACCGTACTAGGGATTTATAATCAGGTAGTTTCCCGTTGCTTTCCTGATTCCAATGCGGTTGGCTACGTTCTGTAGCTCATCCGCCTTCGAGGGCGATTTCTCTTCCCCAGGACAATAGAGTGCCCTTCCAATATTTCTTAATATTGGTTGATTGCTTATATCGGCGCACATTCGGTCTCCGTCTACGTTAGCCGCTATACTACTACAGCGTTGCCCATCCTTTACCACGTGGAGGTGTAGATCGGAATATCAGCATCATCAAGCTTGAGACCATAAGGCATTACTCAAACTCTCAGCATCTTAAAAGATTACACACACATGTCCTTGGTCTATTATTAAGTGCTTCAACAATGATTTTGATTTGGGTGGAGTTGTCGCTTCATCCCCATACCCGGTTGCCTGTGTTCCAGGGTTCTTGGATAAGAGCTATTACTGTCTGCTCAGCCTCTAGGTGATGAAGTAAGAGAACAGTCGCTCCCCGGGAGCGGTGCAGATTTGCCTGAACTATGGTCAAACAGGTGGTTTTGGCCATCACGCTTGGTGACCTGACCAAGCAGGTAAACTAATTTGCCTGCTTTTTCGGCTAAGGCGTCTCTCTCTTTTCTCAAGAGGCCGAAAACAAGGAGTTTACCCTGAGGATCTTCCTTGACGGACTCGTGGAAGAGGATCCACCTTGGTATGCATGCTCATAGGTTTTGAGCTGCTAGGCGCCCCCTCATGACCCCAGTCTCGACAGGAGGGCCGGGGATCCAAAGAGTCGCCTTGGTTAGCTAAGACAGCTCATCTTCTGGGAGTATGGTAAGCCTTGCTCCTTCCCACATAGGTTTCATGGCTTCGACCGCCTTCACCTGAAATTCGCAAAAAATGAGATACTTCTGTTTTGAATTTGTTTACATTCTTAATTTGTTTTAGAGAATTTGGTAATTTTTCATAGGCTTTTATCGCCCTGTAGTAAGGCCCTTTTTCAAACAAGGTGGAGGCATGTGCGGGAATGCTAAGGCCTGTTCTGCCCCTGGTAACCACAGACATGTTCTCGGCATATCGATCAAGGTTTGTTGCAAATAATTCTGGCTGTTTTTTCACAAATGATACAAGTGATAGAAAATATAGTGATGGAATAGTGAGCACTCCAAACTTTGAGAAGTAGGATCTGCATGATACTCTGGGATGCAACCCAAATATGCAGCGCACAATACGCTTCTGAGCCCTGAAGATTCTTATAGCACCCCGAGCTGAGCCCCAGAATAAGATGCCATAGCTAATCAAAGATTGTAAACTTGCGAAGTAAAACAGTCGAATGGTATCAACGCTTAGGATTCTGCGAAGTCTCCTAATTAGTGCACACATGCTATTAAGTTTATATTCCAGAGTGTTTATCTGGTGCTCTCAATTCAAGCAGGAGTCTAGGTAGACCCCCAAGAACTTTATATTTTCTTGTACTGGGATGGATTTTCTATTTATCTTCACATATACAGATTCACACTTATTTACTATCTTGCTAAAGGATAAAAGACCAGTTTTTTCAGAGTTTAATGTCAAATAGTTTGAATGGCACCACTGTAACATTTTTTCCGCGGTAGTTGAACACCCCCTGGAGACACCACCTAGTGCAGCATGAGCCAGTACCACAGACGTATCGTAGGCGTAGTGACACACAAGTCCCGGGCCCAACTTGCCCGCAAGATTGTTCACAAATAGCAGGGACAGCAGTGGACCAAGAATTTATCCTACATTTGTTTTAAGGATTCTTCGGTATGGAACTCTCCACCTCTATGTCCTAGTCGCACTGACAGACTCCCACAAAACGGTCCAGTGACATATTACACACAAATATAAAGATAAATCTATGAAAATTCAGCCATAGAGCACAGAGATACTTCTTTGGGTATTACAGGTATGGACCCCTCCACATAGGTGGCCCAGTCAGACTTACAGCTACTGTCAGAGCATTTTAATAATACTCTATATACATTCATGGTAAAAAGACCATCAAAATTTAGCCATAGAGTTCAGAAATACAATGTAGACGGTATGACAGTACTTTTCCTTAAGGTAAAATTTGGTTGGGATATCTCGAATAGGCACATACACATATTGACAGATTTATATATTACTGCATGGATAGCTCTTTCTTACGGGGAAATTTACAACCCCATGTTTACCACTTAGGGGTGGAATTTCCAAAAACCGCATTTTATCTCACGTCTGGAACCGAAAAGTAAGGTGGTGTGAAAATCGAGGGGAAAATTTTAAGTCGAGAGCGCCTAAAGTTTTGGCGCTGCGTTGATGATTAGTGAGTCAGTCAGTCAGTCAGTTAGTGAATGGTTTTAGCTTTTACACAGAGTGGGTCACGGTCGATGGTACCTTAGACGTTTACGGAGAACGGAACGTAGGATCATTCTGAAAATTTGGTTACTAAAGTAATTGCTCTTGATCTATCGATCTAATATATTTTCAGCGATGCAGCATTTTCGCTTATACCATAAAATATCAGCATCTATGTTATTTCAAATAGGACACCCTATATATTACCCTATTTTATATTTGTCATGAATTTTGAATATTTTTTTCCCACCAATACCTATCTCTTACGGTTTTCGAGATATTAATTGTTTTCCATATTCTTTATAACTCGAATTAAATATTTATTTCTGCGGTATTTGGATTCCTAAGAAGCTGCAATTCTGTGTGTAATCCATCAAGATCATTTATATTGATTAGAATAGAAAAGTTTGTTCTGCGTTATACAGGGTAGGTCAAAATTCGTGATTTTAGTGCTAGATACAAAATGGGTTGAAAGTGCTGTTTATCAAATCGAGCACCCTGTACATTATGAAATATCCTCAAAAGTGACTAAATACCCTTCGAATTGACATATGTTCCTACACCTAAATAGCCAGAATTCCGAGATAACAGCAATTATCTAAAAAAATCAAATTATTTTTCTCATATTCATCTAAGGCATTCATGACATTATGAAAATTTGACAATTAGTGCATTACTGATAATACATTTGTGTATTTTTCAACAGAAGTAACTCGAAAAGAATTGAAATGAGGGGAAATAACTATTCAAACGAAGTTCTGATGAATTTGTTTATTTTTCATGAAAATTGTGAGGGAATTATAGCAAGAACGTGCAGAAAATTCATTGAAACATACCCTGTTTTACAGCCAATGAACAAAAGGAAGTTTGTCGATTACAAAATAAGTTGATTAATTATCAGTCAAAATTTAGAAAATATTCACCATAAATTTTCAAAATTCCGACCATTGGCTGCCAAACATAACAAAATCCGGGTATTCTTAGAGACCGCTGTAGCTCTCCTTATTTCATTGGCATCTAGCTCTTCGATCAGTCGTTGATGCAGGTCTTGTATGCTGTGTACTAGTGTCATGTATACTTTTCTTATTAAATGATCCCGCAATAAAAATTGAAGTGCCGTGAGATCGTGTGATCTCACAGGAAAATTCCTCATACCCATACGTCTGACCCAGTGATCGAACAACTCTGTTGTTACTTCCCTAGTGCAATGAGCCGGTACTCCATCCAGCTAAAAGCAACTGCTACGATACTCTTCTAAGGGCAGTTTGATCAAGTCGTTCACATCTGACGGTATTTATCAGAATTCAACGGTTCATCGTAAAGAAAGAAAACTTCGAATATCCTTTATAAGGCAAAATACGCTGAAACTAAACTTTTCCTGATATTCCATTTCCTTGACAACACATGGATTTCGATCAGCCCAGAAATCCTCGTTCCTTCTATTAAAAATTCCTTTTCGTTTCTCCAAATATTTTTTTTTAATGTTAGGATCTTCTTGGGTACGAATCAGGATTGTTTCGCAAAATTGTACCCTACTTTGATGATCTTATGGTTTTAGATCCTGAACTTAAGTGAAAGTGTACGGGTGCATGTTATGATTATGAAGGATCATTCTTCTTTGAACAGAAGCTCGATCCAAACCTATATCATATTCGGCACTTCTACTGGAAGCTTGGGGATCAGCATGGAAATAGGCCAAAGCATTTATTATGCTGTCTTCTTCTGAACTTATACGCCTTGGTAAATGTCGTTCCACTTTCAATTTTGATCCATAATGAATGAAATGGAATTATTTTGTAATTGTACAAACTTTTTCTTGTCCATTGCTTGTAAATTGCTATAGGTAATTCCCTCACATTTTCCATGAAGAATAAAAAATTTCATCAGAACTTCTTTTGGATAGTTATTTCCCTCCATTTTAATTCTTTTCAAGTCCCTTCCGTTGTGAAACACACAAAGGTATTATTATTAATTTTCAAATTTTCATAATGTCATGTACCATCATAACATGTAATAGCCACCCTAGATGAGCATGAGAAAAATAATTTGATTTTTCTTATAAAATTGCTCTTATATCGGAATTCTGACTATTTTATATCAATTCGAAGGAAATTTAGTCACCTTTCAGGATATTTCATAATATATAGGGTGTTCCATCTGAAGAAGTTGCATTTCAACCCTTTTTGTATCTAGCTGTAAAATCACGAATTTTGAACGATCCCGTATAACGCAGGACAAACTTTTCTATACAAAATCAATATACATGATCTTGAATTACACACGAAATTGCAGCTTTTCAGGAATCCAAATACTGCAGAAAGCAAACATTTAATTCTAGCTATGTTTTGGATAAAAAATATGAAAAACAATTGATATCTCGAAAAACGTTAGAGATAGGTATAGGTAAGAAAAAATATTCAGAAAGTAGTGACAAATTCAAAAATGTGGCAATATACAGGGTGTCCTATTTGAAATAAAAAAGATGCTGCTAGTTTCTGGTATAAGCGGTAACACTGCTTCACTGAAAATTTTTGATCGATAGATCAAGAGTACCTAATAACTTGAGCAACCAAATTTCCAGAATGACGTACTACTTCTGTCAGTGCCGAACTCGTATTCGAGTGTTGGCGGCTTCTCTACTTTGGAAGTGTTATCACGGACAAGAGGACCTACAGTTTAACGTGGATCCCGAACAACCAATATGCCTGAAATTAGATCTCTACACACACCCTTCCGGAGAGCTTTACTAGGGAAATATAATCTCGCTGGTTTACCGTTGCCTTGCGAGAGGAGGAGAATGCAATGCGGCAGTCAGAGATTCAAACGTGCACCCGCATCATCGGTCACTCGACCAAACCGTTCCCAACGTATTTTACTGCTTAACTTCGATGATCGAAGTCAGTGTTAGGTGTAAGTTCGCAGCTACGCGCTTCCCTAACTCGCCATGTTAGGAAAGCAGGTATTGTATAAGATTTTTCGTGACTAGTATTCAACACTTATTTACTTTTCCGAGATCCTTCAATCCAAGAACATATTTTGAGCCATTGGTCTGTTTGTGTGTTTGTCAGCCTGTCTGTGCCAAAATTATCTCGGGAACTTATGAACCGATTTCGTTGCTCTTTGTTCAAAACTGTGCGGCAAAAACAGCTCTAACAACTTTGAGGAAATTTTTCGAAGACACTCTGCTTGAAGCCCTCTATAACGCGTATCTCTGAGAAAAAGCTGAAAAAAAGTTTTACTCAAATGAACTGTCAAAATGTATTATTATAAGTTTATTCATATTCTCTATAAATGGTTCCTCCTACATCAAAATTGAAGCATTGTTGTCAGTCTTGGTGCACTGAAAACATGAATGTTTACAAGACCTGATCGGATATTTTTAAATTCGATGTAATAACATAGCTTGAAAGCGTTTAATGTATTTGGTCGTTTGTTCTTATGGGATACTTTATTTTTATATATCTATGATTATGTTTCCCTGTCTTATATTTTGCTGCTGACGTTTTCTTTATCCGTCTGCCATAATCCAAGTTGATTCGATATCAAAATTACTGATAAACTATGTCATTTCCAGTGCTTATATAGTGTTTGTGTATACCTAGTTACTTTAATGCAACATCTAATATATACATACAATAATAAATCTTTTGATGTTTTTCTCATTTTTCACTTACTGTCTACGTACGTGGAAATAATAGTTGGGTTATGATGAAACTGGTAATAATGACAGATTATATCCTGAGAAATATTCTAGGATACATTTTATCTCCAGAAAAATTAATTATTTTTACATACTGAAGCTTCTCTACATTCTTATTTATTCATTGTTTACTTTTATATAACAAAAATCTACAATGAATGATCGTTATTCACATTCAGGTTGATTTATATTTACTGGTTATAAGCCAAAATGTTCTCTTTTTCTGGTTGTAACTGATCATTTAGTTCTGATTAGGTAGTATTTTTATTTGAATCATAGATATACCTATACATACAAATACAGGTGGAACATACAAAAAAAATACTGATATATTGATTGAAATCCTAGAAAAAATGGCCTCAGATGTCCCCATGAGCTTAACATTTAATAACTGGATTTTGCATTTCAAACCAGAACACATAAAAAAGCTAATATCCTAATTACGAGCGCTGCTGTACAGCAAAGCGGTAAAAGTCAGTGTTCCCATTTTATCTACTTTCGAATAAAAAAATCCATAATCCAGCTTAATCTGACCTTTGTCACATTGATCGGACTCTGCAACATGTTGGAATATTTTTATACAAATAAAGCGGATGAATTATCTCCGACCCACGGTTAGTAGCCACTAATCCATCACGCCTGTCGGTGAATACGTATACACATGAACGTAGACGTAAATTTTGAACGAGCGCAGGTGAATTTCGCAGTTATATCAAAATGGATATTTTTAACAGAAATATATGAATCATTTCTTGTAATACTATTTGAAAATTTCAATGTTTATAATATCTGTGAATTACTATTGCTAATTACTAATGTTTGATTAGTCCAGTGTCTACTACATTTTTTGTTTAATTAATTTTATTTGTGTGTGAGTAGTGACATTCTATACATTATTTAGATTTATCTATGGTTCACAAATCCAATTTTACAAAAAATGTTTTTGCCATGATACGAAATTCCGTAAGATAGCTGCACTGTCCCCTAACTATATATACAAAAATCAAAACTTTCCAGCTACAAAGTTTTTGCATATTTTTGCCCTTGAACATTCAAGAACTTGTGCCTGAACATTCAAAAGTAGGTACTTTTAACTTTAGTTTCTGAGTGCTCTTTACCGACATTATTGATATCATCAGTGACTACAACAGCATTGTCACAAAACTCTTGTAGATATAGATTCCCGTTGGATACCATTTCAAATTAGTAACCAAGGAGCTAATTTCCTAGCTTTATCAATATCCAATTCTACTTATTTAGAGTTACTTCAAATTCACTACATAGTTATGTACTGTAAAGAGTACAATTCATGTTAATGTAGAAACTGAAGGCAAACATTTTTCTATAAACCTCTTAATGTCTCTGCATTTTGACGTACCTATTCAAACTGTGAATATGACAATCACTTTATTTTATAAGAATAATATGATGCCACCAAACAATAAGCTTTACTAGCGAATAAGTAGGACTTAAAATTGCAAAATTACAAATTCTGCTTTTTATGAAGAGGTTGGTTGGAACCCTTTATGGGCCTGGACCATTTACCATGAATGAGGTGTGGGAATCTGCCATATTTAATGCCCTCATTTGAAAACACTAAGCATTTGACCTCCCGTGGTAGGGACCAGACCAGAACGCTGTATTTTACCGTATCACTTTTTTAGGCTATCGAAAAGATCAATGGTCAGTAGGATTCGAAAAGACCGCCACAGCGAATAGAAGTTAGTATCACTGAGGTACTTGGCCTCTAGTCTTGCTTAAGGAATGTTCAAAGAAATATTTAATCTTCTTTCTTTTCCAGTGTCTGAAAATAGTAAAATTGAAAATTCCAAAAATAAGTTGTTTGCCTTATTTTTAAATCTAGTGTGGCCACTTACACGACTTTTCTACCGCTCTCAAAGCAATTCCATCGAATATAAAAATCATCTCATCAAGTGAAGGCACCATTCACTCATCTTAGCATGCCAAGAGCAAATTCAATGGTCAAATCCAATTAAACAGATAAAAAATTTTACACATAATTTGAGGATAACTCCTTGTCTTCTTGTGTTCTCTCAGAGATGCGCTTTGTGTACCTATACCCTACAAAATAAAAGAAGAAACAACAAAATTGGTCTATCCGTTCCAGGATTATCTTGACCTTGAAAAACAGACCAAAGTCTAAAATTAGGTTCCTTACTCTCGGGGGATTATAATGATTTCCTTATATAGTGATTTGGGATAGCTGCATAAAAGTAAAAATTGAGAACATCAGTCAAATATCTACCTATTAATTTGTAATAGGTATAATATAAATTTACAAAATCCTTGAGGCAAGAGACCTTTTTGTACATGCTGTAAAGAAATTTGTTATCCTTAACTTTCGTATAAAGGCTTCAACTTCTCAAATTTCTTCTTTCAATGGATATTCAACATAAGCAGAACATTCAGAGCCTTTCGGTTTGTCTTTAAGTGGAATATATAGAATTACTTTCAGTTCGTAAATATCCCGTGGAGTTTAGTCTACATACTAATCAGAAGAGAACTAGCAGTAACGTTTTCTCTCGCCAGGGAGAACTACGTAAATCATGCATTCGAGAGGTTCATGTTAATTATTTGAACCGATAAACGCCAATTCTGAGAGAATGATTGCGCGGTGCTAAGTCGACGAATGAGGTTGGTATTAATTGGAGATCGATTTTCCTGTGACGAATAATCACCGTGAGGACAAGAACATTGTGTTAAGCTGGGATTAAATGCGGCAAAGGAAAGGTAACTCTTGTAATCTTCTCTCTGCTGAGTTTTATTTTAGCGAATCATTTCAAACATCACAATTGATATTGACATATTTGCTCCTTTTAAGTAGATATTAAGTAATCTCAAATAGTTCTAGTACAAATACGTACTTTGACATGGAAATATATTATCGTTGAGGATCTGTCGAATATTTGCAAGACGCGTCATAGAATACTAGAATAGAAAACAGAATGATATGGAGTAGAAAATACTCACACACACTCCTTTAAAATTCTTCAGCTTGACTCAACCACCTCAGTTTCGCTCCTCCTTGCTTCTGTTTGCTCAATGATGCCATTCTCTCATTTTCCAAGTATCATTATTAGGTCCAGCTCTCCAAATATAGCCTATCCATCTTATTTTTACTTCTTCAATGGTTGTCACTATGTTTTCTTCATCCAATACCTCTCCTGTCTCTTTTTTGATTTATATAATTATATCAATCTTACTATTTTTCTTTCTGCTAGAAAGCTCTGTTTATAGATTGTATTCTTTCTTCTATTTCCATCCTACTTTAATTTTTATTAGTTATTGTGCATCTTAGTTATGTAGATCTTGTTATTTGTTCATATTCATCTTTCCCTATTTTTTGTTTTCTTTCGTTTTGTTTTTGTCTTATCGACATTATTTTGATCTTTTCTTTGTTAATAATTAGACTTCCATTTTTTTCCTTCTTACTCTAATTCCTCAATTCTGTTAAATCTGAACTATAGAGGATTTAAAAGGATATGTCCTTCTTTTTCAAGTTTCGTTCTTATACTTAAACGTTGACAACTCTTCCTCCTTGAAAGTTCTACCTCAGACGAAGAGACCTCTAGTCCTGTGAATTCCAGAGAAACAGTACAAGGGAGATTCCTGGTTTCTCGTTTCCGAGCAAGGCCAAGCTCATTATTTATCCAAATACAGAAACAGCTTTCATTATTCTAAATATCATAATAATGTGTTTACACTAGAAATTATATTTTCACAATTTGTTACATTTTAATAGCAGCTACTATTCCTAATGTAACAATAAATCAATATAAATAATAATTGACTATAAAAAATAACTATTCCCATAATTATTCATTTGTTTTATTCAATGCATCTCAATAATTCAAAATTGTTCTTCCAAAGCTGTTGCCTTTTTTATGTTTAATTATTTAATAGGTAAGGTAACTACCTCTTATAAATTACCTTAATCTTCAAAATATCAAAATAGAATATAGAATTTAAGTTATTATAAATATATGTAGAATCAAGCTTTTTTGTAAAATCCTACGTACGGATTATATAAATCTCCTGTAGGCTACATGAGTATTCAATATCTATATAAATTAAATGTTATTAAATGAATGTATTGTCCTCTGTCACAAATATTGCATATATATTTATGTATGAAACAGAAATTATGGCAATTAATTATTATTATTATTACTATTTTTATATTATTTAAATCTCATAAATAGACTCTCTATTTTTATTATTATATACGTAAATAATAAACAAAGCTCTAAATTCTACCCAGGACTTTGCATCTGATGAGGTTTAATTTTATTAATTTAGAAATTGTGACTATAAATTTAAAATAAAATAGCTATTAGCAAACACAAATTACCTGCAACTAGCAAAACCTGTATTTATTTTGAAAAATGTCCTATTTGAACATTGCTGAAAATGATCTGTTCTTTGATTCTGCTCGATAAAATTTTCAATTTACCTAAAAAAAAATGTTCCCTCCACCCCTTTGGGATTATTTTTAGGAGAGGTGATGTTGGATTTTTTGACATGAGATCTCTCAACTCTTTTCATGGAAATCGGTGCACTCTTAAAAGGCAAAGGGAACAGATATAGATAAAAAAGCAAACATACAGATGAATTATATACCCTCTCTGTGTTTCGAAGTCGGTCAAAAAGAAGAGAAGAAAGTGTATTGAACAAGTATTCTATTATAAAATGTGTTAAAGAAAAATTTGTATCTAGACACATTTTCTACGGTATCCGGAATATTCTTCGCCAACAGTTTTTCGTCAGCTGTTCTTCGCCAGTAATTCTTCCCCCGCAATTCATACCTCCAACATTTATTCGCAATGACATTTTTTCATCTAGGTCATTACTGGTAAATCGTATCTCAATGAAATCTTTTCTAGAGAACATAAATATAATTAGACATTAATGACACGGACACTTGTTGAATTTTTACCTGCTGAAATATAATTCAAAATATTGCCATAAAATCGGAAATCTCACAAACAGGTAGATTGCATATTATTCTAATGAAGATATTTGTGAAAAGCCATCTAAGTCAATTCACAAACTATAAGAAATGATTATTTCTTGCTGGTTAACGGTTCAGTTAAAAATTTAATTATATTTTGTTGTTTTTCAAATTTACACTTGCTCGATGTTTTATGTGTGAATGGAACATTTCAATACTGCACCAAATTTTTACATTAATTATACAACAAAATGTTCTAAATAAATTTATTATATTATTTCAATATGGACATATCAGCAGATTACAATTTGTAATTGCCGCATGTCACTGTTACTGTAATAAAATTATTTATTAATGCATTATTGATAATTATACCTTATATAATTTGACTACTATAAACTAGTACATGTCGCTGTAATCCCACATCGGGACTGGAACAAGTTTTTTGAAAAGGACATAAATAGAGCTTTCGTTTGATACCAAGCTTGTGGGCTTAAGCTTTGTTTTTTTGAAGTTACTCACTAGTTTTTCGCAAAATCTTGGCTTATTCTGCCATCTGTATTTCCAAAACCAACCAAACAAAAACAAAATGAATTGGTGATTCTTTTTCACCAGTATCATACTTTTATTTTCTAGTACAAGCAATCTTCTAGTATTTCTTATTATACTGGAAGATGAGGTTTTGCTTAGCTTATAATTTCTCTGTTTTTTTAAAATAGAAAACCCTGTATATTTTTCATTAGTTCGATGGACAATTTCATATTGGATCTCTTTATAGTAGGGTTCCCTATACCTATCTCTATCAGTTTTCTAATTTTTTAAGGTTTCCAGCATACAACGAGAATTTTACCTTTGAATTAAATGTAGGCTGTTATTTTGACATCTTATTCAGATTGATGAAGTTTTTCATATTCCACTTTGTCTTTATTTTTCTTTATTATTCTCTTCTGATGGGTTGGATCGAAAATTTCAAATACTTAGTTATTCTTAATTCAACATAAACTATATACAGCAAGAGTTAATTAGTATGATTTCATGATTTACGTTACTGGTGAATGTCTTGAAATCTGTTTATTGGCCCAACGGGTAGGTATATGCTCAAAAATATCTCGATAGAAGACATCCAAGTGATAAATCTTTACAAAAAATGAAAGACTGATTTGAATGTATTGAAACTTTTGTGTACGAAAAAAACTCCAGAAAAAAAACCGTGTTACATGAACAAAATGAATTGAACATGACTTTAGTGGAAAATTCTGAAGCTAGCGTAAGTAGTGATATGGAAATTAAAAAATCTTCTGTAGCAAAATGCACAAAACAAAATAAATTACATCCTTAATAATATGAATACAAACACGCCAAGAATGAACAGAAAATGATTTTCAAAAAAGGGTTGAGTTTTGAAATTGGTCTCAGAATCAGATTGTGGAAGAATTTTTTTTCCATTAGTATTATTTACTGACGAATGTACCTTCCATCGGAATGGATTTGTTAATCAGCATAATTTCCACTATTGTGGCATCCAAAATTTTAATCTTATAAAAATTATTGACTTTCAACATAAATGGAGTACCTATAGATGTTTGTGGTGGCATAATTGCTGATTATTTAATCGGCACTTTTTCGATGAAGGTTACAGGTGAAATCTGGTTTATTTTTGAGAAATGAATTAATCCATCTAATTGAACATGTTCCATATTTTATAAAAGAACGAATATGGATACAGTTGGATGGTGCACCACCTCATTTTAGTGCGTTAACATTTGAACGAAAATTTTCCTGTTACATGGATAGGAAGACAAGGTATTTTCAAGCAAATACATAATAATAATTTAAGTCATATTTATCTGTTAGGTTAAGTTAGGTTAGGAACGGTTAGGTTAGGTTAGGTCATGTTTCCTGACCACCTCTTTTCCAAGATTTGACCTGTTCAGATTTTTTCTTTGGGGTATTGTTTAATCTGATGTTTATAGGATTATTGCCACAACTAGGGAAGCTATAATGGAGAGAATTAGAGGATCTTTTCTGCGTAATTCGCCCAATATACTGTCAGTCGTAAGACGATCCTGCTTAAAAAGAATAGATTTCTGTGGTTATAATTACATAGAAGGTTTGCCTATAAGTATCGGCTAGATGTGAGCAGCAATGTTCATCGAGTTTTTCTTCTTGTAAGAAAAGAAAATTTAACTTCTTTTCGTCTATTTATTTTCTCCCATTCAACTGTTTTTACATTTCAATACTTGACTATCAAAAATCATATTTATTCAATCAATAAAATTATTCTAAAACAAATCCTAACATTGTCTCTCACAGAAAATGTCTCACAGGACTGTTTAGCCTATGTAGTCTTTCAGTTAATTTTTAAGTTCTTATATTTGTTTGGAATCGAATATATGTATAATTTATAATATTCAAATAATTTGATATTTGCAGTAGTAAGTTTCCATGGCATCTTGTTATCGATAAAAATATGATCTAAAAATATTGAAATATTTAATAAAATAGACTAATTTTTTATTCTGTATTGGATTAGGTACCTACAGTATCTAGAAAAATGGAAATATCATACTCAAAACTGTTGGAATTCTATTTGTTTGCTAATGAGAAAACTGTTCGAGCAAAGTCTAGGGATCCCTAATATAGATAGATTATATATGAAATTGTCCATAGAAACAATGGAAAATATACAGGATGATCCATTTAAAAAACGGAGAAATTATTATCTAAGCAAAACCTTATCTTTCTGTACAATAAGAAATACTAGAAGATTGCTAGTATTAAAAGAGTAAAATTATATTGTGAATATTTGCTATTGCTATTTCTAGCTATCTAATTGATGAAATAAAGCGTACAACTAAAGCTATGCGTAACCTATATGAATACATTAAAATTAATAAATATCTCTTTACGCATCAAATGTACCTACTTGAGTCCCTCTCTATGCATATCGCCATATTGAGAGTAACTTTATGTTTCCAAATTGATGCCGTTTTTGCAAAGGAATTCCAATGCACATGTCATCTCTATGTATATTGAGTGAAGTGGATTGTATTCAATCAACATGGAATTCTGACAGGGTGCAAAATCTAAAATTAATTTACAAATTAAGATAGTTGCAGTGAAGATAAAATGATATTTTAACAAGAGGCCACCATAGATACATATATATATAATTCTTTCATCGTTATAGAGAAAATATTTATTTTTTATACTTTCTTCCAAAACACCCGTACTTGAATTAAATAATAATCGTTTAGCTTTTACCCGTTTATTGCTATCATACTATATATAAATCTTCTTACGATTCTAGTGTTGCATTGAGAAGTTTATATTCAACATTCCATGTGAAGTCGTTATTGGAAAATTCGTGGCGAGCATTTGGCAGACATGCAAATCCTCAAAGGCATACCGCTGAGATAGAGGTAGACGTTACCCCGACAAAAAGTTAATCAACTCGATAGTATTAGGGAAGGAAAACCACATGTTGACGACGCTGAAAATTTATGGGTCGATTTTAGTCACCAACGACAAACTTCCGCCATAATATGCTTTAAGGTCCCTATTCACCTGGCGTTCTCTCTTTCTCGCTCTCACTTAAAAAATTTACCAATTTTATAATTCAATAGAATAGATTCCTTAGCCAGTCATGCAACTAATGCAATGAAATTACCATTCTTCCCACTTAATTTAATTTTTCCTCAGAGGGAACTATATTTCAACAGTCTTCCCATTTTCCTAAGTCTTAATGTAGCCACCTAAGTTTTCGATCTATTCAAACAAAGTGTAGTATTTACTAGCCATAAAGCAAATTTAAAAGTTTTAATTGAAAAGTTTAGATTGTCACTCTAACATTAATTGTTCTATAATCATTATTTCGAATTTATCTACTTTATATAAACTGGCTATGTAGATATAAGCAAACATGTCTATCTATATATAAATGTAATGAATGAACTCAATAAAATATTTAATTATTATAAATATTTTATATGGAGTCCATAGAATTATAAACATCTAAAATTTGTTTTAACCGAATTTTTTGAAACAAATTTACAAAACATTTTTTTCTTTAATCAGAACCTCTGTTGGTATTTCTGAGGACTCTATAATATTAAACTTTTTATCTAAATGTTCCACCGCACTCAAAATTTATTGAAGCTAATGTACTATTGCTACATTCTTTTGTGGTGTAATTTAATATTCAACGTAAAATATGATAGGTATAGCATGGTTTGCCCGTGAACAATCTGAATATAATTAAAATTGACAATAATGTTTATTACAAATGAAATTCCTTATCAAGATAATTTAATAGTATAATAACGTTTGTTCCAGAGTGCTTATTATTATCAACAGAGTAAGGGATATACAGTAAAACTCGTCTGATTTATCGCATTAATTTACATTGTAAAAAGATGTGTGTATTTGAATGTTTCCTTTTTTGGTGCAGTTAATGCATGTATTTTTAATTAAATCAACCTCAATGTTGTTTGCTTCTAAATTAACAGGGATTTGCTTCTTGTGCTTCCATACAATTGGAGGCTTCTGCTTATATATATATATATATATATATATATATATATATATATATATATATATACAGGGCGATTCACGGTCGATGTTACCTTAGACGTTTAAGGAAAACTATTAGTAGGATCGTTCTGAAAATTGTATTATGTAGATTTTACCTAGAGATCTATCGACTGAAAATATTTTCAGCCTCGCGACGTTGCCACTTATATCAAAAAGTATCAACAACTTTGATTTTCCAAATGAGACACCCTATATATTATCAATTTATTAGATTCTCTATCGCCTTCTGGTTATCCTTGCATAAGATACCCATACCCAAACCTAACAGTTTCCAGTGAATTAATTAATTTTCTTTTGTTTTGTTCAAAACAGAGCTTCAATGAATAGTCCATTACTCTAAATTTTAGAATTGTGAAACCATGAAATTCCAATAATAGCTTGAGAAAGACTCACTCCTTAGTTATTACTGAAGATTTGTTTATGTTATACAGGGTTGCTCAAAATTCTTGATCTTTCCATCAGATACATAAGGAATCAAAATTGCGTTTTTTCAAATGGAACACCTTATATTTTATTACAACAAGCAATGTCTATATGTATATATATATATATACAGGGTGTATCATTAATAATGGGAAATAATTCAACTGGAGAATCTTTGGTCCAAAATAATAAGATTTAACCCAATTCACTTAGATAAAATGTGTCTCATGTCTGAGTTACAGGGTGTTTTATTTAATTATTTCGAAAAGATTTTTCCCCATTACTTTTTAACCGTTGGACCAATCTTTATCATGTTTGGTAGGAAGTGCAAACTGCAAACCTTACTAAATTATGCTAAAATCACGTTACTAGCTACTACCAGAGGCGTACGACAGAGGTAAATGAAAGGTTAACCCTTCTTAAATTCTACGCCACTGGCGGAATTTCCATTTTAGTACAATTTTTCTATTTTCCAATACTTTCTGTGTAAATAACGTACTCTTCCTTCGTAGCGATAAAGTCATTATTTTTCGAGATATTTAAAGCTGAACATAACGATGCATAATTCTAATGTGTATTTATAATGACGGTGTTTTTGTGGCATAGGCTTGCATTTATTACGAAAATGAAACTTTACCTTTGATTTTATAGGCTAAATAAGAAGACAATTTTACTAATACCTATCTAATTATCAAAAAGTCTTTTTCACATTTTTACTACAATAAATAATACCAAAATTTAGAAATACTTAACAAATGTTCAATGTGACCCCCATTTACCTCAATAAGTTTATCTATTCTTTCATTAAACGATCTTCTAATTCTAAAAAATATGTTTGGTTGATTAGCAATAAAAATTAACTGAATTCACAATTTGGTGCCATAGGTCTTGACGATTATTTATGTCTTGTGAGTATACTAATGTTTTCATATGCCCCCAGAAATAGAAATCTAAGGGATTTCCTTCACTACCTCTGCCAATCCAACGATGAGGAAATTTCTGATCTAGATAGTTCCGTACACATGTCTCTTCTTCGGTCAAGTGGCAATCCCCCTAGATCGACGAAAAGTCTAGTTTGTAAAAACTCCAAATATGAGTTACCATTCAAATTTGCTGGTAATTCATTAGGATCCAACAAGCTATCTCCAAATATACCGCACCATACATTAATCTTAAATTCATATTGGAAATGTGATTGTCGGAATAGATGCGGATTTTCAATATTCCAACTATGGTTATTTCTCCAATTGAGAACTCCTCGACGTGTAAAAGTGGCCTCGTCATTAAAAATAATGTGTTTAAGAAAATCAGGATTTTCATTTTTCCTGTTTAACATCCACTGAGCAAAATTTAATCATAAAGGAGAATCTGTATCTAATAAGTTTTGTACAGGTGTAAAGTGGCAAGGTCTCAGTTTTTCTTTTTTCAGTAAGCGAAAAACTGAAGAATGACTTACTCCTGTCATTGCTGCTATACGCCGAGTGCTTAGTTCGGGATTATCAGCAATTCGCAAAATGTCATCTTCCTCGTCAACAGTTAAATTTTTAGGTCGCCCCACATCGCTTTTGGGCATGAATTGTCCAGTATCTCCTAATCTATTAAAAATATTACTGAAGGTTTTGCGACCAGGTTGAACTCTGTATGGATACATTTCCCTATATCCTCGAGCAGCAGCAAGACACGATTAGTAAAATTTTTATGGTGGGGCATTCTTACTTGATGAGCTTTTTAAATTTTATAACAATCAAAATTTTCTTGACATTAAAAATCAACAACTAACAACAATGACAGCCGCCTACTACTAACGATAAATTCAGATCGGATGCAACTTCACAAAACCTGAATTTATTTTGAATATGTTATACACACTTCGAAAGATATTACCTATTCTATCTAAATTATAAACAGAAATGATTCAAGTTCCATTTATTTCATTGCGATATTGCGATATTTATTGTAGCAAAAATGTGAAAAATACTTTTTGATAATTACATATAAGTGAAATTGTGTGTTAGTCTTCTTATTTAACCTTAAAATCAACTGTAATGTTTCATTTGCCTATGAAATGCAAACCTATGACCCAAAAACACCGCCATGATAGATACACATTAAAATTGTGCAGCGTTATGTTCAATTTTAAATATCTCGAAAAATAATGACTTTATCGCTACGAAGGAAGAGTACGTTATTTACACAGAAAGTATTGGAGAATAGAAAAATTGTACCAAAATGGAAATACCGCCAGTGGCGTAGAATTTAAGAAGGGTTAACCTTTCACTTACCCCTGTCGTACGCCTCTGGTAGTAGCTAGAAACGTGTTTTTAGCATAGTTTAGTAAGGTTTGCAGTGTCTACACTTCCTACCAAACATGATAAAGATTGGTCAAACGGTTTAAAAGTAATGGGAAAAAATCGTTTTGAAATAATTAAATAAAACACCCTGTCACTCAGACAGGAGACACATTTTATCTAAGTCAATTGGGTTAAATCTTAATATTTTGGACCAAAGATTCTCCAGTTAAATTATTTCCCATTATTAATGATACACCCTGTGTATATATATATATATATATATATATATATATATATATATATATATATATATTGTATTCTTGACTGGTTTTTATCGGCTTCAATCAAAGAATTTTATTTAATATATGACTGCATCCCCAAGAACATCTTTATATTTATATATATATATATATATATATATATATATATATATATATATATATAATATCTTGTTTGTGATATTTTGCATGCCAATGTGTTTCCGTGATATGTTATCAAATAGTGCTTCAACATCAAGACTAACTAATACATAACCTAATGGTAGTTGCATTTCATTGATGTTTTGAAAATAATCTTTGATAAAAAACTATTTGAGCTGTAACCCCTGTTAGGACTGTAAACACCTGAAATAATAGGTCGTAATTGTAGAATCGGTTTATGGTCTTTAGGGAGACCATAGACTTTATTGACAGTACCATTGTAACACCTATATTTTTTTCCTTCTACTGCAGTAATTAAATTATCTTTTTCAAGATTTGAGATAACATTTTTTAAATGTGATATTAATGGATATTTACCTAAATCATTAAATTCATGTACCGCATTAGTTATTATATTAGTCATTATGTTAAGATTTAAATTTATTTCGTTATCTGGTAAATTGGATATAATGATATCTAATAATTTACTCGTCTTTAATTTTTAATAGAACATCTATAGAACATAATAATAACGCTGATAAATAATCATCTCTATTATAGGAAAACTGATTCACGAATGTTTTTTGTTAGCAATTGAGTTTTTGTAGTATTAACGTTAGGTAAGCAAAGTTTCTTTTTGCAATTTGTTAAGTGATAGAAGAAACTTAAATTGGCAACAATCGAATATCTCAAATAACTACGAACTTGCTTGACTGTTTACTATTATCATCAAAGCGTGCCCTTAATACCGCAAATTGGTCTTCCACTAGATCTTGTTGTAGGCGACTTGTTAAGAAGTATTCTCAATTCTCCAATTCCATATCATCCCATTGCAAAAGAATTTTCGAAACCGTGAGTATTGAAACACTCATTTCTCCAATTCTTAATAATGCATTTCCACGAATTTAATTAAGCTTCAGCTCTCTTTTAAGTAAGTTACTATGTTCAAAGTAATTCGATAAGTGGCGATAAAGAGGAACTTTATCATCTAGACTGTGACTATTTAGGCAGGATCGTTGACTTTTTTTCATGACTGTTGGTATCGAATTTTCGTGAAATAAATCTTCTATCGTAACAGTAACGGCTCTTGTTATAGCAGCAGAAAATAAGCAGTCAAACATTTTTTTTTTAACGGTGTGTGGCTATCCTAACTTACTTGGATTACATTTTTCTTGATTCCTTAGAATTTGAAAACCAAATTTCTGATTTTGTTGGTCACGTATTTAATATGTTCTATAAAGTTAAAAGTTCAATCTATTATTACACCTAAATAATTTATAAGAGGATTCGTTCCAATATATCTCTCACAATTACAAAACATTGCGAGGCTACATTAGAATTATGTAATTTAATATTCGGGAAATCGGGAAGTGATCGAGAAGAGATAGAAAATCACAAAAACCAAGTCTTTTCAATATTAAGAGACAGTAGGCTGCTACCAAACCATATTTAATTTTTTGTAGTACTATTTCTGCTCCTTTTTTGCCGTTTGCCAGTCGTCTTTACAAATTATTGCCACCGAGCCATCAGCGAAACAAAATATATTGTTATTATCCAATAATGATAAGATATTGTTCAAATAAATACGAAATAGTATTGCTTATTGGGAATATCTCAGTATCAAAAGTTTTTGCAGGTCAAAGAACAGCCTAAGAACCTTTTTTCCATTATCAAGGCTTTTGAAAATTTTTTCAGTCACTCTACATAGGACATCTTCAACGCTGGAATTTTCTCTAAGGGCAAATTGATGAATATGTAAGAGTTTATTTTTTTAGATATTTCATCATTCTGGATTTAAAACATTTCTCAATGATTTTACTTATTGTGCTTGTAAGTGCAACTGGCCTATAGTTATTTGTAGTTTTGTAGATTTTTTATCACCTTCAGTATTTAAGGGAAGATTCCAGTACTAAAGATAACATTAATTATATACTGAAGTGCTGTAATCATGCTTTCCTTATATCTTTTAAATAAATTTGAAGTAATGCAGGCTTTTCCTCCTTAAACCCCATTTTTAAACTATCTATATGTTTTATATTATCTTTTTAAAACTGGGTTAAGAAAAAACGAGTTTATCTCTTTTCTTTCTCTACTTCGATCTTCCTCATCATTATAAGGTGTTATTTGAGCAGCTAATTCTTTTCCTATACTATTGAAATATTTATTGAACTCATTAGCGATCAGAGTTCCATCTACTATTTCAATGTTGTTAGAATCCCTAATGATTTTTATTTATTGCAATGATGAGCTCCAAACCTTTAGGCTTTATTTTTGTTGGACACAACAATCCACTACAAGCTGATTGCAGTGACTTCGAGCTTGTTAGCTCTCATCAGCGTCACAAAAGTGGACTAGCTGCATCCGACGAAACAAAAGCAACTGGAGATAATCGTAATATTTACAATATCTACCAGGTTGACACACTTTGGGCCATCTAGGTGTTAGGAGCTAATCTTACGCTATCTGGCATACTTTACTTAGAAGATCATCTATAAATAATTCATTACAAAGTAAAGCAGTTTATAAATATTAATTTAAGGTGGCACTCCACTAGAAGCGGATCGCAGCGATTTTGAACTTGTTAGTTCTCGTCAGCACCACATAAGTGGACAAGCCATGTTCGATGAAACAAAAGCAATTATTGGCGCGAAGTGTGTCGCTCTGACAGTTCATTAAAGTTATGTTTGAACATTATTGAGTTTCTTCTTTCAAAGAGTAGGTATACCTCTATAATTATTGTATTTTTTAACGCTACTTATCATTCTCAAATAAGAAATGTAGAAAAATTTAAATCCCAAGAATCAAACTCGGGTAAGCTGTAAGCTTTCTAAGAAGGCACCTACGCTAACACTAATAATCCTATATATCGATATTTATAAATGATTTGTCGATGTTAATTAACCTTTCTGCACTCCTTCTCCATATAAACTTTAACTATGCCAAATAGTATAATCCGTGAACGCAAGATGCTTAAAAAGGGGTCCATTTCTTCCGGATCACGTAGCTCAAAGTCTGAGGGCTAATACATTCCCTGAAAAAACGTACATAAGTTCAAGGCCTATTTTCTGTGAATTTTAAATTTGCTGATTATACAGGATTGGGCGATTAAAGAAAAATCTTAAACTGTATCAAATGAAACGCTGTTTATTAGAAATTCTAATATATTTTCCACAATAAACGATTTAGAATATATAAAGGGAAATATACGAGAAACATAAAAATAAGTGTCAAATTGAAAAAAAAACAGCAACAAAACTCTCACGAAAACATCTACAAAAATCATTTAACCGATAAGTAGGAAGGGGAAAGATTCTAAGTGGATTCTACAATTTTCTAAGTAAATACTTGATTATCTAACTAGTAAGTATTTTACTGGTTCCAATAACACTCTTTCTAACTCAATGTAATTAGTGCTTTGCGAATATTTTTTTTATTTATTTATTTAACCAGTAATTATTACATATAACAAAGAAAAATGTATACGCAATTCCTGAAGAGGTACACGAAGGAAACCTGTTCTCAGGAACTGGCTTACTAAACCTAATAATCTAAAAATATATCTATACAAAAGAAAAGATATATATGTGTACATATATATATATATATATATATATATATATATATATATACACATACATATAAAAAATCAACAGAAAATCTTACCCTAATCCCAAAATAAAGAAATAATTCTACTCCAAACTATATTGCCAATTATAATTATTTCCTAAGTTCAGGTTAACATTTTATAAAGTAAGCCTTATTTATACTTATATACTTTATAATATTTTTCTTTTTATAATTAATATTTTTATTTTCTCTTTTACCTTAATCTTGCGTATTTATAAATTATATGCGACCCATTTTTTTACTTTTTCTTGATGTTCTGTGTGTTAGACATATTTTTTAGTTCCCTGGGTAGAAGGTTAAATAGTTTTGTGGCTACATAAATACTGTTCTTGTCACTAACACTCTTATGTTTTTTTGGTAGTACAATGCTTTTATTTCTAGTAATACTCGTAGAGTTCAGATACTTTCCCTTTTAGCTTGAGTAGTGGAAACAAAGCGATTCTAGTGAAAAGTGTTTTTTAATTGTTAGAGGACCATTTTCTAGTAGTGCCTGCTTTTTATTGATAATTTTAAGTATTTTATTTTGTAATCTTTGGAGCAATGATAAACTATTATTGTATGCTCCACCCCAGGAAATGATGCCATATGTTACAATACTATGAAAAAAAGCATAATATATTAATAGCAGAGTCTTCGAATCCATAATTTTGGCTAATTTGTGGAATATAAATATAAGGTATCTAGTTTTCTTTATTATATATTCGATGTGTTTGTTCCACTTTAGATTATAGTCTATATAAACTCCTAAGTATTTTACATATTCAACTCTGTTTAAAAGTTTGTTATTAATTTTAATATCACAAATAGTAGGGACACTATCGCTATAGTTTCCAAATGTTATGTACACCGATTTTTCAATGTTCAGGCAATTCAGGTATATTGTTCACTAGCCATGTCGATATATAATCGAGCATTGTCTCCATTTTGGATAACGCGTCTGACCAGGTATTTGCAACAGAAATAGCGGCGGTGTCATCCGCATATGCAATTATAGTGCCCTTATCTGCAGTAGTTAGGAGATCATTCATAAATATTAGAAATAGTAAAGGTCCCAAAATAGTTCCCTGAGGTACCCCCGTCTTGACAATTTTAAATTGACTTATTGTATCATTTATTTGTAGCCTTTGTTGTCTATTTTTTAAGTAACCAATAATTAATTTGTGTGCCTTTCCGCGAATTCCATAGCGGTGGTGTTTATTTAATAGTAATACGTGGTCAACTGTATCAAAAGCCTTTGCTAGGTCTAAAAAGGCGACAATTGCTGGTTGGCTTTGTTCAAGGCTGCTGAAGAGAACATTAGAGATATATGAAAGGCAATCTTTTGTGCCTGAGTGTTTGAAAAATCCATATTGATATTTTGATATAATTTTGTGTTGTAGGAAGAAGTTCATTAATCTGTTGTTTATAATTTTTTCAAATATTTTGGCCAAATTTGATATAAGCGATATAGGACGATAATTATTAAGTACATGATTTATGTATGGGCCGTATTTCAGCACTTTTAAGAGCATCTGGCCAAACTGCTTGTTCAATGCATAAATTAAATGTGCAGGCCATAAGCAATATTATCTGCTATAATTTTTAGACATTTTGAATTAATTTGATCAATACCGCCGGGTTTGTCTTTCATGTTTTATATGACCGATTTGATCTCATAGGAGTTAGTCGGGAATAAATATATAGAAAAAGGGTTCAACGGGATGTTACTGCTATTGTTATTATTACTTTTAGTATTTATTTTAGAGTGTAAGTTAATCCCAGTTTCACAAAAGTAGTGATTAAAGGTATCGGCTATTTCATCTTTATTGTATATTTTACAACTGTTACTTTCATCATAAATAAAATCAATGTCTTTTCTATCTTTAGTTTTACCTATTTTGTTCTTGATAATTTTCCAGAGTTTTTTGTTATCGTTACTATTGACTTTAATAAAATTCATATCGCTTTTTATTTTGGCGTCCAAAATAACTTTGTTCAATATTTTGGTATATCTTGTATATTCATCTTTTAATTGTTTATTTTTTCGATCTTTATTCCATAATTTGTATAGTGTTTCTTTGGTGGAACAAGATATAATAATTCCATGGGTTATCCACTTCTTTCTAGGATAAAATTTTGAGGTCTTGATTGTCTTTACCTTATTATGTTTGGCCAGGACAATGCAGTTTTGTATTTTTTGGATGAGTAATTCCATGCTTATGTTAGGTTCTAATGAAATGAAATGTTGCCAGTTTACGTCGTTTGCTATATTCTTTAGAATATTGTAGTTGATATTATTATTGTTTATAGCTTGTTTCTGTTCATCAAATTTTTTATCAATAGTTAATAAAATGGGTTAATGATCGGGATAAGGGACATTCAGTTTAAAAGGTTTGTAATTGATATAACTCGACTTAATAACAATATTATCTATACATGATCCTTCAGCACCCTCTGATGAAGGTCTAGTAATGGTTTGGAAAGAAGGAGAGAATCCAAGTTCTAACATATTGTTTAAGAATTCAAAATATAACGCTTCCAGATCACGTATATTAATATTAAAATCTCCAATAACAAAGTGGTTAGTAACATTTTTCCTACTTATTAGAAAAGAATTTATATCAGAGATAAATTCTAGTTTGCCAATATCGTGACATCTGTAAATAGCCGATATTTCTATATTACAATTGTTATCAATCTGAACTCTGGAGTGCAGGATTCTAAGTCTCCCAGATAATACTGTCTCTGTGAATTCTTTGATATTGTCTTTTAGGTACATAACTACACCATCTGCTATATTAATAGAGCCATAATTATAATATAGTTTATATCCAGGCAATTGGAAATGTTGATAACTTTCTAGCTTTCCTGTTTCCGTACAAATTATTACGTAAGGTTTGTTTTTCAATCTCTCAACAAGAACTTCAAGATTTTCAAAATTGGCATTTAACCTTCTCACGTTTATGTGCACTATATAATTATCTTTATTATGTATCGAATTATTTAGTGATTGAAAATCGTGAAATTCCACTTCTTGTTGTATGAGTTCGTCAAAATTTATTTCACTATCCATTAACGAGATTATATTTATATAACACAATCTACCTTACCCAGGTACTTAGGTATTACAGGTGGAGATGGATAATCGACGGATTGAATATATTTTCTTATTTTATTTTTAAAAAATTGACACTTCTCACTATCCGTTGCACTATGGTCTGTATTGTATTTAAAATTATATGTTTTATTATGATATACACAATTGGTACACTGCAGACTAGAATTTTTGCACAAGGTAGTTTTATGTGAGCCGGCACACTTTAGACAAATATCAGAATTACGACACTTTGATCCACTATGTCCGCATTTGCCACATTTGAAACATGGGATGACGTTAATCATATCGGAATATGGAACGTCAAAAATAGCAGTCAGTGATCCTGATTTGGTTGTGTATGTATGCAGTATGGTACATTTATGTTGAAACATTTTAAAATTCCTTTCATTTATGTCTTCTTCTAATGATTTGTTATTGAAATCTAAACAGTTGTCTATTCCCACAATTTTTATTTTAGGGTTAGATAGATGTTCCTTTTCGATTACATATCTGTCTGATAAATTATTGTGTAATGTGTTTTCAGCTTGCTGAACACTTTTATCATCATAGCAGTCTATTATTAATTTTTCATCTTTTGTAATAGTAATTTTTTTTGTGAGTATAATTTTGTCTTGGCTTAAGCAATTTACTACACAATCTTTAATATTCGATGTGTCATCTTTATTCTTCTTTTTCATTATTATCTTAGGAATTTTATTTTGGATAGGTTTTATTGTACTTACAACTTCAGAAAATAGTTTGTTATTGGTAATGGTAGTTTTATTGTTCTTTTCAGCTTCTAATAATTCTCTTAGTAAAGAATTTTTCTCAGAAAGCTCACAGTTGAGTAGTTTTAGGAGTCCAATTTCTTTTTTGAGTTCACTCAGGCTTTCATTTGAAGAAGTATCACCTGTTTTCATGTCACTGTTTTGTTCAATATCGTTTAATAATTCTTGCCTCAGATCATCCATTTTAGTTGTTTTGATTGCTGTGATTAAAACTCGTGTTTCATTGTTCATTTGCACATTACTGTTTGAGGTTATGTTCAAATCTGGGTGTTCTGGACAGATGACTAAAGCACCACTTATAAATATGGGGTCACTTAGAGCCTTAAAATCACTGAGATGATAAGTATTGTCACAAATGATACACACTACAGTTGTAACTTTTAATTTAGGATGGCATTTATACAATTTGTTACAAGGCTTGTCGGGTGGGACATCCCCCCCCCCGACGCCATCTTTCTATATATATTTTGTTGTAATGTAATTTTTATCCAGCCGTTTCCATCAATGAAGGTTGTCAATCACATCGGCAAACGTTAGTCTATCATTTGCGGTTCTTATAAGTTGTTCGATGTCTAGGCCTGAACAGTGTCTAATGTTCCACATCCATGATAAATTTTCTCCTCCCTACTCACCTTTTATAGAGCTCGTGACATACGTTGGACTACATTAGATGTATACAACGTTCAAGAGATTTTAAGGATTCTGCGGAATGTCCACATCTTCAAGCCTCTATCTTATTAAGCATAGCTTGAGAGTCCAGGTCTCGGCACCCTACAAGATAGTAGATCAAACTTAGCAGTTTATCAGTTTCACTAGGGGATCAAGATACAGCGTATCCCTATCCTGTTAGAAGTAGAGCTGCCGATCCTAATCCTGGCTACAGGTTTTTCAATAATGTTAAATCTCTTTCAACTACCCCTGCATCTTCTAGAGACTTCAGCAATGCGTTGTGATTAAGTATATCGAACGCTTTTCCACAATCAATAAAACATATCTACATATCTTTTTGTTGGTCGTAATATTTTTGGGCCTGGTCTTCTAAATCATAGAGTGCTTCCATTGTACCCATGCCTCTTCTGAAACCAAAATTGACATCTCCTCTTCAGTAGGACTTTTAAAGCGTGACTCATAAGGATTATCAGTCTGAAATCACTGCAGTAGATTCGGAAGGGCAATAAGGGTAGACTCCAACCATTAGTTAATTTTGTTCAATGAGGTAAAGCGTATATCTTTGTTAATTATAGATACTTATTAATTTTAGTATTTCTGGGTAAATGTTGTCTGTGTCTGGACTTTTATTTATTTTAAATTGAGTGTTCGATCTCGCTTATCATTATTGTTGGACCTGATTTTCCGTCGGTTCTCCGTTGATCTTCTCTGACATCTTGGAAAAGACACTCAAAATATTTTTTTATACTCTTTCATTTTGTCTTCAATTGAGGTAATCAATTTTCCATTTGAGCCAGATTATGTGTGTGTTTCCTATTTGATGCGGTAAACTCTCTCACTCTTTTGTGTTGGTGAAAATAGTAATGTCTTTGTTGCAGATATTTTATTTGCCAACATATGAATTCCAACCATTTCTCCGTGGTATCTTTTGTTTTCCTTCAGATTTCTCTATTCAGTCGCCTATATACTGTGTCGTTTTAACTTTTCCTCTCTGCGTTTGTTCATTTTTTGCAAAATCTCATCTGTCATCCATTCCAGCTTACTCCTTCTAGGTATTGGTTTTAGATTCTAAAATGAGGAATCGTTTAGAATATCCTTTACTTCCTTTTACATTTTGTTTGTGCTTCCGTATGCTGTAAATATGGCTCTGTCTATGTAGGATAGGTTTTCATTCAGCTGTTAATGATTTTTTTCTTTGTTGTTATCTTGTTATTTTGAGCTCTCTAACTGGGTCGCACTTTCGCTACGACTGGGTTGTGGCCCGACCCTATGTCTGCGGCTGGATAGGTTTTTGTGCTGATAATGGAATAATGATAGAGAATATTTGATTGCGTATCACGCTGTCATTGTTATACAGAAATGAGATCCATGTTTAAAGTATCTTTTGGTGAAGCTTAAACCACGTTTGTTTTTGTTATTAACACGACGTGGAGTTGACTAAATTCCACCAGCCTTTCACCTCTTTCGTTGCTTTCACCAAGACCATATTCTACTATAAGTTTGTAAACTCCTATTATGTTTGTCAGATCTTGTTTTTGGTCATCCTTAGAAGTTATTCAATATCTTCATACCATTTTCCACTTCTTCTCTAGGTGGGGGTGGGAGGCATAAATCATTAGTTATCCAGACATTGACATCATCAAACTTCGATCTGATAAAGGGAGGAAGTTTGTAACCACTTGGCTGTACTGCTCCTAGTATATCAAACCAACTCCATTCCGATGGTCGGAATCATTGTTACTAGAATAATAAAATGTTTTACGAATGATATACTTCTTAGCAAATTTCAATTTCAAAATATACTATCCACAGAAATTGTATAGTTTGAATACCCATCGAGTGGGGTTTCGTCACGTTTCCTGACGTCATCTGCCATTTTACGCATTTCGTAAATAATTTAAATTAAATTTTATTTCCTAACCCCAAAACACTGACACTGACATATTTGTAAAGGGGCTAAATCACTTTCAAAAAGAAATGTTTGACATTTAACGTCAAAGGGAACAAGAACAAACGTCAAGATAACAATCAGCCGATCTGATCGAAGACAAATGTTTATGAAGTTAAAATTTTATTGCACCTAGTTTACAAACAAAAAAAAGAGATAGACAAGGTATGACGAAACCCCATTCGATGGGTATTCAGATTATAAATGAAATATAGTCATTTAGTTTCTATTGGAATGTATTCTCACTAAATATATCAAAATTTCAAAATAATAGCTTAGTTCTGCCACACACCAAATATTAAATAACATACTTTAAATTCCGGCCTTGATCGATTCGAAAAGAGTATTTGTAATAATAACCCCGTCCGCAGTCCTTTAAAACTGCAAATATTTCAGCCCACATGCTACCTTTCTGCTAGCTTAAGGAACTCTATATTGAAGTAAGAATCTCACATTAGATTTCCGGTAACTCTAAAATTAACAATGGAATACTTCCATGTTTAATGCATACCTTGTAGAACCCTGAGGTGAAGCAAAGCTCACTATGTAGAAAAGTTCTTAAGATGAAATACATAAGCATAAGTATTGAAGTTTGAATATCGCTACTGGAATTTTTTGGTAATAGAAGTACCATTTACCTGATCGAGTAGTGTAAGTGCAATTGTGTGTGTAGAATTGTGTTAGGCACTTCAAACCGTTCCAGTATTGTTTTCATTAATATTTATATCGTGTGGTATGTGCGACAAGCAAAAACACATGTCAATAAAATGTGAATAATAGATTTATATTTACAATTTACTTACTCTGCGTATTCAATAAAAATTATTTATTGATGACTGTTGCTAATTGAAACTATTTGTATATTTGATTATTGTTTGGACGATATTATGTTCTGCTTGTCTGCTTTAAAGTTTAATCAACATTTGAAACTAATTTTAATGAGCTCTCCATATTTTTGGTTATTCCATTCTGTACATAATATACATTGGCAATTTTCAATATTGTATATAATACGCCTAACGTATTTTGCTATATGTAGAATGTTCATGTCATGCAACAGAATTTTGATTATATTTGTTTGTCTATGGTCAGAAAACCAATAATAAGTATTTTTCTCCCATGAATTATATTATATGAAGAGAAAAGTTATTGTTTTTGAATTTTCCTCACATATTAACTATTTCTAAACCCTTTTTGGAATATTTCATATTAATTTGGATGACATTCTAGGTATCTAACAAGACCATCGCCTTATGGATACAGTACAATTTTTGTCAATATTTTCAGTGTTGGTATGTCTATGTATCTATAGAGATACCTACTAGATTCTTCTTTGTGGCATGTCATGGTTAAGATAAGCCTCTGATATCTATCCTGCAAGTACTACACACAAAGTACATCATAGGTAAAAGATGCTGTACACAAAGGCTGAAGTTTCCATCGTATTGAAGATACTGATAATATCGCTTGAAATGTTTTTACTACCAAAGTTTCACTTTTTTGTAAGAATCTAGTGTTAATCAAATTCTCATTTTTTTTTCTTACACTATTTTATATTATGTACACCGAAATTATTAAGATCTGATTTTGATTTGATGATTTATACTTCCAGTCCTTATCTTATGTCATAGTCCTCGAATCGCTGCATAGTGTTGGCATGAGCATTGGACATATCTATATTAACTATCAGAATTATATAATTTTTCCACAACTGCACATGTTATGAGAGCAAATTATGTCCAATGTTTTCAGAATTTTCCTATCAATAGCAAAGGCAACTCACCGAATACCGAGTATTTGTGAATTTAATGTCTTCCAGAATATGTTTATTCTGATAAAGTGATATCCCCCAAGCTTTTGTTGTCCTCGAACAAAGAAAGCTTCTAATATCTGGGTTGTTTTGAAATCAATCGACAAGGTATAAACGATAGGTGGCCAAACAAAACATTCTAGTGTATAATATATGAAAGTTGGATTGTATTATATGCGTATTTGGTTTTTGGTATTTCAAAGGTGTGTAAATACCGTTTTTACTTTGAGTCAGCCTAATAAATAACAAGGGATGCTGCCTATTCTGCGATATTGTTCTTTAGTTTTCAGCATTTTATTTATTTATTTGTCAATAAATTGAATTACATTATTTTCTCACTTTTTTTGAGTATGGATAAGTATTTTAAGTATATTAATACAAAACTTCAGTCCTCATTTGATCTATCTGCCCCAACGCTAGATTCTGTATCCAGAAACGTTGCCTGCACTTAAATTCATGGAATCCAAAATACCTATATATTATATCTTATAGATATTCATCTATGAAATATAAGAATCTAACATCAAGAAATGACAGAAATATTTTGATACCGACGTAAAAATTAATTAACAAGATCGACTGGAATAGGATAAATTTTAATCCAAATTAAATGGGGAATCTCGAGTCTTTTAGTATACCTATATGCACTTCTCATTAAATCTACATTTTGAATTAGATTAGATTTATATGGACAAATAAGAAGAATAATGGGGAATGGGGAGATCAAACCTTTTCGTCTATAAAATATAATTAATCCGTTAATGTCTGTTAATAATATTTTCCACAGATCGGAGCAATTATGGCACGTGTGAGTGGAGGTTTGTATCTGAGGTTCATACTACGGCCTATGGTAATGCATAGTAATAATTTAATAAAATATGACGACAGACCAGAGAAAAGTGGATTTTAATGGAATAAATTAAATTTGTAGTTTCTAAAGTTCCCTACAAAAGTTCTTTCTAAAGATAATATGAATCAGTACAATATATTTCTTTTGATAAATTGTCTTTACAGAACTCATTTCTTAATAAAATTTGCTATAGCTGTAACAGGTTATTAAAATTCAGTATTTTTTTAGATAACAAAGGTTTTCTTCCATTTTGTTAGAGATTCTCAATATATCCGAGACAAAATTTCTTGAGAACGATTTAAAAATTAAACTAAATCTATACAGGTTGTCCCACGGTCATGGCCTATTAGAAATTTCTGAAGAATGACAAAAGCTATAGATTTGAAAATTTGATGGCGTCTATAAGAAAATTTAAACTATCATTGGAAAATATTTTCATAAAAAAATCACTTCCGGATTTGCCGTGTGATAACAACTTTGTTATTTTAAATGGGATACCCCATATGTCGATATATTTTTGAAATCTACACAAAATTTTGAGTACAATGGGTATACCTTTCCCTATACTTAAAGTTATTAGTTTTAGAGTTATTTAATTTTTTTCGTTAAAAATCGACAAATGCGAGTTGATCGAAAATAAGTCATAACTTTTTTGTTACTTGCTTGACAACAGTGGAGTTGTAATTTTTGGAATCTCTGTTCACTAGTTTGAAGATTTTGTTATGATATTTCCTAAGAAATTATTAGAGAAAAATCGAGATGAAGATGACTTAATTTCAAACGTTGATAACTTTCTTATTTCAAATAGAACACCCTATATTTTTTTATACTATCATTTGCAAAATTAAAACACCTTTCTATTGATGTAAACACTTCCATGTCTAAAGCTGGTAGATTAAAAGTTATTGAACAATTTCCGACTTTTCCTCTTAACTTTGGAACGCATCAGAATGGTATCCATAGTTACCACTCATTTATGTCAGTGTCAAAGTGAAAAATTAGAAATTGTCTCTTTCATAGTTCTTGTTACGGAAATCCTCAAGCTTCGATTCGAAGCGCTGAATATGACTTACGTGTTGCAAGTTCATCAATACAGAGAAAATGAACGACTTCAAGTTTGCAAATCTACATCTACACCTCCAAGATGGTCCTAGAAGAGTAGAATTTTGCGAATTTTTTCTGCTAAAAATTCAAGCAGACAAAAACTTTTTGAAAAAAATATTTGGACAAATGAATCAAAATTTTCGCGAGAACGCATTTTTAACTCAAACTCAAACCTTCAGTTGACGAAAGAACAAAAGTTCCAACTTTAATTCAGCTTCAACGTTTTTGCTTTTATGAAAAATAATGCACTTAAGTTTTATATTTACGACGAAGTGCTGGACAGCGAAAAATATCTTGTAATATTGCGTACCATCGTTACAGACTTTGTAGATGACTTGCCAATTAACGAAGTCATAAGGTGTTGGTATCAGCTTGACGCAGCACCAGCTCATTGCAGCCATGAAGTTACCGAAGAACTTTATGAAATGTTTGAGGACAGGTGGTTTCGACGCTTGGGTCCCTGGAATTAGGCACCAAAGTCGTCAGATCTAACGCCCCTAGATTTTTATTAGTCGGGGATCATAAAGGAAAAAGGTTACATTAACCGTCCCCCAGTGCAATCAATAGAAGAGAAAAGATAGAAAAAATGTTTCAGAAGATCTTGACCCCACATAAAAAAGAAAAGCAACATCTAGTGTAGAATCCAGAATTATTGCATGTTTAGAAGTAAATGGGGACACTTTGAACCCTTGTTAAATTACATTTGAAGTATTGTTTTGTTTGTTATGAATATGTTATTGTTTAACTTTTCTTATGTAGGCTATTAAATTTGTTATTGTTTTAGTATCTCTTCGTTTTTTATTACATACTGATGCGTTCCAAAGTTGAATTAATATAAAATAATTGTTAAAAATATCTTCTTTAATTGCATTGCAGTAATCGGAGGAACACGATTTCTTGGAGCTTTTTGTTGGCCATGTTGAACAAAATTATCTTGAATTCGGCAAAATTTATTTGCAGTCATCGGCGGTAAATCGGATTTCGGGTCTTAAACGTCCTCCATATTCTCGCGACAATCCTATTGCTCTCTCCATAAATTGCAAAAAGGTTGAGCAGATCGTCATTTGTGTATTCTCGATTCATTATTATGATAAATTGCATTCAAAAAAACAGTGAAAAAGATGATTCCTAATTTTGCACTTTGACACTGACATAAATGAGTGGTAACTATGGATACCGTTCTAATGCGTTCCAAAGTTAAGATAATACAAAATAATTATTGGAAAAATCGGAAATTGTTCAATAACTTTTAATCTATCAGCTTTAGATATGGAAGTGGTTACATCCATAGAAAGTTATTTTAATTTTGCATATGATAGTGTAAAAAATATAGGGTGTTCTATTTGAAATAAGAAAGTTATTAAGGTTTGAAATTAAGTCATCTTCACCTCGATTTTTCTCTAATAATTTCTTAGGAAATTTATAAATATCATAACAAAATCTTCAAACTAGTGAACAGAGATTCCAAAAATTACAACTTCACTGTTGTCAAGCAAATAACAAAAAAGTTAGGACTTATTTTCGATCAACTCGTATTTGTCGATTTTTAATGAAAAAAATTAAATAACTCTTAAACTATTAATTTTAATTATAAGGAAAGGTATCCATTGTACTCAAAATTTTGTGTTGATTTCAAAAATGTATCGACATATGGGGTATCCCATTTAAAATAACAAAGTTGTTATTACTTCCGGCAAAACCGGAAGTGATATATTTATTAAAATATTTTCTGAAGGTAGTTTAGATTGTCTAATAGGCGCTATAAAATTTTCAGATCGATAGCTTTTGTCATTCTCCAGAAATTTCTAATAGGCCATGACCGTGGGACACCCTATATAACAAACTCTTTGTTTCCAAAATGAAAAATGCTATCCATGGATACAATAGAGAGTAACGGATTAATTATACATTGCAGCTTATAATGTTTGATCTCCACTAATGCCCTTTATTCTTTTTATTTGTTCGTATAGCTCTATTAAGCCGTTAGTTGCAACTGTTAATTAAAGCAAACTTCATGGTTTATGCGTATTCTGTTAATTAAATTTAGATGTACAGTTCATATACAATATTGGCAATATTTTTCTGTGGAGCAGAACTTTCTGATAATTAAAAAAATAATACAACCACTAATTTATTATTGCACGTAGGGACTTTCCACAGAGTTTTTTAGGCTTAAAGGTTGGCAACTATAAGGTGAATGAAAATCATCTTGCATATTGTGCACAAGATATAATAATTAGACATCAAGGAAGACAGTGATTTCGGGTGAATTAATTGCCGTTGCCCGCCGAACACTTCAAGCTGGGCATTCCAGGTCCAATCTTGAGGACTACTTTGTAGGCCTACATTAGAGATCGTACTATTGTTGGATCGTGATTGAGGTGTGGGACGAGTGTGACGTATGTAATATTTTCCTATGGTTCTGTGAGAGCCTTCCACTTCAAACCTACCCCTATTATTGTGAATGAGGAAATCAGAAAGGCCAATCATACAAATATATCTTATTTAATTAATACATCTGCATATAGAGAATTTCTTTTATGTTGTCATATTGTAACACCGAAGTGAATCTCTTGTAGGAACATGAGCGTTCTATTATATTCAGTAGTCTTACAAAGTAGTCCTACATTTGGATCGTGAATATCTGGCTATATTAAAAAAAGGCAAGTAAACAAATTGCAAATATTTTTTGGTTATAGAGCTTAGTGAACATACAACAACTCATCAAAGTTATATCGGTGTAGCTTAATGTATATGAACTTTCAACGCGTGATGAAAAACCAATAAACAAAAAGTTTTTTTTTATTCCAAAGCTTTCGTGGGAACACACAAAACAACTCAAAACAACAAAAATTTCAGTGCAATCTGATGAATGATGGAGAAAGGCATGGGTAATGAAAACACATTTGATTATAATTACACTATCCAAATTAAAAACCGTTCCCCCGTACCACCCCTATACCTATCTAATAAATATTTTAGTGGAGAATTCTCATTTATGTCTTTCGTCAAACGATGTTTTTATATGTCAAAGGGAACTGTTTAAAATTGAAACGGGAAATGCGTTTATGGTTTATATAGAACATTTAAAATTGTATAATGTTATTGCAAATATAACCTCCGATAATTTTAGTAATATCTATTGTAATAGTTTTTCTCACTAAGAATAAAAAAAATCATAAGAGATTTCAAATACATTCATGGTAGCATATAATAATTTTAAACATAGTTTTCTCAAAATGATGTAGTTTAGATATCAGCCATATCAATTAAAATTAACAGAAAAGTTGAAATACCCTATGGGAAATTGCTTTTTCGCAAATTAAGACACAAAATGAAAAAAATATTGAGTGCTTTAGAAGTACAATATCTGGGTGACAGAGCTTTGCTCGGGTATCACAGAATTTAGAGTGGGTCTAAGTATAAGAGTTACTAAGGATGGTTAATCTTAGTTAAACAATTTGCATATTTCTAGTTAAAATGTATTGCGATCGGTAGATCGGTAAGTATTGCTAAGAACTCAGTTTTATCACAAATCGCCTTATCAACCCGCAAAACACATATTGAAGTTTTTATCGCAATCTGCGGAGCTATTCCCGAAATAGCTAGCGTGTACTTCGAGGATTACACCCATTATAAAATAAATGTTTCGCCAATCGATTTCTCATACCAGAACTCAACTGTATCACAAATCAAATTTTCGATCTCGAAACACCATATTGGAATTTGTATCACAATTTGCGAAGCCATTCCCGAAATACCTATTGTGGACATCGAGGTTCACACCCATTGAAAATGCAGGTATCTCCAATCGATTTCTCGGAACCTAAAACCCTTTTTTTATTTTTTATCCAAATCTGCCGAAAAAGTTTATGGACCTCGACGGCGACACCCTTGCGTTTTATCGGGGAAACCAATTATATTGATAATTTTGAAAATTGGAATCTTATCTATATACCAAATTTCATCAAAATCGTTAGAGCCGTTTTCGAGATAAAATTTATATATATATATATATATATATATATATATATATATATATATATATATGTTGAAGGGTACCCTATGTTAGTCCATTTTATTATATTTAAGATTGGGAATGAAAAACCATATCTCACAAATCCTTTAATGGTGCTACCGGTTTCGAGATTTTATTTTACAATCTCATCATCAGGCACTAGGATTCTCAACACGTAGTTGTATAAACAAAAGACAAACAATTAATATAATATATATATATATATATATATATATATATATAATAAAATTGATTTTTGTTGGGGATGCAGTCATTTAATAAATAAAATTCTTTGGATTATGCCAAGCTTTCGAGAATGTTTATTCTCTTCGTCGGGGCAAACTAAAAATCGTTACAAATTTTTTTTTTAACTACATAATAGATTATTAATTAAAGTACTTACATTCGTGAATTTTAAACATTTTCCATGTTATTTAATACATTTTAAATAGTGTTATCAAAAAAGCAAATGGCAAAAAAGCAAATGTTTCGCCATTTGCTTTTTTTGCCATTTGCTTTTTTGATAACACTATTTAAAATGTATTAAATAACATGGAAAATGTTTAAAATATTCTTAAATGTTGATTTGTGAGAGAAATCAGCTTATCATTATTATTAGCTTCATTGAATGAATGGATGCTTTTCAGGATATTTTATATTGTGTATTTATTGTATTGTGAGAGAATACGATAAAGATGATATATGTTAATATTTCTCTATTAGATATATCTTATTTTAATAAATTTCTCAGGTTAATTTGTGAGAGAGATTGACTTGAATTTATACTGAAATACCTACGAATTCAGATAGTCTACTCTGTGTACGGGTATATATTTATTTATATTATGTGTTTCTAAGTCTGTTACGAATATATTTTTTTTATATATAATTGAATAATAACTTTTTCTTTTTACTAAACTTATATCTGCCTCAATATTTTTAAGTTTAATGTGTGACTTGTTAAAAAAGAGCTACAAACACAAAGATAACTCCTATTTGGATTTTTTCTAAGAAAACTTGAATCTAGACACTTTCAACTCTAGATATGCTGTTACCATGACATTTATAAATAACTAATGACATTTCTGATTGCTGACTATGAAATCTTTCCTGTTTGTGGTTAATTTTATATAAATTCACGAATGTAAGTACTTTAATTAATAATCTATTATGTAGTTAAAAAAAAATTTGTAACGATTTTTAGTTTGCCCCGACGATGAGAATAAACATTCTCGAAAGCTTGGCATAATCCAAAGAATTTTATTTATTAAATGACTGCATCCCCAACAAAAATCAATTTTATTATATATATATATATATATATATATATATATATATATATATATATATATATATAAATAAATAAATGAAGAGCTATCCGTACCAGATGACCATATTAGAATATGAATAATAATTTCACGCCTAGCTGGTAAATTGAACCTACATTTCGTAGGGTGCCGCAATAAGAACGAGGTTTGTCGTCTACATATTGCGTTTGTGTGCATTTTTTCCACTATACTGCTCAATCAGATTGATTACCAAACATAGCATCAGTCTCCCAGATATATATCATGATTTCGAGGTTGTTGCCTCTCATCAGTATATCGTAGGGTGAAGAGCCATATTTGATAATCAATCCTTATTTGGAACTCATACTTGTATCAATCTTCGGTATAGAACTGTCGGTGGAGACAAGTATGAGCGATATATTAAGCATGTATAATGGTGGATAATAACAATCGGCAAAGGTTAATAATTAATTAAATAAATGAAGAGCTATCCGTACCAGATGACCATATTAGAATATGAATAATAATTTCACGCCTAGCTGGTAAATTGAACCTACATTTCGTAGGGTGCCGCAATAAGAACGAGGTTTGTCGTCTACATATTGCGTTTGTGTGCATTTTTTCCACTATACTGCTCAATCAGATTGATTACCAAACATAGCATCAGTCTCCCAGATATATATCATGATTTCGAGGTTGTTGCCTCTCATCAGTATATCGTAGGGTGAAGAGCCATATTTGATAATCAATCCTTATTTGGAACTCATACTTGTATCAATCTTCGGTATAGAACTGTCGGTGGAGACAAGTATGAGCGATATATTAAGCTTGTATAATGGTGGATAATAACAATCGGCAAAGGTTAATAATTAATTAAATAAATGAAGAGCTATCCGTACCAGATGACCATATTAGAATATGAATAATAATTTCACGCCTAGCTGGTAAATTGAACCTACATTTCGTAGGGTGCCGCAATAAGAACGAGGTTTGTCGTCTACATATTGCGTTTGTGTGCATTTTTTCCACTATACTGCTCAATCAGATTGATTACCAAACATAGCATCAGCATGAGCAGTATAGTGGAAAAAATGCACACAAACGCAATATGTAGACGACAAACCTCGTTCTTATTGCGGCACCCTACGAAATGTAGGTTCAATTTACCAGCTAGGCGTGAAATTATTATTTATATATATATATATATATATATAAATTGTGAATTCTTGACTGTCTAATTAATGATGCATTTTTAATGATTGCCAATAAAATTAAAACGCTTGTTACCTTCATCAGAACGAACTAAAATAACGAACAAATTAATTATAACGAAATATATATATATATATATATATATATATATATATATATATATATATATATATATATATATATATATATATATATATATATATATATATATATATATAAACAAGAATTGCTCGTATTAATATATTAGATATATTTATTCACTTTAATAATGGTATATCCAATACTGAAAGAAGACATTTCCTTTAGCTTTGGTATGTTTTGTAGAGGTCTCTTGTATTCTGGATATTTTCAAGGTATCATATTTATTGTTTCACTAAGACCCTTTTAGGCGAAGTCCCAGAGGTTCAACTCCTGGTAATTTTCTAACACACTGAAAGCTCTAACACCAATTTTCTCTTGTTTCAGTTCGACCTCTGACCGTTGAGATATTAAGCAGTAATAATCCCCTCTCCGCGGACAGAAAATACGAGATACCCTGCCAGACGTTCGGATCCAGGCCTCCAGCAAAAATAATTTGGATTATGGATGGAAAAGAGCTTCAGCCGCCTAAATTTAATTTTTCGCAATCGGTGAGTCTTTCATTGTAAGAGAATAAGAGTAGACTGTGATTTAGAGTCCAGATATTATGAAAATTTCTGCTAATTTTAAAGTATTAAAAATAAACTGCCTCATTTATGAAACGGGGCTACTAGATTTGAGTGTCAGAAATTATGAAATGGATTATTATATCTGCCATTTCTCTCATTACTATGATTTGTAATTTGTTATTTGTTCTCCCAAATGCTAGATATATTATATTATATGCCCGAAATTGGTGATGAATGTATAAAGATCTAGAAAACTATAAAATATAGAGAATTTATTACACCTTCATCGAATAATGAGGTTTCTGCATTCGGACAAGTTCCGGTACCATAAGTTTGGCAGACCAGACCTAACGAAGTCAAAATCGCAGTGATCCTGTTCTTATTTCCATTGCGATGTTCCGTGGATAATGACAAAAAAGTGAGAAGTTATGGCAATATTGAGTCAAGAAAGAACATATTGCACCTACCAGCGATGAAATTATTGAATTCGGGTTGAAGTACTTGCTCACCTAGTAGTATTTGGACAGTAATGTCATTAGGTTCATTATTTTTCGTTGGCTACCAAAACGCTATTTAAAATCCGATTTTATAAAAGTTGACGTTATGTTCTTTAATTTTTAGAATTTCATTTAATTTGTTTGTCGTTATGTACTTAATTTCAGAGGATGCATTATTTATCACATTTATTATATCAAATAATCTCTATCATGTAATGATACAGCGTACGCAGAATCCCTTTCCTGATCATTCTGATGTAAACACGGACTCATACCGATTTTACATATATGACATTGTGTGGCTGCTGACTCAATCGCTCGAAAGAAAATCAAGTGAAGAGGAATTGTTCTAAAATTATTTCAAAAGAATACTCGACAAACGCGTCAGGAATCATTCAGTCCCATTTTGCGTGTAAGACAATATTTCGTAGTGTTTCTATTTGACAGATTACAATATATAATATCCCTGCAATGAAAATAACTGTTTTTTCATTTGATTATTTGAATTCATCAATGCAAATTTATATTTTTTTTTTCGACTACCTATACCAAAACAGAGTTTAAGTCAAGGTCTAGTAATTTTTTCAAATCCAAATACTGTCAATTATAAATTGCTATATTTTATTGTATTTTGTCAATATTGACACTTTATTCTAAAAATCCATATCGGACTTCGAACAACTTATCATTTAAATAATTAAAGGAACCTTCAATATCACTTGTATGGTTTCGATATTATCTATGTATGTATCTCAGCTTCGATTTCTCCATAATTAATAATTTTAAAATTTCAAGAACCTAAGCGGTAAAGGTTTCATCTGAAAATGATAATAAATTCTAATAGAATAAATAAGTACTGACAACAAATATGTCGTGCAGAGCTACCTTTACTCATATTGCAAATAAATAGAATGCATAATTAAGGCAAGGGTGAAAAGATACGTAGATATGATGTTGATGTGCCATACATCAAACATGAACAAGCCCGCAACATCGCGCTTGTAATATTTGTAAGATTTGATATTCACTTGTTGATGGCGTATAATATTAGTAAACTTTAAGATTTACACACGCATTCGCTCTTAATGTTCCTCAGGTGTTATATCTTATATAACCTCTTTATATCTAATATTTTAATACTATTTTCAAAACTAGAATGTTATCTCACCCCTGCCACATGCCATATATCTCTTGCATCGCCCAATATTCAAAAAACGTGACGGTGTCGTTACCCGACCCTGAAAAATCAGTCTGATGCGGTCAAATAAATTTCACGTCAAAAGATATCGCGTGGTGATCTTGGTTACCAGATAGTTAGCGTCTTCTGACCTTATAGGGTTCTCTCTTTTATTTTGTGGACAATACCAGTGTTCATATATTTTGTGCCCTTTGGGTATGTTTTGATAGTGTAATTGGAAATTGTGCTGCCTGTGTACTCTCCTGTCCTAGCTTGGTTATAACCTAGAACCTAGCGAATCACCTGGCGCCTATCGAAGTGAAAAGAATGTTCTAGAATTTAATTAACCGGCCGCACTGCCCGCTTGGTAACATTTGCTAATCGCATGATTTTTACCGTCCACTGAACTATATGAATATTACAGTACTAACATGTAAGATTTGCTATGGATGCGAAACATGGACCTTCATAAAGCAAAATGAGCTCATACTCCAATGCTTTGAGAGAAGGATCCTAAGGAAGATATATGGCCCTGTATATGACGCAGATACTGGACACTACCGTATAAAGGAAGGCTGTACCATAATCCAAAAATGATAAAAAAAATAAAATCACAGCGCCTAAGATGAACAAGACAAATTCAAAGATCCCCCAACAACCGTTTGATTAACGTGGTGTGGAAACAGAATCCAATGGGAACAAGACCCCTTGGACAACCAAGACTCAGGTTGAGAGATTAGATTTAGATTTAGATTTAAGAGAGGGTTACATTGCACTGCGACCATAAGGTCTATTGTGCCCCCTACCTGAGTTGCACTCGCCTATACGCGGTCTACAACTCGCCTTCCAGTTCCAGAGTTCTAATGAACTCCAGTATCTGGGTTGGCTTCAAGGAGGATACTTCCTCACTACTGCAGGTTGCTATTCCAAGGCACTGTTTGCGTTGGCTAGCAATGGCGAGGCATTCCGTCACCAGGTGATCCGGAGTTTCCTCCTCTTCCCCGCAGAATCTGCACTCGTCATCCTCTGCTAGACCTAATCTCATTAGATGCTTCTTGAGGCGACAGTGTCCTGTAAGAAATCCAGTGAGTAGGTATAGCTTGTTCTTGCTGAGATCCAAATACCTTTTGGATCTTGCAGTATCAAGGTTTTTTAGAAACTTTTTGGAATGATCCAATCCAGGGGTATCCCGCAAGAGGGTTTCTCCTACGGTTTTTTCCCTCTCCAGAAACTTCTTCTTTTAAGTGCTTTTATCTGTGCCACAGAAGGGTTCTGGGGCAGTAAATGGAGTTTGTGCTCCTTTCCTGGCAAGTGTGTTGGCCTTCTCATTGCCTTTGATTCCCGAGAGGCCGGGAACCCAGACTAAGTAGACCCTGTTGTTCTTGCCTAGCTCATTGAGCTTCCTTCGGCACTCCCATACCATTTTAGATTCAATGGTATGAGAGTTCAGTGCTTTAATTGCAGCTTGACTATCACAATGTACTGCAATGTCACATTTCTGATAGTTTCTTTCAAGGTTCACCTCCACAGATCTCTCAATTGCAAGTAATTCTGCTTGAAAGACGCTTGAGCAGCGGCCTAGCGCAAGTGAGCATTTGGTGCGATTCCCAAACACTCCAGCGCCTGTCCCCGTCGTGGTCTTAGAACCATCAGTCTACCATTTAATGGTATTCTTTTTGAGAGCTTGGGTTGTGAGCCCCCTGTCCCAATCTTCTCTGCTACTTAGCACCGTGGTGAAAGTTCTCTCGATGCTAATTTTCTTTGTCATTACATCACTGGGAAGGTTTGCTGATGGGATGTGTTTGGACAGAGAGGACCAAGATCTCTGATTCCGAATTCCCACAATGTCTGAACCTTCCCTAGATAGTCTTAGAATGGCCTCATGGGCCAATCTATCTATCACTAGATGGAAAGGTGTGAGATCTGTGATGATCTCTAGTGCCCTGGTCGGGCAAGTTCTCATGGCTTCAGTGATACAGACACAGGCTAGTCTTTGTATTCTATCGAGGGTTTTCCTCGTATTGCTCTGACTTGCCTTGCCATGCCAGGCTATTGACCCATACGATATTATCGGTCTTACAATCATGACGTACATCCATCGCAGTATTTTTGGGTTACATCCCCAAGTCTTACCAGTCAGATTTCTGCACGCCATTAAGGCCTTTATTGCTTTGCTAGCAGTAGCCTCAATGTGCTTGTTCCACAGAAGCTTGCTATCTAGTGTTAATCCCAGATATTTGACTTCAGCCTTCCAGCTTATTGTGTTCCACTTAAAGTGAGAGGTTTCATAGCTGGAAGTTTCCTTTTCCTAGTAAATGGAATAATTGTGGTCTTGGATGGGTTTATGCTAAGCCCCACTGACAAGCACCATTGCTCAATAGTTCTGAGGCCCTCCTGCAATAATTCGCATAGGGTGCTCGCGAATTTTCCTCGGACTATTAGGACTATGTCGTCGGCATAGCCTATACATGTAAAGCCAAGCTCCGTGAGTTTGTGGAGTAACTCGTCTACTACTAAGCTCCATAGGAGGGAAGATATTACTCCTCCTTGAGGTGTTCCACGAGTAGCTTTAACAGAGGTGGTATGATCACCTACTTGGGCCTCAGCTATTCTCGTCTTCAACATCTCATACATCCATTTGATAACGGTCTTGTTCACTCCTCGCCGTGTGAGTGCCTCCCTGATTGACACATGTGTGGTGTTGTCAAAAGCCCCAGATATGTCCAGGAAGGCACACATTGCGATTTCTTTATTGCTCAGAGAACTCTGAACGACCTCAGTTAGCTGATACAGCGCGGTTTCTGTTGAACGCCCCGCCCTGTATGCATGCTGACATTTATGAAGTGGTTTGTCCTTCAGAATCTCTGTTCTTATGTAGTTATCCACTACTTTCTCCATCGTTTTCAGTAGAAACGATGTTAAACAGATAGGTCGGAAAGAACGGGGATCAGTCCCATTTTTCTTCCTTATTTTCGGTATGAAGATTACTTTGGCTCTTTGCCATATGCTAGGTTTAAAGCCCCGTGCTAGGCAGCTTCTTGTAATCTTCAGGAGATGGGGAAGGATCTCCTCCATTCCTCTCTGTAGAAGTATTGGGAATATGCCATCTACTCCCGGCGATTTATAAGGTTGAAAGGTGTTGACTGCCCATTCCAACCTTTGTCTTGTGAATATCTTCTTAGCAATACTCCAATCTTCCTTGCGAGGATTCTTGGTTTGGATTGCTACGTCAATACTACTGAGGGGTTCACTTCCTGGGAAGTGTGTTTTGAGAAGTAGAGCAGATCGCTCCTCTTCTCCCTCAGTGTATGATCCGTCTGGCTTCTTTAGCGACATTAAGGGGCTGATTGCCCCTTTTGCCATGACTTTTTGCAATCTGGCTGCAGTAGGAGTCGAAGTGATCTTTTCACAAAAAGCTTGAAAGTGAAGCCTCTTGGCCTTCCTGATCTCCTTATTGTATTGTGTGAGCTTCTCGGTGTAGCCCTGCCAATTATCGTCTCTTTTGGCCCTGTTGAAGAGCCGACGAACCTCTAATCTGAGGTTTGACAGGTTTTTGTTCCACCAAGGTGCTTCCTTGCTTGGTCGAGCTTTTGAGAGTGGGCAACTTGATTGGAATGCATCCGTTATCGCCACACTGACCAGTTCGACCTCTTGATCCAGATCGCAGTGTGGGTGTTTGACCCCATTACTTTCGATCTGTTCCAAGTTTTGCTTCAGAAGGGTCTTATATTTAGACCAATCTGTATTTCTAGGGTTACGAGTTGGAGACAGTGACGTTACTTCCCCCGCAATCATAAACTCTATAATCCTATGATCGGAAAGAGAAGGTAGCTCTTGAGCTTCGACTGGAGGTATTGCAGGATTGTCTTCAGCAAAATAAGCAGATGCAATAACTATGTCTCGGTTGATGCCCCCAGTGTTGAGGTATACTAGAATTGGAACTAGGTCCCGAGTCATGAATTCTGAAACACATGTGTAATTAATGTTGTTTCTTATGATCACACAGGCACGAGGAGACTCCTGCCTCTGGTCATAGATCAATTCTGAGTCTTTAGATGCCAAACCTTTAATTTGGCCTGCTTTGCCTGTCCAGTGTTCCTGGATCAGTACAAAATCCAGTTGGGATTTCGCAAATAGCCTTGCAATCACTGCTGAAGCTCCCTTCGCGTGATGCAAGTTCACTTGCGCCACCTTGGAGAAAGGGATGAAGGTTGAGAGATAATATAATCAAAGATCTACAGACTATGAATATCAATAACTGGTTAGAATCTATGAAAAACAGAGACTAGTGGAGGTAGATCGTTGTTACAGCAAAAACCCACATAGGGTTGTAGAACTAGTAGATAGACAGAACAAGCAAGCCATGGTGATGACGTGTAAGCGTGTTTTCCGAGCATGGATTTGACATGGCAGCGCCTTTTCCATATCGTTATACAGTTTAGTGGTATCGTCAAGCTTCTAGTTCTAGATACTGAAACACCTCAGGCGTCACTAGCTCTAGGTGCAAAACTAGCCATCCGTCTGTGCATTAGCGCCTTTAGAAGATTGGCAAATTCCTCAACTCGTTTAAAATTTTCTAAATTTAACTGTGAAATTTCTTCTGTCTGTATAATAAAGTATTTTTCATATGAGCATTTCGATTAATTAAATTAATTGCTCAAGGTTTGTTATAAAATAATATAATGAAAAACAATAAAAAACCTTGGTTCACGGAAGGTATGAAAGCTAATTGCAAAGGGAAAAGAGAATCCTACTTAAAATGTAGAATCAGAAAAACTCCTGAAGAGTGCACAAACTATACAGAAATAAGGAACTGGGTGAATTCAAAAGTAAGAACCATTGAAGAGAAATACTGAGAATGATTCTCGAAGGATGTTGATCATGCTTTTTACAGTAGCCAGAAAAGATTGTGGATACATCAACGATCAACGAAATGACCTATAAATGAAAATACACAAACAAATTCAATGCAATTGGAACAATTTATAAATTTCTGAAAAAAAATACGTCCAATGGAAACTCCGCACAAGAGAAAATATATAAAGGATTACAATGGAGAATAATAAAGAATCAGGTTGAAAACGCATAACAAGAACTAAAAAACTGCAAAGCACCAGGAGAAGATACAATCGCAAGCAAACAAATAAAATATGGAGGAAATAAGCTAAATGTTCAATTAAATATAGAAGAAAAGACGGTACCACGAGAATGGAAAACAAGCACTACTTCATTTATATTTTAAAAAGGTGACAGGAAAAACCCAGTAAACTACAGAAGAATGCTACTGCCAGAAACAGTATATAAATCTTCACCGAAATTGTAGCTGAATACTTAAGAGCAATGATTCCTATAAGCGAAGAACAAGAGGGGTTTAGGAAGAACACACCGACAACAGATGCCATAATTTGCCAGATAGTGATAACAGGTCATCAGAAAATTATCTAAGTAAGGAAGGTAGCAAGCACTTCAGGCGCATTGAGAGATATAGAATGGAGGAACAAGCACCTCAGATTAGAAACCAAAACAAGAATACCTATATAAAAGATTTATATGACCAATACTTACATATGCCATCGGAAATGAAAAAAACCATTAAGATCAGTAGTAGGAAAGACAACACGACTGAGTACGAGACGACAGTGTCTGACAAAAATACGATGTCCAAAATATAGTTAGGTTGGGGACGGAATAAAGCAGGAATTGGAGTTATGTAACGAGAAAGGAAGATTCTATACTAGTAAAGATTGCAAGAGATGGAAAACCAGAAGGAAAAAGGATGACCAGGATGACTACCAAATATATGGCAAGACAGTTGGTCATCAGAATCGCAAATAAGATTAAATATTACCCAGTACACACAGGCCAGGGATATAAGGTATGTAGAAGAAGAAATCTCGTTGATACGAACCGTTCAAAAGTTATAAATTACACTAGTTTTCTAATTCTTTTGAAGCAAATAACTCACTAACGAGGCCCAGTGAATTTTTTCTTATACGAAGTTTGTACAATCATTCTTTGGGCTCCTAGTTTCTTCCTTTTCATTGCCGAAATTATCTTTCCGGACACCCTGTAGGTAAATTTATTATGGTTCTTTATTTGAAAAGTGAGAAAAGGTTTTGGCCGTCCCATTTCCGTCCTAATCTTCGATGTAAGCAGATCTCTCTGAGGATCTGTTTTATGGTGCCTTCCTATTTTGTGGCTTCCCGTTTTGAGCATCGTCCTTTTTAGGTAAAATTTTCACTGTTTTGTGACTTGGCAAATTTTTACTTATAGGTACAGGTCCCCACATGTATTTTCCTTTTGTGACTAGCTTACAGTTGCAGGTATTTTCCCCCTGTTAGTCATCTTAATAATAGTTCTAACAGTAGGAAAAACATTCATCAATCTGCCCTTTTACCCAATATAAAAATAATATTTATGTCACTGCATTTCTATGATAAATAATAATTTTTTCACGCAAAGTCCATTGTCTAATCTTTCTTCAATGAAGTTTGCATTTTATAGAGAATTATTTTCTTGTATTAAAAATGTTACGGTTCCAGAACACAATTTTTGTTCATACACTTCTAGAGTATACAATTATATTTTCTAAAATTATATCTTATGGAGGGTTTAATATTTATTTATTACTAGCTGTTTTACCCAGCACTTCTCGGGTAAATACTTTGGTTATTTGGTACGAAAACATAACATTATAAAAAGTCTTGAGTATGGAATCCTTCTACCTCAGAGCCCTACTCGCACGTAGACCACTTTCGAACACTAACCCAGATCCATCCACAGACAGGCACCAAGAGATCATGATAACTTCTCCTACATTGTATGTCTTAGAGATTTTCCGTTATGGACCCTTCAACTTGTAAGTCCCAGTCGCCCGAACAGACTCTCACAAAACAGTCCAGTGACATAATACACCAAAATATAGAGAAAAATCCACGAAAATTCAGACATAAAGCTCAGAGATACTTCTTTGGTATTACATTATGGAACCCTCCACCTAGGAGGCCCAGTCACACTTACAGCCATTACCTGATTATTCTTATAACATTCGACATACTGTAGCGTTTAACCCAGTGCTAAACGTTGTGGGGTGAGTTCACTTGCGTAAGACTCAAAAGTTCACAGATTGCTTCCAATTATTTATTTTCAAACACACGGCTTTCTGTTATAGTACAACTGTCACTACTTGTCACTTTGACTATCGCGTTCCAACTACTTTCGAGTTATGTCTCCAATTGTCTCACGGCCTTATATATCTGAATCATGATATGACATTCATCGAGAATGTTCTATGATTATCTAGACGAACATAATTAATGTTCTAGATCCTTGTCAAGGTGACAATAGCACGACAAATTGTACCTCACATACAGTTTCTGGAAGGATCGAGAACAAATCTACTACAATTTCAGAACTACACAATGAAATACACAAGCAACACTACTGCAAACAAGGTAGCAGAATGAATACAAACTAAGAGAAATAATAACAGTAAGTACACGATAAACTACCCACGTAACAATACAATAGACAATAGACTTTCAGGTACAAAACCCACCACAAATGAGACCCACGGGCACTGAAATTATGACAGTATTTTTACTTAAGGGGCCTCGCTACCAGCTGATCGTCTCGAAGTGTACCTCTTCAAATTCCCGAGGGGACGTAAGAGGGCTGAATCTGCTGTTAAGCACATGAAATAACACTAGACCGGGGATATTGTTGTGTATTACGGTAGATACCACTCAATAACGGCCAGCGATTTGGAACGTATTTCCTATACCATTGACCAACAAGGATGATATATGGATATAATCCAGTGGTGTGTCTCATACAGTTAAAATATTATTAGAGCCGTATTCATAGAGCTTCCTAAAAGAATGAAGATTCCTTGTTCTTATTCCTGGTTTCATAAACATTCCGTCATCAAATAAGGAACCTAATTCGCTCTAAGAAGGAGATAAGTCTCAAGGAAGCACTCGAGGATCCTTAAGGAAGCCAACCTAACCTCAAACCAGAGAGAAGATATAATAATAAAACAAATTCTCTCTGATTATAATCTCTAAACAGACCGTTTTGAACTTGTGAAAAAAATAGTTTCAACACATGTTCAGATACCATATTATGCTGTGCCCGTAAGGAAAAATTAAAATATATAGGTATTATGATCGTACCTAATATTTATATTCGGTAAAGATTCTTTCAATGGATTTCGGAAACTTTTATAGTTACAAAGTGAGAAGGGTTAGGTATCTCAAAATCAATCAAATTAAATAACGTTGTTGACATAAGAAATTAATGCTTTTCGAGAATTGAAATTTTTATCAAAAGCATGAACTATAAAATTCAAAATTGTATGATAAAATGTTTAGAATTTTATTTTAGAAATTAACTTTTCTTTATTATTCTCGTGTTGAATACCTTACAAATACTATTAAACATTAATGTATATACTCTATAAATATTATTGAAAATGAATGAATAAATATTACAAATAAATTAAAAAAACAGCAGACCCATGACGTTCACACTACGAACTTCCCAGTACCTACCTATATCCTTTATTGCAAAAATAATACTTGAAATCGTACGAATTAATGAAAGTTAATATAATTGCATTTCCATCTTGGACATTTTCCTTTAGCTTTTTAGTTTCTAAGGTCGCCATTTGAAACTAAAAGGTCAATCATACTAATTATCTAGAGTTTTCTTAGTTAGTCAACGACTGATTTTTGTACGGAGTTTAGTTACGCTACTAAAAAATATAATTTTTGAAATTTGACAAAAAACATTTCTAGTCCTTGAGATAATGTAAGAAACTTCTTACATACACCTTTTCATACTTATACATAAAAACGGACACATAGACATTTTCCTGAGAACTATTTTACATGACTCTGAGTAAACATAAAATTTGGAGGTTTTTAGTTACAATTTCCGAAAATCGGCTCCCAACCTTCTATTGGGATGTTAATTCTAGTTAGGTCGGTAATATCTATGACTAAATACGGCATTTTAATAGCTTAAACTTTTTTAAATTTATATATTTTTATCTGATAATTTATGCTTATGCTCTTATGATGAGAATTACAATATTCAAAATTCATTTCACTTCAAATTATTCAACTGTCTATACTTCGAGAAAGAAGCACTTCTTTCGTCAAATTTTATAGCTACATTCTCTAAATATAAAAAAAACGTTTTCGAGCACAAATATATTTAGGTATAATAAAAAAGTCAATTATTTCATTTAACTGTATAATATAATAAACAAAAATACATTTTATCCAATTATTATAGAGCTCTAAGATTTATATTTGAATTGTATATAATTTCGACTGAAAATTACGAGAAGAATAAAACATGTTGATAATTGGTTTTCAGTATTTTATTAGAAATATTTAATTTAATTTATAATCCTACAAAAACTGAAGACACCGAATTCTAACACAATACATGTACTAAAAATCGTCAATTTCATTTCCAGAGAATCTCATTTTTCGAAAACTGAAAATCTGTCAGGAACCAAAACCAATTATTATGTTATAATAGCTAAACATGGGAGGTTCAATTTTTTTTTTGTTTTCTACCATCCACACAATAAAGTAACAAACATTTGTTTTGTATCGTGAAGTTGGCCTTGTATCATGGTATCAGATTTTCGTGTGACTAATACGTACACTTCTAATTTGTTTAGAGTGTTCAACTAGTTCTGTTAGCATACTGTATTAACAACCCTCCAACTTTGGATGAATTTTATTTTCTCAGAATCCTTCATCCTTATAGGTCTGCCAAGAAACAAATATATTACTGAAACTATTATGACCATATGTGGGAGGTTGAAATGTCATTTACCTTTTCTACGATCATACTTATCAGAGAACTATTAACAAATCATCATGCCTCTCCAAATTTTCAAATTGACTCGATGCACTAAAAGCTATACAAAATACTTATACACACTGAAAACTTCAACCAACACAATATTTTTTTCTATAATGTTTATATATTTATTATGGATATATTCATATATTATAAACATAAACTTTTGGATTTGAAATCTAGTGTCCATGATGGGCTAGAAACGAAATATTACGTTAAAATTCCTAATCCGGTCTAACTCTCTGCATTAAAAATGAAAAGATATTCCAGAAAATACAATTAATGACCTATGAAATTAGGTTAGATGCATATTACTAAAGTACAGTTGTCCAGTTCTGAGAAATAATTAAGGATACCTGCAGGCTCTCCAAAACCATTTTATCTTTGTTATCACATTTCAATTCATCTATCTTCATTATCATTCATTATCTGATTTTTCCTTCATAATATTTCTCGCAAACCGCAAACCATTTAACTTTTTATATTATCTTGACATGTTCAAAACTTTGTCATGTCATACTAGTATTTTAGAACGATAACTTTATCAAAGAACTTCTACATTAACACTGAAATAACCATATTTTCTTTAAATTGATCGAGATTTCTATATTCATTATGAAAAATATGCACTTATACCAAAATGTACTTACTTTCTGACCCTTCTCTTCTTCCCAAATTTGGATTTGCTAGGAGAAGTAGAATTACTTCTATAGCGTAGTTTTTTATAATTCAGAACTCACAACACAATACGAATCTAATAAATTACTTAACTGCTCAACAACGAAGCGAAAATGATACGCCTCTGAATTGCCTACGCTTTGAACTCTTGGGTGGTGCTTAGAACTATAATGGCAGAGGGGAGCAGATAGAGGGATAATTAATTAGAGAAGAACTCTTTTATCCTTATAGTTAGAGACATTTTGTGTTGAGCAAATATTTTCTTTTTTTTCAAAAAATTCATAATAACAATGTTTTTTTCTTGAAATTTATATTTTCTAATTTTTCACCCGCCCTTTATCTTGGGCGTCTAAGGAAGTGTTCCAAATTTCATATCGCTATGATAGTTCGTTTCGGAGAAATAAGGGAACTGCTATATCACAAAAATTTTGATTGGGATGTCTCGAACAGTGAAAGCCAATACTGCACCTAGATACAGACGTTCAGTTTTATATATTATATCGATTGTAGGATTTATTTCATGCTAGTCAAAAAACGGGAGATTATCTGGGGACCTCTCCAGGTAAACATTTCCATATTAAATATGAATATGGATTGATGATTTCATCTATAAAATTCTTGTAATTATTTCTAATGTACGAAATCCTCAGGACATGAATTTCACTCGCATTTTTTTTCTGTTTAAAATTATGTATTAATGAAAGGAATGATGTTTGTTATGTTAATTATTGTAAAATCTCTTAGCATGACACAATTATACAAGTGGTTTCTTTTTCAGAATTCAGAAGATGGGAATTCCACTACCTCCGTGTTAACATTCGTTCCATCCCGGCTCGACAATGACCGATCTCTCACGTGCCGAGCTTCTAATCATCTGGTCCAGAATGGCGTGGAAGAGCACACCGTGAAATTGAACGTTTTCTGTAAGTTTCTTTGGCATCGATAGTTGGAAAAAAAATACCTACACTCTTAATTATTTGGTAGGTCTGGAAGTAGTGTTTCTTTGATAGCTGTAATTATCTCCAATCCTGGCACGTTAGTTATTCGAATGCTCCATCAGTGCAAATCGTATCATCTCTCTCACCGTTTGAACCAATCTTTTACTCTCTCATCTAATGGGTAGTCTATAAAAAATCTGTTTCTTTAGCAGTATTATTCTTACAGAATAAATTAAATCTAATTTACGAAATAACTCTTTCAATTTTAAGTGGATGGATTAAATTTTACATGGCTAATGGAAGAAAGTTATTTAGTTTCAATCAAGAATTATTTTTTAAAAAGAACGGTGAGCACTTACTGGAATATTTTCGGAATATATTATCACACAATTAAAAATATCCAAAAGTTCAAAAATAGAACTGAGTAAATAGAAATAAACTTATGAATGCTATTATTCAATAGTCTCCTTGAAACCTAGAAAAAAATCTATTGGCAATAAAAATACCTCTGTTATTTGATCAAGGCGGCCGCGGACTCGTGGGGGGGGCCATACACGATATAGGATAATCCAGTGACTCTACTCACTCAATCAGTGTTTTGCCAAAATATGAATTTTATTCAAGTGCTACTTAGATACGAGTATATGCACATTTAACAAAAGCAGCGTAGTCTGTAATCCGGATCGTGAGGACTCAGAAATCAGAAAGTTCTTGCACTGTTAGTTTAAATCTTGTGATTTTTCTTTTTTATTTGTGATGGATTTTTAAAAACGGCAATGTATATTTTGTCGTCTAAGAAATTATTTATGATCGGAGAACATGAAGTATGATTACGTTAGTTAATATAAATGATTTGATAATACAGGTCATTTTCTAGCTAATTATAACTAGGACATATCAACAGAGAACTTTCAACAGATTCAACAACTGTTAGCGTATTGTGGTCATTGCAACAAGTACTAATTAATAACCAATATAATACAGCAGATCGGTCATTCAGACATACAGTATCTTAACAAAAAGCAAACGTACTTTAGGACGTAGTTGAGTACGGCCCTAAAATTATAATTTTCAAATTTTCCACGGGATTCCACTGATATTTGGTAGGCAAACATTATTAAATAGAGCAACTAAACCTATATTAAAAATAATCATATATATCCATTTTTTCTACACCAACATATAAAAAGGAATTTAGGTAGGTACTTATAAAATTTTGATCAAGCCGTTTATTGCCTTTGATAAGAATTCATTTCTCTTGTAGTGATGCAAAATTTGTATATTATTTGTGTATCAATGCAGTTCAAAAAAATAACTCGATAATATTTAAATTAAATGAGGGATACATGGAATTTAATTAATTATGAGAGGAATCGTCCAAATAGTAACAAAATTGACACCTCCTTAGGAGCAAACGATTTCAACAGTTTTTATGGCCATATCGCGGAGAAAATCAAAAGATCCTTGCCTGTGACGAATATTAATTTTTCAGAACTGTTTGCAAATATACCAACAATTCGTGATTCATTTTTTTGCAACCTATTCTTGAAGATGAAGTACTCGCGGCGGTGAAGTCTTTGAAAGACACCCGCGTCACAGACACCTTTGACATAAATACAAAAATACTGAAAAGTACTATAGATTTGATAGTGGTTCTGTTGACAAATCTTTGCTTGTAGGTATGCTTGTATTGGTGCAGGTGTCTTTCCAGAAATATAGAAACACAGTAAAGTGATCCCAATACATAAGATTGGTGGTTTTTATCTACCAGATAATTTTAGACCTATTTCTCTTATTCCGTTTTTGGGAAAAATATTCGAATTCGTTTTGAAATCTCGGTTATCCGTCTACTTTGAGAAATTCAAATTGCTGCATGAAAACCAATTTGGATTCCGGAAAAACACATCCACCATAAAAGCGATAGCTATGGCAGTCGAGAACATATTAGAGGGCTTCGAAGAAAGTAGGCAATCTGCTATAACATTATTTGACTTAACAAAAGCATGACTGTGTGAATCACGGTTTGCTATTAGAAAAATTAACTCTATACGGTGTTAAGAGGTGTTCCCTTAGCACTTTTCGATTCGTATTTCAAGAACAAAAAACAATCAGTATGTTTCAATGGTATCACTTCAGAAACAATGATAATGGAACATGGAGTACCGCAGGGTTCTGTCTGGGGACCCCTATTATTCATAATATACGTAAATGATCTATTTCACTATTTGGCTATATCAACATGTATCATGTTAGCAGACGATACCACTTTATTTTATCAAAATATAAACGAGAAAACAAAAAAATGAAACAGCTGGAGAAAATGCCGAATATTGGTTTGGAGCAAACAGTTTGAAACTTAACGGAAACAAAACAAATCATATGACTTTCTCCACACAAGCAACAGAAACCAACAAACTCACAAAACTCCTAGGAATCTTTTTTGACTCCTCTCTAAATTGATCGGGTCAAATCGAGAAGATTTGCTCTAAACTTTCCAGTTCAATTTTCATTTTGAGACAAATGAAAACTGTACTCAGTAACAGACACGCTGTTGGGCATCTATTAAGCTTTCTGTCACTCACACATTTGTTATGGGACAATTCTATGGGGTAATGCATCTGACTCTCTCAAAGTATTCAAGCTTCAAAAAAGCTATCTGAATCGTAGCAAATGCCGGCCTCAGAGAACATTGTAAACTTTTATTCCTCCATATGTATCTGTCTGAGCACGGGTTCTACTATACTTAGGAGTATATGGACACACCTACAGAGTTATGCAAATCCGTCAAAAAATTGAGAAAAATGAAATACATGCTACAATTCTACATTGAATAACTGCTACTTGAAAATTGCCAATCCTAGACATCGTCTGACCTGCTACATACAAATTATTGTAAACTTAGTCAATAAAACTATGTCTATGTCTAATTATCTAAATCCCACCAGATAGGTATTATTTAAATTCACTTGAGAATTCTTATTATTCTTACTTTTATTTGTTTTATAAATTCCCATACATTCTAAGGAAACCAAGAAATTATGTGTTGCAGAGATAATCAGACAAACAGAATTTATTAATTAAAAAATCTTTATGGCTATGCGAATATTGAACCATTCTTATGACATGATTTATAATCTTGCAATAATTTAAAATTGAAACTGCAAATATAAAATAATTAAAAATAGTTCTATAATCCGCATATTTTCCGAAGCTACTATGAACGAATGCCGCATTGTTACAGCTCAGATACTTACTTGTAGATCTGTACCTACCAGTATTTAACAATGTCTCTCTACTCAATATCAAAATTTATAAACAATTTTTTCACGTGAAACTTCTTTGGTGGCGGTCTGATATTTGACGAGAATGGAGAGTAAATTGGAAAAAATGTAACGGCTATAGGTACTTATGTGTTCTATTGGGCAGCAGCTGGTGATTGCCGTTGAGAGACGCTAGGAACTCATAAGTACCTATAGCCATTTCTGGTCGCCTGATAGCCGAATGTTGAATTATTCTACAAAATACTCATTTTCGACGGTAGCGCTCTCGTCACTTGGTTAACGAAGCCCACTCGGGTTTTGCCTCAAATTTACTATACGATGTACACTTCTATGTAGTATCTATCTTCTTTGGTTTTGGGTATCCGCGTTTTCCATTTGTGCGGTCCTTCGTCTTGAACCCAACTCATAAACTAAGTCAAGTCAAGTTCAAGTTGCTTGAAGCGGGAATAGTTTAGGAAGCGTCGTACGAGCACGAGAGAGAGTCATGTATTTCGATGGCTTTGGAGTTGGAAGTTGGTAGGGAGTTAAGGGAAGGTGTGTTAGTACGCGTGATGTTGATTAGGTGTATGTTCCATACTTCTGACATGTTGTACAAATATCTCCTGTGTGCATGGATATATATTGATGGTATTTTTGATGGGTATGGGTGTTCTGTGGTGGAGTAGTGAAGTTTTAAGTGCGACTGAGCCTCATTAGGTGAGGGTTCCGCACCTGACACTCTTATATATGCTTCAATTAGATGTTGTTTTTGTGCAAGTCATAGGTGGTGGGAATGGTTATGGGTCGAAGTTATGGTTGTGTTTAAGTGCGACTGGGGCTCATTGGTTGTCGGTTCCATACCTATACCCCTTTGAGCCCCGGAAATGCCTGATATTGGGACTTGCGTTATGGATGCGGTTAGGGAAAATTTAATATGGTGTACATTTGGGACCCCATTTCAAGCCCAAGCGTCAAAGTAATTTAGTCTATGTTTGGGTGTATATGTATGTATTGATTTGATATTCCTAAATTACATTATTTTTTTACACTGAACCTCTATCTGTCTTCGTAATACTTTTAGTTTAATTATGCTCTTTGATCAAATAGCTACCAAATATAAAGATCATTCATAAATATTTAGGTTTATCAACTAAATCTAGATACTTCCTAACTTATTACGTTATCACGAGAAATATAAATAGTGACATTCATTCTAAATTTACGAATGTAAGTATTTTTATAATAGATATTATTATGTTGTTGTTGAAATGATCTTTTAACGATTTGTAGTTTGCCCTGAAGAAGATCAAAAACATTCGTCTTAACTCAAAGTATACAAAATCAATGTATATATTTATGTATATGGGGTTGTCCATTAAGCGCGCGGTGGTCTCTAGCGATCTTACCGTTGAAATAGGAGAAAAATGTTTCAAACGAAAAGTTCTTCTTTTCGAGTGTTCTTTCTGCGAAAAATAATTTCAAATATGGCGGATTTCTGGATATACCGGAAGTAAACATCATCTTCCTTATTTTAAATCGAACATGTATATTTTAACGTTTTTGAATTCGGCATGGATTTTAAGATCCAGTTTGTTAAACATAGTCTACGGAGACTACATTTGGAGTTATTCGGTAAAATGACGTTTGTACTACTTCGCAAAAGTCGTAATATCTCGGAAACTACACGATCGAAACATGAGGATTTCACTGTTGAAAAGAACGAAAAACCTACTTATGTTTCATCATCTAGAATCTTGGTGATCTGTTTCCAAGATCCTGGATTGGATGACATGGACCTGTTGCCTGGCCACTAAGGTCACCAGATCTAACAAAACTGGATTTCTTTTACAAATTTAATATTTGATTACAGCAAAGTGTTAGGCAATTTTAATACTTAATAAAATAAATCTGTACCAATAAAATATCTGCCATACTTTGTTTCCTTCTAGTTTTCCACCAAATAAGCCCTGTTGCCTACTGCATATTTGGAGTTTACTCTTTAAGAATCGATTTCATTTGTAAAATCGACCGTTAACAAAAGCATTAGGGTTTCATAAATGAATTGATACTAGCACCACCTGAGCAGATTATTTCAAAATTAAATAACATATTATTATTTTACCTTATTCAGCACCCAATGGTCCATTATTCTTTAGACATAAACAAAGATGCCAAAACATCTCTTTCCTTTTCCCTCACATGGACCACGCACGCATCCGCAAGGCATACGAAGATCCGCACAAAGAGAAGAGACCAATCAGGATACGTCCTGTAGTTTATTTTTTCATAATCTGACAGGAACCTAACACTTTTCCGCTATAAAAAAGTATTCTATGTACTAATCTAATTCGTTCACCCGTTTTTGCTTGATTGAGTAACTAATATCCAAACATTTCCACATTTATAATATTAGTATGGATAGTATAGGTAATATCAGTTTTCAGTCTGTTATACAAACACCATCAATAAATTTGTGGAGCTTTGGAATTAAGTTATTGTTCTCTTTGTTAATATTCTTATTCAGGATATTATAAGGTAATTATTAATTATTGAGTTTTATAAATTACCGCCAATTTATTTTGACAACTAGGTATATAGAATTCATTTATTTTATTCATTTCCATTGGTTTCTAGGCTCACGCTTTCATATATCGAGGGTCATAGTGCCCTGCCTTCTGTGCTTCACATCAGTTTCAACAGATTTGGATCCGTTCAAAGCAATTTTTTTGTTTTAATCTGAAAGTTATTTTCAGTGAATCACAATTACAATAAGTTAAATGTTTATTCATGTTCTTCATATATCCTTTTATTGTATTGAACATAAATAGTAACTTCTACACAAACACTCGCTTTTAATGTAAATTGCGTCTCAATTCAAGCAGTGTAAAAAGCAATTTCTCTTTCGTTATATGTTCTCATAGAAGATATTTTTTTCTTCGGTCCATTGAAGTTTTTCCATCTACTACACAACTTGTACCTAATGGCTGGTCCAATTTTTGTCCATAATCGGCCATATAAAATCAAACCACGGAAAAGTAGAATGCGAGATAATCTGTGGAAAGAGGATTGAAAGCTTTTGTGTTTTCAGATGTGCCCATTCTCCACCTGTCTCTCGGATCCAACCTGAATCCGGACGACATCGAGGAGGGAGATGATGTTTACTTTGAATGCAAAGTGAACGCGAACCCTTGGGCATACAAAGTACTGTGGAAGCACAACGTAAGTTGTTTATGTTTATTTTGCCTGGTGTATTTTGATGCCTCGCCAATATGTGGGGAGAACAGGCCTGTTACGGATACCTGAAATAGTTTAACAGCTTTTTAGTTTTCTTGAAGATGAATATGCATAATGTAAAACAAATGATCCATTCAAGTTCTATGTATCATGCAAAAGACGATTTTGAAATACCTATTTCACAATAAATACGGTAATGTGTTCAAACTAATTTGTTTTATGCAAACAATAAAAATAAAAGTGCGCTAAAACTAGTTCATCAGAGCACTTTTTCTTTCCTACGCTACTATAGTAGCTGTATCGGGAAAGTATTGTAATCGTGTGAAATTTTCGGTATCGCGATTTTTACAAATGTTGACGTTTCAGAGTTTTCTAAGTCTAATAAACATATTTTCAGCCATTCTGTCTGTCTGTCTGTCTGTCCGTCTGTCTGTCTGTCTGTGACAGCATTCTCTCGAGAACGGATCGGTGTATTTTGTTGCTTTTTTTATTATGTTTGGTACCTCGCCGGTGGCACTGAATGAGAATCCTGTATACACTGGGTGTTGAGCTATAGCCAAAAAACGTGATTTGCTCAAGACTATAGCGCGAAAACGGCTCTAACGATTTTGATTAAACTTGCTTAAAGTATCCTTCTGAGAGCCCTTTACCACCCACATACGGCGCCATCTATGAGAAAAAGCACAAAAAAAGTTATGCTTGAATAAAATTCCATATTTTCCACATGTTCCTTCAGATTCCAGCTAAACGTTCCATCTTGCGAAAAAATGTTACATGACCATTGTTGTTTGTCTTGACATGCTGAGAAAAATGAGTGGCAGCAAGATTTGATCAGAGGATTTTTACTTTCCCACCGCTATTATCGTCGCTATGTAAGGAAAGTAGGTATTGTAATAGAGTAAAATTTTTCGTTCACTGGAATTTGCCTGCGAGCGATAGGAAAGTCGTGTGAGTAGACACACCAGATTTTTTTATACATAAAATTGACATTCTGTGTAAAATTCAACTACCCTACCTTCGGTTAAATCAGTATATAATAACTGCTGGACAAATCAAATATTACATTCAGCATTGGAGCCGTTTCAGATTATAAACTGCATAAACAATCTACCAGTTTTTGGGTCTAACAATATTCTCAATTCAGGCCAGATAAGCACAACATAGCTGTCGTCAACATTATTCATTATAAATCCAAATAGAAATATCTGCTTGTTCAACAAACGATTACTAGGACGTTAGTCATGACTAGGACGTTAAATGCGACATTGGTAGCATGTAGATTAACTTATCAGACCATACCAGACAGTTTTGAAATTTACTCGGTGAATTGTTACAAAGTCAAACACTTAAAAGTACTATTGCGACATCGAATATGGGTAACATATTAATTCCCCCGCAAGTCGACTGAGATTTACAGATTAAAATTGGAATTCTTCGTAATAATTATTTTCTCTGTGTGTTGTAGTTATTTTAAGTAATTCTTCAATGTTTCTTATTAGAAGAAAGATTAAGTCGCTTGAAAATGAATCTGTTCCATAAATAGTCTTCAGATTTGAAACAACTACTTTGAAATGACTGTATTCTTTAATTTTATATTACCAGCATTCAAATTATGGGACAAATGGCTTGAATATCCTGTATTTCGCCTAAATAGAAACAATTCTAATAGATACTTCTGGAAACAGAGGAAGGTATTGGAACATTGAAAATTCAATCAACGACAACTAAACTTTTTATCGGAAGATTGAAAATATGAAAAACATATTTTTTCTATACCTACCTATAACGGTGATATTGACCCTGTACAGTATACATAAAATTTCTCCAAATATAACTAATAACAGAGCTCCTCAGCTATGACCATAATTTAATTGTATTGAAAATCAGAAACACGGTCAGTGGACTCAAGCGATCAAAGGATAAGAATGTTTTTTTTTATTTTTCTAGAGAGCCTTCATGGCTCGATGATATTGAGCACATTTATAAACTGCTTGTTGGCGAGTTTTGAAAGTCGGCGAGTTAGCTGATGAGCTAGTCGGGATGACACTCGCTCATTAGCCATATAGCGAACTAGCTGTCGAGATGGATGCTGGATGAAGGATGTTTTTATTATTATTTGTCATTTGCCGAAATTTTCTTGGTGTTTTGAGAGAAAAATACAATGGCACGTAATATAATAAAATCGGCTTTCTAAATCCCGGATTCCTTAAGTCGAAAAATATATTTCAGGAACAGGGAAATCACCACTTTCTAGATAACGTAGCGTTATTTCTAGTTTAATGGTTACTGGCATTTCTATTCTTACTTTACTCTCCGCTCTTAGGGTTCCGTAAAAAAATTATGAAAACGGGACCCTATTACTGAGACTGCTGTCCGTCCGTCTGTCAGCGTGCTCTCTGATGAACCGTAATAGGTAGAGAGCTGAAATTGTTAGAAATTGTGTATATCTGTTGCTGCTACGATAACAAATCTTAAGTCGTCCGTTCTTACAGCGGACTGTATCTTATGGGCCGTAATAGGTAAACATTTGAAAATATCAGAGAACGTATATTTCTTTTTTCAATATAACAACAAATACTAAATCCGTCCGTTCGCCCGTTCGTCTTTCAACGGGCTGTATCTCATGGACAGTAATAGGTAGATAGTGGAGTTCGACATGCACTTAACTGCATTTTTATTTGGATGATTCTACCATCTGCAGTAAATCATGAAAATGTGTACAGTCTAATATTAAAATATTTCGGTAAGCTCATCTTTCAACTCTCTTGTTTCATCCATGGTTTTATCCACACTTTTCTCTTCTGGTAAACTTTTTTTTTAAATTATCTAAAACAATGACTCCTGCACGTACTACTTTGACATTTTGTAGACAATCAAAAAAGCAATTAGATAGCTCCCTAGCAACTATGACGATGAAGGGCTAGTTTACTAACAACAATTCCACTCGCTAGAAAATAGCTTCAAATTTCAGATAAGTCATCCATAGCAGAATCACAGCAAAACAAGGTGAATACTTGAGTACCTACTTTGAAGCATGATAGATACACATACAGTGTGAAGAGCTAAACTGATGAAATTTTATATACCCATTATGCAGCATATTTATTAATTGTTAATTAGAGAGGATCCATCAATATGATCACCTGATCTTAAACAATTATACTTATTTTTATGGGGATAATTGAAAAGTATCGCATACGAAACCAATTTAGTTGATTGAGCTGACTAAAGCAGAATAACGCTTGCTAATAAAACGAACACGTTTCTTATTTTTTGTCATTTTTATTGTTGCTCAGACCTAAACCCAATTACATATTAAGTTTATGTTGTATTAAAGCAACTGTTATTATTATGATAATTTGAATTTTTAATGTTTTGTTTTTCAATAAGCCCCTAAGGGCCGATCTCATAATCAAATTTAATCTCCTATTAATTTTAATCCTAGATTAAAATTTTCATATTTTTTTTGCTTGGACACATAATTTAAAGTTATATTAAAATAACGAAAGATAAGGTGACTGACGTTATTGAAAAATGCACTAATTTTATTCCGTCATCGAGATATGAGTTAAACAAATTGATGAATTAACTGATCTCCCATTGAGGATTCATTATGAAATCGGCCCTAATTCTATGAAATTGGGAGTTGCAACAGAATCTAACATTTGAATATATATTTTTTTGTTGCCGAATATAATATGATCTAATATTGGAGTGTTTCAGGATTTTCATATAAATATGCACATACATATAAAATTCTCAAAATATATACATTAAAAATGGATCGCCGAAACACGTGAAAAGTAAAATCGATAAGGACAATTTTTAAACAAAAATTTGCTCCGGTCCTTTCAACCATTTGCCCCCAGGGGCAAAATAATTAAAAGGACCTTTCCAATTCCTTGATACTTCTTACTGCTTAAAGTTTTTATGAGTGTAGCTCCTGGGTGCAGGGGGTTGAAAGGGGCGAAGCAAACATGTTTAAAATATTTTAGCGATTTATTTTTTAACATTTCAAGAAACCCGAGTTGGGAAGTTTAGAAATGAACAATCTATGTATTCATAGGTTTTCCACGCTGTAAGTACATAATAATCAGAGCCTTACCAACACAATTACATATCTGATAAATGTAGTAAGAAAATATTTATATTTGAAATAACTCGTGCTTCTAGTATATCATTTCTCCAATATTCAACATCTTTTGGTGTAGCTCAGTCGACTAAGCGTGAAACTTGTAAGCTCGAGATCCTTGGCTTGATCTCCAATGCAGCTTTTGCTTTGTTTTTTATCTTCATATAATAACAATTATTTGAGTAATAAATATAACAGTTAGGCATAAATATAACAATCAAAGTGATGGTGACTGGTGAAAAAACTGTTTAATGTTGAAATATTGTACCTACATATAGGTATATTTATATCATTATCTTGTAATACTAAGAACGCGTTGGGGGCAAACACATTTTCTCAATAACAGATCTAATTTCCTCTTCCGTCTTTGCGCAAATGTAAAATACTCATACTGTGATATGACTCTACGCTCACAACCTCTTGTAGGTATCTCGCTGTTGTGCAAAGATCACAAAAATCTCTTTTAACTAAATCATAATCAACATAATAAAATATAACAATTACTTATCCATGTATTTCGTCTCTAACCAAATAAACTAATCAATTTATAAATGTTCAAGCACAACTTTTCTGTAAAATATCTTCTACGTCAAGAAAATTAATAAACTAAACTCGTGTAATATCATAAAATATCATAACTTATTCAACTATTTCATCTTTACTCAGAAAAAAGAATCAACGCAATCAATTCTTAATAAATTTTCATTCATAATATTTCTCTAAACTCTCTTATTCTTGGCTCCTTTCTCTCAGTTCAGGTAGCACTAAACCAATATACTGAAATGAAAGCCTAAAGCAATAGCAAATATAGCTTTTATTGTTTAAAATGTTACCGATTTCAGTATATTAATGAAAAGAATAAAATATTTTTTGTCAATGATTCCATTTAGGTATTATTTTTTGATTTTTCAGTTCAATCTTAACTGCAAAAAAAAGCAGGAACAAGCAAGCTGTAATCAAAAACAATCAGATGGTTATGTACTTCTCTAAGCTATACTAATAATATGCTTTATTACCATTTGGAAAATTGTTTCAAATGAAGCAATGATATTAATAGAATTCAAAAATCTGCTTTATTTTAATAAAGAAATTATAACGCAGAGTTAAGTAAAGAAAATTTTCTTTTCAAATGGTAAGATTGGTGAATGAGAAAATTAGTTTGCCCACGTTGCATTCATAGTAAAAATTTCGATCAGTGGACGATTCTTTCTTTGAGCGTATATACCTTAAGATTTCTTTATAAAGCAAGATAAGTTTCTAGTAATGCAATTTACATAATCTTCTAATGATTTAGCGAAAAAACGACTGCAAAGATTATGGTCCGTATCTAATGCTTATCCTCCATTGTAATTTGAATGCAATATTCGAGCTGCTCGAGCATCTGTCGTCGTTATAATTCTCGTCTACTCTGGCAATTTGACGTAATTTAAGTGCAAAAGTCTTTAACTAATTACATCCAAGGAATTGAGATTTCATCAAGTCCTCATTTATACCGACCATATTCTAAAGCTGCCTCAAAATGTGCCTTCAAAATTAAGTTAATTAAAAGTGTGACAGTGGCTGTGTGGCGAATGAACAGCGGCCTCCCTATAAGTTGAAATGCTGCTGTTTATATACAAGTGTATTTATTCATTTTAAAAAGTGCCATGGCTTGATGAGTTCTTTAAGAAATCGCTTAATTTTTATATTCCTCTTAAGATACTTATATACTTTTATTTGTACAGGACATAATATTTTTGTTTCGTGGGAATAGATATGTGAATTTAATTTTGAATGAATAAACAGAGAGTTTACAACATTATACGGTAGAGTTGAGTTATGATTTCTAAAAAACTTGTAAAACTCAAGTAAGCCATATCTCAATTATTATTGCATATCGCATCTCTGTACTGCCACAAATTTGAATTATATCAGCGTTTACCGTTTGTTGCGTTTACCATCCTTTGTGTTTATATTTGCGTAAAACAAATGGGAGTAGCTATTTGCATACGTTGTTATTAATGTTTCAAAATTACTCCTACATGCATTTTGGAGTTGTTTTATAGTATGGACAGGCAGTATGCAAAGTTTTCCACCAGTTTTATAATGTATGATTTTGAAAAATGTTATTTTAAAAGCTTAACTTATGGCTGGATGTAATGGTAGCGGTTGCAAATGCATCATTGCTGTACATGTTATTGTGTATAAATAATAATAAACCATAAAAATGTAGGTACTACTTCCGACGTAGAAGTTTGACAATCCTACATTCTGGTATCCATTTAAACAAATTAGTGTGGATAAATAACTTAATATAGTCGCCTTCCACTTAACGAGGCGGTTGATAATTTCTGAATCAAATCACTAGCATCAGAGGTTCCAAACAATTATGTAATGTAATAACAAGTTTGGCGCATTGGAACATCAGATTTTCTGTAGGGTTTAATAAAATATGTTAAAGATCCTACTTCAAACTTACAAGCACCTAATGACAGATTGGCAACGAATAACCATATTTTTAACATTAACTGACAGATCTGTCAAAATATGACTGAAATTATTTCAAGATGACAGTGACATATTAAAAAAACTATTGTTTGCAACAGGACATTTTTGTAGCCTCTTGATTTCTTATGTTTGTCTCTCTCTTATTCATCAAACACGGATATCCTATCATTTTTAAATTACGGCTGTCGTTGTGACGTTATTTGTTCCATGATTCGAGTAACATAACACGGATTAGTTTGTCGTAGATAAATTCATTTTCCGCCTCGTTAAGTGGAAGGCGACTATACCAGGTATGAATGCAATAAGCAAGTGAATATGAAACAATAGGTTTAAACGAAAGAGTTTGAACCATATCTCCATCCTAGTCATATAGTCACATATAGTGCCCATTTATTGAGTATGTGCATGGCAAGGTTGCTGCAGCATTTCGGGACCCGTGGATTGTTGGACAGCTAGAAAAAGCTTAAGCTTGTATTCTTAAATTTGATCCACTATATTGTCCAGTTCAATATGACGTTTTAAAAATATGCTGACAGTTGTTTTTTGACTATTTAGATATACCAGAATTTCTAATCTTTGCCAGAATGATGACGTTCCTTTGTACTTGTCAGTGCACTGGATTTTATTTAGGAACACGCTCTAAGCCATTTCCTTCTGATTCCAATTAACATCCAGTTATAAACTCAAAGAAATATATCACATGGTCAATATTTGCAATTTGAAATATCAATTGATAAACATATTATACTAAGAAAATAATTTGAAAGCATTTAACATAATATAATCTTTCTCAAGTTGAACTGCGAAGAAAATAGATTAGTTTAAAAATATAACTGATAGTTCAACTTTTGCACACACATAAAATCTTTAAGATCTCTATGAATTGTCTCTATAAATCAATGTTTTATCATGCAATAATCTAATGAGAATATTTTCACTATCAATATAATTAGGATATAATATCTATTCCTTGTATCTATATATATGTATGCCACATCGCTCTCTTAATACTTCTATCAAAGTTATTGATTGAGATTACTTCCGTTCCCCGCTAATGATGAAAAATAACAAAAATGGTTAAAATTATTAGTTTCTCTGATGAAACAAGAGTGTGGAAGTCGCCATTTATTTACAAAATGTTTAACCGACATTCATGTTAGCAACATTATTATAATACGTATAACCCCGCCTATATTTTATTAGTATCCAGAGATGGCACTCTCTGAGCTTGACTTTTTGCGGGCGTTTATGCGAGATATCAGATTTTATAGAGTTCTAAATATTTAAAAAAATTGCTTTAGTTTCAGGTATTATTAAAAATAAATCAAACTGCAATGTAATCAAGATGATTATATATTAGCATTTTTTCTGGTAAATAACCAGATTATGCTAACTGTGCCAACAAAAACTACTGCGAGGGCTTCCGCCATTGAATAACGTCAACAACTGTTAGGCCAAAACGTACAATTTATTGCATTGTCGCAGTATTTCATAATAATAATAATAATAATAATAATAATAATAATAATAATAATAATAATAATAATAATATTAATAATAATGATGATAATAATAATAATAATAATAATAATAACAATCTTTATTTAGGGAGTTACATTAGTTCAACCACAGAAGCAACAATTACTGCTTGTACATAGTGGAGAAAAAAAAAACATGTAATATAATTTGATAATATATATAAGCTACCGCATGGAATTGAAAGCAGTTTTCCACGCGCACGAAGTAGCAGGCAAAAGCTAGTATAAATTAAATCTATAGAGCAATTCATAAGTTAAAACACATTCACATAGGGTACGAATAAAATCAATCAGATGTTAAAACAAAATAATACAATTTCTCCGCCTATTCAGAATTGTCTTAGAAGAGTATAGATGAGTTCAAACACCTTTATCATATAGCTTTCATTTTCTATATTTTTTCTTTGTAATAAATACTTTTACAATTATTTGACTGATTTTTTTTCGAGGATGGCTTAGCATTAATTTGTCAATCGCTTTTTTCATTTATGACAGAGATTTTCGAGGACTTTTTGACAAGGAGTTAAGTACAGATGTAGGATCTCAATCCTTCTTTCTTGAATACATATGGTATAAAATAATTATTTTTGTGGAGTGTAATGTATTCGTGGCTTGTTCGAGTAAGTTTCCTCTTTTCCTTTAATTGATTCAGTGCCTGGTATAATAATTTGCCTTAGGTCGAATATTCCAGATTCCTCGTACAACTTATCACAACTGAGGCGTGAAGATTTGTGTTACAATAACTTTAAATTTTTTTCTCTGTATCACTTCAATGGACGCAGGTAAGTTTTGGATACCCCATCCCATCCTATTAGGCAGTATGTTAAATAACTTTCCAACGACCATTATAGATTATTTTTTTGAACAAAGGTAATACCATTATAAATGTTCAATCAGATTGATTACCAAACAAAACACCGCCACCCAGAAAAATATCATGATTTCAAGGTTTTTGCCTTTCTTCAGTTTGCCGTAGAACATCGAGCCGTGTCTGATAATCAATCCTTATTTTGAAATCATGCAAATATCGATTTTCACTGACGGTCGACACCAAATGCTGTTTGTGAGTATACTTTAAGAATGGTCACTACGGAACCAATGCATTTTAGAAGAACCATTATCATTCGAAGGCAGCCAAGCGCGTACCTGAGACGGTGATGGCTATAAAATGGAGGACATAGCTCAACAAAAACCTAATTATTATAAGTGACAAATTACAGGTTTCCCAACATTACTCGAAACATTATATTCTGTGCCAAGGGAGAAAGGCCCAGGGCGGCTATAATACTAAGCAACAAGGTCAATTTTGTACCCGTAAACCAATTTATCAGCAGGGACCTAGCAATTGTACTGATGGACATCAAAGAGGGGGAGCATAAAACCAGCTACTATGCGCTTATTTTACGAGGGAAGAAAAGCTCCAACAAAAGAAGTGAATCATTTCGTTGAATTTTGTCATTCAAAAAAATTTTAATCTGTCATGAGATGTGAGCCGATGCTGTGTCAGCAGTGTCCCGAAATTTACAGATTTCGGCATGATGTTATATCTACATAACCTTCACGAAGGCCTACAAGATTACAAAACTTTATAATTGGTGGGTCTCAGAAGAAGCCTCGATATGGGATCATTCAAAATAAAAGGAAATAAAAAGTACCTTGCTAGAATGAGAAATTTGATAGATTCAGAAAATAAACAAGAAAACCACTGGAGAAGGAGAATAATCTAGGTTTTCTGAAAAAAGAAGATGGAAGTTATACCACAGGTGGCAATAAACAACTAGAGCTTCTTTTAAAGACTCACTTCCATGGCTATAGCGATCTGTCCAAAGAGGACGAGGAAGAGGAATGCTGTCGGTACACAGGTATCACAAGGGCAACTTCTCAAAGATTATCTTCACAAGGGATAGAATGAAATAGTGGTTAAACAATTTTATGCCCTACAAATCTCCTAGAGGAGATAAAATAGCGTCTATTTTGATACAGAGAAGTTTGAATCATATAAAATCATATCTTACGGAAATCTTCAGGGCAAGTTCCGCCCTGGGTTGGATTCCATGTACTTGTAGAAAGACCAGAGTAGTCTTTATACCAAAGGCTAGGACCCACTGAAAAACTTTTCAATAGGAGCTTAGCAAGAATACCTTTATATAAAAACCAATATTCATTTCCAAAAGGCAAATCGACAATCAGTGCCCAAAGCTGCCTTACAAATAAGGTGGGAGGGCGCTGGAGTATAGAGAAATTGTATATTCCACATCTTAAGGAAATTCCTTTTTATGATATGGAATCGTCATGGAGCATCACCTTGGAAACTAATCTAAGGTAAAAATGGAGCTCTAATGTGGTACCCAACAGATCTCTCAGAAAACGCTGGAAACAAAATCACAGCAATTATAGTTTGTACCCGGATTCTTTTAGACACGAAGTATAAGGGAGCAAAAGATCTACATAGCAAGTGATAGTATGGCTGCTATTAGAGCAGGAGCTAACACTGCCAAAAATATAAGGTTAACGAAGATTATTATGAGTGCCGGGATTAAATGCCAAGAGGCAAAAAAGTTTGCCTCATTTGGGTACCAGGGTACTCAAGTATTCAAGGCAATGAACAAGCAAACTTTCTGACCAAAAAGAGTTTAAGAAAGTAATCGAAAGGGCCTGAACCATTCTGCGGACAGACAAAATAGAATCTCAAAGCTGAAACTATAAAATGGGAACAGAAGTTAAAATCCTCATATTGGTATAACGGATGTCTAAATAGGTTAAAAACCTAATAGACTAGCCATATTGTAAGGATAATAATCTTCTGCCCCTAAGTAGGGAAAGATCAGTCCTACCTTTAAAAGACGGTTAAGGTGGACAGTGATTCCAGCAGAATTCAAATCTACCTACGAAGATCTTAGAAAAGTGATACATGGTCTTTTATTTCATAATTCAGGTAGATATAAATTCAAATAACTTATGATATGGTACGAAAGACCTCATGGACGATGTACAGGAATAATAATAAATAAGAAAATGTATTTGTATAAGGAATCTAGAAGGCGTCATGTCATCTATAGAAAACCTGTAACATGGCTGCTGTTGGTTTGGAGCTGATTACATTTTTGATGCAAATGTAATCTTGTATAACCCGCAAATATATCGTAGGTATAGGGTGATTTGGTCATAGCGAATATCAGATGTCAATAATTCTCAATCTGGCACTGGTACTCATTCTAGGGGCTTAGGGCGCTTCTCATTTAAGATGAGATGGCCATTGCTATTCGTTTTTCACAATGATATGCAACCAACCCCAAGTGAACTGAAATTAACCTAAATTGAAACCATGTGAAAGAGTTGAATATATACCTATCTAGTGTTTCTCATTTGAAAATGAAAACCTTATAAGATGATCTTAAATATAAATAAATATTTTTTACAGAAAATTCAACCGGCGTTATTAGTTGGTGCACTGAATAATACAAAATAATATTAATTCTATTGATCTTGGTATTTTTAAAGTTTTACAGTTGCAGTTAGATTGAAAACGTTTGGCACCAACTTCTCAAGTACAAGCACCAAAAGAATTAATATTATTTTGTATTTTTCAGTACACGAACTTATAACGTCGTTCAAAGAAATATTTATTCCACACTTTTGAGTATAACATTAGTCACGAAAACCGTCGAACTTTCACTTATACTATTACCCATGAAGGTTCTTTGCTTGTAGGTACTTGTTACGAGTATTTTATTTGGAGATCTCTAAATATCGCGGCGGAAATACTACTACTACACATATTTTATTCTTATTGACTGCTGTAACTGGAAAACCGTAACTATATGGAAAAAATGTTCAAAGTAAATGTTGTCAGAAATAATTTGGTCTTTAAATAGTAAATTCCAGATTTTCAATTTTCTAAAGTGATTGCCCCCTCCACATAGCGAAAATATACAGATATACAGAGAAATTTTAACATCGATGGAACTCGACAACCGTAGGTCTTTTGTTTAATTTAAACGTTTCCGGATATTTTCTTATCTTCAATTCTGCCAGCTGGGATTTTCGATTTCAAGAAAAATTGCCCCATCCCACTTTCAGTGGCGGTTTTTGAAGTAAATGATTCGGTTTTTATTTTTTATGGATACGGGACCATTTTTCACGTCTACTCTTTCAAATGAAAAAAAAAACTCCACATTCGGAGCACGTGTATTATGTATAAGTTGCGAAATAATATTAAAAAAATATGCAGGCATACATTCAAATTGTATACCTCCTCCATTTGGGTTTGTTGACCGACGGCCTTTAGTCAGCGGATCTCTTTTTGGAAAGAATGTTTCAAACTAAAATTGTACGTACCTATATATTTTATAAAGTATTGACAGTTAAGAGAATAGTGCTCTTGAAAGAGTCACATAAAACAGTTAAAGATAAAAACTTACAACTACTGACAAGAAATACTACTTATACTACAAAAACTACATTTTGAAAGAGGCATTATTTATGGCCCTGAGATTTGTGTTAAACAAGTCGATATTGCTCATTTCAATAAAATTATTACATTCCTCACACATTCTGTTTATAAGTGAGCAATCCATCTTATTAACATTATGTCCACTCACACGACTTTCCTACCGCTCGTAGGCAAATTCCAGTAAATAAATTGTTTTAAACTATTACAATACTTTCCTTACATAGCGACGATAATAGCGGTAGTAAAGTAAAAATCCTCTGGTCAAATCGTGCTACCACTCATTTTTTTCAGCATGTCAAGACAAAAAACAATGGTCATGTAACATTTTTTCGTAAGATAAAACGTATAGCCAGAATCTTCAGAAACATGTGGACAATATGGAACTTTTTTGTGCTTTTTTCAGAGATGGCTCTGTATGTGGGTGGTAAAGGGCTCTCAGGGAATACTTTAGGCAAGTTTAATCAAAATCCTTAGAGCCGTTTACGCGCTACAGTCTTAAGCAAATCACGTTTTTTGACTATAGCCCAACAACCAGTGTATACAGGATTCTCATTTAGTGCCACTGGCGAGTGATATTGGTACCAAACAAAATAAAAAAGAAAGCAACAAAAAACACCGATCCGTTCCCAAGATAATGCTGTCACAGAAAGACACACGGACAGACAGACAGACCAATGGCTGAAAATATGTTTATTAGACTCAAAAAACTCTGAAACGTCAACATTTGTCAAGATTTTTACAAATGTTGACGTTTCAGAGTTTTCTAAGTCAAATAAACATATTTTCAGGCATTGGTCTGTCTGTCTGTATGTCTGTCTGTCCGTATGTCTGTCTGTCTGTCTGTGACAACATTATCTCGGGAACGGATCGGTGTATTTTGTTGCTTTCTTTTTTATTTTGTTTGGTACCAATATCACTCGCCGGTGGCACTGAATGAGAATCCTGTATACATATCCTGGGTGTTGAGCTATAGCCAAAAAACATGATTTTCTCAAGACTATAGCGCGAAAACGGCTCTAAGGATTTTGATTAAACTTGCCTAAAGTATTTTTCTGAGAGCCCTTTACCACCCACATATAGCGCCATCTCTGAGAAAGAGCACAAAAAAGGTGTGCTTGAATAAAACTCCGTATTTTCCACATGTTTCTGCAGATTCTGGCTAAACGTTTCATCTTGCGAAAAAATATTACATGACCATTATTGTTTGCCTTGACATGCTGAGGAGGTATACAATTCGACTGCGAGTTTTTTTTTCTAAATCGTACTCCGATATTGATGATTTTTGATTCATTTGAAAGAGGAGCCTTGAGAATTGGTTCATAAAAACGGGAATCCGACATCTCCTTCCCTCCGAAAACCGCCCTCGAAGAGGGTGGAGTGGGCAAATTTTCTCGAAAATTGAAAATCTGAGGTGGTATAGTTAAAGATAGACGCATGTTAAATTCTCAAATGTGCATTGAGGAGAGGGCGATTTCTGTCGAAAATTGAAAATCTGTGGGCAGTACATGAAGGACATAATTATTTGAAGCAACATTTATAATGAACATTTTTCCCTTATAGTTACGGTTTTCGAGTAAAATCGGTGTTAGAAAGGTAACAACTAAAATAATCAAGCGTATTTCCGTAGCGATGGTCTGAGATCTCAATAATAACAATTACAAGCAAGGAATATACGTGGGTAATAGGATAAGTACTATCTTCGTTGGTATTAGTGAACGTCAACGATTTTCGTGACTGATGTTACACTCAAAAGTGTGAAATAAATATTTTTTGAGAATAGAATTAATATTATTTTATACTTTTCAGTGCACCAACTAATAACGTCGGTCCAATTTTTTGTAAAAAATATTTATTTTCTAATGTTACCAAATTAAAGCATATGAATAAGCATTATTTCTTCGCAGCATATTCAAGATGTGGTCCTACCAAAGCATTATATAATTTAACTAGAGAGCTGATATTCTTAAAAAAACTTTGTACTTCTTATTACAAAACCCAAGATCCTATACGCCTTATAAACCATAATATTATAATGATAGTTGAAGCTGAAGCTGGTCTGCAGACATACTCCAAGATCATTAAACTCGCTCTTTCTACTCAATTGAAAATCAATAAGTAGGTAAACATGTTCTGAGAAGTTGAGCTTGCGTGTGAATGTTATGACTGCAGATTTATCAATATTTAAGGTCATCTTATTATTTTCAAATCATCTAGAGACAGACTTTAGATCCTCTTGTAACTGTATACTGTCTTCTGGTTGAGCGATAGGTTTAAATATCTTGAAATTATCAGCAAACATTAGGCTTGAAGAGTGAGTGATACAACCAGGCAAATCATTGATAAAGAAGGCAAAAAGTAAGGGCCCCAAATTACTTCCTTGTGGTACACCAGAACTGGCCAGAAAAGGTTTTGATAAACACTTGCCAACTTTTACTTGTTGGTATCTGCCTTCAAGTTAAGAATTCATAAATTTCAACACGTTTAAATAAAATCCTGATGGCTAGTTTCTCTAATAAAATGTCATGGTAACTTTATCGAAAGCCTTAGCGCAGTCTGTTAATATAACATCCAATTGAGTCTTATTGTTTAGTGTCTCAGCTATACAATTTGTCAGTATAAATAAATTTGTAACAGTGGACCTTTCAGGTAAAAATCCATGTTGTTGGTGGGCAAGGAAATGTTTAAAGTTTTAACTCTTTATTTGTGTACTGTTTTTTTTTTTATTATTTTGGAGTTATTTTGTTATATACATTTATGATGAATTGCTTCATCAAATTTTGTAATGGCTGCAACGTTATTAAACACTAACTTACTTACTTACTTACTTACTAGCGACAGTACTACAAATAAAATATTAAATAAAGAAAATGTTTTCAAATATATTTTCTGAAAAATTCACAACTTAGCCATTTTGTTGGAAAAACTAAAAATTGGCGTATCATGTGATACATTGTTGATTTGGTAATAGAAAGTTATGTTTAATACAGGATGTGCTGAAAAAGTAGCTATGAAAAAGATATTCCGTTTATTGCTAGCTCTTATGCTAACTTCAGAAAAAAGTTAAATAAAAACTTTTTCTCTTGTATCTCGAACACCAGAATAGTTATTAAATTTATGCAAACACCATATAAAGAAACGTAAAATTGCTCAATTTTTTCCCGTTCAACTGATATTGAATCTATTACAGTTCCTGGGATAGTAATGCTATCACATCCTTTTCTACATTAAATTTGAAATTTTGAGCTGATTTAATATACTATCTTTACTTCCTTCCCTTTCGAGAAACATTAAACTAGTAGTTGTGTTGTTTATTATATCAAAAATGTAGAAAGACAACAGCGCTCTGTAATTACAGCAGAATTTCTGGACCCGTCTGTAGTTTATGGAATTCCTCAGGAACGGTAGTGGAGAGCGCACATCATTGTGGATGGTAATGGGCCCGAGTGCATACCAACTTGTATAGAGAACTCTTGACACAGAGAAATGAATACATACATCTGGTAATATAAGGACTAAACTACGAGGCATCAGGAATTTCTATCAAGTGCTGCTCGTCCCTCCATAGGTACACAAATTCTCTACCTAAGTAGAAAAGTATTCAAGAAATCCTCAGCTTCCAATTAAGTTCTATTTCTATTGTATCCCATTATTAATTATGATGGAGAATACTTTGCAACATGAAAGATACTTATACTTTCTTATCAGAAGTATATTATATAGGATGTTGGTACTAAACTCTCATTAATTGAAGGATCTGTTAGTAAGACCAAGGAATTATATTCTTTGGTAAGACACTGGCGGAGCGAAAACTTCAATGAAACGAATGTGGTAATCGTTCTAGAGAAAAAAAGGGCAAGTAGCCAGCAAATAGGTAAATTTCACGGGTTCTAATTTTTATTATTTTTTCACTTTTAGGGAAAAATGTTTCAAACAAAAGATGTAGGCACAAATAATTTCTATAACATAATGATATTTGTAATGGCATTTAATTATTGGTTAATTTTTGAGTTTTTTTCTGAGTTTAGTTGGCCGCTATTTTGAAAGTACTAGTAAGATCACGCCCTATAACGAACAGGGTTCTCCCAAGAATGTGACGATCAAAAAAAATTCTTTTAAAGGCATGCCTTGTATTTTTTAGATATTTAGGCTCAATCTTGTGGTCTTTCTTATTTTCCTAAATTTGTTTTAATTTGCTTTAGTAGTTTAGGAGAAATAAATTAAAAAAAATCCCGATGGCCTGTAGTCAGCGGAAAGGTAAATTTTTCAAAATTCATTGAATTGAAATTTTAACAACCTTTTCATTGGTATACCTACATGTTATTAAATAAAATTGTCATAGCCTTGCGGTTAGAGGTTTTTGTTTTGGCTGTTGAATATAAAGCAGACAGGGTTCGAGTCCATTTCAAGGCAGATTTTTTTTTTCGTCTATTTCTTTTCAATAAATATACTATATATTTTTTTAATCAGGGTTTATATCAAGATCTCCAGAAAATGTACAATTACATCAAATTTATATTGAGTGTTCATGTTTTATCAATATTTGTTATTTTTTTTATTAATTTTTATTTTTTTACCTGTGTATTTTATGAAAACTTGCTTTGAACAAAAGTTGTAGGTACTGATTATATCTATAACCTAAAATTATTTTTAATAATATTTACACTACTGCTCTTTTTTGAAATTTTTTTTAAATGTTTGAATCGTCGCCATTTCGAAACTACTTACCCGGTATTGCCCAATAACGAACTCGACCGAGATATTTGAGAGGTTGATTTTTGTAGCAAATTTGAACTTGATACCTTCAAAACTGCGACCTCTATAGTGTTAACAAATTTCGTAATATCCCATATGTATATATATATATATATATATATTATATTATATATATATATATATATATATATATATATATATATAAATTTTTGAACCAAATGTTTTTTTGGACTAACTTATAGACATATAACAACATGCCGTTGAAATTTTTTCGAAATTCAAAAGTGTGAACGATCGCAATAGGTATATTTCTATAAGAAATTTACCTAACACAATAAAGTTTTGCAAATTTGGAAATAATGATTTAAAATAACGGCCTTCATCACCAGCAGTAGCTCTAAAACAATTTATGGGTTCCGGCCTGTTTAAAGTGTTGTCCCCATTCGTCTCTGTTCCTTGCCCTGGTTTTCCAGCTCCTCATGTTTATTCTCCTATTTGGTCTTTATATCTGCTCCTTGGTCCTTGCACCTTTAGGTAGTGTGCCTGCAGGTACTTAATTGTAGATGTGTTTGGTAGGTTTGTTATCTATTTTTCGCTCCACATGGCCCATTCATCTAAATCTGTTTATCTTTATTAATCGGAAAATATCGGGTTACCTATATGTCCGGTTTACGACAAGTTCTATTGTTCAGTATCCTTCACTAGATGTGTCTTAGTATTCTCCTCTCAAAATATTCTAGCAGTTGTTCGGTGTAGTCAACGTCCATGTTTCTGATGCGAACGTTAGGATGGGTCTGATTGGTGTCTTACATATCGTATATTTTGTGCTCCCGGATCATCTGATGTTAATTGTTTTCTCAGGCCATAGAATACCCTGCTAGCCAGATATATGCGTCTTAATTTCTGAGCTCACTTCATTCCTGTTTGTTATTTGGGATCCAAGGTATACTTATGAATATGCTGACTTGTACTATTCTTTCTTTTTCTAAAATTAAATCCTGTAGAGCGGTGTTATCTTAAGCTTTATTAGTTATATTCATGTATTTAGTTTTTTCAAAGCTTATGGCTAACGGCCTTACATCTGGATTTTTCTGGATACGTAGTGATAAGCTTAATACGGGAAGTTTAACGATACTCTGACATTAAATAGTTTTTTTTTCATTTGTACAGCATGTCTAAAATTTGACTCCAAAAGTGTCAATTTCTAAACCATCTTTTCTTAATATTTTCAAATGATACACCCTATATATTATCTCACTGCTTAATAAAGGATATATGAGCAATTACTTTTTGTATTACAAATGCATTGCAGTGGGTATGAAAAAACATATCTGAGTAACCATTTATATAACAAAAAATATTTCAGTTTTTATGATGAAAAAAAATCTGTTTACTTTCTATTATTTTTGCAGAAACACATTTTTGTTATCGAATATGTTCAAAATGTTTGCCGTTTTGCTCAAGACATTTATCTATTCTTACTTGAAATGACACATCTCGGAGCATTGCAGGTGAAATAGTTACAAAAGCGTCAATTATTCTTTGCCATGCATGTTCTGCTCAGCTGTTGGGCGCTCCTTATAAACAAGGTCTTTTACCTACCCCGACAAGAAAAAGTCAAGTTTGATTAAATCGGGCGACCTTGCCGGCATTCTTACTGCTCCCCCTCTTCCAATCCAACTATTTAGGTAAACATTATCTAAGAGTGCTCTACTGTAGGAATAATGGGCTTCATCCTGTTGCAACCTCATGTAGATTCAAGAAGTTCGGGTAAATCGTTTGATAAGAACTTGAAATAAATTTGACTGGAAAGGCCAACCAACAATTCCTCTCTAAACATTAATTGACCAACGGTGTTGGGGGTCTATTTGTCGTATAATTCTTGGATTTTTCATACCGTTGTAAACGAGCCCAATCACAAAACTTTACCCGATGTTGAAAACTATTTTCACTCAGAGCCTGTTGCAGTTGAATATAGTATGGATGATATCGATGAAAATTTAGAATTCTCTGAACTGACTTTTCATGAAAAGTCACTCACGTGCTAATCTCTAGTTTATATCAACCCGCTCATAATAATGAGATGTCTAAAAATGCAAATAATTATTTTTCTCTATCGTTGGTTTGTCAGATATTATTAGGAATTTAGTTTTTTTTCATAAATACGTAATAATTGGTTACATTATTATGTAATGTGATATATTTTTCTTAGTTGTTTTATGTCTGCTTTATCGTTGAGTGCGCTGAGGTCTTTTTAATTATTAGATCATTTAACTTTATCCATTATAATTATTATGACATATATATTTCAATGATTTTTCTATGAACGAACCATATATTCAAGAAAAATTCCAAACAATATAGCGGTTCAAGAAAAGTGAACAGAAGGGTTTGCGATTTCTTGGGTACTCTTGTTCGTGGTTATAATTTATTATGAAAAAATCAGTTCTGGTAAGAGGGAAAATATATATATATATAATTCAACGTTTCGGCGGTACACTCACGTCTTCTTCAGGAATAAAAAAGTAATAATTCTAAAAGTATAAATAGAAATAAAGAAACATTTTACAAACAGTAATTAAATTTAACATTTTTGTGTGGATGTCATACAATAATTTCCTCTGGACGTACTCATAGGTAATATTTGTAATTAAACCTTCCATTGATTTTTAAAATTTACAATATATTTTCATTTGCTTGTAGTTGGTATCACCAATTGTCGAATATTCAACACAGTAAACAAGATTCCTAATATCTGACAGACCAACGATAGAGAAAAATAATATTAAAAAAATAATTATTTGCATTTTTAAACATCTCAATATTATGAGCGGGTGGATATAAGAACCCGGCAAGTGGAATTAATTAATTCAAGATTATCAGACACGGCTCGAAGCTCTGCGACAAACTAAAGATAGGCAACATGATATTTGTCTGGGTGGCGGTGCTTTGTTTGGTAGGCCGATTGAACATTTATAGTGGTATTATGCAATATTGCGACAATGTGAAATTGTAGGTATTTCATAACAGTTCGTTGACGTTCTTCAATAGCGGAAGGGGTGTTTGCCCTCGCAGTAGCTGTTGTCTGCACAGTTAGACGTCATAGCGTAATCTAGTTATTTAAACCATGATAGAGGTAACATTTATCGTGTTCAAATTTGCTGTAGAATCAATCGTACAAATATATCATTCAAGTTAGCTAACGAGCATGATCAAAATAGTAGTTTCAATAGGGCGGCCAATCAAGTAAATATATACGTCACATAAAAGTTTCACTTCTACCGCGTGACTTTTCACACACCAATTTTTTTAATATTTATCATTTCTAAGAAACCACGTTCTAAATAATCATTCTCAGAACATAAAGCAATAGCACTATCAAAATAATTACTATTTTTTATAGATGGCATGTTCAGCCAAGGTACAAGATTTCTTATTACATCGTATATTAATCATGAACAATGTTTTCCTTTCTTAGATATGATGATATGTAGATATTTCTCAGGTATATTACGAACAAAATGGTATAGAAAACCTATATGTAGTAACAGATACATAAACTTCCATTCATATCATCCACAGAAAATAAAAATTAACTTGATTATGGCAATAAAAAAAGAGCGATCAAACTTTCGGATCCTATATATAGAAATGAAAGTTTATCAAAATTGAAAATAATATTAATTGAGAATTCTTTACCTATAAAATTTTACAAAAATTCATACAAACTGGAAAATCACCAGCATTTAAGACCTACACTTATTGAATGTGATATGGGTAACGCAGATTTTCTCTTAAAATTCGCCATACTACTTGATGACTAATATTTAATGCCGCGGCAGCAATTTTTTCTCGTTCTCATCTCCGAATGCTCAGTAATTTCATATCATACAGCTTCTTCAATTTGTGGCATTCTCATCTCAGCTGGTCTTCCAACATGATTTTTTGAATTCAGTCTGCCAAATTCAGATAGATTTTGATGTAGGTATGCGGTAGAAAATTCATGTATCTGGCACTACTCTGTTCGGAACTTTTTCTTCTTGGATAGGCCTAGCTTAGTAGGCATTTACATCAGCAAGACGTATATATATGTATATCAGCCATTTCAGAATTTGTATACTGTGGCATTATTACGGTTTGAAATTATTATAGCAAATGAAACGTATCTACTTTAAACTATTAAAATGTCAAAATCAAAAAAAGAATTACGATAGAAAAAATGTCTGCATGTCTTTCTATTAAAAGAGGTCTAAAATAATCTACGAAGTAATAAACTGGTCAACAAAAATTGTTTCTCTGTAAAAGTTGGGATTTAGAACTTTTAGAGATTTAGAGCACTTTAAAAAAAATCAATTGTAGATTACGGAACTTCAATGAAAATGTCAGAAAAAGGTATCAGCGTACAATTTATGGCAATTTGTGGTAAAAATTATACAATAGTGTTCCCAGACCTCCGCCATTGGACAATGCTGTTCAATAGATGGGATTGTAAATAATGCAGCCTTCATAGTAGAAAACTGTACCAAATATCAAAACATTTGAATAAAGCCGTCAAGAGAAAAAATAATAAAAAAAATTATAAACCTTCAACACCCTGTATTTCAAAAACTATCGAGTATTCAACAAAACTTTATATGAAAAACTAGCCTTATTTTCACGTGCTCTATCACTTCCTTCAATATGTACTATACCTTTAGGAACACCCTGTACTGTATATACAGGGGCAGCTAGCGGTATTTGGTGGATCTTTGCTGATCTATTAGAGATAGAGCAAGATTATTTTTTATAAAAATTGTCCACGATTAAGTGGACTACATTTTAAAATAATTTTCAAAGACTTCCGGGTATACCCACCGGAAACTGGCCATCACTTCGATATTTTAAATGGAACGTCCTGTTTCTTACATTTTGAATTCCTTGTTAAAAATAAAGGTCAGTTTGTTAAGCATTTGTTGGGCATAAGTCTGAAGGTTACGAAGATATTTTCAGTTTTCTGAAAAAATGACAGTCTTAGCATCCCAGAAAAATGTCAATAACATGAAAAGTATGAGAGATTTTAAAGTGAAATTAATCATGTTGGATTCGCTCCCTTATTCAAGGTTGATTTGAAATTTCAAGGAGATAAGGTTGCTCTGAAGGTCTTCGAGAGTATTAGGAAGATTTCTTACAACGGGAACTGTGAAATACATTTGACACTTCTTTCCGAAACTAAACAATAACAATAAACATAACATTCAAATAATATTATAACGTAAAAATTTAAACAATACATCAAAAATAACAACTGAATCGTTTACAGCAATTGTTCAAAGTGGCCACCTGCGTTCTGCAAACAAAGAGGAATTTGTTCACGAAGTGAACGTTGCAGTCACGCTAACATATCCGGTGTAATTTGTCCAAAAACTTGAATTATGCAAAACTGCATATCCTCACGAGTCTTGGGCGGTACTTTATAAACGTCACTTTTCACATAAGAAAAGTCTAAAGGGTTTAAATTAGGGGATCTTGGCGGCTAAGCAATCGGTCCTCCTCTTCCTATCCATCGCTGCTGAAAATATTTATGAAAATTTTTTCGCACAATGATGCTGAAATGGGCAGGTGCTCCATCCAGTTCCTGCCACAGGTTGTCGGATTAGTAAGGGGATATCCTCCAACAATTCAATTATTTGGGTGCCAATAATACCTCCTCATACATTTAAAGACCACCTAACTTATAGGTTTGTCTCTGAGAAAAGGTGTAGATTCATGCCGGAATAGTAATAAAAATGTGGCAATTTAGTTCCCCATTATTATGGAATGTCGATTCATCTGTAAATAAAACAAAATTATAAATTTCGTTTATTTGTCAGCAAGTGACAAAAGTTTATCTTTGCCTTATAATCGGATTGTACGGATGAATATGGTTCTTCTTTAATATTCGACCGTTTGATCGAGAACTGATGTCTTGATTACAACAATTCGTCGACTTACGTTCGGTTCTTCGATAGTAATTTTTTTTTCTCGAAGAGGTGTAGTGTACTTCACACTTCCAGTTGTATTAAATCTTCCAAATGTCTTCTTCTTTCTTGATAAACTCTTGAAGCCAATAAACAATTCCCGTGGTATTTACCGAGAATAAATACCGTGCCTACCAGTTCTTTCGTAGATAGCTTGATTTTCAAAATTACACGAGCAAAAACAAACAATTTTCGTGAAAACGAGTCTTGCAAAACAAACAATTTCGGTTTGACTGTGTGTGACATATTAGTCTTCATCCTCATCTTCATATCAGACTCATTTGTTTTTCATTTGTTTCAGCGCCAAATTACCGCGCCATATTCCGTGAAAGAGTAAACACAAAAAAATTAAATATCTCCAAAACTATCAAAAATAAGTGCCAATACGTATTAATAAAATCGAAACAGAATTAAAACCTGCATTTATCAATATAATTTGTTTATAACTATGCTATTGGAAAACATCATCTGATTTCAGTTTTCTAAAATCAAAAATTCAGAGCAACCTTATCTCCTGGAACTTTCAAATCAACCTTGAATAAGGAAGCGACTCCAACCTAATTAATTTCAAAAAACTGCACTTTAAAATCTCGCATACTTTTCATGTTATTGACATTCTTCTGGGATGCTGCAACTGTAATTTTTTTCAGAAAACTGAAAATATCTTCGAAACCTTCAGACTTATGCCCAACAAACTGACATTTATTTTTAACAAGGAATTCAATAAATATTTTTTACAAAAAATTGGACCGACTTTATCGGTTGTTGCACTGAAAAATACAAAATAATATTAATTCTATTGGTGCTGGTAATTTTGAAGTTGTGCCGTTGTAGTTTGTTGTTGTAGGCACCCACTCCAAAAGAACCTGCACCAATAGAATTAATATCATTTTGTATTTTTCAGTGCAACAACTGATAAAGTCGGTCCAATTTTTTTGTAAAAAATATTTATTTCACATTTTTGAGTGTAAAATTAGTCATGAAAATTGTTGAACGTTCACTAATACCCAAAAAGTTATAGGTAGGTTTAGCTTGTACTAGCGAAAATACGCATATCACATATTTCAGACTTTACCATTGCGAAACTCGGAAACCGTAACTCTTTTGAAAAAATGTTCAATTTAAATGTTTCCGGATATGGTCCCCTTTCTAATTTTCAAATCTCGAATTTTCGATTTTCAGAAAAATTTGCCCCTTCCACATAGCTGAAACACATATTTTAGACTGTAGCGCGGAGATGTATGATTATTTTCAAAAATGTCCAATTTAAACATTTCCGGATATGGAATTATCATTAATTCTGTCGTCTCGGATTTTCTATTTTCGAGACAATTTGCCCCCTCCACCCCCTTGGGGCGGTTTTTGGAGGGAAGGAGATTTTGGATTTGATTTTCCTCAATATGGGACCATCTCTCAACTCTCCTCTTTCAAATGAAATAAAAATCGTCTAAATCGGAGTACGTTTACTATGCGAAATGCGCGAACAGACATAAAAAAAATAAAAAAAGCAATCTTACAACCGAATTGTATACCTTCTCCTTTTTTTGAAGTCGGTCAAAAATGTAAAAAAATACAGGGAGTTCCATTTACAATAACGAAATGATTCGAAACAATTTTTCATAAAATGCACAGAAAAAATATAAATTGTTGAATAAAAATCTATGGATGTTCAAATTTCAATTCAATGAATTTTGAGAAATTTACTTTTTTGCTGGCTACAGACAATCAGGATTTTTTATTTTTATTTTCACTAATAAAGTAGATCGATTTTTGTAAAAAATATATATTTCAAATGTTTTTGTGTTGGTCTCTAAAATCGGTGAACTTCTATTATATTCAGTGATTTCAAAATATGGTGGTAACAATTTTGTACATTCCTAACACTGTATCTAACTAGGAGACCCTGTTCTTAATGTGTTATTTAAATTTTGCAGGAAATGTTCTTTTTTTACCAGGTAGGATTTACAATTTTTTTAAAATGGCCCCTCCACCCGTTTTGGGAGGAGGGACATTTGAAAAAACAAAATATGCTATCATTTTTAAATACTGCTCTTTCCAACGAAAAAATGAAATCAAAATCGGTGCACGATTACTATGAAAAACGCTTGAACATCCATTAAGAAGCAAACATACAGATAAATTGCGTTTTTCAAAGTCGGTCAAAAAAATGTGTTATTCAAAATTAAAATTTGCTTTAAAGTGATAGGAGTGTGGTTTTAGTGGACACCCCCATTTTTAGTTCAACTTGGGATATACCTACTATCACTGTAATATGAATACTTTGCTTTTTGAATATTTTATTTGTATGCATGTATAACCACATACGTACATAATTTTCCTGAGCCAACTGCGGCACTTTGAAGGACACACACAGCAGTATATTTTCAAAAGACGTGACTCTGCTTTATTGAGCCGGGGTCATACTTTTTAGAGGCCTTCAGCATGCGCTTACTTCCTCTCCAGCTGCACAAATATATTGCTGTTTATTCTAGAATGCCAGTTCTGTCTGCCACTGAGGCGATATATTAAAATGGTGTTCAGTTGAGAAGACAAATTCATGTGCCTCACTTTTATAGTACCTACCTATCTACATTGGATAATACTAGGATTTTTTCTGAAGAAGGATTTCTAAAAAAATAATTCCTCATCTACAATTCCAGTGTGGTAATAATCGATGTGATAATAAAATGATGTCAGAATCTAATCTTATCTAATCACGAAAACTCCGTAAAATCAAGCTGTTCCTAAATTTCCTTACAGTTTGGGAGATCATTGAAGTATTTGTTGATAGTGGAAAGTATCTCGTATAAGATCCATTGCCAGAACACATTTGAACGGGTCATGTAAAGGCTTAAAACTTCCAAAGACGGTATTACCTTGGGTATAAGTCCCTAGTTAGTTTAAAAGCTCTTCTGTGTTGAGTAGGTCGCTTATATATCTACATATTATTATATTATAAGCAAATTTGAGGATTCTAACTATATCCTCTCCCCACTGAGAATAAACATTATTTCTGAATAGAAGATTTACAAAATACATATTTTTCACACTAAATTGGATATATCTATGTACAGTACAGTATCTATGTACAGTACAGTATTCATATTCAAATTTTAAATTAATTTAATACTAAAACTGTCATGTTTGATATTATACTTATCACAGTAACTAATAAACTAAACTAGTACGGAACTATGATTTGATTATCACTAAAACGATGCAATATAATTTAAACAATTTTTCCTTTAGAGTGAGAAAAATATCGTTGAACCAAAACATGAAAAATCCTCTCAACGATATGAAGTATAGAGAGAACGTATATTTCAGTGCACCTCTATTACACAGAGTCGCACCTTGGGCAAATTTACATTCAGAACTTCAGGGCACAGAAAAGATTTTGCCGCAATAAAATGAACTTTACGTGGCTCACAAATGTGTCTGGAGCACGTACTTCACCTATATTTCTTAATTGTACACTCGGGCAGTTCAACTTTGTGGATAAATTGAACATTCTACTCTTACAGATTCAGCTGGAACACAAATAGTTATGATCAAAATATGTATTATAAAAATTATGTTATTCCAAACTCGTCATTTTGTCTACACTCAACTTTTTTTCACAACACAATTATCGTAGATATTGTATAAGATCTTTAAATTTTGGAAGGAATAAATTAATAATCATATTAATGGGAATATTTGTACAGTATGTACAAAAAACTACAAAATATAAGGGAATTAAGATTTATAAATATGAAAATGAGTATTTCTATTTAAATTAAAAATTGATTCATTCAACAGTGAGAATATATTTAAATAGAATGAATGATAGAACAACAACAATTGAAATAAAAGTAATTTCACAGAAAATGCTCAAATTGTGCCCCTTGAATACTCGACTGTATCCATGAAGCGCACAGAATTGGCGTATCATGTAAATTCAATGCTAACCTCTCAGAACTGAAACATGAATATACATGCAAAAAGTTGAAAGTCGGAATACAAAAAGTTGAGAAATGTGAAATATGTGGTTATATTTCAAAATTAAATATGATAGTTTATGTAGGAGAATTATACTTTAGAAAGGTGTGTTAAGCATTTAACGTAAATAGTTCTGTCTCAAACTAAGCAAAATTATAATCCAAATTGTAGAATACTATTCATTTGTATCGGTATGTCTGAAAATCAGAAGTAGTTTGATAACTCAACAAGGGTGAAATAATATTTATATGAAGACTAAAATGAGGACCAATTGTGAAATGGGTATAAAATTAGAATTATATAGGTAGACAGGCCACACATATAAATGAAATAATCTATTTAAGGTACCCTACACTGAATTTCTGCATCTCTCTCGAATTCAACTGATAAAAATATTTGGTTTGTAGTAGAAGATTTGGATGCAAGCTTTTTCTCTGCAATCAGATAGGACAATGTTAAATTATATCTGTATTTTACCAAGTAGGTACATAATCGTAGCTTTTAGAAATACTTAAGGTTTTTTCAAACTAACTATAAAACCTGAAAATATAGGTATAAGGAATGCTACTATGGATCGAAAGAGCAAAAAACACTTGGTAGGATGACCGAATAAAATTTATTATAATCCATTTAGAATAAGCGACTTTTTTCATGTTGAATGTTTTGAACTTTGGATCGATTTTTAGAGCCCCCTGTATGTTTAATACTTATTGATTGTACCTGGACTGAACGAAAGACATGTACTTCGATATAACGTGTTCAACAAAACAACCTCTTGAATTTTATAGCAGATATAGTTATAATTTCTGCTAGGATATGATTTTGCAAGAATTTTCAGTAAAATCAAATATCTCAAAAAGTATGAATTTTTGATTTTGGGAAAGTTATCTTAAATAGGATTATAGGATGTAGAATAGCATTCCATTAGAAATGGAAGTGACTGCAAGTCGCCATTATTTTAGTTTGATAGAGCATTTCCGAAAACTTGTTATTGCAAATGTTCATTTCCATATTCCCAGTAGTTCTCCTGAAACGTCTAATAGGCCACTCATCGTGAATAACCCTGTACAAATCGATATTCCGAAAGAATTTATAGCTGATGGAGTATGTTTAACAAAACAACACTGATAGAATCAGACTCGATATTGTGAATCTTTGTGGTTTTGGTTTCGTGTGTTATTTTTTTCAGTGATATCATCCAAGACAATATTCTAAAATTTATATCTTTCCTGTTGAGAGTATGAACACATTACCGAAGCTCCAATAAAGATGAAAGATGTTGTCATTACTTACCTAGATCGAATATAAAGTAAAGAAAATTGGGAAGACGGCATATCATTTTTTTACAAAAATTACATTTCTATACTTGTATTGTTAGTAGGTACAGATAGCCAGTCTTATAGATAGGCGTATAAATGTCATGGATTTGCTTCTAATGGCACACATTCCAAGATAAGCAAAAGCAATAAAGCCCAGATGATGGTCCACAGTATCATCTTGCTGAACTTGGTATCAAAAAAATAGTCATAAAGTGTTCTGAGACGTTACGAAGTCCCCTCTTACTTCTTTGAAACAGACAGGACAAAATAATATGACAACTTTGCGCCAATTACTGTTTCTGATTGCGTTCCAGCTCAAATTACACTTGGTGGAAGTTTGCTGCTGTTGCTGAAGCAGAATCGGGTTCCGCTTGATATAAAAACGATGACAAACATCCTGATCAGACCAGTTAAAATCTATGTACATGATAATTTTCTACATTCTATATAGTTCGTATACAAAATAGCGTGCAGCGAGACATGGTCGCAAACGCGTGTGGCAATGTGCTGAGGGGGACTTCAACACATATGCTTTTATGGGTCGTTTCCCACCTTGTACAATATCATCATTGAACGCTATTGTTGGTACGGGGTATAGGCTTCGACTAATCGTTGACCTTCAACTGAACCAAAAAAATATTTATTTTTAAATTGAAGCAGTATAATATCCATTAGGATATGTTTGTATGAATTTCATGAATATGTACTTTTATTTCGAATTGTGAAATCTTATTTTTTATTATTCATGTATACAATAACTGCAAAAGAAATGAGAATCACTCTTTTATTAATAACAGTACTAGTCGGAACTACATATACTATATTGGATATTTGATAAATTATATGAACATTCTATATGCAAATTATCCGATACATTAGAATGTTTTTCTTACAATTCTTCGATAAAAAGAAGAAAACTGGATACAAATCGATTAGCATCGGATAATTTTCATATAGAATGTTCATATAATTTATCAAATATCCAATATAGTATATGTAGTTCCGACTAGTACTGTTATTAATAAAAGAGTGATTCTCATTTCTTTTGCAGGTATTGTTTACATGAATAATAAAAAATAAGATTTCACAATTCAAAATAAAAGTACATATTCTAATGAAATTCATACAAACATATCCTAATGGATATTATACTGCTTCAATTTAAAAATAAATATTTTTTTGATTCAGTTGAAGGTCAACGATTAGTCGAAGCCTATACCCCGTACCAATAATACCGTTCAATGATGCTATTGTACAAGGTGGGAAACAACCCATAAAAGCATATTTGTTGAAGCCCCCCTCAGCACATTGCCACACGCGTTTGCGACCATGTCTCGCTACACGCTATTTTTTATACGAACTATATAGAATGTAGAAAATTATCATGTACATATATTTTAACTGGTCTGATCAGGCTGTTTGTCATCGTTTTTATATCAAGCGGAACCCGATTCTGCTTCAGCAACAGCAGCAAACTTCCACCAAGTGTAATTTGAGCTGGAACGCAATCAGAAACAGTAATTGGCACAAAGTTGTCATATTATTTTCTCCTGTCTGTTTCAAAGAAGTAAGAGGGAACTTCGTAACGTTTCAGAACGCTTTATGGCTATTTTTTTGATGCCAAGTTCAGCAAGATGATACTGTGGACCATCATCTGGGCTTTATTGCGTTTGCTTATCTTAGAATGTGTGCCATTAGACGCATATCCATGACATTAATACGCCTATTTATAAGACTGGCTATCTGTACCTACTAACAATACAAGTATAAAAATGTAATTTTTGTAAAAATATGATATGCCGTCTTCCCAATTTTCTTTACTTTATATTCGAACTAGGTAAGTAATGACAACATCTTTCATCTTTATTGGAGCTTCGGTAATGTGTTCATACTCTCAACAGGAAAGATATAAATTTTAGAATATTGTCTTGGATGATATCACTGAAAATATTAACACACGAAACCAAAACCACAAAGATTCACAATATCGAGTCAGTTTCTATCAATGTTGTTTTGTTGAACATACTCCATCAGCTATAAATTCTTTCGGATAATGATTTGTACAGGGTTATTCACGATGAGTGGCCTATTAGACGTTTCAGGAGAACTACTGGGAATATGGAAATGAAAATTTGCAATAACAAGTTTTCGGATATGCTCTATCAAGCTAAAATAATGGCGACTTGCAGTCACTTCCATTTCTAATGGAATGCTATTCTATATCCTATAATCCTATTTAAGGTAACTTTCCCAAAATCAAAAATTCATACTTTTTGAGATATTTGATTTTACTGAAAATTCTTGCAAAAACATATCCTAGCAGAAATTATAACTATAGCTGCTATAAAATTCAAGAGGTTGTTTTGTTGAACACGTTATATTGAAGTATATGTCTTTCATTCAGTCCAGGTACAATCAATAAGTATTAAACATACAGGGGGCTCTAAAAATCGATCCAAAGTTCAAAACATTCAACATGAAAAAAGTCGCTTATTCTAAATGGATTATAATAAATTTTATTCGGTCATCCTACCAAGTGTTTTTTGCTCTTTCGATCCATATTAGCTTTCCTTATACCTATATTTTCAGGTTTTATAGTTAGTTTGAGTTATTTGCTATTGTTGGAAAACCAACACTAATTCATTTCAATTTATAAATTTATTTTACTTTCATAGTGAGTGCATCAGAGCTATTAGTAGAACTTGCTAACTATTTAATGAATGAAATCTCAATTTGCCAAGAATAACTGAGAAGAAATTCAAAAGAAATGAATAAAATTTTCTTTTTGGTTCGTTCAAAGCACATAAAAAAACAAGCCAATTACTGACAATGAAGGAAACTAAATTAATGTTCTGACTTATTTCGAAGCCCATCTATCATCTAACCACATTGCAGTGAGTGACATAGGTCTCAGTTACTCATTTGTTGAAAGAGTTCTAAACTACATAGAAAAAGACAACTTTTTTTTCTAAATAATCTGGTTAGATGAATCTAAATTTTTCCGTGAGGGAGTATTTAACCGTCGGAACAATCTATCAGGGCAAACCGAAACCCACATGCAATAATGGAAGTGAGGTATCAGGTAAAATTTAATTACAACCTATTGTGTTTAATCTAAGAAAACCAAATTTGCAACCACATATACGATGGAGTTTTCAGTTCTGGGCGTTATTTGTATATCTTTAGGACAAACGTATAGTGAGTGAGTTAGTTCATGGACGATTTACCCTAAAATGACCCTAGAAGCTGTTGGTACCAACTGGATCTTCGCATAGTCACAGTACCGGAGAGATAACAGACCCTTTAAATTATATGTTTGGCAATAGATGAATTGGAATGCGTGGTCCTTGCTCATGGCCCGACCTCACCCCACTTGATTTCATAAATGATTGATAGTTATGAAATATTTCTTATTTGTAGTTAATATTATCTACATTCACGAATTTTGCCCTGAGGAAGAGAATAAACATTCTCGAAAGCTTGGCATAATCCACAGAATTTTATGTAATAAATGACTGCATCCCCAACAAAAATCTATTTTATCAAATAATAAACCAGACAAGTATTCAGAATCAAACAATATACAACATCTTAAAATCTCTACATAGTATAAAACAAAGTCTCTTAGCGCCGTCTATTCGCTTAGATGTTTTAAACTACGCAACGGATTTTAATGCGGCTTTCATCAATACACATAGTGAGTGATTCAAGAGGAAGGTTTATATTACATGCATAATATTATAGTAGAGAAAAGCCGAGAATTTCAAAGAATTGCAATGTGATGTCGTAAAAAACATATTTGTGTGCGCTTGCATTTCAAACGCTGGATAAACCTTACGACATAGATCAAAATAATGTACCTACTAATAAATTGTATATTTAAAGTTCGCGATGGTATTGTCGATCTTTTAAGGCTGACTCACAATAGCCATTTTAGTGGTAACCGTGCAAAGAAGGCGCAGGTCTCTAGTGCTTTATATAATCAAATGTGTATCTGCATTCATATTTCCCCATAAAGGGATAGCGCACAATAGCACTATTTAACTTTTGGTTCTTGACCCATTTTACTGTTCAAAAAGAAGTCGCAATTCACCATCTATTTGAAGATGTTGAGGCTGCTTGCGATAATGTCCTCAAAACTATACGAAGCTATAATGCTTTTGGCTCTGTCTAATATAACTAATAGCATAAAAATGACCATAAGCAAAATCATTCTTGAAATGTAGCTGTTGCTATCTCGGTTCCATTTGAATCCCATTAAGTTCTTAGGTGCTAGCATGTCAGCTTTTATCATAATTTTGGAAAAGTTTGGTCTGAGATGCAAGTTTATTAGAAAATAGTAGGGCGTTATCTTCAATCAGCTCACATACTAGCTTAAGCCGACAATGTTGAAATAATAACAAGAATTAAGAGAAATAAATCTGATAATTGTCTGAAAATGTACTTTCTCATATTGTTGAGAGAGAAAATAAGTTTATAAAATTAACCTGTGAAATCCCATCCCAAAAATAGTACATCAAATAACATACGAATAAGAATATTATTCACCCGAAAATGCATCTACCACAAAGTATGGGTATGTATTCAAAAAACAAGTCGGCTGTGTCATCAACACGGCCGGGGGTGTTGGGCGTGAAAATGTATGTACTTTGTTTATTACTTATTAGTAACGTAAGTCCGCTAAATGTGTGTGGAGTATGTAGAAATAGCAATTTAAAAAAATGTTCTGTAATTGACTTGATATCAGTGCAATATGTAAAAGATTATGTGAATCTTATTTCTATGTTAGAAAACAAAAATGATAATGATGGTGTTATACGTAGCAAAGAGCTCTTTTAATCATCATTCAAAGAGTAACTTCGCCACCAGTAATGAACTGAAATATCAATACAAAAATCAATAATAACAGCAGGTTCAATTCAAATTGTTGAAGATGAAGAATCATTTGAATAGGTAGGTATTTCCAAAAATCAAATCTACTTAGATAGTTTTACATTAGCATTTTATAAATCAAATAATCAATAACAAATTTGAATACTCAGAATCAGAATAGAGCTTACTAAATATTTTGACCTGTTAAAACAGATTTTTTTTTAATTGAAAGAACTCAATCATTTTCTAATCTGTTAATAGTGTAACGTGGATAGTTTTTCATGTACTTACACTTATTATTCGTTTTAGTATATAATTTGGGCTAAGATTCGGTTTAGCGCCAGCAGAATTTTCCAAAAAAGAAATACCTATGTCAATCTTCTCTATTTAAAAAAAATACAATAAAAGTGGTCTCAATGTCCGGAAACCTCCAATAATAATGTAACGGGACCTGGAGCGAACAGAGGTGCTGGATTGGGATGACGTACATTTGTAGATTTTTTTTGCAAATAGAGGTATAAAAGCATTGTAGAAACACATTTCAAAATGAAAATTAACGCGATTTCTTAAGCTAACAAAGTTAGGGAACCTGTAGCGAACAGAGTAGTAGTAAAAGAGTGCCAAAGTTTTGACATTGACATCTTCGCATACCCTGAACCCACGTTTATACTACTAGCCGGTTAATATAACCGCCGCTTGGAGATTTGAGGAGGAGAGGAGCTGCTGGTTGTCAGGTAGGTGCGTATTGCCTATAGTAATCTCGACTAAACATAAAAATTGACGCAACTTCGAAACATTTCGGTTTTGGCTATATAAAATAGTGCAGGTCGTTCAACATCTTACTTTTATAAGTTTTAAAGTAACTAATAGAACTACTTCGGCTTAGTTATGGATATTGGTACTCGTTTATGGAAAACAAAGCATCTGCCGAAGGCAGCTGACGGTTATCAGTGGGCTATTGGACAGGGATTAATTCCGACGGCTGCACCTAAATGCCAGACGCATCGAAAACCAATGAAACTGTATACACAGGTACAGCACGAACTTGGTCGCTGGAAGTGTACCTCCAGAAATTGTAGCAGACAAAAGTTGGTTGCCGAAGGCACTTGGATGGAGCATGCGCATAGATAGATTTGTATAATTATTGATTTCCTTGTCTTTAAAAATATCAATTAGATTTAAGTTAGGTCAAGTTAGGCTTAGGTCAATTTCAAACTTTTATTTAAAAATATATCATTGGTAGATTGGTAAAATTATTCAAATTATTATTAATTATTTTGTTCCAAAAATATCGGATAGGTTTATGTTATGACAAGTTAGCTTAATGTTTGATTAGATTTAGGCTGTCAAGTTAGGCTAATGTTAATTTTAGGTAAATTCATACTATTCTTTAATAAAATACCATAGGTAGATTGGGAACGTTATTTGAATTATCGTTGAACGAATCAAAATTATTTGCGTTTCAAAGGCTATCAACGTTGGATACCTTTTCTGGGTCACAACTGGAAGATTATATCCAGCGTTTCGTTGTTAAAAGGTAAGTCTTGTGTTTCCTTTGTTTCCTTTATGTTTTCTTCGGCCATGGTTCTTGCTTCATGTGAGCAGAAAAAAATTCGAGATGTGGCAACACTGTCCAATAAACATTCATACGTATATCGACAGTATTGGCGTTCGTCTTCGTAGAGGCTACCCACCCAGCATCCCTGTTCGCTCCTGGTCCCGTAACTTTGTTACTAGAGGTTTCCGCACATTGAAACTACTTTTATTTTATTTTTCTCATATCTCAGTATCGAGTGAAATAAACATTTTTGAAAAATACTGCTGGCGCTTAACCGAACCCTTACCTGTATTTGTTCTTATTCCTTATTTGCTGTAGATGTTTCCTGTATAGTTCATTAATTAGTTCTAGAATTGGTAGATTCATTCTCGAACCTTCCAGAACTATATGTCTATATATGTATTGTCAATTTAGCGAGCTTCTAGAACATTATTATAAGCGTTTAGATAATCACTGAACATTCTCGATGAATGTTATATCAAGATTCAGATATATAAAGCCCTGACGGTCACGGGTCACAGTCAGTTTATTGTATCAGTCAATTGGAGGCATAAGTCGATAGTAGTTGGAACGCAATAGTCAAAGTGACAAGTTTTGACAATTGTACTATAACAGAAGGTCATGTCCAAGGTGTTCAAAATAAAAGTTTTGGAAGCAATCGGCGAACTTTGGAGTATTACCCAAGTGAACTCACCCCACAACGTTTAGCACGGGGTTGAACGTTACATAAATATCAAGTAATTAACCATCACAATAATCATACCATAACCTATAAAGACTTTCATTAGAATAATAAAAATATTTGTCTTATCTTTTTTTATACTTGGCAGGAAATGTTGGTGCAGTACCTACATCATGCATTATTTTAAATAAAAGCAAAATTAATACTCCTTTAAATAACATATCCATTCTACTTAACGAATATCCCTGATTTTTCGAGATGTTTGAACTTCTAAGTAGAACGCCTTGTAACTGTAAATAATTATCATTAACTAGAAAATTTTAATTAATTGAGAATTGGATTAGTTAACATATGGATGTTTATGTTGTATCAACATGACCGCCTCGATTATACTGCGCGAGTATTCATATCTTGTAGAGATTGATTGCAACTTATTCTCAAATATTTCTGTTATAATTGACTGAAATGCAATGCTTATTTTTTTAGTGAATCAACCTGGTCAGTTTTGTGTTGTGCGTAAGCAATGCTCTTCACATAACCCGATACATAAAAATCAAGTTGCGTTAGATGCGGTGAATTTGGGGGCCAGAAAATTGGTTGCCCTCGACAACACCCTCATTAAAGAAATCTTTTATTTTTTGAAGTTGCTTACGTCAATAGACCGGTCGGGCGGAGCGCTGTGTTGCTGAAAAATTACATTTTCATTATTTTGCAAATGAGGTGAAGCATATCTGAGTACGATCACCATGTGATCATTTTCTCCACGAAGAAGAATGGCCCAGGTCCAGACTCCAAATTGTACACTTTGCTTTTTGCTGCAACGTTGGTGCCATTTTGAGAAAACATCAATCTGACAAGCCTCAAATTATCCAATGACATTTATAATTATGCAGTCTTTTTAACATGATGGTATTACAGCTCCTGCATTTCGAGCTAGACAAACGAATCAGCCTGTATTTTAAGGTGATTTGGATTAGATATTCATATTTTGAGTCTATTCCATTTATTATGAATCAACCTATATATACAGTTTATGACAATGTTTATGTCATAAAATTATTATCCGACATATCCTTTGGCAGCAGGTATCTTTTTCATTTATATTTTTTCTCTTAGCGTTTTTTCATAATACCGTATAACAAAGAATTAATCATTTCTAGCTTATGAACATGCTACCCTTAGAGTAGGACGTTGTCACGACAGCAGGTGTTCCTCCAAATTGCCGAAATAAAAGTAAGATATACAAAACTTTGATAATTTTTTTGTTACCGTTTGGTTCACAGACATGAACTATTTTGCTGAAGCAGATGAAATCTTATTTGGGTCCAAAAAGAAGGTGCAGCGAAGCATATTGGTAAATGGCATGTTTAAACGCAAATATAATTTTGAACTATAAGCCTTTTATAATTAGTAAGTAAACGCAAATGACATAATACCATTAATTAAAATGAATAGATTGCGTTGGACAAGACATGCAGTTCGTGCCAATTAATTCGATCCAATTGAAAGTATACATTACGCTGATCCTATAAAACTGGGAATATCTGGGGTATTCTGAACCAAAAACGAAAACTATATAAATATATACTATATACTCTTTGCCGGTAGCAGGACATATTATCTGAATGAGCTTCATCACAAATTTTGAATCCTTTTATATAAGGAGTACTTATTCACGCCCACCTGTTAAATATATCTACACACGTCTTTGTATTCCTAATTATTTTGCAAATAAACTATACATTTTTAAAATTATATTATGGTTTATTTGCAAAATAAGGAGTTTTAATATATGGTAACATGAGGGGTGCCGATGACGTGCTAGCCTACGGCGCTGTCGACATTTAATCCGCGTCTGATAAGAGTCCTGTTTGGGTGTCATATTGGATTTAAGCGGAAATAGAAATGGGACTGTAGACAAAAAGTTATAAATGAAAAAATAAGAAAGTATGATTTTAATATAAATTTGAGAACGTGGACTCGTATAACGGAAAACATATTCTATTGTGGATTAGATATTCTTTACATGCATTTGATAACAAAATATCTTGTAAAGGATGTAAGATTCTCATTAAAATGACACTTATTTCTCCTTTTTACTATCTCCATCTGCGTCAATAATTTTGAGACTAAGACGTTAAGTGTTTTCGAAGGCTTCATAATTGAAAAAAAAAATTATCCCTGGAGGAATTACTTATGTTAGATTCTCGCCTACCCGAAATAGTTTGAAATACTTGTTGAAACTCTAACTGAAAAAAAAACATTTTATGTGATTTAGCCTAGCTTAAAATGAGACAAGTCGTTAAACTAAGTCTTGATTGTTGATTGAGCATCAGGCGTTCTTTCGCAAATTTCTTCGCTATAGGCAATCTGAGTGAGACAGTTGTGTCATCAGCATAAAGGGTTACTTTGTAGCAAATCATTTACTTATATTAGAAATAATAATGTTCCCAATATTGCAATTTCAAACTCTCAGGCATGAGGTGTAAAAGATTGTGTAAAAACAGTCAGAGGCCCTACTTAGATCACAAAAATAGTGCTGTTGTATAGGTGACATTCAAAGGCACTGAATTAAAAAGTTAATGATAAAAAAAATTGTGCTACGGGAGCTTTTGAATCCGCGCAGAGCTTCTGTATATAGACTATTAATCTCAAAGTCTAGCAGGTCGACTTCTTTTTGTACTATTTCCAAAGCATGTTCTAGGATTTCAAAAAATATTTCTTCAGGGAAACACCAATAATTCTAGGCTTTTTTCTTCGGAAAGGTTCTAAATATTCATGTTTTTATCTACATCAATACTTGAATTTAGAAGAACAGCAAGACCACCTCTCTTATAATCAGCACCCGGCTTGAAGTTGATCATAGCAATTGTTCTCATTTCTTCTTTTTTCATGCTTTGTTCACTTAAACATGAAATATCTATATTATTTCGATTTAAGAAGACATCTAGTTCATGGGTTTTATTTCTTAAGGAGGCAATGTTATATTGCATGATATTTAACTGTAGTATGTATAATGTGCTGGATTTTTCTCCTTTCTTGTCTGTTTCCTGTCCTGGTACCTATGGTACTGAATATTCAGAAAATAGTTCACTATTACTTCTTTCGGCCATAATGAGGAGCATATATACTTTTGATAGTCATTACTTGGTACAGTAAGCCTGAACAAGGCTTGGTACGTATGTTTTCTTGTGCAAATTTTCTCACAGTTACAATTTCTTCCCAAGTCGTTCTTTAGGAAGTCTAATATTCCATCATTCTTCACGCGTGCATCTAGGCTAGAGACAAATAAAGCTGTCATTTTTTGGTCTGGTTTTAGAAGAGTCGAGTTCTTATTTATTCCTTTCAAAGGTTTTGGTCTCGTTGTTTTTCTCACCAGACAATTCACTTCTTGAGTTTTCGAAAACCCAGCAATATTTGGTTTATGATTCGCCGATACCTCAAAGCCCTTACGTCTTTGTTTCTTCCAGCGACCATTTTCCGGGTTCTCTTCATCATTGTTTACTTCGATAGTGATAGCGTCAGATTTGAGCCTATAATTTTTAATATTTGGTATTTCGCTAGTGGTATTTTTATCTGAAAATATTTCACCATTGAAAGATTCTTCATTTGCGTCACCATCCACTGCTATGTTCAGTTTTTTATCGGATAATTTTCTCACAGAGCAAGATTTCCAATTTGTTGTTTTAGCAACGTTGGCTTGGTGTCACTCATTTGGATGTCGTTTACTGTGCGCACATATGAAGTTTTTGTTAAAATTATAATCACCGTTGATAATTTATTTAGTACTGATTCCAGATTTTTCTGGATTGTTATACTTAAAATTTGTAAATCACTCACTGCAGAGTTATTCTCAATAATTTTATTGGTTAGGTATACAAGGATCCTGCTCAGTAAACTCATTTGCACAGGTTACACAATCAACTAAACTCTTACTGCCACTAATGACTTGCATACCAGTAACTCTTAGTGAACAAGACCGAAAAAAGCACCTGCAACATTTGCTCTGAGAGATCATATTGCTTTTCAATGTTCACAATCCTGGTGGTCAATTTACACCGTCGCGTCACGAGATAAAATGACCAAGTTATTTTGTCTTCAATAACAGCATTGTTTCACCCGCAGTGTGGCAGGTTCCACCATCTTGAAGAAAAGGTATTTCCTTCAAGTCCATACCGTTTAATTTGTTCCATAAAATGTTCCTTTCTTTGCTCAGAACGATGGAAAATCGAGGAAGGACTTTTGACTGCTGCTAAGGTTTCCGTTGACCGAGCGATACGAGTAGGTACCGCCATTATTTTTCGCGGTCGCCATTGAACCAGAAGCATCAACATTTTCAGTTGGATCTACCACTGTGTTGCAAAAGAAAAGTATATTCATAATTTTTGTTGTGAATTTTCGCAATTTCCATGCATTTTTCGATCGTCCAACTCGTCATGACTATAACTGAACGTGCTGATAATTATCAAAAGTAAATACACTATGTTCGCCACAAAAAAAATGCTGGCAGTTTGAAATGTAAGGTCATTTATGACGGTAGGCATACTTTTTGTTGCTAAGCATTGTTATTTATCATAGAACGTGGAAACCTATATAACATCTGGCAATTGGAAACTGCATTATCGACCCGAAAACATTACTGATAATCTCTGATAAATACTATCTATGTTTCAACACGAATAACGGTAAATATATACCTTTTGAAATATTTTGAATGCTACTACATACTGATGGATAATAGATTGTGGGCGCCATCTAGTGGTACAAAACAAAGGCTATTTTAGGCCGCAATTATAGACTCATTTTCGACATTCTAAACAGCGTTGAAAATCTATTTTTTGTAATAGTGAAGGATAAGAAATACATTATCTATGGTACCTTCTTAGTTGTATAACGTAACACCTGTATGACGGAAATTGCCAATGTTGTCAAATCGGAACGGATTGGAATCAGCTGAATACCCGTGTAATAAGTTATAGGTAATAACATTCTATCACGTGCATTCTTCAAAACATTTGTCGTAAATAAAATGAAAACATGACATATTTGTATCCTCATCGGTTTGTTATTTGCAGGTAAAATCAAAACTCAATACTATACATAGCCTACGAACATGACAATAGCCATTTATAATAGGAACATTAGGTAACTTTGTCCCTAGCTGATGAAGTAATCACACTGCTAATTTGGAGAGACGTCAGATATCCTATTCAATGTTATTGAAACATAAATTATCCATTTAAATGTTACTAGATCATGTTCTGGATTCATTACTATTTCGATAGAATATAACGATAAATCAGAATTTAAGCAATATTGAGAAGGTAAGAGTCTATAATTGAAAATTGTAAACAACTTTGATTTTTGCATACTTTGAATTGTTTAAATTGGAGAATAGTTGCAGTTGCACCGAATCGAACTTACGTATGTGGAAAATCGATTCTCACCTTGTGCTGAACTCTTTCCAGGAGAACGTCACCCCAGCTCTTCTTCATTAATCAAACAAAGGCCGTTGCCGAAGTTAAATATCCTGTTAGCATGTTGAAAATTGACGATGCAACTTGAAACATTAGATATTTCCCGGAAGGTGCTTGCCATAAATTTAATCATAAAAATATGTACAGCCGCATTCTCAAGAAGAAGGATAAATAATTGTATAATTTTAAATCAACATGTTGTAATATTATTTTTTACATTTGACTGACTTCGATTAGAGAAATTGCATGGTACAAAATCAATAGGACAAAGGTATAAAAGTTTACAGAAAACTTAATAGCTTCACCTGATCAAATAGTAAGTAATATAACATAACATAACATCGTATTTATTAGATGTAGTATAAACTCTACAATAAGTGGCTACTAATGGCGAAGTTTAGCTAAGCTACTCTTACACTTAACCATTAGAGGGGAAAAAAATAGTGGTGTTATTTGCTATGAGAAAGTAGCGTACAAAAAGAAGAAACTTATCTTAAAAATTAAGAGGAGATGTCAACGTTAAACATACATATTTATACTAGGTGTTAAATGTAATAATTATAATTTACTATGAACTAAGTCGGTAATATAGTTTGATTTGCTTTCTGAATGAAGTGGTACTCATTTTTTTGTAGTGAAGGGGTAGGGTGTTATAAATTATGGCATTATATGAGAAGCTTCTCTCAAAAAGCAAAGTGGAGTGTTGATGTATCCTAATTAAACTGTTCCTAAGAGCTCTGTTATGTATATTGTGTGGAAACACTATTTTTTCGTAAAGACACTTAGGCTGAGCATGTAACAGTAATTTATGAATGAAGCTTAAATAATGACACTTGACTATATAATCAATTTTCAGCCAGTTCAATGTGGTGAATTTGCTCGAAACTTGATCATACTTTCTTAACCCAAAAATAAATCTAACACAGTTGTTCTGAACCATTTGTATACAATTTTTACAAATTACAAATATATCTTACTCTTTTAATCCACAATTATCCATTCGACATATATATAAATATCTATATATAACGGGTGTTCCAAACTCTATGGATTATAAGACGTTTATGGAGTTCTACAATACATTCGAATTTAAAATTTTGGATTTATAGTCAACTACTTATCATCTATTGAATAGTATTTTAAGCATTGTAGCGTTGTCATTCTTATGTAGTTAATCTTAACTTGAATTACTTTGGACTAATTTAATAGACGATAATTCAGCTTCAGACATTTTATTCTATTCGCTTTCTATCTGACATTACAGGTTACTGTAAATCTGTTTTATATCCCTTGCCACAGAACTGTAATTCAACGTGTAATCATGGAAAATGTAGGATGCAGTGTTCATCATTCTACCTATAAAAATATTATCCTACTTAATTACTTATAAGTCTAATTTCTGTGGATTAGTAATAATCCTACCGAGTACTAATAACAAAATTAGGAGTTCCTGGTTGAACTATTTATGATGGAAGAATTTGTCTAATAGGTCTTATTATCTCTTTACTTGGCTGTTCAACTTCTACTTCTATGGTCATATTTGGCTTACACTCAATTGGGGTTTTAGATGTATAATTTTGGATAGGATTTGAAGCTACGTCATTTCTATAACTATTATCAGGCAAATGTAATGAAAGATTCTTAATTATTTTTTGATACACTAGAATCACTAGCAATATTTTTTGGACAAGTTCGAATATCATTTGCATTAACATATTTTATATTATTATTAACATGAACGGAATTAGTTGAATGAATTATTACTCTTACAAATTCTCCTTTTTGACAAACTTTTAATAGCTTATTTTTATTTAAATTAAATAACACAATTTAGTTTTTCGAAAACTGTCTAAAATAAAGTCAATTTCGGTTTTTGTCTATTTAAACTAGGTTTAAGTCAATCAATAAAATATTTTGTCCACAGAGTTTGAAATACCCTTTATAAAAATGGATGTTTGTTTATCTGTGCTCAGTATTGCACGGTTAGACGTATTACATTAAAATTGGCAGATATACCCAATTCTTACAATAGACCAACTTCTAAGTTCACCTTTAACGGATCACTATCAAAATTGATACCTAAAATGATATGTTTGAGAAAAAACTGATGACTAACGTACACAAACGATTACAAAACCTATAATACGATTAAATTGATTCCATACTTAACAGATAAACAAAAAATAACAGTCTAATAAAGGAACCGAAGGACATATTCAAGTAAAGTTAAAAAAATAATTAAGAAAACCAAAATTTTTCCAGCTCGAGCTATCTCACCAACAGCTCGCCTAGATAAAAAAAGAGCTTTCCCACCAAGATAAACACTTCGAACATATCTCGAAATCCAATACAAGAGAACCTAGAATTCGAACCAAACAAAGCACTCGCCAACACAATCCTGAAGACTAAAAACCAAACCCAGACAAGATGTGCTGTAAGTGTACAAAAAATAGACCAGCAGAACAATGAAAAGAGGAATAAAGTATACAGATATATTTGAGCATTGAGAATGAATAATGTAATGATTTTTATATCCTAAAATAAAAGGGCTCCTACAAGATTAGTCAAAAATTATTTTAAAATTAAATATGAAGAACTGGTAACATCAATCTAGTACTGTTGAATAGTTCTCGAAGATCCACAAGTTTACAGAAAGGTAGGGCTACACTAAGTGTAGATTCACAGGGATCATAGTTGGTAAAATGTTATATCTTCACGACAATGGCACCAATGATATTGACTAATAAATTTGGTGCATAACAGTTTTTTACAGGACACGAAATCGCCAGCATCAACTACTCATAAATAAGTCCGAGTAAACTAGATATATTATACTTTCGTAAGAGACGTAGACATTATGTATTTCGTCATAAATGTATTTGCATAATTTTGAAACGGAATATTACTATTACTTTATTCTCACAGATATTATTTTAGCGATTAAGTGGAGATGTATACATATAAATGGTACGCTGACCATTTCATGTGATAAATTTTATTTTCCAGGGTCAAGTGATGCAGGCCAATCAAAAGGGTGGTGTTATAATGAGCACTACGGCCTTGGCGTTGCAAGATGTGAAACGGAGTCAAGCTGGAAATTATTCATGTGTAGCATCCAACGTAGAGGGCGATGGCGATTCCAACATTGTGGATTTGAAAATAATGTGTGAGTACTTCGCCCAATGCTCGTATTTTTGCTAGATAATTTAAAATTTCTTACTAACATATGTTTTGTTTCCATGTAAACACCTTAAGGATATAAAATGTAGTTAGAACAGGAATGATATTTATTATTACCTCATTGTGGAATAATTGCATTATTAATTATATTGAATAAATATACATGGTCATGTCCCTTGGATACTATCGCAACCAAATATTTGTTTCCGCCAATAGCGGAGAATGTTTGGCAATGGAGACCTAAGGCGAAGCATGAATATATTGGATTTCTTCGTGGATAATTGAAGTTGAATTTTGGCTGATCCATAATTTGAATCATGATAATATTAAACTGCATTTAGTTAGAAAGCGATTATTTAAATTAATCGTCTACCATAGAATGGAAAAATGTCACGAAAATCTAAATTTCTCATTCCTTGTGAATTGGCTTGAAAATTGCGGTCATCAGCTGATCAATATATTCTAACTATGAAAACATTAAAACGATAGCACCACAGCATACCAACACAACCAATGTTGGTTTGTTATGATGCTTTTGTTGTGAAGCTTTTTTTATTATCTAGGACGATTATCTATATCCAGTTCCGAAATATTAATATTACCACTATATGTAAAAAAATCTATAATGACTGAGGTTTATATCAAAAAGCTGATATTATATGTTTCTAAATACTATTTGGAATCTGCAACCGTTGGCGTAGATAGAATTAAAAAATAACAAACACAGAATTACCACAATAAACACCAACACTTTATTTTGTCAAACCCGACAGTTGTTTCGCCAACAAGGTTGGTATCTCCTGTAACTGAGTTACAGGTTAATCACTGGAGATGCTAACCTTGTTGGTGAAACAATTGTCGGGTTTGACAAAATAAAGTGATGTTGTCTATTGTGGTAATTTTGTGTTTGTTATTTTTTGATTATATGTTTCTTTATGTCACGACTTTTATTATTATAACAAAGATCAAACGATAAAAGACACATATGAAAGACTCTTGATTTCACTGGTACTTTGATTGCAAGAAATAAATTTTGTTTTTGATAAAAAAGGAATGGACATTTTGAATAAAATATCACTCGAGGGGTATGGGAAAAAGAACGAAGCAAAATCTGATTAAGAAGTTGTATCCCTCTCTCTAACTCTAAAACCGTTGATGTTTTCGAAAAATGTCCCATTTAAACCTTTTATGTGGTCTCTTATTTAATTTTGCCGTCTGAAACTTTCGATTTTTGAAGAAGCTTCTCCTGTACCCTCTTCGTAGGAAAAAAACATGTTTATTTTCAAATTTCTTGGCATTCCTATTTTGAATCAAAGAACATTCATGAAAATCGTAGAATTTTTGTAATGCGAATCTCGCGTGTACGGAAACATAAAAAAGCAAACATAAAGTTAAATTGTACACTTCCATCGGGCAAAGAGCTAATTTAACATATATTTTGAGTAAGGTTAACATAAGTACTGATAAAAAGAGTAGTTGAACTTGTTAGAAGAGTTTAGTACAATTTACCCTAAAAATATCTGCTAGCATCATTTGCAAACATTTCCGTCTGACTTTTGATATAGATTCATTGGTATTTTTCGAAACAATGCCAGCTTATGGAATGACTTGCCAGAATGATTGATTATACAGGGTCAGTTCAAGCAGTTATTTGACTCAAGTTATTTCTTTTAAACAGGATATCGTATCGTGTGTAGGTTAGCAGTTTAGGCTCTCTTCTCAAATATGAAACATAACATTATTCTGTAGGTAGTAGTAGTAGTAGTAGGTAGTCATTCAAACTATTTTTTTTATCGCAGCAATCTATTCTGTCTGCGTGCTAACCCTGGCTGATTTGTATCAACGAAATTAAGGTTAGCAAAGTGTAGCGAGAAGTTTGGACGAGTGACCGACGATGAGCTAGGCTCGCGTTCGGATCCTTGGGGATTGCTTTGCATACTACTCTTGCAAGGCAAGGGGATATTTTCCTTGTGTAGCTTATCTGGATGTCACCTTCACTTGGTTATGAGTACGGCACTAAAAGAAGTCTATGAAGTAGCCTTCATTTTGATCTAAATAATCTTCTATTTGGCATTGAAAGTTCCGCCAAAATTAATCAAGCAGTTTTGGAGATAAGCTCGAACAAAGAAATAAACATTTAAAAAAATGCTTGCTGGATTTTCTTGACCCAAGTTTATTTATACATAACGTGAAATTGAATTGCAGTCTTTCAGAAAGACTTCTCCAGAACGAAGAATGCATAAAATTCATTTGTATGTTTGCTTTTTTGACATAGGTATTTGATATTTCAAAAACTCTTCAATACAAGTCACTTCATGAATCTCCAATAATTAAAAAGTTAAGCAAAACAAAAAAAAATGTTTTGTTTTACCACTTAACTAAACTAAAAAAAGAACACAAGACACATATTTTTGGAAATGACTCACATTGTCCATAAATAGTCTATAGAACTATTATGTTTGGGACAACGAAACAACTAGTTCATTGATGACCGATCTGCCTCGCAAAACATAACAACATCAAGTATTCAGAGAATCTAATGATAAGAAAATACTCTAAGAGATTGATGGATTTTTCGGAAAATAACATTACAAGACACTTTTAAAATAAATATTTTAAAATACTATTGTGATCATTAGCTTTTTCATAAATGGCTCTAGAGAAATTGTTTTTTTTTTATTTTGTCACAGGGTCAATAACTTCCATGTCAAAATCCGTTTTTCTAGATAAACCCGTATGTCGTCCGGACCAGAAACGAATATATGGCGTGGCAAGACATGAGAATGCCAAAGTTTTGTGTGAAGTCGAATCTTATCCACCGCCAGACAGCTTCAAGTGGTCATTTAACAACTCTGCTGAATCAATGGATGTACCTTCGACAAGGTTAGTACAATTTGAAAACAATATTTGAAGTAAAAAAATTACCACAAAAATTGCAAACCTTAATATCAACTAAAAAATTGGAGGCAATACCGTGTTTTGCTCATTATCAATCAAGCGACCAGCATTACAAAAAGTATGCGTTAACGAAGTCTCCGTCATCTTCCAGTTTTAATAAATCTCAAGAAACCTTGAAGAAAAAAAATAAAAATATTGTAGCCTCGGAATCACGAATCAATTAGACCTAATATGATCTAATAGACCCCTACATAGGAACTTTTATTCAGTACATGAAATTCTACATCTTGATTTGGATATTATTTATGTAACTTATGACTTAATACGGAAGTGACGTTATACTTTATAATGCTGGCAAAATAGGCCATTTCCAAAGATGGTTTCCTCTAGTTCTGAAATATATTTACATTTATACTAACTCTTCCATGAATATTATGCATAGGATTTTCATTACTTTTATTGGATATGTTTAACTTCGTGGTGGATATGGGTAAGAGGATCTGTGGGACACAGTGTTGCTGTTTTTTTTGTTTTCTGAAGGTATCCGTCGAAAATAAAACTAAAACTACTTATCTCTTATGTTACGTTACTGATGTTTTTTTCAATATATAGAACCTACAAAGTTAGACATTGACCAATTCTAATTTTTGATTAAAAATCTTTCAAATGCTCAAGTGAATGTACATGGGCTTCGATACTTGACATGTTTTGACTTACCTTAGATATGCAAAAATAAAAAGGCATCACACAAGAAAAACGAGAATAGCAACATATCGAATAATATACTACTTCCAATGCATAGAACATGGATATGATCACTTATGACGTACGCCATACGCGAATGCCACTCGAGCATATTTTGCTTTAGGTGCATTACGTTTATGATTAGACTTTTACCGAATGCTGCATAATACTCATTATAATTTCCTCCTTTGAGGTGTTCACTGCCTTGGAGTGAGATAGTATTTGTTAGGGGTTAGGTACTTATATAAAAAGATCGATTGTGATTATAAATCCAGCACATGTGTTGATCAGCCAGTTAAATAGAAAATATTACGAGGCTTCTATAAAACATCGAACAAGTCTAAATGTCTAAAGTATTAATTGAGTTGAGTGAACAAGGCACCTTGATTCGACAATGTCACAAATTAAAATATTCAACATTTGAAGTATTAATATTTTTAGCTTAAATTTATGAAAAAATATTAAAACATTAATTGTATTACATAATAAAAAGAAATTTTCATTGAAAAACTAATTGTAATTGTCGGAACGAAGGCAACTTTGCTTTCAATCGAACAAGTATAGTTCATGCAAATGCAGACTTATGTTATTTAATTTAGTGCGAAATCTAATTTATTTGTTGGGCTTGCTTTGTTCATTTGATATTAGAAATGTAAGCTCATCTCAAATGCTTTCCATCGTTCTGGCCATTGCCCTTATCTTGATTATTAGAAGCTCTCGGTGCTCAAAATATACAGCTGAATTTAAAAAATACTTAAAGCAAGGTAAGAAATTCTCAGTTGAGAAGCTATAAATTAAATTATTAAGAGTAGATGTTGCTTAGTAGCTACTTTTATTGTATTCAATATTTTCTACATTTCCACGTTTGTCTGCAGCCTGACAAAACATTCTCATAATTTGTTGTGTGGTCGCTTTTTTAAAATGAAATGGCACCAATACTTATGAGCTTAAGATATAATATGCCAATAATTTTTGTCCCAGATTTAGATCAGGACTACATCACTTCACTTCAACATTAACTTATACACCAATAACAGAAATGGATTACGGAACTGTGATGTGTTGGGCGAACAATCTAGCAGGAAGGCAACAGGAACCTTGCATTTATCATATAATTGCTGCTGGGAAACCAGATCCTCCATATAATTGTACAATTGTTAATATGACCAATGAATCTCTAGAAGTTGAATGCAGTGATGGATTTGATGGTAAGTTCATGATGAATATGTTGAAACTGTAGATAATAACATACCAAAATTAAAATTTTACATTAGTAAAATAATATTTTTTGTTCTGAGGATATTACTGTGTAAGGCCCGGAGCGGTAAATTATTTCGAAATAGGCGCACATTATCAAAGACATTCTTGTATTAAAGTTGTAAGATTTTAAAAATCTACAGAACTAGGATACCTGTAGTTATACAGGGGGCTCAAAAAGTCGTAGCCAACTAACATGTTGTTTTTTAAATGGAATGATTATTTTTTAATCGCATTTTCTGATTCGAATAAACCTTCTGAACAATTATTATGAAACATGTCATATGGCTAAACCCGCTAATTTATGAAATGAATCGAATTAAAGAACATACGATTTAGGATATAGCATTAATTTTATGTGTTTACAAGCTGGTGCCAGAATGTTTTGTGTCACCTTATAAACGGAAGAAAGAAAATTAAAATATACTAAATGTGCACATACAACATTTTTCAATATTTATTAATAATAACAATTAAAATATACGAGTAACAAATTAACTGCCAACTTTACAAGAACAAAAATAAATTTAAATCGTTATAATATATATATATATATATATATATATATATATATAAAAGTATCCCCCTCCAACCGTTTGACAATGGGCTAAGATGTTATTAAATCAGTCAATGACATTTTGATGATTCTTCAACTCAATTCTCAATATTTCTTGAAGGTCCCCAGAGAAAATAATCGAGAGGCGTCAAGTCCGGCGACCTAGCGGGCCATTCTATTTGGCACCAGGTTGTAAAACATATTATGAATGTAATATCGTAAATCGTATGTATGTTCTTTAATTCGATTTATTTCCTAAACTATATGGCTTAGCCATATGACATGTTACATAATATTTGTTGAGAATGTTCATTCGAATCAGAAAATGCAATTAGAAAATAATCATTCCATTAAAAAAAACAGTATTTTAGTAGGCCAGGAGTTTTTGAGCCACTCCGTAAAATAACAGGTATTCTTGTTTTGTAATTTTTTCAAAATCTTACAACTTTTATAAAGGAGTTTTTTTTCTAATTTGTATCCGGTCAAGTTTCAATAGGGCACTAACATTTCAAGTACCTACTGGTGTTAAATCTTTTTTTAATTGCACGCAAATTACCTAATAATTAAAAAAATATATATTATATATATTTTAGTTTTGCGGAATTCACTTGTACTTAATTCTTAATCTACTTCTTGAAAAAGAAACTCAGATTTATAAAGGAAACAAATATTTACCATTTTAAAATCATTCACATTCACATTCAAGTGGCCTGTCTTGATGAGCTTATCATTTCCACTTTATTTGACATTGGACATGTCTGAATAAGATCCAATCCAATGAAATCTTTATTTTATTTAATATAACTGCATATCGTTCGTTTATTTTACAACTGCATTCATAACTATACTTTTGGAGATAAACGGTATTTACTAATGCAGTGGTGGAATTATTCATACATTAGTTGGTAACGCGGGCTAAGTTATCTGAAACTAACCATTTTGCAGGCGGCCAACCCCAGTACTTCCTGCTTGAAGTATATGATGCCAGCTCTGGCGTACTCCAGGCCAATGTTTCAGCAAAGTTTCCTGTTTTCATCGTGAGTGGTTTAGACCCTGGAAGGGTATTGAACATGGAATTGTACGCTGCCAATAGCAAAGGAAGGAGCGAATCCGTCCAGCTCGAAGGTTTTACGCTGAATGTAGCCGAAAAACAAACAGGTAAATTCGACTATTTTACTACTCCATCAAGACATTTTACCCTTTATAACCTGCGATAGAATTTTACGGTTCATTACAGGATCGCTGCTCTCTTTTACTGGTCAGATTTTAACCGAATGAGGGGTCACTTGGGTTGGAGCAAATTTATGTCCACGTCATTGAGTTTTAAAATTTATTTAAAGTTAACATCTACCATCTGGGTGCATGCTTGAAGCTATTTACATTATAAAATCTCATAAATTAATCTTCTTCACCTCTGAAAAACTTTGCAGGTAATCGCTTTGATGTTCTTTCTATAAACAAATCAATAAGAATGGCTATCAAGAAAACAAATTATTAACTGCGATGATTCGGGTAACGTATTGTTTTAGTTTTATTGAAAATAAGTCAGTAATTTGTACACGAATTGTTGCCAGATAAACAAAATAAAAACAAAGCTTTTGACGAGGCCCGCATTGATCCCTTTTTTCAGAATTGAGAAATGTATCGACATAAAATTGACATCTTCGTCATTTTTTACCCTGTGAAAACTCAATTTCGTATTTCGTCCAGGGCTTTCTATGCGAATGATATAAAATATCTTACTTCCCCATTGCTCAATAAATGATTTTAGATATGTATTTCAATTTCATTTCGCTTTACAAGATCAACAAGGATTGTCGAACTAATATTCTTTAGTAGTCATGCATATAATGAAAATATAAATATTATTTGATTGGATATTGAGCTTGTAATTTCATATTTATTATATACTAGACGTCGACGAACATCGACCAACACCAACTACGTGCAGTTAGTAATCCGACCAAAAACTAACTCACAGATAATAAATGGAGCTTTCTTCCAAGTTTCAGTAACCGATGGTTAACAACAATGTAGAAATATAGCTCTGTAATAAAACACATTGTTTACATACATACCTACCATGTCACAATGTCAAACGGTGGCAAAATGTGTCGCTTCCGAAGTCATCGTAGTAAATTATAGAGTATAATAATTATAGCAATATCGATAGAATTATCGCATCTTGCCTTTTTTATTTAAAACCATTGAATAAATACTGGATAACAGAGTTGAATTTTGAATACTGTGTTAAAAATTCAATAATTTTACAAATCTTGCACACGTGTTTATCATACCAAAGTTTACAGATAGAATTCTATACATTAGTAAAATTACTGTTAAACTATCAGTGCCCGTGGGACTCTATATGGTGGGTTCCGTATCTGAAAGTCTATTGTATATTTCGGATCTCTGGCTGAATTTTGATGGTGCTTTTACCATGTGTCTATGTAGAAAGTTATTAGAATGATCTGGTAGTGGCTGTAAGTGTGTCTGGGCCACCTAGTTTGAGAGTTCCATATCTAATTTCCAAAGAAGGATATCTGAGCTCTATGGCTGAATTTTCGTGGATTTTTCGGAATATATTTGTGTGTAGTATGTCACTGAACTGTTTTGTGAAAGTCTGTCAGTGCGACAGGAATTCAAAGGTATAGAGTTCCATTACGGAAAATCCCATAGACATATGTAGGGAAAATTATCATGCTGTTCTCTCTTGGTGTATATCTGTGGATGGATCTGGGTTGGTGTTCGTAATGGTTCTACGTGCGAGTAGATCTCATAGAAGAGTTCCATACTCAAGACTTTTGATGACTTTATGTTTTCGTACCATAATCTACGACGAGTAACGACTTTTCGTATGACCACAAAAATCTCGAAAACTACTTATCCTATTTCGATATTTTTTTATTGAGTTTTTATATTTGCGCGGGTAACATAGGTTATATTTTATGTGTGTCTGGGCCTCCTAGATCGAGGGTTCCATATCTGTAATTCCCAAAGAAGTATCTCAGAGCTCTATGGCTGAATTTTCGTGGATTTTTCGCTATATTGTGTGTAGTATGTCACTGGACTATTTTGTGAGAGTATGTCAGTGCGACTGGAATTTAAAGATGGAGGGTTCCATACCGGAAAATCCTTAAGACATTGCGAGTAACGACTTTTCGTATGACCTAAAAATCTCGAAAACTACTTATACGATTTCGATAAAAAAATATTGATTTTTTATATTTACGCGGGTCACATAGGCTATATTTTATGTGTGTCTGGGCCTCCTAAGTTGAGGGTTCCATATCTGTAATTCCCAAAAAGTATCTCTGAGCTCTATGGCTGAATTTTCGTGTATTTTTCGGTATATATTTGTGTGTAGTATGTCACTCTGTTTTGTGAGAGTATGTCAGTGCGATTGGAAAGGTGGAGGGTTCCATACCAGAAAATCCTTAAAACATATGTAGGAAAAATTATCATTTTGTTTTCTTTAGGTGCATATCTGTGGATTGATCTGGGTTGGTGTTCGGACTGGTTCTTCGTGGGAGTAGGTCTCATAGAAGGGTTCCGAACTCAAGACTTTTAATGACTAGTAATATATATGATAGTGACAGAACATGTTTAGAATCAAATCATAAAGAGTGCGTATAAGTTTTATCTTGTTACCTATTTCAAAAAAATGATACATCTACGACTCAATACCTTCTGAATAATCAATATCTGATTGCTGAAAGTACCATGAATAAGTAGGACAAAATAAAAATCATTAAATTTAAGTTTGAATGCTATGAAGGTTCTTCTGTTAAAGAGTATAATTATGGGTCACAATGTTTGAAATTTTATATATCAAAAAATACATCAGATCATTTTTATTCATAATCCTAAACTTCGTTAAATAGAAACGGCTGGTCAACGTGAATGAACCTTATTTTAATTCAATGTAGGTATTTGTAACACACATTATTAATGAATTTTTGCTTGGTGCACCCCTTCATCATAGGTATAAGCTTTAGGTAACTATGCCGAATCTCATATTTCCCAACTTATAAATATATAGATTGTTATAAAATAATTGAAACTAGAATTGCCGAGGCCTCGCCGATTTCAGATTGCATGTCCTGTTGAGATGTTCAATTTGACTGTCACACTGAGAAATTGATTTCAAATGAAACCACAACATTATACGTTTGTTATAATTACCTCTGGTAACGAGATAGTATACGGTCGAACGGATAGCAATTACAGAATTGCGAGCTTTACTGGACAGTAAGCTATAGCGAGAACAGGTCGGCATGATTATGACAATAAAACCATTCCAATGCGAAGGACGGAGCAAACCGTTTTTTGCCATGCACCGTAAAATTCAATCGGCCAACCATAATAGTGAAATGGTCGCCACCTCGATGAACTCACGTAAAAACAGGAAATTTAACTGTAGGGTTCGGAGATGAGGTAATAAGTACTGTACTGGAGCTCTCCTATGGGAATACATTCCATATTTTTATCTACATTATAGCTGGCGATTCCATCATTTCGAAGTCCCATAGAGTGATTTCTTGAATCGCCATTTTAAATATTATATATAATAATATTTTTATTTATGTCGTATTCTTATAATGAAATCCGTCTTCCAGAGATAAGTCTAGGCATTTCATGAGGCGCCTATATATTGTGTAATTAAATATTAGATATTCCGCTATCTATCGCGAATTTTCACGAAATGCTATACATTCTGCATAATTTGATAAATTACTATTTCCTGCTAATGCCATGCATTCTTTTAGAGCTTTATAAATAAGCAATTTTCTTATGGGTTGAAACTTTGCTGACGAAAGATGGTCGAATACTCCATTTTTGTCCTACAAACATTTGTTCTATTGTTTCGAAATCAAAAATTCCGAGAAACATTGTTTTATTATCACAAAATATAATATAAAATGGTATTTTACATATCTGAAATTTAATTTATATCTTATCTCATTTATTCATTGCAATTTCAATTTATTTTCTTTTGATCTTATTTACAATAGATATGACGTGAACGAGAGGGTACATACAAGTCTGAGAACACTACCTCCAAAATACAAATACTCACATAAATTTACAAACCATACAAATTCCTTGATGTGAGCCAGAGAGAGCATACAATAAAGAGAGTGTCAGATTCCATGTAAATATTTGAGACATTGTGCAGCCAGCGCCACCGACTTGGTCGCACATCAACTAAGAAAACGGCGCGAGATTTTAAATGCCAACTCAGCCATTTCACTCGCAAAAATGTATAATTTATTGCTGTTATGAATGGGGATATGAAATTAAACTAATAGAACTTTTGCAATAATTTATTTTAATATATATATATATATGAAAAGATGTAAAGATTTCGCTACTGAAAGATATGTACTAAATGACTTCGGTCTTTACAGTAGATAGATGGCTATAATCACACATAGCCATAAACTACCAACGATGAAAACAACTACTCGGTGGACAAAAGCCCCATCCCGCATTGAATTATATCATCGCTGGCAGGTGCAAAGGATCGAGATCTATCCCGATACCAATTGCGGTAACTTCTAACACCTTTTTGTTTCATTATCTATGGAACACATCACTTTTGAACCAAGAACAGGATCACTGTGATTTCGACCTTATTAGGATCTCATCAGCTGAACATATGGTTCGGGATGTGTCCAAAGAGTCAGAAAACTGCTGGTTCTACATCGACAAGCGATGCAAACAACCAAACAGCGTGCCGCTTCCAGCGCCACCTAGGAGTTAGAAGTTAAAGTTGAACGCGACCCACGTATCAATGTGAAAAGATGTAAAGATTTCGCTACATCGCTTGTCGATGTAGAACCAGCAGTTTTCTGACTCTTTGGACACATCCCGAACCATATGTTCAGCTGATGAGATCCTAATAAGGTCGAAATCACAGTGATCCTGTTCTTGGTTCAAAAGTGATGTGTTCCATAGATAATGAAACAAAAAGGTGTTAGAAGTTACCGCAATTGGTATCGGGATAGATCTCGATCCTTTGCACCTGCCAGCGATGATATAATTCAATGCGGGATGGGGCTTTTGTCCACCGAGTAGTTGTTTTCATCGTTGGTAGTTTATGGCTATGTGTGATTATAGCCATCTATCTACTGTAAAGACCGAAGTCATTTAGTACATATATATATATATATATATATATATATATATATATATATATATATATATATATATTGCATATAAATATTACAACTGTATAAATAAACTCAGTGGCAGAAAAATTGTGTAAACAATAATAAATACATTATATTACAAAATTCTACCCTAATGTAGGAAATACATTTATCAACAATGTATAAGAAAAGATTTCTTAATAATTCATAGTAATTGGAAATAAATTGCTGGATGCATATAAGGATACAAATGGAGCTCTACTTGATCAATAATGAAATGTTTGAATTTAATGATTGACTAAAATTATGTTCTTTCATGAAATTAGTAAGATTACTTCATTATTTACCGGGACTCTTCCCCTGATGAAAATTTAAATTATAGCTCGGCAAGAGCCAATGAGCAGTTGTAGAGCTATATCTTGCCAGTATTGAAGTGAAGTTGCACGGAATATTGAGTTACAGATTAGGTATAACGGTTAAAAAAATAGAAAGAGTTTCTAAACTATGTCAAAAACAGATGCATAGTAACTTTCAATATATAAAAACAACTATTAACTAACAGAAAGTATATACCTATAGTAGTATAGAACAAATAAATAATAACTCTAAAATATAACAAAAACAACAAATAAAGGAAGAAGATACAAACAATCTTAAGTATATCAAAAACAAATAAATACCTTGAAATATATCCAAACAAACATTAAATAACAGGAACCAGAAATACAATTCATGATTATACCTACGACTAAATATTAACTTTGAACATATAACAAATACAACCATTTAAGTTCACGTTTGTATAAAATTATGGCAAGTACTATATTCTGTGAAGATCATGATGGCTTTTTCGCTTTCATATTATTAAACGAAGACCGATCTATATATATCATCAGATTATTTTTTAATTATAATGTCTGTAGATACATTTAAGAAATCATTCAATACGATAGAATCACTCTTCACATCTTTTCAAGATCCTGAAAATCATAAAGAAATTATATGAAGAACAATTTTCTAGATCGAGTACGACTTACCCTTATTAATTTTGAAGCTAAATTTATTGCATTGTAGCAAATTCACGGCTGCTTGTCGTCACCAACATTGAATTTAGATTATTGTTATTAAGTTAAATAAGTCATTGACCTCTGGCTTGTGCGTAATATAGTTGGTTATGTTTGTTGATATTAATTTGACCGTTAATGTCTAAGTATTTGAAAGAAAGGCACAGAACATACGACTCAGGACTTTTTCCTAAAAACGTAGAGTCAAACGAGAAGGAAAGAAATAGTCTCAATGTCCTTGTTTAATCATACATCGGCAACGGTAGCTCTCCGACTTAGTCCCACTGTAACTAAATCGATGTCGCCAGCTTTTTCTATCTATCGGACACTCTCTTTATTGTATGTTCTCTCTGATGTGAGCCGCCTTTGCCACCGTTGTATGCCGTACCATAAAAGGAGAGACACGAAATCGGCTGGCCTTTGACAAACCGTCGTCTTCGCTTTTATAATTTGCTACCGCAAAAACTGATGCTCCAAAGCTATCATCTAGGCGCCCCCGCTGAGTTGGACTACTGTGTTTATCTATACTGTGATACAAACCGTCTTATGTATAAAAACATATTGGAGGTTTATAAGCTTGTTATAACGCAACACTCAAAGAACTGTATTCAAAAACCTTCAATAGCGTTAAAACACTAAACACTATAGCGATAATAATCTTATAGAAGGTTCGACCTTACTATAAACCCGTTATGAGCCTCTGGTAGGGTAAAAATGGCCGACTTCTGCTGATTTTTGATTGACTGCTCAGCAAGGGATTATATTCAGTCACAGTAAGATACCTAGTTTTTGATAGAAATTCTGAAAAATAGAAGCTGGAACATGTCGCGATAACGTAGATATAGAAATGAAATATGATTCTTTGATTATTGCTGTAATTTTTTTTTGTATGTCCTAATTCCTCAGATTCTATCGATTTGCCTTAGAATTTACCAAAATGACGGTAAAAACATAATTTCGGTTATGACAGCTTTATTGAGCGTTGATAAGTAGAGAAAGTTATAGTGGGCTTATGAGCATTATAAGAAATGAGCATTTAAAACCTATTTTAAGGGATTTTTATGAAAAAGACTGAAAGTATGTAATAGAAGAAGATCTACTTAATCAGTATTTTTTGATATTTTGATAAAAATTTGTACAGAGTGATCAAAAAACAAGCTTGAAAATTACATCCTAGAAACGCCGAAATTCATTTATTTCAAATGGAAGCTCCCAATTTTTATTATTTTATTGTATTAAGCAGCATAAATAAGGTGAACTTTGTATACGGTTTCCTATACTGATAATTAGTAGTTTTCTAAATAATTCTCGATCTTTCATTTTTGCTATATATATATATAAATATATAAATATATATATATATATATATATATATATATATATATATATATATATATATATATATATATATATATTCATTCATTTGACTTAGTTCGTAGGAGACATGTGCTAGTAATAACTTGTTTTTTGTCTAAATTGTGATGTACATTACCTGTGATCTTATATATAGACCGTCATATATTTATGTATCTATATTATATCTTTTTGTTTATATATTAATAAATCAATCAAAAACAAATCTCAACAAAGTATCCTCTGAAGATGGAAAATAAATTTCCGAAAGCTTAGGACAACTTTATAGAGTGTTCTTTATGATTGCTGCATCCCCAATATACCTTCTAAAAATATATATGCGAGCATGTCCTTTATTATATATATATATATATATATATATATATATATATATATATATATATATATACATATATATAATAAAGGACATGCTCTACACCTTTATGCTTTTATTTAGTCAGATACAACCACCCACTAGAAGCGGATCACGTGATTTCAAGCTCGTTAGCTTTCATCAGCGCCACATAAGTGGATGGATTCGGTAGTAAATAAAAGCATAAAGGTGTAGAGCATGTCCATAATTTTATATTATATAATCTTTCATTTATGAAATAATAGATACCTTCAAATTATATATATATATATATATATATATATATATATATATATATATATATATATATATATATATATATAATCGATATACCCTTTCTACCATATATAATGGTGTAGGGCTTACAATATTTTATATCTGTATTCCTGTCGTATGCTAGTCCTGTGGCTTCTTTCCAGTTCGTCCCTCTCTTCTCCAGCAGTTGTGTGATAATTTTATCCCAGGTGTTCCTTGGGCGGCCTCTTTTGTGATTCTTCTGTATTCTAGCTCGCCATACTCGCTTAACTGGTCTGTTTTCGTCCGTCCTCTGCAGGTGTCCCCACCAAGACAGCTGTCTCTCTTCAACGTATTCTAGGGTTGGCTTTATTTCTAGATCTTGTCATATCTGTATTTTTAATTCTGTCTCTTTTGGTGATCCCTTCTAACTTTTCTTAAGTACTGCATTTACGCCGGCTGTATTACTTTTCTGCGGCTCTGTCAATATCCTTGTTTTGCAACCAACAGTAAGTACTGGTCTATATATCGTTTTAAGAACTTTGAATTTTGTATCTCTATTTATGTCCTTTTTGTTTACAATTTTTTTGTTCAATGCGAAGTAGAACTTATTGGCTTTTTGTATTCGGTATTGAGGTCTATTTCTTGTTTCCCATTTTCGTCTAAAGTTACTCCTATCTATCACTATCTTCAGCTTTTCGATATTTTCTCCAACCATCATGACTTCGGTTTTATTCTTATTTATTCTTAATCCATTTTCTTTCAATGACGTGTTTCATATGTTTAAATTGGTTTCAAATCAAGTCACATCAAATCAAATCAATCTTTATTTGATAAAATCTCAAGGATTTGACAAGAATAGTGTCATGAAAACATATAAAAAGATATAAAAAACATCTAGTAAAAAAGCTTATCTAAAATATTTCTTAAGTCTATAGGTAAACATAAAAATTCAATATACATGTTCTTCAACTCAACAGAAACTCAGCGACACTGTAGGGTTCAAGTTGTAGAATATACTGAAAAATTCTCCTTTTAAATTCATTTATATTTGTTATTCTCCTAATTTCAAGAGGGATTGTATTAAAGTATTTAATGCATGCCAATAATGGACTCCGCTCAGATACAGTTAGTTTATGTTTAGGAACATTATATTTAAAAGTTCTAGTATCTTTACTAAAACTATATCTGGCAAATAGATGTTTGTTATTGACGAGGAAAATTGCACACTCATAGACATAGCAAACCATGTTGCCTGAAAACTCCCCTACAAGAATTATATGTCTTTATTCCAAAAATTATTCTAACAGCACTTTTCTGGATTAAAAGGATTCTATCAACATTTGCTGCGTTTCCCCAGAGAATGTTGCCAAACCTAAGAATGGAGATAACGTTGGCATAGTAAACCATAATTAAATGTTTAATGTCTAATTAATTTTTCAAAATTCGCAACAAGTAGCAGCATCCGTTAAGCCAACCGGCGACATATTCTAGCTTTCTGACCCAGTCAAGATGAGAATCTAGATACACTCCTAAAAATTTTGTATTTGTAGAGATTTTAACATCTTGTTCCAGCAAATTAGCCTGGTCTGGATATTTTGTTACGGATTGCTTTTTTGTAAAAATAAGAAATTAGATTTTTCTGGATTAAGAATGAGTTTGTTTTCCTCAAACCATCTCTGAACAGCATATAGGCCTATCCTACCTTCCCTATGCACTCCTTCTATAGTGGGTGCCACGATTAGCATATTGGTGTCATCTGCATAATTTACTAGGGACGTATTTCTGCTACTAACATTGCCTATAAGATCATTTATGTAGCAGATAAAGATAAAAGGACCAATAACACTTCCCTGAGGCGCGCCCATAGTCAGCTTTCTATCTGTGGAATAATAACTCTGCCCAGATTTGTTGATTATAACCCTTTGTAGGCGATTCTCCAAGTAGGATTGTATCCATGTCAGTGGAGCGCTCCTTACGCCACAGTTCTCAAGCTCAAGGATGGTGTGTCAAAAGCTTTCGAGAAATCATGAAAGGCACCAAGAGCAACGTTTTTGTCTTCAAAGGAATTTACAATCTCACTTACAAACTCAAAGAGTGCTGTAGTTATTGATTTTCCAGCTATAAATCCATGTTGTTTGTCATTTATTAGTTTTTGATTAGTGAAAAAACCCATTAAACGATTGCACATAGCTTTTTCAAGAATTTTTGAAAAGGATGGAAGAAGGCTTACTGGCCTATAATTTTCCAGCATCGTAGGGTCAACTTTTTTAAAGAGGTTTAACAATTGCTAATTTGAGACTTTCAGGAAAAGTACCATAGGCGAATGAATTATTAATTAAATAGCATAGGGAATCGGCAAGCCCTTCAGTACATAGTTTAATTACTTTTGATGATATTCCATCGAAACCTGAGCTATTATTACTTGTAAGCCCCTTTGTAATGTCCCTGACTTCGATAGTTTTTATTGGAGTCAAAACCATAGAAAGTTTATTGAAGTTAATTTTGTTATTGTAATCGGGAGTCATTTTCCGAGTTATATTCGGTGCAGACTCAACCATTATCTTATTTAAAATATTGCCGATCTCATTTGGATCACCAGGAATACCAATTTCTCGCGTTCTTGTATGAGATCCCCTGACTTCATTCACTCTCCTCCATGCACACTTTGTAATATTATCATTAAGAGCAAATTTTTGGTTGTAAAACTCTTTTCTAGCATTCTGCAGTAGTTTATTATATCTAGCCTTCATTATATTATAGTCATCCTTATATCTGAAATCTGTCTTACTAAGTACCAGCAAGATACCCAGCGTCCTTTTACATTCAGCGATCTGCGGGCAATTTTTATAGAGATTTAATATCTTCTTAGTCTTTTTAATTTTTTTGTTTTTTTAATAGGAAAACACTGTAGATTGGCATTATAGTAGACATAAAAGCATTCCACTGACCATTCACATTATTCTCATCCATACCAAACACCAGTTGCCAGTCCAGATCAGCCAAAATCTTTTAGGTATTTCACACTTTCAGTCAGTATTACCACGTTATCTGCAAATACTCCTTCGCTTATTGTTATTCTTTCTAGTCCAGTATGTCCTATTTCTAATTTCTTGGTTCTGAAGGCGTATTCTGTACATTTATCGAATTCTTAGCTAAAGGATCGACTTCATCTATATATATATATATATATATATATATACTAATACATGGCAATGCGTCAGTTGGTGTCAATCCACAACCAAAGATAATTGTTCTGTATCGTGACGTTTTGGTGTTCTATTCTAAGTTAGAGCGCGACATAGTTAGGCAACTAAGTCGATAACAATAAGGCTTTTCCACGTGACGGTAGCGCCATTTGAAATACTGTCAAAATCAGCTGTTCTGGAGGGCAACAAATAGCAAGATTGAATTCTAAAATCGTACTCTATTTTAGTTATTTTTGTACAGTTTCAAAACACTCAGGTTAATAATAAGGTATTTTAACACTAATAGCATTGTTTTAGAATTATTGTATGTTTGAGAAAACTAGAGTTTGTAAGTAATTACTTTAAATGTAGGTACTCACCGAAGTTTAAATCCCTTAAATAACATTATTTTTATGTTCAATTGCCATATTTTTGTGGAGTTGTGCAAACGGTAAACGCAAAATAATAAGAAATTATTTCTATTACCATCGGAAAAATACACTAGCGGTAGATTAATTCAAGAACGTGCAGCAAGTCGGCAATCTTGGATTAACAGATTTAACAGAAAGTAAAATCAAAAGGCTAAGAATTTGTAGTGTTATTTCAGGTAAATTAGTTGTTACCATTACTTATATAAAGTAGGCGGAGAGAGAGGTATACTAGGGCAAAAGAAAGTGTAAAAAGAAGGAACATAGTTCTAAGATTCCATTTATATTATGTTTATTTTTCATTGTACAATATATAATAATTTTCTTTTTTTTCCTAGGATTAATGCACGGATTCATCGAAACCGAATGCAATATGCAATTGTATTTTTTATTTGTATATAATCAAGGTGGTGGGGTAGTTATCTTTAGAGCTTAATTAGGTTTACGATCTCCATATTTTCCTCTGAAAAGAATAGAAATCTTGTAGCAGTCGTTTTTGTGAGGAAAATTGCTGCTCTAACAAATTTTGCTCCAACGTTGCGTTAATATATTATTATTATATTCATATTTTCTGAAGATATCTTCTTTTATCTTCAAAATCCAGTCTTTCAGAATATCTACTTCCATTAGACATCTGAAATAGAAACATTTTTTTAAAGTATTCTCATCTTACTATTGGTATATAATTTTATTGTATTTTGTCAATAAAATAAAAATTAATCTGTTTTTAATTATAAACCCATTGCCATTTAAATGATTATTCTGTCTTAAGAGGTGTTTCAAGATAGAAATGCAACCAAGTTTTATAAATGCAACAAATTATAATTCGCAAAATAAAATGCTTAATCTTGACAGTCTATGTCGACATCACGTGATCGCTTAATCATAGTGCATCATTTTCATTAGTATTTGGTTTGTGATTATCATAGAACATAGAAATATAATATTTCTGTGGTGATTATGGATATTGTGGTTTTATGTATGTGTTGATGTATTGTTTATGTTGAAGTTCAACTATAAACTTTCATAGTTTTGTTGTGATTTGTTGTAAGTTGCCATATCCGAGAGATCTCCAATAATTTTATTGGTAAGTATTGCATATATTTTTTAAATTTCACCTGTTAAGATAAACAATACTATTTGTAATTTGTAATTATACTTAGTAAATAGTAAGATAGTAAGTATATTATAATTATAACATCTAATTACATATGTATTATTAATCGCTTGTTTCAAAGAACACTAAAACTTTGTGTGGGTACGTCTCACCTATATTTAGTTATTCAATATTCATCTAGGTATATTTATTATTTTATCTCATTGTAAATATAATCTTACAGGTTTATCAACAATCAAAATGGCTTTAGGTGTTGAATAAGTTTATTTACATTTCCATGTTTTTTTAGGTTTTGGCGTTAAAATCGGGCGTAACCTTCGAAAATTCATGTGTCTTTATCGGAAGGAAGAAATAAATAGATACTATTCTTATGGGAATCTAGGCCTAAATTTTTGAATTTGGGTAAGTTAACATACCTCATTAACTTCTTGTTGTTTTAATAAGTAATTACGTTCTATGTTAGTATCTCTTTCAGACCACCTCATCAAGCATGAATCAGTGAACCCCTAAGCCACCCACCCCATAGTTTGTGTGGAATAAGAATGTACAGTAAGGTTATGGTTAGCAATAAGATGTTATTTGATTAGAAAAAATAAAGGTACAAAGTAAAAGGTTTCTTTTATTTCTTACATTCAGTTAATGAGATGTGAAACTTGTGCGTGTATGTGTGAAAAATGTATTAACAACAATATAAATAAAAAACTGGTAGTATTTGATTTTAAATGTTAACCTTAAACATTTCATGTTTTTCACATAAAACTGTCATATAGCCTTTGTCTTTGTAAATTAATAATAAGACTTGAACAGATGCCGTGGTCTTTTTTTCTTCAGGATGATTTTGATCAGATTTTTGATAAGGTAGGTAGGTACTTGTCGATTTTTCATTTTCGTTCTGAATTACTGGTTACTCCCATTCCTATAGCAAGTATATAAATTCAAAATCGTAGTTTTTCCACTCTTAATTTATTGACAATAGTCATTCTTACAGCAATATTGTGGAAATTATCATTAGATGATAATTGAAATTTAATAAGGTTGGTTCCCAAATGCCACCTCATTTTCCATTAGTTTTCTAATCAAACCTAACCTATATTTATCTAAATCTCGTCAAAAACTCTCTCGATTTCATAGTGATTTTGAGATAGAAACACAAGCGTTGTGTTAACCAAATGTCAATTTTCTAATATGTGATTGGTACGTTTAAAAGTTTAAAGCTATTTTCGATTGGCTTTGTTCAACAGAACACTCGATTTGTTTTGTATATCGAAATCATCATCACTACTATTTTAACATAAACTAAATAACATTACATTAAATTTCTATAATAATAAAACATCACTCAGTATATGCATATTTTCAGAGATGACATGTCGATCTCGATGTACACAATACGCTTCCTGGGCTTGCGTTTCTAATATCATCCATGAATATGATAAATAAAAGTGGACGAAGGCTTCCTCCCTGTCTTGGTCCTGTTTCCGAGGCTATATTGTTTCTAATTACTGAGTTTAAGTTGCCTTCGTATATTTTTTGTGTTAGTCTTATGATCTTACCGCTTACGCCTAGTTCCTTCAAAATTTTCCATATTTTATGTCTTTGTACCGAATCGAAAGCTTTTTATAGGTCTAAAGATGCCATATAAACATGTTTTCTTTATTGGCTTGCTTTTTCTGTGATTTGTTTAATCGTGAAAACATGTTCCTGTGTACTTTTTGTACTTCTAAACCCGCTCTGTGATTCTTCTAATGTACTTTCGATCTTGGATCTTATTCTTTTCTCTATTATTTTCTCAAACATTTTCATTGCTGTACATAATAAGGTTATTCCTTTGTAGTTATTGCAGTCCTTTGCGACTCCCTTCTTATGTATCGGGATAATCAACGATTTGTTCCAGTCTTCCGGTAGTTTTTCTTCGGTCCATTTCTTGTTGTAGATATCTAGAAGTATGTCTTCACCTCTTTGTCCAATATTTTTGATCATTTCTGATGTTATTTTGTCGTTCTTCAGTTCCTTTATTACTTGGTTTAGTTCTTCTATGGTTATTTCATTTTCCTCTTCTTGTTGTAGTATTTCAGTTGCTTCTATTTGTACCCCTTCTTGTGTTTCATTGAGAAGTTCCATAAAATACTCTCGCCATCTTTTAATAACATCTTTTTCTTCTGTTATTATTTCACCGTTTTTATTTCCGATGTTCTGCGTATAATGCTGCTTTTCTGTTCGTAATGATTTAAGTGCTCGATAGAATAGTTTTTGGTTCCCTTTAGAGTCTTGATCCATCTTCTCACCAAATGTTCTCCATTGATTTCACTTGTCTTTATTATCGTTAGTGGTTTTTCCTTCTTTTTGGTATATATCTTAACTTTCTTGTGTCTTTTTTGTCAAGTAATATTTCCAGGCTCCCTTCGTTTTTTTACTTGATTTTTAATCTCGTCCGTCCACCATGCGTTTGCTTCCTATTACTGTTTTTCCTATTCGCTCCACATACTTTTTCAGCGTTGTTTAGTACTATATATTTAAATATTCCTCAATCATTTCCTATGTTTCTACTTTCTGTACTTGTGTTATTATTTATGAACTCAATATTTATTTCATTTTTGTATTTATTTGCTACTTCTTTATCTCTAAGTTTATAAGACTTTATTATCTTAATGTGATGGGTTCTGTTTTTCGATTTTCTCCCGTTATTAGTAGATAGTGGTCACTTCCTATTTCTACTCCTCTTTTAACACTTGCGTCCATTATTATTTTTCTATACTGACTTTCTGTTATTACATAGTCAATTATTGATTATTGATTTGTACTCTGTACCTCTCTGGTATATTTGTGTATATCTTTATGAGGGAAAAACGTGTTTATTATAATAAAATCGTTTATGAGACAGAAATCAAGTAGCCTCTTCCCATTATTATTTCTAGTTAATTCTCCAAATTTTCCAATAACTGTTTTGTATTCACTATCCTGTTGTCCAACTCAGGTATTGATATCTCCTATTAAATATTTTCTATTAGTTTGGTCTATTATTCTTGTCAGCTTGTCAGAATTTATCTTTATTTTTGACTTTATCATCTTCATTTGGCCCATATGCGATTATTAATGATCTTATCTGGCATGTTTAATTATTTTTCATCTTTATTGTCAGTATGCGTTCATTCCATGGTATCCAGTTTTGTTTCTGCTCTTCAATTTGTTTAATAATTATGTACCCAACTTCTGCAGCTGCTCTGTTTTCCTGTGATACGCCACTGTATTTTTATATATTGTTATTGTGCAGTTTTATCATGCCTTGGCCTTTTTTCATTTCAGTTATTCCCAGTATATCAACCTCTAACTTCTCAGATTCCTCTTCTAATTCATTTTATTTTCCAGTAATGCTCTTTATATTCCATGTCGCTATTTCCATGTTAGTGTTTCCGTAGACTTCGCGAGTGTTTTCCGTTTATATTGCTTAGCATATCCTTGTCCATTGCTTGTGTTATGTATTTTTCTTTCTTTTGTATTTTTTCTTTTTAGTTTTTTGACGGAGAGTCTCTTGTGAGCTTACTCGCTTGGATATCTGGAGTTTCTCCTTCTGGTGATCTTTCACTTAATGTTCGTTTGCATTAAAAAATAATATCAAATGTCAAGAAATGTCGAAAAAATATCAAAAAATTCAATATAATTCTTTTCATTTGCATATTTTGAGTGATTATATTATACAAATGACGATTATTTGGTTTTTACTATTATGGAGATTGTGATAAAGTTATGTCATACAATCGCTATGCGATATCCACAGAAACAGTAACCAACACGAAAATCTGTTAAGAGAATTATAGAAAACCTCAAGAACTTTGTACTATTAAGGCTAAGGTACATAGAAATAAACTAATTGTTATCAATGAAAATATTGAAATCCTCGTTTTTGAAATAACTGGCAGATTATCACTTTTCTATGTAAAAATTTAAAGAAATATTGTAGCTAATGTTCAAAGTGACGCCCTTGAAAATCCAGATATTTCTCGTACCTAAGCAGGAAATTTTAATTGGTGAATCTTCTTATTGATTGCCGATTAAGATCTTCAAATGCTGTTCTGTCTCGTCACATGCAGTCTTCTACGGTGCTTAAGACGGTGTTATAAACTTTATTTTGGGCTGCTCCCCAAACATAAAAATCGAGTACTGATAGGTCGGCGGATCGACGTGGCCCATTGTTGGCTATCCATTTATCATAAAACAACGCTTGCAGATTGTTCTTGACTAAATAACCTTTATGTGGAGGGCCCCATCATATTGATGAAATAGATGTTTATATTCAGCGAGCGGCAAGTTTTCTAAATAATTCACTTAAAAATTTCTCAAGTTACATATTGAGATAGCGCTCAACTTAAAAGAACGTATTTATTATCTAGAAAGCTTCAAAAATAACTAACTTACCATTTACATGATAAAATTCAAAGGCAACGATGCTGTCGTTTCTTAGGGTACAATAAACGTTAAACTGCCAGGATTCTTGAAAGCTCTGCTCCCAGTATGGATGTATATTTGAATGGGAATTGCGTCGATTAAACAACATTTTATTTGAATTTAGTTTCGTCCTTCTAAATAATATTATTTAAAAAGAAAGGATTTTCTTGCGAATGAAGTAGAATAAATTCACAGAACTCCATTCTTCGTGGGAAATCAGTCTCTTTCATATGCTGAACTATCGAAAATGCGTATGAATGAATCTTGCGTTTCCATAAAATCCTTCGAACTGATGCCTTAGATATTCCTAATTCGCATGCTACTTGCCTTGTAAAATTTGTTGGATATCCGGCAGAATAACCCAAAATTGCGATTTCAATATTTTCATTTTTAACAATTAGTTTATTTCTATGTACTTTTTCTCAATAGATTTAGGTGTTGGTTTCTGTTGATATCGCATGTATGTATTACATGTTCTTGAAATAACTTTATCACATTGTCCATAATAATAAATAAATTCAAATAATCGTCATATTTATAATTAAAACTTCTCGGCATGATATTTACTCAATGTTTGCAAATGAAAAGTATTATATTGACTTTTTGACGCTTGTTTGACTTTTATTGACTTTTGTTATTATTTTCTAATGCAATCATGGCCACTTCTAACACAACTTTAAAGATCTGTGGCATTTTTACATTCAAAAATGAAAAATTGCCGATTATCTAAAAAACTACTAGTTATCGGTATAGACAACCTTATAAAAAGTTCCCCTTATTTATGCTGCTTAATATAATAAAATAATAAAAACGGTTGTTTACATTTGAAACAAATATTTTTTGACTTTCTGTTTTGGATCTAGTTTTCAAGCTTCCTTTTCGATAACTCAGTACATATTATTATCAAAATATCATACAAATACTGATAAAGTAGTCTTCTTCTACCAGAAAATCAATCCAAATTAAATATTGAAGGCTTCCTCGTAGGAACAATTGATAATTATGTTTTGGACAAACTTAATTTTTGACATAAAATATGAAATATGTTAAAAAGGGTTAGACTTATGTATAAGACATTTTAATAAAATGTTTACAACATCACACGAAATCTGAAAATGTGGTAATATAATAGCAAAGTTGACATCTACTTCCATATAATGAGAAATGCGACGAACATGAAAATATTTTACGTATGTCCCCCAGTGACATTAATACCTATGCCAACAAATTTTCAGACTTTTTGTAGTTATCGTTTGCCCACAATCGATCCATGTCTTTCTCGGAGATCCACCCTGTATCTATATAATCTATCATTTACAATTACATAGCTAACAACAGATGATTATAACTTTAATTTGAGGAAATGTTACAGCGTCCTTTGCGTACTTTCTTTGAGAGACAGTGCTTTCATTTCTATTCTGCTTAGTGTATAGTCGCTTATTTGTATTGTCTTCGTAGAATACAATATAATGGTCTGCGAGTACCTAATTCTATTTTCGTGCTTTTTCTGGCATGAGTTATATCAAATCTCAGCATACGTTACGCTGCGGTATCACACGGTTAGTGAACAACACATAACACCTTTATGTGGTGAACAAACTGTGATCTACAATAATACCAATACCCCCTTTTCACAAAACGCCAACTTCTCAATTGAGACAGATCGTGTAAAGATTATTATTTCACCATTTGATAGTATAGTTTCGTGAAAAGCTAAGGCATATATATCGTAATTATATCTCTTTATACTATATGTCGTGATAAGATTATGAAGAATATTTAAATATAATCTCAGATAACACTTTCCTTAACAAGAAAATTAATAGCTACGTAATATATATCTACTATTACGGAATGACATTCAATTTATATAATGCATATCTAAAGCGACCACATGAAGTTCTCAGACTGTCCAATAAATCTGCTTTCTATGAATTTCTACCTAGTTGAGAAAAATAATTCTACCCCGAAAACGGCGTGTGGGTGAAAACCATAGTTTTGTGTGAGAAATATTAACCACATCGCTGAAAAAGTTGTGCAGATAGGTACACTGCAACTATTAGTAATTGCATCGCGAAATCTGCGCCGAGGACAAAAAATCTAGCTTCTTGATTATGTCTGACTTACTCTTATAAACATATAGTTATATGTCTTACCTTTGCAAACGACCACGATATCATCAGATTTATTGAATAATAGGTAATTGTTCAGAACAGACACTCTCGGTATTTTCACCATTTCTTCGAAGAAAATGGTACAAAACCATTGTAGAATGTGCTTTGATGTAGAAAAATGATGTACAAACATATATTTAGGCAAAGAAAATCATGAGATATGCAAATTTTACAAGAAATCATTACCTAATTTGAGTGGTTACGTGCGACGGAAGATACCTAGAAAGCACAAACCGTGCCGAATTCTTGTGCTTATGGCGAACAAAAATTGGTAAATATTATTAGTAAATTAATTACGTATCTCCGTTTGCTCAAACTAACATTGCGCAACCTGACTTATTCTCGCAACTTATTCTACCCTTTATTTAGTACCATTTTCTTAGAAGAATAAAAAAACAACAGGAGTGTTTGTTCTGGAAAATGACAGTATAATCAATAAACAAACATTCAAATTTGATCCAAACTTTCACTTTACAGATATTAGTTACCTGAATAATTCTTCTACGAAAAATTAATAAACCACGTTTTCCTTTTAAACTTTTTCAACGCTATGCCGAGGTGAGACATTGTTAAGCCATTATAACTACTACGATTAGAAGATGGCCACGAACATCTCCAATAATGTCAGTCCATGACAAAACATCAGAGACAACCATAAAACAAGAGTCTCATATTTTGTCCTGGCTTGCAATTTGTGTTGCGTCAATGTAGGTTTTTCTGTACCTAATACATAATAAATTCATGATGAAAACTGGGAATCGATATTCAAACTTACATTAATTAAAGCATAGTTATTCACAACATTTTGCAACACCTACTTCAATGCTGACCATTTGCCGCGATCATGGGTATTTTGAATACTTCATGAAATAACTAACCACTTGTGTCGCATGCTAATTAAGAAGGAGTAGGAGGATTGTTTTAAATAGTTTATCCATCAAATTCAAAAGGCTTTGCCGTTGAAATTTTGTGATTATTTCCGTCTTTACATCAATCTTGTCATTGAATACAAAAGCAAATTCATCGTCAGCTTGTTTTTTTTTAATCACTATAAATATGAATTCGATTTAAACTCAAAATTCAACCATGTGTACCTATGAATACAAAGTTGACACTATCGATTTAAATATGCGTTGTTGTTTTGTTAATTTAGACTAGATTGAATCGTTACATAGAAGTTACTGCGAATTATTTTACAAAATGAAAACATTCATATAAACAATAATATTATTTAGAGTTGGTGACTTCATACATCCACTTTCAGTAGATAATTGTCCATAATTTTCAAAATAAGGGGAACAATATTTTTTCTTTTATAGGGAACCTATTCGAATGGTGAAACAATGATAAATGCACCGATCAGTTCTAAAGAGGGTTTCGAAACATTTAAATTTAAATAAAGTAATTTTATTACCAGTCAATTTGACAGCGCCAAGAATCTCTTTTAGAGCAATTTTCTGCATTTTTCGCCAGTTGCCTTACCATTAACTACTCACTTTAGGTTCCTCATCAGATGCTTTATTCATTTGCGTGCATGAACGTAGGTACAAACCTAGTGGGATATGGGAATATGTATTAATGTACATCGGTGGAGTCCTTCATGCATACAATTTTCAACCATAGATATCTGATTTTCATGAAACTCTACAGAACTATCAAGAAATGCTAACAATACAATTGTGGATACCGATGGCGTAGATGGGCGATACCAAGAACGGGCAATTAGATTGGGTCAGCAAAAGAGGTTAGAGTAGTTTCGGTCTCGTGATAAAGATGATTGTCGTTCTGGTTGGAGATAGGAGTTGGTTATAACCATATATATTTAAATATGTAGAAAAAAAACTGATTTCATTTTCTGGTGCTTCATTGAGAAAACCCATATAAGTGGCAACGAGGATTTCTGCTGATAATTTAGCATTACCCATTGCTGTCTTAAAACAATACAATGGTAGGTATTAACTTTCTGATGGAAGTAAGTTATAATTATAGTATGAATCCATGCTATTGCATTCCGACTCACAATATATTTTTTTTAATCTGAGGTCCGTAACGCAAGCATAGCAGAGTGAGCAGATTAAAAACGTGAAATTTTTGAAAAAAAAAATAAAAATAGTTTTTACTAGGTATTTAAAATTTGAACCATACCGTACTATTGCTATCCCTGTTTTTCTTCATTTGAACTATACTTATGTATATCTGTTTGCCAGCAACAGCATTTCTATAACAAATTAATGTTTGTCTACCACAACATAAAATTAAATTTAAAATAGTAATATCAACATCTAACGTCTGACAATTGTGACAGCTGACACTGAACATCGCGACATAGCCACAGAGTAATAAATAAGACGTTCTGTCAGAGAGTACCTGTATACCAGAGAGCAAAGACGTATATATAGGTACGCCCCTTGCTCTTGCGTAATTCCAGTGACGGATCCCATTGTCCGACATAGTCATTCCATGTCGAAGAAAAAGTTTGATCTTGCTTGAATGATAATAATTATAATAATAATATAATTAATCAATATTGGATCACACTTGGAGCTTAACAGGCGGTGAGATGTCTGCGATTTAAGGAAGAATTCGAAATTTCAAGTCTCTAGACCGTATGGGGCCTGAGAAATCGCTGCGGAGTCCATCGATGCAAGAACCGAAAGTAATAAGAACGATTTAAAAATAAAGGTATATAATTGGGTACTTATTAAATATATTTACCTGTTGTCCAACTTTAAATAAAGGGAGCAGAGCAGCTTTCGAGAAAAATTTTAATTAAATAGGTTTTCCTATGCTTGAATGGCATATCTAGTGCTAATCAATTGTGTTATTCCAACATAATAAAGCCGACATAGTGGTTCTTCAAAAAATATACAAGCATATGCAATACATGCAACACTGTAATGTTGGTCTGCTATCATTACACAGAGCTGACAGAGCAGTTACTGGCAAAAATAGAATAGAGATTTCAAAATACGGCACTTGATTAGCATTTATTCTGCCCTTCAAACAGCACATGTATTTTTATAAATCTGCCTATTTAAGTGTAACAAAAACTGCACCACTTCAAACATGAGCAAAAATTACTCCGTAGCGTATCCTTCGAAACCAAGAAAGCTGAGCTAATCTGCATAGCTATTAGTGAAGCAAAAAGCAAAGCATGGAAGAATCTTCTTGAACATCTGGAGAGCGACATAATATTTGGTCTCTTTCTAACAAGTGCTTTTTATCCACCGAGCGCTTGTTATGGTTCCGTACCAAATTGGTGAAAACGGAACCCTATTTCTGAGACTCCGCTGTCCCGCCATCCGTCTGTCTGTCATTATATTTACATTTTCGCTATTACAACAAATGCTTATCAGTCTGTCTATCCATCTGTGAGCGGGCTGTAAGTCACGAACTGTAATACGTATTTATATTACCGCTATAAGAGCAAATACTACAATTCGTCTTTTCGTCTGTCAGCCGTCTGTATATCATGAACAGTAATACCTACGTAAACAGTGGATTTTTGCATTTACAACGGTAGAGAACCGTTTGTGTGAGAGTTCTACTCGCACTTGGCCACATTTTATTATCGTTTATATGATCATTAGTCACAGTAATGATGGAAAACTTTACTATTAGGGGACCCGCAATCTAATACCTTCTATGTCTATGGCTCCTTTGTTCCAAGTATGTTGACTAGTAACAGTTACTAATTGCAGTGCAGTGTAGACACATACATCCAAGTACTGAAAGGTAATACTTCTGGGCAGGCATCGGACGAACGAAAAAGATTTCACACAAACATAAGTGTGCTAGGACAAGAGGAAATAGTAACCCTATGTTGTGCCGCAAATCGGAGAGTACTTATATATCGAAAAAAGAGAGTTCTAACTAACTGGATATTTTGACAATTTGTCTTTACAACATTGACTGAAAAAGTGCCTTCTCAAAAGTGAAGAATATAAGAGTTAGTTAACCATTGACCCGAAACTTAAACATGTTAGAGAACAGGTCCATCGAATAACTACCTATTTCAGTCGAAGGAGTGGTTGAGAGACAATTACAAGAAGATCTAGTCATGGGCATCATATAGAAAATAGCAGAACTATGCCATTAGATTTTGACAATTGTTGTCATATTTGAACCAATTTGAATAACATCCCACTTTGTAAGGACATGCGTAGAGCAAACGACGTAAGGGATAATAATCACCTATAAGAAAATCTTTAATTAATAAATTACTTCAAAGAAACTATGACCAACTTCATTCGATGATGCAGTAATAAGAACAATTTCTTTATTTTTCTTACTTTAGGTATTGTTATATATGTGCAGAATATACATTCTTTTTAGTGCATCATCCAATGAAGTCGGCCTTAGTTTTTCTTAGAAAAGATATTTATCCAACAATGTTTAGTGATCATGTTAAAGAACATTGATTTTATTATTATTATGTTGCCACTGACAAGGAGATCTACAGTTTAATGTGGACTCTAATCCACCGATATGTCTTTAAGAACAATATTATTCTACCAGATCAGGGGGTCTTAAGGCGTACCTTTCTATGCTACCTCAATATGGCTTAGTGAGGGGCAAGTAACATCGACCACTACTTTCTGCCATTTACTAGCGATTCTACTAACCCCGGAATTTTTCTGGAAATGTTCATATATGGGCTCGAACTCACGACATCTCGGTTAGAAGTCCAAACTCTTACCATCTATACCTCCGGGTTTTTCATTCGTTTTTAAAGTTATTGAAAATGTACTTTGACATTCTTCAGATACTATTTCGAACAGAATGCAGTGGCTGGATTTTGAATTTCCTTCTTAAATTTCAAGTTATGACGTAAATTTACCCTATAAAAGCACAGAGATTTGCCCACCTTGTGCACTGTTCTCTGGCGTTATCTACTCTCCAGTTGTTCATTTTGTCTTGCTTAGATAGAAAATCTGACATTCTATGTATTAAATTTATGAATTAAAAATATATTGTAATTGCTCATTAAGTGGTAGAGGTTAAGATAATACACTCCTGTTAGGATAATGCTAAGGAGCATTCTAGTTTTGAAGACAGTTAGAGTATTGCAGACAGAGATAAAACACTTGCGCAAAATAATTAATTTTGAGTAAGGGCGAATAAGTGAATAACGGGAATGGGTATATCGAACCTCACAAAGATTTCAAGTGCTGTGTTGCCGGCTTTTGTTTGTTTGACATATTGCACATGACCGAGGAAATATGCCCAGTCGCACTATTGAGTAGCAAAGAACATTTCGTGAATAGAGAAAACTTATCTATTGAAAACTGAAATTTAGTAATTAGAAGAGGGTCTTACTAAACACATAAAATTGTAAGTTATGGAGGGGTCGAAAGTGGCCTAAAATGGTTCGTGTGATATAACCCATTGTCGGTCAACATGTTGCTATGCGAACTTGGCTGACAGTCTGCCGTCAGTCTAGATAAAATAAGAAAATTTAACTTTTATCTCTTAAGGCATTAAACATTATTCTAACTGTATACATTTTCAAATAAACCACTTACTTGTTTCAAATGATAGATAAATCAGTGATTCATCGATTATTTTCATGTATCTGAATAGATTAGGCGGAACTTTTCTACGCAGATGGACAATTTTTTCCCTTAATTCAAGACATTTGTAGCTTTTTGAAATTCTTATTGATCACCAATCGCTTATTGAAATCAAATGTACACTAAATTTATTGGAATTGGCTGAACTGTCTGAATAGTTTGCTTTTGGAGAAGCTGTAGATCTTGATTAATGGGTTCAGATTTACAACAAAGGAATCATAGTGTGCGAGTCTATCATCGGAGAAGCATCGATATTTGCAGACAGTTGATACTGCCAAGGCTGAGGGTTAAGGCTGAATGGCTTGATCCTGGGAGGTGTAGCACTACTTATGGTGCTCACATGGAAGACACAGCTGCATGAAGAAGTGAATTATTATTCACTAACTACGTATTCGTAGTTGGTTTGTAGAGGGCTTTTCGCTAGGACTGGAGTTTGTATGACTATATCATGCTATCATCCATCTATTAGTCAAGAATTAAGGTGAGAACCGCAAAGCTGCAGCTAACTTTCCTGAGAAGAACTTCTTCAACAGAAGCACTGAAAGTAATACTATGCCTGTGACCTCTTCACACAGGGATTGAGGCGAATGCACTTAATTCGAGAAAGTGTCTAGGATATATTCTTGAAGAAAAGGTTGCGGGCACGTGCGAATAACATGTTCTTACGCACATTTATCTTGATTACTGTATAAAGGATCTCTCCTCAAACTAGTACGATTCTATAGAATTGTAACAAATAGCAGTCCCATAGGATTGTTTGATTCAAATTCCAGATATGGGGCAGGGGCTGGCATATTCCCAATATTTTTAATAACACAATTAACACTGTCTTCAGGGTAGGAGATTCTCTGCGTAGTTTAGCAGGCCCAGATAATATCTTGGAATATTGAAATTGTATATAGTTAATATAGGAGAAGTGCAAACCTTGTCTCTCCAAATTAGCGGAGCAGAACATGTTGTGCATGTATTTGAACTTGGATTACAAAAACATTTTAGGCTAATGAGATGTCTGTTGCTCTCAATACAGAAGGAGCTGAAGGTCCCGTCACAAAGCAAAACTTACGCAGATTTCTGGAGAATGGCTGAAAAACAGCACTTAATTCATTGGAACAACTCAGACTGTCTAAGCTTCTTCTTAGTGGCTGGATATCTGGAAACACTAAGGAAGAAGCAGACTCATAAACCTTGTAGGACTCCTAACGGGACACTGCTATATTAGCAAGCATCTCTACATCATTGATGTAAAGGTATTGAAAATTGGGTGAAGAACCACCATTTAAACAGGAAATCGGACATAATTTATTCATAATTATAGAAATAATATTTCCTAAGACTTTACACATTTCACAGATAGTTTCCAAACGTCTAGAAGACAAATCAGTTACAGAAGTTGTTGTGAAGGTAAATCTAAATACCTGCGGAAAGTCCGATAATTTATCTATTTAGAGAGGAATCAGCAAATACTTCTTGTTCGTGGTAACATTAATATGTAATTACTAATGTAATTCTGGTTGTCTACGCAACCAAATATAACTTCTAGCTTATGAGAGGAAAGAAACAGAGCTCCGTGAAGTGTGCAGTTTGCCCAGAAAAAATTTTCGTTTGTCCATCTTGTTCAGAAAAAATATCAAAAAAACTTTTTTTTGGAAGCGTGAAGTGGGCACCTCCAAATGTGAATTTTGGAGGGGAAACTGTTGCATTAAATTGTCCATCGTTAGTCCATGTCTGTCCAGGTATTTTTTTTGGTTTGTCCACCTTCTGGTAAAAACTTATATCAAGAATACTTTTTTCGCTAAAAATTGCTCAAAACGTGAAAAATCTAAGATTATTATTATAATATTAGAAAAATTTGCAACACTCATTCACAGCTTTACGTACACCAGAACTTGGGCCTTCAATTTTGCATTTTTGTTTGAGATTTTTAATCGTCTTTCGTGCTGTTCGAAATCGATCATCATACTCAACCCATGCTCCTCATGCATTTCTACAAAAAGCTGTGAAATGCATAGGAACGTGGGAAATAACTCCACTTAAAATAAATCTTGCATCATTAACTTCGAATTATACAGGAATTTCCTCTAAATTTAAGTAATTGACCATCAATATTTTTTTCAGTTGGAAAAATAAATCGACTTCAAAAAATAAAAACGACCCCGTTTTTTAGTACAATGCAACGTTGATTCACATTTCAAACATTTGTTTGTACTGATTTTAAAGTATCTCTTGGTAAAATCCAAAAAGTTATCTTTAAAACCTAATGTGAGATCTGATGGCATTATTTGTGAAGTTGTTATTTTTTTTTCTATATTTGTATTACATTGAAAGCAATTTTTCTCTACAGTGACGGCAGGAAATTTCACGAGCAGTTTTTCAAGCATAGGTACTAGAGATGTAATGCAATCTATGATATTGTTTTTGATTTCTAAAATTTTCGAGGCAATAATTGCACGATCATCATATAAGCTTGCGCTAACTCATTCTGTTACATATTTTTTAATGTATACAAAAACTATATTTTCGGTGTTCTCGTCCATAATTTGTTTCGCCGACGGATATTCGCTGTAAGAATTTGCTGAAATTTCGTATCGAGTGCGCATGTGTTCCGGACGTATGTTAGAACACCACTAATTTGAATTAGGCAACAAAAATTACCATTCATATGAATCTCTTTCTTTCTTTTCATGAATGGTCGGTTGTAAAATAATCGAACGAACATATGACCAAAGTTTATCTAAGATCTCCTTAGATAGACTTTGACATGACCCTCTTTGTCAATTATTTTCGATATGCGTTAGAGTTTGTTTCGTTTTGTTATCTAGTTCTGCAAAATTATTACGAATTTTTGGAGATACGAAAATGTTTACTTCATTGTCATCCTTCAATTCAAAAAATGGGTTATCTTTGCAGTCCAGTTTATTCGCTGAATCACGATCACCTAATTTTAGCAGTAAAATTTTTGATTGATGTTTCTTTTAAAATACACATTTTCTGATCAGAATTCAAAAATACTTCTTTGTCAGACTGCGTGATTTCAGTTTCATTTAAAGAATTTGTTGTTTTTGATTCGTTGACCTCGCTGTTTGAGCAATTTTTAGCAAAAAAAGTGTTCTTCATATAAATTTTGAAAAAAAGGTGGACAAACGAAATTTTTTCCTGGACAAACATGGACTAACGATGGACAATTGAATACAACAGTTCCCCCTCCAAAATTCACATTTGGGGGTGCCCACTTCACGCATTCAAAAAAAGTTTTTTTATAAATCTTCTTAAAAAAAGGTGGGCAGTTCGAATTTTTTTCCTTGACGAACATTGGCCAAATGTTGGACAAATAAATAAGCGATACAAATAGGCACATTTATGATTTTTCACTTTTTGAGCAATTTTTTGCGAAAAAAGTGTTCTACATATAAATTTTTAACAAAAGGTGAACAAACGAATTTTTTTCTGGACAAACATGGATCAACGATGGACAATTGAATGTGAGGAATCTCCCTCTGAAATTCAAATTTGGAGTGCCCACTTCACGGAGTCGAGAAACAGTCCTGAAAAACAGCTACAGACAATGTTTAGTGGCCACTTATAGATCGGCAAGTTGAGGGATTTGTCAAATACAGTCTTGACTGTCTTCTGGTTACATGATAATTTAAATCCACCGCTCATTAAAGGACATGGATTTCCTTATGAATCAGAACTCCTAAATCTATTAGAGCCGAAGGTAGAGTACCTATACAAGTGAAGCGTTATAAGAACTCAGCATCTAGAATAACCTTAATTATACACAAAATATGTCATGCTAACAATCTAAATTATAATTGCGAAAATTCAAGGTAATGTATAACGTCATTTCACATGGTATTAAATTAAAATTTTCATCAAAACTACTTCTTAGTAGAAATATTCATTGTTTAATACCATCGATAATTGATTTAACAAGAGTTCCAGGAAATTAAGATAATGATATCGTCAAAAAGCACAGAGAAAAGAAAAGCACGCTGTAAGATGATCAAAGAAAATAAATAACAGATATTCAGATGAAGTACTGGTACAAAATACGCAAGTATCACATAAATTATGAACCCAGCTTAATTGAAAACCATACAACAACAACAAAACAAGTGAAATTTTTGAAAAAAAAATTAAAATAGTTTATATTAGGCATTCAAGATTTAAACCGTACCGATGAGTACCTAATATTACTATCCTTTTCTCGATTTTAACTATACTTATGTATATGTGTTTGCCAGCAACAGCAATTCCATGACAAATTACTGTTTGTCTACCACTACACAAAATTAAACTTTAAATTAACAACAACGTCTGACGTCTGACAGTTGCGACATAACCATAGACGATCTTCCAGAAAGTACCTATATACCAGAGAACGACACTTATATATACGCCTCATGCTCGTGAGAAAAGAATGATCTTGGTTGAATCAGATTGAATGAGATAATTATAATTACAGATATTGGATCACACTCGGACCTTAACAGGCGGCGAGATGTCTGCGATCTAAGTACGAATTCGAAATTTCAAGACTCTAGACCGTATGGGGCCTGAGAAATCGCTGCGGAGTCCATTGATACAAAAACCGAAAGTAATTAAAACTATTTAAAAACAACAACAAGGAAGTTATGGTTTCAAATGTAAACGGTTAATTGTATAAGTGACTCGTGAGATTTCGAAGTTTTCCAAATATGAAAGCAGTGGTAACTTGATAACAGATAGATTTGTAGGGAAATCAGCTATATTGAGAATCATTTGTTTATAACCAATTGAGTATAATATCTACGAAAGTTTATTATTATTTTTAAATGATTTTTTTCAGAGTACGCTAACCGAATCGTCTCTGCAGTCTAAAACCGAAAGTAATTAAAACTATTTAAAAACAACAACAAGGAAGTTATGGTTTCAAATGTAAACGGTTAATTGTATAAGTGACACGTGAGATTTCGAAGTTTTCCAAATATGAAAGCAGTGGTAACTTGATAACAGATACATTTGTAGGGAAATCAGCTATATTGAGAATCATTTGTTTATAACCAATTGAGTATAATATCTACGAAAGTTTATTATTATTTTTAAATGATTTTTTTCAGAGTACGCTAACCGAATCGTCTCTGCAGTCTACTTATCATCACAAAGATGAGTAACGAAACTGTTTCATAAATCAACATTTTGAATTAGCTTCTAGAAATCAGAAAATTACTTATTTGTTCTGTGAATAGGTTTATTCTTGTTGTCTTTTTTGTACTTTGTGGGTATCTTGCTTTAAACTTTCTGGATGTTTTGCAATAATTTGATCACATTATCTATGAAGAATGAACAACTCAACAAACACTTATTCTTCCTCACGATAATTATTTGCCAAACTTTCCTTCACCATCTTAACCAGCAAATACCTACTATAAATATGCTTGAAATAATTCACTTTAATAGATAGTTGCTAATATTTTGAAAACCTGACCATTTAGGTATAGGAACATAATATAATTTCAAAGGTATTTTGATTCTCTCTCTGAAGAAATAATAAAATATAGGATGTTCCATTTGAAAAAACGCAATTTTGGTGCTTTATATATCTGATGGAAAGATCAAGACTTTTGTGCGACCCTGATTAGTTATTATAGAATTTCACATAACTGCACAGAGTGTTTTTTCAGATAAACCCTCCCTTCCTTTCAAGATGCTATAAAGTTATTATTTTAAATAGAACATCCTATATATTTTCTAACTAAACTATAGCCCATTCAATTCTTCTTCGAAAGGTATTAGATATTCCTATACCAATATCGCATGGTTTCGAAGGTTTTTGAAGGATTATAGAAAGTTGGAAAAAATTTCAAGTTTTAATTATCTGTTTCTTAAAAAAAATATGATGAATGTTCTATATAAATATCATCTTGCATACATTTTTCAACTCTTTGAAGAGTTGTCTAACTTCTTATAAGCTTTCCGAAGCTATGGTAGCAAATACATAGCCGGATTAGCCGTAAATTTAAGCATAGAAGAACCCATATAAAGTGTAATTTTTACCATTCCAGTAAGACGCTGTGTATTCCATTAAGAAAAATACATTGATACCTAGCGATTTTCTCGGTCGTCTTGTATATCTATAATTTTACATGGAGACATGTCGATAGCGGTATAAAAAACAAACTTGAACGCCGTTCAATGAATCGTCATGTAATTTGTGGCCACTAGATGACAGTGTTCAACCGATCGCTATGAAAATTGGTATAAGTAGGTGTTTGGGGCAGAAAAAGAGTCTGCCTAGATTCTGATATTCTGATGTCAATAATGATCAAAAATAATTAATAGAAAAAACAATCTTTTTTTTCAGTTCTATCTTTGGGAACCAAAGATCACGTTGAGCTGGCGCCAGTATTGGGAATTCTGGTTGGCGTAGTCACTGTATTACTCTTGATTGCCGTTGTTGTATTGGGAGCACTGAAAATACGTTCTGTTAGAAGAAATGGCGATGGATCTCATTTAGTTAACCATAGGCCAACTGGATTTTTTCCCGTTAAAGAGAAAGTGGTACTTCCACGACCGGAATCCGAGGATTTATTCGAGAAGGATGATAAGAATCCTGATGTTATACCCAGCAATAAAGGTTGGTAATAATCCATAATTTCATTCCTAAAATTCTAATTCATATCAGCATTATTTTGATTATATTTACCAGATGTTATTATTTGATTGTTAATTGATTGCTCCTAGAAATAGCATAACGTAGTTGGTAGGTAGTTAGACCAAACTATTAGTATTTTGATACTACATAGAGAAAACTTGATGTTAGGAGTAGCTTTTATGTAAGAGAACCTGATTATGGCAATATACATTTCCTACTGTCACAACCAATTTTCTGGAAAGCTATCACATTCAAACTTATATAACACATAAGCAGAATCATAAGGACAATCTCATTTCAAAAACCATTTCTGAAGAGACTTGTAATGAACATTTCCATTTTAAAATTCTATTTAAATGCACAAAAAAGTAAATATACAGCCAGGCCTTAAGTGGCTACCGTTTTAAATATTCACTTGCGCAGGAGATATTCGAATACTGAAAATTGGGCACTCTAAAATGCATGGAATAGGAGTATTAAACGAATTATGTATGAATTTTTCCCTCTAAAACTGTATTGCTTCAATGAAAATGATGTCCTATTCAAAATTTCGGAGGAATGGAACGAGTCCTCACGATAAAATTGAATGCAATATTCCGTATTTCGTACATTTGAAACAAATCACTAGGTCATATTTATTACAAACATGCATAGACAGAGACTAATTATCACAAATATATCCGTCATTCCAGACAAAAACAGATTAAGAAGATATGGTATATTCCGTATAACGACACATTGCAGTTTTCCATCGAATGGAAACGGAAAATATTCTAAAATGTTTTAATTCATATGAAGCTACCAGGTTTTTGTAAAAGTAATGTAGGTACGCTCAAATAGGAGGTTTCATAAAACAGCTCTAACTTATTCTAAATAAATCCATGTAGGATTGAGAGAATAATTATTTGTTTTTCATAAATTCGAACATAAGTTAACATTTCACAAATTTCATTCAGAATATTTTATTATAAAAACTTCAAAAGCCCATTCTATTATTATGTTAGTACAAACATACCATAATTAAAATTTATAAAATCAATTTATAACCGGTCAATAGATAGTTCTGTGAGGCTTGTTAGTGATTTGATATATTATGTATGAAAATAAATTCCGTTGCATTTAATTTTATTTCAACATTTTTGAAAGATTTATTACGTAATGAAATTGGATCAATATATCAAATTTGTTTAGGCAATATAGCTATATTTTTTGTATATTAAACAAAGTTTATGCATCGATAGGAATAGTCAGATCTGGAAATTATTTTCTGTGATATACCTACTATTTTTTTTAGTTTATATGGTTATGATATACAGGGTGGTTCAATGTAAATTTTATACCCAGATGTATTGACTAAAATCAAAATAGGGAAAAATGCTGGGACCCGTCCATTTTTGTTTCAAGGGGGAAGAACTTTGCTACTTTTTCAGTTCCGTAACTCCTACCCCCTAACAGGGGTAAGCACAACTCCCAGATTTTAAATAGAGATGAGGGGTATTGCTATACCTTATTTCAAAGATCTCATCGAGTACAATCCGACCCTAAAATTTTGCTCAAAAACCTCCATCGATAACGAAATGACAGTGTAAAATAATTGTAAGTAATTGACCTTGAAGAAAATTATTGTTATCAGAGTGGCATTTCAGAATTTATTTATTTTCTTTTTTGGTTCAAAACAGATTGAGACCATACTCTTTTATTTATCGTGAACTTTTACGAATGTTACCACCGTTCTAACTCGCTTCTGGTTTTCACTAGAATAAAATGGTGTATTCCGTAGAAAAAAGGGTGGAAATTTGAAAATAGTTTTTTAAGAATGACGACTCTGCGCGAATAACAGTTAATTTATTTAACGAACGTCATCCTGAAAGGAATGTCTCTACTACTTACGTTTTGCAACTAGTTTCCAAATTTGAAGCTACTGGTTCAGTCAAAAATAAAAAAAGGGTGCATGAAAGAGACGAAGCGATGGAAGTGGCTATTTTAGCTCATGTAGCAATGGATCCGACCCTCAGTACTAGGAAATTGTCTGACGCATCTGGTGTATCACCCACAATAATAAGGAGAATCCTTTCAAGATACGATTGGTTCAGGAACTGCATGAGGATGATTTTTATCGCCGACTCCAGTTCTATGAAGTGATCAGTGAAAATATTAACAATAATCAATATTAAATGTTTGATATCTGTTTTTCGGATAAGTATTTATTCTACCTTAACGGAATTGTAAATAGGCCTTGGCTTGGAGGATGTCTTCAAAAAACTTGACTGGCAAGAGAATGGGATTAATATCGATGGATTGCGTTTAAGCCATTTACGATTTGCTGACGATGTTGTGGTCATTGCCAGCACAGGTGAAGAGCTTAAAAACATGCTTTAGGAGCTCCATTCAGCATCGCTACAAATTAGACTTGAAATGAACTTGAACAAAACAAAGATCATGAGTACAGAAGACATCCAGGTACTTGTTAACAGCCAACCCCTAGAAGTTGTCTGGGAATATATTTACTTAGGCCACAAAATTCAACTTGGTAAAGAAAATCAATCTTCTGGGCAGCTTTTGGCAGACTAGGTTTTATCCTTAAAGCTCGTAAATTTCCTATAAATTGAGACAACGGCAATTACCCACAAAGTTGCTAATAAACTGCAAACCACCCAACGAGCTATGGAGAGGACTATGATAGGAATCACTTCAAGGGATAGAGTACGCAATGAGGAAATTCGTAGAAGAACCAGAGTGACGGAAGTACTAAGGCTTGTGGCACAACTGAAATGGAGATGGGCTGGTCATATGACCATAGATGAACGCACAGGATATTAGTTTGGCGCCCAAGAGACGATGGCGATACGATATCCAGTGTTGCAGGAAGGAATTGGATCCGGACAGCTAGGGATAAAAAATTGTGGGAAGATTTGGAAGAGGCATACATCCAGGAGTGGATAAATACGGGCTGAGAAGATATAGGTATAACTGTCGGTATTGGCCAGACGAGAATCCTAGACTATTTCATGAAGCGCAAACTCAATATATACAAAAAGTAAATGTTTGGGCGTGTATTTATGGAAATGATATAATCGGCCTCTTTTTTATACCAGGTAACCTCAGTGGCGAAAGTTATAAGGATTTATTAGAAAACACTATTTATCCATCCCTCGTGCAAGTATTGGAAAATGGCGCACCATCTCATTTTGTACAACCTGTACGTTAATTCTTGGACGAAACTTTTCCTGAAAATTGGATTGGAAGAAGGTGACATATTGAGTGACCACCCAGGTCACCTGATCTGTCTCCTCTAGACTTATTTTTTGGGTTATCTGAAATCTAGGATTTATGCTAACCTGCCCGATTGACTGGAAGATTTGCGAAATAAGATAATAAATATATGCCGTCAAATTACACCAGGCATATTGTGTAATGTACGGCAACGTTTTGAACAGAACTTATTTTACTGCACGTGAATGGTGGTCATATCCATTTAATAAAATAATAGAAAAAGAAGTTTTTTTTTTTGGTTTTTATGTACACTTTTTATTCTCATTGTCTCTTTCCCTATTTCAGCTGTCATTTTGTTATCGATGAAAATTTTCAAGTCAAACTTCAGGATTGGATAATACTCGATGAGATCTATAGCACTACCTCTCACCCCTATGTAAAATCAAGGGGCTGTGCATACTCACATTAGGGGGTAGGAGTTACGGGACTGAAAAAAGTAACAAAGTTGTTCACCCTCGAATCAAAAATCGACGGGTCCGAGCATTTTCCCATCTTTTTATTAACATGCGTTAAACCGGTATGTAAAGTTTTCATTGCCCCACCGTGTTTATACGGTTTTGAAGCCCTTTTATTTTCTTAAACAATTGAAAATTAGGGAAAAAGTTTTTGTTAAACGATTTTTTGTTAAACGACTCACTATGAAAACAACTAATACAAAAAAAATCAACCAAAACACATTACTTCATTGGAAACATGAGAAAAAACGCGAACTACACCATCTTTTAAGGTTAAAATACATAAAATATAAGTAACAATCGATCTGGTGTTTGAAGAAATTTATTCAATATTAAGAAGTAATGAAAACTATTTAACATTAAAATAGCTACGTGGTAATAATCTAGAGTACCTAACTAGCGTAGACAGAGCACATTATCTTTATTTCTTTGATGGGCAGATATTAGAGTCTTTCAACATGTTTGAAAGGGTCGAAAAGATGTATTTCAAATTGGATTTTAAAGATCAATCCAACTGAATTGTCAGAATCATGACGGCAGAACTTGCAATGTATTATTATCTGCCATACATTTCGACTCGTTTGATCGACTCTCGAGCTTCATTAAAAATACTTTCCCGACCAACATAATCTAACGTTATCCAACAGCGCTACCAGGCGAGCGCTTAAATAGTTAAACGGGCATTCTTTCTAGATTCCGACTACCAGTTGGGTTCAGTGGTGCACACTCCCGGCCTGAATAATTCAGCTGCCGCGCCGACGGGAGGTGGTTCGACGACGTCCGCTACGGAATACGACGCCGCCTCCATCAGCGCTGCCACCGCTGCCTCTGTAGCTGCTGCCTCTCCGCAACCCTCGCTGGCCCCACCGGGAGCTTTCTCAGAGGCTTACATGACACGAGATGCATCCTATCCGTCACAACACGTAAGTACTACTTACTACCCACATATATTCCACTCATCATTTGTGATCTATAATTCTAATTAGAAAATGATACATAAGAAGATCAGTGTGAAATACGTGAGTTTGTCGATGTTTCCTTTTTTAACCCTTAACAACTATCACTCCTTATACTTAATAATAGTATACTACTATTTTTTTTTCAAAATAAAGCATATTTTGTTAGCTTAAAATTTATATTCCTTGATAAAAAAAAATACCAAAAATATGACCGACTTTTGTTAGTGCAATGAAAAATACAATATATTATTGATACTTCTGATTCTGAAGTTGAGCTGTCATAGGTAGATAGAAGACTTTTGGCACCAACTACAAAAGTAACAGCACCAATGAAATAATTATTATTATTTTGTATTTTTGACCGACGACCCCGAATGGTGGAGGTATACAATTCGACTGTGTGCTTTTTTTTCAGTACACCACCTCTTAAAAGTCGGTCCTATTTTTTGTAAAGGATATTTATTTCCATATTCTTGAGTGTTCTGCATGTTATCGAATTTGCTAAACTTTCACTTATTTTCAGTATTTTCATCGTGTGTATTTACAATGCTGTATCTTGGAAATCATTAAAGTTATTGAAAAATGTCCAATTTAAAAGTTGCTGTAAATTATCTTTCTTTGATAAATATTTTGCCCCACCAACCCCTCCACATTTATTATGCCAAAGGCGGGTATATACCTAAAATAGCAAACATTCAGATGAATTATATACCTTTTTTGTTCTGGTGAAGTCGGTCGAGAATTCCAGCTATTGCTAGGAACACTATAGCGAATTCGATGAATAGCTAGAACACAGCAAAATTAAATAAAACTCTTGTAAGATATGGAATTAACGATTACCTTACAAGAGTTTTCTTTAATTTAGCTGCGTCCCCACTATCAATCTAATCTACTACCTACTAGTCAGCAACAATCAACCTCTCTTTCTCTCTTTATACATGTTATGTATGTTAATTAGCTCATGCAGTCGCAAGAATTGGATACAAATTCCACATATCTTTATTCTCAAATTTTTCAAAAATAAAAGCGAAGATTTCATACCGCAAAAAACCCTTGTAATACATCAAATTCCTTGAAATGAACCAACATGCAGTAAGGTCTATATCGGGAAAACACAACAATATTTAAAAAAGCACCGAATATCGAAGTTCACAGATACAGCATTAAACGAATACAAACGTATCACGACTCATGATTTCGATTATAATAACACAAAAATCTTGAAATCGGAACATAACAAAAGAAAAGGAGAAATCCTGAAAATGATCCAGTTGAAAATAAACCAAATTGTTTAAATGACAAAATAGAGAACACTAAATTAAATAAAATTTACTTCAATTTAATATAATAAAAGCGCCCGCACAGACAAGACAATTACAGACTAACACCATCAATTTTTTGTAAACCCTTTTCAGTTTCTCAAACACCCATTAAAATGAAAAACATCTAAACACAGAAGTAAAAGCAGAATAAACATAATAGTATCGATCGATCCAAAAAAATAATCATTCGCAGTAGGCATTTGAAATAGGGACTTTACTTGAATCATCTGCAATTGCATTTATATTCATTGAAACAGCACTTGTCACTTTTAGATTCCTATCTGTGTTTAGCAAAGACATGTTCTCATTTTCAAAGGCCTAGTGCGAATGATTTTTTTTGGATCGCTGTGAATACCTTAAATGCATAAAAAATAAAAAATAGATCATAAAAAGCCACCATCCATTGTCACATGTCCCCGTAAATATTATATAAATAAGGTTTTACACATTTCGACGCAGCAAGTTCCACCAAATTTCTCAGATTTTTGTCTGAAATTATATTGGTCACATAGAACCACAGGTTCAGTATAAAATAAAAAATATTATGAGACCTACCGATGGCATGCATAAGGTATAAGGTAATAACACGATATTTTGTTACTTTATAATAATTAATAATAAGTATTTCGTATTATACCTTTTTTAGATTTGTAATGAATGTGCTTTTTTATATTTTTATACAATTGATTTCTAAAATTGTAAGAAACTCTTATTACGCCTAAACATCCTTCAAGATGTTCTTGTTTGTAACAGATTATTATACTTAAATGCTTTATTCTTCTAAGATCCAACCTTTAAATAATTACAATGCTCAATTATCAATAAGCCATAAATATGAATAATTGTAAATTGTTTTTTCGATTATTTTGAAAACTTATCATTCATATTATCGAGCCAGTGCTTCAAGCTCTTCCAATTTTATCTTCGGTGCTGAGCATTTCATCTCTTATTCCATGGAATAGATGGCACAGCTACTGCTATCCAAATTACAATATTCCACAGCGAATTAATATTTAGGTCTACCCTGCAAATTAACATCGCCCATATCATCTATTCCCTCGACGCGGCATCTCTCCACCAACCTCCTCGTTCATCAAAACAAATTAATTTGCACCGCACAACATAGCATACGACTCGCATTAAAGGTATGTAAAGCACTACTCCGACTCTCACATGATTAATTTGAATTATAAGAAACTTTAGAAGCCGTTGTGGATAAGGATAAACATGTAGGTTTAGAGATGTACGAAATACACAATTACAGCGCGCCATAAAGTAGGTGCCTCATTTTCTGAAGAGCTTCACAACAACGTTGCAAATACATAATTGAAATATGGTAAGCAAATAAGAAGAGTTGTTGCTATACTCACTGTATTCAATTTTGATTACGGATACCGTTAGTCTTAGTTTTGCTGTAGATATAGAATCTTGAGGTATTTTAAAACCTGTTGCTTTTTCTTATGAAATTTACAATCCGCAAACATCCACAGCTCTAATCCTTAACAATACTTTAGCTTATAGCCTTTCGTAACGTTTGCTATTAAGACTATTTTTAGGTAAAGTTCATATAGAAATGTACCTATTTCGACTTTCTATCTATCTATATGTACAATACATATACCTATATATGGGAATTTTAGCAAAATTTGAAATAGCCTTTGTTGAGTGTACATAGTAGACATTAGATTAGATTAGAGTTGTTGTAGTGGCTGCGCGTCCTAGCCCACCGAAAACAGTTTTGTTCTGTTGTAGCTCTCCATTGCTTTATAGTTCAGTATCTAGATTTATCCATTACAACAGCCTTAGCAGTCTAGATACCGAGTCCTTCACGTAGCTCTCTGCCTTCGGTTCCTCTTCCCCGAATAATTAAAACCGCACTCTTACCAAGGCTTCACGTTCGCAGAGTATGTGAACTGCGGTTTCCTCCTCTTCCTGGCAAAACATACGTAGGTCGTCCTGGTCCAGGCCCACATTGTTCATGTGTGTTTTAAGCCTACAGTGTCCTGTCCGTTGTCGTTTTCCGACTTTGATTTAGTATTTCGCGGCACATTTTGGCTGAGGGGCTTTTTTAGGAACAATTTGGCTTGTCCCTTGTCCTGTGGCTTTTTAACGCAGCAGCAATGCCTGGTTATTGATGCATTGATGGATATGTCCAATAATGAGGCATTTAGAAATTCCGCGGGAGGGCTCTGGGCCAATCATGGCATGTTCCCCGCTCTGCTTGGCTAGTTGGTCAGCCTTTGTGTAGCCATCAATTTCCTGGTGCCCTGGTACCCAGGCTAGGGTCAGTCTATTGTCACTAGCTAGGCTGTTCAGGGCCTTGCAGCATTCCTATATCAAACTTGAAGTTGTTTCATATAAGCTTAGCTCTTTTAATGCTGCCAATCTGAGTAAATGATGACTCTTTGGCTATTTACCTTCCGTCTTCCGCACAGCATTGTATCGCCGTAACCTCTGCCTGAAAGACCGTAGCGTAAATCCTTAGGCTTCGAGAGATCATATACCTTCCTTGTACCTCCTATATACCGGCTCCTGTTCCTGAGTTGGTCTTAGAGCCATCAGTATACCAGCTGAGACTTGCATTCAACGGCGGTCCTGCTACCTAGTCTTTCCTATCTGGACTACTGCATATTCTTTTTTTAAGGTATATTTTGGGGTCATTTTATCCGTTGACATTCGCAACATTGGATCGGCCTTTATTTCTTTATATAACTCTTCGTAGACCTTACCGTGTTTTTGACTACACTCGCGGTGTAGGTCCTTGCTGAATCTGTGACTGACAGATCTTGCGTTCCCTTGGACTATAATATGCATTGGAGGTAGGTTTAGTTTTACCTCCACGGCGACAGCTGGCATCGCTCCCATGGCCCCTGTAATATTTAGACAGACCTGCCTCCGAACACAACTGAGTTGCGTCTGGGCCCCTTTTCGCTGTGTTCTAAGCCACCAAAATATTGACCCATAGGTTATCATTGGTTTCACGACCTGTGTATATAACCATTTGGTGATCCAGGGGTCTAGTCCCCAGTTCTTACCACACATCTATCTGTACATTCCTAGGGCGATTCTCGACTTGTGTGTGGTTTACCCAATGTGTGAGTTCCATGTTAGCTTCTGGTCAAAGTTTGCCCCTAGGTTTTTATCTTGGAAATGGAATCTCCACCCCGTCAATCTGAGGCTTTTGTAGTCCTTGCAGGTTACGTTTTTTTGTAAACGCAATCAGTCTGGATTTGTGTGGTTTCACTGAAAGTTCTTCCTCCCTACACCAGTAGCTTTCTATATTTAATGCCTTTTGGGTACGTTCTGAGAGTTGTAATTCTTCCTCTGATGACTATGACTAGATCATTTGCGTACCCCAGGCAATAAATCCCTTCGTCAGACAATCTGACTAGAAGAGTGTCTACTAGAACTGTCCACTTAAGGGGCGATAGTACGCCTCCTTGAGGACATCCTCTGCCATAATGGTTGCCTCTCCCTGGGCGGAAGTAATTACATTCTCCTTGAGATTTGCTTCGATCCACCCGTAGATTACGGGCTCTACTCCTCTTCTTTCCAAACACCTTATTGATGTAGTTGAAGCATTATTGAATACTGCTTCTATATCTAGAAAGTTGGCCACTGTTATTTTTTCGTCGTAGACAGCAGCCTATTTAGATCATCCAGGGGTAGTTCTGTGGACTTGCCCTGTTGATATGCATACTGAGGCTTACTTAGGGACAAGCATTTAGAGCATTGACTCTTATGAAACTGTCTACTAATCTTTATAGAATTTTATGTAGAAAGGACGTAAGGCTGATCGGTCTGTATGATATGGGTGTATGGTCCAAGATATTGCCTACCTTTGGTAGATAAATGACGTTCACCTTGCTCCATACAGCCTCTGACACTAGAACCTCTTTACTCTCTTGTAATAGCGCTGGGTAGATTCCATCCTCTCCTAGTGATTAGAATGTTTGGAATTCCTCTATGGCCCATATTATTTTATCTGGTCTTGCGATGGCGGTGGCAATTGGCAATGGCCACTGATCGACCTTGATAAATTTTTACTCCCGGCAACTATGTTTTTGTAAGCATCTCTAAATATTCCTAGGCTGTTTCTATGTAGTTCCATTCTGAATTCTTCAGGAAACTAACCTAGAGCTTAGAACTGTCCTTGGCTAGGACCTTGTGGATTCCAGGACTCCTGGATCTCTTCGCAGAACCTTCTCCACGAGTCTCATTTAGCTTTCCTGAGCTCCTTATTGTAATGAGTTAGTTTTCTCCTTTGATCCCAGTTCCCGTTGGATCTGGCACTGTTGAATAGCCTTCTCACCTCGGTTCTTAGAATCTCGAGGTGATTCTTCCACCAAACTGTGTTGCCTTTGTGTTACCTTGTTTGTTCTGGGCAGTTTTCCTGATAGGTATCTGTTATTGCTTCACTTATCTGGTCCACTGTCATTTCTAGGCTTTATTCACCCGTTATATGATTTTGATCTCTGAACATTTTAACTATCAGGGCCGTTGTCTTGATATCAAATTGTATATGCCAGTGATCGAAACAGGATGGTTCCAGCGATACCCGCCAGGTTACCATGTTATCGCTTATTCTACAGGTACTCAAGGTCAGATCTAAGACCTCTTTCCTAGTAGCAGTGACGAAGGTGAGCTCTTTACCTGAATTGGCTATAAATAACTAGTCTTGGCCTGACAGATGGCCTTTTATAAGCAAGCGATGTTTTTAGCTTCCGGCTGCTAATTTTCAGCCTTTGTAGAATCATGCTACCAGCAAGTCTCTCGCCATCCTCATATGAGATACAGACGCAGCAAGCTACCGACTTTGGCAGGTCATTTCCCTGCAGGACCTTGAGACTTGCATAATCCCAGGAAACCAGCGAGTTAACCGTTGCCTCTAGCCAGTCTGCGCTTCTTATATCTGCGTTTGTCACTAGAAGGTAGCTTATACGGGCTTATACGTTCATTTAACGAACCTTACTTGTGGTCCGTCCTTTGACACTACCTTATAGGCTATCATAATGGAGCGCTGGACAGCTATCAGCTTACCCGCTTCCATCTGTTTTTTAAGATACCCTTTGTACACTATGGCTATCCTTTCAGATGTTTACCCTCCGTTTTGGGTCTTTTAGTCACATGTTTTACCTGTGGAGGAGTTGTCTCTTGCTGTCTGGGGCACTTAACTGCCTTCTCAATGGCCTCTGCTGGGTGTTTTTTACCTGTTTTTTAGCCTTAATAGACGCAGCGTCCTTTGGTTGCTTAGTCCTTTTGAAGTTTTCACAGCCTTTTTGGCTTTGGTGTAATCAAGGCCTTCCTTCAGTAGAGCCTGTACCCTTCTTCTGGATGCCCCCGATAGCCTGATGCTATGGAGGTCTTCTTCCGACATACGGGCCACCTCTTCAAGAGAGTTCGTTTTGTTCTCCTTTTTTGTTGGCCGCCTTTCCTTGTCGCCTCAATAGACGTACTAGCTTCAGCAGCTTCTAAAAACCTTGCTGATGTTAGTTGTCTCCTGGGCGGCTTTCGATTGTTTTCCTTGGTCCATACAGATCCCACGAGAAGCTAGGGAATTCATGTCCTCTTCAGTGCTCCGTTTAAAGATGTAAGGCTACAATGAGTTTTCACCCGGTACCCTAAGTTAGGACCACTAGAAGCCGATCTTCTATTCGACTACGCAACCCCTTGACCCAGTCTCCCACTGTGAGTTTCATGTTATTGTTGAGGTTGCCTCCTCTTGGTCCAGGTCATTAAGCCAAGACCTCAGTATGCCTTGTCCGCGAGACATGACCACTGTCAACAAGGACGAACAATCCCGTGAATTTTACCCCTGTTCGGGAACACGTTCGTTTCCCTGGTGCAAGCCTTAAGCCGCGATACGACAGCCGGGTCGGAGAGTGATCCACATGGTGGCTTTCTGACTATCGACCTGACAATTTCAATTATCTATTTCGCTTGTCTGGCATCCAGTCCTTAGCTTGCCCACCCAGGACTATTTTCCCTGCCATGTTGCAGTGTTAGTTGCTCAACCCTTCCACCTGTTCTGGGCTGGTTTACATAGTAACTTGTTCTTATAGTTTTGAAGACAAAACATTTTTTCCAGTTTCTTTTTACAGATAAGTATACCAATTTAGTAATCAATATCTTTTAAAGGGTAGGACAGAATAATCAAAAATTGCATGGTGGGGACTCATATTCTAGTTACTACTGTCTTACTAAAACCAAGTGATAGCTATACAGGGCCCTTCTAATAATAAATAATTTTTACTTTTCATAAATATTGGAACATGAGGCATTTTTTAAATGGAATGAAGAATTTCACATTCAACAATAATTGTGGAAAGAGCTTAGCTAATTAAATAGAATATTGGTGAAATCAAATATTTAATCATGCAGAACTATAAACAGCACAAATCATACCATGTGTATTCTTTCCAACTTAGTCAGTTTAAGTAAACAGTAAAATTTCCAACGTTGTAAAGTCGTAAGACTGCCATTGACACAGCTTATTTCCTATTTAATAGGTTAATATCTGGGCGACCGAGCTTTGCTCGGGTAATACAGGATTTAGAATGAGTCTAAGGATATTTAATCTTAGTTCAAATATGTGTAGTTCTAGTTAAAATGTATTGCGATCGGATCGTAAATATTGATTTTATCGTTCGCATAGCTCATAATTTACAGATTCCCAAATAAATATGAATGTGAAACATACCAGAACTCAGCTGTATCACCAATCGTCTGATCGACCCCCAAACCCCGTACGTAGTGTAGACCTTAAGGGTCACATCCATTAAAAATGCAAGTAATGCCAATCAATTTCTCGGCTCTTAAAACCCTTTTTGCAAATTTTTATCCAAATCTAAGAATCATTCAAGAAAAAGTTTATGGACCCCGAAGGTGACACCCTCGCGTTTTGTCAGGAAGGCCACTTAGATAATGTTCAAAAGTAGAACATTATATATATACCAAATTTGATCAAAATAGTTGTAGCCGTTTCCGAGATTTTTTTTATGTATATAAACAAGAATTGCTCGTTTTAATGTATTAAATTGTATATGTACAATTTTTTTTTCATTAAAAATTTCCGATTAAATTATCAGAAACTCATATTAATACCTTTAATTTACAAAAAATGGGGTTTGTTAAAAAAAAGTAAGTTGATCAGGATACGAACCGAGGATATCCAGATTATCAGGCGTGAGCTTAACCAATGAGCTACACATGTTCTGTAATATTATATCCACATATCAGTTATAGTCTTTTTGGGCGGTAGAAAAAGAATTTTAATTGCTGAATGTGAATATGAATACAATCAATCGATTCAATACACTCTAAAACCCATACATATGAATTTTCATCGAAATCGGTAGACCAGATTCCGAGATAAAATTTGCATATATATATATATATCAGATAAGAAGTAACGCCAATTTTGTAAACTCTTTATTTTACATCAACGTTTCGACATAATACATGTCTTCATCAGGATGCTATAATATTAATTCTATAAATATAAATACATAGAAATATAATAATTCTTACCAAAACTGTGAGGTTATTAAAAATTGACAAATTTAGAAAAACATCAGGACATACATATCAATAATAATATTTGGACTGTTTGTTTATAAATTATATGTTAAAGATCTTCATTTCAATAGCAGCTACGAAATAATTTTGAAATATTCTGTCAAAGGACTAATTATTTATTTATGTCAGTTATTTGCAATTTAAAGTTTCATTTGTTTAAATTATACTGGTAGATTGTATAAATATAATATGTTTGCAGGTGTATATTTATGTGATATGGCTATTCTCTGTTATGTCATACAAAATATTTTTTCTTAAATACAGTTTATCTCCTATCTAATATGAATCAGATGGACGGATGATTGTTGTTAAGTTTTAAATTTATTAAATAAGAATATATATTACTTATATTATTTATATCTGTTCTATGATTCATAGTGTCATTATTTTTTGATATATGGAACATCTCTAGGAATGATCTTTTTCGAAGACTAGGTTCAATTTCTAGAATTTTAGGATAATCATAGTTAGCTAAATGTGCTGTTGACGACAATGCTCGGCTAAGGCACATTTTTTGCTAGGGTTTTTAAAATCACTTTTGTGTTGAATAATTCGTTTTTTAAGTTGTTGAGAGGTTTGACCTATGTACACTAAACTACATGAGCTATAAGGTATTTGGTAAATGACATCTTTTTGTTTATCTAATGGAATATCATCTTTTAGTTTGCTGAATAATTTTCTAACAGTGAGCGTATTCTTTATAGCTATTCTAATATTATCTATTATCTAAGTTTATCAGATTATTAGTAAGATCTCATACTTGTGGTAAAGATACATAATTTATATTTAGTTCTGATCTATTTTGTGAATTTTCAAGGACTTGTCTGTTAGGTATATTATGAAGAATTTTATTAATTAGAATACTAGGATAGCCATTCTCTTGAAATATCATCAGAAGTTTTTTTATATTGTCATTTAATAATGTTGGATGAGAAATGATACTTACTCTTTTTTTCATATTTCTAATCAAGTTAATTTTTTGTTTCATTGGATGATTGGAATGGTAATGTATGAACCTTTTGATGACATTGGTTTTCTGTACCAATCTAGGATTATTTTATTATCATTTAGTCTGATAATTCGGGTGTCCAAAAAAGGAATGGAGTTGTTATTTTCTGTTTGTTTGGTAAATTGAATATGATGGTTATAGCCATTAAAACAGTTTAGTGTGAAATCCAATTGATCTTTACCACAAGTAGGAGATCGAACTAATAAGCTGATAAACTTAATGAAAAATGATAATATTAGAATAGCTAAAAAGAATACGCTCACTGTTAGAAAATTATTCAGCAAACTAAAAGATGATATTCCATTAGATAAACAAAGATGTCATTTACCAAATACCTTGTAGCTCTCAACAACTTAAAAAACTAATTATTCAACACAAAAGTGATTTTAAAAACCCTAACAATAAATATGCCCTAGCCGAGCATTGTCGTCAAACAACACATTTGGCTAACTATGATAATCCTAAAATTCTAGAAATTGAACCTAATCTTCGAAAAAGATCATTCCTAGAGATGTTCCATATATCAAAAAATAATGACACTATGAATCATAGAACAGATATAAATAATATAAGTAATATATATTCTTATTTAATAAATTTAAAAATTAACAACAATCATCCGTCCATCTGATTCATATTAGATAGGAGATAAACTGTATTTAAAAAAAATATTTTGTATAACATAACAGAGAATAGCCATATCACATAAATATACACCTGCAAACATATTATATTTATACAATCTCCCAGTATTAGTATAATTTAAAAACTTTAAATTGAAAATAACTGACATAAATAAATAATTAGTCCTTTGACAGAATAATTCAAAATTATTTCGTAGCTGCTATTGAAATGAAGATCTTTAACATATAATTTATAAACAAGCAGTCCAAATATTATTATTGATATGTATGTTACGGGATTTGTAACAATTAAAACTTTTTTTTAAAAAACTTTATTTATTTAAACTTGTTTCACAACTTGTAGTTCAGTTTGACTTTACAATATTTAATTTTGAAAATAACAATCTGACTTAAAAGGTGACTTCAAAAGTGATTGAAGTGGAGAAGGATCCAATATTTATACCTTCTGTGTTATGACGTCACTAATCACGTTTCAGAACCTTTATGGTAAACAAGTGCAGGTGCCTTTTTGATGATTTTACAAATAAAGGTTCTAGAAGTTTCTCTAGTAATAAAGTACCAAATATTGCGTCTTTGATGAATTTGCAGGTTTCAAGGAGAAACATTAAAACAATAGGAAACTTGATATGAGCGTCTGAGAGAAGAACGTAGAAGATTATTTTAGATAAGTAACAATTAAAATTAGTATGTGACGCAAATTAATCAAAGTATAATCAATATTATACAAGATGTGGTTAGCATATAACAACTCCCCTGTTACAAAAAAAGTTTTTGCTATGCGAAAACTTTTAAATGATAAAAATATAAAAATTAAATTGATTAAAATATTATAAATTTGCAATACAATAGGACAATATTTTAAACATAGTGTTTTAATTTAATTCGTATTCTTCATATTCTGGATGAACACTGGGTCTTCTTCTGGGTAGAAAGGATTTCCATCGACCAACGTTTTTATCTGGTGGTTGTGGTGGATCATGAGGTGCTACTGCGATGCTCATTCCTGTAGGTCTTCTTCATTTACATTTACAAAATATATAGAGCATAATGAATGCAATTATTAATACTATTACTATATAAGTAAACCATGAGATGTTCTTTGTTATAAAAGGTTCATTTATAATTTTGTCTAAATTTTCGGAATATTCATTCAATTTCTGTTGAGCGATGTTTAGATCTTCAGTATCTAATGTGTTGAGTTTCAAAGGTTTTAATTTTGGTAAAAACCTTTTTTCTGGTAAATCTTTACAACATTCATATGGTATTATTACAGGATTGATTTTATAGGTAATATTTTTGTAAGATTCGATAATATATTTCGATCTTATTCTAGTACTTCCAATAAATGCATTACAATTTGGTTTCAATTTTAGTATAGAGTTTCCATTAATTACTCTAGTAACTGGTTCTTGATTATTACAAGTTATAGTTATAAATAATGGATCAGAAACGATGATAATCCATACATTTGTGGATATTTCTTTTACATTATAATCTTTAGCAAAAAGTAGCGACACTTCACAAATTTTTGGAATTTCGGTCTGTTGTTTGAGAAGTTGAGCTTCACAGATAGAATTACGGTAAAGGCAACATATCAAAGCATAATTTGAATCTGAAGCCAAGATCTTTACATTTATCTAAACTAGATAAGGTAACGTAAAACATAGAATCATCATCTTTAGCAACATATTTTTGACTTGTTGAAATAACATGATGAAGTCCAGTTCGATTGTCTTTAGTTGGTAAAGGGTAGATTCTATATACTTTATATATTTCTGGATCAACTAAGGGAATTTTGAGAATATACATGATTCTTGAGTTATCTTGAAAAGCATGAAGTTCTATAATTTCAAAATACTTGGGAATATTTTTAAGTTCCACTGGTAGGGGTAAATTAACATTTTTGAGTGAATTAGAGATTTGCAATAATGAATTCTTGAGATCTCTTGGTTTTATTATAGAAGAGTGTAAAACTTGTAATCTTGCAAAAGTAATTCCATTCAGAATGTCATTCAAACTGTTTTCTAGAAATAATAAACTTTCAGAAAGTTTTTCACATATCTCAAGTATATCTAGTTGAGATTTATAAAATGATAAGTTATCTGTTATATCATAAATTGATTTTTCAATATTTTGAATGTCATTATTAAATGTTGATTCGTCTATTTGAAGTTTATGAATTGTATTATTAAAATTCTTTATTACTGATGCTGTTACTGATATTTGATTTTTCATCAAATTCTCTAACTCATGATCATCATGCATTAATTTATTGATACAATTTGAATAATATTCTCCATCACTGGCATCTAAGTTGCCGGTTATAAATTTCCATACTGTGCCTACACCGTTGAGTAAACCTCTTTTAAATCTAAAGTTATTATAATTTTCTGTATCAATTGTAACTTCATTGAATTTCTGCTCAACATCTGTCATAGATTGTTTCAGTAAACTTATATGCGTTTTAACTGTTGTATAAAAAGTTTTCATCCTATTTGTAGGTTTTTCTACAAGATCTTCTAAACTTTGTATAATTCTATTATTCTGAAGAATAGAATTTTTAATTGGTAATATATCATGGTAAACAATGAGTGTCCATTTAGAATTTGATATTTGAAGGTATGATTCCTCATTAAAATATATTCCTAGTGTATTTGGTATTGGGTCAATTGAATATTGACATAAGATATAATTACTTAGAATAACTAAAATTAATATTAACGATTTCTTCTTCAAGTTGTTCATTATTTGCGAACTATACCTGAAAAGAAATTTATAGCTCAGTATGTGGTATCATTCTATCAAAATTAAATTTACTTTTCATTCCTGTTTGTTCATTTAACACCACAGCTGCATTTTGTAAAATTTCAATTATTTGATAAGGACCATTAAATTTATTTTTTAATTTATCGCTGATTTGAGATTCCTTAATGTATACTCTATCTCCGATGTTAAATTCATAACGTTTTTCTGGAATCTTCTGATCATATCTAAATTTTGATTTTTCTTTGGAATCTTGGGTTCTCTGAGGGGCAATTTGATAAAAATACTTAATTCGATTATTTAGATCTCGTATATATTTTGAGATTATTTCTTTTTCATTATATAAAGTTTCTGGAGGTCTGCCTGCTGTATGACCAAAAATTAATTCATAAGGTGTAAATCCATGAGTCTTATTTTGTGAATTATTATAGCAAATGACTGCATAAGGTAAGCAGTTAAGAGGGTGTTCATTTGGGTTATCGCTTAAGTGTGCTCGAATGATTTCAAGAAGAGTAGCATTGAAACGTTCTACCGATCCATTTGATTGTGGATGCCCTATACTTGAATAAGAGATTTTGATATCATATAATTTACAAAGATCTTTTAAAAGTACATTATTGAATTCTTTTCCAGAGTCGCAATGAATTCTAATCGGTGTTCCGTAGTGTTGGAAAAATAATAACAAGGTGTTAACTATATTTTTTGCTGTTTTATTCTCAATTGCATATGCTTGTGTGAACTTTGTTAGTTCATCACGAATTACTAGGACATAATTTTTTGTTGGAATCTCTACAATATCTAAATTTATTCTCTCAAATGGTGTTCTTGGAGATTCTGTAATAACTAAAGGTGATGATAGATTTTTTCTACAAATCTTAGTTTTTTTGCATGTCTCACAAGATTTTATAAATTTTTCAACATCTTTAGTCAGACCTAACCAATTATATTTTTCCTTAATTCGCCTGATAGTTTCATTAATGCCACGATGTAAATTCTTCTTTCCATTGTGGTATTGATCGAGTATTATTGGTATATCCTCTTTCTCTGGAGTTTGAACTACGTTTTGACAAATTTTGAATTTAATATTAGTTTCATCAGAAAAGATGTAACATAATATTTCTAGAATTGGAAGATTTAAGTTATTTTCAACTGCATAGACTTTATTTGGGTCGATTTCTCTTTTATATTTATAAATGGAATAGAATAATCTTTCATTTACTTCATCTGGATTGAAAGGTATACATATAATATAATAAGTTCTTCTCTTAACTTTACAACTATGAACAATATTAATTTTGTTGAAATTGAAATCTAAATCTTCTTCGTATATATCTTTAAGAATTTCATCATGTAAATTATTTGTATGATTTTGCCACATTATTGTTATTATGTCTTTATTAAATCTATCTAATAGTTGTTCATTAGAGTATTCAACTTTCGAATAATCTATGAGAGAGGTTGTCTTGTAAAGTTTGCAAAAATTTCCGATCTCTACTGATATTTCATCTACTGTTATTTCTTCTTCTTCTGCAGTATCTGTTTCACTGTCAGATTTATTAGATGTTAATATTTTTGAACTTAACTTAGAGCATTCCTTGAAATAATTAATTTTGATTCTTGATAATGCATCCGCATTTTTGTTAATTTTGCCTGGTTTGTATAATATCTCGTAATCATATTCCTCTAATTTTAAACGCCAACGTGCTAATCTGCTACCTGGATCTTTAATCGAGAATAACCATGTAAGCGGACGATGATCTGTTATTAATTTGAATTTTCTTCCATATAAATAAGGCCTAAAATATTTTACTGCCCATACGATTCCTAGAAGTTCACGTTCAATTGTACTATATCGGGTTTCTGCTGGACACAACGTTCTTGATGCGTACGCGATAGGTAGATCGCTATTCAGTTGACCTTGCGATAGTACAGCACCAATAGCAAAATTACTTGCATCAGTTGTTAAAATGAAAGTTTTTTCAAAATCGGGATAAATTAATATTGGAGATGTTATTAGAAATTTCTTTAAGGTTTCAAAAGAATCTCTACAATCTTGATTGAAATTAAAGGGAATATCTTTCTGAAGTAACTTTGTTAAAGGTTTTGAAATTTTAGCGTAATTTGGAATAAATCGTCGATAATATCCGGTCAATCCTAAGAATGATTTAATGTCTTTTTCATTTTTAGGTTCTGGAAAATTATTAATTGCATCAATTTTCTGTGGATTGGGTTGAACTCCTTCTTTAGTTATGACGTGTCCTAAATAGGCAACTTCCTTTCGAAGAAATTCACACTTCTCTGGTTGTAATGTTAAATTCGCACTTCTAAGTCTGGTAAAAACTTCTTTCAGTCTAGAAATATGTTCATGAATTGTTGGGGAATAAACTATGATGTCATCCATATATACGAGGCATCTTTCATTTTGCAATCCTAATAAGACGTTGTCCATAACTCTTTGAAATGTAGCGGGCGCGTTTTTCAAACCAAATGGCATTCGAATAAATTCGTAATGACCATTTTCTACTGTGAATGCGGTTTTTTGAATATCAGGTTTGTGTCTATTTGATGAAATCCAGAAGCTAAATCGAGTGTTGAAAAGTATTGACACTTACCGAGTTGATCAAGTAAATCCGAAATATTAGGTAAAGGATATTTATCATCAATAGTAACCTCATTTAATTTTCGATAGTCGATTACGATACGCCATTTCTGTTTTCCAGATGCGTCTATTTTCTTTGGAACTACCCATACTGGAGAAGAATATGGACTAATTGAATTTTGAATTATTCCTTGTTCAAGCATTTTAGAAATTTGAGATTTGACCTCTTCTTTATGGATAAGTGGATATCTGTATGATTTGGAGACAACTGGGTTTGAATCAGAAACATTAATTTTATGTTTAACTTCATTAGTAAATGATAAAATATCGCCATCTAAGTAAAATATATCCGAGAAATCTAAGCATATCTGGGTTATCATTTCTTTTTCTTCTAAATTTAAATGTTCAAGTCTGAGTTGATTTCTGATATTTTCTTCTCTATTATAATTTTGAGTATTTATTTGAGATATATGATTCATTTCGTAATTTTGAATAGACTCTAATGATAAATCTGAAAAATCTACTGTTTTCGATATTGCATTAGTATTTACTATAGTTGTAAGGAATTCTCCTTTCTCATTAATCTTCACAAGTGCATTTGGTAAACGAACTTTTTCTTTCACTTGGGATAATAAAATAGCATCCGTATTTCGTAAATTGGAAGTTAATTTCAATACTTGCTCTGTACGTGGTTCTATATTTATAATATTAGAATGAGGGTTTTGAATTTTCGAATTGTCAGTTAAATCTTCAGTTATTATTGAATTTTCTACTTTATATAAAGGTATGACTCTATATTTTGTAATCAATTTTCTGTTGGTTATGTCTATAACACACTGATAATGTTCTAGGAAATCTAATCCTAATAATCCATCAAATTCAATATTAAGATCATAAATATAAATTTTGTGCGGATCGTCTGATTTTCCAAAAGGTATCATAACTGATTCATTAATCGGAATTCTATGTTCTGTTATTCCTTGTATAGTAATATTTTCTTTAGATCGATTATGGTAATTTTCGCAAGTTTTTCTTTTGAAAACTGATATTCCTGCACCTGAATCTATTAGAATTTTGAATTTATTAGACAAATCTTCTATATAATAAAGTCCCTGTGAACTAATAGTACACAGAGGTGTTTCTATACGAAAGTTTGTTCTAATTTCTCTTGCTTCACTGTGTTTATATGGTGGGTTTGGTTTTTTTAATGATGTCTTTTGGGAAATTTCTTCTAAAGGTGGTGGAGCATCTTGAATCTGGGATTCGTGAAAATTTTGATTTTGATATTCATTTTGTGGACTGAAGTTATACTGATCATCTTGATAATCATATTCGTTGGGATTGGAATATTGATTATATTGATTGACATCTTGTGATTCGTAATAAGTGTAATCGAATTGATCAGCTTGGGAGTTATCGTTATAATAATATTCATCTGGATAATAGTTGTCACAATTAAAATGATGTGCTCTTTGATTATTCGGACGAAAAATTGGATTTGGACTTTCAAATTTCTTTTTTTGAAGATTGGGATGGGGGATTGGAGCATTGCTAGAATTATTTGGATTTGAAGGTTTCGATACTTGGGAATTCGGTTGACTTTGTTGACTAAAATTTCTGTTTGGATAAAACTGATTTGAATTATTGAAACTTTGCTGAGGATTGAATCTTTGTGGGTTTTGGAATTGTTGTCTTGGATCATTATTATGTGAGTATCGAATGTTCTGTTGTTGCCTTTGCCTACATTCGTTAACTGTATGCCCTGACTTTTTACAAAAATTGCATAATTTGACTGGAGTATTTTTATTATTCTGTTTGAATTTCTGTGTCTCAAAATAATGTAATTGCATTTCTCGTTTAATGCGGCCGATTGCAGAAACTATATCGTTAGGGTTACTGGCACGTATTATCTGACCAATGCGAGAGTCAAGACCTGTCAACAATGTGTTAAGACACATATTTTCATAGTCAGCAATCAGAAATGTCATTAGTTATTTTTTATTTTAAATAACTAATAAAATTTTTCCTGTTTGTGGTTAATTTTATATAAATTCACGAATTTTGCCCCGACGAAGAGAATAAACATTCTCGAAAGCTTGGCATAATCCAAAGAATTTTATTTATTAAATATATATATATATATATATGATAATTAAAGAAATCTATTAGTTTATTAATGAATGAGATATATATATATATATATATATATATATATATATATATATATATATATATATATATATATATGTATATATATTATATCTTTTTATTTGAAATTTACTTTTTAAAAACAATTTTACCCTTTATTTATTGAAAGCTATAAGTTACAGGAAAATATTATATTAACGAAGTTACTTATGTACTAAGATCATTACTGGTGTGATAATAATTATATTATATTTCGAGCGCGAAAGTTGCTCGTACTTTATATTATCAAAAATGTAGAGTTTGCAATTTGTGTGAAGCTGTTGAAATGTCTTATTACAACCGTACGTCTCTGGAAAGACAGTATGGGTGGTTGCAACTTTGTTGTCGGTGCTGTATCTTGCAGAGTTGAATATCAAGATTACCAAGTACCAGATGCATTGTCATCAAATTCCGTTTATACAATATAGGTCATGCAACAATGTCTGTTATAGACGTAACGTCATCATAATCTAATATAACAACTTTCCCCATATATAAAAAATTGGTGTTATACAGCAATTTTTGATCAAGTATTGCTTAACATAAATTACAAAAAGCTTAAATCTAAAGTTAGGCTTCTTCTTCTTTTCCTTCTTCGGTTTGCAGGGGTGGTCTTCTTCGTAGGATAAAGTTTGGGATTCGTGGAAGTCCTTTGTTGGATTTTTGCTCCTCGTGGGCTGAAGGTTTTTTTCTAGGAAATGGGATCCATTTTTTTGCATTTGAGGCAAATATAGAAGATTATGATTATGATTATTTCTTTCTACAAAAGGCTTATTGATGAGGTCGTCTAGGTCTTCGGAGTACCTTTCCAGTTTGTGTTTAGATACTGCTAAATCATCGAGGTTCAAATCGTTCAATTTTAGAGGTGTTAGATCTTCTAATTTGACGTTATTTGGAATGTTTTCACAACATTTGTAGTTTATAAAGACAGAATGAGGATTTCGTGAAATATTCAGGATTCTCTTCGTTCTTGCTTGGATTTTTTTCATGCCAATGAATGCATAACAATTTTGGTTTAGTGTCAGTATCGAATTTTGATTAATTACAATATTTTCGTTGATGTTAGGACAGTTTATAGTTGCATGTATAGGTTCTGATAAAACTATCAGCCATATATTTTCTTCTAGTTTTTGGACATTATATCCCTGACTATAAATGATAGAAGTTTGACAATTATCTGGAACATTATTATAGTTTTTGAGTAATTGCACTTCACATACTGAGTTACTGTCTATAGTATAAGCGTAAATGTTTGAACACAGTTTCTGTTGTGGGGCTAATTGTTTACAAGCACCAATGTCTTTAATGCTTATGTAAGTGAGAGAATCATCGTCACGCGCAATGTATTTATTTGAAAATGATAACAAATGGTGAAAACCAGTTCTATTATCATAAAATGGGATTGGATATAAATGGAATAAGGTTTTGTTAAGTTAGAGGGATCTTCAGAACAAATACCAAATCAGATTTCGTTTGAAATGCTTCTAGATCTATGATTCTTTATTACTCAGCAATGCTTGAGTATTTAACTGTAAGCGGTAAGTTGTTTTTTATTAAATTTTGTGATATTTGTCTAAGAGAACCAATCAAACTATCGGGTGATATTATAGAAGAATGTATTATATTCAATCTCGCAAATGTTATGGCATTCAAGATATCATTAAGGTTATCTTCTAGATAGATGTAACTTTCCATTAGTTTTTCGCAGATTTCAAAGAATTTCAGTTGGGCATTAATCAGTGCTAACTTATCAGACAACTGGTGGATTGCTCTTTCGATCTTGCTGAGATCTTTATTGAGAATTGATTCCTTCTTGTGTTGTGTTGTGTTGTGCACTAATAAGGTCCAGTGGTTGTTCGTTATGGTAAGTTTGGTCTCGTCGTGATAACAGATACCTAATGTGTTTTTAATCGGTTCGATGTTGTATTGGCAAAATGCTGATCCGAACAGCAGGATAACCCTGAAAATTAATTAAGGCTCTAAATAGGGTGTCATTCTGTCGAAGTTAACTTTTGCCTTTTGGTTAGTATTGGCGTTAATGAGAGTAGCTGAATTGTTGTGAATCTCTTGTATTGTGAAAAGTCCGTTGAATTTGTTTTGTAACTTGTCTTTAACTTGGGATTCCCTAATGTAAACTTTATCTCCGATGTTATATTTGTTAGTATTGTCTCGAACATGTCTATCGAAACGTTCTTTAGCTTTCTCTTTTTGTGCTTCTGTGCGTTTTCGAGCTAAACAGTAGTAATACGAAATCCTATTATTAAGATCTCGGACGTATTTAGTTATTAGTTCTTTATTGTATGTATTCTCAGGTGGTCTGCTGGCTGTGTGACCGAAAACAAGCTCATACGGTGAGAAACCCTGGGTTTTGTTAACAGATCGGTTATAGCATATAATTGCATAAGGTAGTACATTCAGGGGGTGTTCGTTGGGGTGATCTGTTACATGGGCTCTTATCATTTCGAGAAGAGTTGCATGGGACCTTTCAATGGAGCCGTTGGATTGTGGGTGTCCAACGCTGGAGTGTGTGAGCTTTTGTCAAATAAACTGCATAAATAAACTGTTGTCGAATTCTCTTCCGTAATCACAGTGAATTCTTATAGGGGTACCAAAGTGTTGGAAATACAGCAGCAGTGTATTGGTTACGCTTTCTGCAGATTTGTCTGGTAGTCCGTAAGCTTGCGAAAATTTTGTCAATTCGTCACGTATCGTTAGTATGTAGGTCCTTGATGGAATTTCTAAAATGTCGATATTAATTCTTTCGAATGGGGATCTTGGGGTTTCTGTTATGACGAGGAGACTATCTAAATTTTTTCTACAAGTTTTGATCTTTTGACAGGTGTCGCAGGTTTTGATGAATTTTTCGACGTCTTTTGTGATTCCAGGCCAATTATATTTCTCTCTTATTCTACGAATGGTTTCGTTAATACCTCGCTGGAGATGGGTTTTACCTTTATGATATTGGTCAAGAATAATTGTCTTTTCGTCTTCATCGGGGATTTTTACAAGGTCTTGACAAATTTTAAAATGTATCTCTTTCTCGGAAAATATAAATGAAAGCATTCCTATAGCTGGGATGTCGGGTTTATTCTCAACGAAATATGTTGTGGACGGGGTGAGCTCTTGTTGGCTTTTATACAACGCTGTAAAAAGATGTTCATTGACAAAATTCGGATCGTAAGGGATTGGTATAATGAAATATTTTCTATTTTGGATGGTTTTACTAGTAAGTATATTTACTTCATTATCCGTAAACTCTGCATTCTCTTCGAATATGTCATCTATTATTTTATAATGGGTGTCTTTAAGCTTATTCTGTTGAAAAAAGGTGATGATGTTTTTATTTGTTTTGTTCAGAAGTTGGTTATTAGTATATTCTATCTTAGAGTAGTCTATCAGTGAAGTCGTCTTATACAATTCTACAAATGTCTCAAATTCTTCGCAAATGCGTTCGTTAGAAATGTCTATCGTTTGGTCGACTTCGTCGTCTGTTTCGTTGGTAGGGAGTATAAAATATTGAGATAGTCTTTCTTGAAATTTGAGGCACTCTTTTATGTGATTGACTTTAATCCTAGATAATGCATCAGCGTTTTTATTAATACGATCAGGCTTGTAGCGACTTTCGTAGTCGTATTCCTCTAAGTTAAGTCGCCAACGAGCTAATCGGCTCCCTGGGTCTTTTATAGAGAAAACACGTAAGGGGTCTGTGGTCTGTGATAAGAATGAACTTTCTTCCATAAAGGTATGGTCTAAAGTGTTTTATAGACCATACTATCGCTAGAAGTCGTTCGATAGTTGAAAAGTTTGTTTCAGACTTGCAAAGAGTTCTTGACCTTGGGAAAGGACTGAACCAATCGCGAAGGCACTAGCGTCGGTCGTTAAAACAAAAGGTTCTTCGAAGTTTGGGTACGATAAGATAGGGCTTGAAGTAAGGGCTTGTTTTAATTCGTTAAAGGATTCTAAACATTCTGAGTTGAAATTGAAGGTGATGTCTTTTTTTAATAATTCAGTTAGAGGTTTTGAGATCTTAGAGAAGTTCGGAATGAATCTGCGATAATATCCAGCTAAGCCAATCTCTTTTTGATTTCGGGGTTGAGGGAAGTTCTGAATGCATTCGATTTTCTGGGGGTTTGGCTTAACGCCTTCTTTAGTAATTAAGTACGAAACTTCTTTTCTTAAGAATTCGCACATGTCTGGCTGGATTTTAAGGTTAGCTTTCTTAAGGCGGATGAATACTTCTTTTAGACGTGCAACGTGCCCATGGATAGTTGGTGAATATATTATTAAGTCGTCCATGTAGACGAGGCATCTTTCGCTTTGGATGCCTAAAAGAATATTATCCATGACGCGCTGAAATGTAGAGGGGGCATTCTTAAGACCGAATGCAGTCCCCAAGAACATCTAATAATTTAGGTATGTCTATACATTTATTTAATGTTTGTGGTGGTAATAATAACTAAACATAATTACTTTATTTTTACATATACCTATACATACATTCCAGTAATTTCACATCTTGACAAGAAACTGTAAATATTTAAAAGTCAATAAACGATATTATTATTATTATTATTATTATTAATAAATATAATGAGAACTATAATTCAGTATTACTGAGATAGATATAATATCAAAATGAGAATGCTATTCACCTTTATGCTTTTATTTCATCGGATACAGTCGTCCACTGAAATAAAAGCATAAATGTGAATAGCACTCTCATTTTGATATTATATCTATCTCAGTAATACTGACTTATTATTCTCTTTAAATTTATTATATACTTTACGTTAAACGTAACTAGCTATCAATACCTAGGTGGCGCGAATTGCGTCATTGCATCCCACTTAGAGGTAGTTGTCATGCACCTATGATATCTTTCAGTTGCTTTTGTTTCGTCGGATACAGCTTCCACTTATGTGGCGCTGACGAAAGCAAATAAGTTTGAAATCACGTGATCCGCTTCTAGTGGATTACTATATCCGATGAAATAAAAGCATAAAGTTGAATAGCATTCTCATTTTGATATTATATATATATATATATATATATATATATATATATATATATATATATATATATATATATATATATACAGGGTGAATCACGACCAACGGGATGGAGGTTTATGGCGAAATGGTAAAAGTTTTAAATTTTTTGTCACTTTAGTAGATCGTACATTGATAAAGGCCACATTTTACAATTATTTTGGAATATACAGGATGTCCCAAAAATATGTGGCATATCAAAGTTATATTTTTTCTTATGGAACACCCTATATTTTATTGAATTTTCTGGTTGTCCCTAAAAATTAAGATACTTTTTCATAATGGTTCTCTAGCTCCTTTTTTTAATGATAAATTTTTGAGTACATAATAAAACACAAACACATTTTCAATAAAGCAAATACATAAATACTACAAAACGAACAACAAATTATTAAAAGCAAAAAATGTTAAATCACTATAATAGATGCTCAAAATGCTTGCCCTTTTGTGCAATGCAACATGTGATTCTATCTTCAAACGATTCACTTACATTATTCAACATATCGGGTGTTATAGACGCGAAATCGTTCGAAATTCTTAATTTCATATCGACTGGAGTAGTAGGGGGTGTAGCATATACAATATTTTTAATATAACCCCATGTGAAGAAATTCATCCTGGTCAATTCTGGTGACCTAGCTGGCCAATTATAAGGACCGCTTCTACCTAAGTGGTAGGTTTTCGAGAAAGATCCAGAAGTCTTTTTTCAAAAAAATCAAAATTTTTCTTCCTTTCAGGTGTCCGTCAAAAAATACGGGCCAATAACATATTCGCCCACAATCCCTCCCCAAACGTTTACATTCCATCGGTGTTGGCGAAATGAATGTTTGTTTACTGTATCGTAATAATGGAGATTATGTATATTTACTAACCCATTATTGTGGAAAGTAGATTCATTGGTAAACAATACATAATTAAAAAAATCAGGATCTTCTCCAACTTTATCCAAAGTCCATAAACAAAAATTTAGACGTTTATCATAGTCCCGGTTCTGTCAACTGCTGGTGTAGTTGAATATGATATGGATGATAGTGATTTTTGCTAGAATTTGTTGTATTAATTACATATTAATTTTTTTTAAATTTTAAGAAATGTCAGCATAACTTGGAAACCTCTGTACTTAGGTATAGGGAACCTTTAGGAAAGAGTATCTTATTTTTTATGGACAATCAGAAGATGCAATAAAATTCCATAAGAAAAAATATAACTTTGATATGCCACAATTTTTTGGGACATGTATATTCCAAAATAATTTTAAAATGTAGCCTTTCTCAATGTACAAACTACTAAAGTGACAGACATTTTAAAATTTTTACCGTTTCGCCATAAACCTCCATCCTCTAGATTTTTGTTGGGGATTCAGTCATTTAATAAATAAAATTCTTTGGATTATGCCAAGCTTTCGAGAATGTTTATTCTCTGTCCTAAGGACATTTCTGATTGATGACTTATGAAATCTTTCATGTTTGTGGTTAATTTTATGTAAATTCACGAATTTTGCCCCGACGAAGAGAATAAACATTCTCGAAAGCTTGGCATAATCCAAAGAATTTTATTTATTAAATGACTGCAACCCCAACAAAAATCTAGTTTGTCAAATAATAAACCAGTCAAGAATTCAGAATCAAATATATATATATATTTTAGGCCTCTAGCTAGCTAAATTTTACTTATGTCTATTAAAAGTTTAAATTGCAACTCGTATTAATAGAGTTCGAATTTACATAATCACCTTCTCATTAGATTTAATGCTTATATCAATCAACTACGAAAGAAAGGTACCTAATTCAACTTAAGCTGCGTCACCAATTTGTACTCAAATTTTACTGATGTCAATGATTTTTATATCAAGTTACTACTTAGAATGCAATAAGAAACTCCAAATTTCAATTTTCAGGTTAACAATGAAGTCACTTATGCCGAGTTATCCATTGCACGGCCAAATACTTTAGAAACCTTGAAAAATGGATGCAACCAGTACGGTACACTCCGAAGCAGGGATGATCCTACAATTTATGCCCAAATAGACCACAACCGGAGGCCACCGCCAGTTAGAAGTTCTCCTATGGTTTCTCCAGCTTCGGTCATATTTCCCCCGAAGCAAGGCTTTTATCACAGGGAAGTGGTGACCGTCCGGACGCCTCTGATGGGATGCACCCAAGAAAGTTGTGTATAAGAAGGAAGCGGTAATCTTGTAAATATAAAGTTCGGCCTTGCTGAGTGGGAAACCGTTGAACTTTGTCCTTTCGGTGTTTGTTCATAGACCGAAGTTGCCAGAATTGTCGGTAGACTCGATTAATGAAGAGGTAGTTTGAGCTCTAAAATTAGATTGGGCTATGCTGAGCTATCTATTCCTATAATTGGAATCTCTTTGAAAATCAGGAAAACTTCTGAGTTATGCAACAGTTTAATGCTTACGTGTGGGTCTCTCTTATGAGAAATTTAATTTGATTATAGAAAATATTATTTTCGATATCCCTAACTTAATTACATACTCAGCTACATTATTATTTTGGATAGTCACAACTACGTGCGGTTTTATCATATAATATAATCAATATTGCCATTCATACTGCTGCTGTCAGATAAGAAAGAGGAATGGAATGACGCTCAATGACTTTACCATGACATATTTTGATAAGGATTTATTCCATCAAACCAAAAGTCAAACATAATAAGAATCTATGATATGCAATAATAAAGGCTTCAAAAGAAGAACAACTTTTAGTAATCAGGTACTCAATCCGCAATTATCAATAAAGTCTTCCTTTTCTTCTTTGGAGTTCTATTATTCATATCAAAAATGCTTAACTTCCACAATTAATCATAATTCATGAATCTGTCACTCTGTCACTATGATATATTTTCTTTAGGCGAAATTTTGTGACTAACATCCTGAACCATAACTTGGAATAAAACTGATTCAAGTCAATGTAAGTATCTGATTTCCACCTAAAATAACAAATATTTCCAGACATGTCACCCTATATTTCTTAATGTCTCAGTTTATTTGTACTCTTATCTAAAAAAAATAATAGTAATCGTAGTATACTACAACAACTTTTGAATTGAACAAATGATACTTCATAATATCGAAGCACAAATGTGACTATAGTTTATTACGTAAAACCGTGCGGCAGGCCTAATGGAAAGTCCATCGAAATGCATATCTACGTTTCACTTGAATGTAATCGTGCCAACATAACTTCTTTGTTCTTTCCAATTATCTTGCAGCTTTGGTCTGTGTGGGGCAACTCGACCTATATCTCTCAATCCTACAAGTTTCATGGCAAACAAGAATAAAGTAGGTATACAATTTTCCAGCTTCACAGGATAACAATACATTCTTTTCCAAATTTGTTGTGATAATTTCAAGTTCTCGAATATCGGAGAATAACTGAATGTTACTCACATTTTAAGATTAATATAAGTCCATCAGGCTGATTCCACTGGTAAAATACAGCATATCAGAAAAACAGCAAAATAATATTACAATGCATATATTAATTCATCTTCTTTTCTCAGTTGACAAACACAGACTCCTTAATACAGATTGACGAAATTATCCATATGAACTGGGCATTTATATTATAAGTATAGTTTTATAATCATAAAGATTACCTTTATTATTGGAGTGACCATTTGTACATTGAAAGACTCATCAATTGGGTTATATCTAGAATCTAGATAATATTTAAAAGTTCCTCAATTTTTGACCAAGTAGTTTTCTTGAAGTAGATAATCTTCACTAGTTTTTACAGAAATTTGAATATTGTAAGATATTTTCAAGACAAATTGTCAATTAGTGTTTTTTAAATTTAATTGATATCTCATGCATATCTATCAATGTTATCAAGTGACTCTCATAGTTTAAATCTATATTAATTTATTGATAAGATACCCCTTTCGCATATCATTCAAAATATTACTTACCCTTGTGAAGCATTTTGTGCAGATTATGCACCTAGTCATCTATTATTTATCATCAATTCAAACATTCTATATGGTTCATAATTTAAAAGTAATAGATGATATCTCAGTAGTAGTTCAATTGAAATGTTGTATTTGAGACTACCTTATTGTCGTTTCAACTTAAATAATTTTTATACTCGTTTTTATGTGATATTCTATGTATAATGCGTTAATGATTGTACATATTAATAGTTATTTATAAGAAATATTATATATATATATATATATATATATATATATATATATATATATATGTATATATATAATGTATAGGTAAAAATAATGACAATATTATTGAGAGAATAACATGTCTATTCATATCAATATTAGTTAAGCTGTGAAACAATGGTAAATAGAATAATGTAATCGCGGTATTATAGATAATACTGTAGAGATTCATTGATCTTTGGGGTTCAGTTACTGTGCAGATTCTATCCTATTAATAATAGATTTTTATACAATAATTGTCTGAGAAAAAGAACAATTGTACTATTTATTGCCTGTTCCTAAATTCGATCCAGTATATTGGTCAGTTGGGGTGACGTCATCAATTGAAAATAAAATACTCTTTCGTTCTAAATGAAATTATAATATAACTCTACACGAGCTTGTTTATCGAACCCTGACAGTTATATTAAGAATACTAGATACCGGCTCCTGCTTCGCACGGTTAGCACTAAAATGGTTATTTTGAATACCATAGAATTAGTATTATTTTTATGTAAAAGATAGACAAATACCATCGCAGACTTTTTTGTAGATTTCTTTAAGATATACAATTCAGTAGTACATTATTTTGATATATCTCGTAAGGTTTAGCCAGCGTTTGCAATGAAAGCGCACACAAAAATGTTTTTTACATCACATTACAAATCTTTGAAATTGTCGGCTTTTCTTTCCTATAATATGCATGTTTCATACAAGAATGAACCTTTCTCTTGAATCACTCTCTTTATTGATGAAAACTGCATTAAAATCCGTTGCGTAGTTTAAAAGATCTGCGTGCAGACGGCGGGAAGCAACTTTGTTTTAAACTATGTAGAGATATCGATGTACCACCATAACACCAGCACAATAGAGTTTCAGTTTATGAAGTCTTTCTATACTGATCAGTATATCCAGTATATCCAGTGTACTGGATTAAATTTAGGAACATAACAATTATCTTACAACAAACTTTGAGAAATCTACTATTTCATACATTCAAGCTCATACATTTTTGTGCTCGACTTAATAGCAAAATTTAGTTAATTCAAAATATGTTAAAAAAGTCATATATATACATATAAAATTTTTCTAACTGATAAAGAATAATTAAAATGAGGAGGGGAACACATAGGATAACATATTTAAGTGTAACAATAGTACAAGACAATTACAATACGTTTTTAAGATATTGATTTTCCTTTTCACTGATCTAGTAATCACTAGACAGAAATGTATTATCATTGATATATTCCAAACTCTCAATATGTTTCTTGTACGAGAACTGTAACCAAACACATATTTATAAATGAAATGTCTGCTATCACCTTTCTGTACAAATTGTATATACACATCTTGATCTAATGTTATAAATGTGATGATAACCTTCTTTGGATGATAGAGCTAATAGAAAAATATCTATAAATTCTAAAACACATTTAAATGTTTAAAAAATACAAAAACTTTTTGTCTCTCTGTAAGAACATTGTAAACATAAATATGATCAATAAAGTGTTTATGCCATAACTTTAGTTTAATTGACTGGAAAATTCTGGATCGACAAGTTGTCTAGAAAATACTCCTTAAATCTTATTCAAATACTTTTATTTAAAGTAAGTGACATTAGGTATATTCTAATTTTGCTAGAGCAGTGACCATGACTCGGAAATAGTTTTTTGTTGATCTCTGATTTGAATTTGTAACATAGAAACAGTTTATAATATCAATCTATGTATCCGAATATTTTCGGAAGATCGCAATTTACATAGGTCTAGCCATCAGAATAGCACAAACGTTTATAGGAAAACAATCCTACTACATATATTTGTATATTTCAAGAACAAATATGTTTTGTATATGGTCATTTCAAACAGAACTATAATTTATTGAATACATAATTTTTTATGATCAACATTCTAATTTGCTCCAGAAGTTGAAAGGACGGATGTGATCATCGTTTTGTTTATTGTAGGGTTCTGTACCCAAAGGGTGGCAACGGGACCCTATTACAACTATTATAGATGAAAAACGTGATTCTTTGGTGTTCTTTGCTCGACCTTAACAATCGCTGTATCTCTTGAAACGAAATAGGTTAGTATACACATGACATTTTCAAAAAGTTAGTAATACCACAGCTGCTATAATAAGAAATAATGAAAATAAAATTAAAAGTCAAAAATTAATAGTAATATACATAAATAGAAACATAATATATTTTTTCCGTAACATTATTGGTGCTATCGTATTAAAATACAAGATCTATTGAGAAACGGTCTGCCTTTTGCATTTGTATAAATGCATAAAGGGAATCCATATGAGTTCTAGGGATTAATAAAACATCTTCAAAGAGTTCTTTCTCCTTTAAGAAATACGCTGAATGCATTCTATCGATTCATCCCTACCCTTGGCACTCTAAAATGGACGAACATTCAGAAAACAGTCATTGGAGCTTAAGAAATAAAATTCAGTTGTAAAATCATTACTTACACGGTCAATCACAATGGGAAAATACGTCCAAAATAGAAACTAAATATTTTCCTTAATACATAGCAAATATGTACTCCAACATACAACCAAACGTTATGCTAAGGTATTTACAGGTTTCTACTTTTTTGAATTTTTGATTATTGATGTTAAGATTGATATTTTCTGATACCTACACTATTACAATAATGTCCAAATGTGATAAATACTCTTTCATTGTTAAGAGAAACGTTATTATGAGTAAGCTATTTATTACTTATTCTATTTAAGTACAGGCGGCCCAGAATAAGATTCACTACCCCCTATCTCAGAAACGATGAGACATGCGAACAAGTGAAATTTTTGAAAAAAAATTAAAAATAGTTTTTATTGGGCAATTAAGATTTAAACCGTACCGATGAGTACCTACTATTGCTATCCTTTTTCTCGATTTTAACTATACTTATGTATATGTGTTTGCCAGCAACAGCAATTCCATAAAAAAATTACTGTTTGTCTACCACAACACAAAATTAAACTTTAAATTAACAATAACGTCTGACGTCTGACAATTGCGACATAACCATAGACGATCTTCCAGAAAGTACCTATATACCAGAGAACGAGACGTATATATACGCTCCATGCTCGTGCATAATTCCAGTGACGGATTCCATTGTCGTTCCATGTCGACAAAATAATGATCTTGGTTGAATGAGATTGAATGAGATAATTATAATTACCAATATTGGATCACACTTGGAGCTTAACAGATGTCTGCGATCTAAGTACGAATTCGAAATTTCAAGTCACTAGACCGTATGGGGCCAGAGAAATCGCTGCGGAGTCCATTGATACAAGAACCGAAAGTAATGAAAACTATTTAAAAAAAGTATTGAGATAAAATATTTGTGAATTTCTTTGATTTTTTTATTTTTATTGCTGGTATAGACACTCTTATTTTAAATGGAACACCCCATATATTTTTTGATTTTTGGATTCATTTTAAAATTTTAGGTTAACTTTGTGAAACAAACCATATACCTAGTAATTATCGTTTTTGAGATTTTATCATTTTTGTGAAAAAATGACAGTTGTATGTTTATGAATAATGCATCATTAGTAGTAATTCATAGTCACTATCATAAATCTAACAAGCAGATGTGAAAATTTGTAACCAAACTTTAAACAATCTCTGGCAATATACAGGGTGAGTACAAAAGCGATGAAAACTTTGAATCGAATATTAAAAACTATCTCCGATTTTTTAAATACAAACCGCAATTTTTTCTGTTACACTGTATTCTACGTCTAAAAATAAGGGTATTTTCAGTTTACTTCCCTATACCTAATATTAAGAGTTTCTGAGGTATAAGCCAAAATTTAAAGTTCTGTAAAATACGAGGTACATATTCGTTAACATAAGGGTTGCTATGGAATAAATGACATCTTGATCGTTTAATTAAATGTCATTCTATCAGTTGGGTATGCTTTTGTAGAACCTGGCCCACTTTATCATAGTGTTAAAAAATATATTCTAATCAAGGAAGGTTTGATTTGTTTGAACATTTATTAGCAAAAGAAATATTGCCCTAACAATTAGAGATTATCGACGATATTTCCATTGAAGAAGAATTCTAGACAAATAAACTTTTGAATGAATTGAAGTAGGCCTAAGAAATAGTGTTATAAAGTATATAATGAGAAAAAAATTACCTAATGTTTTGACAGAAGAAACGCAGCAAAATATATCACTGTATTTTGAAGAAAATACCGAAAATTCTTTAAAGAATGCAAGCAGGTATTTGGATGTCGCTATATCCACTATACATGCATAGTTAAAACTAAACGGATATAAGTCGTATAAATTTGCAAAGCTGCAAGAGTTGCAAATTGGTGATCAGGATCGTCGACTGGAATTTTGTTGTACCTTGAGGACTGTCAGTTTCAACACAATGAATTTTCGCGAATCTGTTAGACTGACGAAGCTATCTGTACCACCGTACGGTGTTTTAATAGGAAGAATTGTCATTTCTGGTCGCGAGCAAATCGTAAAAAGTATAAAACGATCTAGAATCAGGGTAGACAAAGTATTCATGTTTGGTGTGGTATATACAGGGACATCGGTATAATAGAATCTTTATTTTTGGATCAAAATTTTAATGGGATTCGATATCTCCCTTTAATACAAAATCAAATAACCCCTTTATTAGAAAATGAAGAAGAAAATAATCATATATATAATATATCAAATGGATGGAGCTCATAATATAGAAATAGTCCGAAGTTTTCTTAGCGAACAACTTGAAGAATGGATTGGTTCCAATGGAAATGTTGCATGGCTACCGAGAAATCCTGATTTGACTCCTCTCGACTTCTTTCTGTGGAGTACGTTAATAGATCGTGTGTACCAGTGTAACAATTCGCGGGGTTTTAGACTTAGCTAACTAATTATCTATATTTAACTTTGTAGGCTTTTCTATATTTTTTTCAAATGAAGTCATGTACAAAGTCTGACGTAAGTCTTTTTTGTTTTTACGACTACTCTCCTCCTTCCAAAATTTCATATACAGGGGTGTAACAAAATAAAAACATCCTCCAACCTCCAACTTTATTAAAACATTGACAGGTCGGACAAGGGTTTCATCTTTTGTTTTGATTTTCACGGATCTAATCTGTTCGTCTCTGCCGGGATATATTCTCGAAACTCTTCCGAGGATCCAACTATTTCGATATCTTCCGGCCACAAGAGCAACAACGTCATCAATTTTTAGAGGGTTTTCTTCAAATTTGCTACGTTTTCTGAGCAGAGGATGATATTTTTTTGACCATCTCAACTAAAATCGTTCTGCCATAACCTGTGCTATTCTCCATTAACTTCTTCCATATAATTCTCCAGCTGTGAATATTCCAGGGATATTTACATTATTTCCGCTGCCAATGAGGAAATGCATTGATGTGAGGGCCTCCACTTCATTTTATGGGTCTGCAATTCACTATGCTTTTCGCTTCAATAAGTAACGTCAGCAAAAGTTCTTCTATAGGGCGAGTTATATGCCTAAATTCCGATACTCAATGCATTCCTTATACTCAGTGTAACGATCATCTAGATATCATAACATTGTAAATGTCTAGACGCTGAGCTTGCAACTAAATACTATAAAGCCGCTCCCATTTGTGAGGAGCTTCACTTATAATTTTGTACAGGCATCATAACCATTGTACAAGTTACATTATATAAGTCAGTTATAAAGAATCAAATAAATCTTTTTAAAAAACGTAATTTTGGTTCCTAATAACTTAACTGGCGCAGTTTAGAGGATAGTTTTTCCGGTAGAAGTTACCGGAAAACAAGTTCCAAAACCGAGTATACTAGCTTTTCCAAAAAACAAGTGAAATAGTGAAATACATCAGCAACCTACAGTGCCCAGAGAGAACATCCAATAGCAACAAGTAGTAAGTGCTACATCCTTTTATCCCATTCTTGTGCTTTTCCATATATATATATATATATAATAAGATATTACATGCGAAAACAAACAGTATATAGCGGATAAAAATCACTTTATTACATTGTTCTTTCGATTTTATTTTAATTTATGTCAGATATTATCCATTCGATAGAATCTTCTGACAGTGAAGCCAGAAACTCAAGATTTTCATTGCAATCACTGAATTTAAGTGACTTACATTCGGAGCAGAGCCTACTTGAATTAGATAATAGTAAATGAGCTAGGAGAGTTCTGGCGCAAAATCGATCAATTTTACATGTAATTTCCCATAAGGAATTCTAAGGTCAAAAATAGAGAAAATTGGCGCTTTTTCCCTAGATTCTAGGGAAAAATGCTTCGGCCCCATGTGTTTGGGATAGGAATGTAGCAGATCTAGGGATGCTACACATGGGGTCCATTTGTCGGTATTTGTATGATCAAGTTACTATTTCACTAGATTTTCAAACCTAAAATCCCTAGATGAAGAAAATTCCCTAGATTTTGAAACGTAAAATCCCTAGATGAAGATTTCCTAACGAAAATCCCTAGATGAAGAAGATATAAGTTCTTCCTAAAATTTCTGCTATTTTCTCAAGTTTTTCTCTGATTTTTTATATTTTCTAGCTAGTTTTCGTGGCCTTTCCAGTAATTCTAGCCGTTTTCCGTTGTTTTTATTGACATTTAGTCGCTTTTCATGCAATTCCTGCCATTATTCAGCTTTTTGCAGTTGTTTTTCGCTCAATTCCTGCAATGTTCAACCATTTTCATGCATATTTTGACATTTTTCTAACCCTCTTCCTTAGTTTTTCTAGGCTTTTCGCTACCTTTCATCTCACTTTTTCAGCGCTTTATAGCCCTTTTTAGCCATTTTTTCAAAATTTCCGGCATTTTCTGAACTTTTTATAGCTTTTCATCACCTTTCCTTGAAATGTACATGCTTTCACCCATTTTTCGGCACTTCCTAGCAATTTTTCATCATTTTCCGTTGGTTTCTCGGACTTTTCAGCTGTTTTTCAACACTTTTATTCGGTTTCTACAATCTTTTGTTACTTTTCCTACTATCTTTATCATTTTCTTTAACATTTTTTGAAGTCTTTTATAATTTTCCAAAAATATTTAACGATTTTTCATAATTCACACCCGTTTAGCTACTTTCTCTTCAACAAACAAAACATCGTTTTGCATAGCATTTTAACATTGTCAGAATGAATTCAACTAATTAATGCTAGTAAAGCGCAGGTGATTAAGTAGATTAGTGTAGTAGTGTAGCGTCCATATTTCATCACACTGCGCATGCGTCTCCAATGCTATATAAAGGAGGATCCCAACAAATATCATCATTCAATCATCGACAACTGTACGAGCAAGATGTCTCTCTTCATTGATTTAGTAGAATGTATCGCTGGCATATTGCAGCTCTTGTCATCTCATTATGATGATAAAGTGGCTCGTAAAGGGCTAAGTGATTGTGCAAAGACGTTGAAACGAATTGAAGATTCTATGAGATATGCCAAGACCATAGGTGAGAAACAGCATTTAGAAGCATGTTTAAGAAACGTCAAAACCTTGAGGAAGCAGATTAAAGCTGAACGGAAGAAAGGAGCGGGGTCATTTTCCAGACCAGAAACCGCAAGGGACCGTGTTTGCTGGAGCGATAGCGAGTCTGCATTCCAAAACCGCATACGCACTGGAATTATCTCGAACCTCAAACATAAAGATCCCATCACATTTTTCCAGGACTGTTTTAAGCTATTCAGGCCACGCATCATCAACGCTTTAAAGAATTATATAGCCATTAAGGTTAACACTGTATTCGGAGGCGAGTTTGAAATAGTGAAAGGTGATCTAGTGTTAACAGAATATAAATATTTCACTACCTCCAATTCACCCATCTATCGTGAGACAGATATCGAGGAGTGGTTCATCTCAAAGGTCATCACCCCCCTCCTCAAAGACTTGGAGGAATTTAAAGAACGTGACTCTGGATGGGCACTGAAGCGAGTAATGAATTTAGGAGTGAACATTAACAAATTTACACCCCAGCTGGGCTCATCATATATTGAGCTACCTGAGCAGATTAAGAAGAAGAAATCCTGCATTAACGTTAAGAACGTTGATGATGCATGTTTCGCCTGGGCTATTACATCGGCCTTATATCCTGCATATAAAGATCCACAGAGAATAGAAAAGTACCCCCACCACTCATCTGTACTAAAATTGAAAGGAATACAGTTTCCGATGACCATCAAACAGATTCCATTATTTGAGAAGCAGAACAACATTTCCATCAACGTATACATTATCCAAGAAGAGAAAAAGACATTCACCACATTACCAACATACTTGACCAAGGAAAAGCGTGAGAAACATGTGAATCTACTACTTATTCAGGACAGATATGATGATACTGAGGGCCCTGTCAAATACCATTATGTATGGATCAAAAATCTCTCCAGGCTTCTATCCAACCAACTATCTAAACGTAATGGTCAAAAGTTCTTCTGCGAACGCTGTCTCCATTATTTTAGATCCCCAGAAAAATTAGAAAAGCATCTGGAGGACTGTCAAAATATTAATGAAACAGCCATCAAAATGCCAGAGCCAGGAAGGAACATCCTTAAATTCAAACATTTTAAAAATAAGGAAAAAGCTCCTTTTGTTGTATATGCTGATTTGGAGAGTGTCTTGGAAAAAACTGATGACCCAAAGAAACCACAACGTCACGTTCCAGCTGCGATTGGCTATTATGTTAAGTGTTCCTACGACCACTCCCTTAGTTTTTTCCGATCTTACCGCGGACAGGACTGTATGCAGTGGTTTGCTAATGAGATGGGCAGTTTAGCGGAAGATATGGCTACAGTCTTCTGGTGCTCATATAACATCCATATGACATATGAACAGGAAATAGAGTATCAAAAAGCTACTCACTGTCACATCTGCGTGAAATCATTTAGCCCTGAAGATAAGAAAGTGCGAGATCACAACCACTTGTTACCTGAAAACAATTATAGAGGAGCAGCGCACGAGGGATGCAACATCAATTACAAGGACAGCCATATGGTTCCAGTTGTCTTCCACAATCTATCAGGCTATGATGCTCATTTCATAGTTACAGACATTGCTACGAAGATTGGGGGAAAAGTTGTCCTACTTCCCATTACAAAGGAGAAATATATCTCATTTACCAAACATATAGATGATTACCCTATTCAGTTCCGTTTCATAGACAGTTTCCGATTTATGGCATCCTCCTTGGACAAGTTGGCATCATATTTACCGGAATTTCCAAATCTGAAGACACAGTTTCCTGAAGTAGATGAAATGCACTTTTCACTTTTAACGAAGAAAGGAGTAATGCGATATGATTACATCGACTCCTTCGACCGTTTTTCTGAAACGAATCTACCATCCATAGATGATTTTTACAATAAGCTGAATAAGAAACCATGTCCTCGCCGACTCTACCGACGAGCCCAAGATGTTTGGAGCAGCTTCTCATGTGAAAATTTGGGAGAATACGTTGATTTATATATGAAGACTGATATTCTACTCTTGGCTGATGTATTTGAGATGTTCCGCACAAGCTGTCTGAACACGTATAATTTAGATCCAGCTCACTATTTTACATTACCAGGCTTCACTTGGGATGCCATGCTGAAGCATACAGGAATCGAGCTGGAGCTGTTAACCGATGCTGATATGTTTCTGTTTATTGAACGAGGCATTCGAGGAGGTTTGAGCCAAGTATGTAGTAAAAGACAGGCTAAAGCTAACAACATGTATATCAATAGCTACGATCCCAACAAACCAAAAACATTTTTGATGTATTATGATGTAAACAACCAATATGGATGGGCAATGTCACAATATCTACCGTATGGAGGTTTTGAATGGGCTGATACTAACATTGATGTCGCATCAATACCTGATGAACAGATGAAGGATATTTTTTGGAAGTAGACCTAGACTATCCTAAACATCTTCATGATAAACATAAAGACATGCCCTTCTGCCCACAACATATTAATCCTAGGACGCTGAAGCCTTCTAGGAATGTTAACGAGCAAACAAAATTAATGGCTACATTGTATGATAAACATAAGTATGTTATACATTATGTAGCACTCAAGCAGGCATTGGAACACGGGCTTGTGCTTAAAAAGATTCATCGAGCATTAAAATTCAAGCAGAGTCCTTGGCTTAAAAGTTACATTGATCTCAACACCGAACTTAGGAAGAAGGCTAAAAATGAGTTTGAAAAAAATCTGTTTAAATTGATGAACAATGCTGTTTTTGGGAAGACGATGGAGAACGTTAGGAAGCGTGTGAACATCAAGCTTCTTACTGAGTGGACTGGAAGATATGGTGCTGAGTCATACATCTCTAAACCTGAGTTCAAAACTGCTACAGTTTTTAATGAGAACCTAGTTGCAGTGGAATTAAAGAAACTGCAGGTATGGTTAAATAAACCAATTTATGTTGGACAATCCATCCTTGATCTAGCTAAAACTACCATCTACGATTTTCATTATGGTTACATGCGACAACGTTATGGTGATGAATGCTCTGTACTCTACACAGACACTGATTCCCTGATATATGAACTCCATCAGGATCCATATATATTAATGAGGGAAGATTGTCATAGATATTTTGATACTAGCGAATATCCTCAAGATAATCACTATGGAATACCTTTAGTAAATAAGAAGGTACTTGGAATGATGAAAGATGAGAATAATGGCGTTCCAATGATAGCTTATGTAGGGCTCAGATCCAAATTATATACTACAAAAGTGCATACGACCGATAATGATTTAGAAAAGATGATAAAACATCTGATGGAAGATGAGTATGAAGAGGATGAAATTGCTGAGAATATAAGAAATTTTGGAGTGACCAAGAAGGCCAAAGGGGTAAAATCTTCAATCGTCAAGACCGAGATAACTTTCGAAGACTATATTGAATGCTTAGAAGGGTTTCAAAATAAGACGGTTAGTCAAAACCTTATCAGATCTGACAAGCACGAGGTCCATTCAATAACACAAGAAAAAATAGCTCTCAGTCCTGATGATGATAAGCGTTTTCTTGTTTATGGAACAGATGACACACTTCCATGGGGACATTATTAAATATGTGAAGTTATGGATATAAACTAATTATGTTTTTTATTTCTTTTATATTTTTGGCAATAAAAATAAAATAAAAATCTCGTTTCTTATTTCTTTAACTCTACGCTTCAAAATTCTCTATATAAATCCTAAAAACGACAAATTCTCTTCATTCATAATCGAGACGTCTAACAGTAAACATGCCTATAAAGTGGGATTGCAGAAGAGACTGCAGTTCAGATTACACACCTGATCTCAAAGATAAATGTGAAATATGTGAGAAAGCTGCATTTACAGTAGTATCTAAATACAAACGCGATAGACACGGTATAGGCTACTATAGCTTCACATCCTACTGCCACGATTGCTATGAATTGCATTCCGGTATACAGGAAGCAGCAAGATTTAGGCATATGCAAAACCAGGTGTTAGGATTACCAGAAATTGATGAAACCGACACATTATCCGCTATATTAATGAAGCATTTTATACTGCAACTTCCAACTATCGAGGATTTTCGACAGATTACTACCAACGATTTGGTTGTAACATTGCGAATAACGCTATACAGTAATAATATTAGGTATGCGACCAGTCTAACACCTGAAATATTAAGCAGAGATGTAGACCTTATAGATTGGTTTGAGTCCATTATACTCATGAGATGTATTGATGAGTTGCAGCGGTATAAAAATGCTATTCTATCATCATTATATGTAGAATGTAATGTTTAAATACTTCAAATAAAAAAATATATTTATTCAACAATTGTTTTATTCAAATTGAAATTAGCTTTTTTGTAGATAATTTAAGTTCAACCAGAGGTGTTTTGTTAGTTCTTTGATAGCCATAAGGCAACAATTTCCTCAAATCAAAGGCACTATACGTACTCCAAGGGTGACAGCCCGGTTTGTAAGCGGGTCTAACAGACACCCTAAGCATTGAATACTTCTCCCACAGTGTGGTACCTGGCGTGCCTTTGTGCAGGAAAAAGTCGACAACCTCGGTAATTTAGGTAATATTTGAGATTAACTGAGATATTGATATAGCCGGAGGCCGATAGATGATTCTTTGATAGCCATCAGGCGACAATTTCCTCAAATCAAAGACACTATACGCACTCTGCTTAATAGGTGACAGCCCGGTTTGTAATCGGGTCTAACAGACACCCTAAGCAAGTACTTCTCCCACAGTGTGGTACCTGGCGTGCCTTTGTGTAGGAAAAAGTCGATCGCCCCTTGATACCCGAAGGAGCCTCAACGGCTTCATATCATATAGATTAGGAATTTAATTAATCAATTTTAAATTAAGTACATAAATAAATAAGTATATAAAAACTCACCTCTAAAATCCTAAACGGCAGTATGCTGGAATGATGAAATATCTCCATCTGCCATCATTTTGGTGAATTATCTATAAAATAGAAAAATCATGAAAATATATGAAAACTGAAAATGTATGACATAATCCTAATAACACATGCATAGACTGACCAAAGGGTGATAATAAAATATTATTTTTATAAAGTTTAGAATAATGATTATCGAAATTACTTAGAGATGATATATAATTATAGGAATTCCTTCAGTATCCAACAATAATCTACATTATTACTGCTACTAACCGCAAAAGAGCGGTCGATTAAAAACTTGAAAATTGCAAAAATCGGAACAAAAAATTGAAATATACATGAGGCTAACAAAGCCATGAGCCTACTATGAATCACGAAATAAAAAGTGGGTAGATAAAATCTGTTCAACTAGATAGATGAATAAGAGGTGAATGAAGGATCGATGAAAGCTACGCAGTATTTCCAGCAAGTACTCAACATATCATTTATTTTGAAACCTTTCCTGAGGCCCTATCTCTTATATCAAGGAAACTAGCTTCCTATGCTATTCTAACAATTAAAAATGCTTAAATGTTGTTGTTGACGTCGATACGAATCTATTGATACCCGATTCATCAAAATCGGACGACCGGAAGTGGCCGACCGGAAGTAGCCATTTTAATGTAGATTTGGAATCTACGAATCTCATTCAACCAATATATGACATTTTTATTGTATTTCATAAAGTTTTAAAAACCGGAAGTCCATAATTTTGAATGAAACGTAAACATTTGAGGTAAGGATTTTCGACTATTTTTATCTCAAATTCATATTCTAGTATATTCTCAGGCAATATTTATTATTAAATTTATAACTATAACCGACATCACCCTTTTAGTTGGAGCTACTAAACATGATTTCTTATTAAAAATATCGCTTACACTACTTCTGTAATATGACAGTTTTGAACCCTTTAAGATCGAACCAGTAACAGCGAACCAGTAATAGCAAAGATATTCTTTAGTGCCCTTATGGCTTGAACTACTATTTTTAATTATAATCATCGTCTACGCCAATTCTGAAATATGATAGTTTTTATCCCGTCTCGATCGAGCCAGTAATAGCGAAGATAGCCTTTAGAGCCCTTTTGGCCTAATCTACTATGCATAATTGTTCATTGAATATAACGTACACTGCTATATGTCACTTTTTATTCCGTGTTGATCGAACCACTAATAGCAAAGATAGTCCTTAATGTCCTTATGGCTTGAACTACTATTTTTACTTATAATCATCGTCTACGTCAAATCTGAAATATGATAGTTTTTATTCCGTCTCGATCGAACCAATAATAGCGAAGATAGCTTTTAGTGCCTTTTTGGCCAGATCGACTATCCATGATTTTTCATTAAATATAACGTACACTGCTATATGTCACTTTTTATTCCGTATCGATCGAACCAGTAATAGCAAAGATAGTCGTTAATGCCCTTATGGCTTGAACTATTTTTTTAATTATAATTATCATCTACGCAACATGATAGTTTTTATTCCGTCTCGATCGAACCAATAATAACGAAGATAGCCTTTAGTGCCCTTTGGCCAGATCTACTATCCATGATTTTTCATTTAATACATCGTCTACGGCAGTTTTGCTATGTCAGTTTTGATTACGTCTCCATCGAATCATTAATAGCGGATATATTCTTATTGCCCATATGACCTGATCTGCTATTCATAATTTTCATTAAATATAACGTACACTGCTATAAATCCGTTTATTATGTCTCGATCGAATCAGTAAGATACTCTTTAGTGCCCATACGGCTTAAAATAGTTTTCAATATCATCAATAAACCCATGTAATAATTTCCAAAATAGAAAAAATAATTTTGATATTTACTTAAAGAAGAATAATTTTACAATTTACAAATAACGAATATAAAAATCTCACCTGTTATATAAAACTAATATCACAATCACCGTTCACATAACAACTCCCCACATATTACTGATAAATGATCTATTCTGCAAGCTATTTATATTCGTATAGATTATATGACGAAAGCATAAATGAAAGATTTGTTAAAAAAGGCCTCCTAACACAACTAATTTGTGCGTATTTTCCATAAGAAACAATGCAATTTTATCACATTCAGCTAAAATGATCCATTTTCCCATTTAAATACATGTATTATCGAAAACACTTGTAGGTATTGTTGAAATAGACGAGAAATAGAGCTTATCACACATCCGGTGTTTTCGATAATACATGTATTTAAATGGGAAAATGGATCATTTTAGCTGAATGTGATAAAATTGCATTGTTTCTTATGGAAAATACGCACAAATTAGTTGTGTTAGGAGGCCTTTTTTAACAAATCTTTCATTTATGCTTTCGTCATATAATCTATACGAATATAAATAGCTTGCAGAATAGATCATTTATCAGTAATATGTGGGGAGTTGTTATGTGAACGGTGATTGTGATGTTAGTTTTATATAACAGGTGAGATTTTTATATTCGTTATTTGTAAATTGTAAAATTATTCTTCTTTAAGTAAATATCAAAATTATTTTTTCTATTTTGGAAATTATCACATGGGTTTATTGATGATATTGAAAACTATTTTAAGCCGTATGGGCACTAAAGAGTATCTTACTGATTCGATCGAGACATAATAAACGGATTTATAGCAGTGTACGTTATATTTAATGAAAATTATGAATAGTAGATCAGGTCATATGGGCACTAAGAATATATCCGCTATTAATGATTCGATGGAGACGTAATCAAAACTGACATAGCAAAACTGCCGTAGACGTTATATTAAATGAAAAATCATGGATAGTAGATCTGGCCAAAGGGCACTAAAGGCTATCTTCGTTATTATTGGTTCGATCGAGACGGAATAAAAACTATCATGTTGCGTAGATGATAATTATAATTAAAAAAATAGTTCAAGCCATAAGGGCATTAACGACTATCTTTGCTATTACTGGTTCGATCGATACGGAATAAAAAGTGACATATAGCAGTGTACGTTATATTTAATGAAAAATCATGGATAGTCGATCTGGCCAAAAAGGCACTAAAAGCTATCTTCGCTATTATTGGTTCGATCGAGACGGAATAAAAACTATCATATTTCAGATTGGACGTAGACGATGATTATAAGTAAAAATAGTAGTTCAAGCCATAAGGACATTAAAGACTATCTTTGCTATTAGTGGTTCGATCAACACGGAATAAAAAGTGATATATAGCAGTGTACGTTATATTCAATGAACAATTATGCATAGTAGATTAGGCCAAAAGGGCTCTAAGGGCTATCTTCGCTATTACTGGCTCGATCGAGACGGGATAAAAACTATCATATTTCAGAATTGGCGTAGACGATGATTATAATTAAAAATAGTAGTTCAAGCCATAAGGGCACTAAAGAATATCTTTGCTATTACTGGTTCGCTGTTACTGGTTCGATCTTAAAGGGTTCAAAACTGTCATATTACAGAAGTAGTGTAAGCGATATTTTTAATAAGAAATCATGTTTAGTAGCTCCAACTAAAAGGGTGATGTCGGTTATAGTGATAAATTTAATAATAAATATTGCCTGAGAATATACTAGAATATGAATTTGAGATAAAAATAGTCGAAAATCCTTACCTCAAATGTTTACGTTTCATTCAAAATTATGGACTTCCGGTTTTTAAAACTTTATGAAATACAATAAAAATGTCATATATTGGTTGAATGAGATTCGTAGATTCCAAATCTACATTAAAATGGCTACTTCCGGTCGGCCACTTCCGGTCGTCCGATTTTGATGAATCGGGTATCAATAGATTCGTATCGACGTCAACAACAACATTTAAGCATTTTTAATTGTTAGAATAGCATAGGAAGCTAGTTTCCTTGATATAAGAGATAGGGCCTCAGGAAAGGTTTCAAAATAAATGATATGTTGAGTACTTGCTGGAAATACTACGTAGCTTTCATCGATCCTTCATTCACCTCTTATTCATCTATCTAGTTGAACAGATATTATCTACCCACTTTTTATTTCGTGATTCATAGTAGGCTCATGGCTTTGTTAGCCTCATGTATATTTCAATTTTTTGTTCCGATTTTTGCAATTTTCAAGTTTTTAATCGACCGCTCTTTTGCGGTTAGTAGCAGTAATAATGTAGATTATTGTTGGATACTGAAGGAATTCCTATAATTATATATCATCTCTAAGTAATTTCGATAATCATTATTCTAAACTTTATAAAAATAATATTTTATTATCACCCTTTGGTCAGTCTATGCATGTGTTATTAGGATTATGTCATACATTTTCAGTTTTCATATATTTTCATGATTTTTCTATTTTATAGATAATTCACCAAAATGATGGCAGATGGAGATATTTCATCATTCCAGCATACTGCCGTTTAGGATTTTAGAGGTGAGTTTTTATATACTTATTTATTTATGTACTTAATTTAAAATTGATTAATTAAATTCCTAATCTATATGATATGAAGCCGTTGAGGCTCCTTCGGGTATCAAGGGGCGATCGACTTTTTCCTACACAAAGGCACGCCAGGTACCACACTGTGGGAGAAGTACTTGCTTAGGGTGTCTGTTAGACCCGCTTACAAACCGGGCTGTCACCTATTAAGCAGAGTGCGTATAGTGTCTTTGATTTGAGGAAATTGTCGCCTGATGGCTATCAAAGAATCACCTATCGGCCTCCGGCTATATCAATATCTCAGTTAATCTCAAATATTACCTAAATTACCGAGGTTGTCGACTTTTTCCTGCACAAAGGCACGCCAGGTACCACACTGTGGGAGAAGTATTTAATGCTTAGGGTGTCTGTTAGACCCGCTTACAAACCGGGCTGTCACCCTTGGAGTACGTATAGTGCCTTTGATTTGAGGAAATTGTTGCCTTATGCCTATCAAAGAACTAACAAAACACCTCTGGTTGAACTTAAATTATCTACAAAAAAGCTAATTTCAATTTGAATAAAACAATTGTTGAATAAATATATTTTTTTATTTGAAGTATTTAAACATTACATTCTATATATAATGATGATAGAATAGCATTTTTATACCGCTGCAACTCATCAATACATCTCATGAGTATAATGGACTCAAACCAATCTATAAGGTCTACATCTCTGCTTAATATTTCAGGTGTTAGACTGGTCGCATACCTAATATTATTACTGTATAGCGTTATTCGCAATGTTACAACCAAATCGTTGGTAGTAATCTGTCGAAAATCCTCGATAGTTGGAAGTTGCAGTATAAAATGCTTCATTAATATAGCGGATAATGTGTCGGTTTCATCAATTTCTGGTAATCCTAACACCTGGTTTTGCATATGCCTAAATCTTGCTGCTTCCTGTATACCGGAATGCAATTCATAGCAATCGTGGCAGTAGGATGTGAAGCTATAGTAGCCTATACCGTGTCTATCGCGTTTGTATTTAGATACTACTGTAAATGCAGCTTTCTCACATATTTCACATTTATCTTTGAGATCAGGTGTGTAATCTGAACTGCAGTCTCTTCTGCAATCCCACTTTATAGGCATGTTTACTGTTAGACGTCTCGATTATGAATGAAGAGAATTTGTCGTTTTTAGGATTTATATAGAGAATTTTGAAGCGTAGAGTTAAAGAAATAAGAAACGAGATTTTTATTTTATTTTTATTGCCAAAAATATAAAAGAAATAAAAAACATAATTAGTTTATATCCATAACTTCACATATTTGATAATGTCCCCATGGAAGTGTGTCATCTGTTCCATAAACAAGAAAACGCTTATCATCATCAGGACTGAGAGCTATTTTTTCTTGTGTTATTGAATGGACCTCGTGCTTGTCAGATCTGATAAGGTTTTGACTAACCGTCTTCTTTTGAAACCCTTCTAAGCATTCAATATAGTCTTCGAAAGTTATCTCGGTCTTGACGATTGAAGATTTTACCCCTTTGGCCTTCTTGGTCACTCCAAAATTTCTTATATTCTCAGCAATTTCATCCTCTTCATACTCATCTTCCATCAGATGTTTTATCATCTTTTCTAAATCATTATCGGTCGTATGCACTTTTGTAGTATATAATTTGGATCTGAGCCCTACATAAGCTATCATTGGAACGCCATTATTCTCATCTTTCATCATTCCAAGTACCTTCTTATTTACTAAAGGTATTCCATAGTGATTATCTTGAGGATATTCGCTAGTATCAAAATATCTATGACAATCTTCCCTCATTAATATATATGGATCCTGATGGAGTTCATATATCAGGGAATCAGTGTCTGTGTAGAGTACAGAGCATTCATCACCATAACGTTGTCGCATGTAACCATAATGAAAATCGTAGATGGTAGTTTTAGCTAGATCAAGGATGGATTGTCCAACATAAATTGGTTTATTTAACCATACCTGCAGTTTCTTCAATTCCACTGCAACTAGGTTCTCATTAAAAACTGTAGCAGTTTTGAACTCAGGTTTAGAGATGTATGACTCAGCACCATATCTTCCAGTCCACTCAGTAATAAGCTTGATGTTCACACGCTTCCTAACGTTCTCCATCGTCTTCCCAAAAACAGCATTGTTCATCAATTTAAACAGATTTTTTTCAAACTCATTTTTAGCCTTCTTCCTAAGTTCGGTGTTGAGATCAATGTAACTTTTAAGCCAAGGACTCTGCTTGAATTTTAATGCTCGATGAATCTTTTTAAGCACAAGCCCGTGTTCCAATGCCTGCTTGAGTGCTACATAATGTATAACATACTTATGTTTATCATACAATGTAGCCATTAATTTTGTTTGCTCGTTAACATTCCTAGAAGGCTTCAGCGTCCTAGGATTAATATGTTGTGGGCAGAAGGGTATGTCTTTATGTTTATCATGAAGATGTTTAGGATAGTCTAGGTCTACTTCCAAAAAATATCCTTCATCTGTTCATCAGGTATTGATGCGACATCAATGTTAGTATCAGCCCATTCAAAACCTCCATACGGTAGATATTGTGACATTGCCCATCCATATTGGTTGTTTACATCATAATACATCAAAAATGTTTTTGGTTTGTTGGGATCGTAGCTATTGATATACATGTTGTTAGCTTTAGCCTGTTAACAGCTCCAGCTCGATTCCTGTATGCTTCAGCATGGCATCCCAAGTGAAGCCTGGTAATGTAAAATAGTGAGCTGGATCTAAATTATACGTGTTCAGACAGCTTGTGCGGAACATCTCAAATACATCAGCCAAGAGTAGAATAACAGTCTTCATATATAAATCAACGTATTTTCCCAAATTTTCACATGAGAAGCTGCTCCAAACATCTTGGGCTCGTCGGTAGAGTCGGCGAGGACATGGTTTCTTATTCAGCTTATTGTAAAAATCATCTATGGATGGTAGATTCGTTTCAGAAAAACGGTCGAAGGAGTCGATGTAATCATATGGCATTACTCCTTTCTTCGTTAAAAGTGAAAAGTGCATTTCATCTACTTCAGGAAACTGTGTCTTCAGATTTGGAAATTCCGGTAAATATGATGCCAACTTGTCCAAGGAGGATGCCATAAATCGGAAACTGTCTATGAAACGGAACTGAATAGGGTAATCATCTATATGTTTGGTAAATGAGATATATTTCTCCTTTGTAATGGGAAGTAGGTCAACTTTTCCCCCAATCTTCGTAGCAATGTCTGTAACTATGAAATGAGCATCATAGCCTGATAGATTGTGGAAGACAACTGGAACCATATGGCTGTCCTTGTAATTGATGTTGCATCCCTCGTGCGCTGCTCCTCTTTAATTGTTTTCAGGTAACAAGTGGTTGTGATCTCGCACTTTCTTATCTTCAGGGCTAAATGATTTCACGCAGATGTGACAGTGAGTAGCTTTTTGATACTCTATTTCCTGTTCATATGTCATATGGATGTTATATGAGCACCAGAAGACTGTAGCCATATCTTCCGCTAAACTGCCCATCTCATTAGCAAACCACTGCATACAGTCCTGTCCGCGGTAAGATCGGAAAAAACTAAGGGAGTGGTCGTAGGAACACTTAACATAACAGCCAATCGCAGCTGGAACGTGACGTTGTGGTTTCTTTGGGTCATCAGTTTTTTCCAAGACACTCTCCAAATCAGCATATACAACAAAAGGAGCTTATTCCTTATTTTTAAAATGTTTGAATTTAAGGATGTTCCTTCCTGGCTCTGGCATTTTGATGGCTGTTTCATTAATATTTTGACAGTCCTCCAGATGCTTTTCTAATTTTTCTGGGGATCTAAAATAATGGAGACAGCGTTCGCAGAAGAAATTTTGACCATTACGTTTAGATAGTTGGTTGGATAGAAGCCTGGAGAGATTTTTGATCCATACATAATGGTATTTGACAGGGCCCTCAGTATCATCATATCTGTCCTGAATAAGTAGTAGATTCACATGTTTCTCACGCTTTTCCTTGGTCAAGTATGTTGGTAATGTGGTGAATGTCTTTTTCTCTTCTTGGATAATGTATACGTTGATGGAAATGTTGTTCTGCTTCTCAAATAATGGAATCTGTTTGATGGTCATCGGAAACTGTACTCCTTTCAATTTTAGTACAGATGAGTAGTGGGGGTACTTTTCTATTCTCTGTGGATCTTTATATGCAGGATATAAGGCCGATGTAATAGCCCAGGCGAAACATGCATCATCAACGTTCTTAACGTTAATGCAGGATTTCTTCTTCTTAATCTGCTCAGGTAGCTCAATATATGATGAGCCCAGCTGGGGTGTAAATTTGTTAATGTTCACTCCTAAATTCATTACTCGCTTCAGTGCCCATCCAGAGTCACGTTCTTTAAATTCCTCCAAGTCTTTGAGGAGGGGGGTGATGACCTTTGAGATGAACCACTCCTCGATATCTGTCTCACGATAGATGGGTGAATTGGAGGTAGTGAAATATTTATATTCTGTTAACACTAGATCACCTTTCACTATTTCAAACTCGCCTCCGAATACAGTGTTAACCTTAATGGCTATATCATTCTTTAAAGCGTTGATGATGCGTGGCCTGAATAGCTTAAAACAGTGCTGGAAAAATGTGATGGGATCTTTATGTTTGAGGTTCGAGATAATTCCAGTGCGTATGCGGTTTTGGAATGCAGACTCGCTATCGCTCCAGCAAACACGGTCCCTTGCGGTTTCTGGTCTGGAAAATGACCCCGCTCCTTTCTTCCGTTCAGCTTTAATCTGCTTCCTCAAGGTTTTGACGTTTCTTAAACATGCTTCTAAATGCTGTTTCTCACTTATGGTCTTGGCATATCTCATAGAATCTTTAATTCGTTTCAACGTCTTTGCACAATCACTTAGCCCTTTACGAGCCACTTTATCATCATAATGAGATGACAAGAGCTGCAATATGCCAGCGATACATTCTACTAAATCAGTGAAGAGAGACATCTTGCTCGTACAGTTGTCGATGATTGAATGATGATATTTGTTGGGATCCTCCTTTATATAGCATTGGAGACGTATGCGCAGTGTGATGAAATATGGACGCTACACTACTACACTAATCTACTTAATCACCTGCGCTTTACTAGCATTAATTAGTTGAATTCATTCTGACAATGTTAAAATGCTATGCAAAACGATGTTTTGTTTGTTGAAGAGAAAGTAGCTAAACGGGTGTGAATTATGAAAAATCGTTAAATATTTTTGGAAAATTATAAAAGACTTCAAAAAATGTTAAAGAAAATGATAAAGATAGTAGGAAAAGTAACAAAAGATTGTAGAAACCGAATAAAAGTGTTGAAAAACAGCTGAAAAGTCCGAGAAACCAACGGAAAATGATGAAAAATTGCTAGGAAGTGCCGAAAAATGGGTGAAAGCATGTACATTTCAAGGAAAGGTGATGAAAAGCTATAAAAAGTTCAGAAAATGCCGGAAATTTTGAAAAAATGGCTAAAAAGGGCTATAAAGCGCTGAAAAAGTGAGATGAAAGGTAGCGAAAAGCCTAGAAAAACTAAGGAAGAGGGTTAGAAAAATGTCAAAATATGCATGAAAATGGTTGAACATTGCAGGAATTGAGCGAAAAACAACTGCAAAAAGCTGAATAATGGCAGGAATTGCATGAAAAGCGACTAAATGTCAATAAAAACAACGGAAAATGGCTAGAATTACTGGAAAGGCCACGAAAACTAGCTAGAAAATATAAAAAATCAGAGAAAAACTTGAGAAAATAGCAGAAATTTTAGGAAGAACTTATATCTTCTTCATCTAGGGATTTTCGTTAGGAAATCTTCATCTAGGGATTTTACGTTTCAAAATCTAGGGAATTTTCTTCATCTAGGGATTTTAGGTTTGAAAATCTAGTGAAATAGTAACTTGATCATACAAATACCGACAAATGGACCCCATGTGTAGCATCCCTAGATCTGCTACATTCCTATCCCAAACACATGGGGCCGAAGCATTTTTCCCTAGAATCTAGGGAAAAAGCGCCAATTTTCGCTATTTTTGACCTTAGAATTCCTTATGGGAAATTACATGTAAAATTGATCGATTTTGCGCCAGAACTCTCCTAGCTCATTTACTGATAATTTTTACAACGTTATAGATTTAATTAATAATTCAACAATGTCTCCTCCACAAACCATAGAAACCCTAATCGCATCTGCCAGAAATTATGGCGAAATACTTCCCAAATTTGATGGAAGTACAGACTCTCTTGATGTCTTTATTAATCGAGTAGATGTATTCATTAATAAATACGGAGAAACTACAGACGACACTTTGAACGAATATGCACTTTGTTTAGTTATGAATAAATTAAGAGACACCGCAGAAAAATTCGGAGATCGGACATCTCTAGTTGGAATGAACTAAAGACCTGTTTAAGAACGAAATTTGGAGACCATACCGACAGACAGACGATTGCCCATAAGTTCAGATTTTTGAAACTGAATTATAAGGAGAATCTTTCTGACTTTATCGAGCGTATTAAAGATTTGGAGACGAAACTTAATTTAAAGATCAACGCTGATCTCTCAGCAGAACAGAAAAATGTTCATTTTGAGATTAATGAACAAATCGCGTTAGAGGTATTTTATAACAACGCACCTCCGATGCTCCAGACAATATTAGAAGTAAGGCAGTTCACCACGCTTACGGAAGCAGTTCCTGCAATTTTAAAATATATTTCTAAACATCCTACAGATATATCTAGTAAAAGTATCACATATAATAAGATTCCTAGTATTCCATCACATAATCAGTTTAGACCTAACGTTAATAATAGACCAGCTACAGTATCAACACCCACAAGAAATTATTATCAACAAACGAATTCGGCTAGTCAACAAAATCCAAACATAAGTACTACCCACGGTACTACATCAGCGGCGGTAACACAACCTCGTCAGCAGTTGAATACTATGAATAATCAACGACCGACGCAACCGCGACAGAATAGTTTTAGTGCAATCAATCGGTCCACAAATCCATCTAGTAGTAATTGGACTAATAGAACAACTAATTTTAATAAACCACAGTGGAGAAATCCACAAATAAATTTAAACGAAGTAGATTTTGTAGATCCTAGTTATTTATGATAACCATGAATATGATAACGATAACGATGATTATAACAGTAACGATCCCGATGAAATACAATATACTCATGAAAACGATTTCTACGAGGATACCGAAAATTTTCAGCAAAATGCCTTGGAATCAAACAAGTAGAAACCTATCATAATATGATATCTTCTAGCTTACCTTACATAGACATAAACGGCCTTAAGATATTAATAGATACAGGTGCGACTAATTCATTATGTAACCCTGCAATAGCCCACAAGTATTTTTCTAAGGAAATTACAAAAGAAGAGTTCAGAATTAAAACCATTTTGAACCAATCGGAACACAATGAAGTTCTTGTGCCCTATCTACTCCAACCACAACAATTTCTTAAATTCTATATTCTTAATTTTCACCAACATTTCGACATACTTTTAGGAACAGAGACTTTAGAAAAACTCAATATGATATTGGATTATAGTAGCGGTACAATATTATTAAATAATGTAGAGTATAATTTGTTAAGATATGAACCTCCATCAATTACCTATTTTCAAACACAGATTGAACCTAAACAAGAAACCATAAGCGTACCAACCAATATTCAAAAGGGTACAGTTCTTATTCCGAAACAAACAATAGGACATTACGAAATACCTGCAAACATTAATACTGTCAGAAATTTTAAAGTCTGTGTACCTATTGAAAGAAAATTAAATGATAATGAAACTCATATTCTCAGTCTAGATAAACCCATTTCAGCCAATCATATTAATTTAAAAGAATACGACGTTTGCCATGCACACGTTGTAAGATATGGGAATGTTGATAAGACCAATATAACATTGAATCAGAAACTTGACCATATTCCAGATGAAGAAGAACGATTTTTAATTTTCAGTAAGTTAAAAGAATATCGAGACACATTTTACGAAGACAAAGACAAACTGACATTTTCCTCAATTGTTAAACATACCATTCCTTTGAATTCTAACGACCCTATTTTCACCAAGCCCTATCGATTTCCGCACTCGCAGAAAATCGAAGTTGAAAAACAAGTCAACGAGTTGCTAGAACATAACATCATCACGGAGAGTACTTCCTCGTATTCCGCCCCAGTTTTCCTTGTACCTAAAAAGGAGGGAAAATATGGAAAGAAGCAATGGCGAATGGTTGTCGACTTTCGCAAACTGAATGAAAACACCATCGAAGACAAGTATCCATTGCCCAATATAAATAACATCCTCGATATCCTAGGAGAGTCGATAATTTTCTCCAAAATCGACTTGAAATCGGGTTATCACCAGATCGAAATCGAAGAATCGGATCGTCATAAGACAGCCTTTTCAACGGAAAACGGACACTATGAGTTCCTTCGCGTTCCGTTTGGACTGCGAAACGCTCCAGCGGCATTCGCACGGGTGATGAATCAGGTTCTTAAGGGTTTGTTAAATAAGATTTGCCTCGTTTACCTTGACGACACAATAATTTTCGGGAAATCTACAGAAGAAAATTTGAGAAATTTAACAACAATATTGGAACGACTTAGACAACACCGGTTCAAAATTCAGTTAGACAAATCGGAATTCTTTCTACAGGAAATTGAATACTTAGGTCACATTATTAGCATACACGGTATTAAACCTAATCCTAAATTAATTGAGAAAATAAAGAACTTAAAAGCACCATCTACCCCCAAACAGATTAAGAGCTCCTTAGGACTGTCAGGTTATTACAGAAAGTTCGTGAAGAAGTATGCGACTATAGCAAAGCCATTAACATCTTGTTTAAAGAAAAACTCAAAAGTTGAACATACATCAAAATTCATCGAAGCGTTCGAAACCATCAAAGAAATTTTGTGCAACGAGCCTGTTTTAGCATATCCAGACTTTAAGAAAAGCTTCATATTAACAACAGATGCAAGCAATGTAGGCCTGGGAGCTGTCCTCTCACAAAGAACAATAGGTAACGATAAACCGATCGCATATATTTCTAGAACATTAAACGAACATGAGACGAATTACAGTACAATCGAGAAGGAATGTTTGAGCATTGTTTGGGCAACTAAACAATTCCGTCCATATTTATACGGTAATAAATTCACCATAGTATCAGACCATAAACCCCTCCGATGGTTATTTAATATCAAAGAACCAAACTCTAAATTAGTGAGATGACGTCTGAAACTAATGGAGTACGATTATCATATCGTATACAAAAAGGCAAGTTAAACACAAATGCAGACTTTCTATCGCGTCTAGAAGCGCATCCTCTGCTAATAAACTAATCACCGGATGATCTACTATCCATATTCGCAAATCCGGGCGATATCGGCGAAAGACCTTTACCAAAATTGACTGACTTAGACGAAATCTTTAATGATGACGACAAGAAAGACAAACAAACACAACACAAAATTAAAATTATTTCGGACATTCAAATCAAACCTCCCAACGATAACAATAATGATCCCATACCGAATAATATAAGCGAGAACTTATCACTTACATCCCCCGATAGAATAGTTCCGGACAATAACACCATTTATACACAAGACGATGACATCTCTGCAGAATTAAAGATTACTGACAAACCGTTGAATCAATTCAAACGACAGATTATCTTTAAACTAGGCAACGAACCCAAGATCAAAAATATTAATATATTTAACAAAGATAGATTCGAAGTACAAATTTCAAGGGATAATTATGTAAATGAAATACAGAACATTTTAAAGGAATACGCGAACCCTGATATAGTTAATGCAATTTATTCTCCAGACAACGGCATGTATGAAGAAATTGCTACTATAATAAATAAATATTTCAACAATAACTTAAGATTTGTATTTACTAGACTAATACTAAGAGACGTAGCAGATAGGAAACAACAGACAGACATACTCAATAAATTGCATAACGTTACACACAGAGGTATACGTGAATTGCAATGGGAAATAGAAAGAAATTACTATTGGCCCAACATATCGCAAGATTGCCAGTTCCACGTGAACAACTGTCCTATTTGTCAACAGGCAAAATATGAACGACACCCAACAAAATATAAACTAGAAACTACGTTTACAGCAAGATGTCCTTTTGAAATAATATATTAAGATATTTTCTCATGCAACAAAAATAAGTATCTATCATGTATAGATAATTTTTCGAAATTCTTTATGTATGAAGAACTTAGTTCAACAAATATGGTAGAAATATTAAAGAAATTCTTAAGAATCTTTTCAAGGTATAAATTACCTAAAAATTTAGTAACAGACGGTCAATTTAATTCAAATTTATTTAAGAAACTTTTGGAATCCTATAACATCAAACACCATGTAACGACCCCATTACATCCCAATACAAATAGTCCCATAGAGCGAGTACATGGAACACTTGTAGAATTAATGAGAACGCTATCTCTCCAAAATCAAAAGGCATTATCGCATAACGTTTTTGAGAACGCGGCTATCATTTATAACAGGACCATACATAGTACAACCAACTTCCGACCAACAGAACTGTTATTTGGACATCTCGACAATAGAGATATTCTAGAGATAGACTCAAAAAGACAGTATGACAATTACATGGACGACTTAAGAAAAAGAATCACAAACATGTACGAACACGTTTACCAGAAAACAAAGGAAACAAAGGACAAATACATTGGAAAACAAAACGAAAAGCGCATTGATCCTCCCAAAATAAACACCTTAGACGCTTACATTTCCACAAAACCGAGGAATAAGATAACACCCCTGTACAAACCGGTACAGGTAAGAAAAGACTTAGGTACTAAAATTAAGACAACCAAAGGTCAAGTGTATCATAAACAAGAAGTGAAACCGTAGAGGAAATTTCAGAAGCAATACGTTCCGTTTGTTTCAGATGGATCCCTTCGTGACAACTCTGACTATACTAATACTGACACACTACAACCAAGCACTAGTACCTAAAATCGAGATAAAATCACTCGAGAACAACCCTGGGATTTTACCACTGAAGTTAGGACCAACTAGACTACAATTTTCCCACCATACCTTCCTACACAATTACCCTATTAAAATCATCGGCAATAAACTTTTAGAACGAGACAATCTTATAACAAGCTTTCGTGTAACAACGAATAACAAACTATACATGGCCCATTAAATAGAATTAGAATATGTCCTAACTAAAGCTAAACAACTAAAGGAACAAGTGATAATGATTCACCCTGACATCATGCGTAAATGAAGTAGAGTAAAACGCGGAATGATAAACGCTCTAGGATCAGTTTTTAAATTCATTTCCGGATCGCTTGACGCATCGGATGGGGAAAGATACGACAAGGCGTTGGAAAACCTCAAATCCAATCAAAAGAATATACTTACTCATTATAATAGACAATTTTCTATAAATAAGCAGCTTGTGAAGCATTACGAAGAAACTATTTAAAATATGACAACAAATTTCAAAAGAATCGAACAAGTTCTAAGTATGGTTCGTGGAGAAGATCAAAACGTTACTAACACACTCACAATGTTTAAAATTAGCATTCTAGATCTATCTCGAGTTGTAGACAATCTAATAATAGCTATAAGCTTAGCAAGCTTGAAAGTTTTACATTTATCTATTATTAATGAAGTAGCAGTAAAATCAATGAAAGATGAATTATCAGGTTATCACAGCCCTGATCATTACTATTCGAATGATAATATCCTATTCTTACGAACTATCAATGTCGAATATTACATTAACGAAGAGCATGTGGTATTCTTATTACATATACCCCTTTTAGATCCTAAAGCATACAACCTTTACTACCTATTCTCTATTCCTACCCGCGAATCAACTACAATTATTCCCCCTACCTCTTATGTGGCCATTGAAGATGATTCCATCCGCTACCTCAAAACCAAACTTCTGAAGATACAACAACAATACTTCTACAAATTGTCAGATATCGAAAGGAACTACCAACAGGAAACATGCATCAGAAACCTCCTGCAAATTAAGGAAGATCCCCGTTGTACCCATGTTCCGGTACAAATCTCCGATATCCTGGTCGAGACTATCAGCGATGAGAAATATATACTCACCACACCCAACGAAACATTAGTGCACGAAAAATGTGGCAACGAAGAAATCCACAAACTAAAGGGCACCTTTTTATTGACGCTCCCTTACTCTTGCAAATTTACCACCAAGCAGTTCGAGTTTGCCAACCTGGAAGGAGCAATTCAAGAAGAGCCAGTATATTTACCACATATACCCAGTGCAGTGATCAGTGCAAAACCATTTCAGTTGAATTTAAAATCTTTTGACTTAGACCAGTTATCTAAGCTAACTATAGACCAAGAAAGTGAAGAATCCATTTCTTTTACAGACAATATTTGGACGCATTCTAACTTACCCATTTATATAATTATTATTTTAGGAATAACACTTACCATATTGTACCATTTTAGAGAGAAATTATATTTTAGACTTAAGAAAGATAATTCTAGCAGAATGAAGGCATTTCCAGAACCCCCTAAAACCAATTCATAATATACTAACGTATTTAACGTCAACTTTGGACTTTGGAAAAACCCCAAAGTTTCCTCTTAAGGATGGAGGAGTTATATGCCTAAATTCCGATACTCAATGCATTCCTTATACTCAGTGCAACGATCATCTAGATATCATAACATTGTAAATGTCTAGACGCTGAGCTTGCAACTAAATACTATAAAGCCGCTCCCATTTGTGAGGAGCTTCACTTATAATTTTGTACAGGCATCATAACCATTGTGACATGTTACATTATATAAGTCAGTTATAAAGAATCAAATAAATCTTTTTAAAAAACGTAATTTTGGTTCCTAATAACTTAACTGGCGTTGTTCCTTCAGTGTGATGTATAATACTCTTTTCACAGACTTAATCAATCTCTGCCAGACGCCACCCATTAATGGAGCTGCTGGTGTGCTGAAAATTCATTAAGTCTTTGATTATTTTTCCGTGATTCATATCTGTTAAATTAATTTTCATTCCATTTTCTGCATCAACAAAGTTTGTTCCATTATCAGACCATAATTCAACAGGTTGTCCTCTTCGTCCCATTATTCTGTGTATAGCCATAAGAGCAGAGTCGGTATTGAGGGAGGCCACTAGTTCGATATGTATGACTCTGGTATTGAAACATGTGAATAAAACACCATACCACTTCTCAGTACTTCGTTTCACCTTCACTAGTATTGGTCCAAAATAATCTATGCCACAATAACTGAATGGTCTTGTATATGGTTTCAACCTAGATGGTTGCAACGGAGACATTTCTGATTGGGGTGCTTTTGCATTCTTAATTTTACAGAACTGGCATTGTATAATTGATTTTAAGATTGTCTAATGTTGATTATCCAGAATCTCATCCTCAAATTGTTTATGGCAGCTTCTCGGCATGAATGTTTCAATTCCTCGTGTTGATGCTGTATCAACATTTTCACCGTTATCTCATCTTTGGCTGATGGCAAGATAATTGGAAATCTTAGATCAAAGGCTACATCTGCATACTGGATATTACTGTTCATCCTCAGAATACCAAAATCGTCCATGAATGGTGATAACCCGTGTAATTTAGAATATTTACATGGATATTTCTGTTTCCTTAGTAAACTTATTTCTTCTTCGAAGTGCTGTGCTTGAATCTTCCAATCTTCACCAGAATTTCTCAGCATTTCCTAACTCACTAGCTAATAATTTAAAATCTTTTATACCTTCTGGTATTTTTCTTTTTCTCTGCTTGATTTTCTGAAAAAAATCTCTACGTTGTCCAGCTTGATGCAAACTTTCTTTTATATTCTTACAAAATCTCAGAAGCCATGCAGTGCTTCTGATTAATTTCAGCCATCTAGAAAATCTGTTGGGATCTGGTAACAAAATAAGAGGTTCTTTCAAGAGGGTGACAAATTCTCCATTATCCAGAACTTCACTTAGAAAATTGTTTTGTCGACAATAATCTGCTGATTGTTTCATGAAAGCAGGTCCTTGTAACCAATTCACATTCATAGCCGATTTGAATTTGGTAGATTTTGTTGCATAATCTTCATCTTTTCATGTCTGTCAGATTATCAATCTCCTGAGCTCTATGGGCCTCATATGATTTCAGTCGTTTTGCCCTTGTATTAATCCATTTTAAAACTATCTCTGAATCCGTCCACCATGTGAGTTTCCGAATTTTGTAATTAGTTTCTCTTGGGATAGATGTTCCAAGTCTAGCAGCTACTAATGCCCCTTGTATCTCCATTCTCGCGATCGAGGTGACTTTGTTCAAAGGGCCAAGTTTGCTTTTCGAACTGACAATTGATGTTTCAATTTTTGCTCCTTGATTTGAACCAAAATAAGCAACAGCAGAGTAGCACTTACACCAAATTTTCCATCTTAGCGATATTCTCATTGACGATTTCATCCCACTCAATTTTATTGCTCCAATATTCTTGCATCAATATTTTTCCTTGAATCACCAAAGGAGCAAGAAATCCAATAGGATCGAATATTGTCATGACAACTTTCAAAATGTCTCTTTTTGTGGGTGTTTTTCCCCCGTTCAACAAACTTTTCTGAATTTTTTTTGAATTTGGTGTCAAATACAAGTATATCATCCTATGTATTCTAACGCAAACCTAGAACTCTTTCAACATGACGTGAAGCCAAATTAAAATACTGTCTTTCGAAATATAATTTCTGATGATCTGATGGAACATATCTCGTATATCTCCTGAAAAGGCATGTTGTTCTTCGCGAAATCGCCATAATATGGATACAAGAAGTGGGTAAAAATCTGGACCTTTCAGCAAGAAATCGTTCAAGCTCACATTGGATGATTTTGTTCCAGCATCAAATATAAAACGGATTTTACCAGGCCTATTTATGTTTTTCATTGCAAAATGAGGCAAGTACCAGACTCTTCCGTTATCTTTCCGCAGATTCTCTTCAGATACTATTTCTTTATGACCTCTCTCCACATAACCTTGAATTTTTTTACTGTATTCTGAAGCAAACAGGGAATCTTGATCTATTTTTCTCTCCATACAGATCACCCTCTTCATTGCTAGAATTTTTGTTTCGGGAAATATGATTTCTGGATTTTTCCATGGTAATCCGATCTCAAATCTCTTTTCTACTCGTTTGATGGCTTTCTCCATAGTACTCAAAGCTTTTAGGTCGTCTTTTGATAAGGGTAATGAATCATCCAAATCCTTTTCCAACTTTAAATGTTCTTCAATTAACTTCTAAAGATATGTATTGTAACGTGAAGACATACCCGAATAAAGACACCAACACACACTCACAAATGTCACAAACATCCAGAAACATGGAAGAACACTCTGGAGTCCCGGAAGCACCTCAATTACTCTCGAAGGAATATATTGGGAAATACTTCCAGAACAATATATTAGAACGGACGAGAAGCTTCGAGATAGGAGGTTAAGTGGATATATAAAGACACGGAGCACGGAGATTATCAGTTAGTGATAGATAGTCAGCCAGTCATAGATCACAATCGGTTATAGCTCATAGACAGTAGAAAGTCGTTATAGTCCGAGAAATAAGTGTGAATATAAATGTGTATATAGTCGTGTAGTTATTGGTGTAAATAAATTAGTGAAAATAAATTGAACCCAGTTTTAATATAAATTCCCGTTACAGTATCACCATGCTCACATAAACTAATTTTAAGGTCAGTTTCAGTGTTGGAATTTGCTTAAGGGCCATGTATCACCCAGCCTAATTTTGTTTCTGTTATAGCTGGAGCATCCCATCGGGGCTGAATAACTTCTATTGCATTCATCAAGAACACATTGTCTTGGCCGATCAAAATAGTAGGACGGCAGTTTTTTATGGACTCCGAAATTGACTTATCAATGAACTTGTATTTTTGGCATAGGGAATCCGCATCGAAACATTGTTTAGGTAATATCAAATTTTCTATTGTCCTGGCATTTCTCACTCTGTATTTCCTTTGACTGTAGACGACTGGGGATATATCAAATTCAACTAATTAGGATTTTTCTTCATTGCGAGTTACCTCATTTGTCCACTGCAAACCGGAACAATTGGACCATCCAACTTAATTGAATTGATTAATTCAGAATCGATCAAAGTTACTGTAGAGCCCTCATCAAGTAAGCGAATGTTTGAATTTCATTTTCAGCTACATATATTTTGACATTGATAACTTTCAAATGTGAAGAAGCTCATCCAATCAGTCCAGCAAAATTACTTGTTTCCTCTACATTGTTATCCACAAATTTTGCTTCTTTCCATAAGAAAGAGTCTACTGTGCCTTTCTCTACATTTACCAATATTACAATATATTTTTCTGAAACATTTTGCTGCAGCGTCACCGGGAATCAAACATCGATAACAAAGGCGACTGTCCTCTGCATATTTTCTTCGTTCCTTGACGCCCATGTTCAAAAATATTCTACAAACTCCTCGTCGATGAGGATCGTTTTTACAAAGAATGCACTTTTCTATTTCCTTCTTCTGAATACTGAGAATTCTTTCATTCTTCTGCCACAGGGTAGATTTGTTTTGAATAAATTGGGATGGGGCACTTATGGACATCAACAAACTCACCTCAGATTTGAACCAACCTTCATAAGTTTGATCTGAGCTCAAGCGCGACTCAAGTTTCTTGGTAATTTTTCTTCCAACTTAAAGATCAGTTCAAGGTTTAAAAGATAGGGCTTGCAACTGGTGGAATTCATAGCGACAACCATATTGGAGAGAATTGACGAAAAGTGCATGAAGAATTCTAGATTTTTCTCTTGGGTTCGGACACCCTTTGGCGTTCTCCATTTGACTCAAAATTATCCAAAATTCATTTTTAATGTTTCCAAGATAAAATCAGCTCTCTAGCCTTTCCCTTCAGACATTTGTGAAGGCGGTATAAATTAACGGAAGGTGTTATTTGCTTTTCTCGTGTAGAGCGTTGGAATTCACCTATGCAAAATGGAATCTCAGGAATATCCCCGTAAAAATTTGGCAGGGGTTTGACAGATTCTTTTGTCACTATTTTTTTTAAATTGTCATCCAACTTATTTATACATTTTGTAGACATATTAGAAAAATCATTTGTTTCCTTTTCTTCTCGGGGCAATTCATAATTCACCAAAGATTGAATTGTGTTTTCAAACGGACCGCTGTTTTCTTCTTCGTCCTTAAAATTTTCCCAATTGAATTTTTCTGCTCCTTTCACTCATTTCTTCACAAATGTTTCATTACTTCTGATTGATTGAATTTTTCATTTGGTAAACGTTTCTTCTTCTTTTTCAGTTCTTTTTGTAGCTAAATCATGGAGAGTTTCCTTTTCCTCTTGAATTGATTGTAAATCTAATTATATAATTTCCTTTCTTAACTCTCTTTCTTTTTTCTCTAGCAAACGCCTTCTGTCAGTACCTTCCTTTGATGATCTACTCGATTTGGACTGTATGGATCCGTCAAATTTGTAGGCTTTTATATATTTTTTCAAATGAAATCATGTACAAAGCCTGACGTAAGTCTTTTTTGTTTTTACGACTACTCTCCTCCATCCAAAAATTCCATATATTCTTTAACAACCAAAATTAAACCCATGACGTGGAAGATTTAAAAAATAAAATAAGACTAGAAGTAGAAGCCCCTAATAGGACAAATTGTGTGGTTAACGCCGAAAGAAAAATGGAGGCCATATATACCACATGTATAGCGGAAAATGGAGGACATGAAGCTCATCTGTTATAATTTTAATATTTTCTTAAGCTTTTTCTCTATATTTTATAACATTGATTTCTTAGACCTTGTTCGATTGACTGAAAAAATGATTTGTCTGGAATTATTCTTATAGAGAAGTATCGTCGATAATTGTTAGGGCAATATTTCTGTTGCTTATAATAAAATTATCAGACAAATCAAACCTTTCTTGATCAGAATATATTTTTAACACTATGATAGAGTGCTCAAGTTCTACAAAAGCACACCCAACTCACAGTCTGACATTTAATTAAACAATGAAGATGTCATTTTTTCCATAGCAACCCCTACGTTAACGAATATGAACTTCATATTTTACAGAATTTTAAATTTTGGCTTGTATCTCAGAAACTCTTGATATTAGGTATAGGGAAGTAAACCGAAAGTACCCTTAATTTTAGTCGTAGAATAAAGTGCAATAGAAAAAAATTGGGGTTTGCATTTCAAAAATCGGTGATAGTTGATAATATTCAATTCAAAGTTTTCATTGCTTTCGTACTCACCCTGTATATTGCCAGAGATTGTTTCTAGGTTGGTTACAAATTTTCACCTCTGCTTATTAGATTTATGATAGTGACTCTTTAATTTATAGTATGAATTACTACTAATGATGCATTATTCATACATCTGCAACTGTCATTCTTTTCACAAAAGTGATTAAATCTTAAAAACAGTAAATATTAGGTATAGGGTTTATTGCACAAAGTTGACCTAAAATTTTACGAAGAATCCAAAAATCAAAAAATATATAGGGTGTACCATTTAAAAAAAAGAGTTGATACCACTATCAGATATATAAAGTGAATAAGGCAACAATAAAAATAAAAAATTCAAAGAAATTCACAAATATTTTATCTCGATACTTGTTTTCGTATCTCTCATAGTTTCTGAAATAAGGGGGTAGTGAATCTTATTCTAGACAGCCTGTACAGCTTACAGATAGAACATTATAGAATTAGAGTGACAAAGAAAAATACATGAAAATTATATTTAGATTTGTAAGTTAACCGCTAGAGGGTGTAAATGAATTTAAAATATTAAAAAATGAGAGTGTGCTTGTGGACCACATACTTGAAGTAAAACTTCTTTAGCTACATACGTATATCATATATGAGTACTAGACGGTTCTTGTGACTCCGTTCAGGCATATATTTTGTAGCACTTGTCGCTTCAAGTATCCATATGGATTATGAAGTTAATCATTAAATAATCTACATCTATGCTAATATAAATTTAGCTTATACCTTAGCCTCAGCGACAGGTGGCTCGGTATGCTATAAAAATAAATAAACCGTATCAATTAAGAATCATTTGTATAATATATATATATATATATATATATATATATATATATATATATATATATATATATATATATATATATATATACTTTTAATATCAAATGACTAACATATAGGTTTTTAGTTAAATCTTGAGTTATTAGAATAATAAAAAGGAAAACAGTTGGTCCAATAATATCGAGGGTCAGACTGAAGCGTCCGTCGCACCAAAAGCGTCCGTCACTCCCAAAATATCATTCAATATTATTACTTACCCTCTGTTTTTTTAGCTATTACCTGATAAATATTTGTTAAACTGAATAGCGGCTTCTCCATTTTTGCATGCCCCCCCCCCCCAAAAATAAAGGTCAGTTCTACAGTAACACTATTTATTATAGCAATTAGATATCTTCAATTATTAATGTCACATTGTATATATGAATTATTTTATGTATCCATGGAGTGATATATCTATCCTTTGGTAGCGGTCATCTCTTAGGACTATAATGTTTCTCTCTCATCATTTTTCATAATGCCGTTCAATAAATAGAACAGAACAGCACCCCTACATTTTAATGATTATATATGTCTATGAAGAAGATTATTGGATTTCTTTGTTTTATTTAAAATAATGCATGGTGTAGTGCATCTGCACTACCTGCCAAATAAGGAAGAGGTACAACAATAGTTTTAACATTTAATTGAAACAATCTTTCTTAGTTATGCTAAGTGTATTGGGATGGTTACTGAGGTACATGATATTTGTCGTATTATTAACAGTTAACTAATCTAATTAATTATATCCCAGCAATAAATCAAAGATGTGAGAGAAAGCCAAGTTTGTAAAACAATAGTAGCTACATATTGGTTAAACCAAGGAAGAAGAAGAAGTTATGCATGTCACGAGCTATGACATGTAATTTAAAAAATATGTCAACACTCTCTAGGCAAAATAATTTTATGAAACGAGTCTGAGTTTACGGATGAAACTTGCCAAAGTCAAACTCTTAACTTAGCTATAGAAGACAGCGGCTGATATCCAGGAACCTGTATATGAATAAAGAAGATAAATTGAACAAAACAAAGAAAACGATGATTGTATTCCTAATACTTAAAAAAGATATTATATATTTGCGCTTTGAACTTTCTAGTGACTCCACTGGTAGGCTCGTCAGAGAATATTTGTACCAATTTTCAAGCTGTAGTAGTATTATTCCTTATGCGTGTAATTCTTTCCATTCTTATCTTGTCCGATATCTCTAGCTTTTCCACTGCATCTGACACTGGCATCGCATGTCTACTTAAACTTTTCCACTATTAGATGTTCTTATATAAGTTCAGCAGAATTCAGTCGATTGCACATGCAATGCAGATAGATTTAAATTGAATATATCAAATGTTCACAGTTCAATGGGAGAACTGTTGTTGGAATAAAATTCACAACGGAATGTCCGCTTATGTGAGGAGCAAGAAATGTTTTTATATAAAGATCTATCTACTTCTAAAATTGCTATTTGATTATCCTATAGATTCAACTCTCTTACTGATGGCAAATTATATATATTTGACTACTTGGTCCATCTTGTAGTCGAATTGCTCAAGAAATGGTCCCCGCACATTGGGCAATTTTTGGAAAAAAAATACCAGTTAAATTGGTCAAAGGAGAATTGCTTTAAATAACTTTCGAATCTCTAGGTTAACCGCTAGAAGGCATAATGAAAAAACTTCTTAAAAATATGCCTAATTATATCAACAACTGTATTGGCTGATATTGATGGAAATCAATAATGAATTAAAATACTTCAATAAACTTCTTCGGTACACTATATTATGAGCATAAACGTTAGGTAGTATCTATTTAAGTACACAAAGAAGTTTACAACCATCTAACCTACCTAATTGAACAGCTCAGTATATGACAACAACCTAGCATAACGAATACCTTGAAAGAGAGAGAAAGATTAACAGAAGAATTATGATGGCAAAGAAGACCTTAAGAATACTGGTTAAAATTTGGAAAGACGACCATATCTACAATGAAACTAAACAAGACTTGTGATTTTTTTAAAATTGCCTATTGCAGAGTACGGATCTGAATCCTGGGCCATAAATGCGGTATGCCGAATAAAAATTGAGCCGTTTGTAACAGGATGCTGAGAATACATTGCACAGCATTGCTTCAACGCATCCATTTCAAGAGAACTAAATGAATAATATGAGCTGCCAACAACCATTTGTACTTGTATATAGACAATTCAGTCCGTCTTGGTGGTAATCGACAATAACTAGGTGCTTCCCATTGAAATGTTCAAGAAAAATTTGATTTTTTTTTCTACATCACAAGGAACCCCCTACCTATGACTATTTGAACTAAATTGAGTTGCTCTATAAAATGTGTAATTGGTTTATTTACGCTCTCTCGTAAGGCTAATTTCGCTAAAATCGCTTAAACCAAACCAATATTTCTTCTTAAAAGCTTGTCCACTAAGCCCCATCCTTTGACAAAAAAATCAACGAGATTTATTCAGAATTGAGTTGGATGTATCTATAAGTAAAGATTTTTATCATTTTCTTCAATGACTGCATCCTTTATTGGTAAAACTAGAGATTTAAATGTGTTTCTCTTGGTCTTTACATGTAATATTTGCCCCAGGTTGAACGATGAACATTTCCTGAGATAGGTATAGCCGGAGTAGCCCATAATTATTGAATAAGATGTAGGAGATTGAAATAGTCTCCCTGTATTTACTGTGGATAATATTTAAAGTAGGATATTTTTTGATGGATCTCATAAGATTTAGCAGACGTTGGTAATGTAAGGGCCCAAAAATACAATTAAACTCTCTGAACTCTTCTGGCGACTTTGTCTTAAACTGTTTAATGACAATATTCAAAGTTCCCAATCTTCCTTTTTTCTATTATTCATTTGCTTGATGCAATATATCAAGGAATTTCAATCTCTATTTCTCTATAACATTAGCCAAAGTCGAAAGTATTATAGGACTGCCATTGGCAATGTCAAAGAGAAATACTCCAAACCCACTTCAAGCAGCATTGTGCCACCAAAGAAATAGTCGCTAAGGGCGTTGCAGCCCTTCAATGCCCCAAGTTGACAGTTCCGATTAATCTGATTGTCTCATACCGTTTGCCCTCTCCTCCCAACGTGTTGATTCTGAGTGAAATCCATTTGAGTCAGGAAACGGGAATGTATCCAGCCAGTAGCTCCACCCTTTCTTTGTACGCTGTTTGAAGTAGGGTAGATCAGAAGAGGAGCCCAGAAGATATCAGTCGTTGCCGTATTGGTGTATTGAAGTCTTTGTCTTTGTGATGGTCGAGTACGGTTAAAGGTCATTCAACAAAGAAGACATTCTCGAGAATAGTACCTACATTAAATTAAGTAGGTTCTGTTGATTATGATGATCACATAGAGAGTTTACTATTGATAAATAAATAACATTCGTTATTAGTTAATACACTGTTTATAATAGTTACTATGCAATATCCAATCTAGAGAACATAAATGTTTCAATGTATTTCAGGGTACATGGAATAAAAAACAGATATATCCAGCTAAATCTCATGCCTAGCAATATAATTAAGAGCTAATAAACTGTCAACGATATTTATTAGCAGATCATGAGTAATTTGTGATATTAATCAATGTTTCAATACTTCGCATAATCAGAAAAACTATTGAAAACATACCTATAGGGCCAAAAATTCAGGTAAAAAGAGCTCTACATTACAAAATAACAACGTTTAAAATTACTTTAAATAATATCAAATAGCCAGAAGTGTGTTCTATATAAAATATTGAGTCACTTTGAAGTATGAATATACTTATGCTTCAATTAAATGGGGCATGCTTTGTACAAGCCTGCAAAGAGTCTATGTAGGTCTCGACGCCTCTTAACACGGCTACCAAACAGATTCCAGATATTTAATTAGGTTCAAATCAATAGACGAGGACTGAAGGTTGGCTAATCCATGAGATACATACTAAAATGCTCAAAGAAGCTCATAGTAGTTTTTGCAGAAACAAATAAATATTTATTTGTTCCATAAGCTGTTGAGTTTTAAAAATAAGATCAGGCTACCATTGAGCAGCTAGGATTTACCTAAAAAATATTAAAATTTTGGTAATCATGAAGAAATTCTATGTTTTGTTTGCTTTACTCATCTGCCCTGACCTACTGTTAATATTCTTCTGTAAGTAATGATGTTTTATACGATATATGACAAACTCATATTAAAATCTCTTGCAAGTTGTAGAAATACTCCCACCATTCTCAGTAGCAACACTAAGACGAACACGTATACATGTAACACTCACTTATCCATGCACAAACACTATGCACCTGACGCTTGACACTTTTGAGTTTGTTTAGGTATATACAGCCTGTTCCTATATTCAAAGCATAATCTTTGCCATTAGCCTGTAGGAGTATTCTGTACATTTGCGTAAGTCTCAGAACTAAAAGTTGAAAGTCAGAATACATAAAAAGTCAACAAGTTTGGTATTCAGACTTTCAACTTTTAGTTCTGAGACTTTCGCAAATGTGCAGAATACGCCTACTGGTCAGGCTTAAATTATGTCATCAGTCAATGTCATATTCCCATATCGAGTCCATATATCTGTCAATTTTCGACAGCCATTATAACGCTGGCCAGGAGGCGTATTCTATACATTTATTGACTTCTTAGCTAAAGGATCGACTTCATGTATATATACATATATATATATATATATTAATACATGATGATGCGTCAATTGGATCACGTGATGTCGACATAGACTGTCAATTGTTATCGACTTAGTTTCCTAACTAAGTCGCGCTCTATATACCCCCCGACTAACTTAAAATAGAACGTCACGATACAGAACACTTATTTTTGGTTGTGGATTGACACCAACTGACACATCACCATGTATTGGTATATCTATATATATATATATATATATATATAGATGAAGTGGATCCTTTAGCTAAGAAGTCGATAAATGTACAGAATACGCCCCCAGGCTATTGGTTTATTTTTCGGAACGACATTGTTTCCATGTAGTCATTTAATTTGAAAAATTGTGATTGCCTTACAAATTGGAATATTGACTAAAGCTCCTCTGGATTATTCGGTAAGAGAATAATATATTATTGTACTATACTGCTAATACCACAAGTATAACACTTTATAGTTATGTTAGTCGTAAATGCAACATAATTATAAAACACTGTAGATACTTATGTAAATGAAATAGGAGAGTGTGAGTATAAATTAAATATGCTAAAATTTAAACAAGAAAACGAATCGCACAACACCGGCAGAACAACATGGGACATAATGTGATGTGTGTAAGTAGTGATGAGAATATTTTCTGGCAAGTAAGAATTTAAAATGTTCTTACTTGAATGAATTTCAGTTAGAAGTTTTGGTATTTTCGGTTAGCCTATTATAGAGTCCCATCCACTCATTTTCGTAAAGAGTTCGAATAATTAGTAAAATTAAAATAAATATTCGTTTATTCCTGGTCTTATAATGCCACATTAAGGGGCACCATCTATGTATTTTGCTACGCATTAAACCTAGGGATTTATTTTGCACTAACTATACATATTTTAACCACATCCTTTGAACACTCTCAATATTGGACAGAATATGAGATCCAGGAATGAGTTAAGGCGGAGTATGTGGTCCTCAGGGAGCGCGTTGATGCGAGATAACGTTGGCTCACTTCGATCACCCAAGTAAAGCAGCGAGTCAAGCGAGTGTTACAATTACATCCATTACAATTTGGTGCAATACTGTAGAGCATATTATAGGTATTTCAGATGACATAGGATAAAACTCATGTTTCAAACGAGAGTCTCTTATTTTGTGCTGGCTTGCAATTAGGGTTGCGGCAATTTAGGTTTTTCTTTACCTAACATATAATTAATTTGTTATTTTTGGCTACTGCAATATAATGCCATACATCATGAGGGTATCATGAAACAAGATCTAATAAAATATAAGTTTAATTTGCCAGAATAAGTCGATATTTATGTTCGATTCATCCGTTTCGTCATGGCGAGTGACGACTTGAGCGCAACGTTCTTAACCAACTGAGCATAGGTATCTTGTTTGTCATAGTTTCATGATTATGTCTTCCTTAATCTAATCTAATCCGATCAGATATTCAAATTATATTTTCACGGATTAATTTATACTATTTATAGGTCTACTCTGGAAATAATTATAATTGAGTTATAAAGTAGAATATTCATAATAAATGTTAGAGAACTAATTTATAGTGCAATCGCGAGATTAGTAAAATGTGAATATGTGAGTGGAAATAATTCTATCAAAATTTGCCGAATCATTTCTCGTTCAGCGGAAAGACAAACAAAAAACAATTAAACGCTTCCATAAATTTGAAATGAAAATGCAAATTTTTGCTTTAACGAAATTAAACACGACTCTTAACACCCCTATAATTGTATGCGCGAATATGCAAGTTAGTTGGTGTAAAGTTCGCAGACTCAGTGGCTCAATAATGGCAGTTGAGGCGCGTAATTAGTGTTCACTTTCCTGTGATATAGGAAAACCGTTTCGCCAGAAATTATTGGAATGCTGTTCGACAGCGTGACGATTCCAAGTAAGCCAACGATATGGAGATGGATTTCGATTTAATCGCTCTAAACACCCAATAACGAACTTCAAATTCCCCATATACCTGTAACTCGATCTGTCTATCTGTGATGAAACCTGTTTTTTTACTCTTGAATTGCAAAATTGCAAGAGCTTTTAGGGTTCTACACAGATACCTATTGCTGTGATTATGATCAGATCGAACTAATCGAATCTAAATGAATGTTTTTAATATTTCCCATTTTTAATTTATTTCCTAATTTCAGTTAGGTATGCTAGTAGGTATAAAGCTTATTTTAATCAAAGCGGTTAAGAAAAAGTCGGGCTCACATGGTGAGGGATCATTACGTAGTATTTATTCTTCCCCAAGTTGTGATAAAACCTTAGAGATAAAACACATAGAAGCGTTAAATATAGGGCTATAAGACTAACAACTATTTCAAAGTCAAGAATAAGAAATTAACATAATTAGAAGATTTTATTTGAGTAAAATAGATTTTTGCACACGTTGATCAAATAATACATCTTCAAGCCTACTTAAATGAATTGAGATATTGATGTTTATAATAAAAAAGTACATTTTTTATAAACAATTCAATTATTTTTTTATGAACTATTGATAGGTTTCATTGGACTTTAATTTATGCCGTATTGTTCATAGAAGTAAAACTACATAATGGGTGCATTTGATGGGAAATAGCCATCAACAACAGCTACCTTTGCTATCGTTAAGAAACAACTAGAAAGTGCTAGCTGACTCATGCGGCAACTATACTGTTTCTATATTCTATATCCTGAAAAATAATCTCAGAAATAATTATTGCTCTTTAAAAGAAAGGCGGAGATTGAATAAACTTTCTTTAAAATTAAGCCTTATCTATAAAAATGCATTGTCTAATCAGATTTGATATTATATATATATATATATATATATATATATATATATATATATATATATATATTTGTATATTTATCGATATAAATTTGCCTTGTCCCAAGTTTCCATTTCATCATACTTTTTCTTGATTAAAACAGAAATAACATGTAAATGTTATTCCAGCTAAAATCAAATAAAAACAGTCGAAGCCCTGTATGATTAAGCCGTATTCGTAATCAATCTCAGTTCCATACTAATCTAGTTTATTAGTTACTTACTAAGGCTAAGACTTGTTTATGGATACGGTTGCATGTCTTCACTTGGATTATCTGAAATTATATATTATTGAAATATCACTGTTAGTAGATATATTTTATTGAGCTGGATTTATCAAACAACCTGATCTATTGTAGGTAAGCACCATAACAAATATTGAAAATATTTTTAATATCAAATATAAGTTTAGATAAAATAACATGCGGAAATTTTAATCAAACTAAAGTATTTGAGTACTTTTCCAGATTCATTTGAAGTACGTAATGTCATATTTGGCCGCATTTTGATGAAAATCGCTCAAAAAAATAATGAATTCACCTTGCGAGACATCTTCATAGGGAAAATGACTCAATAACATGGACTTGACAGGGCAAATTTGACAGGATTAGAAAAGAAATAACATTTATCTGTATGAATCTAGAATGTAAATCTTTGTTTGCAATCTCCGAAAGTTTGTCACCGATTGCTTAGAAAATTTGGTAATTCATTGTATTCGAATATGAGAGTGTTTCTATATGCATATTTATTATTTAGATGTAACACCTGTGATAGGTAAAACCAACTGTAGGTAGTTGAAAAGTCAAGTGGAAGTAATTATTTTTTTCTGCGATCTATACACTTGTTGACTTAAGACCGTATAAGCGAAGCTTCTTAGCACTCGGGATGGAGGTTCCAAAAAATATCAAACGAACGACCGCTACACCATTCCTGGTGAATATACGGCGCTCTTCTGCGGTTTCTGTTTTACATGATTTATAATGAGTCCATAATACTCATGTAATGGTGTAGTCTAAAAAGGAAGAAATAAATAATATCGAGAAACTTACAACAGGTTCTTTTCTATAAGTATATATCATGTTAAGTTAGGTTGGATTACGTTAGGTTCTTTCCTGTAGATAGGTATATATCATGTAAGAAATGTTCTAATCAAACAATAACGTTAAATTACTTTGTACATATGTAGTGTGGGTTCAAACTTTGCTGAATCCATTATAATTCATTTTTATAAAAACAAAACATTTCGACCATATGTGGTCTTTTGCAATTGTTAAAGATTAAGATAAGCTGTAATATAAAACGAAAATTAATGCTATTTCTTGATGATTTAAATTAAACTTACCTAAAATGCATAATTCGTAGAAACCAGATATATAATAAAAATAAAATATAATTCTGTTTGGGTCGACCATTTAAAAGTTGAAAATTAAAAATATATTCTTTATATTATTGTTGAAATTATATCGTTTTGAAGTTTTGGTTGACCATGAGATACCATGCAACGATTGCAATAGCACATATATAGGAGAATCATGCCAATACATCGAAAATTGAATCAAAGGACATAAATATGACAAGAAAAATAAAAGCACCCTCACAAATCACGAAGAACAAGAGAAACATAAATTCAATTTCAACGAGACTAAAATATTAACCACTGAAAAACACACATTTTAACGGAACATTTTATAAATGATATATATATATATATATATATATATATATATATATATATATATATATATATATATATATATTGTAGTGTTCATTTGAACTTGTAAAATTATATTTTTAGAAAATAAGTATCAGATTCTATTTCTGGGAAACATGCTCTATATGAAAGGATGGAAAATGAAGATCTCTATAATACAACCTTCGACATATCGATTATATTGATTATTGTTTCTACTTATCAATATTAGTCCTGTTTATTCCGCCTCCGCGCAATGGATGGCGCTGTTTTAAACTCTTCAAAAAGGAGGAAAGGAGGAGAGGGAGTCTGGAGGTGAGCGAGAGTGGCGGTCGAGGAGGCCGAAAGGAGGAGACGACCAGGAAGGGCTCGAAAGTGAAATGAGTTTCGATTAAAAAAAAAAAAGGTGAAAGATGTGTGCTGATTAGTTTAAAGCATTTTTTTTTAACTACATTTCCGAGTGAGAAAAGGCTGTCGAACTCCAATCGTGTTTGTTCCACCGGGGTTGAACCATAACCTTCATTTCTTCCATTTCCTCCACGTGGTCCTGCAGTGCAGAATCCCAGATTTCGACCACCTAATCCTCCGATTATTGTCGAAGGGCGTCCATACATACTTGATAGTCTTGGAGTACTTCCACATACATCGATTTTGGCATCGCACGGGGCTATTCATCTTCATTACTACCTGGGGCTTCGCTTCAGCGACGAGAACGCCAGGATAAGTGTTTCCTTTTTTTTTCTTTTGTTTTTATAAACTATAAAAGTGTAAACTTTACAAAGACGAAATATGTTTCACATTGAGTACTATTTTAGCATGGCACATATATATTTTTTATAGCATTTAAACATTCCTCTTATTCATTATTATATATTTTTCATAGTATTTAAACATTTCTCTTATTCATAATTATATTTATATATTAATTAAGAGCAGCATTTCTTTCCTAAATCGGAATAATGAGATTATCATAAATTTCCAGCATTCACGTGAGCTCACCGCAAATGCGCAGTTCTTTGAAATTTTGTAGTTGTTTAATTATAATATTTACCGGTTCAGTTTGCAGATGTACCTAGTACATATACATTTATATATATAGATTTTTGACTTTGTCTTTGTTTCTTATTAGAAATTTATTATTACTGTTTAATTCATGTGTGTTGATAAGGTGCAATACACCATGTTTATTTAGAATAATATTTTTTTTATATAGTCTTAGAATTATCACTTTGATTAAACATATTTTTGATTATTTTATTTTCGTATGGGTATTCTAATTTTGTTTGAGTAATATAATTTTTTTTTTTTTTTGGAAAGAGGTCACATATGGCGCCCAACGTGGGGCCCGAGTTATTTGTCTATTTATTATCTTTCTGAAAGCAATTTTTCTTTTTGTTTGAGTCTTATTTTCGAACCTCAAAAATTTTCTTATTTTTATGGACATTGATAATTATAGGTTTGGAGCATAATTTATTTGTTGATATTTACTGTGAACATATTTCGTTATAAATTTAAATTATTTTTTTTGGAATTTCATACACCTGCATTCTGACTACCATTTTTAACTTATTTTTGCAAAAAAAAAAAAAAAAAATATTCAAGATGTCGGAAATTTTTAAGCCAGTTCATTTACTTTTGGAAGAGTTAAATTATGAATTAGCAATTAGAGGAGTGAATTCAAAGAGGAATCAAGATGATAGGCGCAAAATGTTAAAAAATCTGCTTGAAAAAGAAAAATTAAATCCAGGTTGTTCAATTGATATGGACAATTACGAATCTGACTTCAATACTGAGAAAACTGCCATAGATAGCACATTATCATCTATTAAATTCGTTATTAGTGAATTTGAAGGCAATTCAAATGATTCGACATTTAAACGAGTGAAGTCTAGGTTGGCCCATGTTTCTGGTCGTATTAAACGTCTAAAGGTCCCTCCCGAGTTAAAAGAAGAGGTTATAAACTATAAAAATGAATCTTTTGCCGAATGTATTCTTTTAGAAACAGATTTAATAGATAAAGCCCAACCTGAAGTTAGCACTCCTGTTATGGATTTCAGCGGTATTCAACCAGTTATACAAATACCTCCTCCAGTTGTTACATATACTTCTAGACAAATTCCGATTTCTGATTGGGGTTTAACTTTTAATGGTGATTCTCAAGAAATATATACTTTTATCGACAAGATCTCTGAATATTCTTTGGCCAGAGGTCTTGATAAGGCTGAATTATTCAAGTCAGCTGCCGAGTTGTTCACAGGGAATGCATTTTTGTGGTTCTTGCAGGTTAAGTCAACTTTGAGTGATTGGGATGGCTTAGTAGCAAAACTGAAGGCTGATTTTCTTCCACCTTGTGAGGAGGATGATATTTGGGAATCGATCAAATCACGAAAGCAGGGCAGGGGCGAATCCATTGTAGTGTACTCCGCTGTGATGGAGAATTTATTTAAGCGACTTCCTCGTACGCCTCATGAAACAACTAAGGTTAAAAACCTTCGCAAGAATATTCTTCCAGAGTATATTTCCCATTTGGCTCTTTCCGAAATTAATTCTGTAGCTGAATTAGTATCTTTGTGTAAGAGGTTAGAGGAGGCAAATTATATGAAAAATAAGAATTTTTCAAAGGCTAGAGTAAAAGAAATATCTTGTTCTTGCCAACACACGGAGGTTTCTGAAATTCAATCCAACATCCCAGCTTGCACCCCTAATAAATTTTCGAATAACTCTAATTCATTTTTGAAGAATAATTTCCAGAGAAATAATTTCACTCAAAGTAATAAAGCAGGAAATAGAAACATACCAGTTAATCCTCAAGCAAGTAACTTCCACAACAGAAACACTAGTCATGGAAATCCCTTGGAAATAGCAAATAATTCCTCAACTACCAAGGAAAAGGCGGCAAAAACTAACTCTAAAAATTTAATTTGTTGGAATTGCAGGTTTCCAAACCATACTTTTCGTAATTGTGCTCTGAAAAGGACTACTTTTTGTTTTAAATGTGGTAATCAAGGTGTTACTACTAAATTTTGTAAAATCTGTGCGGGAAACTAGTAAGGAGAAGTCGTTCTTCCGGCCGATGCTCTTCTCCAAATTTTAAGGCCCATAAATATAAAATGTCAAGTAAGAGTATAGATCGAAATTCTTCTTCATGGCAGGAATGGTTAAAGGAAGTTAAAAATTTTTGTTCCATTAGAAATATGAATTTAGTTCCCAGGCCCAAGGAGGCAGAGGTAGCTCCAGTTTTTGTGAAAGTTAAGGATGATAATAGACCTTTCATCTCTGTTAAATTATTAGATCGGGAAATCACTGTCCTGTTTGATTCAGGATCTACGGTTAGTTTATTAGGTGGACTTGGAGTTAGTTATGTGAAAGGTTTAGGTTGGGAGGTGACCCCAAATAACTCTCACATGAAGCACATCACTACGGCAGACGGGTCTAAAAACAATATTGTTGGATTTGTTGATTTACCTATTTGTATAGGAGATGTATGCAGATTGGTTAGAGTTTTAGTAGTCCCTTCTGTGAAACAATCATTCATTTTTGGAAGCGATTTTGCTAAACAATTTGGTGTTGTCATAAATTTCAATGATAATTTTTGGAATGTACACAGCACTACTTGTGATACTTTTCTGAAAGCTGAAAGCTCAGTAGTAAATGGTGCACTTCAAAGTGAACTTGTCACATTAGATAGTCTGAGTCCGACAGAGAGACAGGCTGCGGAAAAAATTATTAATTCCTTTGTTAAAATTGATGGGGACAAACGATTAGGTTGCACTGATAAAATATCCATGTCTATTGATACAGGGAATGCTCGGCCGGTGCGGCAAAGACAGTATTCCATGTCACCATATATGCAAAAAATGTTGTTTGATGAACTGGATAAAATGTTGGAATTAGGAGTTGTTGAGGAATCTAAAAGTGCTTGGTGTTCTCCGGTATTACTCGTTAATAAATCTAACGGAGAAAAACGTTTGTGTTTTGATGGCAGGAAAGTAAATGAGTTGACGAAACACGACAGTTATCCGCTACCTCGCGTTGATAAGATATTGTCTAATCTACGTGATGCTAAATATATTTCTTCTGTAGATCTTTCTAAAGCTTTCTGGCAAATTCCATTAGATGAAACTTCTAGAGAGAAAACTGCATTCGCCATTCCCGGGCGAGGGCTATTTCATTTCAAAGTCGTTCCATTTGGATTACGTAATTCAGCTCAAACTTTATGTAGGCTTGTAGACACCATCTTTGGGCCTAAGTACGAGAATATCTATACGTACCTAGATGATATACTCATAACATCTTCTACATTTCATGAGCATTTGAGACTACTAGGCGTCGTCCGCGATAAATTGGCCGAGGCAAATTTAACACTCAACTTGAAGAAATGTAAATTTTTTAAACCATCACTTAAATATTTGGGTTTTGTAGTAGATGGAAATGGAATTCGGACCGATCCGGAGAAGGTTTCCGCTATGGTGAATTACCCTAGGCCTAAACTACCACCGAGGTGAAACGATTTATAGGACTTTGTTCGTGGTATAGACGATTCGTCAAAGATTTTTCAAGTTTAGTTTCTCCTATTAATGCTCTCATTGTTAGACGTAAAAAGGGACAATCGATATCCTGGTCTCAAGCTGCTGAAGAATCATTCATTAAAATTAAGGAAGCTTTGATTTCCGCACCTATTCTGTGTAGTCCAGATTTCTCGAAACCCTTTACTATTCAATGTGATGCTAGCGATATCGGCGTTGGCGGTGTTTTGACCCAAGAACTTGATGGACATGAAAAAGTCATAGCTTATGCTAGTCGCTCCCTCACTAAAACTGAGAGAAATTGGACCGTCACGCAAAGAGAATTGATGGCTGTAATATTTTGCATCGAAAAATTTAGATCTTATGTAGAGGGCACTCGTTTTACCATAATCACTGATCACTATTCACTTTTGTGGTTGAATAATATGAAAAATCCCACTGGAAAACTTGCCAGATGGGCAGTCAAACTTAGGCAATACAATTTTGATTTACAACATCGAAAAGGTTGCGCGAATGTTGTGCCAGACGCTTTGTCAAGGATTCCCCAAGATCCGCTAGAAGTTATACTTATCGATTTTGACCCGAATAATTCTGATTCTTGGTATGAGTCTTTGAAATCTAAAATCCTCGAGAGCCCAGATCAATATCCGTTTTGGAAAGTAGAGGATGGAAAAATTTATAAATATATTCCTTCTCATTTACCTATTACCTCAAATTATTCTGAATGGAAACTGGTAGTTCCAAAGCCTGAAAGGCGCAAATTAATATCGTCATTACATGATCCTCCAACTAGCGGACATTTCGGTTTTCACAAAACTTTAGGTCGTTTGCGTGAATTATATTATTGGCCAAAAATGAGACATGATATTTTAAAGTACATAAATTCTTGTCGAGTTTGCGGCGCGCAGAAGTTACCGTTAACTACCCGGGTTGGTAAGATGGGAGCGGAAAAATCCGTAGATTTTCCATGGCAAGTAGTCGCAGCTGATCTTATGGGTCCGTTTCCACGTTCAAGCAAGGGTAACTCGTATCTACTAGTTATTGCTGATTGGTTTAGTAAATACACTGTTGTACAACCCCTGCGACAAGCCACAGCTCAAAGCATTGTTAAGTTTGTAGAGAATAATATATTTTTGGTTTTCGGAGTACCCCAATATTTTATGGTAGATAATGGCAGTCAGTTTGCAGGCTCTCTTTTTAAGAAATTATGTAGTAAATATGAAGTACAGAAAATTTGGTTCAATGCAAGGTACCATCCCCAAGTCAATTTTGTTGAAAGGATAAATAAAACCATTGGTACGGCTATTCGTTCTTTTGTAGACAAACATAAAGATTGGGATGCACAGTTACCGAAGATAGCTTATGCGATTAATAGTGCTCGTCACGAGGTTACGGGATACACCCCTAATTTTTTAAATTTTGCTAGGCATGTACCTTTATCTGGTAAATATTACGGCGAGATTCAGACTACCTCTGATTTAGAAGTTCGACCAGGCGATCGAAATTCTTATGCTTCTGGTTTGACTGCACTGGAGGAAATATTTGTAGAGGTTCGTCAAAATTTACATAAGTCTTATGAGAAAAACTCAAGGATTTATAATTTGAGAAGGCGCGATCTTGAATTCAATGTAAACGATAAGGTTTATCGGCGTAACAAAGCTCAGTCCAACGCAGTGGAAAATTTCTCAGCAAAACTTGCTCCTAGGTATTTACCGGAACCGCGCACTGTAGTTAGGAAAGTTTCAAAATTAATTTACGTTTTGAAGAATCCAGATGGTTCACCAGGCGGCACTTGGCATATAAAGGATTTGAAGCCTTATCTAGGTTCAAACTCTAATGTATCAGTTGGATGAAGAAATACATCCTTAATACGTTATTATATTATGCTTTTATTGTCGTTTTTTTTTTGACAATTCCAATTTGCAGTTGTTAATTATGGTTATTCTATGCAGGGCTGAAACTTTGACTGCCCTGAATAATTAAGTATTGGTGATATAGATTTTCAATAGCGAATGTTTTCCTTTGTATTTAGTTCTACCTTGCACAAAAATTTGACATTTACCGAATTTGGCCATTTTTACGAGTAGAGAAAATAACCCGATTTTGACATACCGATTTAGAGTTCTTTTCAAGACGTTTAGTACGCGCAGTTACCACTTGTGCAAGTGTAATGATTTTTGTATTCATAAAAGAGAGAGAAAAAAAAAAAAGAAGTTATGGTCGAAGTTTAGTCCTTATATAATTTTTTTTTTTTTTTTTGGAGAGAGGTGGTGTAGTGTTCATTTGAACTTGTAAAATTATATTTTTAGAAAATAAGTATCAGATTCTATTTCTGGGAAACATGCTCTATATGAAAGGATGGGAAATGAAGATCTCTATAATACAACCTTCGACATATCGATTATATTGATTATTGTTTCTACTTATCAATATTAGTCCTGTTTATTCCGCCTCCGCGCAATGGATGGCGCTGTTTTAAACTCTTCAAAAAGGAGGAAAGGAGGAGAGGGAGTCTGGAGGTGAGCGAGAGTGGCGGTCGAGGAGGCCGAAAGGAGGAGACGACCAGGAAGGGCTCGAAAGTGAAATGAGTTTCGATTAAAAAAAAAAAGGTGAAAGATGTGTGCTGATTAGTTTAAAGCATTTTTTTTTAACTACATTTCCGAGTGAGAAAAGGCTGTCGAACTCCAATCGTGTTTGTTCCACCGGGGTTGAACCATAACCTTCATTTCTTCCATTTCCTCCACGTGGTCCTGCAGTGCAGAATCCCAGATTTCGACCACCTAATCCTCCGATTATTGTCGAAGGGCGTCCATACATACTTGATAGTCTTGGAGTACTTCCACATACATCGATTTTGGCATCGCACGGGGCTATTCATCTTCATTACTACCTGGGGCTTCGCTTCAGCGACGAGAACGCCAGGATAAGTGTTTCCTTTTTTTTTCTTTTGTTTTTATAAACTATAAAAGTGTAAACTTTACAAAGACGAAATATGTTTCACATTGAGTACTATTTTAGCATAGCACATATATATTTTTTATAGCATTTAAACATTCCTCTTATTCATTATTATATATTTTTCATAGTATTTAAACATTTCTCTTATTCATAATTATATTTATATATTAATTAAGAGCAGCATTTCTTTCCTAAATCGGAATAATGAGATTATCATAAATTTCCAGCATTCACGTGAGCTCACCGCAAATGCGCAGTTCTTTGAAATTTTGTAGTTGTTTAATTATAATATTTACCGGTTCAGTTTGCAGATGTACCTAGTACATATACATTTATATATATAGATTTTTGACTTTGTCTTTGTTTCTTATTAGAAATTTATTATTACTGTTTAATTCATGTGTGTTGATAAGGTGCAATACACCATGTTTATTTAGAATAATATTTTTTTTATATAGTCTTAGAATTATCACTTTGATTAAACATATTTTTGATTATTTTATTTTCGTATGGGTATTCTAATTTTGTTTGAGTAATATAATTTATTGATTAATTTTTGTTTATTGTCTTGGTTCTTGACTTACAAGACCTTTTTCAATTATTTTTTTTTAAGTCAAGTGGCGCCCAAATTTTTTTGTTTTAATATATTAATGAACTCGTTATCATCAAACCCTCAGCGCTTGACCCCCCCTCCAGGTTCTACCGACTACAACACTAACGGCGCGGTGTATCTCTATTCGGCTGAGGAAGAAATTGAGGTCGCAATATATATATATATATATATATATATATATATATATATATATATATATATATATATATAATTCAAACACAATAAATTGAAAAACCGATATTAAAAATTTAAGTGCCATATATAACAATATTCTTTAAATCACAAAACCTAAAACGAGATGAATCCACAAAAATTTTGTCGCCTGCTCAAATGTCAAAAGTTAAAAATAAATAGTAGTTTCAATTTCCTGCCACATATTTCCGGCAACACCATCTTATTTTCTCGGTAAAAGACAACAGTTTAAAAGTAAAAATAAAAAGTTTTTCCAAAAAATGAACAAGAAAATGAAAAAAAGTAACTGAAAGAAGATGCCAAAATGATATAATTTCAACATTAATATAAAGAATATATATTTAAATTTCAACTCATAAATGGTCGACGCAAACAGAATTATATTTTATTTTTATTATATATCTGGTTTCTACAAATTATGTATTTTAGGTAAGTTTATTTTAAATCATAAAGAAATAGCATTATTTTTTTTTAAATAAAACAGATTAACTTAATCTTTAACAATTAAAAAAGACCACATATGGTCGAAACGTTTTGTTTTATAAAAATTAATTATAATGACAGAATAAATAAAAATAAATTAATCAAAACCCGAGCCCGTCTCCCAAGAAACCCTAAGAAAAAAAATTATATCCAAGCTCAAAAATCTACATAAAAAACTCTATATATATATATATATATATATATATATATATATATATATATATATATATATATATATATATATATGTACTTTACGGGGAAATTCTTGAACCTGGAGTAGTTATTGTATGTTTGAATTCATGGGATTTAGGTTAAGTTTTATTAATTTTTTTTTAAAGTAAGGTTTTTCTTCTCTACCTGGCTGTGATTGTTTTAGAAACGCTGCGACTCCTTCTATACAAGCATCAGTATAGATATTTATTGGTAACTCTTTATCAAATATTTCCAGAACCGGTTGAGAGCATAGAATTTATTTTATCTTCTCAAAGGCTTATTGGAATTGATCAGTCCAGAAAAAAATTTGATTTCTTCTTAGCAAATTCTGCAATGGATCCATTATTATAGCACTATTAGGTATATATTTGTGGTAGAAGTTTATTTTTCCGAGAAACTGTCTTACATTTTTCTGTCTTTGTGGAACTGAAACATTTCTCATTGACATCATATTATCCTTCAGAGGCTTTATAGAGTTATTTTGGATAAAATACCCAAGGTACTTTATATCATGCGAGGCAAATGTGCATTTTTTAAATTTTAATCTGAATCCCTCTGTTTTAATTGCTTCTAGAAGTTCTGTTAGATGTTTTATATGTTGATCAAATGTGTTAGAAAATATCAATATCAATGCTTTATATCCTTTAACAGTACCAATTCATATTTATTTTTTGCAAAAACAGATTCATATTTATCTTCAGTTTTTTTTTTCAAGTGATATATCTTTTATATCCTCTTCTTTTACATGTTCATTATAGTTTATTTTATATTCTTTTGTATTTTCTTCTTTTTCCTGATTTATTTTTAGGTCCTCATTTTGAATGAGCTTGAATGTGTTTATAAAATCTAATCCTATCAAAAACTCGTATTTAAGAAGTTGTTCATCAATGATATACACATCAACTTTTTTTTAAATCAAACATCATTATTTTTAAATTTGTCAAACCATTTGTTTTTTTAACACCATTAATTGTTACTTAGTTGGCTTCGTTTAAATTGTTTAATTTTCCTTTTCGTTTCAACAGCTTCGAGTTTATTAATGAAACATTTGATCCTGAATAGTATACACCATTCACTTCTAATTGATCATTTAAAAGTAATTTTACATAAATTAATGGTAACATTATTCACTTTTTTGTCAGTTTCATTTAATTCTGTTTTGATTACAGTGTTGTTTACATTTTTTACGAAATGGTTCTGAAGTTTCTCGTTTTCTTTAGGTCTAAGCCAATATGAAGTTTCAGGATGGTAACAAGAACCTTTGTTTAGTTTTTCACAAATCTTACATGGTATATGTTCTTCATTTTTATTGGTAGATCATTACACCAGATATGCATTTATATTAACATCGAAGACTCAAAGTTCAAACGATTTTATAAAACTAGTTGAGATGGTATTAGAAACAGAACACATAGGTATGCTTCTTACAGACCAATACCCTGGGATTAATTTAAAAGAATTTAAGAAGTTTTTTCATGACAAGCACATACCAATGATCTTTACAGCAGTGAATGCACCATTTTCGAATGGTTTGAATGAAAGGTTGAACCAAACACTGGTGAACCAAATTAGATACAACATTAATGAGACACAAAAAAGAAAGCATGGACGAGGATAGCTCAATAATGAGTAAATCAATACAATGAAACAATGCACAATGTAACAGGCTTTGCTCCAAAATAGGTATCTACTTTACGGTACAGATGTCAAAATTTTACTCAAAGAACTTAAGTAAGAAAAATCACATACAGCATGGATGAGAGATAGAAAATAGCACTTAAAATACAATAATATCACATAATGAAGTGCAATGCATTGAAGTGAAAATTTTTTATTTTCTTTATCAAGGCTGAATAAAATAAAACACATATTGGTTTGGAGTAAAAAACAAACTAAGATATTAAACTTATATGGCTTGTGAGGATTGAAATATTAAATTGGCATACCACTGAGAGTGACAGAAATTCCTTCGTTATAACACTACACACTTAAAAAAACATTTTAAATAAAAAGAAATGTACAATTAAAATTTTCAACATTATAAAGAATTATACAAATTAAAAGAGGAGTTACATACAGCGTGTTACTTAAAAATCACCATTTTACAGTTTAATTTTGAGAGTGTTTTTTTGAAGCCCCATTCAAACTTCGGCAGAAATCCTCAATTCAAGTTGATTCACGTTATTATATATATATATATATATATATATATATATATATATATATATATATATATTTTGTTAAATCGTGAAAGTTGGGCTGCCTAACGTCACAAATAATTCGTCTCGACTTCTGGCCCCCTCTTAGAGCTGACTATTGGCTTCAACGAGCAATCATATTTCTCACTGACTCTGTTCTGTTCTTCGTAGAATAATCATCTGTTTTTTCTCGCGTTGTATTTGTCGAACGACCACGTGCTCGCGATCTTCTGTTGAAAACGTGCTTAAATCTTTCTGTGCGTGAATTCATCTATTTTCATCTCACGAATTGAGCAAATTAAATTGAAGTGCCTAGAGCCAACAGTGACCGCCAAGACGCTAGGGCCGAGGAGGGCATTCTTTCTTGTCTCCTATCCCCGAACCCCCCGTCCTTGCTGAATTGCTGACCATCTTCTACCTCTGAGGTAAGTACCTTTATATAATTTGCTCAATTGCCATCTCAATAATCATCTGAGATCGGTTCCATCAAAATTTCCGCTGGAACCCTTCATTGGTGCCGAAACCAGGGACCTTTAGATCTTCAAATCTTCAAATCCATCATCAGCATTCATTAACTAATTTGTTATTTATATTCAATAAATAAATATTTTTTTTTCTTTTTTTTCATCTGTTTATTATTTTTCAATACTTACTTTCAATCCGATTTTACCATTTTTACCATCTGTTTATAATAAATTTCATCATCTGTTCAACAATTTTCCTGCGTAGCTACTGGGGTCGTTCGAAAATGCCACCATCAATTGATAAAAAGAAAACATCAATTTCCGAATGCATCGTCAATCGTGAGAATGCTTTCGCCGCGACCTCTACTTTGTTTAAATTAATTAAAGGTCTGACCACTGAAGTAGATGTGGCTAGTATGTACTTAGCCGAATTGGTGGAGAAGGACTTCAAGGAGGCTGATGCGTTGATCGTTAGGCTCAACTCTCAGTTGGAGGAGCCAGAGCGGGACGGATCACCTTCAAAATTCGCAGCATTTTTTGAAATTTGCCTACAAATCCGCGCCGTCCACAGTCATCTGACCGCGTCTTCTTCGGTCGCGAAGTCTTCGTCTTCCTCTACTGATCTTCCTATTCCTCGGGTCGAGCTACCACGTTTTCATGGCAAGGTTGAGGAATGGCCCGGCTTCATCGCGCTGTTCGATGCCCTTGTACATCAGAGCAATTCTCTGGCGCCGGTCCAAAAATTTCATCTGTTGTCGTCTGCTCTTTCAGGTGAGGCGGCTTCTGTGATCTCCGGCTTCGAGTTGAATTCGGTCAATTACCCTCTCGCTTACAAAGCCCTCTACGATCGGTATCAGAACCCTCGTCGGCTGGCTGATTTTTATGTCAACCAGATATTGGATTCGCGGCCTGCGTCTGTTTCTTCTATATCCCAATTAAATCAGTTCACCACCACGCATCAGAATACCGTCAATGCCCTCAAGGCATTGCCCATACCCGATCTGGCAGATTATCTTCTGTTTTCCTTAACTTTGCGCAACCTCGATGTGCCATCTCGTCAGTTGTTCGAAGGGCAGTTATCCGCAAATGACTTTCCGAATCTAGCCCAATTGCTCGAGTTCACTACTCGACAATTACGGGTATTAGAAAGCACTCCTAGCATCTCGTCCCGTGTGCCTTCGCCGAAGAGACTGTCCAGGACTCAATCACCAGCGGGCTCATCTTCTGTTCACTTATCGTCTGATCACTCATCGTCTGTGCTTTCCTCTGCTAGTCCGGCCTCTCGCCGTCCCGCCTACACTGGTGCGCGCGTCCCCCCATCTTCTAGTCCGTCGTCAGGGTGTGTGTTTTGTTCGGCGAATCACTCCATTCGCCAGTGTCGTGGATTCAAATCCATGACCATTCATCAGCGAAGAGCGTTCGTGACTGAGAGGCGATTATGCAGAAACTGCATGTCGGCATTCCACGCCACTGCTGAGTGCGGTTCCGGTCAGTGCTGCCACACGTGCGGAGAACATCACCACACTATTCTCCATCTAGCACCTGCTGCTTCTATGGTCCCTCCCGTTGCCCAAATGGAGGAGAAATCAGCGGATCAGCATATTTCTCAATCTTCTGTTTCATCAGAACAGCCAGTCCGTGCTTCCACCTCCCGGGGTGGTTCAGTAAGAGGCCGAACTACTCGAAGCTCCTGACTGCGAGTATGGTCAGCGTGTGATTGGCTAACTCCAACTAGCAACCATCTGCCCCCATCTTCTCGCTCGTTCTCGTCTCGCCATCTGTTTCCACCTTCGAACTTTAAGCAACGCAGATCATTTTCGCATCCAAGGGTACGCATACGTCCGTCTCTGTCACCAAGGGGATCCTCGGCATCTTGTCATCAAAGCCTACGTTATTGACAGTCATATAGATCCCCTTCCAGTCCAAGCTTTCAATGGCCGATGGCCTGAGTTTCAGAAATTGAACCTTGCTGATCCATTCTTCTATCTTCCTCGTGTCATCGGGATGTTGATTGGCTCGTATGTGCTCCCTTGTCTTATTCTTCCTGGCACGTTATGTCCATCGTCTGAGCTTCCAGGGGCATTGTCTACCACCTTGGGTTGGGTGCTTTATGGGTCCTATGCTCGCCATCGCAAGAAGACTAAACATGTTTCCTTCTCAGCAGACACTGTCAATGGACGTGCTCGACGTCCTCCCAGTGTTCATCGGGGTTTAAGGGGGCACACTTCTCCCTCATCTTCTACTGCGATGCGTTCTCCATCGCCTTCGCAACCCGACTCGCCTCTCTCAGTGATCACCTGCCAATCTTCCTCTGTCAAAACTAACTCTACTGGTGCATCTCACCAAAATTCACTATCTGACGAGATAAGACCTCATACTGTTGAAGACCTTCAACTCATGAATTCGAGCCCCTCGCAGAGGTCAGACCAGGAACTTATCAACATCGTTCGGCGGTTTTGGGAAGTCGATAAGGTGCCTGACGTGCTTCCGTTGACCCCTGCCGAGAAGAAGTGTGAGATGCTGTATTGCGCTGAGGTCACCCGTGACTCCAATGGAAGATACACTGTTGGTTTACCCTTGTCTTCTCATCGATTGGGTACCTCTGTCAATGTGGAACTAGGCAGTTTATTCGGTTAGAGCATCGTCTCGACAATAACCCTGCTCTTCGCGTCGCTTATCATGAATTCATGCGAGATTATCTCGAGAGTGGTCATATGGAATTGGTTCCAGAATCTTCTGATTGTCCGTGATATTAGCCATATTATATCCCTCATCATCCCGTACATCGGCCAGATGATCCTCCTACTAAAATTCGAGTGGTTTTCAACGCCTCTTGTGCATCTTCTAATGGCAAATCTCTCAACGATCTTCTGTTCACCGGCCCGAAACTACAAGCGGACATTTCAACTCTTCTTCGCTTTCGTCTATATCGGTTTGTCTTCACTGCCGATATTAGGCAGATGTATCGACAGATCTTGATACTCCCTGAGCAAAGGGATTATCAACGTATAGTCTAGCGTTTCAGTAAACAGGAACCTCTACAATATTATCGTCTGAACACCGTCACTTATGGAGTTTCTTCTGCTCCTTACCTAGCTCTTAGGACCCTCCGGCAGCTGGCTTCGGATGACGGACCCAAGTTTCCTGCTGCTAAGCAGGTCTTGCTGGATGCAATTTATGTCGATGACATCTTGACAGGCTGTTCATCTGAAGCTGAAGCTCTTGAAATGCGACAGCAAGTTCAGGATCTGCTCATGGCGGGCGAGTTTGTGTTGCGCAAATGGGCTACTAATCATCTTCCTCTGCTGGACGTCAGCACCAAGGCATATTTGGTTGTCTTCATCTGTTTTACTATGAAAGCGGTCCACCTAGAACTGGCGTCTGAGCTTTCCACCACAGCTTTCATTGCTGCTTATCGTCGATTCGTTGCACGCCGAGGTCATCCTTCCGTTATCTTTTCGGACAACGGGACCAATTTCGTTCGGGCACATAACTATCTCCGTGATCTTGGCCGCCTATTGTCTTCTCCACAACATCAGCAGAGCCTTTGCGATGCGGCATCCTCTTCCGGCACCGACTGGCGATTTATACCACCATCTAGTCCCCACTTCGGCGGCCTTTGGAAAGCCGCAGTATAATCAGCAAAGTATCATCTCACTCGCATTATTGGCGAGCAAAGGCTCACTTATGAGGAGTTTCTCACCGTCTGCACTCAAATTGAGGCAATTCTCATCTCTCGTCCTCTGTATCTTCCATTGTCTGATCCTTCTGACTTTGAGGCCCTCACTCCAGGGCATTTCTTGGTTTTCCGCTCCCTCACCGCTCTTCCGGATCATGATCTCAGTTTCGTGTTCTGAACCGCCTGTCACGGTGGCAACTAGTCCAACGACTTCAGCAAGACTTTTGGTAGCGTTGGCCTCAAGAATACTTGCATACCTTGCAACAACGTCACAGGTGGTTGCAGCCATCTACCCCTATCCTTCCAGGCACTGTTGTCATCGTTCAAGATGATAGTCTTCCTCCTCTGAAGTGGAGTATCGGCCGTATATCATCAGTTTTCCCCGGAGCTGACTCCACGACTCGTGTGGCTGATGTTGCTAGTCCTTCTGGGACAATTCGACGACCAGTTGTCAAACTGTGTCCTCTTCCAAGTCAATAGGTAGCTTTTTTCGCCTGTTCACTCCTTTCGATTGATTTCACTGAAGGGATCCTTCAGGGGGGGGCATGTTAAGTCGTGAAAGTTGGGCTGCCTAACGTCACAAGTAATTCGTCTCGACTTCTGGCCCCCTCTTAGAGCTGACTATTGGCTTCAACGAGCAATCATATTTCTCACTGACTCTGTTCTGTTCTTCGTAGAATAATCATCTGTTTTTTCTCGCGTTGTATTTGTCGAACGACCACGTGCTCGCGATCTTCTGTTGAAAACTTGCTTAAATCCTTCTGTGCGCGAATTCATCTATTTTCATCTCACAAATTGAGCAAATTAAATTGAAGTGCCTAGAGCCAACAGTGACCGCCAAGACGCTAGGGCCGAGGAGGGCATTCTTCCTTTTCTCCTTTCCCCGAACCCCCCGTCCTTGCTGAATGAGTGGTTGCTGACCATCTTCTACCTCTGGGGTAAGTACCTTTATATAATTTGCTCAATTGCCATCTCAATATATATATATATATATATATATATTGGGTCAAACTCTGGTATTCGGTTGATTTCTCCTTAACTAGGCAAGCTAATAATAAAATTCTTCTACAAAGTTCTATTCAAATATAATGTTCCATATCCTAAAAATAGTTCAATGTATACAGGATGTTTCCTACTATAGGTTATTTCTTATAACTCTTGTTCTACTTATGGAATGGATATAAATAAATATTTGTTCTGAATTCTCGCAAAATTTTAAAAAGACTTTGTTAAGTGTACATAGTAACTTGTTCTTATAGTTTAGGAGAAAAAAAATATTTTCCAGTTTTTTTTCAGATAAGTATACTTACCAATTCAAAAATCAATATATTTTAAATTGAAGGAGAGATATGATCAAAATTGCATGGTGGGTTCTCATAATATTCTAGTGTTTACTGTTTTACTAAAACCAAGTGAAAGTTATTGAGGGTACATACTTCTAATAATAAGTAGATTATAATTTTCATATAAGTTGGAAAGAGGCATTTTTTAAATAGAGTGGTATCTTTTTTATGTTTGCAATGGAACGACAGGGAAATTTTGGATACGGTAACAAAGTTATTGAGTTTTCTTGCTGTTACACTTTTGAGTCTTATAACTGTTGATATGATCTAAATCTTAGACGCCATAATTAAATGAATGTCATTTTGATTTTAGTCTCCATCGATAAATAATTCTGGTTCTATTATCCATTATTTTGTTTTTTCTTATATGACCTTTTTTTCCTGCTCAAGTCTCTGAGAAACTTTTTCTTGTAGGCTATGCAGGATATAAATAATTATTTATTTCTAGTAAAACAAAGACTGTGAAATTTTAAATTATTTTTAACCTAACCTATCAGACATGAAGAGAATCCAATAAATAATATACTCACATAAATTGTAAACCTGACATTTGAAAATAAATGAATTTTAATTGAATTGAATAAGAGCACGCACACATCATATTGAATATGTATCGACTTCTCTGGGACGGTTTGTTGCATATATTGTGACCACAAAGGCAAATAATTCCATAGACAAAACATACAATGCGCATTGACAAGGCCATTTTCTAAATATGGCGACTGCAAAGTTTTGAACCGGTGTCCTATAGTTTGAGGTGATCAGCATTTAGCGTTTTTGTATAAAGGCCATGAGGTTGACAGTACTTTTTTGTTGATGAGTGAAGCTTCAAAGTTAGTTGTACGTTGAAAGAATTATGGAGACATGTGTTTTACAAAAGAAATGAAGACAAACATTACATTTCGCGCCGATGTATAAGAGTACGCTTTTCTGTTAGGATAAGAGTTCGCAATGCGTACTCTTATACAATGGTAGTGATACTCTAGGCTCACCGGTATTGCTTTTTTCAAAATTTATATAATAAGTCTGTATAAGAGAAAGAGCGATAGGAAGCTAATTTGCACAGAGGATAATTTAAACGAGATCAAAAGAAGAATTTCTGAAAGAGATAATAGAAGAAATATTGCTGGGGAAATGGGGATTAGGCAGCAGACTTCGATCTCACGACGTTACAACAACAGATGATGTAGAGAACGTAGGTGATACCTTAGAATACGGAACAATCAACGATCTTTCACACTACAACCACTACATAGCAAAAGATGAGGACATTGTTGGAGTGCCCAATGTCGTCATCCGATCATATGTTACACCACCGCCAGTAGAAGTAGCAGACATACCTATCAGAGAACATTAGATATAAGAACCACTGAATCAAACGTGTTAAATGAATCTGTCACCACCTCTGAAATTTTACCAATGCCAAAAATTGATGAGTCTCCTAATCGTCCCAAATCCAAATCACCAAAATTTTAGATTTTTCCTGATACTCAATTTAAAGATAAATTAGAGGCAGCAGAAGAACAGAAAAAGATAGAAAAGGTTAAGAGAAAGTTGTTGTTGACGAAAAACCAAAAAGGATACCAAAGAAGAACAAAACTGACTACAAAGATGATGAAGTGGGGCAATTCACTTGAGTCAATTGTGAATAACTATTTTCTAAGTTCCTGTTATTAAGAAAGTTGTTTTATTTTAGATGTTTTTGCTTAGAAATATATTCTCAGTTGTTACCTATATCTTTATTAAACATTTGAATTTCATAATTATTGTTTCTATATATTCAAAAAATGAACAGAGTAATGAAAATATTTTGTAAGTACTCTCAGACGTTAACACGCGTACTCTTATACATACAACATGTGTATAAGAGTACGCAGTTGAAGAGATGCAGAAAAGTTGATATATATAACGTTTATGGATAAAATTAACGAAAACTTTGATAGAATTAAGTGCGGAAAAGATATCCTTAAACAATGCCACAAATTTAACAGCTGCAGCTAAAAACATTATCGAGGTAATCGGGTTCAAGCACTAACTGCGTACTCTTATACACATTTATCCTACCCACAAGAAGAAATCAAGTTTATTTAGATCAGGCGATCTAGCCGGCCACGGAACTGTTCCTCGTAAGCCAATCCACTGGTCTCCAAAAACTTCAAACAAGAAGTTTCTCACTAATCTCATCAAAAACTTCAAACAAGAAGTTTCTGACTAATCTCATCTAGCTGTATGTGCAGGTGCACCATCCCCAAATGAAATCTCTCAGGAACTATTGCCTTGAGAAAGAACACCGTCTTCTCAAGCAGGAACATCCACAGGTGGACAAACTTTAATTTCACATAATATTAGACTTTTCAATGTTTCACTAAAAGTTGTTATGCCGATTCCCCACATTAGAAAAAGTAAACGGCCATCGACGCCTCGAGGAAAAACCGCCATTTTAACTGAATCACCGTAGAAAAATTAACTATCAGTAAAAGCTCAACTATGGAATGCTAAATTCAGAATAAAAGGCAAGGTTATTGGCAAAAATCGAAATATAGCTGCGCGTCGAATTCCGAGGAGGTTGAAATGCTTGGGTATCCAAATACGAGGACACCGAATTCCGAGGTGACCAAAACTTATCCCCACTCAAACCGACTGCACTGACATACGAGTACCTTTCATAGAGAGCAGAAATATACAAAAGAATCTGCTGTTATGTCTCTGGTTTAGTGCACTTAGGGCCGAGGGCACAAAACTACTATTTTAATGAGAGGACAAAAAAATAATTTTTGTATGCGTTATTGTCAATAAGCATGAAGATTCTTCTTTTTTCCTAAAATTTATTAACTCTCCGTGGGGAGTTAATTTAATTTGGTGGGTCAATTTTGTGAATCCCTAGTTTTTGCATATTTCCACGTTTTAAAATAACCAGAATCCAGATTCAACGTTTTTATTGAGATGTCTGTGTGTGTATGTACGTATGTGCGTATGTACCTACGTTCAGAATTTTTTGTCTCCATTATCTCTCGAACCAATGACGATATTAATATGGGGGTGAGCTCATTCGATGCGTAATTAAGTATTCAAGAACTGAAAAAGTTTCCGGCTGAGTCACGTTAGTTTATTTTTAATAGCAATTCAAAAGCTAAGAAAATTCCGACAGCCAGTAGCTAGCGGAAAGCTAGATAGAGGTCCTTACCGTCAAATATTCGAGTTTGTGGCGATAGCCTAGTGGGGTTCAAATCCACGTGGGCCGGTTTTTTTTCGCTTATTTGCTGATCAGCATAATAGTTATATGTAAAATGTTGGAAATCAAGATCCGAAAAATGTTAAATATACTTTTAGTTCGTCGTGTGGACCTCGAGGGTCACACCCATTTTGCTGGTTTAAAAAGTCATTTAATAGTGCTGGTAACCAATACAACATGTTTTTTATTAGAAAAAAATAAAATTTAACAAATATTGCGCTTAATGCATACTCATTTTGTTAAAAACAATCATATATTCAAAATAATGAACAATAAAAAATCTAATAACACATGGGAAAGCAACGACCATAAAAAATAGACAGAATTTCTAGAATTGTAGCTGATTGTCACACTTTTATGGTAGCTTCAATTATTATTGTAACGTGGATAGGTAGTCATGTACTTACGGTTGTTATTCGTTTATTAACTATTTATTCTACTACCTTGTTTACAATAGTTGTTGCTTGTATATTCCATTATGTAGTTCTAGAATTATAGTAGATTTATTCTCGATCCTTCCAGGAACTATATGTGAGGTACAATTTTTCATACTATTGTCAGTTTGACAAGGACTAGAACATTAATTATGTGCGTCTAGATAATCATAGAATATTCTCGATGAATGTCATATCATGATTCAGATATATAATGCCGTGTCGATCACGGGACAGTCAGTCAGTCTTATGAAGTCAGTCTTAGAAAGTCGGTTGATAACAGTCAGTCTGCGGAATCAGATGTTAATAATAGTTCTGTCGGTGAAGACAGTGACAGTATAGTTTATCAAGGTGACAAGTGGTGACAGTTGTACTACAACAGAAAGTCGTGCACAGAGTGTTTGAAAATAAACCATTGGAAGCAATCTGAGTGTTACGCAAGTGAACTCACCCCACAACGCTTAGCATAGGGTTAAACGTTACAATATCTTCATCATTTTCATTATGTTGAATTTGATTGACAAATTGACAAAAAAATCTGGTATCCACTGAAGTAGTTCTATCAAGTTATTATATTTCAAAACACTTATAGGTCTGGGATATCTAGATAAGACAAAAAGGTTATCTGGCAGATACATCTTATTTTGTATACCTTATCAGACAATCTATTTCAACATGTCTGTTACCATACCAAGTTTTAATATATAATACCGAGCATTTTTAGACAGCTGTTTGTGGTGTCCATATTTAAATTTCGCGGGTTGTTTATTTTTCTTTATATACGAATCATAAAAGTCAACATATGATGTCTTATTATTTTTATATATCTATGTTATTACTGATAATAAAATAAATTAAAATTTCATAGACAGCTGTGCCGGATCGGTTTTGAACGGCATTCTATGTTTAGGAATATTTCTGTCAGGTATAGAGTATTTGTTTTGTTTTGACGTTTTTTTTTTGGTTTCTTGAGAGAAAAAGTTTTGCGAGGGGCGGTAAAAAATAGGAGAGTGATTGTAGACTTTGAGAAGGTAAGGTGTATTTTTTTGTAACTGATGAGTTTTTGTTTTGTTTTTCTTGGAAATTTATAAGAAGGTTTGAGCTACTTTAAAATTAAATGCACTTGTTTCGGTATCATTTATTTGATGAATTAACTTGGAATAATTACTTCATCACATAAAGTAATTTTATAGACGATGCGAGAGTATCGTGAGTCAGGCCAAGAGACCATTGTATGATAGAGATTTGTTGAATATTATTTATTTTGGTATATGTTACTGTTTTCATGATGATGTCAATAATTATTGTTTATTTCAAAAATGAACACCTTTGTAACAGTATCTCATTGTAAATGGTATTGACCGTTGACATCAACATGCAAAAAGAATTTGTCCCAGGGACTTGAATCCCAAATTGAACAGACTGACAGCGAGCGGCGGGTCTGTCCCTCCGTGTTAGAAAGTGTAACCTTCGGTTTTGAATGTTGTTGCCGTGTTTCGAAGTATATCTGAGATATGGTTGTCTTGGGTGGTGACTGATTCTTTCTTAATTCGTTTGTTTTATTCCATCATTTATTATTGTTAATCACATTACAAGTCAATTCATCAAGAGTTGTCAAGAGTTATTATGTAGTAGTGTCAGACCTTTGTGAATTTTCACGACAAAGAGAATGTGCAGTGTTATTAAAAATTTATTGTAAAATATTTGATAGTACATGGGTTTTTTTCGCTCTTTTTCCCATGTTATGAAGATTTTAAGAGCGACCTTCCTGGTCTAAATTATAAATGTTATTTTCTTTCAAATTGCCTGTATTATTTTAAATTATTAAATGTTTTCCTATTTAATTCAAGTGAAAAATGATGTGTTGTTTAAATAAAAGGACTGGTAAGGGATTTTGTTGTTTCAATTACTGTCTACCCCCTTTCTCTACTAGAAGGTTAACTCCGTTGCATCCTACAAACGTGTTTTCTTATATTATTAGAGTGTCTGACACTTCAGGTAAGTCCTAAAATCCACTAGACTAGATGATCACATGCCAAGAGACGAGTCGTAAAGTTAGATAGTGAATTAGAGGTAAACTGTAGCGCGGACCTGGTGTCTTTGGATACACTACATGTTTATTAGGATTTAGGCATTACCTTATTCCTATTTTCATTTGATTTCTCAGTCCGATTACAAGAACTACTTTTATCTTAAAAAAAATCTTTTTGGACATACGTTGGTATTGAATAATTTCAATCGAATTTATTACTGGAAGTTGAACTTTTTTATAATTTTATTACACTGTGTGCATATTCATTTATTATGCACAATTATTGAAACTGTTGATTGTAAAATGAAGTGGTTAAGTATAGTAACAACAAGCTCTTACAAAATATTTTTATTGCCAATTCAATTTTTTCTATAATAATTGGTACTTGGCAGTTTGCGTCATGACGCCCTACCCACAGCCTTTTGTGATGGGAAAAACTTCATATTGGTGGGTGTGGTTTCCTCTCTAGCCTCTAAGAGGTTACGCATATGTCAATTAGCCCTGTTGGAGCGGGGATAAGTGTCGGTCAGCTCCAAGGAGGATAGAAGGCATGGAGGTAGCATTTGTTAAGAGTGCATAGCGCGACAGGGGAGCCACCTTGCGTATAGGCAACCTGCGAAGTATGAACATCATACGCGCAAATACCTGCTGCACTTTCCCTCATGTCAGTGGAAAAAAGAGATGATTTGCTTTAACCTTCCGCTGATATAGTTAAAATCTGCTTTATAAATGATAAGTTCATACGTCAGGCCATGGTAAAAGTGGTGGAAATACTTAAGCTAGAGAATATACGGCAGTGCATTTGACCAATATGGTTTTGCAATATTTTTAAAATTTTACTATTTTTGAAACCCTCAATGACCACGTTTTCGGTCAACCTCCCTTAGATAATCATTTATTTTTGTTAATAAAGACAATTGCGGCAAAATATGTATAGATATAAGATATCATTCTATTGAAATAAATGTTATAGATATATCTGAAACTAGAACGCAGTTTTAAAAATAAGTTAGTTTTGTTTAAAGGACATTATTTTGTATTTTAAAGGACATTAATGTGTCGTCTATGTCGAACAATCATGTGAGTCTTTTTTTGTCGATTTAGCTAGTAATTAATTTTATAAGCATCCTATATAAAATTTATATTATAAGATTGTAGGTAGGTACTCTAAACGATGATACAATAAACGCTGTGATTTTTTTGTGATTTTTCTTCCTTATAACAAGCAAAAAATCAGAACATCAGCCAAACTGATAATTTTCTTGCAAATTCCCTTTGTTAACGTGCGCACCGGTGTTCATACTTGACGGTTGCATACATTCCGTGCGGCTTCATTTTATAAGTCAAGTACTCCCTCCTTATCTTCTATCCTCCTTGGTCAGCTCGGAATTCGGTGTGCAAGGATTTCGACCTTCTCGGAATTCGACCCGCAGCTACGTACTCGCAAAAATACCAATAAAGAAAATAATAAGTACGATTTGGAATGTTTGTTTTGTTACGAGAAATATAACCAAACCAAATCTACGGATAAGTGGTATCAATGCACAACATGTCTGTAATGGGCTCACGAAAGTAGCATTGGCTGCTCTAGGTCAGAATTAATATTTTTTTAATGCAAAGACCGCTTTAATATAAACTGCCTATCTGGTTTTCTCCATAGGTATAGCTTGAATTTGTTTTCTAAGTTTTGAATTTGTTCTAGTTCCTTTCATTAAAAATAATCTGAAATGATTTCTTGCCAAAGTTATGCCAAATGTATACTAGTTAATAAGTGACATAAAAACAAACTTATAAATTTTCAAAAAATCACCTTTTTGTTTAGGTGTATTCTGCATAATGATCTAAAAATATTGAATGTATTAGTTAGTGTTTCCGAGAAAAAAGTGATTACAGACAGGTCAGTTTTGTTTTATTTTATGAACATGCCACCATTTGAGTAGGACGTTATTATGTGAAAAGTCTTCAATAAGTATTATCCAGTGTCTCAATTATTGTATTTTCCATTGCTAAATATATATCTACTTACGTCATATGAGCTCTATAGTATTATATGTTCTTTGGAATGGTTTGTTTGAAATCTACATGTCAATTAACTTGATGGATTTTTCCAATTTAATAGGTGTCCATACATGGAAGGATTTTCTGAAGAATCTGTGTTTGTGTGTGGTGTGGAGGATACCCCATGAAGCTAGTCTTGATGACTAAAATTATCACACAGTTATGGTAAGAGATTCTAGGAAAAAACCCAAAGCATCAGAAAAGCGTTCAAATGGAAAGGCAGACCTGGTCGGCTGGTCCGATCTCTCAAAAAGTATCTCCATATATTCTCACCTATTCAATCAATAATTTGTTAAGCTGGTAAGCAAAGAAGAATAATCGCTTAGCCATATTTCCATTTAATTTTTATTTTGAGTATGTTTTCTTTTAGAAAATCAACTTATTTTTTATATACAAGTAGAGTAAAGTCGGCATATATGGAATACCAATTGTTAATATAGTGATAACGTGGAAACTTAAAGGTTTAGAGCTGCAATGTTACATTATTAAATAGTTCTAAGTATCTCCAAAGAATGACTAGTACTAAATTGGAAATAAAATTGCATTTAGTATTTAAAAAAAATATATATTAAAAAAAACGCATTTTTTCTCGAATATAAAAATGGAGGTTAATATGGAATGGTCATATAGGGTAATATGGAATAGAGCTAATACACACAAAACGTTTCGCTAAAACAACATACCTATCTAAGAGTTACAGAAGTCGCATACAAAAACATCTTTTTCTGCATTTGTGCATGCTTCGTGAGCCCATTCATTACAGATTACGCACATCACCCATATTTCTCTACTTCGGCTCGTGGAAAAGTTTTCTTGGCAAAAAATGCATTGCACGTCATCACTAGTTGGCTTTTTAGTGTAGCAGCTTAATGGCAGATCTTCATCAGATGAACCATCAACTACTGGTTCAGACTCTGACTCAGAGGAACTAGAGGAGACACATTTTTTCGTGACTTTACGTGTTTTAGTTTGTAATCCACTAGGTCCAGGGCTCGATCCGGGTTCATCAACTATTTTTCGAGTTACTTTTTGTCGTGAAAGATTAATTGATTCCTCTAGTTCTTCTTTGTTCGGTGTGGAGGTAATTATTTTAGAACGTCCACATTTTCTTCCCCGAGTTCCTGACTTCTTTATTAAATCTGGTACTGGAATAATGTCACTAGGATAAACAATAGGAGAGTTATTTTGCTTCTTATCTGTAAGTGCAATATCATCTGACAAATGTTCATTGGATTTTTGCATTTCGACTGCAAATTCTTCTTCAGCGAATATATTTCTTTTTAAAGGATAGATCCCAGTGGCACTGAACCCCTTAACAGCCCTTTCCCCGGACTGCACTTTGAGATAGGCGCTTCCTAATAACTGGCAAATATCAAAATGTGTTACTGCACGTTTTTCGGTTCTCATAAAGATTCTTACTTCTTCATTATAAAAGGTCTTTAACGCACCCATAACGGTCTTATCAAGGGGCTGTAATTTATGCGTTGTATGTGGTGGCAAGCATAAAATAGTTACGAAGTTTTCTTTGGCCTTGATAAGTACATCTAGATTCCTAGTGTGAGTGTGATGACCGTCTAACACCAGCAATATTGGGTTTGTTGCTGAAGGTTTGGTTTTTTCTAGAAAGTGATCAAACCACTTTGTAAATAAATCTGTTTGGATCCATCCAGATGGGTGAAAAGCAAACAACGATCCTGCAGGTGCCCCTTTTTTCAGCTGATCACTTGCCTTTTTGCGTGGAAAGATGATCATGGGCGGTACAAAATCACCTCCTGCATTTATGCACATAACTATGGTTACAAGAGAGCCTCTTTCTGCTGACGTGATAGCTCCTACTTGTCGCTTGCCTCTTAGCGATATCACTTCTGGACATCTCGATTGCACAATAGACAACCCCGACTCATCAACGTTATATATTTGGTGAGGGTCATAGTTTTGCGCAGTCATGGTCTTTTCTAGTAGGTCAAAAAATTCAGCAACATTCTCTCTGTTAAAACCAACAGCTCTTGCTAGAGAAGTTCCAGTGGGCTTTCGTAAACTTAATGTAGTCTTATGCCTTTTCATAAAGGAAGAAAACCAATCTTTTCCCGCAGATTCGCGCAAAAGTGAGAATGGATGTGCTATATTATTACGTTTAGCAAGCTGGAATGCCATAGTTCGGACATCCCTTCGTGTAAGTCCAAAAAACTTCCGATCCATTATGAGTAAATACCGAACTAGTTCTTCTTCCAACTCCGATGATAAAACTGGTTAAAAAACCAGTTTTATCATCATTATGGGTAAAAACCCAACTTCGTCTTACTGACAATTGCTGGAGGCCCGTCAGTGTTACAGAGGCGAAAAAGTGTTGCACGTGGAACATTAAATGTTTTTGCTGCGGCCAAATATCCCATGTTTCTATTCCTTACTGATTCGATAGCGTTTGCCATATTATCACTACTCCATTGCTTTCGTTTTTTTGGCAAAGGAGTATGCATAATTTCTGAAAAGACAAATTTTCCATAATCACATACTTGAAGGGTAATATGGGATAGTAGTTGGGCAGGAAATATGGAATATCTCATATTAGCCACCCCACGAAATGTAAACAAAACTAGTACCCTAATGCTTATAATGAAAAATATGAAACCAAATGGTCACTATGTCGACTATTCTATGCCTAAACAAACTTACCTTGAGGTTAAACAAATTTATTTTCACAAAATGTAGTCACAAAAAGATTTTAACTGATGCCGTGCACAATCTTTAAATGCACCGAAATCATAACCACAAATTTCGTGGCGTTGGTGGCTTATACTGGTCATTTTGTTCTATTGCAACAACCTACATTTCTAACGAACTTTCTAGTTCCGCTCCTCTTTAAAAGATAGAGCCAGCTGTTTCAAAATTATGGAAAATTCCATATTACCCGACTATTCCATATATACCGACTTTACTCTACTCAATTTAAATTTGTATCTCAAACTTAGCAGCATTATAGTTAAAATTTATAATGATATCATCCTTCTAGAGTCCTCTTCTGGCGTTTTTATTTAACTTCTACTCGAAATACTCCCCACAACTCTTCAGTGAAGTTTGCTTATTGATCGATTTTATTATGTTGGAAGCGAACTTTCATCCTACTAGATGGCAATGCCATGTAATATATTAATAAGGCCAAATTTCTTCCAAATATTTACATTTATTACAAGTAATTCAACAAACAACGGTCTTACCGAGTGGGTTTTAGTTTAGTTTGATATTTATTTAAACGATACGTCCGACAATGAGACACATTCTTATAATATTTTTATCTATATAGATGATGTCCTAAAGTAAGATAAGCAAATAGATTCTTCTTTTTTAATGAAAACCTTCATTTTTGGTAGCTTTTCTTAATCGTAAATTTTCGATATAGCGCACCCAGGTTTCTTAGACTTTTCTTTGAAAGTTTGTGGTTTATTTCAAAACTCCGTGTATAGACCCAACTAAATTCTTATTTTCGGAACACTTTAACATAACTAAACAAACTTTCTTTCAGTCGATTCCTCACATGTAACTTCAGACCCAAACTGTCCAAGCTACAAATATCGGTTAGAAATGCTTAAGAATAAAATATATTTTTAACTCATAATGTTTAGACCGCCACAAGATGAAATAAGGCAGCAATTGGACGAAAAGTGTACGGAGGAGCATGGGATTCTTGTCAATGAGGTATTATTAAATCGTCAAATCGTGCCACCACTTAATTTTTTCAACATGTCAAGACAAACAACAATGGTCATGTAACATTTTTTCGCAAGATAAAACGTTTAGCCAGAATCTGAAGAAACATGTGGAAAATATGGAATTTTATTCAAGCATAACTTTTTTTGTGATTTTTCTCTGAGATGGCGCTATATGTAGGTGGTAGAGGGCTGTCAGAAGAATAATTTAGGCAAGTATAATCAATGTCCTTAGAGCCGTTTTCGCGCTATAGTCTTGAACAAATCACGTTTTTTTGGCTATAGCTCATCACCCAGTGTATAAAGGATTCTCATTAAATGCCACCGGCCAGTGATGTTGGTACCAACATAATAAAAAAGAAAGCAACAAAATACACCGACCCGTTCCCGTGATAGAAAACTCTGTAACGTCAATATTTGCAAAAATCTGGATACCGAATATTTCACACGATTACAATACTTTCCTTATACAGCTACTATAGTAGCGTAGGAAAGTAAAAATTAACCGGTGTATTTTGTTTTTTTCCAATTTGTAATTATATAAAAGAAGAAAAAAATCAAAAACACTCAAAACTAAATTGGTTCAAAACGTGTGTGTTTTAGCGCCCTGTGACGTCACAATTCCCGCTCATCTTGTATTGGCTGAATTTATGTATTACAAAATTGTGAAAGTGACAGTTGTCAACACGTTGTGAGATCAAATTTTCATTTTATATTTGGTTTCGTCGACACTAAGCGTGATTGTAAATTTTGTATCTGGTAGTTATGATGGAAGCATAAAGCAAGTGACTATTATAAAGTGTTACGTAGTGGTACATGCGTGATTGCTGATCGGGGCTTTAAGCACAAAGATGTTTGTTTAGTTCAAATAAGATGTGAATTGCTCAGGCTACCCAGTATAAGTTTTTACCTAAACTTACAAAAGCACAAGTCAGGATGAACAGAAAAATTGCATCTCTTCGAATACGTATTGAGAGAGTTATACGAAGAATTAGAGAATTTAATATTTGTCAACCGCATGCGACTGTCAATCATGATATTCTTTATTTTATGGACCATAATCTTATTATATTTTGTGCAATTATTAATTTACATGGACCTTTATTAAAATAGTACCAATGTAAAGCAACTATTTTACAACAGCTACATTTGTATTGTTTCATAAATATATATGTATATACCTACATATTCAATGATTTCTTTTCCTCAATTTCTTTTAAAACTTCAAATTCTAGATTTTCTCGTTGTTTGGTAGTTACCATAAATAAATCTACTTTTGGTAAGTTCTCTGATGATCCATTCACAAAATTTTCTTCCATTTTACCTTAATTCCGGTGTTTTGCACAAAGGAAAACGAAATACAAAACTGAAACTGACCAAACAACACAAACATCAAATATCTGCCATTATATTTATATCCTACTCTCTCTCAGCTGGACCTGGATGTCACGGACAACGCACCCGAACAAATTACTTGTTCAAGATTGGAGCCGGGAAGTGTGACGTTTTAATCGGGAATTTGATCTTGTTTTTAAATACGTGGACAAATTGAATTTAACAATTCGATAATTAAAATATGTCTCAATATAATTTTAATGGTGAATTGCTTGTTTGCGATATAAACTGTATTGTTTAAAACCAATAAAACATAAAAATCCAATGCATGCAACGACACTCTTTGTAAAAGGGCAGATCACTCACAAAAAATCGAATGGAATCGAGAAAAGAAATGGATCGTGAAGACCAAGGATATAAGAATCTTAACAAAGAAATAAATAGGAACAACCGAAAAGATCTAAGAAACTATAATAATGAGCTAATTAAGAACACAATAGAAGACAACGAAAGCATGAAAGTCCTAAGATCCAAACTATCAAATAGAAGGTCAAGAATGACTAAAGTAAAAAACAAGGAGGGTATTATGGTTAGCGATCGTATTGATATGGTGACAGCAGTTCAAGACTTCTACAAAAATCTGTACAGTTCTAAAGTCCAGGGCCGTCAGTATGAGAGGAAAATAATACAAAATGAATCCTTAAATTATAATAAAAAACGAATATTTTTATTCTAAAACACAATAATTGTCCTCAAAGACAGATCAAACAACTCACACTAACGTACTTTCATAAAGATTGCATAGAGTCAGCTCTCAAACAGTAAAGGCCAGAGGGAACACAATTTGTATGTATTTTGTCTTCTCTTTGGTAAAGACGAAAAATAATTAGGTACCTATGACAAATGAAAAGTGGCATCATCGACAGCATGTTCCTTAATACAAGCCAATAGCCTAGCCCAAGATTTTTAGATTAGTTAGGTTGCATGATAACTTTCTGACCAATCAGCGCCAGCTATTCAAACGCGGGACATACGTCACCCGGGGTGCCTATTTGAATAAATAGCCTGTGAACTAGAAAGAAGCACTATGGTTTGACGGTATTTCCATTAGTTTAAATGAGTATATCGAGGCATTTATCTTCCCAAATTGTCTTTAATTATCTCCTCTTTATGAAATACATAGATTGAATTGGTTTATATGTATATACCTACTTTCATGAAAAATGATTTATTTATATTTAAAATATCATGTAACAGTAAAGGTTAGTTAGACATTGTGATAGATCAAAAAACTAATTACATAAAGTATATATTCATTTATTTTATTTTGTTATACAGGTTGTGGCCAGATCTATTAAACCAGAAAAACAGCATGTTATCTAAATCTCCAAGTACCAACCGGCTTCAGAGTTTTTCTCTAGATAGGAAAATAATATTTTTGATTTCGAAACTTATTTTTCAATTTCTTATTCGTAATCATACCCCCCAGCTAAACTTCATGTTCAAAAAATTTATAATTTATTTAGAAAAAGATTATAATATGTAAAAACCAAGAAATCATACAAGTACAGTTTTCCTTTTTAGATATTACCCCAAATATTGTAAGAAATGCTATAGAGAGTTTAAAAAATTCTGATAGCAGAGATATTTACAACATGAACGTAAAATTAATTAAATCTATTAAAAATCTACTTATATCTCCCCTGACTCGGCTGTTCAATAAATGTCTGGAGCAGGGCGTTTTTCCGGACTCCTTCAAAATATCCAAGGTAATTCCCATACACAAAAAAGGCTCTCTTGATGATTGTGAAAACTACAGACCCATAAGCATTATACCAGTCATATCCAAAATTTTTGAAATAATTCTATCAAAACAGATTTATCGGCACATGGAATCACATGGACTTTTCGACCCCTCTCAATATGGTTTCCGAGCAAAAAGAAATACTGAACTAGCTGTTCTTAATCTGGTGGAGACCATTGTTTCGGAGTTTGAGTGTGGGGGTTTTGCTGGGGTCACATTTTGCGACCTCAGCAAGGCCTTTGACTCGCTCTCTCATGATATTCTATTAACAAAACTTGGTTATTATGGTTTTTGCCCACTGAGCACATCTCTGATTCGATCTTATTTGAACAACAGAAGACAAAGCGTTTTTTACAACAGCTCGTTCTCAGAATCTCAAGTTGTTGGCGTCGGCGTGCCGCAGGGCTCGGTCTTGGGTCCTGTCCTTTTTATCATTTATATAAATGATCTTCCGGCCAATATACCTCGTGTGAATGTTGTGTTGTATGCTGATGATACAACCTTGGCCAGTAGAAATACCGATGCAGCTAACCTTAAACTTGCCATGAATGAGGCACAATCAACAGCTTCACTTTGGTTTGACGTTAATCAATTAAGCCTGAATATAGATAAGACCAAAAATATCATATTTACTCAAAGAAACCTAAATGATGCGCCACCAGCTGTAAACTTCTTAGGAATATCCATAGATTATAAGTTATTGTGGAATGAACATATTCAATATGTTGAGGGCAAATTGTCAAGAAATCTTTACCTCCTGAGAACATTACGACCGATTGCTAACCAGGAAACGTGTATGATCGCCTACTTCAGCCTCTTCCATTCTCATCTGTCATATGGAATTCTTATTTGGGGTCATTCACCCCATTCAGGCCGACTGTTTGGCCTCCAAAGAAAAGCAATTAGGATAATTAACTGTCTTCATTTTCGTGCAGATGTCAAGATACATTTTAGAAAACTAAAGATTATGACACTACCTTCCCTATACATTTTCAAGTGCTTGATATGGATTTATGAGAGGCATAACCTTTTCATTTGTCACAGCAATACACACCATCATAACACACGTAATGCCCATGATATAGTGCCAGATTTTGTTCGCCTAACAAGGAGCCGATACTCTAAGAACTACTATGCTCCAAGATTTTATAACAAAACTTCCCCAGCACCTTAGAGTCTTATCTCTTAATCTATTTAAAGACAAAACTAGGAAACTCCTTATAAAAGCAGCTTTCTTTTCAATTGATGAATCATTAGATGCAGATTGGAATATTTATGATGGTATGTTGATATGAAATTAGTTTATCGTTAATATAGCTGTATTTTAATATTCACATGTACTTACTTGTCTATTTTGTGTGTTTACTATTGTAATCCTGTATCTTGTATTTTAGATGTAATTATTAATGCTGTTTATTTTAATTCTACATATACTTCTTTTTGACGTGTGTAAAATCAGTATTGATTGGTAACACAAATAAATATCTATCTATCTATCTATCACACAAGCTCACAAAGGTATAGTACAAAATAAATGTCTTTTTGGGAAGCTTTCAGCTTCTAAGTAAGCTTCTAAGCAAATAATCATAACGAAGCGAATCACAACAAATGTAAACAGTTTTTAAAAGAAAATAGTCAAATAAAACTCCTCAAACTGGAAAATTAAACCAGGAAAGATCCAAAGAATTCCTAGCCACCGTGTAAACAAAGAAGAAAGGCCGCACGTGGTAGCCCCGATGACGCGTCATCCCCTCTCACAAAAAGTTACCACCTAATCTATCCATCTAGAAACCTTGAGCCTAGCCATTCAAAATATGCCATCAGTCAATGTAATTTTCCTATATTGAGCCCGTATATCTGTCAATTTTTCACGGCTATTTTAACCCTGGCCAGGCTAATGGTTTGTATTTAGGAACAGCCAGCGAAATTGAGATTGTTCTACAATATTTAATTTCTGCGGATTTCTGTTTTCTACGACAAAAATTCTGCTTAGCGTAGTTAATTAGGTATAACAACTCAATAATGAAGAAATATGTGAACGAAGTATGTTACAGATTGTAGGTGAGTTTTTCAATGTTTTGGTAATTTTTAATAAATATATAGGTACTTTACAGGTGGGCGCAAGAATATCATTTTCGAAATTGTACAGCATACAACAGGAAGAGGATTGTACTCTACTGAAAAAAGATATCCTTTGAAGTACATTACCGTTACGTGAAATTTAAGAATATTGAAAATGTCATGTGAGTACATACGGATTTAATACTAGAATTTCAGAATAATTTGTGGAATTTACACTTTCGTAGGTTCAATCAGTCCCAGATTGATATATTCTGCTAAAGAATAGATATAGATATGTATCTATCATTCATATTCTGCATTCTATATTACGAAATGGGGCCGTATAAGCCACCATAATTAAAATCTGAGAAAGGTAGCAATCAAAAGACAGATATTCAGCAGAATTTATGTACAGATGGAACAAGTAAGTGTTTAAATTTTACATAAACTTAATTAATTTAATATATGCATCAAAATGTATCAATTGCTGACTTCAATTAGCTCTTTCATAAAACAAAACTCTCTCATCTCAACTCAGAACTGTTATTCCATATCTCCAATTAGTAGAAATAGAGTGTTTAGTTCTATATTTATTGTACTAAAATCGACAATTAATTATTATTTTTAGCTTATGTGCCGAGATCTCACAAGTGGCTACCGTTAGAAGAAATCAAGTAGATATTCATCATAATAGTATAGTAAATCTACAGCCTTCTATTTCACATATATATAAAATATATCTTTGCGAGTTTCTTGGACTTTAGGCTCTGCTATTTTATGATTCGTGCTGAAAAAATGATCATAAATAATAGAAATCCATTCCAGTGGTACAAATTTTTCGGGGTTATATCAAGACATCAAAACTTTTCGACTTTTTAACATACCTAAGTCATTTTTTAATTGAATGAACTATAGAGATGACAAAGGGAAAAATTAATTATATCCTACAATTATTGGAAAAGAAATAAAATTAACTACTCACCTAAAATATTGAAATTCGAAAAATTTAAATAAAAAAAATTCTTGAAAAAGCATTGTTCTTTATTGCATCATAGTTTTGGTAGGTAGCTTTTTCTTCGTTTTCATTGTTTTCATATTGTTCTTTTTAAAATAAAATTATTGAGATGTCTTTCTTCGTATCTTTTACAATGGATGGAGGATATGAGTTATCGGAAGGCCTTTAAATTAGGCTAGGAGAAATTTTTTAACAAAAGTAATTTATGACATTTTGTTTTATATATTTTATAGAATATTGTTGTAGATAATATATAGTCTATTTTTATCGGTTTTATAGTTAAATGTGTTTTGTTTCTTCTTTATATAGATCGTTTCCAGAATTACGCGTTTATATGTATTTTGTTGAGTAGTTAATATTTTGGATTCATCATAATTTAAAGTATGTTTTTTTCCTCCTCATTATTTGTTAATGCGGTTTTATTTTTTTGCCATATTTATGACCTTTGATACGATTTACGAGGTATTGGCTAGTTTGCCCAATATATGCGGCTACTGCACTTATTGCACAGTAGACATACCATATACGCTGTAGGTAATCTTATGATTTTTGTCTTTGGATCCTAATTTAGTAAGTATATGATTTTTTCATGTTATAAGCTTTATGACTAACCGGTATACCTACTATGCTTTTCCAAATCTTTCTGTATGCTCTTTAATAAGTTTTCTAATTATGGAAGTGTAAGGTACTTTTTTTTGTTTGTTATTTTTATTGCGTCTCGAGAGTTTGTGTGTATGTATGTTGTTATATTTTGGCGTTTAAAAACAAGTTAAATCGGATAGTTATCTTGTGTTAGAATTAATTTTGCTTCAATTAGCTATTTTCTTTGTGATATTCTGGATCTGTAAAATTAATTGATCTGTCTGCAAGATTATTGATTATTGATTTTGTTTTGGGATAATTGGTGTTCCGAATTAAAATGCAAATATCTCCCTGGCCAATTATCTTTAGTGTACCATTTTGTCAGTCTATTGTTTTGGTTGTGAATCAATATTAAATCTAGAAGAATAACTCTATTGTTTTAAGCAATCGTCAACGTATCTAAAGAAAATTGGTATTGGGAAACCTCTTTTCGGTAAAATGTCATTCTCTAGGTCTTCCAGGACTAGTTGTGCGATGCAGCTTTAGATGGATGAACCCATAGCGCAACCATAGATTTGTTCATTGTACTTAATATAAGTGTCAGTTTTAAAGCTTCTTTAAATTCAATTTTTGAGATGTCTTTTTCTTGTTTTATATCATTCCATTTTTTCCAGTAATTTTTAGGGCTAAATCTGTAGGAATAGTTCTATAAAGAGGTACTACATCAGCAGTGTATTCCCAAATCCAAACCAATCAAATGAAAATTGATATACGGATTTAATATAGGAATATGACATTGATTGATGATATATATCATATAACTCTTTGATATTAAATTTAAATTTACCACTTTGAAATAGAAGAGTCTCGAAATCGATTTAAATTCAAAGAATTAGGATAGGTATAAGTATATTTCATTGGTTTTCATTAAATAGGTTTTGAAATATTAACTTGCATGTAAAGAATGAAATAAAGAACAATGGAGATAATTATTTTTAATATTGTTATTGAATAAAAGTATTAGTTGGAGGAGAATAGTCCTCTGCCACTACGATGACTACTATCGCTGCCTCTACAATAAAAAAGCATCTTCGTTACTAAAGAATCTGGAAAATGATACTTTTAACTATTTTGATAGTTAATTTATGAAACAAATTCAGTAACCGACAAATTAAAAATTTTATTTAATTTATTAATTACATGTTGGCATTGGCGTGACTAGAAGGAGTGGAGGAGGCCACAATGTTGATATAAAGCTCATTTATATTCTAATCAAAATTGCTCAAAAATAGGTACTGTTTCCTTTTTTATGGACGAATCGCAGTATTTTGATTTAATGTTAATAATGTCAAGGGTAATAATTCTATATCGAAAGATAAACCTAATAATATATTTTCATCACAAAGAATGGGTATATTCTTTTCTTCTATAATAAATAAAATATATTTAAATTTAAAACACACAAATAATTTAAATACCACTCTGGATGTCGGTGAAACTTTGCGTCAAGTACACATTCCAAGTTACTCTTGAATTGAAGACAATTTTTTTGAAATCAAATGAAATGCCAAAATATTCATAAAATATGAGTGACCATTACCATTCTCTGTGATAATTTAAGAAAAATTCTATAACCAATTTCAATTTATCTAAAATAACAATTCTCATAAAAATAAAAATGAAATAAATAATTCCTTTGAACAAATTTTCAATAAATAAAAAAAAAACAGAAAAAATGTTCAAACTTGGCCCAATTTTAATTAACTTCTGACTTAAAACAATGATCCGTTTCAAGCTTGCTCAAGTCATAGAATTAATATAATACAATAAGAAAAATTAGAGTGTGGTGCTCTGTCCTTTCTCATTAGAACATACGCGATTGTTGTTTTTGTTGAAAGGATAACCCAGGACGAGCTTTTTAGCCAGAATATGAATAAGCAGGTAGAAAATATGAAATTTTAAGTGAGCATAGCTTTTTTCCTGCTTTTTCTCATAGATGGCAATTTGAGTGTGGTCAAGTCCAATCAGCGAAATATTTTGAAAAAATACATGTATGCACTATGTGGGCATATATGAAATGAAACTTCTTAAACTTAAACAGCTTGATTAAATTTAAATATTTGTTTGATTTTATTTTAGAATACTTCAACTATAACAAAAAACAGTCAATTGTATGCAAAAACTGAGTTAATCGAGCTGACCATATTTCATTTATGCATCTGTATAGTATATCCCCAAAAAACATTCCCAATGTAAAACTTTTGGAGGTGAGAGCTATACTCTGGAAAATTTAACAAAAAAAAAACTCAAATCTTTCGCATAGGCTCAATAAGAGCTGAACCACACCGATCCAATTTTTGGTATGTTGTTTTGTATAAGAATTTGGCTTTAATGGTACATTTTCATCAAGTGATTATATCGCTTCTCACCGCCCCCAAAATTCCTTCCATGAAATTACAACTTGACGTATTATATTCATAACTCACATTAACAGTAAATCTGGAATTTACATTTCCTCACCAGCCAGCATTTATGATTCGCAATATTAACGCATTTTGATCGTCATCGTCAATTGTAAAACTTTTCATTAGATCAGAAGTACCACCACCTTCCTCCTCTTGCCCCTGGTCAATAGTAAAAATACAACCATAAAAATCAATTGTATGACGTTGACACATAAGTTGTTTTTTTTTAACTCATAATAAGTTTTATAGATACTCCACTCCTTTCTAACTCTCCTTAATACGGTGTTAGCAATTATTTCCATTAGGGTTAAGTATAGATATATTAAAAAATAGATTGTATCGTACTTGTGCATGTTTGGCATGTATAAAAATATTGTAAATCACTTACAAATTTTATTCCTCCCATAAGAAGCTTTAGTACATGATAATATAGTTATATATACGCATGTACTCGCAAAAACGAATGAATGTTTACATACAATATTAATTCTGTTTCAATTCATCCTCTTTTCTAATCTGAATATAGTGCATTCATTGCAAATGTATATGCAAGATAGTAATAATTTTATCATTAAAAGCCTGCTGGTGAGTGACTGGAAATGGTCGAATCCAGATTTACTGTAAATATGTGTTATGAATATAATAAGTCAAGTTTTAATTTCATGGAAGGAATTTTGGGGCCGGTGAGAAGCGATTAATCACTTGATGAAAATGTACCATTAAAGCAAAATTTTTATACAAAACAACATACCAAAAATTGGATCGGTGTGGTTCAGCTCTTATTGAGCCTATGCGAAAGATTTGAGTTTTTTTTTTGTTAAATTTTCCAGAGTATATCTCTCACCTCCAAAAGTTTTACATTGGGAATGTTTTTGGGGATATGGATTTTTTTGGAAATCGGTTTGCTGTTACGGACTAACTTTAATTTTCTATAAGATTGTTAATTTTAAATACGTGTAGGTATACAAATATCCTTATAATAAAAAAGCAAACACAACCGAATTTTATACCCCCTCCGTCTGGCGAAATCGGTCAGACATCGAAAACACTATGAGCAAAACAACTGTTATTAGAATTGCACTTTTGATTAACGTATGGCTTGAATAATAATACTAAGGTGATGTTATAATTATGAACGAACAAAAAAGTCTTATATTTATTTATATATATATATAGCAAGAAGAATAATAATTGCTGAATATTTCAAATCTGGTTCTTACCACTTTCGGCTGTTTTATCAACTTCTCTTTCTCTTTAAAGTTGATGGTTCTTGCTATATTTTGGACCAGTTCTCTTAATCGGATTAGGCAATCCAAGGTGACTTTTTAACTGTCAACATGGCGTCTGGTTGGCAAACAAGGTTGTAAATTCCTATTGTTTTCTATTGCTCAGTATCGCGTTCACGTAGCTTTCTCGTTTTTATTCTACCTTTTGACGTTTTTGCAAACAGTAGGTAGGTATTTATTTGGTGTTTAAATAAATCTTGAGTGTCACTGTAGTAATTGAAAATGCAGAGTTCTTATTTGATAAAGTTATGACAAGAAAATCCAGACGCTATATGTTAAACAAAGATCATGAATATTACTATAAAATAGAATTACTTAACATAGGTATGTTTTAATATGTATGTTATTGGAATCGTTATTATAGCCCTTGTATAAAAATAACGTGGAATGAAACAATTAATAATTTAAGTCATAAATTTTATTTATTAGTTAACTACATATACTAGAACATTCAATGTTTTATACAATACAAGTGTACTTTTTTTAAATACAATCAGTAAATAAATATTTATTATTTTTACTTTTATTACCGCTACTACTACAAGTACTTGTTTATAAATATAACCAATACAAAAGAGAAAATTTTCAACACAACATAATAGAACATAATATAGTTACAATCTACAAGCTGTTCCACAATATTTAAAAAAATATGGAATACTCAGTCTACCATGTCTCTACATATTCCAACGTTTTATACTTATCAAAAACAAAGAAACAGAACTTATAAGAAACAACCAGATTCATAATTATGAAACAAAAAGTAGACATGAGTTACATCTGCCATATTCTAGACTAAGCACCTGTCAAAACAATGTTCATTGGAATGAAATGCTATAACAAAGCAAAAAACATGTTTAGAAATGAAAGATTAAGAAAGATAGAGAACTCTAGTAGAGTTCCTAAACTCCTGATAAATTAATACATGGCATCCAAGATCCAAGACAATAATTGTAACATTTACATCCGTAACGTTCTATATTTTATTGACTAGTCTGATAAGTTGCATAACTGTAATATTATATTTTGACTTCGACTTTGTTCTTGAACCAGTTGGTAAAGTACTTTCCTGATAATTCTGATCTGATAAGTCTGTGAAGCACAGCCCGTCTCTGCCATGCCTTGCTGCTGCCCTCTGTCTTCCTCGTCACACTATAAATAGGAAATTTTACAAATACATAACTTCATCTTAATTGACAATAATAACAACTATTCTCATCGGCAGGCAAGTTTACTGAATTGTACAATTCACTACAGCCAAGTTATACTATAACTGGTAAATAATAGACACAGAAGAAATAAATTGCAGGAGAAATTCTGTCTTTTAATATTTATTTTCGACTACGCACCTACGTTTAGATAACTAGATGTTTCCACTTTCTCAGTAGTTATAGAATGTGGTAGAGGTATGCTAATATACTGATGCTAAGCAACATTACTTTTGACTTTTTCTAAGTATAAATTATCAACACTGTTGTGACTTGATCAATGAAATATAGTCCCTAGTTCTTAAACAATGATCCTAGGTACTTACCAGTTCTCTTTGGTCGCATGCCTCTGTACTTAATTTACTTATTTTGTCTGTTCTCAACTTTCCTTCCACATAAGACTTTCGACAATCTTGCACTTTAGGTGGTCTAATTTGGAGCTTCCATTGCGCATGCGTAATTTTCAAAAAAGCACGTCAACGTTGCCCGATCTTTTGCTGTCATAAGATATAAACTGAATATAAATGAGCATTTAGTAGGTCAAACTACGTATTTCAATTGATTTTTTACTGTGAAGAAGATTCATAGACCATAAAAAACAAATAGTAGATATAGAAATGATTAAAAATGTAATCTGCTTATATATTAATTCTATAAAATATGGAGGAACTTCTGCCGTCTTCTGCCCTGCCTTCTAATAATTATTACTGGAGGTTAACTTATAATAATAATATTCTCAAATTACTAATTCATTGACTTATATACAATATAATATACTTTGTAATGTAGAGTTAGTTGCCTAAGATTTGAAACAGAAGACTTTAATTTTATTGCTTCTGTTCGCATCACTCAAATAGGCACAACTTGAATGTAATTTGTAATGTTTTTTCTCAAGCTTGCAAATTCAACAAAGACGTATTTGCTACTTGCTTAAAGGAGACCTGCATTTTGTTTACTATAAACCAGGGTTCGCAGATATACATATATTACTCGATATATATCAGATAAATATCATTGATATATCGTGATATTTATTGGTTTATGTTTATGTAATATCTTAAATAGGTTGGAAGCTTTTCATATTGTTTGACAAATATGCTAGACCACAGATTCTTAGGCGATAGACTAAGCAATTTGCAGAAAGAACAAGCTTATGCATTTCTGAACGATATTAACCCCGAATTTGTCCCATTCGTTGTTGCCTCAAGAACAAAATCAAAGCCATTTCCCAAATGTATTTTTGGTGCCCATTTCAAGAACACCGCTCCTTTGATGTGGTGGAAAATCTTAACTATACAGGATTTAGAATGGCCTAATAAGAATAATTTCGTAAGACTATACGAGCAACTACTTACAGCCATAGGGGCAACCGCAGGATTGGAAAGATATTTTTCCACAAATCATCTTGGTAACCAAGCTGGAAAACTAGTATTTACTTTTAAGTATTTGAATAAGAACCAAAACAGACTATGTAGTTGCACTGATTTATCAGAGCTCACAAGGTAGTGTATAGCGCTTTAGCAAAATTAAATAAATGATAAATCTCCCGCGTAACCTTAAAAATGTAAATTAGATTCAGTAAAAATTAACTACTTCTAAAAGTATCATTCGTCAATTAACAGCGAAACATCCGGCAACGTTGGTGCCCTTTTTTGAAATTTGGACATGCGCATTGGGGAGCTCTAAATTAGACCACCACCACGCAAGATTGTCAGACTTTCACTTCAGATGCGCTTGTTCAATGCGCTGGGGTTTCCTACAATAGTGTTAGAATATAGGATATGTTTATATTATAATAATAATAATATTTATTTCACTAGTTAAAAAGTACAATGCAGAAGCCAAACCAATTACAGTGTACAATGACTAGGAAAACGTCACAGAGAGATTAAGTCAGAAAGACAGATATCATATTTTTTTGTAAATACGAAATACAGAAGGGAAAAAGGTACAGCTGTATGAATAAATATATATCAATTATAATTAAGTATAGTAATATTGCAGTTCAGATAACAAATTCGTCGATGGTGTAGCAATTTTTCTCGACAAGACTTCTTTTCAGAGCAGATTTGAAAATATTTATGTTTGGTGAGAGTTTAATTGCTTCGTCTAACTTGTTAAATAATTTAGGTCCTAGATAGAGATGACTTTTTTGATAGAGAGAGGTTCGATGTGCAATAGGTACTAGTAAATCTTTCGAACGAGTTGCATATTCATGAGCTTGTCGTTTGGATGAGAACATAGGTCTATTTTTATAAACGTACATACAAACTTCGTAGATATATAAACCAGCAACCGTGAGTATTTTAAGCTCATTGAAAGTACTTTTACTAGATTGATGCCATCCCAAACCAGCAATGATGCGAATGGCATATTTTTGAAGAATGAACACCCTGTTTGCAGACAGAATGTGTTTTAAACTGGGCAGAACCCTGTTTGCAGTTTTGTTTACCTGTAATGAAATGTCTGCTACATACTCTTTGATTTCTCAAAATCAATTCTGTTAAATCTTCCATCTTAATTGTAGCGATCCACATGTCTCTTCTTATTAATAGGTATGTGGGTAATCTTCCGGGTTTTTAACAGCAGGGATGCAAAAATAATGAAGTGAATGATCCTGATTCACCCAGCTTCCACAAGCAAGCACTATTCACCATGCATGTTACCGGCATTATTCTTTTAAAATGGAAGAACTGTATTTATTATAAAACAAATGTCAAGGAAACACCGCTAAAACACTTTAAAAAAGCCTTCCAATCCGGGAAAAACACAAGTAAACAAATACGACGTTTTAGTTTGTTAGCCAACCAGACACCATTTTGATTTTCTTTCAAAGGTTGTTGGATTGCCTAATTATTAAAATCACTAATCACTGAATTAGAATGGATATTAATTAAATAACATAACCATAACCCAAAATTATGATTGACATGATTTAGTTGTTGTGACTTATGACATTTGTCAGTTGGGAGAAAAATACTGCTACCGTGTTGCCATTTAGTTGGAGTATATTACTTCAGCAGAATTCCCATTTTCAATTAACACTTTGTTATTTATATATATATATATATATATATATATATATATATATATATATATATTTCGTGAATATCGTAGGTTTAGGGCTCTTTCAGTGATTGGAAAGATTGAAATGAACGCACATTTATTTCATGTCAGAATGTTTACAGAACAAGACGTTTCGATCCGCTTTGGGGCCTTTATCAATTGTATAATAAGTGAAATTTTTGAAAAAAAAAATAAAAAATTGTTTTTATTGGGCATTTAAGATTTAAACCGTACCGATGAGTACCTACTATTGCTATCCTTTTCTCGATTTTAACTATACTTTTGTATATGTGTTTGCCAGCAACAGCAATTCCATAACAAATTACTGTTTGTCTACCACAACACAAAATTAAACTTTAAATTAACAACAACGTCTGACGTCTGACAATTGCGACATAACCATAGACGATCTTCCAGAAAGTACCTATATACCAGAGAACGAGACGTATATTGTCGTTCCATGTCGACAAAATAATGATCTTGGTTGAATGAGATTGAATGAGATAATTATAATTACCAATATTGAATCACACTTGGAGCTTAACAGGCGGCGAGATGTCTGCGATCTAAGTACGAATTCGAAATTTCAAGTCTCTAGACCATATGGGGCCTGAAAAATCGCTGCGGAGTCCATTGATACAAGAAACGAAATTAATAGAAACTATTTAATAAAAATTAAAAACTAAAACAGAATTATTCTGTAAAATAAAAACTAAAGTAAGGAAAAATGTTGTTGTTAGGACGATATCACAACCTACCTAAGACATAGAGTACAAAAAATCAGCTTCCCTCCAAAAAAAACATATAAATAAAATAAAACTGAAAAATAATTCTGTGAGTTCAAATTATGTTGCACTACATTCTCTTTTTCTTTCTCTTCATTTACCTATGTGTTCACTTGACTTTCTTAATTCGGAATGATATAAAGTGACAGATAGGTGAGAGAAATTATTATTGTAAGGTTAAGTTTCATATTTCGTTTATACCTAAAAGGTGGGTTTGTTCGGGTGGTAGTCATGATAATGTTTCTAACTGATATTATTAAATATTTTATAGTAAGTTGTAATAAATTTTACTGAGTTGCTTAATATCTGTCTTAGAGTTGATTGCATTTGAATTTTTCTTTATGTAAATCATTTCCAATATTTTTCGTTTGGAGGAGTATTTTTCCGTTGCCAGTATTTTTGTTTCGTTATAATTGAATTTGTGTTTATTTTGTTCTCCATGATTCGATAGAGCAGTTTTATTTGATTTATCATACTTGTGACCCTTAATTCTGTTTTCTAAATATTGGCAGTATTCCCCTATATATTTACTATTGCAGTCGTTGCATGGTATCTCGTAAACGATGTGTGTTGTTTTATTTTTGTCGGTTTTGGTCTTAAGCCTGCAGTAGATTTTTTTAAGAAGATTGTGGCCCTTATGACTAAGTGGTATATTATAGCTTTTGAACACTTGTTGCAAACTTTTAGATAGATTTTCTATGTATGGTAGTGTGAGATAATGTTTATTTTCATTTTGGTTTGTATTGGCATGTTTGTTTATATTGTAAGCTGCGTTTATTTTAAATTTGAAAATTGAGTTAATAAGTTTTATTGGATATCCATTCTGTATAAGGACTCATTATAGATTATAATAAAACTAGATTTTTTCTGAAAAAATTTGCTAGTACTAAAACCAGATAAATCAAACAAAACGGTAATAATGGAGTCCGAAACATATGACTTTAAGATGAATGAGTTAATATCTGATACCACCACTTACAAGGAAATTGAATCGTATCCTACCAACAAATATCAAAAAATCAATAATAACCTGATTAAAAGAGGAGACAACAAGAATACATCTCAGAAGAAACAAAAAAGAGTTTAACAATCAACAATGCATTGCCACCAAAAATATATGGTCAACCGAAATTACATAAAACAGGAATCCCTATAAGACCAATTGTATCTACCATTCAATCACCTTTTAGTAAACTCTCCAACTTTTTGAAGGAAATAATACAGAATATTATCAATAAGGCAGTCTCATATATCAAAGATTCGTGGCATTTCAAATAAAAAATGAAAAACATAAAGATTCCTGATAATTATATTTTAGTATCTGTTACCGCAACCTCACTATATACAAATATCCCAACAGACTTAGCTCTCAAAATAATTGAAAAAAAATGGAATGAACTAAAACAATATACAGATATCCCTCTCACAGATTTCAAGGAAGCTGTCGAACTCACACTTAACTCCATTTATTTCGCGCACAAAAACAAATACTACCAACAAATTTACGTCTGCGCAATGGGATCCTCAATTTCCAGTTGCATTGCTCAATTAGTCCTAGAAGACCTTGACAATGAATTGTTGCCTACCGCCAACTTTCATTTACCCTTTTTCTACAGATACGTTGATGACTGCCTAAAAGCTATTCCCAAAAATAAAGAAGATAACATTTTAAAACTAGTCCATTCAAATCATAACAAAATCAAATTCACAATATATACAGAGCTAAACAATAAAATAAGTTTTCTGTACTTAATATTAATTCACAACACTAACACTGTATACACAGAATGGTACAAAAAAAGTACCTGGTCAGGAAGGTACCTACATTTTCAATCAGAACATCCATTATCCCAAAAAAAAATCAGTCATAAACAGCCTTGCTGACAGATCAATTAAACTAACCGACCCAGAATATAGGCTCAACGCAATAAATAAAGTTAAATTAGTCCTTATACAGAATGGATATCCAATAAAACTTATTAACTCAATTTTCAAATTTAAAATAATGGCAGCTTACAATATAAACAAACATGCCAATACAAACCAAAATGAAAATCTATCTAAAAGTTTGCAATAAGTGTTCAAAAGCTATAATATACCACTCAGTCCTAAGGGCCACAATCTTCTTAAAAAAAGCTACAGCAGGCTTAAGACCAAAACCGATAAAAATAAAAAAATCCCGATGGCCTGTAGTTAGCGGAAAGGTAAATTTTTCAAAATTCATTGAATTGAACTTTGAACAACCTCTTCATTGGTATGTTATTACATAAAACTGACGTATGTATCATAGCCTTGCGGTTAGAGGTTTTTGTTTTGGCTGCTGAATATAAAGCAGACAGGGTTCGAGTTCCACTTCAAGGCAGAACATTTTTTTCGCCTATTTCTTTTCAATAAATATACTATATATTTTTTTAATCAGGGTCTATATTAATATCTCCAGAAAATGTACAATTACATCAAATTTATATTGAGTGTTCATGTTTTATCAATATCTGTTATTTTTCTTTATTAATTTATATTTTTTTACCAGTGTATTTTATGAAAAATTGCTCTGAACAAAAGTTGTAGGTACTGATTATATCTACAACCTAAAATTATTTTTGATTATATTTACACTACGGCTCTTTTTTGGTATTTTTTTTAAATGTTTGAATGGTCGCCATTTTGAAACTACTTACCCGATATTGCCCAATAACGAACTCGACCGAGATATTTGAGGGATTGATTTTTGTAGCAAATTTGAACTTGATACCTTCAAAACTGCGACCTCTATCGTGTTAACAAATTTCGTAATATACCATATATATATATACATATATATATATATATATATATATATATATATATATATATATATATATATATATATATATACAGACATATAACAACATGCCGTTGAATTTTTTTCGAAATTCAAAAAAGTGAACGATCGCAATAGGTACATTTCTATAAGAAATTTACCTAACAACACACACCGTTTACGAGATACCATGCAACGACTGCAATAGTAAATATATAGGGGAATCCTGCCAATATTTAGAAAACAGAATTAAAGGTCACAAGTATGATAAAACAAATAAAACTGCTCTATCGAATCATGAAGAACAAAATAAACACAAATTCAATTATAACGAAACAAAAATACTAGCGACGGAAAAATACTCCTCTAAACGTAAAATATTGGAAATGATTTACATAAAGAAAAATCCAAATGCAATCAACTCTAAGACAGATATTAAGCAACTCAGTAAAATTTATTACAAGTTACTATAAAATATTCAATATCAGTTAGAAACATTATCAAGACTACCACCCGAACAAACCCACCTTTTAGGTAAAAACTAAATATGAAACTTATACCTTACAATAATAATTTCCCTCACCTACATCCTGCTGTCTGTCACTTTATATCATTCCCAATTAACAAGTCAAGTCAACACATAGGTAAATCTTCCACAAAATTAATCTACAAGAGAAACAATAAAATGAAGAGAAAGAAAAAGAGAATGTAGTGTAACATAATTTGAACCCACAGAATTATTTTTCCGTTTTATTTAATTTATATGTTTTTTTTGGGGGAAGCTGATTTTTTGTACTTTATGTCTTAGGTAGGTTATGATATCGTCCTAGCAACAACATTTTTCCTTACTTTAATTTTTATTTTACAGAATAATATTATTTTAGTTTTGAATTTTTATACAATTGATAAAGGCCCCAAAGCGGATCGAAACGTCTTGTTCTGTAAACATTCTGACATGAAATAAATGTGCGTTTATTTCAATCTTTCCATTCACTGAATAGGGCTCTTTTCCCCCAGCTTCCACTTATGTGGCGCTGACGATAGCAAATGAGCTTGAAATCACGTGATCCGCTTCTGGTGGATGACTGTATCCGATGAAACAAAAGCAACTGAAAGATGTCATAGGTGCATGACAACTACCTCTCAGTGGGACGCAATTCGCGCCACCAAGGTATTGATAGCCAATTAGGTTTAACGTAAAGTATATAATAAATATAAAGAGAACTATAATTCAGTATTACTGAGATAGATATATTATCAAAATGAGAATGCTATTCACCTTTATGCATTTATTTCATCGGATACAGTCATCCACTAGAAGCGGATCACATGATTTCAAGCTTATTTTCTTTTGTCAGCGCCACATAAGTGGAAGCTGTATCCGCCACTTATGTGGCAAATAAGCTTGAAATCACGTGATCCGCTTCTAGTGGATGACAGTATCCGATTAAATAAAATTATCAAGGTGAAAAGCATTCTCATTTTGATATTATATCTATCTCAGTAATACTGAATTATAGTTCTCTTTATATTTATTATATACTTTACGTTAAACGTAATTCGCTATCAATAAATAGGTGGCGCGAATTTCGTCCCACTGAGAGGTAGTTGTCATGCACCTATGAAATCTTTCAGTTGCTTTTGTTTCTTCGGATACAGCTTCCACTTATGTGGCGCTGACGAGAGCAAATAAGCTTGAAATCACGTGATCCGCTTCTAGTGGATGACTGTATCCGATGAAATAAAAGCATAAAGGTGAATAGCATTCTCATCTTGATATTATATCTATCTCAGTAATACTGAATTGTATATATATATATATATAGATATATATATATATAAAATTAAATAAATTAGGAGCTATCCGTACCAGATGACCATATTAGAATATGAATAATAATTTCACGCCTAGCTGGTAAATTGAACCTACATTTCGTAGGGTGCCGCAATAAGAACGAGGTTTGTCGTCTACATATTGCGTTTGTGTGCATTTTTTCCACTATACTGCTCAATCAGATTGATTACCAAACATAGCATCAGTCTCCCAGATATATATCATGATTTCGAGGTTGTTGCCTCTCATCAGTATATCGTAGGGTGAAGAGCCATATTTGATAATCAATCCTTATTTGGAACTCATACTTGTATCAATCTTCGGTATAGAACTGTCGGTGGAGACAAGTATGAGCGATATATTAAGCATGTATAATGGTGGATAATAACAATCGGCAAAGGTTAATAATTAATTAAATAAATTAGGAGCTATCCGTACCAGATGACCATATTAGAATATGAATAATAATTTCACGCCTAGCTGGTAAATTGAACCTACAACAACAACCTCGAAATCATGATATAAATCTGGGAGACTGATGCTATGTTTGGTAATCAATCTGATTGAGCAGTATAGTGGAAAAATGCACACCAACGCAATATGTAGACGACAAAGCTCGTTCTTATTGCGGCACCCTACGAAATGTAGGTTCAATTTACCAGCTAGGCGTGAAATTATTATTCATATTCTAATATGGTCATCTGGTACGGATAGCTCCTAATTTATTTAATTAATTATTAACCTTTGCCGATTGTTATTATCCACCATTATAGATGCTTAATATATCGCTCATACTTGTCTCCACCGACAGTTCTATACCGAAGATTGATACAAGTATGAGTTCCAAATAAGGATTGATTATCAAATATGGCTCTTCACCCTACGATATACTGATGAGAGGCAACATACTCGAAATCATGATATATATCTGGGAGACTGATGCTATGTTTGGTAATCAATCTGATTGAGCAGTATAGTGGAAAAAATGCACAAAAACGCAATATGTAGACGACAAACCTCGTTCTTATAGCGGCACCCTACGAAATGTAGGTTCAATTTACCAGCTAGGCGTGAAATTATTATTCATATTCTAATATGGTCATCTGGTACGGATAGCTCCTAATTTATTTAATTAATTATTAACCTTTGCCGATTGTTATTATCCACCATTATACATGCTTAATATATCGCTCATACTTTTCTCCACCGACAGTTCTATACCGAAGATTGATACAAGTATAAGTTCCAAATAAGGATTGATTATCAAATATGGCTCTTCACCCTACGATATACTGATGAGAGGCAACGACCTCGAAATCATGATATATATCTGGGAGACTGATGCTATGTTTGGTAATCAATCTGATTGAGCAGTATAGTGGAAAAATGCACACAAACGCAATATGTAGACGACAAACCTCGTTCTTATTGCGGCACCCTACGAAATGTAGGTTCAATTTACCAGCTAGGCGTGAAATTATTATTCATATTCTTATATATATATGTTATATTAGAAATAATTAGATAGTTGTTATATTACAAATATCCAGATATATTATATTTTAAATATTTAATATTCTCGATTTATCCGTCGCGACAGTCTGTAGCTGGTATTTTCATAAAAGTCACGTACAATTATTAAGTTTCATCTTTCAAAGCTAACATATCGCCTTACAGTATGAAACTTCATATTTCAGCTTCATGTCATAACAATCATATCATGTAACATAGGATTATTCCTAGAAATTGTAACGGTGCAATCTAAATCGTTTATAACATTCTAGAAACTGCTTAGCTTGCACCTAAAAAACTATTTAAGTAGACATCAAAGAGCGATCCTCGGAAAATTAGTAGAGTAGAACTATTTGCTGTACTTGTCTCATTTTCGGCCTGTTATTTCAAAATTAAGTCGACTGATAAATTTGTTAAAGTAAATAAAGTTTTTTTTAAAAAAGTCTTCAAAGAAGAATCCAATATAATATATATATATATATATATATATATTGATTCTGAATTCTTGACTGGTTTATTATTTGATAAAATAGATTTTTGTTGGGGATGCAGTCATTAAATAAATAAAATTCTTTGGATTATGCTAAGCTTTCGAGAATGTTTATTTTCTTCGTCGGGGCAAACTAAAAATCGTTACAAATTTTCTTAACCACATAATAGATTATTAATTAAAGTACTTACATTCGTGAATTTACATAAAGTTAACCACAAACAGGAAAGATTTCATAGTCATCAATCAGAAATGTTATTAGTTATTTATAAATGTCATGGTAACGGCATATCTAGAGTTGAAAGTGTCTAGATTCAAGTTTTCTTAGAAAAGATCATATAGGAGTTATCTTTGTGTTTGTAGCTCTTTTTGAAAAGTCACACATTAAACTTGAAAATATTGAGGCAGATATAAGTTTAGTAAAAAGAAAAAGTTATTATTCAATTATTAAAAAAAAATATTTATAACAGACTTAGAAACACATAATATAAATAAATATATACCCGTACACAGACAAGACTATCTGAATTCGTAGGTATTGCAGTATAAATTCAAGTTTATTATGTCAATAATACTATTCACTATTTTGTTAGGCATTCAGATATATTATATAAAATCATATTCTATCACAATACGACATACATAACTTTAAAATGAAATAATGGAAAGCGTCAATTAAATAAAAAAAACAAAACAAGTCAATCTCTCACACAAATTAACCTGGGAAATTTATTAAAATAGCAGTTATATCTAATAGAGAAATATTAACATATATCATCTTCATCGTATTCTCTCACATTACGATAGATACACAATATGAAATATCCTGAAAAGCATCCATTCATTCAATGAAGCTAATAATAATAATAAAATATGATAAGCTGATTTCTCTCACAAATCAACATGTAAGAATATTTTAAACATTGTCCATGTTATTTAATATATCTTAAATAGTGATATCAAAAAAGCAAATGGCGAAACACAAGGAAGGAAAAAAATCATCGTATTTCTCACTATAGGTTAAACATGAAATGAAAATCCTTTTGAATCAACTAAATTTATCTCACCAATCAGTTGATCTAGAGATCTCAAAACTCTTAATATTAGTTGTTATATTTTTTTTTTGAATTATCCTTCTTCAGTATAATCTGTATACGCATATATACCCATCTATTATAATATACTAAAACAGAAAAAAAATTGACAAATATATCTAAATGATATGAGAATATAATTAGCCTATACCTACATAATATAGAGCTAGGTACATATTATATTCACACATATATTTCAATTTTGAGAAATATTTTGAGAAAAATTATTAAATTTATTATTATAGAGATCTAATATATAAGAATAAATAGAAAAATTATTTTAAACGTAGTTTCTTAGAAATGATAAATATTAAAAAACATAATAATACTATGAATGAACGTTCAGATATTAATGGACTTAGTTCTATTTATATATATATATATATATATATATATATATATATATATATATATATATATGTATGTATATATATTGATTTTTTATTCTTGACTAGTTTTATAATAATTTAAAAGATGTTCTTGTGGATGCAGTCATGTAATTACTGACATAGCCAGTGATGGCTATGACTATGAAATATTCCTGTTTTTAGCTAATTTATTCTAAATTCACTGCTTTTGCCCTGAAGAAGATAATAAACATTCTCAAAAGATTTTATTCATTGCATTGTTATATATTAGAGATCTTATTGAGTACTATCCAATCCTGAAATTTGGCTTGAAAGTTTTCATCGATTACAAAATGACAGCTGAAATAGGGAAAGAGACAATGAGAACACAAAGTGTACTTAAAACCCCAAAAATACATCTTTTTCTATTAGTTTATTAAATCCTAGAAATGACCAGCATTCACTTCCATGCAGTAAAATACGTTCTGTTCAAAACGTTCCTATACATTACGCAACATGTCGTAATTTGACGGCATTCATTTATTATTTGATTTCGCAAATCTTCCAATGAATCGATCAGGTTAGCATAAATCCTAGATTTCAGATGGCCCCAAAGAAAAAAGTCCAGAAGAGACAGACAGATCAGGTGACCTGGGTGGCCAGTCAATATGTCCCCTTCTTCCAATCCAATTTTGAGGAAAGGTTTCACCAGAAATTGACGTACAGGTTGTTCAAAATGAGGTAGTGCGCCATCTTGCTGAAAAATGATCGTATGATGGTCTTCTTCATTCTCCAATGCTTGCACGAAGGCATTTACTTTTTGTACATGTTGAGTATGCACTTCATGAAATAGTCTAGTATTTTCGTCTGACCAATCCCGGCAGTTATGCCTATTTAAAGTTCCGTTAAGGTGAAAAAACAGATATGGAACATGTAATATTGATTATTTTTAATATTTTTCGGCGATCAAAATCATCCTCATGCAGTTCCTGAGGCAATCGTATCCTTAAAGGATGAAATTTATGTTGTTTAGGGATTCTCATTATTGTTGTGCGTGATACACTAGATACGTCAGACAATTTCCTAGTACTGAGGGTCGGATCCATTGCTACATGACCTAGAACAGACACTTCCATCGCTTCATCTCTTTCATGCACCCTCTTTTATTTTCGACTGAACCAGTAGCTTCAAATTTGGAAACAAGTTGCAAAACATAAGTAGTGGAGACATTTCTTTCGGGATGACGTTAGTTAAATAAATTAACTGTTTCGCACAGAGTCGTCATTCTTTAAAAAACAATTTTAAATTTCCACCCATTTTTCTACGTAATACACCATTTTATTCTAGTGAAAACCACAAGCGAGTTAAAACTGTGGTAACATTCGTAAAAAATCAAGCTGAACTGAGATAAATAAAGGAGTAAATACTTTGGTCTCAATCTGTTTTGAACCAAAAAAAAGAATAAATAAATTCGGAAATGCCAGTCTGATAATAATAATTTTCCCCAAGGTCAATTACAAATATTTTACCTTTTCGTTTCGTTGTGGATGTAAGTTTTTGAGCAAAATCCTATCATCCCTATTTAAAATCATGGGGAGTTGCGGTACTGAAAAAGATGCAATGTTGTTCCCCCTTAAAACAGAAATCGACGGGTCCGAGCATTTTTTCCTATTTTGATTTTAAAGTCAATATATCGGGGCTTAATGTTTTCATTTGCCCACCCTGCATATAGGTATATATGGGATATAACTAAATTTGTTAAAACGATAGAGGTCGCATTTTTGAAGATATCAAGTTCAAATTTTCTACAAAAATCGTATGTATATATATATATATATATATATATATATATATATATATATATATATATATATATATATATATATATATCTCAGTCTCGGTTATTGGCTAAGATCGAACAAATAGTTTCAATATGGCCACCGATCAAACTTGGAAAAAATCACAGAAAGTAATCATTGACTAAATTTTTTCGGAATTGTTGACCGACAAACCCTGAACGGAGGAGGTATACAATTGGACTGTCTGCTTTTTTTTTGTTTGAACTCGCCTTTATTATAGTAATCGTTGTCTAATTTTGATGATTTTTGATTCTATTAAAAGAGGAGGCTTGAAAAATGGTCTCATATCCATAGAAATGCAATTCTGAAATCTCCTTCCCTCCGAAAACCACCCCCGAAAGGGGTGGAGGGGCGAAATTTTCTCGAAAATCGAAAATCTGAGGTAGTATAGGACAATATCCGGAAGCGTTTAAATTGAACATTTTTTCAAAAGAGTTACGGTTTTTGAGATAGAGGCATGTTAAATTCTCAAATATGTGTATTTTTGCTATGTGGAGAGGGCGATTCCTTTCGAAAATTGAAAATCTGTGGGTACTTCATGAAATATCTAATTATTTGTAGCAAAATTTATATTGAACATTTTTTCCTTAGAGTTACTGCTTTCGAGTTACAGCGGTGGTAAAATAGTAACATCTAAAATAGAAATTTGGAAATGTCTTTAAATAAAAATAATATTATGGATCAATCACAACCTCGCTCAAATACTCTTCCTATATACTTATTGTTCTCTCTATTATATTGATGAATTAACCAATAAACTTATTAATATTTTTAAAGGATATAATATTACATTTGCAAAAAAGACTATAGAAGTAGTTTCTAAGTTATTTTCAAAAGTAAAAACACCTTTAAAAACACAGAAAAATCTGGAATAGTATACGAGATCAAATGTAATGATTGTAATGTATCATATATAGGTCAAACTTCTAGGAGCTTATTAGGAACAATTACGTCTCATAAAAGTGATATAAGATGAAAAAAGCTGTTATGTGTCTTGACCGAACATGCCATAAACAAAAATCACACTATAGACAAAGAATAATTCTAATCTTTGCTATAGATTTTGATAACTCAATTGTTTGATGTTCTGAAAATAATATTTTTAAACGTAGCTTCTTGGAAATCAGAAAAAGAATCAAACGTTATGAATAAACACTCGGATATAAATGGCAAAGATTTTCTAATATTTGTAAATGGACTTAGTTTCATTTACTCATATATTTTAAAATTATATAATGATAATTATCGTAGTGTGCCATCTGAAGTTTCTCTAAATTAATATATTGTTTCATATTATACAAGATAATGCCATATTTTATATTATATCCATTTTCTAAATGATATTTCCTGTGATTAACTTCTGAAGTGTGTTCCATTTTTATTAGCTACATACATAGATTGATCTTAGTATGCGTAATTCCATAGTAACTTGTAATAAAAAAACTCAATCATATATATATATATATATATATATATATATATATTCAATTTTATTGATGTAGTTTGAAAATTAATTATAAGAAATTTACATTTCTGCTGGCTACAGGCCATCGGAATTTCTTTATATTGAAATAGATGACAACCACGAAATTCTAAAATTATTTCTTAAGGAGAAGATAAGATACACGTATTAGAGTTATTTAAGGTTAGTATTTAGCTCATAGCTAATTAACAATAAAGTGTCAATATTGACAACAGACAATAAAATAGGTAGGTATAGGCAAGAAAGTCATATTTTGCAGAATTTCAATTAAAAAAAACACTAGTCCTTGACTTCTATGAAACTCGAATATTTTCGTATGAGTCCAATGCATTCAATTTCATATAATAATATCAACGATAGACTATTTGGAGATTCTATTACTGACTTCAGAGAAAAAAATGTGTGACTTACATCTCGGACTTCTTTATTTGTGGATATTTTTTGTGGAATTTATTTTTAACACCATTGGTGTTGTTGCTGTCTAACGTGTTTGCCAGCCATAGTCATCATGATATATAGGTTTAGAGTTTTTCAACAAAAGTGTCAGTTGTGCAGTCTTAATTAAAAGACTGGTTCAATATACGCCAGATTCTACTTGCTTTAACACATGTAGAGTCCTGTAGAATGGAAGATGCTGCATCGCATTTTATTTCTTATTTTATTTTTATAAGCTCCTTTACATTTTTTCATAAACTTACTATAAAGGGCACAAAGATACGCTTGGAAATTCCCAATCATAATTATGAGAGGAAATACTCTCACATACTATAACTATATCTCTACCAATAAACTCAGGCTAATAAATTTAGATTCTGTGTAATATAAGACTTAAGCCATAAATAATCTATCAACTGTATATCATAAACCACATCTCTTGCTGCAATATAATCCTAAGCTCTTAATAACGCCCATCCTTACCCAGAAAAGGTTAAAATGTCCACCTCTCCCTACCCAATTGTCTTGATGACAATCACACCCCCAACATTGTATATATAACTAGGCAGTAAGTAGTTAGAAGTTAGTATTCTTTTGGCTTGTATTGTTGCTCTACTACATTGTAACTTGTAACCAAACATTTCTTGTACCAAAGTCGCACACAACAGTCATTTAAATAAACGTTACTATTTATATTAATTGTTGTAACATCATTTCGTGTTGAGAATATAACTTCTCAACTAATATCCACGGCAGACCAGTCGCGGATCATACATCAAATCAATTCCCTGTGAAAACTGAATCTAAGTTTAGAAGATGTTAAACAGTTATCTTTAGCAGTAATTCACCATCAGTACGAAACTTAAATTAATATTAATAAAAAGATATAAGATAAGGATATCTAAGAACTAGGTAGCAGATTCGTTTCTGAAATATCGGATTTGAGGACCGATGCACACAATGTGGAAAGGGAAAATACAGATTTAAGACATTGACTAGATGTTGTGGATCAAATCTGCTAATCATCAGGAAGATATAGATAATTCTGTAGTAGCAGCCTAAGAGAATGTTATAAAAGAAAAATCTTCATGTACAGGAATTCAAAAAATGTGAAATTTTCTATCGTTACAGATTGGGAAAGAAATCTGTGAGTAATTTTACTGGCAAAATATCCTATTGAATAGAAACCGGTAAAATAGTTTTATTTTTTACTATAGCAGATCATCTGTGCCAAAAAGATAGGAAAGAGCTTCTTTGGGAACAGCTCAAGAAAGCTACAGCGGCAAATAAAATTGCGCATCTGTAGGGAAGGAAGCTGATTATGAACGGAGAAATATTCATTCATGATCAGATCATCGGAAGAATAAGAATGTGACTTATTTATCTTCGGCTCTATCCACTTTTATCTCTAGTGAACGTGCAACACCAACATTTAAGTCACAGAGTATTGAAGAAAGTTTTCCTACATTAGCTGCAGCAAAAACTGAATTAGTTGCAGACACCGATACCAGCAACACCTTGGAAAACCCTGAAGATACGAGTAGTCTATTGGCAGAAGAAACTAGGACATCCAGATAATATCTCAGTAGCCTATGAAATCTAACAAACCAAGAAAACTTATTTTTTTCGGATTCAGGGACTTGTGAGACGTAAACATCTATTGAAAACCAGACACCGGAAATTTTACACCAATAAAATATTTTTGTCATTAGGCCCTAGCCTAAGAGTAGCGTTAGGAAAGTAAAAAACATAATGTTAAATTAAGTGGAAGAAGAAAATTAGACTCTTAAAGCAATAAACATTACAAATCTAATTATAAAAATGTTCAAATAAAAGACCATGGTGTGCCAAACAATATCAAAATCAGTGCTCAGAGATAATTCTTATATATCTGAGTATATTTGAAGGAATTTTGTTACGTAATTGGAAAAAGTGTCTTCCTGAATACATCGAGTTATTTGTAGCTTCTTCCAATTCTTGTCAAAAAGCAGTCTCTTATTAAAACCAAATGTCCAAAAAGTTAATAGGAATTTGCTGAACTGTTCGATTTTGGAGAAGCTCTGAATATTTAATAGCGCTTTGTTTACCGACGATAAAGAAAAGGTCCATTCAGTCGAAAGGAAAGGAAGATGGATAATTCTAAAGTTCCTCCCTTGACGGGAATCTGTTTACTGTATTGTACTGCTCTACTAGCCCGATTACCTCTCTTCCTAACTCAATGATGAACCCATTTTCAAAAATAAATAATAAAGGTGCTGCTGCTCTCTATTAGGGTGACAGAATTATGTTGATTCTTGGTAGTGACTCAATGTGAATTTTGTTTCTTTCTTGTTCAGGGATTATATTTAGAAATGAATAACTATTGAAACATTGCTACGACCAAGATCGGAGCAATAGTTTCGAGAAACTCACTCTCTTTAGAATCAAAAACATATTTAGCTATAAAAAGTTTTTCTACAGCTGCCGCTGCTTTCCCTCTCTCAACTCTCAACCAAAGTCTGCATTCATCATTGCTGTTCTAGTGTTCCTCTTCTGGACACCTATTTTCTATTCCTTTGTCCAACTCATCCCTCTAAGGTCACCCTCTCTTTCTGCGTTCTTTCGGTCTCCACTCCGTTATCTTTTTTATTCGCCTAATGGGGTTAGGATATCCTTTTCATTATTTATTTTTCTTTTTTCTTCAAGAATATATCTTTAATTTTTACCCATAATATCCGCTTCACCTATAGGTGAAGCAATTGATGATTGTGTACAATTTCAAGAAATCATCAAAAATGTATTGAGCTTGTATTCCACATCTTTTCTTATGATATTTACTACTCTTTCTCTATCTATTTCATGGAATCGGTAGAGAAGCTTTACATCCAAAATGCGCACTGAAATGCATGGGATCTTTTTTCACATGAACATGTTTTGGAATATTTCACGAAAACATTAAAGATTAGTGAAACTGAAGATGAATTCATGTATTCTAATCAACTGGAGTTTATCATCCTAAACCAAAAATGAAAATGAATCTACAACATGCATTATGAGTAGTAGAAAACAGCGATATATGGATTGGACTACACCGAGTTTCTGCGTGTTGCCATTTGTTGTCCCAGCGAAGACGTTTGGGCGACGGGGAATTAACTTTACACTATACACCTTGGGGCCTTTTGACGGAAAATTAATCTTGGCGGCGCTACGTAGTCGTTGAAATAAGCTGTTCAAGTGAAAGCGTCAATCTAGCGCTAGCTCAGTGGTTTCTTTAAAGTTGATAGATTTCTCTTTAGCTCCGCCCACATCGGGCCCTATTCACGGCTTTGCTAACAGTAGGCTCTATTCAGAACTCATCTGAACATTGGGACCCCATTAAGACACCGCTTGTAATTGGGCCCATGGCATGTGGAATCTGAACACCAAGTAGAAGTTCGCAGATATGGATCCATATCAACGAATTTAAAGATGATCATGGGGCCACATTTAGGACTTCATAGACAATGAGCACAATGATATTGTGGATGAAAATTTTGATTTGAAATATCAACCTTCATTACTCGACGCTTCCCAGTCATGTTTGCGCGCTTTTTGGCAGTAACTACAATAATTGTACTGTAACGCGGATAGTTTGTCATTACTTACGGTCATTATTCGTTTTAGTCTCTATTTGTTCTACTACCGACTTTACTATAGTAGTTAGTTGTGTATTTCATTAATTAGTTGTATAATAAGTACATTTATTCTCGAATCTTCTTGAAACTATATGTGAGGAACACTTTATCACAGTACTGTCAGTTTGACAAGCTTCTACAACATTATTATATACGTCTAAGATGGGTCTATAAGAGTTACTAAGGATATTTAATCTTATTAAAAAATGAGCATATTTCTGATTAAAATGTATTGCGATCGGTAAATACTGCTTTTATTGTTTACATATTCTTCAGATTTCGAAATAAATATGAATGTGTAATATGAATGACAAATATACCAAAACTCTTGCAATAGCTAGTGTGGAGGGACCTCGAGGGTCACACAGATTAAATGTGAAAGTACCTATCGTCAATTGATTTCTCGATTTCGCTTTATATGATGAGGTATAGGTAAAAGTATATTTTGTTGGTTTTGATTAAATGGGGTCTTAAATATAACATGCATGTAAAGAATAAAATAAAGAACTACGGAATAATTATTTTTATTGTTATTATTATTTAATTAAAGTATTGGTTGATGATGTATTGTCCCACGATGACTGCCACTAGCGCATCCTCAAAATAAAAAATGCAGCTTCATTAGATAGGTACTAAAGAAACTGAAAAATGACACTTTTATAACTATTTTGATTGTTTATACATGAAACAAATTCAGTAACCGAAAAATACCGAATGTCTAATAAATTTTTAATTACATGTTGGGATTGGCCGGGCTAGATGGGGTAGAGGAGGCCACAATATTGATACAAAACTTTGATATATTCTAATTAAAATTGCTCACAAGTAGGTACTGTTTCATCATTTATTAATGAATCGTAGTATTTTCGTTTAATCGTTAATAACAGTGATGGTAATAATACTATACCGAAAGATATCCGTTGTAAAATATGTACATAACAAATAAAATAACTTTTCTATAAAAAATATAATATATTTAAAATTAAAACCACAAATATAATTGGAATACCACCAAAACCGACATTCCTGGATGTCGGTGAAACTTTGATCCAAGTACATATTTTGAGTTACTTTAGAATTGAAGACAAACATTTTTGAAATCAAATGAAATGCCAACATATTCGTAAATTATGAGTACCCATTACCGTTCTGTGTGATAATTTAAGAAAAATTCTATAACCAATTTCAATTTATCTAAAAAATATCATAAAATAAGAATGAAATAAAGTATTCCTTTTGAACCAATTTTCAATAAATTTAAAAAAAAATATATTTATTCAGAAAAAAAAAAGATCAGACTTGGCCTCTCTTACCGCTACCATAGTAACTTATGTAAGGAAAGTATTGTATTCGCATTAAATTTTCGGTGTCGAGATTTCAACAAATGTTGACATTTCAGAGTTTTCTGAGGTTGTTATTTTCGTTTCTGCTAGCCGGTGGTACTGATTGAGAATCCTGATCGCACTAGTTGCTGAGCAATAGCCGAAAACCTTGTTTTGCTCAAACGGCTCAAATAATGAACAAATAAACTTTTTTACAATATTTTTCTCATTGCCCTTGACCACCCTGTCAAAATGCCATCTCTCAGAATAAAACAGAAAAATGTTATGCTCAATTGAAATTTCATATTTTCTACCAGTTTATTCATATTCTGTCTAAACGGTTCATCCTGGGTTATCCTTTTAACAATAGCAACAACCGCAAATACAATTCTGAGAAAGGACAGAGCACCACACTCTAATTTTTCACATAGCATTCTTTTTATTTTGTATTATTTCTATGACTTGAGCAAGCTTGAAATGGATTATTGTTTAAAGTCAGTAACTAAAATTGGGCCAAGTCTGATCAATTTTTTTTCTTGATAAATATTTTTTAAATTTATTGAAAATTGGTTCAAAAGAAATTCTTTATTTCATTTTTAAATAGTTTTTATTACTTTCGGTTCTTGTATCAATGGACTCCGCAGCGATTTCTCAGGCCCCATACGGTCTAGAGACTTGAAATTTCGAATTCGTACTTAGATCGCAGACATCTCGCTGCCTGTTAAGCTCCAAGTGTGATCCAATATTGGTAATTATAACTATCTCATTCAATCTTATTCAACCAAGATCATTATTTTGTCGACATGGAACGACAATGGGATCCGTCACTGGAATTACGCACGAGTATGGAGCGTATATATACGTCTCGTTCTCTGGTATATAGGTGCTTTCTGGAAGATCGTCTATGGTTATGTCGCAATTGTCAGACGTCAGACGTTATTGTTAATTTAAAGTTTAATTTTGTGTTGTGTTAGACAAACAGTTATTTGTTATGGAATTGCTGTTGCTGGCAAACACATATACATAAGTAGAGTTAACATCTAGAAAAGGATAGCAATAGTAGGTACTCATCGGTACGGTTTAAATCTTAAATGCCCAATAAAAACTATTTTTATTTTTTTTTCAAAAATTTCACTTGTTATTTAATGAAAATTGTTTTTAGATAAATTGAAATCGCTTATAGAATTTTTCTTAAATTATCATACAGAATGGTAATGGTTACTCATAATTTATGAATATCTTGGCATTTCATTTGATTTCAAAAATGTTTGTCTTCAATTCCAGAGTAACTCAAAATATGTACTTGGCGCAAAGTTTCACCGACATCCAGAAATGTCGGTTTTGGTGATATATATATATATATATACATATATATATATATATATATATATATATATATATATATATATATATATATATATATGTATTTATACTTATAGAATTAATATTATAGCATCCTGATGAAGACATGTATTATGTGGAAACGTTGATGTGAAATATAAAGTTTACAAAATTGGCCAATTTTTGCTGTTTTTCCCGTTATATATATATATATATATATATATATATATATATATATATATATATATATATATATACAGGGTGAATCACGACCAACGAGATGGAGATTTATGGCGAAACGGTAGAAGTTTCCAAATGTCTGTCACTTTAGTAGTTTGTACATTGATACAGGCTACAGTTTAAAATTATTTTGTAATCTACAGGATCTCACAAAAAATTGTGGCGTATCAAAGTTATATCTTTTCTTATGGGACACCCTATATTTTATTGCATTTTCTGATTGCCCGTAAAAAATAAGATACTCTTTCCTAAGGATTCCCTTTATCTAAGTACAGAGGGTTCCGAGTTATGCTAACATTTCTTAAAATTTGAACTTTTCGAAAAAAATTAATATGTAATTAGTACAACAAATTCTAGCAAATTTTCTCTTAAATCTAAATTGTTGGGCATTCGTTGAGTGTATTCCACGATTGAGTACTGAACATATCTTTACAGGGTGTTAGGAATTTACAGTTTCATTATTACATCATTCAATGTGTAATATTGAGCTTATTTTAAATGAGAGACCCCGTATTTTATTAATTCACCATGTCAAAAAAGAATTCTTCTTTCGAATGGTATAAGGGTGTTCTATACCTAGGTTTTTTACTTTTTGAGCAATTTACAATTTTCTTAGATTTAATGATAAATCGATTTTAAAACAAAAAATGCATTCATAATCTAGTTGGTACCTAACTTAATGTCATTTTATGACATTTCTCTGTTAATTATCTTAACAAGCCTGTGTTAGTTTCAAATTTTATTGCTACTAAAATGAAGCAGTTGCATTGGGGAATGTTTAGAAAATTGTCTCCTAGCATCTAGAGTTTATGCTCAAAAGTACCCTGATAGAGCTCACCCAAAAAAGGAAGTTTTGAATGACTACTCAATAGATTCCGTGATACTGGTAACGTTGCATACGAGAAGGTGAATAAAACTAAACCAGTTACTGGTGACAACGCCAACGAATTTGATATACTGCTGTCTGTTACGGAGAATCCTAATACTAGTACTAGAAAAATTTCAAGTGAATTAGGAATAAGTCAAATGAGTGTGTGTAGAATACTTAAGAAAAATCGCTACCATCCATATCATATTCAACTACACCAGCAGTTGACAGAACAGGACTATGATAAACGTCTAAATTTTTGTTTATGGACTTTGGATAAAGTTGGAAAAGATCCTGATTTTTTTAATTGTGTATTGTTTACCGACGAATCTACTTTCCACAATAATGGGTTAGTAAATAGACATAACTTCCATAATTACGATACAGTAAACAATCATTTATTTCGTACTGTTGATCGCCAACACCGATGTTGTGTAAACGTTTGGGGAAGGATTGTGGGCGAATATGTTATCGGCCGTATTTTTTTGACGGACACCTAAATGGAAGAAAATTTTTGAATTTTTTGACTTCTGGATCCTTCTCGAAAAACTACCACTTACCATCCGAAAGAAAATGTGGCTACAATTGGACGGAGCTACTGCTCACTTTTCACCTGCTGTTAGGAACTACCTAAATAGAAAATTTAGAAATAAATGGATAGGTAGAAGCGGTCCTTATAATTGGCCAGCTACGTCACCAGAATTGACCAAGATGGATTTCTTAAAATGGGGTTTTTCTAAAAATATTGTATATGCTACACCCCCTACTACTCTAGTCGATATGAAATTAAGAATTTCGAGCGCTTGGTGAATGGCAAGCATTTTGAGCATCTATTAAAGTAATTTTACATTTTTTTGCTTTTAAAAATTTGTTGTTCGTTTTGTAGTATTTATGTATTTGCTTTATTAAAAAAGTGTTTGTGTTTTATTCTGTACTCAAATATTTATCTATAAAAAAGGAGCTAGTAGCTACTAGACGTGTGTATATTTATTAGCAATTACACTGTATTTTACAACAACTGTGCCAAGATGATTTGTTTAAAAATCTAGAGAGAATTGCAAATGTTTTAAACTTCGATTTACTATTAAATTTGAAATTTGTAAATTGCACGATAAGTATAATACCTAGGTATAGGACACCCTTATACCATTCGAAAGAAGAATTCTTTTTTGACATGGTGAATTAATAAAATATAGGGTGTCTCATTTAAAATAAGCCCGATATTACACATTGACTAACGTAATAATGAAACTGTAAATTCTTAACACCCTGTAAAGAGATATTTAGTACTCAATGGTGGAATACAACTATTTAGATGTAAGAGAAAATTTGCTAGAATTTGTTATATTAATTAGATAAGTTTACATCAATGTTAACCCAAAATGTCACATATTTTATACTCATCGTTTTATTATAGGTACGTCCAATATTTTAAAATTTAAGTGTGTCTTATAGAGATATGAAAAATAAGTTGCCATTAAATAAAAGTATAACATCACAAACTACTATGTACCTATAACAACTATAACCTTATCTACTTATAGCAAAGACATCTGATTTGATAGGAACCAGAGGCTGGATTTATTTATAAAGAAATATATAAAATAGGTATATATGCGCTATAACTCCTATGCCCTAGCCATACATATCGTGACGGATTTTCGCCCGCTAGCTCGTGTATCGCGTTTTTGAAATTTTACTCGCAGCGTGCCTTGAGAAGTGTCACTGCAAAAAATTTCATCAAAATCCTTTGAGCAAAACAAGATTTTCGGCTATTGCACAACAACGAGTGCAATCAAGATTCACATTCAGTGCCACCGGTGAGCGGTATTGGTACCGAACAAAACAAAAAATAAAGCAACAAAATCCATCGATCCGATCCAGAGATAATCGTCTCACTGACAGACACTCAGACCAATGGTTGAAAATATGTTTTTTACCTCATAAAACGTGTACATTTGTTAAAATCTCGACACCGAAAATTTCACACGATTACAATACTTTCCTTACATAAGCTACTATGGTAGGGGTAAGAAAGTAAAAATTGGTCCAAGTCTTCTTATTTTTTTTTTCTAAATAGTTATTTTTAAAAATTTATTGAAAATCGGTTAAAAAAACATCTATTTGATTTTTATGTTTATGAAAATGCTTATTTTAGATGAAATTGGTTACAGCATTTTTCTTAAATTCTCACACTGAATGTTAATGGTTACTCATATTTAATGAATATCTTGGCATTTCATTTGATTTCAAAAATGTCTGTTTTCAATTTCAAAGTAACTTAAAATTTTTACATGGGGCAAAGTTTCACCGACATCTAGAAATGTCGGTTTTGTTTGTATTATCATTACTTAAGTAGATACTTATATTTCCAAACATTGATTTGACTTGAGATGTTTACTTTTCAGAAACTAAAACGGAAAATGTGATTTCTCAGTTAACTGGTTTTGAAGCATCACATTGAAATATTACTAATATGCCGGATCCCTTTATCTAATAATAATAAATCATAATTTTCATCATGATAGTATCTCAAAACCACGTTTCTAGCTATTGATCCGCCTGTTCCTGTACGTTAAAATTATATGGCGAATACAGTTACATTTCTGATTGCTTTAATTTTACTGAGAATCAACGCTTGTGGTACATGAAGGACAATTTACTCGCAAAAGCCAAAAAACTTGTTTTGCACGAAAAAAGATTCAGCGATTCTGATTAAACTCACATAAAGTATTTTTTAAGCCCTTGATCATCCTTTCAAGGTCTGTTAGTAGTCGCAAGAAAACTGTTATGCGCAAATTGATTGCTTTACTCGCCACCAGAACAGGAATTAAAAATCTGTGAAAGGTTTCTCATGAAACTACAATAATTGTAATACATGTGTATTGAAAGATATGAGAAAATGGATAACTCAAGCCATTGGTTCTTTTAGTAATTCTGGATGACTATTATCTCTTAAATAAAGTGTATATATGAGATTTATAAAAGCAGACATTGTGAAATAAGTTAATTGGTTTCTCTATAATGTGTTCAATTTATTTCATAAAAGTTTTTAACTGAATGGACCTCTAATTATATCAGATCATGTGAAATTGCAATGTAAAACATTTGAAACTAACTGAAATGCTAAGATGTACCAATCGATATATCCTTTAAAAAATACGAACAATTTTAAAACATACTAAATCTAATCATTTTTCGATACAAGTAATCTTACAGTTACATTGGTAAACTTACTGGTTAAACTTATGTATTACATTACCCATTCAGCGTCCTCTTCTAGCATATATTCTAACTTTCACTTGAAATATAAGGCTTGCAGATTGATCGATTCTATTAAGATGAGGGAGTGCTCTTTCCTACACAACATACGGAAGTAGAAGCGCTACCTACTAGATGGCACGTCTTGAATGATATACTACAATGACTCTATGGAACATGTTCCATGGTATAGTGACTTTAGTGTATAAAATATTTTTTACAAAAAATCTGACCGACGTTATTAATGGAAGCACTGAAAATATAAATAATATTAATTCTATTGGTGCTGTTACTTTTGAAGTTGTGCAGTTGCAGTTAGATTGATAACTTTTGGCACCAACTTCACAAGTACCATCACCAATAGAATTAATATTATTTTATACTTTTCAGTGCATCAATTAATAACGTCGGTCCAATTTTTTGTAAGAAATATTTATTTCACACTTTTGAGTGTACATAATGAAATTAGTCATTAGCTAATGACATTTCTGATTGATGACTATGAAATCTTTCCTGTTTGTGGTTAATTTTATGTAAATTCACGAATTTTGCCCCGACGAAGAGAATAAACATTCTCGAAAGCTTGGCATAATCCATATATATATATATATATATATATATATATATATATATATATATATATATATATATATGGGAATATTTCATATATTTATTTCAAAGATCGCATCGCGTACTATCCAATGCTGAAGGTTCGGCTTGAAAATTTTCATCGATTACGAAAGGACAGCTGAAATAATGAAATAGACAATGCGAACACAAAGTGTACTTAAAAACCAACAAAATACATCTTTTTCTATTAGTTTATTAAATGCTGGAAATGACCACCATTCACTTCCATGCAGTAAAATATGTTCTGTTTAAGACGTTCCCGTACATTACGCAACACATGTTGGGTGTAATTTGATGGCATTCATTTATTATATGATTTCGCACGCAAATCTTCCAGTGAATCGGACAGGTTAGCATAAATCCTAGATTTCAGATAACTCCAAAGAAAAAAGTCCAGAGTAGACAGACAGATCAGGTGACCTGGGTGGCCACTCAATATGTCCCCTTCTTCCAATGCAATTTTGGGGAAAAGCTTTGTCAAAAAATTTACGTACGTACAAAATGAGGTGGTGCGCCATCTTGCTGAAAAATCATCGTATGATGGTCTTCTTCATTCTCCTATACTTGCACGAGGGCTGGATAAATAGTGTTTTCTAATAAGTCCTCATAAATTTCGCCACTAAGGTTACCTGGTATAGGAAAGGGGCCGATTATGTTATTGCCATAAATACCCGCCCAAATATTTACTTTTATTACATGTTGAGTATGCACTTCATGAAATAGTCTAGAATTGTCGTCTGTCCAATACCCAATACCGACAGTTAAGCCTATTTAAAGTTCGGTTAAGGTAAAATGAACACTATTACAAAAAACAGATAAGGAACATGTAATATTGATTATTTTTTATATTTTCACTGATCACTTCACAGAACTGGAGTAGGCGATTAAAATCATACTTATGCATTTCATGAACTAATCGTATTTTGAAAGGATAAAATTTATGTTGGTTAGGGATTCTCCTTATTGTTTTGCGGGATACACCAGATACGTCAGATAATTTCCTAGTACTGAAAATCAGATCCATTGCTACATGACCTATGACAGCCATTTCCATCGCTTCATCTCCTTTATGCACCCCTTTTTTAATTTCGACTGAACCAGTAGCTTCAAATTTGGAAACAAGTTGCAAAACATAAGTTGTGGAGACATTTCCTTCAGGATGACGTTAGTTAAATAAATTGACTGTTATTCGCACAGAGTCGTCATTCTTAAAAAAAACAATTTTATAATTTCCACCCTTTTTTCTACGTAATACACCATTTTATTCTAGTGAAAACCACAAGTGAGTTAAAACGGTTGTAACATTCGTAAAAATTCACGCTGAACTGAAATAAATAAAGGAGTAAATACTTCGTTATGATTGTCAATTTTTGAGCAAAATTTTTGGGTCAGATAGTACTCGATGAGATCTCCGAATACCCCTCATCCCTATTTAAAATCAGGGGGTTGTGTTTACCCCCGTTAGTGGGTAGGAGATGCGGTACTGAAAAAAGTAGCAAAGTTGTTTCCCCTTGAAACAAAAATCGATGGGTCCGCGCATTTTTTCCTATTTTGATTTAGTCAATACATAGGGGTGTAAAGTTTAAATTTTTAAGATATCAGGTTCAAATTTTCTACAAAAATCGTATGTATAAATATCTTGGTCTCGGCTATGGGCTAAGATCGAACAAATAGTTTCAAAATAAAGACCGGTCAATCTTAAAAAAATCACAAAATGTAACCGTTGATTAAATTTACTCGGAATTTTTGACCAACGAACCCCGAGCGGAGGAGGTATAGGGTGAAGTGCTAGTAGTAGGCCTTTTTTGATGTAATCTCACTTTAACTGACAATGACGTGGGCATATGTAGACTGAGTGGACAAACTTTGGTTGGCATTTGTAGCTCGCAGATTAGGCTATCGCATAGTATAGAGAAAGATAACCGATTTTCGAATGTGAATTTTTACTTGATTTTTATTTCTAATTGGAACCGTATTGCTAGTAGTCGGCCATACCTATACTAGTAGTCGGCCGCCATATAATTTAATCTCTTATTAATTTTAATCCTAGATTAAAAATTTCATATTTTTTTTGGTTGGACATATAATTCAAAGTTACTTTAGAAAAACGAAAGAGATGGTAACTAACGCTGTAGAAGTTATTGAAAAATGCAAAATTTTTATTCCGTTATCGAGATGTGACTTAAACAAATTGGAGAATTAACTAATCTCCCTTTATGGATTCATTATGAAATCGGCCCTTAGTCTTTTTTTTACCAGGCCTGAACTAGGTATTTTGGGGCCACGTACTAAATGTAGGTAGTTTCATTGTAATTTAGTAATTTCTAGTATCATCACACATTGACTTTGCTGCCAAATTATTTTCGAATTTCGTTCATGTAACTTTCTTACCTTGAAAGGGTTGAATGCTACTTTTGCGGTAAAAATTTCGGCAGTGCGAAAATTGTAATTGCACGGTCCTGTAGGGTTGACCTGAGTATTCCATAGTTTCGGCATATTTCTCTTATCGAAGCACTATTTCTCAAAGCTTCAAGAGCTTTTGCTAAGTTTTCATCATTGTGTTGATGAATCTTTCTTTTCGCACGGCCTGAAATTACTTAAGGATTGTTAAAATCAACTTTTCCGTGCAAAATTTGCTTGAAATAGCCTCAGAAATCTTGTGGCCGATTACTGATAAAATTACGAAAAGACGTAAGTTCTAGCAGTCGGCCACTAGATTTAATGGCTTGTAAGATTTTTTCAAGCGTCGTAAGCACGGCCGTTTACTGGTACAGGCAATAAGCTTATACTAAACTATGCAATAAGACAAAGATGATGTGAATATTGTTGTTATTGAATGTGATAGAAATAGAATAAAATTGTCCCTCGGGAGCCAGTAGTCGGCCGGGGGGCCGACTACAAGTTATTATCAAAAATTGATAAACTAGTAGCCGACCACCTTGATTTTTACACTAAATTTATAGAAAGGCCTTGTTTCCCGTCGAATTAATGTTATTTGACTAAATATCCATTAGCAAAATCACTTATAAGAACTCTCGATGTTGCACAGCAATTAGTACTTAGTGTTAAAGTTCACCGACTCGATGTTCAGCCCAAGATGTTTGGTTCTTCTTGACTAACAACAATTTTTTTAACGGTTTTCCCGATAATTCAGTTAGATCTGACCTAAAGCGAAGTTCAGTTCATAAACTGGAAATTTTGAATACGCACATGAGGAACTTGAAAAAAGCTTGTGATTCAAAATACCTATATATAACTAAAGGGGTATGCGGCCGACCACTAGATGGGGCCAGCTTACTAGCGCATTCACCCTATATTTAAACTGTCTGCTTTTTTTTTATTTGAAATCGCCTTTTATATAGTAGTCGTCCTCTGATTTTGATGGTTTTTGATTCTTTTAAAAAAGAGAAATGAGAAACGGTCCCATATTCATAAAAATGCAAATCAGACATCTGCTTCCCTCCGAAAACCGCCCCAGAAAGTGGTGGAGGGTTCAAATTTTCTCGAAAATCGAAAGTCTGAGGTCGTATAATTACAGATAGGACAATATCCGGAAACGTTTAAATTGAACATTTTTTCAAAAGAGTTACGGTTTTCGAGATAGAGGCATGTTAAATTCTCAAATATGTATATTTTTGCTATGTGGAGAGGGCGATTTCTTTCGAAAATTTAAAATCTATGGGTACTTCATGAAAGACCTAATTATTTGTAGCAGCAGAAAATTTTTTCCTTAGAGTTACTGTTTTCGAGTTACAGCGTTGGTAATATGGTAACATCCAAAATACTTACGCCTATTTCCGCAGCGATATTTTGAGATCTTAATAAAAATAACTACAAGCAAAGAATATACGTGGATAATAGGGTAAGTACTATCTTCATTGGTATTAGTGAACGTTCAACGATTTTCGTGAACAATGTTACACTCAAAAGTGTGAAATAAATATTTTTTGCAAAAAAATGGACCGACATTATTAGTTAGTGCACTGAAAAATACAAAATAATATTAATTCGAGTGGTGTTGGTACTTGTGAAGTGGGACCAAGAGTTACCAATCTAATTGCAACTGAACATTCTCAAATGAATTTCCAAGAAAATTAAGACAGAACTAGAAAACAAGAAAAAGAAGAACAAGAAATAATTAGACAGGAAGACCAAAGAAAAGTAAGTCAAATTCTAGAAAATCAAGAAAGTAGACAAGAACCAGAAAGAATGAAACAACAGTTCTTACGGTTGTTATTCGTTTTAGTCTCTATTTGTTCTACTACCGTGTTTACTATAGTAGTTGGTTGTGTATATCATTAATTAGTTCTAGAATTAGTAGATTTATTCTCGAACCTTCCAGAAACTATATGTAAGGTACACTTTGTCACGGTATTGTCAGCTTAACAAGCTTATAGAACATTATTATATCCTTCTAGACTAATCATAGAACATTCTCGATGAATGTCATGTCAAGATTCAGATATATAAAGCCGTGTCGATCACGGATCACGGCCAGTCTGTTAGAATCAGATGTTGTTAGTAGATGGTTCAGTCGGTAAAGACGGTAACAGTTTAGATTGACAAGGTGACAAGTGGTGACAGTAGTACTACGGAAGGTGATGTACAAGGTGTTGAAAATAAATATTTTTGAAAGCAATCTGCCAACGTTAGAGAGTTTTTCTCATGTGAACTCACCCACAATGTTTAGCACAGTGTTAAACGTTACATTACTTTAAATATACGGCTGAAAAATTGGAAGCTGATGATCTACAAAGTATCCATTCTCGGTGCAAGATAAAGTTTTATAAACTCTTTAGCTTCAGAGAAAGCTCCTATCAATAGTTGCAGTTTCGCGATGAGGCTGCGCTACAATTCTAAAAATGGCGGTGATATGAATTTTCCTCGTTTTTGTATATTATTTGTCTCGTCTTTATCCTCTAGTACTAAACTTATCGACCTATTCCGATCTCATGTTCTTCGTATTTTACTTGTCTACAATTAACTTACTTATTACAAGGAAAGGAAAAAACTCAAATGGACATTTCTTGCTTTTAATTGTTGGGAAATGTCAGTCGGAAATATGGCTCAATATTACTACGGACTTTCCTCCGATTGATGGCACCATTGATATCTGTGTCACAGAATCAATCTCTCTCTCTCTCTCTATCTCTCTGTCTTTTTCTCTCTTAATTCAAAGGTATACTGTTTATAAATAAATCCGTATTGTAATGTTTAGAAATGTCAGTTCTTATTCTTTAAAAGACACGCTCCAATTGATGTGATATTTTTTCAAAATATTGATATGAATTAAATTATAGAAATTCAGTCTCCATACTTCTCTTATTAAAGATGCTAGAACTGTGTTTTGAATACATTTGGAATAACATGGAATTTCTTAACTTTATTAATTAAACTGCTTTAATGCCAGTTTTCTTAATTTCATGGCCAAAGCAATGTGTCACTTCTGCGATACTCCACAAGATTATTCAAAAATTTAATATTGTCTACAAAATTTACTTAAATTCAATAATATCAATTCTATTCTTGAAAACAACCCACTTAATCGTTTTCAGAGAATTCGAACGAAAAAATTCTCTTCAATCTCATTTCATATTGAAAAATTTCTAGTTCACTGCCCCATTGAATTTTGCACATAAGCGCTATTGATGTTAACAAATGGAGGTAATCTTTCATCAATGAGGGGAATCTGAGTCTACTTAACCCAAAACCGCAAAACTAATGAGATGCTATTAATTCTGTTTGTTGTTGATGAAAGTTGCAATAACTATAAGTGAAGTTCTGTGGATCGAAAACATAAAGGAAGTAAAAACAGTGAATGTAAAAACTGTTGACTATTAACTAGGAAAGAGATAAAAACAGGGCACAGCTCAGTTTGGATTTTATTGGAGTCTATTTCTTTTGGGTCGATCAATATAATGCATGCATTCATCAAGATCTTTAGCTGTCACTACTCTAAGGGTGAAGATTAGTTCTGGAGAAAGATGTGAGAATTAAGTTTGCTCACACGCAGAACTTCGTAAATGAGATTATCTGCGAACTAAATCCATGAGAGAAACAAGTACTTATAATAAAATTATAGATTGAGGCTGGTTGAGATTTTCTACCGGATTGGTTCACCGGGAAAGACTTGTTTGATATTGCAAACTATCTAAAAACATAGCAACATACACAAGTCAGTGCGATATACATCCAAAATATAAAATATATTGTCCTAAACCTAAGTTTAGCCGTTTTTGGAAAATTTCAAAAATTAAGTTTGCAGTCTAAAACGTAATTATCAATCTTTTTTATGAGAAAGACTTTAATATTGAATTTGGGTTGGTTTTCTCGTAGACGAAGATCTAATTCATCAGTATTTTTTGATCTTTTGATAGTTATTAGAAACTACCTTTTTTATTATTCTATTATAATTACCGGTAAAAATAAGGGGAACTTTATATAAGTTGTCTATATATAGACATAGTAGGTGGAAGTGCGGCAGTGCTTGTTAGATAACAAAATATTAAATGAAAATGGGAATTCTGCCGAAATTATATGGGGCTTAAATAAGAATACTCTTTTTGCTGTCCAAGCTTTCGGAAATACTTAATCCCATTATCAAAGATTTAAAAAATATAAAAGAAACAAATATTAGTTTGGAGTGGTTTCGCAAACTGAATATGAACTTACATTGTAAGTGAGGAATAATCCTAAAGTATAAACTTTAAAACGGTACAAACTATGCGCGAATGGAAAATCACTCATTGTAGTATTAAAAATTATTACACCACACAAAATCTAATTATATTAAACGAGCAATGCTTGTATATATATATATATATATATATATATATATATATATATATATATATATATAAATATATATATAAATATATACAGGGTGGGGCACCGTATACGACACGGTCTCTCAAGGGGAATCCATACAATATAATGTTTTTATGATAAACGAAATAGATGCAGAATTTTTCTGGCCACAATCTAAAATTATTTTTATACATACAGGGTGATTCAAAAAAAAGATACATATCAAAGTTATGTTTTCTTAAATTGAATGTCCTATATTTTTTATTATTTTCGGATACAAGAGTCAAAATAAAAGTGAGTTTCTTCAGTATTCCCTATACCTATCTCTTTCCATTTTGAAAATATCCAAAGATTTGTTGAAATGTAAGGTATGAACTATTTTTCTATAATTTCCAAAGTTGCTCATTTTGAACTTGAGCTATACCTTCTATCATATTGATGAAGGTCAAGGTTATAGCCTGTATCATATTTTAATGTCAAAAATCATACAGGGTGTTGGAAAAATATGGTTGTAAAATTTCAATATAAGATATTGAAAAACTTCGTTATCTTAAATGGAACACCCTCTATATTATTACATATTTTAATGCAGAATTGAATCCTCTTTCGAATTGTATAAGGGTTCCCTATAACTAAACTCAACGAATTTCTTCAATTTCGCACTTCTCTAATAATTCTGTCTTATATTCCCAATGCCATTATGATTGGGATGACGTTTTAAAATAATCATTATTATAGTTAAATTCCATTATTATTATTACAGTACTAATTGATTCACGATTATTATCCAATCTCCTAGAATTTCAAAACTCATATGAAATAATTAACTGACGGGTAATGATACTATACTATTCTATTGCTGTCGGTTTTACCCTTAAAAGACAACTACTCCATTAATATATTTTTTTTTGGAATATCAGCGTTTTACATTTACATAGATACTGTGAAACGTAAAGAAATACCTATAAGTATTTATTGATAACGTATTATTATGAAAGCCCAAGGAAAAATGTGGTAAGTCCACTCACACTTCTTTTCTACCTCTCTCAAACAAATACTGACGAATATGAGAAACATACAGACAGACAGACCAATAGCAAAACATATGTTTGTTGGACTCAAAAAGCCCTGGAACGTAGAAACAGAGTACCGAAAATTTTACACGAATACAATACTTCCCTTATACAGCTACTAGGCGTAGCGGTATAAAAGTATTAAGAACAAGACATTTATTGAATGATATAAAAATAATAACAGTATAAAAATATAATAAAATAAGAAACACTAGAGTAAATGTTCAAAATGTCGTCCATTTTCTTGAATACATAATTGAACTCTCTCTTCAAAAGATCTTTTAACTTTCCTCAACATCTGTGGTGTCACGGATCGAAAAGCGGCTCTTATTCTCTCTTTCATATTTTCAGCTGTTGTGGGCTGGGTGTCATATACAATGTTTTTAATGTATCCCCATAAAAAAAAGTCCACACATGTTAGATCTGGAGATCTTGGTGGCCAATTTTGCGAGCCGCTTCTTCCTATCCATCTGTTTCGGAAACGCCTATCAAGAAATTCTCTAACATTCCTTTGAAAATGGGCTGGAGCACCATCCAACTGCAGCCACATCTGCTGTCTGATATTCAAATGCACATTTTCTAAAAGTTCGGGTAGTTTATCACGTAAGAATCTTAGAAATTTTTGTCCATTTAAAATGCCATCAAAAAAGTAAGGACCTATTAATTGGGACCCTAGAACACCCCCCCATACATTAACTGACCATCTATGTTGGTAATTAGTATTTCGAAAAATTCGAGGATTCTCATCACTATAATAATGGAAATTATGTCTGTTCACCAGGCCGTTATTATGGAAAGTGGATTCATCAGAAAACAGAATTGAATCTAGAAAGAGTTCATTATCGCCTAATCTGTCTAGAGTCCAAACACAAAATTCAAGTCTGTGATTAAAATCCATTTCATAAAGTTCTTGGTGTATCTGAATATGGTAAGGATGAAACCGATATTTTTTCAATATTCTTGAAATGCTTCTCCTACTAATACCTGTTTCTCTTTCTATTTTGCGTTGACTGGTATGAGGGTGTTCTATAACAGATCCTATGACCACAAACTCATTTTCTTCATCATCTACAATAGGTTTTAGCGTAGTTTTTTGTTTGTAGGATACAGTACCAGAATTCCGAAATTCTCTCAGTAACCGTTCAAACACAGCTCTATTTGGATGTGATACGGTTGGATATCTTTCAGCATATACTCTTGAAGCCAATAGGCAATTTTCATGACACTCACCAATTATTAGAAGCATATTTATTCTCTCTTCGATAGGATAAGTCTTCATTTTGCTTTATTTGAATAGTACACTGATTTAAATTGTATTTATAAATTAAACGCTTCAAAACTGTCAGTTATAAAACATTTCCATGGTAACAGCCTCAAAGCTGTCCAGATTAATTGGGTAATGTTCCTACTGTGATAAAGAAGCAAAATTCAAGAAATGCCTTGAGTTTAGTTATAGGGAACCCTTATACAATTCGAAAGAGGATTCAATTCTGCATTAAAATATGTAATAATATAGAGGGTGTTCCATTTAAGATAACGAAGTTTTTCAATATCTTATATTGAAATTTTACAACCATATTTTTCCAACACCCTGTATGATTTTTGATATTGAAATATGATACAGGCTATAACCTTGACCTTTATCAATATGATAAAACCTTTAGCTCAAGTTCAAAATGAGCAACTTTGGAAATTATAGAAAAATAGTTCATACCTTACATTTCAACAAATCTTTGGATATTTTCAAAATGGAAAGAGATAGGTATAGGGAATACTGAAGAAACTCACTTTTATTTTGACTCTTATATCCGAAAATAATAAAAAATATAGGACATTCAATTTAAAAAAACATAACTTTGATATGTATCTTTTTTTTGAATCACCCTGTATGTATAAAAATAATTTTAGATTGTGGCCAGAAAAATTCTGCATCTATTTCGTTTATCACAAAAACATTATATTGTATGGATTCCCCTTGAGAGACCGTGTCGTATACGGTGCCCCACCCTGTATATATATATATATATATATATATAAATATATATATATATATATATATATATATATATATATATATATATATATATATCTTAACGATGAGGGTAATTGGGAAAGGCAGCATAAATAAAAGAATACTCTTTTAACTCAATCCGAGCTTTTGGAACTGCTCAGTTTCATTTTCAAGGATAGTTAGGTGAGGTTGGTTGTTTTCAAAGATGTTATCGTAGAAAATGGAACTGAGCAGTTCCGAAAGCTCGGATTGAGTTAAAAGAGTCTTCTTTTATGCTGCCTTTCCCAATTACCCTCATCGTTAAGATGAGACTGGTTTATTATTTGATAAAATAGATTTTTTTTGGGGATGCAATCATTTAATAAATAAAATTCTTTGGATTATGCCAGGCTTTCGAGAATGTTTATTCTCTTCGTCGGGGAAAAAATCGTGAATTTAGTTAAAATTAACCACAAACAGGAAAGATTTCATAGTCATCAATCAGAAATGTCATTAATGACATGATTGATGGCTATGAAATATGAAATCTTTCCTGTTTGTGGTTTGGTGGTTTGTGGTCTCTAAGACTAAGAGATTTCTAAAAGAACACTCAGAATTACTAGTTGTTAGAGCTGACAAAGGTGACGTGACGGTCTTAATATCTCAACATCAGTATAGAGATCTGTCTAATTTATTGTTAAATGACGGTAAATACTATAAGAAACTAACCAGAGATCCATCTATCACGTTACAAGGCAAAGCAAATAAGATTCTCGCTGTGCTGTTCAATAACAGTTTAATAGATAAAATAACAAAAAAACAATACACCACATATGATTCCGTCCCTGCCAGATTCTACGCCTTACCGAAGATCCACAAGGAGCCTCTGTGTCTTCGACCTATCATCGCGTCCATCGGCACCCCCAATTCTGGCTTATGCAAATTTGCAACCAAAATCCTAACCAATGCCTATAACAAAAATAACAACTATTTTATTCAAGATTCATTCCAGTTTGCAACTTTTATCAATAATTTTCAATTATATATGCTGATCAGTCTTGATGTTTCTTCGTTATTTACCAACATTTCTTTTGAACTGGCTGAATCGAGCATTAGGAAACATTGGAATGAAATTAGCTCACACAGTCAATTAGATTTGGATTCTTTCCTCTCAGTCCTTAAGTTTATTTTCGAAAGCACAATTTTCACATTCCAAGGAGAAAAATACTTGCAAATTTTCGGTACTCCGATGGGTTCCACACTCTCACCCATCATATCTGCTTTTGTTATGGATGATTTGTTGGATGACAGTTTGCCAAAATTGCCGTTTCAAGTTCCCTTTCTCAAGAGATACGTTGATGACATTATTTGCTCAATTCCTACGGATACATCTGATATAATTCTTGAAATTTTCAACTCATATAACATCAACTTGAAATTCACAATTGAACAAGAATCCAATAATTCCTTACCCTTTCTGGATACCAGATGCATACGTACTGAGAACCAAACCATAGTCCTAGATTGGTATCAGAAACCTTCCAACAGTGGAAGATACCTCAATTATCACTCTTACCATGATGCAAGAGTCAAGATTAATTTGGTTTTGGGCTTGAAGAATAGGATACAAAAGATTTGCCATCCATCACTAATTAATCAGAACATTGACAAATTATACCACATCCTATTGGATAACTCTTACCCCAACAAACTTCTACGTAAGCTTCTATACAGCAATCCTTCCATTGACAACAACTAGAACATCTTAAACAATCCCGTATCTCAGCAGCATCAGGGTTTTTTCACAATTCCTTGGATAAGGGATCTCACACCTAAATTGGTCAGTATCATAAGGGAAGTGGTGGTTACCAAGAAGGTTGCCAAAAGGAATGTAAACTTACTTGGTTATCATTTCTCTACCATAAAAGACAAGATTCCCACAAGAAAAATGAGAAATGTGGTCTATAAGATCCCATGCAATGATTGCGATTCTGTATATATTGGAGAAACCAAACGACAACTTGGAAACCGTATCACCTCACACAAAAGTGACTGTAAGAATAAAAAACTATATTGTGCCCTAGCCCAACATTTCAATATAAAACAGCACACTCCTAACTATGATGGGGCCTGCATCTTAAAAACCGAGTCATGTTACAAAAAAAGACTGATACACGAAATGATAGAGATTAGCAAGGAACCCCAAGCAATGAACAAATGCTCTGACTTACGCGGGCTCAGCTCGATTTACGCATATCTAATTGCAAAATATTGCGTTCAAAATTAAAAGGAAAATTTTGTGGTTAAGCAACCTTGTGTTTATTTTGTTTTTGGTTCGTCTTATAACAATTTTCTCGTCCTGTGATGTCTCAAGATAGTTTGAATGAAAGGTGACAGGTATAAAATCAACTGTCATAATTGTCACATTTTACCCGCGAAATACAATTTGCAAATTCAAAACAATTACTTTTTTCTTCATATTTCTTCCCTCTACTATACATAGGTTTAAAAAAAAAAGAAATATTTCAATTCCCTCTCATTCTGTAATGACAATTCTTAGTTTTATCAATGTGTTTATTACCTTAGAGTGTATTACTAATTTCTCTCGCTTTTATTTCACTATTTTATTAGATGTTTCAATACCAATATTGTAATTATATGTAATGAGGATGCTCTTTCCATACTGTAGTTTAACTAACATATTTTAAACCTCAAGTTGCACAGTAAGTCTAATATATATTTATCGAATTTTTTTGAATTTATACATCGTTTTGTATTAATTTTAGCCCTGATGAAGAGAATAAATTTTCTCGAAAGCTCGGTGAGCAAACAGAGTATGCTTTTTTAAGTCCCAGTCCTCCGACAGTATCCCCAATCCATTTTTGTAATTGTTGTGATTAACAAGCACTGTCGTTCTTCCACCTACTATATATATATATATATATATATATATATATATATATATATATATATATTAGTATATAATAAAATAGATTTTTGTTGGGGATGCAGTCATTTAATAAATAAAATTCTTTGGATTATGCCAAGCTTTCGAGAATGTTTATTCTCTTCGTCGGGGAAAAATTCGTGAATTTAGTTAAAATTTCTTGCTTTTAATTGTTGGGAAATGTCAGTCGGAAATATGGCTCAATATTACTACGGACTTTCCTCCGATTGATGGCACCATTGATATCTGTGTCACAGAATCAATCTCTCTCTCTCTCTCTCTATCTCTCTGTCTTTTTCTCTCTTAATTCAAAGGTATACTGTTTATAAATAAATCCGTATTGTAATGTTTAGAAATGTCAGTTCTTATTCTTTAAAAGACACGCTCCAATTGATGTGATATTTTTTCAAAATATTGATATGAATTAAATTATAGAAATTCAGTCTCCATACTTCTCTTATTAAAGATGCTAGAACTGTGTTTTGAATACATTTGGAATAACATAGAATTTCTTAACTTTATTAATTAAACTGCTTTAATGCCAGTTTTCTTAATTTCATGGCCAAAGCAATGTGTCACTTCTGCGATACTCCACAAGATTATTCAAAAATTTAATATTGTCTACAAAATTTACTTAAATTCAACAATATCAATTCTATTCTTGAAAACAACCCACTTAATCGTTTTCAGAGAATTCGAACGAAAAAATTCTCTTCAATCTCATTTCATATTGAAAAATTTCTAGTTCACTGCCCCATTGAATTTTGCACATAAGCGCTATTGATGTTAACAAATGGAGGTAATCTTTCATCAATGAGGGGAATCTGAGTCTACTTAACCCAAAACCGCAAAACTAATGAGATGCTATTAATTCTGTTTGTTGTTGATGAAAGTTGCAATAACTATAAGTGAAGTTCTGTGGATCGAAAACATAAAGGAAGTAAAAACAGTGAATGTAAAAACTGTTGACTATTAACTAGGAAAGAGATAAAAACAGGGCACAGCTCAGTTTGGATTTTATTGGAGTCTATTTCTTTTGAGTCGATCAATATAATGCATGCATTCATCAAGATCTTTAGCTGTCACTACTCTAAGGGTGAAGATTAGTTCTGGATAAAGATGTGAGAATTAAGTTTGCTCACACGCAGAACTTCGTAAATGAGATTATCTGCAAACTAAATCCATGAGAGAAACAAGTACTTATAATAAAATTATAGATTGAGGCTGGTTGAGATTTTCTACCGGATTGGTTCACCGGGAAAGACTTGTTTGATATTGCACACTATCTAAAAACATAGCAACATACACAAGTCAGTGCGATATACATCCAAAATATAAAATATATTGTCCTAAACCTAAGTTTAGCCGTTTTTGGAAAATTTCAAAAATTAAGTTTGCAGTCTAAAACGTAATTATCAATCTTTTTTTATGAGAAAGACTTTAATATTGAATTTGGGTTGGTTTTCTCGTAGACGAAGATCTAATTCATCAGTATTTTTTGATCTTTTGATAGTTATTAGAAACTACCTTTTTTATTATTCTATTATAATTACCGGTAAAAATAAGGGGAACTTTATATAAGTTGTCTATATATAGACATAGTAGGTGGAAGTGCGGCAGTGCTTGTTAGATAACAAAATATTAAATGAAAATGGGAATTCTGCCGAAATTATACGGGGCTTAAATAAGAATACTCTTTTTGCTGTCCAAGCTTTCGGAAATATTTAATCCCATTATCAAAGATTTAAAAAATATAAAAGAAACAAATATTAGTTTGGAGTGGTTTCGCAAACTGAATATGAACTTACATTGTAAGTGAGGAATAATCCTAAAGTATAAACTTTAAAACGGTACAAACTATGCGCGAATGGAAAATCACTCATTGTAGTATTAAAAATTATTACACCACACAAAATCTAATTATATTAAACGAGCAATGCTTGTATATATATATATATATATATATATATATATATATATATATATATATATATATATATATATATATATTTTTAAGTCCCAGTCCTCCGACAGTATCCCCAATCCATTTTTGTAATTGTTGTGATTAACAAGCACTGTCGTTCTTCCACCTACTATATATTATAGAAGTAATGGGGTTTTACAATAATACACATCAGACTTATGGCGCGGAAGTAGCTAGAGGTTTCCGCAGATGGGCAAAGATAAACAACAAGTTAGCAAGACTAAGTAGCCGGAGAGGTTTCCTCATTGGATGCAGAAAGAATGGAGTTGTTCCAAACCACATCCTGAACAACATAGGTAATTTGCACAACTCCTTGGATGTCACAGACGGGCGAACATCAGGCCGTATCATCCACTTCAAGAAAAGGTTGGAATCTAAAACGCTCTCCTTTGAGATAGATATTACATTTGTCAACATCAACAAATTCAAGATAGAACTAGATAAATTAGTTAGATATATCACAGGACACGTACCATATCACTTGATATCTGAATTTAAGAGACGTCAACAAATCAGCTACAATAAGGTGTTCCACAGTTACAATGTTAGAACAAAAGCAAAATTAAATGATTTGATAGCTTCACAAATAATACCAATCAAAACTAAACCTAGTTGGATCAAGAACTTAACTGATGTGACAGTTCCTGCTGATATACTTAACTTTCTTGCTTTAGGGCCTAAATTCAGTCTACCACCTACAATAGATAATAATCTAGTTCAAAATGTTTTAGCAGACCTTGAAACGGTTTTTGACAGCTTAACAGATAATAAAATTAGAAGCATTATGACTGCTAGGGCCACTAATTTGATCACAAATTATGTCAATTCTCCAAACAATAGTGGGGGACATTATCACAAACTAATCTCTATCTCTTTTATTTATTAAATGATTGCATCCAAAAAAAAAATATATTTTATCAAATAATAAACCAGTCAAGAATTCTGAATCATATAAGTATATATATATATATATATATATATAATTGCTGAATGTTGTAAATCTTAACGATGAGGGTAATTGGGAAAGGCAGCATAAAAGAAGACTCTTTTAACTCAATCCGAGCTTTCGGAACTGCTCAGTTCCATTTTCTAGGATAACATCTTTGAAAACAACCAACCTCACCTAACTATCCTTGAAAATGAAACTGAGCAGTTCCAAAAGCTCAGATTGAGTTAAAAGAGTCTTCTTTTATTTATGCTGCCTTTCCCAATTACCCTCATCGTTAAGATATATATATTATATATATATATATATATATATATATATATATATATATATATATATATATATATATATATGTATTCTTGACTGGTTTTATAATAAATAAATAATATAAATAATAATAATAATAAAAATTCTTTGATTGAAGCCGAGCTTTCGAGAATGTTTATTTTCTTCTTCAGGGCAAAAATCGTGAATTTAGAATAAATAAGCCAAAAACAGGAAAGATTTCATAGCCATCAATTACAAATTGAAATAATTTTATTGAATATATGTCTGCATCCCCAAGAACATCTTTCTATTTATTATAAAACCAACCAAGAATATAAAATCAAAATATATATATATATATATATATAATTTCGTTTCTATTTGTTTTTGAGCCTAGTGGATTTATTTTTCGTGAATATCGTGGGTTTAGGGCTCTTTCAGTGATTGAAAAAATTTTTTCAATCTTTCAATCACTGAAAGAGCCCTAAACCCACGATATTCACGAAAAAAAAAAAATATATATATATATATATATATATATATATATATATATATATATATATGTATATATATATATATATGCGAATGTTATCTCGGAATATGGTCTACCGATTTCGATGATCACTCCTATGTATGGGTTTTAGAGTATATTGAATCAATTGGTTGTATTAACATTCACAAGAAACATCGTTTTCAGTAATAAATATTCTCATTTTACGAGTTCTTCAGATTATATTTAGGATATCAATATGAAAGTAATAACATCATAGTGAAAAATATTCCTATGGTTAAGGTTCCCAGTATTGATATAGAGTTCCTCGGTTCGAATTCTGATCACCTTAGTTTTTTTTAAAAACCCATTTTTTATAAAAGATATTAATATGAGTCTCTAATAATTTTATCGGAAATTTTGAAATAAAATTTGTACATATCTAATATATTGCGACCCTTAAGGTACACATTAGCTATTTTAAGGAAGGGTTAGCAGATTTTGGTAAAATTAGCAAAAAACGATTTTCGGAGTCGAGAAATCGATTGACCATACTTTCATATTAAGTCGGTGTGACCCTCGAGGTCCACACTAGCTATTTCAAGAATGACTCTGCAGATAAAAGTTTCAGTATGTTAAGTGTTTGGGAGTTGAGAAGTCGATTGGTGATACAGCTGAGTTTTGGTATATTTATCATTCATATTACACATTCAGATTTATTTCGAAATCTATAACATACGAATATATGAACAATAAAAGCAGTATTTACCGATCGCAATACATTTTAACCAGAAATATACACATTTTTTAATAAGTTTAAATATCCTTAGTAACTTTTAAATCCTGTCTTAACCGAGCAAAGTTCGGTCTCCACATATTTACACATTGAAAAAAAAAACATACTAAAAAGTGGAAATACAATTTTACAAGTTTCTCTAAAAGACTTTCACATTTCTAGCAACAACTACATTCTCTGAAGGAGGATACAAAAAGAACAAGGAATGTACAAAAAGTAATCAGCAATCAATAGACATTTCTGATTGCTGACTATGAAATCTTTCCTGTTTGTGGTTAATTTTATATAAATTCACGAATTTTGCCCCGACGAAGAGAATAAACATTCTCGAAAGCTTGGCATAATCCAAAGAATTTTATTTATTAAATGACTGCATCCCCAACAAAAATCAATTTTATTAAATAATAAACCAGTCAAGAATTCAGAATCAAATATATATATATATATATTAGTAGTTTCTTAGATAATGGCTGTTTTTTTATTTTTCTATGTAATAATGCTACACTTCTTTGAAGCTATATTAGAAGTGGGACAACGTAATACCCACAGAAACAGAAACCAACTCCAGAATCTGTAAAGAACATTATAGAAAAATTGAAGAACATTGGAACTATATAGGCTAAAGTACGTTGAAGTAAACCAATTATTGTCAATAAATATTGTATATTTCGCTATAGGTACCTATCTATAATTCTGTTTTCACGAATATTTGTTCGTTAATGTTCACATTAAAACCCGAACGGGAAAAAAACAAGTTGTTCCCTCTTGTGAAATGTTTCGTATACCTGAATTGAATCTGATTAAAGAATCCTACCGTAAAGGCACATCAATTTTACACTCGACTAACTAACAGAATATTACTTGAGGCTGCCAAAACGGATAAAAGACCACATAACTTTATCAAGACGTCCCTAAGATATATTTAAATCCTGTGATTACTTAAATCTATAAATTCAAGAGTGCCCCAGAAAATCTAATATGTATAATCGACTGCCCACTACAAACATTTCAGCATGTGAAATAAGAAGTAAACATATATTCGGTCCCATAAAAAGCAGAAAGAGGCCGGACGATGATGGCTTAAAATAAAGTAACTTGTTTGTCCTGCAGGCAATGTGATCTATGTTACCATTACAAAAATAACAGGTCCAGCAATAAATAAAGACTCTGGAAGAGATCTTCATTATTATATTTTTTCACGGCTGTATTGGTTCGAAATACATGATTTACGGCTACAACTTTCGAACTGTCAGCAGTTGAAAAGTTTGATAAAAATATTAGTTGTCATATTTTATAGAGTTTATTTAACTCTACTATGTATACCTTTAGAGATGTTATACAATCAGAATATTTTTTTTCTCATATCCACTTTACAACAGTCTCTGTTTACGAAATATAAATTATTTCTAAATGAAATTACCTACATATACTGTAAGCCCATAACAAAAAAAGAAATTTGATTATCGTATGAGCAATTCAATATTCACATTTATATGGATTTTTTTGAAATAGATAATTTCTTTCAAGGGAAAACGTTCATTTGATCAATACATCAGTAAATAGATATAACAGTATGTGTGATTCATTAAAAATTCATTAATGTAACTTAGCAGTAAGAAACCAATTTTAGGTTGCTATTCAAAAGAAACAATCAAACTTAAGCGAAAGAATCCCTTTTAAATAGCTACTTTAACTAAATGAGAACGTTGAATTTGGCTGGAAAACTTTCATTGATTATAAATTCCTTGACATTAACCAGATGAAATAAGTCGATGAGACCTCGAAATGGTATAATTTGGAGTTGAGATATTTTGAATAATAATATATCGCATCCATCCGGCTTAATTAGCCGTTTGGCTGGTTGACTAGTTATTCGACTGAATGGCGCCATCCAGTCAATTGAATGAACGGTGTTTAGCAATTTAAGGAAACCTAGGCAAATCCGTTCTCTAGGTAACGTTTATGGGTTTGACCAGAAGCATCATTTATCTTCAATTCTATTTTCTATAGGTACAATGGGAGGCACGATTAGGGAATATGAATTTAATCTCTATCGCAGGCGTGAAATGCGCAAACAAGATTTTTTTCTGAAATGGTGACCTATTATTGATGTAAGAATGAGAAGATTTCTTGAAATTAAATATTTGGTAATATCCCTAACTATCATAAATATATTTTTTCAAAAATTTGATTACCTACATCGGAAATAGTACGATCTCTGTAATCGAAAGTAATGAGAAATATCTATATAACACACTCATTTGAAATTTCCCTTTCCTCGAATATGCGAATAAACAATTATGTTGGAAGAGAGATTGTTTTAAGTAAGAACAGTTGATATCTCAGATTAGAACGAGAACTCTGCACATTTACTTGATACTTAGATATATATGAAGTTTTCTTGAAAATAGCTAATCATTGTCCTGAGACTCTAAATGTAGGTATTAAGTATTAAAATCGGTATTTCCGTTATCATGAAAGTTAAAAATTATTTTTAATGGGCGCCATCTTGGATTCATTCATAGGATTTTTTTTTATTTATGGCAATTAGGTACCAAATTGTGCGTATTTGAGAATTATTATATTACAATAACTAGGCCATGAATTCAAGTTATTCAATAAATATAGACAAATTATTAACAAAGTTAATTAGAGCAAATCCTCAAAAAGTGTTGGAACTTGTTTGCGAAACATACCTACATATACATGTTATTAAACTATTAATTACTGAAGCTAATGTACGACGGTTATACTATTAAACGCTTATTGCAAAGATTCCCATAATTCTTGAATATTATTATAATTAGAATACCCAAAAAACTCTCTATCCTGAAAAATTGAAAAAAAACTCTTTCGCATAAGCTCAGTCAGGGTTAAACCATATTGGTATGCATAAGAATTTTGCTTTGAAAGCACATTTATAAGGAGTAATTTTCTTTCGCTTGTCACCGGCCTCAAAAATTCTTCCATAAAATTACAACTTGACATATCTCCATATCGTACATTTTACAGTAAATTTGGACTCGAGTATTTCCAGTCACTCACATGCTCGTTGTTAATGCCAAAAATAAGATTTAAGAAAATAAAGTTGTAGTTGAAAATTTATCCGTTTTTGTCATGTATTCTTGTTGTAAGATCTGTAAAAAACAATAATTACTTAATTATTATAATCATGCTTTAAATTATGTACCTTCTCTTAATAACAATAATTTATTCGGCAGATTGGAAAATTTTATATATGTATTTAACAAATATTTGTCAATGACTTAACACTTGACGCTAGTACCATTGCTTATTCCTATAGCATTTGACCAGAATCTGAAATTTATCAGTCATAGTCATTTAGTTTGATACGAAAATTGTCATGTATCATTTTATCGTCACCTTAGTAATCAACAAACAAACTAAACTCATGATTCTAAGAAAACAAAATATGCTAACGCATCACAAATGGTTTGGGCCAGGTTACAAATTGGGTTGCTTTGAAAATTGTTTTCTCTAATAATTATAACATTGAGAGCATGGACTATACCAGACTGTTTTTGTGTTTATTTCCCCGATGAAATTTTTTTTATAGAATAAGGATTTGAATACGAAAATAAAGGCAAATTATAACAAAAAGGAATGAAAATTCTCATCAACGGTTAATTAATTAGATGTAAGTTTTGCATTTTTTTGTTCTTTCAACTGTCTATAGAACCAAATAGTTTGTATATTATTAAATTATTTGAAAAATTATATATAAATAATAAATATATATTTTATTTTGAATATAAATTATTATTGACTGAGAAAATAGGTTCAACAACAAAAGTGGCACACATCAATAAAACTAGTGTACTAACTTCAAGTATATTTAGTGCTAATTTAGTACGCAAAAATAAAATTTATAACTCTTCAATTTATGAAATTACGGGCCAATATTAAGTTAGCTCACTTTAACGGAATGTAATCGAATTTAAGAAAATCTGCTTTAAATAATCTAGGGCTAATTTAATACATTTTTTAAAAATTATAACTCTTCATTTTCAAAATTTATAGCCAAGTGTTCTAGCTTAATATTAAGTCAGCACACTTGAATGAAATATGGAAAATATCCAAAACTATTCGTTAGGAATAATTTAGGACTAATTTAGTACAAAAGAATAACAATTATAATATTTATTTTAAAGAAATTATGCGCAAGTCTGTTTGTCATTCATCTATTCTGTTATATCTTGACAGACACTATACATCGCCTGTGACCTGGGAATTCCATAGCCATGGAATGAAGATGTAGTTAGTGGGAGATAAATGGAGGTATCTCTTCTCATTAGGTTGTGTAAACAACATTTTATTTGTCATACTTACTGATATTATATAGGAAAATATATAACATTTAAAATAAATGTATAAGTAGCATCATAGAGATAATTCAAGAAGGACAGTTATAAGATGTAAAATTTAGTCTAATCAATCGTAATATTATATAGTCTATTAAACCCCTAGGTACAATTTGTTTAAACTTTCCTTATTGTCAGATCGGAAAAATTCTCTAACCTTCTAATGAAAGTAAGTGTGGAAGATATAGTCCAGTTTACTGATACTGCTAAACCTCTAATAGGTTATCCTGGGTTAATCGCAATTTACAAACAGCGGTTGACAGCTCAGAAATATTATTTTTTTTTGGCAGGAATAATCAGAACAATCGGCTTTCAAATTTTCTAATTTTATTTATAAGGTTTATTTTTTTAATTGCCAAATTAATAATATAGGGGGTCAATACAAGTCATAATAAGAACACCTATGTGTAGTAATAGAGATATACTAAAGTTTGAGCTAAATAGTTACAGATATTTAAATGAAAATCAAATAGGTGCTGAAATAGTATCTATCATATATTCAGTAACTGAGTGTCAATAATTTAAGAATATCACCTTCACCTGTGAAATTTAAAAAGGTGACAAAACCATATTCTAGACTTTTACATTATATACGCATATGTGGGTTACATATAAAAATATTGTGCAAAATCTAGATTCAAAGGAAATACAGTGACAAACATATTTGTTTTGCCAGAAGAGTGGAGAATGGCAGTCATATATTTAGATATACCTAACAAGAGGTGGGGAACCAGCATTGAATTTTATTTTCGCGGATGTTTCTTCTATTTGATATTATCATATTCAATAAACTGGATAAAATTATTAATTATTTAAACACAATATAAATTTTCACAACCAACATAAAATAACAAATCTTATACAATTATCAACTTTAAAGCCCATAGAAAGCTAGAAGCTCAGGGCCTCTCTATATCAATCTCTATAATTTGTACTCTAAAGGCTTTTATTTCTTTAAACAGTAGTAACCATGAACCGCAAAAAACATCATATTTTCATTTTGCTTATTCTTCAAAATGCACTCGCTTTTAGTAATAAAAGTTCTATTATAAATAAAATGAGAAAAGATACTTCTTTGGCTACGGAATTCCCACTTCATATCTGAAATAGTCACAGGCGATGAAGAGTGTCAGTCAAAACATAACAGGATAGCTAGATGACAAAAAAACTTGCCCATAATTTCTTTAAAATAAGAGTTATATATAAGTAGATTATTTCTAACGTATAGTTTTGGATTTTCTCCATATTTCATTTAGGTATGCTGAATTAATATTAAGCTAGCAGTATTGCCCATAATTTCAAAAATTGAAGAGTAAGGTATACATTTTATTTTTGCGTACTATTTGGTACAAAACAATATTCTCTCAAGGTCCATTTAGCTTGCACAACAAAAGTGGCACACATAAATAAAATAAGTGTACTAAATTCAAGTATACCTGCTAAAATTAGCACTAAATAGATATACTTGAATTTAGTACACTAATTTTATTGATTTGTGCCCCTTTTGTAGCTTAATGGACCTAGAGAGAATATTTTTTTTGGATAACGAAGTTTCAAAACATTATTTTTCTATGATTGATATATATTGGTTCATGACATTTGTGGCTTCCGCAATATAATTCCTTTAATAATGAGGGGATAATGAACCAATGGAACTTACTTAGATTTTGAACAATTTCCTTTGATTTCATTTCTTATTCAAATAGTTTATTTATTACAGCTTTTACACCGTTGGTTAAACCACGTGATTCAGTTTTTTCGTTAATATCGTGATCAGCGTCAGTCCTGAACAAAAGCATAGTAGGTACAAGGACCAAGTACCTCCTCTCTTCACAGTAACTTCAGCTTGATCACAGTTATCAAACTTTTACCACGACCACGATCTACACTATTCATTCCAAACACTTACATGACCAAAAGGCCAAGTGCGAGTTTGATTCATTTGCGTTCGCACTTCCATACTTTTTTTATGAACCTCGGAAATTGTACGAAAAAAAAATCGCAAAAGATAAGAAATAATTGTAAATACGTTTTTCTCAATGCAACAATTTACTGAAAGACAATGTTCACTTGCTCACATAAAATTGGCCGCTTATGTTGCGAAACTCCGTCCCACCGATCAATGACGCATTTTCAATTATATCGCGCTAAATTTAAATTATTCGCTGACCATAATTTAAAAATTTTGGTCCTTGGAGATAGCAACTTATAAATGCTAATCGACATTATCCAACTAACCAAATATCTTCTTATTTTCTGATACTTGATTTAGTTGCTAACCAGTTACTGTTGGTGTTTTTTACTACCGGCAAAAATATATGCTTCCAAAATGACTTTTCTGGTGAACCAAATATTAAAAAGAAATACAATTTAATTATTTGCCAAATGGATTGGTATCATTCAGCCGTTAAAAATACAAGAGAAATGGGTTTCTAAATAAAAATTTCGATTATTCTGCGGTACAGATTAATTAAAACAGTGGCGTTCAAGGAAGACTGTTTTATTTATCGCAAACTGACAGTTTGTTAGCAAATTATTACAATTCCGACTGCTCATAGACAGCGAGAAGGTAAATTTCATGCATTTTAATTTTTTTTTCTCTTTTAGTGTAAAATGCTTCAAACAAAAGTTGTGAGTACAACTCATATTTATAGCTCAAAAATATTTTAATGGTATTTATTCAATGACTGCTTTTTCTTAAAAGTTCGGTCGGCCGCCATTTTGAATCTACTGGTCTAAACATATCCGTTAACTAACCAGAGTGAGATATTTGTCTAGTCGATTTTTACAGTATATTTTAATTTGATATATAAATTATGTGACCTCTGTTGTGGTTAGCACTTAATAGCAAAGTTACCAACACCATTTATTCTCCTCGTTGGCGGCATCAATTTCCATAAACCACAATGGAGATAAGTGGACGAGAAATTGAACTGTTCCTATATAGAGATGACTTGATATTACTAATAAAGCCTTTTCAAACTTCTTCAATAGCAGATCACGGAGCTTCTCAGCGATAGATCTAGCAATTTCCTCAACCAATCTTGCTTCACGTCTAACCTGGAAAGTATCAGACGACCTCTACCATTTCCCCATTGTTATAAATACGGATGTATCAAAAAAACAAAGATGTCAACCTAGAATGTGGGTTACAACAATAGCAAACTGGCTCAATTTCCAGAAGAACCTGCTACGTTCATAACAACAATATCCTACAATACATCGACGAGTTGTTATTGCTCTAACCCGAGCATTCGGTACATCCTGGCTCGGCGTACCATTTTTCAATGTAAAAGATGTTCATGGAATAATTACATCTCTTTACACAAAAATATAAATGAAGTTTGGTGGAAAATCAGATCCACAGTTGGAAAGAGACCATTAAAAAATCCCCCACATCTGCGTAGAAATGATGGCTCTTTGTCAAGCAACCCATTAGAAATAGTGAAATGCTTAGCAACCCAATTCGAGAATTCAAACAGTTCACGGAACTAAAGAGAACCATATTTATCACAAAAGCAACAGCTAGACTCATACTTAGACTTTGATACTAATGAACCCTAGAATATAGCACGCCATTGTCAATGACCATTCCAATAGTTCATGTCCAGGAATTGACTCTATAAACTATGATATCAGAGAACTAGCGCCCGTCTTCAAATCTCTTCTCTTAGAGTTATTCAATGAAACATGGTCGAAGAATTCAAATCCTAACCAGTGGAAGGAAGCAATCACTCACACACTCACACACTCACAATGCTAGAAAAAGTAAAGACCCTCTAGTTATAGATCAGTTAGCCTCACCTGTTGTCTAGGAAAACATCTAGAGAAAATGGTGAGCAACAGACTTGTGTGGTATTTGGAATCAAATAATCTAATAACTCCCCACCAGGCTTGCCTCAGAAAACTTAGCTCCTCAAAGGACCAACTAGTTTCTCGGTTATACGATACATAATGTCTTTCGAAAAAGGGAACACGCTGTTGTATATTTTATTATTATTTTATTTCTAGAAGGCTTATGTATGACTTGGAGATATGGTATCCTCTGGAAAATACATGGTTCATAATTGGGGAACACGTGGACACCTGCCTCTCCTCATCTTTTATGAAAAATTGTGAATTCAGGGTTAGAGGTGGAAATGCCTTCTCTCTCCCCAAAATACTAGACTAGACTTATACGAGTATGTTATGATCTCTCCTTATTCAGCAAAGATAACCAACCTTCAATCAAAATCTTTTAACAGTGTCTCAATATTTTAGGAGAATATCCAAGAACTATACACATGTACACAGAAGAATACAAAACCTGTAGAGGGGTAGGAGCATCATTAATTGTAAAAAATATAACGAATACATGGTCTCTCTCTAAGCTTTCCTCGATTTATACTGCTGAAATCTACGCTATGTGGTATAGTGAGAACCTCCTCAAGATATACGGTACTTTCAGAATCAGTGAGCGCCCCTTAAGATATCATCAATTCCTTTTCTGAAGACACTTTCATCCAAATGGTGATTTCTCTTCTGAAACATCTTAATGACGAAGATGATATAGCCTTCATTAGGGTATCTAGGGTAATGAACAATCTATGAAGCCGCACATCAGGCATGTTTTTGAACAAAGGTATTTAAATTATTTAACTATATTTTCAAAAGTAACTGATCTATTAAAATCTGAAAACTATATTTAAAAATATTCACTCAGTTTGTATTTTGTATTTGCCCATACATATACTAACGCATCTAGTTGTTATAAAATATTAGTTTTAATTATTGTTATCATATATGATGACCATATCTGATTGTAATAATTGTAATATGAAATAATAATTATGCTACTTCAATAACTCTACTTGCTTTTCGTAAAATTCCATTACATCCACATCGGTTAATACCTACATTTAATAATATAATTTCAAGCGCAAGAAAGGGTTTCCTCGTAATCTTATTGTGTAACAATGTCTATGTTGATTATATCTACCCTGCCTTACAGAATTACAACAAGATATACTATTTAATTCGCTTTTTTACGTTATGATCTATCTGCACTCATAGCATTGATTTGAAAACTTATCTGAAAAAGACTTAACTCTCTCATCTAATAACATTGATGATGAGGTATATTAATCTTTCTTTAAGTATTTGCATCAACGACATACTAATATAATTATAATAATTTTAAATCTTAATCTTGAATCGCATTACCGCTCCAGTATGTATGCAAATAACATTGCTTATACTGCGTGGATAATAGATAATGAGGACTTTTAAATTGATGCCTTCGACGTAACTCTTTTGATTTCTTCTATCGATGGCCCATTCATTTGCTAAAAACAAACATTAGCTAAAAATAAAACATAATTAATTTTCGTTTGCTCTCTTCATGCTAAAAGTGTCAAATTTGATATGAAATTTGATTTCACCATCAGAAACAATGATCTGCTATTATAAGTATAAGACTGTTAGATTTTTACGGTGGCTGTAAATCTGAAAAGAATTTTTGAAATACCAATGGACGAAGTTAGCACTTGACGCCTGAAAAGATTTTGATGCAATTATGGTATTCAAAGAAGCAACCATCTTCTTAAACAAAACTAGCCTCGCACTAGCTTAGTATGATACTGAAACTGTTACCTATGTATAAACGTTACCATAGTATTCAACAAACAAACTAAATTAGTATCGAACTTAGAGTTGGTTATGAATAAAGTTTCTAATTATTTTTAGTGAACTTTAAATAATTACTTGTTCCACCTGCAAGTTAATTTTGCTCAATAGTTTGCTATATTTCCATTGGTATATTACCATACAATTTTGATTTTGGTGGCTCAACAAATTATCTTGCAATATAACTTTCCGAATACATTATAAGATATTATAGATTTTATTGTCTTATCTTTCAAAATGCAAAGCTCTAATTTGGCCAAAGAATAGCAGAACCAAGGATATATTTATTTATTTATTTATTTACCTGGAAAAACATACACATGTCCCGTAGGAGGTATAGGTACATGTGCACCGGTCCAGTAAAATGAATCATATGTAGATACTATCTATGTTTGCATCTGGTATGAGTTGCAAAACTGATAAGGCAGAGAAGATGAATAAATTCATGTCATAGTAGACTCACAGGAAAGTTTTAGTATTCCAAAATTAAACTGTACAGAAATCAGATGCTAGATATAAATATTATAACTTGAAGGATATTTCTCTTCAGTATATTAAGAAGCCGTTTCTTATAGTTCAATTTATAAAATCTGCTTATGGTAAAAGTCTAGCTTAGCAGCTTTTGCTATAAAAGCCCTAAAAAATCAAATGTTTACAAAATAGATGTATGTTAGCATAAATTTTAATAAAATTGAGGTGACGCTATTTTCAATGATTTGTTATTATAAACGGAAAAATGGTGATCTTAGGACTTACGACTTTTAGATGGAATTTTCGATTCTGAATAATTCCTGTATACTATTAAACACTAACAGCCTTCAAAATTATTAATATTGCCAGCGCTGCCAGTATAACTTTCGCAGTAAAGTAATCACTGAATTCATATCTTTGAAAGCCTGAAGACAAAGCTCCTCACCTTCGTCTTCAAGAGTTGTCATAATATCGTATCTTTGCTCTAAAGCAAGTATTTGTAAGAAATACATTTTTAGTAAATATTGAACATGAAACTATACCTTTAGACAATTAAAATTTGACCAGTTGTTTTATGCTTTCGTTATCGAACAATGAAATTGACAGTTTTTAAACGTCAAACACACTGCACCAAACAACAATTTTTAATACACTTATACTTTATCGCGAAACATTTGTATCGAAAGTTGTTAATTTTACTTGAACAATTAGCATTTTATTAATGCTCTCAAATTAACCTTTTTTCGATTCATGAAAATGTTTGAGTGCCAATTAATAAAGTCGGTCCAATCTCTTGTGAGAAATATTTTCCAATTTACAATGAAGTTATAGTTAGAAAAAAATATATCAAACTTGAGTTATTTGTAACATTTTGAGAATTTTCTTGTAAATTATTATTTATTGATGTACTACGTGAAAATTATACGGAAACATATTTCGTTTTACCTATACTTTATTTCCTTATGTTATATGTTATAAACAATTCAAGCATAATGAAGGACATGTATAAAAACACATTCTGTTATTTAAGAGAACTGGCGCTGACACATACACACTTTAATCATTATCCTGTAAAGATAATGAGATATGGACACAACAATAAGCTCGATAATTTATATTAGAAAAAATATTATCTAGCGTCGACTATGTTTAACTTGCAATCAAGAAATAAATTATTCCATTAATCCTAATGTTTTATATGATGGGCCATAGACGAAAAAGAGCTACGCTCATAAATCCAAAAATTAATTCTCTTCCACAAGCGAGCTACATACTTCAATGAAAAGAGGTCGCTCTTCCTTTTCTTGGTATATATTACCGAGCTGTCGCGAAGATGATTCACCGCTATTGTAAATCATCTTAGGCCCAGCATCCTTCTTATATTCCTGGTAGTCGACAGGACGCTTCTTGGAGTTCAGGAAAGCCCAAACTAAATTTACTACAAGACCTGTCCAATGCTCCGTATCAACTGATGAGGATTGTGTGTGCCACGTATGTTAAAGACACTGGTAGTGCTACAGGCTTATATCTTTTTCAGATATCCTAAAGGGATCTTTCTTTATAATGGACATATTTCACTAATATTTGATTATTGTTGTTTAATGTGATGTAAATGGGTTTGGTTTCTATACAATAAATATCGGAATATTCTAATAAAGATATTTCAAGCTTATCTACTGGATAGGCACTTAACAATAATTAGAACGCTAAAATCTGAAAGCTTACAATTTCTTATTAGCAATATATAAGTTGTTACCTTTTAATTACGTGAACGTAGGTTAATTTGACTCTGAGGCCCTACTTTGACCCAAGGCTCTTAAAATTTCCTACGGTAGTTCCAACTTTCGAAACTATTGTATATCTGTTAGAACTTTGATTATATTAATACTAGATGAAAACCCGGCTTTGCTCGCGTGAAATGTGACTCATAATATAAAACAATGATGAAAGACAAATGAATATAGAAGAAGATTCTGTTATTTTTTTAATTCAAATCAGAGTCTCTGTTTAAATTAAACTGTCATAATATGTCCTACGCATCGAATAAGTACCATATCATATAGTAAGTAATTAGTTTAGCGTGCCGTCGCGTGCCTATGGTATGTATGTGGCGTATGTTATCCCCTTGTGTCTATGCACAGGTAATATCGCTCCTAAATCCCATCGTAATGTCGCCCCCGAACCCTTATTTCGGTTCAAGTACGTATAAACTATTTACTATAAATTTTTCATCGTTCATTATTTATCAGTTACTGTTTTACTACTGTAAAAACCTGCCAGCATCTGTAATTACAGCAGATATGGGATGGCCAGAAGACAAATAATTCCTGTTTTACCGAAGAACATAAGTGATACGTTCTAAATCTAATGGATGTAAAAACCAATAAAGGTGAATTATTTGAATATTTAAATGACGCTATACATAATATAATAGTTTTTTCACGTAAAAGTAATATTGAGCTAATACATAAATCAAATCTAATCTATGTTGATAGGACCTTTAATTACCTGTTGTGCAACATTTTTTTGTCAACTCTTCACAATTCATGTGTTCATTAATGGTCATTACGTTCCAATTTTCTTCTGTTTGTTGCCGAATAAAGAGTCGGCAACCTATAGAAAAACTATTTCATCTGATTAAACATGTATCTGAGAAACACGACATATTTTTTTATGTAGATGAAGTAGTAGTGGATTTTGAAAAAACCACCCACAAAGCGATATTAGAGTTTTGGCCTGAAGTGGAGATCATTGGTTGCAGATTTCATTTATGTCAATCATGGTATCGGAAAATTCAAAAATGTGGGTTAGGTACTGAATATAAGAACAAAACGAGTAAAATAAGCAAATGGTTACGACTGATTTTTAGTCTAACAGATTTAGACCCAAATGAAATTGGTAATTGTTTTGCCCTAGAATTATTCGAAAATATGCCTAATGATTCGAGAGCTATAAATTTTCCCGATTATCTTGTAGATAATTATATAGCTGAAGAAGCAACATTTCCACGGAAAATTTAGACTGAAACTTCAGCAAATATAATTAGGACTAAAAATGCTTGTGAATCTTTTCATAGTCATTTTAATAATTCTTTTTATAGCGCCCATCCGAATTTATTTGTGCTTATTGAAAAGTTAAAGGAGATTCAAATTGATGTCTATATTAAAATACAAAGTTTGCATATTCCAAACAAAATTCATAATAGCTTTGTAAAACATATACAAACATTTATCAATGAAATGATTTTAAAACGATAAAGAAAATAAATAAATAATCTACATTGTCTTAGATGTATTTCTTCACACCAATGTGATGTTAATTAATAAATAATGGTTTTGATGCATAACATTGATATTATCTGTAGGTCTGCTTTTATTTTTACATTTTCTTAGATGTATTTCTTCACACTAATGTGATGTTAATTAGCTGTTTACACCAAATAACTGTTTTGATGCATAACATTGATATTACTTGGGGGCGAAATTACCTGCGATATTTATAAGTAGAAGGGACGCGGGTGCCACTTTACTTACTTACTTAGTTACTTACTCCATGGCGTTACAACCCTGGGTGGGTTTTAGCCTACTTGACGACACCTCTCCATTTTTTCCTGTCCATCGAGACCTCCCTCCAGTTGTTAATGCCCATAGCATCCATGTCTTTTCTGGAAGTCTTCTCACGTGGGCAGCCCATTGGAGTCTTCTCTGGATTTTATTTCCTGTATTATATTAGTGACTCCGAAAAGCTCATCCAGTTCTGTGTTGGTTCTAATCCTTCCTGTTCCTGTCGTCTTATTGCGTGACGGCCCAAAGCTTTTTCGGAGGAGTTTCCTCTCCCTGGTGAGTTCTTTCGATCTTATAAGGACATCTGTTTCCAGCTTGTATTCTGTTGTTTATTTCCTGGGATCCAATGTTGTCTTTCGTGATGGTTGTTCCGAGATACTTGAATCCTTCAACTCTTTCAAAGTTGTGGGCTCCGTTAGTTATATTCTGACCAATTTTATCACTGTTCTGCTTCCTTCTCGAATCTAGTGAACGTTTCCCTTATCATTATCCTGCCTTTTCCTATCAGATCTACATCGTCTGCAAAGGCCAACAGTATATTGGTACCTTCTTGACGGAATACTGACGTTGGTGCCTCAATTCTCGCTTTCCTTATTATATGTTCCAGAGTTATGTTGAAGAGTTGAGGTGAAAGTGTATCTCCCTACTTTAGACCATTGTTTATCGCGAATGGCTCTGATAGTAGAAGATCCGAACCTAAATTGACCTTCACCGATCTGATAATAGAATAAAACTTATTTTATAATAAAGTAAGTATATTAGAAAATATATTACAAATGGGTTGTCAAAAAAAATCCTGGACAAAATATTTTTAATTATTTAAAAAAAAGATGTTTCAGAAAATGTTGCAACATCAAGATAAAAGGAAAATTTTTTACTGGACTTAAAGTATAAAACATATAGAATTTGCAGACGTAGGGTTGTCTATAATTTACCTGGACAAACTACTAGGTTGCCAGGTATAAAGCGCTGTTTTATTGCGAACACTTTGATATAGGGTTTTCTGCAAAAATCGGGGATCATTTTCGGCAGTCTACTTTGTTTCCCTTTATTTTTTTTGAAAAAGGAAAAAAATAAGTAACCAATTGATATTCTCATTCATTACGTTTTGATATTTTGAGTTACAATAACTTTTCTATTATAGACATCTTATTATAACTATAAGTTAATATATATATATATATATATATATATATATATATATATATATATATATATATATTCTTCTTTGAAGACTTTTTAAAAAAACTTTATTTACTTTAACAAATTTATTAGTCGACTTAATTTTGAAATAACAGGCCAAAAATGAGACAAGTACAGCAGTACAGCAAAGAGTTCTACTCTACTAAATTTTTGACGTACTAATCCGACGATCGCTCTTGGATGTCTACTTAAATAGTTTTTTAGGTGCAAACTAAGCAGTTTCTAGAATGTTATAAGCGATTTAGATTGCACCGTTAAAATTTCTATGAATAATCCTATGTTAGATGATATGATTGTTATGACAGGAAGCTGAAATATGAGGTTTCATACTGTAAGGCAATATTGTTAGCTTTGAAAGATGAAATTTAATAATTGTACGTGACTTTTATAAAAATACCAGCGACAGACTGTCGCGACGGATAAATCGAGAATATTAAATATTTAAAATATAATATATCTGGATATTTGTAATATAACAACTATCTGAATATTTCTAATATAACAGCTATCCCCCATATGAAAAAAAATTGTTATACGTCAATTTTTTTAAACATTATAAAACATAAGGTTAAGTGGAGTAAATTTAACTTAATAGTTTGAATAACTGAATATATAAGTTGAATTACTTGGCTACAATATTAAATAATTAAAAATAAAAACGTTAAAGTTCATAACTGAAATTAATGTGAGCAGTCTAAAGCACTAAACATCAGTTGAGTTCGATTTCTTCGGTATCGGGTTCCTCAAGGGTTGGTCATTTCCGGGGCAGGTAGCGGCGAAATGACTCGTGGAACTTTCTCTTTGGTGAAGGGTTGTTGGTCTGGATGATGATGTCCGTTTTCTTATTGCTACATTTGATAAAGATGTAGACAACCAGTAAACTGATAACTAGGATGATGGTGAAGATTGTTATCCATGGGATGCTTCTCTCGATGAGGGGTTGGTTTATTAAATTATCAAGATCTCTTGAATATTGCTCCATTTTATCTCTGGAGATTTCCAAATCATCGATATTTAGATTGTTGATTTTGAGTGGCTTAAGATCAATTAATTTTACTTTATCTGGTATTTCTTGACAACAATTGTACTTGAGCATGATTGGATGGTGATTGAAACTGAAATTTGTAAACTTGCTTGCCAGAGTCTGAATTTTGGTTATACCAATAAATGCGTAGCCGTTTGATTCCAGTTTCAGTACTGAATGTTGTTGTATGACGATTGATTTTGGGTGTTGACCTGGACAATTGACGGTGGAGTATGTAGTTTCGGTAACTATGATGAGCCAAAGGTTTGATTCAAGTTTCTGAATGTTGTAAACTTGTCCATATATTATAGAACTTTGACAATTTTCGGAAATTTTGTTGTAGCTTCTGAAGAGGAGTGCTTCACAAGCAGTGTTGTTGTCTATTGGATAAGCATAGAGCCCTGAGCAAAGTTTTTTCCTTGGTGCCAATGGTATGCAAACACTTAAATCCTTTATGGGTACATACATCAAAGAATCATCGTCTCGCGCAAGTTATTTTTGTGAAAATGATAAAACATGATGTAAACCAGTTCGTTCATCAAATATCGGAAGAGGATAGAGATGGAATAAGGTGAAGGTCTGTTGTTCTACTAAAGGAATTTTCAAAACGAATACAAGGCTCTCTGAAGTTTGAAAGGCCTCTAATTTGATAATTTCCAAATATTGCGCGATCTTGGAATATTTGACTGGCAAAGGTAAATTACTCCTAATCAAATTTTGAGATATTTCTTTAAGGGAGGATATAAGGTGTTTCGGGAAGATGATGGAGGTGTGGATAATTTGAAGCCTAGCAAAGGTAATTAAATTTAAAATATCATTCAAGTTGTCTTCTAGATATAAAAAGCTTTCCATCAATTTTTCGCAATTTTCGAAAAACTTTAGCTTTGCTTCAACTAAAGATACTTTGTTATTAAGATCTCTTGCTGATCTTTCTATTTTTCAATATCCGAATTAAATGTTGCTTCATCGAATTGAAGTTTTTGAAGTGTTTCATTAATGTTTTTTGATTACTGATGTAGTTACAGAGATCTGATTTTTCATAAGATTTTCTATATGGTGTTGGTCTTCCTGTATTTTATTAATGCAAGATGTGTAATATTCTCCGTCAGAAGTATCTAGAATTCCTATAATTGACTTGAATATTGAACCTAAATCATTAAGAATACCTCTTTTCTGACGTTTGGTGTCTGCAAATAGTTCTTCAAATTTTTCCGCAATCGATCTCGATATTTGTGTCAATAGACTGACGTGGGTTCTAACTTCTGATTTGAAAGAGTTCATTGAATGAAAAGTTGGTCTCAAACTATCGAGTATAGCATCAAGAATTTTGTTGTTGTTATCAAAGGTCTGTTTCAGTAATGAAAGTTTCTTACTAATAAGTAATGTCCACTCATCGTTCGTAATCGAGATTCGAGTTTCGTCAAGGTAATAGACTCCAATCGTATTGTTTATTGTTTCTATTGTGAATTGGCTCAACACTGATCCGAACAGTGTTAGGATGATTCTGAAACAAATTATGCCTCATAATATGGTTTGAGTCGATCAAAATTTACTTTAGTATTTTGACTAGTTTTCTGATTTTTGAGAAGTGCGGAATTTTTATATATTTCTACAATTTCGAAAGGTCCGTTAAATTTATTTTGGAGTTTGTTTTGAATTTGTGCCTCTTTAACGTAAACTTTATCACCAACTCTAAATTGTGGTCATTTGTTTGAAACGTACTTATCGAATCTCTCTTTCGCTTTTCCTTTTGCTATTATTGTTCTTTCTCTAGCTACCTTGTAGTAATGCGATATTCTGTTGTTGAGGTCGCGTATGTATTTTGTAATCAATTCTTCTTGGTTATAGAGGGTTTCTGGCGGTCTGCTAGAAGTATGCCCAAATATAAGTTCATATGGCGTGAAACCGTGTGTCTTATTTATTGAATTATTATAAGCGATAACTGCATATGGTAATATATTGAATGGGTGTTCTCCGGGATGTTCGGTAACGTGAATTCTAATCATCTCTAGGAGGGTTGAATGGAATCTTTCTAATGAACCGTTTGATTGTGGGTGACTAACGCTTGAGAATGTGAGTTTAATATTGAACATTTTACATAAATCTCTCATAAGTGAGTTATCGAATTCTCTACCGTAGTCACAGTGGATTCGTAAAGGTGTTCCGTAGTGTTGAAAGTATAGTATAAGTATAAGTATAGTTGTGACAACTGATTTGGCTGATTTGTCAGGAATTCCATATGCTTGTGAAAATTTTGTTAATTCATCTCTGATGGTTAGGGCATAATTTCATTTCGGGACCTCAAGGATATCAATGTTTATTCTTTCGAATGGTGTTTTCGGAGTTTCAGTAATGACAAGAGGGTAATCTAAATTTTTACGGTATGCTTTGACCTTGTTGCATATTTCACATGTTCTAATAAAGTTTTTCACATCTTTAGTAATACCGGGCCAATTATACCTTTCTCTGATACTTCGAATTGTTTCATTGATGCGGCGGTGTAAGTTACTCTTTCCGTTGTAGAATTGGTCGAGTATAATTGGAATTTGGTCTTGATCTGGGACTGTTGTTAAGTTTTGACAGACTTTAAACTTTATATCAATGTCAGCAAAAATGAAAGATAGTATTTCTAGAGCAGGCAAATCGAGATTGTTTTCAACATAAATTGTTTGGTTGTGAGGTAAAGTGTTTTTATGTCGGTACAATGATCCAAAAAGATATTCTATTGAGGAATCTGGATTGTCTGGTATTGGAATTGTGTAATACTTTCTGTTTTTTACTATTTTGCTGGAAAATACATTAATAGTCAGATCGAAAAATTCTGAGTTTTCTTCAAAAATGTCGTCTACTATTTTATGATGAAGGTCAGTTAAGTTGTTTTGTCGAAAGAATGTCAAAATATGTTTTTTTCTACTGTCTAAAAGTTGTCCGTTAACAAAATCAATTTTTGAATAATCAATCAAAGATTTTGTTTTGTATAGGTCATTAAAAGTAATAAATTCTTTGTATATTGAATTACTCTCCAGTTCTTCAGGGTTATTATTTCTGGAAGTCCCTGATTCAGTATCTTCATTCATTGAGTAGAGTGGTAGACTATATTCGACTTGGAATTTTGAAAAGGATTCTGCATTATGGTGGTTTATTTTAATTCTTGACAGAACGTCAGCGTTTTGATTAATTCTACCAGGTTTGTATTGAATTTCGTAGTTATATTCCTCAAGTTTTAATCTCCAGCGTGCTAGTCTACTGCCGGGATCTTTGATTGAAAATAGCCATGTTAAAGATCTATGGTCTGTAATGAGAATGAATTTTCTACCGAATATATAGGGTCTGAAGTGTTTGACTGCCCAGACTATAGAAAAGAGTTCTCTTTCTATTACTGAATATATTGTTTCTGCACTGCAAAGGGTTCTTGAAGCATAGGCTATTGGTAGATCTTTACCTATAGGGCCTTGACTTAGAACAGCGCCAATCGCGAATGCGCTTGCATCTGTCGTTATGACGAATGTTTCGTTGAAATTTGGATAAATCAGAATAGGTGTTGAAATAAGACTTTTTTCAATCCTTCAAAAGCTGTTTCACAGTCCGTGTCGAAATTAAAAGGGGTATCTTTCTGAAGTGACTTAGTGAGGGGCTTGGAAATATTTGAAAATGTGGGAATAAATCGTCTATAATAGGAGGCTAGACCTAAGAAACTTTTGATTTCCTTTGGGTTTTTGGGTCTCGGAAAATTCATAATACATTTGACTTTATCGGGATTGGGTTTAACACCATCTTTGTTTATAAGGTCTCCCAAGTATGCAACTTCCTTGCGTAAAAATTAGCATTTATCAGGCTGTATTTTGAGATTTGCCTTACGAAGTTTATCAAATACTTCTCGAAGACGGGATATATGCTCGTGGATTGTTCTAGAATAAATTATAATGTCGTCCATATAGACAAGACATCTTTCATTCTGGATATCAGTAAGGATATTGTCCATGACCCTTTGAAAAGTAGACGGGGCGTTTTTCAAACCAAACGGCATTCTTACAAATTCGTAATGTCCGTTTTATATGGAAAAAGCAGTTTTGGGAATGTCTTTTGGATCTATTTCAATCTGGTGGAACCCAGATGCAAGATCTAAAGTTGTGAAGTATTGACACTGACCTAATTGATCTAGCAGATCGGTGATATTTGGCAAGGGGTATTTATCATTGACAGTAAGCTCATTTAGTTTCCTATAATCAATAACAACGCGCCATTTCTGCTTTCCCGATGCATCTATCTTTTTAGGGACTACCCAGACGGGGCTTGATCAAGGCAAATTTGATGGTCTAACAATTCCTTGTTCTAACATTTTAGATACTTGTGACTTAACTTCTTGCTTATGAATCTGGGGATAACGATACGATTTCGTGAATACTGGTTTCGAATTACTTGTATCGATTGAATGTTTAATTTCGTTCGTGGATGTTAAATTATCTCCCTCTAAATAAAATATATCAGAAAAATCGAGACAAAGTCGGGTAATTTCTTCCTGTTCCTCGAAATTCAAATGATCTAATCTTAATAAATTTTGAATGTCATAATTTCTATTACTATCTATATTGCTAGAATTACAGTTATTTAATGAAAAATTTTGAATAGGTTCTAATTTTGGTATAATATATACACACATTTCAATTTCATTAGGGTTTAATACGGAGCATAAAAATTCACCATTTTCATTGACATGAACTAAAGCATTAGGCAGTTTTACTTTATCCTTTTCAGTTGCTAGCAGGATAGCATCTGTGTTTTCGAGATTGCATTTTAATTTACAGATCTTTTCTATTCGGGGTTCTATAAAGATTTTATTAGACACTTCATGTTTTTTTCTTCAAATTAGAATGTTCTAAATTATTTGATTTTTCCCCTGCTTTAAAAAGAGGTACAGTCTTAAAACTAGGGATAAGTTGTTTACGAGTGACATCTATTATACAGTTATAATGTTCTAGAAAATCCATACCTAGAAGGCCATCGAATTCAATGTCTAAATCACATACGTAGATTTTATGGGGGTCGTTATCAGCAAATGGAATGATAACAGATTGGTGAACTATAACTTTTTGATCTGTAATGCCCTGAATAACGATATTTTCTGGGGATCTATTGGTATAATTTTCGCAAGCTCTAGGTTTAAAGATTGAAATACCGGCACCTGTGTCGATTAAAATTTTGAAAGTTTTGGTTGCATCGTAAATATAGTACATATTTCTTGAGCTAACGGTGTGAAGGGAATTTAGATATATTTCTTGTTGTTCGGGCTTTGTGACTGATTGAAATTTAGGGTTTGAATTTGGGATGTTATTGTTTCCACTGGGGTTCTGTCTATAGGAGGGTCGTCTAGAGTAGCGTCCTGTTGAAAATTTTCCATATTTGGTTGGGTAATATGGGAATTTTCATAACAAATTTCTCTGTCACTTTCAAGATTTTGATAATATTGAAGTCCGTGGTTGTCGTCATTTTCTAGATAACAGTAATTATTGGGACCGTTATAATAATCATTATAGTGATTTCCGGGTTGTTCGTTGACGTGGAAAGTTTTCTGTTGCCTCATGAAGTTAACGTTAGGGTTATGTGGGTTTGGCAACTTTGATTGGGTGGGGTTATAATTTGGATTGTGTCTGAATTTTGGGTTTGGCTTTTGTTCCTTGTTTGGATTTGGCCTGAAACTCGGATTTTGGCCTGGGGAGTTATTTGTGAAATTTGACTGTTGTGTGAATTGTCTTTGGGTGTTGTTTGGATTTTTAGGAAAATGATTATACAAATTCTGTGTATTGAATGTTCTCTGTCGGCATTCATTAAAAGTGTGTCCTATTCTTTGACAATATGAGCATTGGGGACTCGGAATTTTTCTCGGAATTGGTACGTTATTTGTAGGCTTATTATTTTGAGGTCTATGGGACTCATAGTAGGAGAGTTGTATCTCTCGCTTTATTCCTGAAATTGCGGATATCATATCCTTCGGATTACTGGCTCTGATTATTTGTCCTAACTTATATTCTAAGCCCGTTAGAAGTGTGTTTAATGTCATTGAATTTATAAGGGTTGTTTGAGCGTCTTTTTCTGGTTGGGACATGTTCTGCTTTTCAATGCAAGAGAACATTTTGGCCTCGTGAGTCTGAAGCCGACTCACAAAACTAAGAGCAGATTCTCCTGGAGTTTGTTTAAATCTTTGGAGGTCTTGTATCAGTGAATTTTAATCTCTGGTGTCACCAAAGTTTGTTTCGAGTAACACTAGGATTTCTTTCCATGTTTCAGTGTTTCGCGAGTTGATTAGTTCTGCTGCGCGACCACGCAATCTATTTTTAATATGTAGGGTTAACAAAATTTTTTGTTGTCCTACAGCCATATTTTGTGCTGTTTTGCAGGCATTAAGGAAGGTGTTTAGGAAAATTTGATTTCCATCGAATTCTGGGATTATTGAAAATATCTCAGATAATTTATAAGGTTCGACGTCTTGTGAACTAGTAGTGCCAGTTGTAGCACCTGAGCGTGTTTCTGGCATTATTTATTTATTTATTTAATAAGCGTATTGGAAATATATCAAATCAGATCAAAAACAGAAATAATAAAAAAAAAATAACGAACTGATTTCTATCAATAATACGAGTTGTGAGAAAAATAAAAATAATAATAATCAAACGAGATGATTCTTTAAATAAAATGTACTCACAATTTGTGGAGCATTTGTTGGTTGTTGGTGGAGATGAAATCCTACTCCGTAAAGCTCGCTCCTTCGGGTTAGCGTCCGCGTTTTCCCAAAGTCGGAGAGATCGTCTCGGCACCAGGGGTTTCTGTAATTTCGGTGGGGATGAAATCCGGCTCCTCAAGCGTTGCGCCAACGGGTTAGCTTGCTATCTGCTGCCTGTTCCCGATGTAGGAGAGACCGTCCTCTGCACCAGTTTCTTCTTAAACTATGTAGTTGATTTCTTCTTTGTAATATGCTTCTTTCAGCTTGGAGAATTGGTTCTTCCTTAAAGGTTAGGAAACCACCGTTGATTGGATACCAACGTTGAGGGATCCTACTGACTGCGCCAAATTTTTATATTGGATTCTTCTTTGAAGACTTTTTAAAAAGACTTTATTTACTTTAACAAATTTATTAGTCGACTTAATTTTGAAATAACAGGCCGAAAATGAGACAAGTACAGCAAAGAGTTCTACTCTACTAAATTTTTTACGTACTAATCCGACGATCGCTCTTGGATGTCTACTTAAATAGTTTTTTAGGTGCAAGCTAAGCAGTTTCTAGAATGTTATAAACGATTTAGATTGCACCGTTACAATTTCTATGAATAATCCTATGTTAGATGATATGATTGTTATGACAGGAAGCTGAAATATGAGGTTTTATACTGTAAGGCAATATGTTAGCTTTGAAAGATGAAATTTAATAATTGTACGAGACTTTTATAAAAATACCAGCGACAGACTGTCGCGACGGATAAATCGAGAATATTAAATATTTTAAATATAATATATCTGGATATTTGTAATATAACAACTATCTGAATATTTCTAATATAACATATATATATATATATATATATATATATATATATATATATATATATATATATATATATATATATATATATGGAGGATAGTAGGGGTACCCCTACCTTCTATAGATTACGTACCGAGCATGCGCACTTTCTTATATTAAAGGTCCCATCAGAGACGACTGCAATGTTTGGTCCTTTATTATTTCTCAATATACTTATCTGGGATCTCTCTGTCACTCATTTTCACACGCGTTGAAATTTAAATCTTTAAAATTCGCAAACCTTTATTAGGACCATTTTTTGCAGATAACCCTATATCAACTTTTTCGCAATAAAACAGCGCTTACATTTTCATTTAAAGACATTTCTCAAATTCGTTTACCATTATTTAAGTTAGGTGTTGGGTATGACTCAAGAGCTTATTTATCAATTTAATAGGATATGCATTTTCGATTAATATACTTTTTAATTTTGATAAACTTACATTAACAAAAGTTTTATGGGATAGTTTTATGGCTCTGTTTTTCAAAGCATTAATAAGGTTAACTTTCATTTTATTTGGATGATACGAGTGGTAGTTTATATACCTACTGCTACAGTATGGTTTTCTATACCACTTTGTTCGTAGTAAGACTGTATTATCCCAACAAACTTTCATATCTAATAACGGAAGACTTTGATTGTTCGGTGTTCTGAAAAGAACATTTTTAAACGACGTTTCTTGAAAATGATTCATATTCAAAAAGAAACAAACGTTATGAATAAACGTTTGGATATAAATGGCCTTAGTTCCATTTACTCATATATTTTAGAATTATATAATGATAATTATCGTAGTGTGCCATGTGATGTTTCTCTAATTTAATATATTGATTCATATTATACAAGATAATGCTATATTTTTGTATTATATCCATTTTTAATCGATATTTCCTGTGATTAACTTCTGAATTGTGTTCTACCTTTATTAGCTACATACATAGATTGATCTTAGTATGCGTAATTGTAATTATGAAATAAAAAAAAACTCAATCATAAAGTTAAATGCATAATAACAAATGCTTGTAGCTGTGAAATTTCATTAATCTCACGATTGTAAGTAGTTCATATTATTAATATTTTTCGTTATAATTAATTTGTTCGTTATTTTAGTTTATCCCGATGAAAGTAACAAGCGTTACCGAAAGCTCGACATTGATTAAAGAGTTTTTGTTTTATTGGCATTTTGACTGCAACCCCAATCATTAAAAAATCATTATATATATATATATATATATATATATATATATATATATATATATATATATATATGTTGGTGCGTATGCTTTCGCGGATGGCAAAATATAATTATCTTTCAAAATGACAACTTCAAAATTTCTCTGAATCCTATATAATGTGTTGTTATTTGATACTTTTTTTTAACGCAACGTTTAATGAAGTTGGTACTAGTTTTTATTAAAGTTATTTTTTTTAGTATCATGAATTAATTTTCCGGGAGAACATCCATTGTTAGTTACGTGCTATTTGAGAAAGTAGCAGACGTTTCGCCTAGATAACACTAGGCATTCTCAATGCTGGAGATATACTGACTGCTTTCAGTCGAGCAGTCGAAAAACAGCAGGGCCCCAACATTACAACCTCCGAAGTAGGAAAATAAACATGGCTCAACGATGAACAAGAAAAATCTCTCAGTACATTTCCAGCATTGAGAATGCCTAGTGTTATCTAGGCGAAACGTCTGCTATTTTCCCAAATACCACGCAACAAACAACGGATGTTTTCCCGGAAAATGATTTCATCATATATATATATATATATATATATTTTGATTCTGAATTCTTGACTGGTTTATTATTTGATAAAATAGATTTTTGTTGGGGATGCAGTCATTTAATAAATAAAATTCTTTGGATTATGCCAAGCTTTCGAGAATTCTCTTCGTCGGCGCAAACTAAAAATCGTTACAAATTTTCTTAACCACATAATAGATTATTAATTAAGTACTTACATTCGTGAATTTACATAAAATTAACCACAAACAGGAAAGATTTCATACTCATCAATCAGAAATGTCATTAGTTATTTATAAATGTCATGGTAACGGCATATCTAGAGTTGAAAGTGTCTAGATTCAAGTTTTCTTAGAAAAGATCATATAGGAGTTATCTTTGTGTTTGTAGCTCTTTTTTAACAAGTCACACATTAAACTTGAGAATATTGAGGCAGATATAAGTTTAGTAAAAAGAAAAAGTTATTATTCAATTATTAAAAAAAAATATTTATAACAGACTTGGAAACACATAATATAAATAAATATATACCCGTACACAGACTAGACTATCTGAATTCATAGGTATTGCAGTATAAATTCAAGTTTATTATGTCAATAATATTATTTACTATTTTGTTAGGCATTCAGATTATTTGTTAATTATATATAATCATATTCTCTCACAATACGACATACATAACTTTAAAATGGAATAATGGAAAGCGTCAATTACATAAAAAAAACAAGTCAATCTCTCTCACAAATTAACCTGAGAAATTTATTTAAAATAGCAGATATATCTAATAGAGAAATATTAATATACATCATCTTCATCGTATTCTCTCACAATACGATAGATACACAATATGAAATATCCTGAAAAGCATCCATTAATTCAATGAAGCTAATAATAATAATAACATATGTATGATAAGCTGATTTCTCTCACAAATCAACATGTAAGAATATTTTAAACATTGACCATGTTAAATAACTAGTGACATTTCTGATTGATGAGTATGAAATCTTTCCTGTTTGTGGTTAATTTTATGTAAATTCACGAATGTAAGTACTTAATTAATAATCTATTATGTGGTTAAGAAAATTTGTAACGATTTTTAGTTTGCCACGACGAAGAGAATAAACATTCTCGAAAGCTTGGCATAATCCAAAGAATTTTATTTATTAAATGACTGCATCCCCAACAAAAATCTATTTTATCAAATATATATATATATATATATATATATATATATATTTATTTATATCAAAATCATTATTTTTTTTATGTTTTATTATTTAGGTAAGGTTTCAATCGAGTCTACCTTACCGCTAATGGAATTTTTGTCAGTTTTATGATCGCATTTTACATCAACCAATCGGTAAAGGATGGTTTTCTTCAGCATGTAAGTATCTACTTGTTTCAGTAGTAGAAGCTATAATAAAAATAAATATGCCGGTTAGCAAGTAAAGTTTTTACCAAGGAAGAAAAACATGCATTAGCATTACCATCGACAAAGAATTAGGATTCTGATTTCGAGAGCTGGATTCCGATAATTGATTTACATTTCACTCTATAAGTTATTTCTTAAAGAGACACCCTGAGACGACAGTCAAATTTGATTGAATATGAACAAAAATGCTCAGATTGATGAAAGAATTGTATCGGACTCATTTGTTAATTCAGACTGATGAATATCTTACCTCAAAAACTCTAACGTGCAAAAGCGGTACATTTTGTCTCAGCAATTTGTGAGACAGATATTAAAGCATTGTATTGTGGAATATTAAAATGGTAATTATTTAATTAGATATAAAATGTACTTTTTATTCTGAATTCTACTTTCTAATGAACTCAAGTTTTGACTTGACTGAAGTGTATAAAGGCAGGAAGTTATTTTTGTAAGTAATCGTCATTTAAAATTGAGATAATAAATTAATAATCAAAGTGATTACTATGAAACTCGTGTTATTTATTCATTTATTCTATTGGAATGCACATGGCCAATAACCAACATAACTATTTATTTCAAATTTCATATATCTCTACAATTATTACTGCTACGGCAGCAACGCGTCGGGTACTGCTAGTGCTAAAATAAAACTATTATCCAGAGAAACTTTTAAATTCAATACTCCGCGTCAAAATCCAACAAATTAGAACAGAAAAAGACAAAAAAAACTTCCTCTCACTCCTGTACATAGACAATCTCTCATGAAATACAGAAAGTTTTCAAAAACACAACATACCCGTCATTCACAAAGCCCATAACCTATTGAAGAAAACATTTACCAAAAAACAAAATTACACGTACCCTCTATGAGATATCATGCAACAATTGGAATAGCACATATATAGGGGAATCATACCAGTACATTGAAAATTGTATCAAAGGACATAAATATGATAAGAAAAATAAAATCGTCCGTACAAATCACGAAGTACAAGAAAATCAAAAATTCAATTTTAACGCGACTAAAATACCTACTAAACATAGAAACATACGAATGTATGTTTAAATAAACGTAGAACTTTAGAAATGATCTATATAAAAAATAATACAAATGCAATAAATTCAAAAACCGATATAAAAAAATTTAAGTGTCATATACAACAATATTCTATAAATCACAGAACCTAAGACAGGATGATATCCTCAAAAAATTTCTCCCCCTCCCAGATGTCAAATGTCAAATATTCTCCGGAAACACCATTTTATTTTTTGCAACGTGCTCCAAGCTAAACATCCATACCTCGTAAGAGAAAAACGTATAGAAGCCATCATATAAAAAATTATTTTTTTATAAAAAAAGAATTATCACCAATCATAAATGAAATTGATGGTTTAGAAATATTTCCTGTTTGTAGTTAGTTTCATCCCAATTCACGAATTTTGCCCTGACGAAGAGAATAAACATTCTGGAAGGCTTGGTATAATCCCATTGTAGTTTGTTGTTTTAAGCACCAACTCCAAAAAGCACCAATAGAATTAATATTATTTTGTATTTTTCACTGCACCAACTAATAAAATCGTTCCAATTTTTTGTAAGAAATATTTATTTCACACTTTTGAGTGTAACATTAGTCACGAAAATTGTTGATAGTTCACTAATACCCATGAATATAGTACTTATCCTATTAATCCTATATCTTATAATTTAATTTATTAGTCCAATCAAAGAATGCATTGTAGAGTGCGTGAAATATGCGAGAATTTTTGACTTGAGGACTTTATTTGGAATAGTTAGGAGGTAAAAATATTATAAGTCCCCGCCTCTGTGTGGTGAGCTAAGTGGGGGTGTGGGGAGGAAAAGGCTCAATTTTTGTATTTTTGCTTATAATTCGGAAGCGGTACACTATATAAGAAATAAAATTGAGAGTTAATTAAATTTCCTATAAAATAGTTTCTGTACATATTTGTCGAATTGCTATCGGTTCTCGAGATATAAGTCATTGAAAAACAAAAATATTCGAATAAATAATGTTTATCTCATTCTTTTTGCCAAACATTTTTTTTAGTGACTTCCTCAATATTTTTTTAGAAAAATCATAGGAGATGAAGTTGTTGTGCATTAAATTTACCTTAATATGATATAAGATTTCTTACTTTAACTTCAACCAATCAAAAGTTATAGAATTTCTAACATATAAATCAGTATGTCAAAAGCTTGCTGCGTTTGAACTGCTGTAACTTACTTTCATGATTAAAACCATCACTTTAACAACAAAAAATATAAATCATCACGAATAGAAGTAAAAAGATAATACCTCGCATAATACCGTTTAATTCCAACTTATAAATATCTATTAAAAATAGATACATCTACTACAAATATTAATTAAAAACTTATTTTTTAGTAATATTGGTTAATATTTGGTGGGTTCCCAATAACTAGACATATTTTTTTTCTTATCATAGGTCTTTATTTTATATTTTTGAATTTTTTTTAGCAACACTTCGTCACACAAACCCGGGACTTCTTCAGGCTAATAAATAGCGGAGAAATGTTACATCCTTTGTAAGGAAAACATAATTTACTAGTTGTCAAGTTTAGCCATCATATGGCATAACATGTTATTTTATAATCTCAATAAAAAAATGTTTTTCATCCAATTTTATATATAAAAATTCAAATAATCAACATGTAAATTAACAATTAATTTCTCCTTTGCAAGGATGTAACATTTATCCGTCGCTATTTTTGCCTGAAGAAAACCCGGATGTCTAGTTATTGAGAACCCAATGCTCTGGCATTCTTGAAAGAATGTGGACTGAGGAAGTGCAAAATGTCAGCACTATCTACACTGTTTAAGCAAAATGATAAGGACCTTGATTTGACTACCTTCCAATTTGTTGTTGATAGGGGTTTCCTAATCGACAAATTTATTTGGCAAAAAGAAACAACTGTATCCACCATTTCTGATAGTTACGTTAGATACCTGAAGACTCATTATAATGGGAGAGGTCGGACAGTGGTTTTCGATGGGTACAATAATACATCAGAGAGCACAAAAGCAGCTAAACAAAGTCGACGGTATCGATTCAGGAAATGAGTGGATAGCAATATCCGTTTGGAAAATGAAATTAAAGTCAAACAAGAAGATTTCTTTTTTATCTTTAATAATAAGAGTCAGCTGATAAGCCTGCTGATGATATATCTGCAGACAAATGGGATAAATTCGCACCAAGCTTCAGGTGATGTTGATATTGTGAAGACAGCTATCAACCAATCACAATATTCCCCGGTTGCTGTTATGGGAGAGGACATCGACTTGACTGTTCTCCTAGTAGCTAAAACCCCAATTGATCGCGACATTCTGCTGGTTAAACCTGGAAGAGGAAAGATCAAGACCAGTATATATTCATCACAACATTTGCAGCAGGAGCTGAAAATGAAGGACAACGCCAATTTGTTATTCTTAAATGCATTCACTGTCTGTGATACAATATCCGCAGCATATCGCAAGAGTAAAGTTGGTTTTGTCAAAATGTACCAGAAGACTACAACCATTAATCATACAACGTGCAGCTGAAGTATTTAACAGCGGGTCTTCTTCTCCTGACTCCATTGAGGCAGCTGGGATCTCTTATGATATAAATCATTTAGCAAAAAAGTGTTCTTATTAATCATGATAGCAATTTACAGCAGCTAAAACGCAACAGGCTTTCAGCATACTGATTTTCTAGAGAAACATCGAAATTGAGCGTACATGTTATAAATTTTATAACTTTTGAATGGTTCAAGATAAAATAGGTAAACCATACACCGAATTGAAGAAAATTTAATGAACTGAAACTTTGTTTCCTATATTTTTTTCCAAAAAACGATTGTGAAAGTCAATATAAGAAAATGTTTAACAAAAAGAGTGAGATAAACATTATTCATTCGGATATTGTTGTTACTTAAGGACGTATATCTCGAGAACCGATGACAATTCAAGAAATATAATTAGGAACTATTTTAGATAAAAAATAATTTGCTCTCATTTTTATTTGAAACATTTTTTTATATATAGCACCGCTTTCGAGATATAAGCAAAAATACAAAAAATGAGCCCTTTCCTCCCTCTCCTCCACTTAGCTCACCTCCAAGGGGCAGGGACTTATAATATGTTTATCTCCTAACTACTCCTAACAAAGTTTTCAAGTCAAAAATTCTCGCATATTCCATGCACTCTATACCCCTCTATTGAACACTCCTTGAATGTCCTATATAGGCTTAGCTTGTATATTTTATTATTCAGAGATCTGAAAATATCGCTGCGCAGTTAATACACATTTCAGGCTTTACTGCTGTAACTCGAATACCGTAACGCTTTTGAGAAAATGTTCAATTTAAATGTACTACCTTCATGTAATCTATTCTTTACTTTACCCGTCTCATATTTTCAAAATTGCCACATAGCGGAAATACACATGTCACATATTTCTGACTTTACCATTGCTGTAACTCGAAAACCGTAACAGTTTTGAAGAAGTGTTCAATAGAAACAAATCCGTATATGGTACCCTTTCTAATTTTCGAATCTCTAATTTTCGATTATCGAAAAAAATTGCCTCTTCCACATAGCTGACACACGTATTTCAGACTGTAACGTGGAAACCTATGATTATTTTTGAAAATGTCCAATTTAAACGTTTCGAAATATGGATTTTTTTATACTACCGTGTCGGATTTACAAATTTCGGAAAAAAATTCTCCCATTAACCTATTTGGAAGAAGTTTTTGAGGGGAACGTTATGTCTAATATAGATTTTTAGAAAAAATTCTTATAGAAATGTACCTATTACGATCGTTAACACTTTTGAAATTTGAAAAAAAACAACGGCATATGTCTATAAGTAGGTCCAAAAAAACCTTTATTTCAAAAATTTATATATATACAGGGTGGCCCACGACTAGCGCGTTGGTCTGTAGCTACGAAACTAATGATTTTTTTTTATAAGAAGATGAGTGACTATAATGGCTTCAATTTAAACTATTTGAATGTATACAGGGTGAAAAAAATCGCTAGTTATTAAAATTATCTTTTTGAATGGAGCACCCTGTATTTTATTGGAGATTTGAGTTCCTCTCAAAATTTAAAGGTCACTTTATTAAAGTTTACTATACGTAGGATCTACGGTTTTTAGGATAATTGAAAATCTTAGAAAATTTAAGATGTTTGGAAAATGGATATAACTTTTAGGCCAACTCGTGATTTCAGTTTCTGCTTTCCGGACATGATTTGGCTTACTTTGTTCTATTGAATGCTGTTGGCAGAATTTAAAGAGAATGTTCAGGATGTTGGTAATTTCACAATACTAAAACTTTGATATTTTAAATGGAACACACTGTATATTTTCCAACAAAATTGTAGCTTTTTATATTCGTCATTGAACGGTATTAGGTTTTCCTAGATCCATCTCCTTTGGAATTTAAGAAATTTGAAGGTTCTTTAAAAGTTCAGTTATATTTAAAATTTTAAATATCTGATTATCATTATTATTTAATAAAATTTCAACTATCTGATTTGTATTATTATTTACTAAATAAATATTTTTTACAAAAAATTGGACCGACTTTATTAGTTGGTGCACTGAAAAGTATAAAATAATATTAATTCTATTGGTGCTGGTACTTTTGAAGTTGTGCAGTTGCAGGTAGATTGGTAACTTTTGGCACCAACTTCACAAGTACCAGCCCCAATAGAATTAATATTATTTTATACTTTTCAGTGCACCAACTAATAAAGTCGGTCCAATTTTTTGTAAAAAATATTTATTTCACACTTTTGAGTGTAACATTAGTCACGAAAATCGTTGAACGTTCACTAATACCAATGAAGATAGTACTTATTCTATTACCCACGTATATTCCTTGCTTGTAGTTGTTATTATTGAGATCTCAGAACATCGCTGCGGAAATACGCTTGAATATTTTAGTTGTTATCATTTTAACACCGATTTTACTCGAAAACCGTAACTCTAAGGGGAAAATGTTCAGTATAAATGTTGCTACAAATAATTATGTCTTTCATGTACTGCAAACAGATTTTCAATTTTCGACAGAAATCGCCCTCTCCACATAGCGAAAATAGGTATATTTGAGAATTTAAAATGTCTCTATGTCGAAAACCGTTACTCTTTTGAAAAAATGTTCCATTTAAACGTTTCCGGATATTGTCCTATCTGTAATTATATCAACTCAGATTTTCAATTTTCGACAAAATTTGCCCCCTCCACCCCCTTCGTGGGCGGTTTTCGGAGGGAACGAGATGTCGGATTCCCGTTTTTATGAATATGGGACCATTTCTCAAGCCTCCTCTTTCAAATGAATCAAAAATCATCAAAATCGGAGTACGTTTACTATATGAAAGGCGCGCACAAACCAAAAAAAAAAAAAAAAAAAAAAAAAAAAAAAGCACACAATCGAATTGTATACCTCCTCCTTTTGGGAAGTCGGTCAAAAATATAACTGCTTTAGGTGATGACCATCTTTTTCTATAAATATTTTAACTGTCTCTTGAAAAGATCTCCCAACTTTTCCCAAATTTTTCGGAGTTACAGTAGCAAACGCATTTATAATTCTCAACTTCATGTCATCTGGTGTAGTTAGTCTTAAATTATAAACAAATTTTTTTATATAACCCCACAAAAAGTAATCTAGGCATGTCATATCGGTTGACCTGGGGGGCCAATGCCATTTTCTATTTGAATATCTTTGACAGATGACAGATCGCCGATTGACGTATGACGCCATGTCAGCATGGGGCGTGATGCAGTGATGACAGTGACACGGAACACAGAAACAGTCAGCATGGGGGCAGGAGGCATGATAGCATGAGGACATGAGACATGGCGGCTTCGCAGAGAGACAGCTGTAGCATATCAGCATGAGGAACATGATAGCATAGGGGCATAGAGCCATGATGTTTGATATGCTGGCGCTCCTTGCCGTGCACACACGGAGCACACACGATTGACGGTTGGAGAGGGGGGCTGGGCGCTGCACGACGTGTGCAGATAAGACGGGAAGCGTACGATGAGTGGCATCAACGGAGGGGTATGACGCTCGGACAGCCCATATCGTTTCAAGCAAACGACTCCCAAAATCGTCTTCTACCGAAAATTTGATGGCGATTCAGTTTTTGATTCGTTTAAATCGGTCAAGAAATAGCGAAGATTTGATTTTCGTATAGAATATACAAGTTAAATTGCAGATTATGCTTATTCGTCACAACAGCATCATTAAAAGTGCTTAAACAAGAAATCAGGAGTGAAAGAAAATGTGTTATGTTTAATATTATTATAAAAAAGATTTTCTGAATAAAACAACATTATATTTAAAATTTGCTTTTTACCCATGTGAATGTGAGAAATCAAAGAATATTTGTTGGATGGCGGCGCGTGCGCACTTACATCAGATAAGACGGGAGCTCATAAATTGAAATGTTGTCGGCTGAGTGGCAGCGACGGAGGGGTATGACGCTCGGACAACAACACAACACAAGCAAACGACTCCCAAAATCGTCTTCTGCCGAAAATTTGATGGCGATTCAGTTTTTGATTCGTTTAAATCGACCAAGAAGTAGCGAAGATTTGATTTTCGTATAGAATATACGAGTGAAATTGCAAATTATGTTTATTCGACACAATGTCAACAGCATCATTAAAAGTGCTTAAACAAGAAATCAGGTGTCATGAGTGATAGTAATATTGTAGTTATCAAAAATGATTTTCTGAATAAAACAACATTAAAATTTGCTTTATTTAATAAATGATTTTATCAAACAAAATTTTTAAATAGAGTACGGAGTGATTCTTCTTGATGGCATCTCATCAGGTTTGTTGCGTTGACGAAAACGTGTAGGATTTTTGAAAACCTTCTCATTCCAATCTTTTTCACTGAATTGGGTGGTAGGATTGATAGTCATATCATGGAACAATGTCAATACCTTCCGTTTTTCCTCAAAAAAGTTTAGAATATTTTTTAATTCTTCCAAACGTCGAATGTGTTGCTCCAACCTTTCTTTCAACATCATCGTAACTCTATGACTCTCAGACTGAAACTACTGTCAGACAAAAATAACTTGTTTCTTGTCTGCACCCCTTCCCCTTCCAAAACAAAATTAAAAAAAACATTTTTTTTAAATCTCTCTATTGCTCATAAAGGTAAAGTATTACAAAACCATTTATACAATTCATCAACATTTCTAAGACTACAAATATAGAATTGACTGTTGCTATATGTGTGGTGCATACATGATGTAAATCCACTATTTTTGAATGTTGGAACAGTGTGCCATGAGTTATCAAATTCCTCCAAACTCACGACTCTACCAGCTTGCTCTCCGTAGAAAGATTGAAGTTTATCATCCAAAAATTGCTTCTTCTGATGTCCTCGCACATAGATGATATCAATTTCGTTGAGATTTTCCTTTAGAATATCATCTAGCGATTCGTATGGTATAAAGCCGGAAGAATATTTGAGGTAATGTACATGCTTCTCCAAATAACAAACGCCATATCGGCTTTGCTTAGCGATGAGAACGGTATTGGTGGTAATAGCAAATAATTACTACATCGACGTCCAACCCTTAAGGCAATTTCTTTGGGGTGGAATTGACACTCCACATTGAAGCCTTGAATGTCTACGAAAGCTATTCTCATCTCTCCTCGACGATGGTTGAACTTAAAATGAGGACAGAGGTCTTGTCATCCTAGTTCCATCTCTTTATAATTTCACTGAGAGGATGTTGTTCAATTATGTTATCGTGAATGATGATGCAATAGACACAAGTATTTGCTGGAAAACCTTTAGACGCTTCTATTTCAAGCTTGACATCAACACTTGAACTTTTCACGCTTTCATCTCGGTGAGAACAATCGATGACAAATAGAGGTTTATTTGCAAATTCAGAGTAATTTAGGAGCGGCGTATGTAGATAAGAATGTTTGTAACTTTTTCCAAATTGAGTGTAGTTGGAGTAAGCTTCGGTAAAATCCCCCTTTCCAAAGTCCAAATGCATCTTCTCCTTTGGATAGCTGTCTCCGTTCAGCGTCAAGGTGATATTCATAATGTTTGCATAATTAAATTTCGTAGGATCTTTATTCACTTGGTTCTTTTTGTGGTTGCTATGGAAACAAACGATGACATAGCGAGGACTTTCTAAAAATGATGAAGTTTTCACCGACCAAATTTCGTTGGTGGGTCCTGTAGTGAGAGCAGGCAACATGTGAATTTCCCATTTTCTAAACGGTATCAAGATGGGAGTGTCAGCTTTGATTGCTTTTAAAAGTTGCAATTTAATTTGATCGTTTGGATGCAATCTTTGCACTTTGAGCTCGATATTTTCAATTTCCAATTGTACTTCAGTTTTTGTAGGATTGGCGATGGTAAAGCATTGATTGTCATTTTGAGCACGCACCAATCGAATGGTATGTTTTCCATATACGACATATTCGTAGTCATTGAAAATATTCAAAAAATGTTTCAACGGAATGAGCATAATAAATGACAAAGTATCCGCATCTGCCTTGATGATACCAACATCTTTATCTGGACTCCAAGTCGCTATACTCAAGGGTTTAGACTCTTCTTCGCTATAGCATAAAAACCCTCGAACGATACTCACAATTCCAACGTCCCGCACTGATTCCAACTCTTTACCATTTTGTTTGTAGCTAATGGATTGGAACATGAAAGCGCCAGCATTATTGACAAAAGATACTTCTCCAGTACCCTTGGTGTACTTAATTTTTCCACTGATATGTAACAGACTTCCGTAAAGAGCATCGAAAGCATCCGATTGATTAATGCTAATTTCTATGACCTCATTGTTGCGGAAAGATTTAACGTATGGATAGTAGGTACGCCATTCATCTTTTTGAATTGATGTGTCCATTTGAGGTTTTCGGAAAATGTTGAACACTTGCGGAGATAACATTGTAGCCTAAGGATTTGAGAAATCGGATATTTTTCACACTGAGTTCACGATGACTATCACGGTGGTGTTGGATGTTCTTTGTCTCGAAGAAGACTGATGGTCTATTCGTAGGTAGATGTATTTTATAAATACCTAGTACCATAATTCTTTGAGATGTAATCGTATTATGATTTCTTCACCTTGGAAATTCACCAGCTGAAAGTTTTGATCCAAAATTTTAAGTGTTATATTATGAATCTCGTCTGTAGTGATGGGTAGATAAATGAGAGGATTTGGACTTTCGTCGATAGCGTAACCAGGATCTTCTCTGATAGCAAATTCGTAGATTGTGTGCGAAGGACTATCGTTGTAGAAGGCTCCCGAAGTAATGTTGGAATCGATGTGTATGGTTCGTACTTTTATAATGTTGACAGGCTGATCGGACATGTGAGTAACATTTTTTGGTAGAATCTTAGGAGAGTATCCCAATGTGTGTGTCAAACTATCGTTCGGAGTGAAATCAATATCAAAATCTTTACAAAAAAATTCACATTTCAATGTATTATTATTCGGTTTAAGGTAGAAGTAATCTTCAGGCTTTACCTTCGTCGTTGTCTTTGGTATGATTGCCTTCTGATTAAACTTTTCAATATCCTCAATTTCATATGCTCCCGTTGGAATGTCGATGCTTTTTTCTTACCCTTTCCATCTACATAGTGGAACTTTGTACCTTCATCGATGTTGGGTATACTGTTGTACGAATGAAAACTTAGAAGAGCTACGCCATATTTACTGTCACGCTGCAAGTGAAGCGGCGGTGATAGATCAATTGAGAGAATCGAAGAATGACTCTTCAAAGTCAGTATTGTATCACTTCGTTTCATCGACATGACTGATACACAAGTAGTTGTGACATTATCTTTTATTGACATAGAAATGCTAAACACAAGTGTCCACAATTGTTTTGATCATAAGTTTGATATACATCATAATTATAAAATATCTTGACGCACTGCTGCTTTCCAAAATAATCGACAAATTCCTTTGGCGGCTTCAAATTTCCAAAACTATCGAAATATTGTACAGTGCTATCATCCTTTTTGTAAGCTACCCAATGTGTACCTGGATTGATGGAGGAATCTAAATTCACTACGGCACATTCACGATATCTAGGATGATGAGGAAGATTGTCTCGCATAAAAACACCACGAAAATGTGGAATTTTCAGCTTTTTCGCACATTCCATAATCTCCCCATCGTACAGAGCTCTGTTGGGTAGCTCAGCTAATAGTTTTTTTGTTTCTTCAAGTACAATCCTTCTCCTCCTTTATGCTGTTTCTTCAAGAACAGACCGAATCCGTTACGCGTTTTTCGTAGATACAAGCCAGATCCCAAGTGTTCCATAGCTTTATTATGTCGTGCGTCTTCTTCAATCTTTTTCTTTGCATTTTTCGTGTCGATGATGGTCTTTGCGATGGTGCTCGCTCCTCCAGCCAGCGACCCTAGAGCCGAGAGACCAGCAAACAATGGAATTAGCGGTCGATGTTGACGTTGCTTTGCTTCTATATTAGTGGACTGTATTGAGGTGATGAGATGATGTTTCTTTTTCAAATAAAAAAGACAACTGATGAGTGTGAAATACAACGATTGTTTATTGCTGCGTACTTCACTATATGACTACTGAATTCATACTGAACTTACAAATAGGAAGGGGTCGGCCGGTCGGCTTGACAAAGGTTCGCCGCACCATAGGCGAGGTATATATATACAAAATAATAAACTAGACAATGGCTTAACATATCGGCCCCCTTGAAAGGCAAGACTTTCAAAACAAATAAAATATATATACATACATATACAGCAAATTATCAATATTTCATTTACATAAAATGTCTTCATCTTCAATAGGGAGCAAACAAATTTTCGTCACTGAACGCCTCACAGTTCCATTATAAGTTTTAACGCTCACAACCCTAACGTTCCCATCATCACTGGGATGCAATTCCACTATTCTTCCAAGGGGCCAGCTGAGAGGTGGAAAATTGTCGTTTTTCAAGACTACGATGGCTCCTACCTTTACTTTGGCAGGTGAGACGAACTTCCATTTGGTTCTGGCCTGTAGCATGGATAAGTATTCACAGTGCCACCGCTTCCAGAAATGCTGGATTATTTGCTGTAGTCGCTGATAATGAGATAATCGTCCTGGGGGGTTACTCCTGAAACTCGATTCGATTCTCTACTCTATTCTCTATTCGACTTAGAACTCGATCCACCAAAATACCAAAATTTTCACTCGATCGAGAACACAAGCGAGTTATGTGAAATTCGCGTTCTCTGAAATAAATCGTCAAGTGTCACGTCATATACTTCAGGCGTAGTGACAGTGAGTAATTGAAGACTTTTAATAAAAATCAAAATATTCAAGGTCTTTATTAGTAAGCGGTTTACAAGAAAGTTTTAATTAATCCTAATATTTTTGAGAGAACATGAGTAAGTGCCTACAATTTTTACTCGAAGTGTTTTTTGAAATTAATGAATAGAGTGTTGCCTACATTTGAATTTGCAAATAATTAATATTATAATACATATTTTTAGTGCTTCTAAAACCCCTTATCAGTACAACACACAGATGCAAATATAGTTGAAATTCTAAAGATTTAAAGATCTTGAAATTGTTCAAGGCATTTGCAGTCGATTGAAACTGAAATGGCTCAAAAAATTTTTTATTGAATTCCTTGGAAGGCACAACAGAAGTCGCAAATTAATGAGCTAAAAAGGTAAGAACACCACAGTAAACTTTTTGATTTTATATATATTATTTCTTAAAATGTATACCTTTTCAGATTTGGACTGATAAGAAATACTCACTCTGAATATGGTGAGGATGGGCAAGCTTTGAATCGCGGTTATTAAATTTATAAACTAGATATAGATGTGTAAATTGTTAAAATTAAATTCATGCAGTCTTGTTGAGTCGAACTTTATTCATAATAGATTAAATTTTATAGTGTGTACATACGACAAGACACTTTTTTATCACATGTAAGGGCTTCACTGTAATTATCAGATATTTTGTGGTTGTTTGTGGTGCTCATATTTGTTGTGCAACAAGTCTTGATTATTTGGGCTGCAGTCAGTACGTAGATTCTTGTACTACACAATACACAGTGAAACAATCGCCACCATCTAGCTTTACACATTTTTTATTTACCTTTATAAACAACATTTCATTCTTCAGTTGGTGACTGAGTGCTTTTTGAATCCGAATGATGTCATTTAATAGTGCCAATGCTTCATCCTTTAAGTATGTGGCTGCCAGAAGCCAGAACCATAAGAAGATAATGCCATTAAAATCTGAAAACAAAATTTTTATGATGATATATATACTCATTATGTTTAAAGTAATTTATTGTTGTGTACCTACCCACAGTTGAAGGTTTGTAAACTAGTTCATTTTCTAATTTATAAACACTTCAACCAATTATAAGTACATCATAGGATATAAAATTAAATTATTGGTACTTGATAACATAGTTGAGGTGATGAGAACGACACTCACCTTGCATTTAAGTGAAATATGATTTCGTCGGTTAGACATGGATAATTTCTCTACAATTCTTCAGAATCCATATCTATAATCGTTATAATATCCATATCTCTTAATATAATAACCAATTATTCACTGAATCTCTTCTCGCACACTTGTAGACACGATTGTCTTCATATGATTTCAATTTACAACAACGCAAAATGAGCCATAATAAAGTTGAATATTAACAAATAACACTTCTCATTATATTATATTGTTATCATTTAGGTTAGAGGTTAGAAGTAACAAGTAACTGACACCAAGTCATAGAATGGGAATCCGAGAATAGGCTCCGCATCTCGATCTTACTTAGTTCCTATTCGATCCACCATCGTGATAGGTAGCGATTGTCATTTGTTTTGAGATCGAATTCGATTGATTCAGTACTCGATCCAGTCGGGAGTAAGCCCCCTGGTTGTATCTGGGTCACGTCTTGCTGAAGTATAGTATTTAATATGTCTCCAATTAGGAAATGGCTAGGAGTGAGAGCAGTGAGATCATTAGGACTGTCGGATATAGGTGTGAGTGATCTGGAGTTCAGAATGGCTTCGATTTGTACTAATATAGTATTCAAATCTTCAAATGTGAGGTGCGCGTTGCCAACAATTCTTTTCATGTGGTATTTAGCAAGTTTGACAGCTGCCTCCCAACTACCTCCAAAATGAGGGGAATTTGCGGGAATAAATTTCCATGTAATAGAGTTTTGAGTTAAGTAATGTTCTACCTTTGTTTCTTTGAAATTTTTTAACAATAAATCAGAAACTTCTTTTAATTCATTATTGGCTCCACGAAAATTGGTACCATTATCGGATAATAGCGTGTTACAAATTCCACGCCTAGAAATGAAGCGTTTCAATGCGTTCAAAAAACATTCAGTACTCATATTTCCACACAATTCGAGATGTACGGCTCGCGTGGCTAAGCATATAAATATGCATAAGTAACATTTTACAATCTTTCTGTTGCGCGTTATTCCATCCTTAATATAAAATGGCTCAGCGAAATCAACACCTGTATTGAAAAATGGTCTGACCGCCTGAACGCGCTCTATAGGTAAATTTGCCATTTGAGGAAAGGTATTTGTCGGCCTGACCCTAAAACATTTTACGCAATTATGCAGGATATGCTTAACTGTACTTTTACCTCTTAGAGGCCAAAAAGTATGCCTGACGAAAGCAAGTGTAGCCTGAGGGCCCGCGTGAAAGTTCTTGATATGTTCATAAAGGACAATGAGACGGGTTAGAGGATGTTTGCCTGAAATAATGATGGGATGCTTTTGATCTATTGTGACATTTGCATTAGACAATCGTCCTCCCACTCTGATAATTCCATTTGCATCTAAGAATGGGTTCAATGGACTGAGCTTACTGCCCTTAGAAATTTGTTTACAACCTTTTAGTCGATTCAGATCTTCTGGAAAGGCTTCCGATCGAGCTACTTTCACTAATATATTCATTGAATGATGCAATTCTTCAACAGAGATGTTTTCAGACACTGCTTTATGTTTACATTTGTTTACAAATCTGAGCAAATAGGCTACTATACGCTGTAGTTTTGTTAAGGAACAATATTTATAAAAGATTTCATGATGAACAATTTCCGTTTGCACTAAGAGGATAGTTTTACTTTCTGGTATAATTTCCTGTGACTTGACGATATTGTTCGGCCATGAATCAGAGCTGTGGCTTAACCATGTGGGACCTGACCACCATAACGTTGATGCGATTAATTTTTCGGTCGTAGTTCCGCGGGAAATTATGTCTGCGGGGTTATCCTCTGACCTTACATAGCGGCACTGATGATTCGAACTCAATTGTTGTATTTTAGAGACGCGGTTGCATACGAAAGTTTTCCAATTGCTGGAAGGTGCTGATATCCAAGCTAATGTGATAGTAGAGTCGCACCAATAGAAAATGTCGGAAATATTCAATTTTAATGAATCAATCACCGCTTGCATGAGTTGAGCGAGTAAAAGGGCAACTGAAAGTTCTAACCGTGGTAATGTCAATGATTTTACCGGTGCTACTTTCGATTTTGCACAAATGAGTGCAACCGTGACATGACCATTAGGGTCGCATGATCTAACATATACGCATGCGCCTTTACTGGCATCGCTGAATCCGTGAAGCTGGATACACTGATTATCGTGGTTATGTGCCAAAATGAGACGAGGTATTTCTAGTTTTTTCAGTAAATGGATTTGTGAACAAAATTCTTGCCATGCAATATAAATTTCCGTTGGAACGGGGTCATCCCATCCTATTTTCAAAAGCCATAATTGCTGTAGCATAATTTTTGCTCTGATGATTATTGGACCGATTAGTCCGAGAGGATCAAAGACTTGAGAAATAGTAGATAATATTGATCGTTTCGTGATGTTTTCAGATACATTTTCTTTGAATGTGGTTACTTGTATGGTATCTGAATTGGCATTCCATAACAAACCTAAAGTTTTTATGCATGATCCGTTCGAAATAATGTAATGATTTGTTCCTTCAGGTTCTTGTTCCGAAGCTATTAATTCTTCGCGGGAATTTGACATCCATTTTCGCAAAACGAACTTACCTCCTTCGAGAATTTGACTGATTTCGCGTTTCATTTTTAACATTTCTTCGAGTGTATTTGTTCCTGTTATCAAGTCATCGACATAAAAATCAGATAAAATAATTTTACTTGCTTCAGGGTACGTTTCTAAATTTTCGTAAGCTAACTGGTGTAAACTACGAATTGCTAAGAATGAGGCTGAAGCAGTTCCGTATGTGACAGTATTAAGCCGATAATGACTTACAGGTTCATCTGAATTGTCGCGCCATAGTATTCTTTGCAGATCGCGGTGATCCTCATTAATCAAGATCTGTCTATACATTTTCTCAATGTCGGCAATTATTACGAAATTATATTTTCGGAATCGTAATAAAATTGAGAAGAGTTCATCTTGAATGACTGGTCCGATCATTAAAAAATCATTTAATGAAACATTGCTAGTAGTTTTCGCAGACGCATCGAACACCACCCTTAGCTTAGTGGTTGTGCTCGATTCTTTCACTACGCAGTGGTGTGGTAAATAGAATTTAATTCTCTCGTTTGGTACTTCGTTATTGATTTTTGTCATATGTCCTAGACTGCAATATTCGTTTATGAATTCGGTATATTCTTTTTTAAGCTTACTGTTACAGTTCAATTTCCTTTCAAGAGATAAGTATCGTGTGAGTGCCTTATTTTCTGAGTCACCTAGCTCCGACGACGGTTTGCGTAATGGAAGATTAACAATAAATCGCCCTGTAGGATCGCGAGTTGTGGTATTAGCAAATATTTTTTCGCACATTGCTTCTTCTTCCGAGAGCTTACGTTCAAAATTGCATTCCTCTATGGCCCAAAACTTTTCCATTTGCTCTTGAAGAGAATTTTCATTAACTAAATTACAATGAATTTTTGTAATGAGTGAGATACTGTTTGAGTTAATGATTCCTGCAACAATCCAACCCAGTTTGGAATTTTGAAGTATTGGTTTGTAAACTCCGAGATTTATTTGGCCATTTAGAATTATATCCCAAAATATTCCTGCTCCTAAAAGCACATCTATACTACCCGATGAATTGAAAGAGGGATCAGCGAGATTTATATCATCTGGAATATTTAGATCGATAATATCGAAACCCGAGGCGGGCATTTCGTCAGTAATTTTGTCAAAAATCAAAAAAGATAACGCTTTATGATAATTATTTTGCATGGATGAAATTGTTGCTTCTGTGATTAAATTTATTTTTGTTTGAACTTGACCTATACCGGTGACTGGCAAATCCATTTTACGTCCATTTAGACCTAATTTAGAATACATACATTTGCTGAGAAAATTGGATTGTGATCCTGAGTCCAATAACGCTATACATGTGACAGGCTTGCCCTTATTATTTGAAATATTAACAAGTGCATTTGACAACAGCACTTGAGATTATTTTATGCTTGAATTATGTGTTGCCAAGGAAGAAACTCCATTCTGATTGTTTGAATGAGATTCGATATCGCTTAGGCTTACGTTCTTTGATTGATTTGATTCTACGCCCCTGCTGCTAGTCCTTACACTATCCGTGTGAATGATAGAGTTATGTCGTCCGTTACATTTTCTACATCCGCTTGATCTGCATTCCGCTGCTTGATGTCCCGATCGTAGACAATTTATGCACAGCTTCAATTTTTTCATTTCAAATAGCCGAGATGAGACAGGTAGTTTCAAAAATTTGAAGCATGAAAATATGTGATGAGTTCCCTTGCAAAATGCACACCCTGCATTGTGATAAGAATTCGTCGAGGCAAATGATCGCGTATCAGCTCCTCTTGATGTGGGTTTGTTTTGATTTCGATTGACATTTGAATCTGAAGTTTCTAAAATGTTACATCTTTCACTAAGAAAAGTTTCGAGATCCTTCAACTTTGGCTCTTCTTTTAATTATGTTGAGAATTTTTCCCAATCGCGCTTTGTGATCGTGTCAAGTTTTGTAGAAATCAAATATAACAGAATAGAATCCCATGTGTCAACTGATTCTCCCAAATTTTTCAATGCTCTGACGTGTTTATTGATTTCGTCTAAAAATTTGCGTAAAGATTGATAAGATTATTTTGCAAGTATTGGAATATTGAAAAGAGATGCGATATGAGCACGTTTAATCAGTCGTTTGTTATCAAATCTAGATCTAAGAAGGTCCAATGCTATTTTATAATTTTGTTCTGACATTTCCAGTGATTCAATCACCTGCTTGGCTTCATCACGCAATGCTTCCTTTAGATAATAAAATTTTTGCGCACATGAAAATGTGGTATTCTTGTCTACAAGTGCAGTAAAGGTATCGAAAAAACCTGGCCATTCCCGATAATCACCATGAAAATTAGGGACTGGAATAACTGGCAACTTAATATTTTGCATTGGAACGCCACTGGCTTGCGCGGCTTGCGTGTCTGAACTTGATTGCGCGGGAATATGAGTTTCAATAAGCATCTTAGCCTGTGCTACGCAGCTAAAATATGAATCTTCAAATTCACACTGATAGTCTTCATGCGCGGGATTTGTATCTAACAAAGCTATTTCTGATTGTATGTCATCAAATTGTTGCCAAAGTTGCTCTATCTTGTTTAATCGCGTTTGCAACTCCACAACTGTTTTTTTTGTTATATCAAATTCATCTAAGAACTTCGTAAATCGAGTGGTTTTACCTTTGATTTGCCCTCGTTTTACTATTAGCTCTTTCAATTCCATTTTCGAAAAGAATCGTTGGAAATGTAGGTGTTGATCGTAAAGTTATCAATATTGAAATAATACTACATTCGTAATAAGAGATGCACAATTGATGAAGGATATGGAAAAGATGGAAGGAGACTTACGTGTGTCACGAAGTAATGAATATGTTGAGTGAGACAGTCTGATTGTGCCTTCCTGATGCGAAACTGATTTTCTTGTTTCTTGGGTTAGGTTAACTGTCCTGAGATTTGGCTCGAAGACCATTAATATGTTGACGTTGCTTTGCTTCTATATTAGTGGACTGTATTGAGGTGATGAGATGATGTTTCTTTTTCAAATAAAAAAGACAACTGATGAGTGTGAAATACAACGATTGTTTATTGCTGCGTACTTCACTATATGACTACTGAATTCATACTGAACTTACAAATAGGAAGGGGTCGGCCGGTCGGCTTGACAAAGGTTCGCCGCACCATAGGCGGGGTATATATATACAAAATAATAAACTAGACAATGGCTTAACAGTCGAAAACCGCCACTTTTTGGCAATGGTATAATTCTAGGTACTCGAATACGTTTTCGACCTCCAAATTTTTCAACGGCTCATCGAGCTGCTTTCAAAACAGCAGCAGATGACTTTTTCAAACTGCCATGATGAGACTTTTCCATAGCTTGATGAATCTTCTTTGCAATTTGGGAGAATCGTTTATCCATACCCATGCCGAGTTTCCGTTTTGCCTTCATAGCGTTGGTGAAGAACCAAGCAGCAGATTTTTCACCAAAATTTGCCTCTTTCGATTTGACTCGTTCCCAAGCTCAATGTTCCTACACTTGATCAGCTTTATGACGTTCTTCCAATGATTTGTTTTGAGAGTTTGCAATGTCGTGTTCCCTGCAAGCTTCGTCCAACGGATTTATACCTCTATCTCCACGTTCTAAGCGTTCTTTCAGTTTAGTTCCCGGCCCACAATATGAATAGCCTGGCAGATGTAGTTCGAATGGTAGGTTATTGATAAGCGTATTTACCACACGTGATGAATCAACATTGAAAATGATGTTAATATTGAAAAACATGACCATTTATATATAATCCTAAACGTTTCATGAGGCTGTGCACATCATGAGGATCGTTCAACAGAAGCATACCTTACCGATCGAAAATTTAGATTACTCAAATGAAAGTCAATCTACCAGCAGTAAGCATGGTACATTGCTACCACATTCATTTCGTGCAATCATATGTGGACCGAGTGGATGTGGGAAAACAAATGCAGCACTTTCACTGCTCTTCCACCCGAATGGTGCTAAATTTGAAAACGTTTACGTGTATTCAAAGTCATTGTATCAACCTAAGTATCAGTTACTCGAAGAGGTGTTGAAAAAAGTCAAAGGAATCGAATATTTTCAATTCAAAGAGAACGAGGAAATTATAAGTCCCAACGAGGCTAAACCAAATTCCATATTCATTTTTGATGACATATCTTGTTATAAACAGCAGAAAATCCAAGAATATTATTCCAAGTGTCGACATCGAGGTATAGATGTTATGTACATTGGGCAAACGTATAGTAAGGCTCCAAAGCAAATGTTGCGAGACAATTGCAATCTAATTGTGTTGTTCAAGCAAGATGAAATAAATTTAAAGCATCTGTATGATGAGCACGTTTCACCTGATGTGTCATTCAACGATTTCAAGCGTATGTGTGCTGATTGTTGGAATGAATAATTCGGTGCAATGGTGATCGTAAAGGAGTGTGATCTGAATGCAGGTCGCTATCGATATGGCTTCGATAAGTTTATAAATCCATGAACTTATCATCACAAAGTATATTCGTCAACATGAAACCACCCAGCAAAGAGGTTGACATAGTTCGCCAAACGAAAATCAATGAAGGATCATAGGATCATAAAAAAGAAATACTTAACATTAAAATTGGGTAAATCAGAAGAGGATGAGGCATTACAAAAATTTTTCAAACCCATATCATTTCCACTGAAAAAGCAGCTGGCAGTAGCTAAAAAATCGCTCAGGAATGAATATACCACCACTGTACCAAAAAAAGAAGTGAAGACAGAGGATGCATCGGTCGGCAAAGCTGAAATTCTACCACCATTCCAGAAACGTGAACCTATTGCCAGTACTGATGGAGATGATGATGATGAAGTGTTCGATGATAAAGAAGAAAGAACATTTGACGAAGATACAATTGCTCCTCAAGTCATTCAAGCATATATCAATCATTATCCACCAATGAGTCATAAACTCTTAACACAATATTGGAGCAATGATGAGAAGATAGACAAAGTATACGGACCCATATATGATTTTACAACTTCAAAATGGCGGCTTGGTTCAAAAGAAATCGATTTTGATAAGCAGCACATCAAAGTTGCTGGACAGCAAGTGATAGGAACACCTGGGCTATATGAACTGATATTCTACGATGATCCAGAAAATTTCAACAAGGACGATCTCGTTGCGTACAAACACATTTTAGAACTGTCAAATGTACATAAAAAAGCAAATAATGCATTGAAAGGAACTAATAGACGCAAATATATGGAAATCATCAAACCAATGTTTATTCGAAAGTCGTCGCGAATGTCGGAGGGACGGGGCTTAATGTCTTACAATTCTAAACCTATGGAATACATTTATTGGGATGATCCGAATGAATTGTGTGAGCGCTTACGATTGTTGTTGGCGTCCAAAAATGCTGGAAACACTTCACTTGACAATGAAATTATATCCATAATCGAAGAATTGAAAGAGGCCAACATCATTAAATAGACGTCATTTCCAAGATGACCATCCATAAGTTCGGACGTAGTTCTTCAAGAAAACGATTGCGTCCGATAATTGAACTTGGTGATGGTTTATCACATACTCCTGACGGTAATATTGATTTAAAAAAATTTAAGCTGTGTAACGTAAAAATGCCAACTAATCCTATGGATTCTACCAACAAGCAGTACGTAGACAATCAGATGAAACATTGGGCTGACGTGTTTACGAAAACTATTGAGGACCTGACCGAGATTGTGAAACAATTCGAAAAAAAATTTGAAATTGTTACCGAAACATTCGGTGACTTTCGTAATCGAATTAGCGAGCTATCTGCAAAAGACGTTGAATACAAACAGACTTTCGACGACATTCTGACTAAAAAGCTTAATCACTTGCAGAAAGATGTTAAAACACAATTATTTAAAGTGAACTTGCTCATATCAGATGTGGAGCGTGCTTACACAAACAATTTGAAACAACTCACTCATGCCATCAACAAAAAATTTGAAAATGCGACTGAAGCACACACCTTAACCAAAAATGTGGAAAAAGAGTTGAATCAGTTTCGAACGAATGTCGTTTACCAAAATCTGAATTAGGACTGGATATTACAAATTTGAATATAAGCATAAAAAAAATCTAAGCATCCATAACAAATTTAGAGCAACTCATCAAAAGAAAAATTAAGATTTTTACACAATCATTCGCAGTAATGACTTCGAAAGAAAAGGTACAAATTGACAACGAGTTGCATAAACCTGCGCGTAAAACATACCCCCTACGACGTACAATCATCAAAGGTTTGGATGATTTATGGCAAATGGATCTGGCGGAAATGCGTTAGTATGCTGGACAAAATCGAAATTTTAAATTGATTATGATCATAATTGATTGCTTCTCCAAGTACGTATGGACTCGTCCATTGAAAACAAAAACCGGTGAGGAAATAACTAAGGTATTTACAGACATTTTGATGCACACGAAACGTTACCCAAAAAATTTACAGACGGACCAGGGTGAGGAATTTTATAATAGTAAATTCCAAGAACTTATGAAAAAACATAACATCAACCACTATAATACGTACAGCGTTAAGAAAGCTGCAATAGCAGAACGTGTAATCAGAACGTTGAAAGAAAAATTTTTCAAATACTTTAGTTTGAATGGGACCTACAAATGGATAGACATATTACCTAGCATTACAAAAGCCTACAATGATACACGTCACAGCAAGACTGGTTACAAACCATCGCAAGTTAATAAATCCAACGAAAAGCTCATTCTCTATAAAGCGTACGCGCACTTGAAGATTATCGGTCCGCGAAAATTAAAAGTCGGTGACATTGTTCGCTTGAGTAAGACTAAACACCTTTTCGAAAAAGGATACACTCCCAATTGGACGACAGAACTATTTAAAATTGTCACTGTCAAAATAACCAACCCCGTTACATATTTGTTGGAATATATGCATGGAGTAAAAGTCAGTGGGGCTTTCTACGAAGAAGAATTGCAAAAAACCTCAAATCCCAACATCTATCTCGTGGAAAAGGTACTCAGGAAGAAAGGAAATAAATTGTATGTGAAATGGCTTGGGTTAGATAAGAAACACAACAGCTGGATAGGAAAAGACGCAATTGTGTGATTCGATCTAAAAGGCCCCCCAAACTCAACGATTTGTGCGTGTTTCTCATAAGAAACAATGCATTTTTACCACTTTCTGCAGATGTGACCCGTTTTCCCATTTAAATACATGTAAAACTAGAAACGAACAAAAATGATATCACGTGATTTGGAAAATGTTTGTTAGTTGATGTGAAAGTATGTCTGACGACAGTATGCGAGGAAATGATTATAGTGATGAAGAAACTCTCCAAGCCGTCGATCTAATTCTAGATCAATACGAAGATGCTGCCCAACGAGAGTATGACGATGGGGTCGACGCCACAGCTTTAACCATGTTCGAAACTAGAGCTCAAACCGAAAAACCATTACTTTTGATGACTTTTCCTCTACCGCAACCAAGTAACTACGAGGTGCGATGTGGTCTGAGTCTTACAAGAGACTTTAGTGCATGCGTTATTCTGAAGCGAATATTTACGCCTTGGGAAATTTCATTCACAACCTACGAGAGGGCTTCAATCATCGCCTTCTTACAAGAAATGCATCAAAATGCCGAAGACAACGAAGATCGTGCTGCTATGGACCCTCTAGTGGCAAAATGTGGAGACTTTGTGAAAATGGTTCAATATCAGTATGGCAGCTACATGAACATCGTGTCTGTGTCCAAATTCAATGTCAACATGAACCTGTACGGAGAAGATATTGCTGTCATTTTAGATGTACAGCATGTGATTTCGGATCGACTTGCCATGTTGGAATCCATCAATTTCAACGAATTTTATCGAAATTTATTTGATATTGTTAGACATTGGTTATGTAATGGAAATATGAGTGTTTTAGACCTACTTTATGGATTTTGTGAAGCATCCTCAATCGATTGTCTATATACTAATGCTTTAAGGGAATATCTCCTTTATTATAGTGCAGATATTGCACAGAATTTTTACATAGAAAATAAAATAACATAGTAGTAAAATTGTGTTTTTTAATAAATATATAGAAAAAACAATCTCATTCATATTAAAAAGAAGTCACTTTGGAAAGCAAATTTTCAATTCTTGCAAGAGTCCACTGCTAGGACAATTTCGTTGAAATTCGAAAAAAATATTGTGATAAATAGAACACATTATGTCTATATATGTTTTTTATTAATATAAAAATAAGGTAAATATAAGAAAATCTTCTGAAACATTTTAATATAAATTTTGAAATCAAGAAGAATACTTAAGGCTAAAAAATCTTTTTGAATATTCTATGATCGAGTACCTGTACACATTTTAATATAAATTTTGAAATCTTATGCACCCAGCTTTATGTAAATCATGTATAAAATGTATAAAGAAAATAGTTACTAAAACCTAAAATACTAGTAACATTTTCGCAAATATTTATACATAATACCTTCAGTTGCGCTGGTGATGTCATCATTTTACCTAAGACAGAATTTTTTTTATTGAACATCATGATGACCCCACGGTAATGTATTGAAAGTGTTTGGAATTAGAAATCGTTTATCGTCGTACGGACCTAGAGCAATTTTTGACTATTCTATACTAAAAACATTGTGTGCATATGAACGGATGCAACGCTGACTCGTCGATTTTTGATTAAATTCCTTCAAGCAATTGAAATAATCATCAAAAGTATTCTTATTTTTTACAACATTATATTTCACTCCCTTAGATTTTTTGACTACTTTACCCCCATGAACTTTAAATGTATACATTTTAGAACGCAAACCAATAAAATGAGTGATTATTTTACCATTTGCTTCATCCTTCATTAAACCCAACTTTTTCTTATTGACCAAAGGTATTTTATAGATGTTTGCAACATTATAATCTCATGTATCAAATTTAGAGATATTAGCCTTTATAACTTCTTCATATGCATCACAACACAACAGTTCATAAATGAAACTATCGGTGTCCATGTATAAAAGTTTACATTTTTCAATACCTAATTTGATTAGCATACACTGAAAAAAATATTGTTCATAGTATTAATGAACGGTCGTTATCAACTTATTTTCATTGGCTTAATGATTATTTGAATTGTATCAATTAACAATTGTTTATCGACTGAAAAACTCATTCATTGATATTACGAAAGCTTATTCTTTAGCACAATGAAGCCTTCTTCATTGGCTTAATGATAATTTTCATCTTCTCAATCAACAATTGTTTTTGGGCTGATGAACTCGTTTATTGATATTATGAAAGTATAGTTATTAGCACAATGAAGTGTTTTCATAGAATAAATGAACTCAATACATTGGTTCAAAGAAATTCTTCATTATAAGAATGATTTTGTTGCGTTACCTTTCTAGATTTTGTTTTGCCTATATTACATAATATTAATGAAAAGGCTTCATTAATCCTATGCATATCTTCATGAAGTCATGAAGTTTTACATTATAACAAAGACAACGATTCATCTATGCAATGAATTCGTTCATCAATAACAGCTCCAGACGCAAATCTGCAACGGTCAAAATCTAAAAATAGCATTATTGGCGCGATTTTCACTTTTCACTCAGTCTTCGTCTACCGTCTAATATCATTTTATGTTTACGAGTGGCGGGTGTACTGTGTAACTACCTTATATGCAAATTGCGTCTATATTGGGAGTGTCTCAAAAAGTTTTAGGAAGATTCACAAGAACACAGGTAAGAGATTCATTCATTATTATTATACCTAGGTACTTGGAGTTAAAATGTTTCGTTTGTAGCACTTATAGGTACCTATTCTGTTGAATTACCTACATATATAAACTATACATTTTGAAGTTGAAACCAGCAAGCATGTTATGCTTTATTTGTAAAGATAGCTTTCCAAACTTTCCGACATTAACAAACCATTTCAAACGTTTTCATAATCTTAATTCCAATTGCACATTTCGATGTCTAGAGTGCAGTCAAAGCTTTCAAAATTTGGCTTCATTTAAAAGACATGTCAATCGTATTCATTCTACTAATAGAAATGATTTTTCGGAAGTATCGTGTTCTAACCACAGCAGCTTTAATGAAGCACAAAACTTAACGAATGTACCAACAGTTAAGTCATTCCCAAATGACCAAGTTCAAGTAGACTCTGCTGACTCCACAGATAGACCCATACCCATGCAATCCGAAGAATTCCAATTTAATACTTTTCGGAAACTAATGACTCAAGGTGCTTCAACATTTTTACTCTTTCTTCATAACAATGACAACTTTTCTAGGAAAGATGTACTTACAATTCAAGAACATGTTAACAAATATCTATTTGAACCATTATTAAATACGTTTTTGGCTTTTGCCAGGTTTTACTTCGAAAAAAATGAACCACACCTGTTCAATGAATTTTGTACTCTATTGTCAAACTGTAATGATCCATTTCAATCCTTAAATACAGAATACCTATTATACAAATATTTGAGAACCGAAGGTTACATCGGAAATCTAACCGAAATTACAATTAACAATGAAATAAGGTCTGTGCATCGTGCAGGGATTTTGAAAAATGCAGACATAAGAAATAAGGGTATATATAATATAATTTCACCTTTCAATAATTTGAGTTCACCATCCCCATACGAGGAGTCCACATCAATCAATATTCGGCTGTCGACTATACTGAATGGATCTCCCAAGGGAAAGATTTTAGTCGAGTATTACAATAAATTTTCTATTTTCCAAGAGGAACAAAGGAACTCGTTGATTGCGTTGATTGCACACTATTTTGAAGAGCGAGGAATCAAATTAACCCTATCTGCTAGTTATCAGCTTGAAAAGGAAATTTTAGACAGGTTTCCATCGGAGAAATTGGTAAGTCGCGAAAGGTATTTATATATCCAATATTTTCGAATATTGATTAAATACAGCTAAAATATAATGTACCTATAATCGAATTTTAGAACTTAGATACTTTCTTGGTAAAGAAATGTTTTTTTGCTTGTCGTCGTCTTCTAGCGGCATTCAAACTTTACGAGAAATTCAAAAACCAAAATCACCCCATTTATATCTAACTGTATTTTACTTCTCCAGGAATATTATCGCACGGAAAGAAGAGGCAGAATCTATTCTAAATACTACAATTCAGTGACAACTTTCAAAAGATGTGGTTCTAAACACTTGACGGATACCAAAAAGACAACTCAGAAAAGGTCCCGGCATGACGATACTGAGCTATCAGAAAGTTAGCATATCAACGTGTTTTATTGATAAGTGTAAGTAATATTTTATTAATTTTAGAACCAGAAGAAGATGCAGAAACTTGTTTAAGGGCCCTCAAATTTGACAACCTTACATCAGAACAATTTGATGCCGTTTGGAAAGCATGTTGGGGATATCGGCATCAAATCATTAAGAACGCAAAAGCAACTTCTGAGATTATTGCGAAATGGCCCTTCTACAAAACCCCGGCTGGATATAGGCTGGTAAGACTTTGAATTTTCTGTAAACCTATATAGGTTATCACATATACAACCTATTAACTTTTATTCTAGATTGATATGGATTTCAAGTTAGTGTTTAGCAGTTGTAATATGGATGGCTTAAGATTTTGATAAAGTTTTGAGAAAAATTTATACTTTTTTGACGTCTGAAAATCATGTTAAAGACAAGTCAGAAAAAACTTTGATTGAAAAATTAGAAGACGCTACAATATCAGAGGGTATGTCATATTTTATCAGTCTAATAAGTAATAATACATTATCCTATATTAAATCTCTTTTAATATTCATGTACCTACCTACCTTCCCTCCTTATATTACTTCTTTTACATATATACCTACTAATAATACTCAAACAATAATTATTACCTATTTCTATTATTGCTTTTCTAGATGGAAGAAATGCTGCTTTTATTTGGGCACTACATGGCTACCTTGTTCCAACGAAAAAAATTATCAAAAAGGATGTGACGGGGAAAAAAACCACCACCAAATTCACCATCAAGGATTCCCAGGAGTCAGTGATTTTTGTCGGCGATAATTTGATTGAAGTCGAGGATAGAATCAATCACCTCAAACGCACCAAGTCATCACTTCAACCATCAATATATGGCATTGGTAGAAACATTTTTGAAATCGATGAAATTTTCATACATTTTGACGATATTCGTTTTAAATTTACCAATATAATCCGCGCTCTCGATATTTGTTTTAAATTAATATACCTTTTTGACTTGGAGTTCCCTCTCGAAAGCGAAATGTTCTTTAGCTTTCTAGAATCATATTTTTACAAAATTAAGCCTACTTGTAAATATCCAAAGGTACAAATCCTATGTAGCTATCTAGATACTATAGAATAAAAATGTCGAAAGTTCATTTTAGTGTTTTTTTATCTTAATTTATATTACTGAAATTATAATAACAGTGAGAGCTTGAATTCTTGCGAGAATGAATAGGTTCAATGACTGAATTAAACCTAATACATTATTAGAAGGAATACATTAATTTTATCAATGATTCATTTCATAAGATCTACATAAAAAACTTGTATTTGACGAATAAAGTTTATTAATACAATGAAATAATTTCGTCAAATTGATGAATTCATTATAGGAATTAACAGGTTCATTGTCTGAATGAAAGGCAATACATTAATAGAAGGAATACATTCATTGTCTCAACGATTCGTTTCATTAGATCGAAAAAAGCATTATTTTATTTGAAGCATAAAGTTCATTGATACTAAGAATATATTTCATATGCTTGATGCAGGAATTCTTTAATATGAAGAATTGAGATTCATTGAAACAAAGAATCACTTACATTAGATTAATGAAAATCTTCACTAGCTTAAGAAATTTTGTTCTTCAACGAAAGAAGATTATTTTCATCGAGTCAATGAAGCACTCTTCATTGTAACAATGAGTTTCTTCATCGGCTGAAAATCTATAATCCAATTTATTGTCTTGATGAAGTTTTTCATTGTATTTAGGCACATTTTTCGTTCAGTGTAAAATCATAATGAAAATTATACATGCATAATTTTGATAGATCTAAAATAGCCATTCCAACATACAGCGGTTTGTTGAATACAACTTCGGTTTTCTGTAATTCGATAGCTACCAAGTTTTCATCGAAAATTGTTCGGTTCTGGAATTGTGGACTTGCAATTAAATTTCTCGCTCCGTATCTTCCCTCCCATGATCTTACTAGTTTAACAACCCTATGCTTACGGATATTTTCCATAGTTTTGCCAAACACCACATTGTTCATAAGTTTGAATAAGTTCTTCTCAAATTTGTTCATGGCTGCGGTCCTCAAAGTAATGTTAAGCTCAATGTAAGATCGCAGCCACGCTGACTGCTTAAATTTCAAAATTTTATGTATTTTCGTGACTTTCAAACCATTTGCCAAACATTGTTTCAAATTTCTATAGTGTATAACATATTCTTTTTTATTATAAAGAGTTGTCATTAATTTTGGTAATTTTGAACCGGGTGGTATGCGGTGTTCGGCAGCGAATGGAAAATCTTGATGCAGACGGTGTAAGTTGTGAGGATATTCCAGATCCACTTGTAGCATATATCCCTCATGTGCATCGTCTGGGATAGCTGTTACATCAAAATTTTCCACATCTTCCAGCCACGAAAACCCGCCGTAAGAAAGAAATTCCGACATTGCCCACCCACATAAATTATTAACATCTAAATACATTATATAATTCGATGGTTTTGTGAAATCATATTCCGGCATGTATTTGTTGTTGGCTTCCGAATATCTACCGCTACAAACCGAAATACCGCCACGAATCCCCTTTTCTATAAACATCATTTTATCTACATCATTCAGTAATTCCAGTTTACATTGAGTGAACTTTAACATCGCGTCCCAAGTGTATCCAGGCATGGTATAGTACCAAGCTGGATCTAACTCGTAGGTTGATAAACATTTTTTTCGAAAATTCTCAAACACATCAGCCAACAACAATACGTCTGTTTTTAAATAGAGATCAGAGTATACCCCCAAATTAGAAATTTTGAAAACTTCCCATACGCTTTGAGCATGAGCATACTGCCCATCAGATATATCTTCGTCGTTGAGTTTATTGTAAAAGTGTTCTTTCGCAGGTAATTCAGTTTCCTCAAGTTTTTCTAAACAATTAACATAATCATATGGAAATACTCCTTTTTTGATGATAAAAGTGAATGGCGCTTCGTTCAGTTCATTGAACTCGCGTTTAATAATTTTCAAATCTTGTCGATCCATTATTGAAGCTAATTTGTCTAATGATGTACCGAGAAAGCGAAAAGAGTCTATAAATCTAAATTTTATGTTTGTTTTATCATCAAAAAGAGTGAATGAAATATATTTTTCCATATTAATTGGCAGTATGCTCATGCATCCCTTTTTACTCAATTGTTTAATCATAAAATGACTATCGTAGCAAGACAAATTGTGGAAAATGATATCTACGTACCACAAACAATTTTCGAAAATTGAGATTGCAGGATTGGTGTGCAAATCCTCTGAACTTTCCAGTAAAATGATCATGATCACGTACAATGATGTCTTTTTTCATGATTCTTTTCTCGCAAATATGACATGATATTGTATTACACTAGGATTTTCAGTCATCAGTGTGATTGTTTTAATTTTTTATTGAACAATCTCCGCAATGTTCGATATTTCATTTGCAAATCAGTCCATGCAATCTGAACCTCGAGAGCTATTGAAAAATGATAATGAATCATCATATGAGCATTTGACATAATAACCAGCGCTGTATGGTGTATGCCTTTGATATTTAGCTGTTTTAGAAGATACTAAATCATTTACATTCTCTAATTGGCACTCAAAATCTGCATAAATAACGAAAGGAGTTGTTTGTTTGTAAGCGAAATTTTTAAATTCTATATGAGTAAATTTTGGAAATGAAATTTTACAATGATTTAATTGAGAGCAAAGCGTTTGATGTTCCTCTAATTTTTCTTTACGTTGGAAATAATTGAGACATCGATCGCAAATGATTTTTTCCCATTATGGCTATTAATCTGATGTGATATTAATCGCGATAAATCTTTAATAAGACAATAATGAAATTTAATATCTACAGTCTCATTCTCATCATCATCAATGGGAGTAGCATCATAATCATTCAATTTTGGAAAATATTTATTTTAAATCAAAAGTAAATTTACATGTTTATCCAATTTATTGGATGTTAATTTAGCTGGCACTACATGATAAAATGATTTTTCTTTAACTACATTCAACTCTAACGCGTAAACATTTACAGAAATATCGTTTGCTTTCTCAAATTTTGCAATATGGTGTAACGACATCGGGGCATCTAGATTTTGAGTTTTCAAAACTGTTTTGTAGTGAGGGTATGATGAGGTTCGGTTATTGTTAATTTTTGCAGGATGTAACGCTGCAACAACCGACCAATAAAAACAGGCTCTATCGTCATTTTGAATATTCAAACATGCATGCTTTTTGGTGATTTGTTGTGGTAGTCTGATAAAAGATGAACCGTCTCCAACTTCAACTTTGTTAATATTAACTTCTAATGAAATTATTTTCTTTAAAGCCCAACCGCTATCACGTTCTTGAAATTCACTCATTTCATTTTGAATTTTGCTATAAACATTATCAATGAACCAGCGTTGCACGTCCGTCGAGCTATCCACAATTGATTTTTTTGTATTAAAGGATTTTAAATCTAAAACTTCGCCATCATCATGTTTCGAAATCTTTATGAATTCGCCGCAGAAAGTTGTGTTGACTTTAATAATTACATGTTTTTTAAGGATTTTAGCAAGTTTTAGCTTCAAGATATTGGAACAATCTGCCAAGAATTGTTCCAAGTCTGAGCATCATTAAATATAATTCCCGTCTGAATTCGACTCACAAAACTCGATGTTATATCCCTCCACTGAACTCTTTGTTTACGTTTAAGTCCGATGATGCTACCACCTCTATTTTCTTTACGGTTTTTAATTAAAATTTGAAAATGTTTGAAATGTCCAATGTAGTTTTCTCCTAATTCCGATGGGCAAGTCTGTATTATTCATTTCCCTATTACACAGTCCTATATATCGTTTTAACCTATTCAACCAAACTCTTTCGTCTACACTAGTGAATTTATCAAATAAATTTTTTCGTAATTTTCTTATAGCTACAACTAAATTATCAGATTTTTTAATAACGCTGATTTTCTCCGTCATAAATATATTCAAAAGACTTATTTAATTTTCCAATATTTCGAATGATGCAGCAAGGTTTGCCTTCCCAGTCGGCACCTGTCGCCGGAAAACTAGGGAGTATTTTCCACTCCCGATTTCGTCTAGGTGTGGTAGATAGCTATCAACTACCCGCTTTGGAAGGAACACTACAGTTTCCTCCAGCTCTAGCAAGATAGTTTCGCCAAACTTGCTTCCGACTGCCTTTGCACCTATGATTCTATACTTCGAATCAATTTGGAGATCACTGATTTTGGTACAAGATTTTTGTTCGATGATGGTAGCTTTATTGAGTGTTTGTAAAAAGGCCATCTGTAACAATATAAATAAAAGCATCATTTTTTTAAATAGGAAAAGTATATGTAGAGAGAGAGAGAAAAAAGTATATGTTTGTAATAATTACTATTGAAGGTTGGTTGAGGGAAGAGAAAGTACAAGTTAACTGATGAAGGCTGCTACTTCTGCTGCTGTGGCACTAGAATGAGCAATGAGCTCCTAAAGGTTTTCTTTGCTATTTATATTTTTTTCGCCTACGAATCCATGGGAAAATGATAACATGGAGATGCACATGCATTCTTTTGTTGCAACAAACCTCATTTCAAGCGGATATTGTTTCCTGTTGATTATTCTCACTTCTTCTGAAAACCAACTTGTTTTTTCTAGACCTATAGACATACAAAGGCGGTTTCTTGCGGTTTGGGAAAATTGAATAATCAAATCCATATCAATTCATTTTTATTTTCGATTTAAAATATATACATAATAAGCACCATTAAATATATGGAAAAATTTATATATGATATCATAGATGAATTGATAGTATCTAATTTTGGTGAATTAATTTTGGAATTCTCTTCGCTCCTGCTGCTCTCAAACGAAGTTGAGGATTCCTCTTCGTCACCATCGTCGTAGGATATATTTCTTTTGGTAGTTTCTTCTGATGGTAGATGAAATATTCCAGTATCTCCCCATGTTAAATTTTGGATAGAACACGAGTCGAATTTTAAACTTGTTTTCTCGCTCTGGAATTTCGGTAGAGAATACATGCATCTGTCAATCATACACGGTTATTTTTCTCATTGCTATACATTGTTGATCGTTGAAACAAATGCCTGCTTCGATTACATTTGGTGGTATATTTACGTACAATATATTTCCAATTATATTGTATAAAAGTATAAACGATGCCTTCAATTTAGCCATTTTCTACACGTGTTTCTTTTCAATTACGTAGACACAAAATGAAAGCTATTAGACATCGCATCATCTTATATTTATCTCTCGATTGGCAATCACACATGCAGTATCCGAAAGAGTTACATCGTTCACATGCTCGACCGTCTACTTGGCTATCTGGTATTTGAAAACATTTCTTAATGCAACAATATTGTTCTTCTTCTGAGGAATATTGTTGTGATGCAGTTGACATTGTGTCGAATAAGCATAATTTGCAACTCGTATATATTCTATACGAAAATCAAATCTTCGCTATTTCTTGGCCGATTTAAACGAATCAAAAACTGAATCGCCATCAAATTTTCGGCAGAAGACGATTTTGGGAGTCGTTTGCTTGAAACGATGAGGGCTGTCCGAGCGCACAGACCCAAACGGTTTATCATCCTTGCTTACGTCGAAGCGGTGTCACTGCCGATGTTAACACATCGACAACATTTCAATTTATGAGCTCCCGTCTTATCTGATGTAAGTGCGCACGCGCCGCCATCCAACATATATTCTTTGATTTCTCACATTCACATAGGTAAAAAGCAAATTTTAAATATAATGTTGTTTTATTCAGAAAATCTTTTTTGATAAATACAATATTAAACATAACACATTTTCTTTCACTCCTGATTTCTTGTTTAAGCACTTTTAATGATGCTGTTGTGTCGAATAAGCATAATTTGCAATTTAACTTGTATATAAATCTTCGCTATTTCTTGACCGATTTAAACGAATCAAAAACTGAATCGCCATCAAATTTTCGGTAGAAGACGATTTTGGGAGTCGTTTGCTTGAAACGATAAGGGCTGTCCGAGAGTCATACCGCTCCGTTGCTGCCACTCATCGTACGCTTCCCGTCTTATCTGACACGTCGAGCAGCGCCCAGCCCCCCTCTCCAACAGTCGATCGTGTGTGCTCCTTGTGTGCACGGCAAGGAGCGCCAGCATATCAAACATCATGGCTCTATTCCCCTATGCTATCATGTTCCCCATGCTGATATGCTACAGCTGTCACTCTGCGATGCCGCCATGTCTCATGTCCTCATGCTATCATGCCTCCTGCCCCCATGATGACTGTTTCTGTGTTCCGTGTCACTGTCATCACTGCATCATGCCCCATGCTGACTACGTCACTCGGCGATCTGTCATCTGTCACTCTGCGATGCCGCCATGTCTCATGGCCTCATGCTATCATGCCTCCTGCCCCATGCTGACTGTCTCTGTGTTCCGTGTCACTGCCATCACTGCCTCATGCCCCATGCTGACATGGCGTCATACGTCACTCGGCGATCTGTCATCTGTCACTCTGCGATGCCGCCATGTCTCATGTCCTCATGCTCATGGCGTTATACGACACTCGGCGAGCTGTCATCTGTCACTCTGCGATGCCGCCATTCATGTCATGCTGACTGTCTCTGTGTTCCGTGTCACATCTGTCACTGTGTTCCGTGTCACTGTCACTACGCTGTTCTCAGTTTGTGTTCTGTGGTTGACAGGTCACTTCCGATCCAGAACTCTCCTAGCTTATCTACTTATGTATATATATATATATATATATATATATATATATATATATATATATATATATATATATATAATAAGCTTTTGAACCAAAAGTTTTTTTGGACTTACTTATAGGCGTATAACAACATACCGTTGAAATTTGTTCGAAATTCAAAAGTGTGAACAATCGCAATATACCTATTGAAATGTACCCATTTCTATAAGAAACTTTGGGTACTTCATTACTGCAAAATCTTTCAAAGATATTTTAAATAGCACATCCTGTATATATTTTATAGAATCATTTCTAGTTCCCAGATAATCCACAATAATAAATGTTTTCAATAAGATACTTGAAATATCTGCCTTGTTATATTTTGAAATATCCAAAAGCTGATAAGGCATTACGCCAAAGAAAATAATCTTATGGGGATAAACCTGGAAATCTTGCTGGCCACTACATTTTTGTATCCCTTCTTCTTGAAAAGCTGCTTGTAAAGGATCTCAGAGAAGAGTTTTCAGTTTCACCCATTACCTCCGTAACAGCCGACTAGCCGTTGAAATTTCGCGCAGGCGCGGAAGCCTAGTGTTTACGGAGTGTTTATGTTTATTGATTGTGTTGAGGTTATAAGTATAAGTTGCTCCGCAGTTGATGTTGATAAAAGTGCTAATAAATTAAATTGGATTTTCGAAACGGTACTCTATTTTATTACAGATTTATTGTTTAATGTTGTTTTATAATTATTGTGTTTAAGAATGGATATAATACATTAATGGTTTTGGCAGTGGATATCAATTGTAGCCATCGCAAATTCTGGTTATGAATTGAACGAAAAGTAGATTTCTCGTGTTTATTTCGTTGTGCAAACTTGTTTTGGGAGTTGGGGAGCGGCACTAACAGAGAGTATTTGATAAAGCTTATCATATTAGAGACAATGCTATACACTAAAGTAAAACCTTGCCAACCATGGATTATCTACTGAGAACTCATTCCTTTGTGATTTGGTATGAATTTTTTATTGGGTTCCCCATTCATTCATTTGTTAAAAAATACAAATTGAATAATTAATACCATAATATTTTAGATTATAAGGAAATGTTATATAATCTGTTTTAATTATGGCTAGTTTTCGAAAATGTATTACAATCGATCATATATAAATTACAAGAGAGAATTGTCCTAAAAAATATATTGTTTTCTCTCTAGGATCATAATGAGATATAAGATGTACATGTGTTTGTTGGTAGCATCAGGAATACTACAAGAACGATCAAAGCTTAGCAAGCTAGTATAAGTATCAGAATGATTACACAATTGAATTGAAACCCTCTTCGATCTATATCGGTGATTGGTTTTGAGTTTCTTGTACTAACTCATTATTAAATTTTACTTTTTCACGCTTTAATTCCTTGCTTTTCCGTCCATCATTCAAGGAATACATCCATCCTGTTTCTCGATATTACCTATTTGAAGTATTCGATACTTTTTATCATTCGAAAATAAAAACAATTATCTTATAGGTATCCTAGGAATGTATGATGATTATAGAACGTGCCTCCAAATCTTATACAGAAAAAGACATCATTGACAATTTTCAACCACCCCACAAAAGTGAAGACTCGGTTCTCAATATTATGTAATATACATTTATTGGATTTGAATAATTCACTCTGGAATAAACTTCTATCATTCCTGGTACTATATAAGCAGCATTATTACCAATCAATCATTTCTCATTCACAGTTCTAACAATCAAATAATATACTTAGTTTTGGACTTTGCTAATACAAGCAGTTTTGCAAAACATAATCTTTATTGAAATTACCTCACAATATAAAATTACAATAAAGACGATTGGAACTTAACAGTTTTAATAAGCTTAGAAAATATTTCCCCTTAAAGATTGTCGAGAGTTGAAAAGGAGAGATGCCTTTTAAAAGTTTTAGAAGAAGTGCCATCAACGGAGCGTATGTCATTACCTCCATTCAATAGAGGCGAAAAATAAGAGAAGAGAGCGTGCTTCTTCGAGATAACACTGAAAGGCTATCCTGTTTTCGATTTCACTTGCAAAAATATAGCCAGATCGTCGCAAAGATGAGTTAACTCAAGCTCCCTCAATAAGATGATTGATATTACAGTGAATATTTCAAATTATGTGATAAGTTTCTATTAAGTCATGATGTGTGAATATAATCACTACAGTCGCTATAAGGTTCCACAGATGTTTTGGTTCAAGTTCATATAAAAAATAATGTGTCAATCAATTAATTTTAGGTCTGTATTTTTGAGAGTTTATAAGGCAACAAAATTTGAAGCACTTTAGGTAGTCACTAAAAGCTCCATTTATTTTATTTATTAAGAATATAGCAATACCTATACAGGGTGATTCATTGGGAAATGGACATACGCTAGTGGTAGATAGGGGTGACGTAGCTGGTTCTAAAAAAACTATATTCAATGGGTCTCTGATTCTTTATAACCAAGATACAGGGTGTTTTATCCATTATGTCCGTTATTTCATTTAGTCATAACTTCCGAACCCCACTGTATATTTTTTTCATATACGCAACAAATACTCTTCATCCTGTATGGTACCGAATACAAGATAAATAAAAATGAAAATCCAGGTACGGACTTGGAAAAAATTAAAAAAATTGAATCACTTCCAAACAACACCCTGTATACCAAAATTTTGAAAATTGGTTAGCAGATTTGGAAAGAGCAGAGAAAGTTATGTCGGACCAAATGTCTTTGGTACTTCCGCATACAATTCTAGTACTTGTTAATTTGAGTCAAAATTAATATTTTCGATGAATGTGTGATACAAAATTGAAAAAAAATCATTTTCTGCTATAAAATCTAATATTTCAAATGTAATCGATAAAATCATCAAGCATTTCATAATATCCTAATGTTTGGATCCCAACATTTTTGTAACATGGTTCGACAGGTCCGTATATAAGACAAAATACTAATTGCAAGGATTTAGTAAATAAGTGTAATACAAATGTGATAATTGTATTTTTCCATTATGCTAAACTTCAAACAGACAATAAAATAATAAGAAGACTGTATTCCAAAAAAGTATAACTTTATTTTAAGAAACGCTAACTCATTAATATGTTATTAAGTGAAAAGAAAAGAAATAAAAATAGGATTGAAAACTTTAAAATAAAATATTCCAAGAAAACTAAACTACAACAGATGCTCAAAGTGGCCACCATTTTGCTCACTACATTTATGTGCCCTTTTTGTTAGACTTCTAATTGATCAACTAATCATACCCGGATTATTTTTCAATTCGTCGCACGCCTCTTCGATTCTCTGCATTTACTTCAATTGCATAAACTTTCGATTTTAAATAACCCCAAACGCTATAGTCGACTGGGTTAAAATCAGGTCCCCGTGTAAGCCAGTTATGAGTTCCACCTCTGCCTATCCACCTATTTGGAAATTTTTTATTTAAAAAGTCTCTGACTATTGCCCTGAAATGAGGTGAAGCACCATCATGTTAGAAGTACATGCCTCCAACGTTAACATCTGCATCGTGTAGCAATATCGGTAAAATATTTTGCAGAAATTCCAAATAAACTTCACCAGTTAGTAAATTTGGAAAAAATGCGGACCAATTAAACGGTTGTTAATAACACCACACCATACATTGAAGGAGAATCTTACTTGTGAGTGTGTCTGTTTGATAGCGAACGGATTTTGTTGTGCCCAAACATGTGAATTTCGTAAATTATTAATACCGTCCCTAAGAAATGACCAACAAGCTCTAACTGAAAGACTAATTATGTATAATGGGATAAATAATAACCGCATCTAATTTTTAGGTAAATTTCTTATAGAAATGTACCTATTGCGATCGTTCACACTTTTGAATTTCGAAAAAATTTCAACGGCATGTTGTTATATGTCTATAAGTTAGTCCAAAAAAACATTTGGTTCAAAAGTTTATATATATATATGGGATATTACGAAATTTTTTAACACGATAGAGGTCGCAGTTTTGAAGGTATAAAGTTAAAATTTGATACAAAAATCAATCTCTCAAATATCTCGGTCGAGTTCGTTATTGAGCAATATCGGGTAAGTAGTTTCAAAATGGCGACCATTCAAACATTTAAAAAAATTATCAAAAAAGAGCCGTAGTGTAAATATTATTAAAAATAATTTTAGGTTATAGATATAATCAGTACCTACAACTTTTGTTCAATGCAATTTTTCATAAAATACACAGGTAAAAAAATTAAAATTAATAAAGAAAAATAACAAATATTGATAAAACATGAACACTCAATATAAATTTGATGTAATTGTACATTTTCTGGAGATCTTAATATAGACCCTGATTAAAAAAATATATAGTATATTTATTGAAAAGAAATAGGCGAAAAAAAAATCTGCCTTGAAGTGGACTCGAACCCTGTCTGCTTTATATTCAAAAGCCAAAACAAAAACCTCTAACCGCAAGGCTATGACACATACGAGAATTTTAAGTAATAACATGTAGGTATACCAATGAAAAGGTTGTTATAATTTCAATTCAATGAATTTTGAAAAATTCACCTTTCCGCTGACTACAGGCCATCGAGATTTTTTTTTGATTCTTGGTTATTTTTTCACATAATACAATTTCAACGAGTTACTATCTATTTCTTTCCATAAAGATACGTATACTTTTTTTCAGGATAGTCTTTTTATCATTTTATTGTTTGTTTGAAGTACAGCATATTGAAAAAATACAATTATCATATTTGTATTACACATACAGGATGTTTGTTACTTAATCCTTGCAATTAGCATTTTGTCCTAAATACGGACCTGTCGACTCATGTTACAAAAATGTTGGGATCCAAACATTAGGAGATTATGAATTGCTTGATGATTTTATCGATTTGATTTGAAAGATTAGATTTTATAGCAGAAAATGATTTTTTTTCAATTTTGTACCACACATTCATCGAAAATATTAAATTTGACTCAAATTAAAGTGCTAGAATTGTATGCGGAAGTGCCAAACACATTTGGTCCGACATAATTTTCTCTTCTCTTTCCAAATCTGATTACAAATTTTCAAAATTGTGATATACAGGGTGTTGTTTGAAAGTTATTCATTTTTTCAAATTTTTTCCAAGTCCGTACCTGGATTTTAATTTTTATTTGTCTGGTATTCGGTATCATACAGGATGAAGAGTATTTGTTGCGTATATGAAAAAAATATACAGTGGGGTTCGGAAGTTATGACTAAATGAAAAAACGGACATAATGGATAAAACACCCTGTATCTTGGTTATAAACAATCAGAGACCCATTAAATATATTCTAAAATATAAACTATTCACCACTATTCACTTTTTACAGCATTCAAAGATAAATAACAATAGTCATATATAATGATTATATAAGATGAACCATTTGGACAAAATATGAATAAACTTGTTACCCGTGAGAATATTTCACACAATAACAAGGTTACTGAATGGGAATATAATACTTTGGAAATAAGTTAATGCAAGTATTCGTCCACGAAAGTTATTCTATTTGGAAAGAAGAAGTACCTACCTAGGTATTTTTTGTAAAAAGTATTTATCACATACAATTTTCAAATGTCAGGTATTTAAATAGTGAATATTTTTAAGAAAGATACTGATAAATGGGGGTTGCTTTGGCCGATTTTTTGTGAAATTTTTATTCACGTCCGGATAAATCACTGTATGAATGTACTTTATAAAGGCTTTTTAATTAATAACGCGGCTGTTGCATATACCTTATTGCAGAGTGTTTGAATTTCATATTATTTGGAATTTTAATCAACTAAAATATCTGTTAGCTGCTGCCATTATTTCATACCCCTCTATAGTGCGAACCTCTGTTTAATGACTGCGGGTACTCCTTAGTAATGCTTAAAACCCCCTCAATAACGGCCAGTGAAATAGAATCCGAATAATTTTAAGAGACTTTTTGGAAATTGTTGTAATTGCATGCATGGACATTGTGGATCGATAAAACAGCAAAATACGTATCCTCCTGAATAACTTCAATAGTAAAGGTTGTGTTTACTTAATAGGAATTAGTGTACAAATTGAAGAAAAGCTAATTTCAGTCCACTTGCGTACCACTGTGAGAGATGAACAACGATGGTCATCTCATTTTAAATATGAATGCACCTCAAGCCTCTATAACTGACTAAGAGTGCCAGTTTAGTCAGCGACATCTGAAATTCAATATTGACGAATCTCCCTAGTTGAATATTTGCAAGATAAACTTTGGAAGGATATACTTGACTTAAAAATGAAATCAACTCCAACCCAGGGTATGCGAACTCAGATTGCCTAGTCTGTTATTGATAGATCTGGCGCCATCACACAACTGCGCAAATAACTAGAGAAAAGCAAATGTACATTTTACAGGAATCTGCATTTGAGCATGTAATGATCATTCACGGTTGTCAGTGTCAGAATAATAAATTAATGATTTTATTTAATTATTTATTATTCTATTCTAAGTTTTTATGGTTTTACAACAGTGACATCAAAACTCATTGAAATGAGTGCTGTGTGCCTCCCCTCGTATTTTATCTAAGGTGCCTTTATGTGGAAGTGATAATCCTCGAAGGTTAGTAAAATGTTTACTAAAATCGAAGAAATTCTAGTTTTTAAGCAAAATTTATTGCTAACTTAATCTTACAAATGTCAGATTAAGAGTAAAAGATCTGTATAAAAATATACTTATCTCTGGATTTCATCTCAATTCTTAGAAGTTATTTCAAAGGAATTATCTATTCAATACGTATATTTATGATCATGTAGAAAGCATAGTATAAGTATCATTGACATTGATCGTCGAAGGAAAATGAGAATGATTTCTTCAGAATTTGAAAATATGTACCTCAGAGGCTATTATTTTTGGCATATCTATTTTCATCCAGACTATATTGGTCCAGTAAAATTGAATAAGATGGCATTTCCGACATTACATTTGTCCTGTTAGTATTCTTTTTACTTTCAATATAGGTTATCGGTGCTATGAATATTTCTCACTGTATATACATATATATATATATATATATATATATATATATATATATATATATATATATATATATATTGGGATTGCAGATTACCAGCAAGGATCCCCTACTGATGTTCTTGTAGAAACATCTCAGATTTACACATTGCTAGAAAATCTAATTAGTGAGTAAATAAGTATATGATACACCTATATGTTTGAGCTCATAAGATTCTATTTCAGATTCAATAACCATTGTTAGAATTAAGGTTTTTCAAATTGTATAATACCGAAAATGAAAAGAATTATATCGAAATCCAGTTGAAAACCATCTTAAATTTTTACTGCCCCAATTAACCGTGCCACCCGAAAACAGCATTTGCTGGATGAATAATAATTAAATTGTAGATAATCCAAAAATGTATTAATTACCTATTTCTATGAATTTCTTAGTAAAACTATTCTGGATTAGTAGGTTCACTTAGAACTTAGATCAATGACAGAGAACACACCAATATGGCACTTGAAAGTTGTATCATATTGTTTGTGAATTTTTCATGAAGTTAATGTTATTAGTAACTTATATGTAACAAAAATGGCATCAATTTGTTTGTATCTACCTCACATAATGAAGTTTCTACTGTACTTGATATCCATATTAGAACGATTCTAAAAAAGTTTCTCCTTAAATCTAATTATGATCTAAAAAAATATGCACTGGCCTTGTAATTTCATTTATAAGAAATTGAGCTAATATTTTTCAAGATAGAATTTCACTTATTTATATTTCTCATAACGACAAATCATTGCTGTACATTCTTCTGAAAGTACTTAATAATTTAATGTAATATTTTTATTAGTGATACCTTTTATATTAGCGGTCATATATTATTTATTATTTGGTAGTTGCATATATGTACCTACATATTCCTCTATTGTATAATTTTGAATATATCAACAATTTTTAGAAAAATAGCTATTTGAATTATTTTTTTGTAAAGTTATATGGTCATTATATCTGAACCATTTATTAAAATAAGGATATATTGTTAACCATAATAATAGTGCTGATAGTGCATTATAATTATATATAAATAGGTCCCTGTAGAACGGTGGACATCATTTAGTTGATTCTTGAATTAATCTATTTTCATTTAATAAAGTTATTTCTAAGACTTAACCAAGGAAAGGTATTTAACTGTAAACTTATCTCTGTATCTAATGACCATAATAAACTTTTAATTCACAAAATAACAATATGTTTGAATTTTTCTCAATGAATTCATTATTGTTTAGCAATTATTGCACATATAATTTGTTTTAAATAGAATTCAATAAATATATATTAATAAAGTCTATTCATCAATATATTTAATTCTTATATCGAATTTTAATTAATCTCATAGATTTCTTTATAAAGCTAAACAATACAATTTTACTTTATGAGAAACCTACGAAATTGATTGGGAATATTATTTATGAATTTGATCTAAGACTTTTATTGATGGTTTTTGTATTTTGAGATATAATAAATTTACTTCTGTTTATACCTCCTAAATACAGTTGACAGCTTCAAGTATTGCTGACTCTGTGCATTTATTTTTCGAAAACTCATGTTGCTGTTTAGGGATTATATTGAACCGATTGACAAATTTAATTAACCTGTCAAGGACAAGTTTCTCAAATATTTTTCCATACTGATTTTGAATAGCGATAGGTCGATAATTGGATTTTTCATTTTTATCACCTTTATTCTTATATACCGGGATGATTTTGGAAGTTTTTAGAATACTAGGAAATTCGCCACATTCCATTGATTTATTAGTCAAAAATAATAGGGGTCACTTTATTACCTCAAAGGTTATCTTTATTGAAAAATCAGGGATTTCATCAATACCTTTCGAGTTATCAGCTTTCATACACATGACAGTTATTCTTAACTCTATTTTTGTGACAGGCTCAAGATAAACAGAGTGTTGAAAAGTCTCTAAAAAATCTGCCTTTATATTAGAGTCCTTCGGTCAATCACCTATAAAAAAAATGATTAAAAACTTCTGATACACCTGGAGAATCACTGATCAAGCATCCGTTATTGGTTTTTAAGCTGATTTTTTGATTATTTCTGTAGTTAGATCCTTTTGTATGCATGTTCAAAATATCCGACCAGGACATTTATTTTCCAAATTCATGATAATATTATCATAATAGGTTCGCTTAGTATTTTCAATAATTTTTTGTATTTATTTTTGGCCTTGATATAATGATCATGGAATCTTGGACAATCCCTTAGCTTGTCCTCACGATGAAACTCTCTCATGTAATTTGATAAATATTTAATATCCGCATTTACCCAAGATTTCCCATTTTCCACTCTAATTGGCTTTTGTGTATATATCATTGGAAAACAACAGTTAAAGTGATAAAAGAATGTGTTATTGAAAATATTAAAACACTTATTAAAATCTACTTCCACGTACATACCAGACCATGATTCGTTATTTAGGATGTAATTAAAATTTATAATGTTTTTATCAAAATCTTTCCTTGTATGATGATAATTCCTCTTCATTGGGTTATTTAGTGCATGTAAATAGCATGTCACAGTCTGGTATGTATTATCAGAAAGGGGCGTAGTAACAACATTTTGTCAGTATAATTAGTGTTAGTAATTACGGTGTCGATAAGAGTAGCTGAATGACTCGTTATGCGTGTTGGCTCATCAATTATAAAACTTAGATCGAAAGAATTCAATAATCCTAGGAAATATTGTCTCTCGGGCGATTTTTTTAATAAATCTACATTGAAGCACCAGCTATGACAATTTGTTCATTGCACGCATCTATACTTTCGAGCACATAGCTGATATTTGAAATGAATTGCTTAAAGTTATTTGCTTCTGGCGATCTATATACACCAAACACTAAAAAGTTTGTATTGGGCATTTTCACTCTGCAGGAACAAAACTCAGCAGACTTATCTTCTGTAAATCGACTTATATCAATTTGCTCGACATTCATAATAAAAGATTTCTTCGTAAAAATACAGAATCCTCCTCGGCCAAGGTTATTTCTGCAATACCAAGCTGCGAGTTCATAATTATCGAATTTAATTAATTTTACTTCGTCGTTGTTGAGCCATAGTTCAGTCAAAACAAAACATTCAGGTTTTTCGTCGTCTAAAATTAATTATCGGCCAGATATTTTATGAGTGAGGCTTCTTATGTTCAAGTGCAGTATTTTTATTTTCGGTATGTTTGATTTGACTCTGTCTTCGCCTATGTGGAAGCCATACTTTTTGCCGAAAACGAAAGGGATTGACTATAATACCAGAGAGCCATATGTGACAGCACATATGGGATTCAAGCATGTCGTAGTTACAGGTCACCTTGAACGATACATTGTCCGAGTCTGGTTTGGATACTTGCGTGGCTTCTACATTTCGTCCAGGAAATTTACTTTCTAAATAAATTTTAACAGCGCTAGCTGATGTACTATGCCTACAATTTCCAACCTAGATATGCGCCTTCTTTTCAGCAGCAGAGAAGTCTGCACTGTTTGTTATAGCGGTGCCAACAGTGCTAGAATTCCTGTCCTGAGAATGTTTGTTTCTTGTTTCAGTAACAGCTGAGTCATTCTGCTGCTTGGCAGACTTTTTGTGGACGGGAAATTTATTGGATGTTGACTATATGCGTTGTTGATTCTTGGTTGTTTTCGTCTGCTCGCTAGTGGGATGCCGTTAATGCCGTCTCCATCGTACCCCGTACTGCTGTGCGCGCGATATGCTTTGTAGTTGGAGGCAATCCCTGCCTCGTCTGTGTATGAGTCACATTACCAGCGAAGTCCTGTAATGGAAATATGTCCGGAGTTCCAACGCCAGGGTCCCAACTATTCGTGAGGGGCCCCATTGGTATATTTGTTAGTATCGGTTTGCAAGAATTTTTAACCTCAAAATGGCGGTCATCTTGCAACATGCTTATAACTTTGTTCAGTGAATCTATAGTCATTTGCTGTTGTGTAATCAGTCTATTCAGTTAGCTTATCTCGGTGGTATTGATTTTCAACTCGCATTTATTGTTTACACAGATTAATTTGTGACATACCTGCGTGTTCGCTTCAGCATCAACAACAGTGAGGAAGGACTCCTCCAAATTTGTATCTTCCGGGGCCGTCCACCTTTGCCCAATATATGAAGATGCATCTTCACTTAACAACACACCTTTTGAGACGTTTCCATGAACTATTAAGTGCACTAACGTATCTTTATTTAATTTCTTTAATTCACTGCTTATGAGTCCGATCTTTTCTGCAGTAGCCATCTTAACCATGTTAGGTGAGGTTGGCTATTTCGATGCTAAAATCTTCATGAGGTCAAAAAAATATTTTCGTTTATGTATATTAAAACAAAGCAAGTGTATCCTTATTAAAAATTATGTACACAAATTATGTTAATGGAATCATTTCTGCGAGGACTAACTTAGCAGTCGTGCCTGGTGTACTTGGATGACGTAATGGTGATCTGCAAAAAATTCGACGAGCATCAATCAAATTTTTAGAAAGTTTTCGCCAGGATCCGATGTGCTAATCTCCAGCAGAACCCAAAGAAATGCCTTCTATTCCAGGAAAATGTCAACTTTCTCGGACACGTCGTATCATCGAAAGGAACTGGAACTTGGCCTAGACCAAAGAACAAGTACGAAGTTAGAAGCTTTTTGGGACTCAGCAGTTACTATCGCCCGTTTGTTAAAGATTTTGGGAAGATTGTGAAGCCACTACATCCGTTAACAGAAAAGAACCCCCACTTTAACTGGTCACCAGAATGTCAACAGTCGTTTCTGGAGCTGGAACCGTTTGACCAGTGCTCTTGTTCTTGCACATCCCTTGGACGAAGGGCTGTTCGTGTTAGACATCGACGCTTCACAATGTGGAATAGGAGCTGTTCTTTCCCAAATACAGAATAGCGAAGAAGCTGCAATTGGATATTTCAGCAAAACGTTGGGAAAAACAGAGTGGAGTTACTGGACCCGGAAGGAGCTGCTAGAGGTTGTACGATCCATAGAACACTACCACAGTTTTCTCTATAGACGGAAATTCTTAGTAAGAACAGACCACTCTGCATTACAGTAGCTGTTGAATTTCAAAAATCCAGAGGGACAGATAGCGCATTGGTTAGAGCAACTGCAGAGTTACGACTTTCAAATTAAACATAGAAAAGGAAGAAGTCACGCCAACGCTGACAGTTTGTCATGAAGAACTTGTGGCAGTTCATGTAAATTCTGTCAAAGGCAGGAACAAAGAGAAACGGCCAAGGATGTTGCACATATCCAGCAAATTCAGATTAGGAATGAAGAAACGGAAAATACCGAGGAATAACCAGACATAATTCTAGAAGAGAACAAATCGCTGACAAAGATTTGACGATAGTACGAGGCTGGCTAGACCAAAAGCGAGTGGGAAGAAATCTCAAGATTTGATCAGACGGTCAAGTGGTACTGGGCTTTGTGGGATTTGTTGTGATCGCGAAATGACTTGATCACTCTTATATAGGAAAGTCCACATTGTAGGAGCATTGTGTATCAAAGCGTTGTACCCCGAAATAGCGGTATTATTGGATCAACAATCGAAGAGATGTAGAAGAATCGTGCAGAATATATGACCTCTGTGCTTCTAAGAAGGGTCCGAGAACACGATCCCGAGGGAGAATGAAGCAGTCTGTCATGTGAACCTTGGCGAAATAATTGCGGTGAACATTGCGGAACCATTCCCTACGATAGATTCGGGAAACAAATACATCATGGTTGCATTGAACTACTTCTCGAAGTGGCCAGAAGTAGTGCCGATGTCGAAGCCCTACTGGAAAACGTGATATCCAGACACGGAGTACCTTAGGAGCTGCATACCGATCAAGGCAGAAATTTTGAAACAGAAGTATGGACGCAGTTAATGAGGTTACTGGGGATCCGAAGAACAAGAACAACCCCACTTCATCCATAGTCAAATGGAATGGTCGAGAGGCACAATAGGACCATCAATCACCTCTCAATATTTGTGTATGAGCGTCAACGAAACTGGGATAAGCTGGTACCTTTCTTTCTCCTGACCAACAGAAGCACCCAGCATAAATCCACTGGCTATACACCATCGATGCTGTTGTCTGAAAGAGAAATGAAGCTCCCCGTAGATCTGTTGTTTGGCAAACCATCGGCCGACGATCATGAAGAAGTGTCTCTTCCACATTAAGTAGCTGATCTACAGGAGCGACTTAGAGTGGTCCACGACTTTGTCAGAGGAAAGCTTCATTTGAAGAACAAAATGAAAATGAGACTTGACAAAAGGCAGCCATTAAACTTTTTCAACGAAGGCGATGCAGTTTGGTTGTACCAGCCACAGCAAAGAAAAGGATTAAGTCCGAAATTGAAGAGAGCTTGGGAAGAACCATATCGCATTGTCAAGAAGATTAATGACTTGGTTTACAGGATTCAACTTTCGCCGAGAGCCAAGCCAAAAGTGGTGCATGTGGAAAGGCTGAGTCCGTATCGAGAAAATAATCCACCGGTCTGGAGACAAACGGAAGAAGCTGTTCGGATCGAACAGCTTTAAGGGAGGAAGCAGTGTAACATGCAAGGGGAACAGCCGCGGTAATGGGCCACAAACTGGCGACGTCCTTTGATGTTTATGCGTGAGCGTTGGGAATCTTGAGAAGCGGCCAATTTCAAAGAGTACGACGTCCGTATATCGGCTTCCTCACATGTCATATGTGAGGTACAGTTTGTCACAATATCGTCAGTTTGACAAGCCTTTCGAACATAATTATGTGCGTCTAGATCATCATAGAACATTCTCGATGAATGTCGTGTCAAGATTCAGATATATAAGCAATCTGCGAACTTTTGAGTATTACGCCAGTAAACTCACACACAACGTTTAGCACAGGGTTAAACGTTACATTTGGTGTCAGACGTGGGATCATTCGCATTTTGCTGAGCGTATATGGTGAACACCATATCAAAAGATTAAGACGAAAGAAGTGATGAAGTTCCTAGAATATAAAGAATGAATTAGACAACAAAAAAAGAAGAACAAGAAAGAATTAGACTGGAATACCAAACAAAAATAAATAATATTCTAGAAAATCAAGGAAGCAAACAAGAACAAGAAAGGATTAGACAGGAAGACTAATCAAAGATAATTCAAATTCTGGAGAATCAAGAAAGAAGCGGACAAGAACAAGCAAGATTTAGACAACAAGATAAAGAAAAAGTTGACCAAAAGTTAGAAAGAGTCCAAGAAAACTTCATACAAAAATTTCAAACAATAGAAGACAGGATGTTGCAAAAAGAAGTTGATCAGATATTAGAAAAAGTCCTAGAAAATGTTATTCAAAAATTCTATTAATAGAGGAAAATATGTTGCTGATGAAACGAAGTACCTCTGAGACGATCGTCGTATGAAATTCAGAATGGTGGAGTTAATTCAGTCAAAATTGAAGCCACAAAATTCAATGGTAAACAGTCTTGGTCTACATACAAAAAGCAATTTGATGCTGCTGCTTTAGCTGCTGGTTGGTCAGAGGAAGAGAAAGCCACTGCATTGATCTTGGTTCTACGTGGTGATGCTTTGGAAATCTTAAATACCCTAACTGACGGCGAACATTCGTATGAGAGTTTAGTGGAAAATCTAGAAAGGCGATATGGTGACCAACATCTACAACAAGTTCACCTAGCACAGTAAAGTTTAGGCAACAAAGACTTTCTTGATAGGTTACCAGTACAAACATCCATTAATGGTCTAAGAGATTTTGAGATTCAGCAGGCTTTACGGTTGAGTGGCCTTACAAGAATTAAAGATGCCCTTGCACGTGCACTTGAGTATGAAGCAGCTAAACAGGCATCCAGATCTCATCTTCCTCGGGGAGAGATTCGACGAGTTAGCCTAATCCAAGAGGAGAAGTACAGAAAAAGTAGCACTATTAAGCAAATTATTGAAATGTTGCGAAAACTTTATAGACAAACAACTGGACATAGTACTCAGAGGGTATGTTGGAACTGTGGACAAGGAGGACACATAAGAAAGAATTGTTCACACTTTCAAACTAATAATGTGCCAGAAAACTTCAGTACTCCGAGGATGTGTTGGAATTGTGGACTAGAAGGGCACATGAAGAAGAACTGTCCACAACTTCAAACTGGCTAAGTACAGAAAAACTTCGAAATCCGGAAGAAAGAAAAAAGCATCCAACAGAAACTTCGTTATTGTTCCATCAAGGGCAGCTCAAATAGCGAGCCTGATGTTAACATGGAAGATGCCGTATCTAGTTCGAAGGAGTGCAGTATCTCTTGAGAGAGATTAAAAAGTAGCATAAAAAGTCCTCTTAGAAGGCGCAGTATATACAGACGTCAAAGAAGTACCAGGCAATAGTAGCCGCGGGAGAAGCAATTCACGTTGCAATAGTCCACAAAGGGGCGTAAAAGGTGCTTCGGCCGAAACCACATGAGGCGACGCAGTGACAGAGGCAGTAGGAGCAATCGCAGTAGTTAATGCAATACTGAAGATATTAAAGTGTACTTTCGTAAATTGCCATCTTCTTGCTACATCCCTAGTTCGCGTGATCGCAATTTAAGATTACGTGGTGGTGAAGGTCGTTTGCCATCAAGGGATCGTGTTGGGTTGTGTAGAAGCAGATCACCTGCTCAAGGATATTCACCTAGAGGTAATCATAGTCAGGAGAAGATCGAAGAGGAGGATTAAAGGAACACCGAGTAATCTGTCTTCCTCGGGAAGCGTGAGTGAGGCATGGAACAATAGGATACAAGGAGCTCCCACAGATGAGATTGAAGAATGCTTTAGGATGATGTTTGATCGGGACGATCAATGCTAAGAAGGTGATGGTGTAACGTAGATGTACTTACGGTTATTATTTCCTTAGTATGTTTTTGTTCTAATTTCCTTATTTGTTATAGTTGTTTCATGTACATGTCATTAATTAGTTCTAGAGTTGGTAGATTTAATCTCGACCCTTCCAGAAACTATATGTGAGGTACAGTTTATCACAATATTGACAGTTTGACAAGCCTCTCGAACATTATTATGTGCGTCTATATAATCGTAGAACATTCTCGATGAATGTCATGTCAAGATTCAGATATATAAATCTTGTTGTCGATTTTTTCTTTTTGGTAAACAGTTTTTCATAGAAGAATCTTCTTTGTTGTTGGGCGCCAGCTAGATTTAGATTTAGATTTAAGAGGGGGTTACATTGCACTGCGACCATAAGGTCTATTGTGCCCCCTACCTGAGTTGCACTCGCCTATACGCGGTCTACAACTCGCCTTCCAGTTCTAGAGTTCTAATGAACTCCAGTATCTGGGTTGGCTTCAAGGAGGATACTTCCTCACTACTGCAGGTTGCTAGTCCAAGGCACTTTTTGCGTTGGCTAGCAATGGCGAGGCATTCCGTCACCAGGTGATCCGGTGTTTCCTCCTCTTCCCCGCAGAATCTGCACTCGTCATCCTCTGCTAGACCTAATCTCATTAGATGCTTCTTGAGGCGACAGTGTCCTGTAAGAAATCCAGTGAGTAGGTGTAGCTTGTTCTTGCTGAGATCCAAATACCTTTTGGATCTTGCAGTATCAAAGTTTTTTAGAAACTTTTTGGAATGATCCAATCCAGGGGTATCCCGCAAGAGTGTTTCTCTTACGGTTTTTTCCTTCTCCAGAAACTCCTTCTTGTAGGTGCTTTTATCTGTGCCACAGAAGGGTTCTGGACCAGTAAATGGAGTTTGTGCTCCTTTCCTGGCAAGTGTGTTGGCCTCCTCGTTGCCTTTGATTCCCGAGTGGCCGGGAACCCAGACTAAGTAGACCCTGTTGTTCTTGCCTAGCTTATTGAGCTTCCTTCGGCACTCCCATTCCGTTTTAGAGTCAATGGTATGAGAGTTCAGTGCTTTAATTGCAGCTTGACTATCAGAATGTATTGCAATGTCACATTTCTGATAGTTTCTTTCAAGGTTCACCTCCACGCATCTCTCAATTGCAAGCAATTCTGCTTGAAAGACGCTTGGGCAGCGGCCTAGCGCAAGTGAGCATTTGGTGCGATTCCCAAACACTCCAGCGTCTGTCCCCGTCGTGGTCTTAGAACCATCAGTGTACCATTTAATGGTATTCTTTTTGAAAGCTTCGGTTGTGAGCCCCCTGTCCCAATCTTCTCTGCTATTTAGCACCGTGGTGAAAGTTCTCTCGATGCTAATTTTCTTTGTCATTACATCACTGGGAAGGTTTGCTGATGGGATGTGTTACAAAAGTTACAAAGACATCAAAAAAGTCTACATCTATTAGTGTTTCAAAAAAGCAAAGAACAAAATTAAAACCGTAAAAAAACGGAAAATATAATAACCAAAACAATGCATCAATAAATTTCATAATTTTTATCAAGAAATCAATTTTTATTTCACGTTTTTCGAATTGCAATGTTTTAGGTAAGTTGTATTAATTCTCCTTCTCAAACACTTGTAAAATAGTATACTAATTACCTTTTTCTCATATCCATAGTTTTTAATCAACTGAAGAAGACGTCGAAACGTTTTGATGTACCACTGAAATGGTTTTTTATTTTTATTCTTTATAATGGAATAAAGAAACATATCAGCATATACAGTATTTTTAACAGAAGAGCCTAAAACCCAAGAAAAAAAAGATATCTATATATATATATATATATATATATATATATATAATAAAATAGATTTTTGTTGGGGATGCAATAATAATAACTTTTTCTTTTTACTAAACTTATATCTGCCTCAATATTTTTAAGTTCAATGTGTGACTTGTTAAAAAAGAGCTACAAACACAAAGATAACTCCTATTTGGATTTTTTCTAAGAAAACTTGAATCTAGACACTTTCAACTCTAGATATGCTGTTACCATGACATTTATAAATAACTAATGACATTTCTGATTGCTGACAATGAAATCTTTCCTGTTTGTGGTTAATTTTATATAAATTCACGAATGTAAGTACTTTAATTAATAATCTATTATGTAGTTAAAAAAAATTGTAACGATTTTTAGTTTGCCCCGACGAAGAGAATAAACATTCTCGAAAGCTTGGCATAATACAAAGAATTTTATTTATTAAATGACTGCATCCCCAACAAAAATCTATTTTATTAAATAATAAACCAGTCAAGAATTCAGAATCAAATATATATATATATATATATATATATATATATATATATATATATATATATATATATATATACAAAAAGTACCAAACAAATCTTGTGAGATCTCAAACAAACATTTTTGGGATGATATCGCCTCTTCACTGGAGGTGGAACCCTAGTAACTCTTGAAGGTTTAACAGGAACCTTGGAAATATTTTCTTCTCCACAAAAGGAACAAGGTGGACAAATTTTCCAGGGACGAAGTTGTCTTCTAGGTAATGAAGAAATTACTTCCTTTTCCATTTTTATATGAATTGGAGAAGAAATTTGACGTTCTACCCGATCTAATAGAAAACTAGACTCCACGGGACCATCATCCCTATCTGAGGAGGACTCCATTGGAGAAACATCGTTTCTAAAATACTCATCTTTCATATCATCATGTTCAGTCATTGTATCTTTATAGGAACTATCTAGTTGCCTAGAATACTTTTTATAAGTATCATTTTGTTGTTCTTCGAGAACGGAATTCGACATTTCAACCACACTTAGCTCATTAAACGAAGAGTTTGATCGGTATTCATTAACAGTTGATGCAAAAAGTTGTGAAGAGCTGGCCACTTCAGGCTCTGAACCATCGCTATCATCGGTTCTATTATTTGTCAAATTCAAGGGTGTAATTTCATTCCGTACAGGAACAAGTCGTAAGTCATCAGCATGAACAATTATAAGTTGACCATCACGAAGGACGCTGTACGTCACACCACCCATCACAGCATTGATCTCGTGTGGACCAGACCATACTGGGGCAAAAACATGTCTCGATTGTCTGTTATCACGAACCATGACTTGATCTCCAACTTCCAAATTCAGGTGAAATGTTCGTGTGAACACATATTTTCTCTGATATAGTCCTTGATCACGACAAATTCTCTTATTGGTTTCTTGTCTACTGTCAGGTGAGAGATTCTGCTGAAGCTGCAAAGATTCAGGCAATTCCCAATCTCGTGATAAGGGTAATTCATATCCTAGTAGTGCCATACTTGGAGTCATATTGGTAGCTGCATTTTTTCGAGTCCTTACTACAAATAAAGCTTTATAAATCTGTTTCTGTCAATCTGACCTTGGCTGGTCTACTAACAGTGTCCTTATAATTTTTTTCAAATCTTGATTTTTTCATTCCACAGGATTAGCCCTTGTATGGTAAATCGGTACATGTTAGATTTCGATATTATTACGTTCTCCCATCTGTAAATAGCTATTAGTAAACTGTGGTATATTATCAGAAATAATCTTCCACAATTTGCTTACTATTTATACTTCAGTACGATCGAGCTTCAACCCAGCGAGTGAAAACATCTTCATTAACGAGAATATACTTAGGTCCTCGATTAGATGGATGATAAGGACCTAGCACAACTATACTCAACATTTCCCAAAGTCTTGTAGGAGTATGCGGATGAAGTGGAGCATTTTTTTATGCCCTTGTTTTAACGGCAATACAAATATGGCAATACTGGCCCACAGTTTTATATAATTTTTTCCAATTATATCTTCGAGTGATTGCTCTTATAATTTCATCATTCAATATGACATTGAATATATAATCTTGCAAACAATAAGTTTATTATTATTATCAGATGATTTTTTCCATAAAAGTCCATCAAGAACAATATGAGAACCTTCAGTTGAAATATGTTGCCAATGATAGATTTTTTGTTGAATTTCTGGACAATTTCTTTGTGCTTCAACAATTTGAGTAAACAAATCAAAATTTGTTCGAATTTGATTTACCGCAGTTGAAGATGTGCTCCCAAAAGATGTTTTAGTATGAATATAAATTCGTTCTTCAAGATTACTCTGCAGATCATGAGGTTCTTCAGAACTGCGAGACAGCAAATCAGGAAGTTCATTACTTTTTCCCGCTAGATGTTCAATAGTAAATGAAAACTCTTGTAAAAGAAGGGACCATCGAGTAAGTTTTGTTTTCACAACTTTGTTTTTATGCAACCCTAATAAGGCTCTATTATCCTGTATCCTAAATCGCTTTGTTGCCCATAAAATAGCAAGACATTCCTTTTAATTGATAAGATAATGCTTTTCTGTCTAAAAGTTGCACTAGCATAAGAAATTATATATTTATTATTTTCTGGACCTTGTTGATATAAAACACATCCCATTTCCCTATCACCAGCATCAGTTTGTAGAACAAATTCTTTTTCAAACTTTGGACGATGCAAAATTAAAGGCTTAGAAATAATAACCTTCAATCGGTCAAAAGCTGCAGCTTGTTTCGTTCCCCATTTATATCTTGTATTTTTATGCAATAATCGGTTGAAAAGAATAGTTAGTTCAGCCATATCGGGAACATATTAACGGAACCATTTGCATGTACCTAAGAATGATTGTAATTGCTTTTTGGTCTTAGGTTCAGGATATTCCAGAATTGATTTTATATGTTTTTTTTTGCGGAATATTTTTATCTCAAAAAATATGGTGACCTAAATAGTCAAGATCATCAGATGCAATTTGACATATAGAGGAAGAAATATTAAGATTATGTATACCCAATCGTTCAAGAACTAATCGAAGGTGTTGGAGATGAGTTGCAAAATCTGGACTATAAATAATTATATCATCAAGATACACTTGAACAAGCTTGTGCAAATATCCAGCAAGTACTTCGAGTGCCATCAACCTCTGAAACGTAGAGGGCGCAAAAACAGAAAAAAATTGAGTAGATCCATGGTCTTCAAGAGTATCAGATATTTTTGGTAAATTTGAGGGTTCATCAAGCGAAATTACATTCAGAGCTCGAAAATCTATACAAAATCTAGGCTTAGATCATTGCTTATCCACTAAAACAATAGGAGATGAATATTCCGAATCACTTGGTTCAATAACACCAGCTTGCAACATTTCCTGAGGTTGAGAATATAAAATATCTTTATACTTGGGAGATATTGGATACGGCCTCTGCTTAATTATTTTTTCCTCCCTAAGACGAATAGTATGACGGGTATATTTGTTGTTGGCTGGAAATTATATTTAAAAAATAAATCACTAAATTCCTCAAAAAGTGAAGTTAACTCATCTTTTCTGGCAATTTTAAATCCAACGGTAAAGGTAATTTTGAAGGAGACGTTGATAAATGATTTCTACAAAAAAAGTTTTTCGATTTGTACCACCAATATATGGGCATCTATGAGTATAGTCCAAAATTACATTATTCTCTTCCAAAAATGGATCACCCAGAATAATTTCTTCATAAAGTTCAGATATAAGCTGGAAAGACGACTGAAACTCAACATTTTCAATACTAAAATTCAAAATTAAAGAACCAGAGGATGTTACTGAAGTTGAACCAAAAGCAATTAAAATTTCCTGAGAACAAGTATTGGCAGAAAATGTTTTAAGTATGTTAGCAGGTAACAATGAAGTTCTAATAATATTAACTGCAGATCCTGAGTTGATTAAAGCAGTAACAAATTTATCAGAAATACGTAAAGTGAATCGTGAAATGAAATACAGGACTAGCAGTATTCACAGATTGAAGTACTGAGTCAGAATTCAAACAAAAATTTTCTTAGAAATCTGATAAAAAACTAAAATCATTATTAGGCATTACAGGGAGATGGGTATCGTGTTTTTCTTTAGCTAATGTTGGGCTGATTGATCTGGTCGTGCCGATCTTTGCAGACCGGTCCTGTTGCCAGCAGCCCTCTGATAGTTTCCCGAATTGTACGGATTCTTTAGACAATATCGTTGAAAATGCATTTCGTGGCAGTACCTGCATGGAGAAGGTAAATCATCAATCTTAGTATTTGAATTCAAACTACGGTTATATTCAGTATAACTAGCATTTGGTTTTTTCCTCAAATGAGAAGATATATAAACTGGATATATTTTTCTCTCCTGGATATCTAATTCTACCATTGAAGCTACATGAACAAGTTTCTCCGTATTAGAAAATTCATTGGGGAATCTCAATCTAGCTCCAAGTTCGGGATGTACCTGATTTAAAATTATAGAAGCTCTGGTCTGTTCAGATGTATAAGGTACCTTTGGAAGAGGTTAAATTTTCTTGTTATAAAAACTTCAGCTGATTCATGGATCTTTGTACTTCACCATATAACTTTGAGGTTATGAGTGCTAAAACCTGACTAGAATTGAATCTATTCAAGAATCTATCAGAAAAATGTTCAAAACTCAAATTCATGGAGCGATATGGTTCAGACCATTCTTTTGCATCTCCTTCAAGCCGACCAAAAGTAAAATCTACTTTATAATAATCTTCTATTATCTTGTTTTAAAGATAATATTGTTCCAGCTGCGACAAAAATCTCTTCAGATCTTCATAATCATAACCGTGGAAACTATGGGGCAAAATTCATTCTCTAGTATGATGTTGAAAAGTGTCCGTCACATTCTGCAAAGCTTTTATGAACGTTTGCGAAATATTATTTATGGAATCTTCATTGGATCTATTTTCTTGAGGTGGAAAGGACGACTTTACTAAAAAAGAATTTGTTGTAGAAATTCTTTCCTATCAACGTCTACCTCATTTGATATATATATAAAGATGAAAACGGATTGGTTCTCAAACTAGGATCAACAGTCATAGTTGATAAGTATATATTTATATTCCAGAATAGCAGAGCGAGGTTGATTAATTAAAAGAAAAAACACTTTTTAGTTTTAGTCGACGTATATGTTCATGACACACTGACACTTGACATTCTCATCTACACAGTACCAACCTATATCTAGTTACAAAAAGAAAAAAGGAATTCAAACAGTTAAATTGCTCTATCTAATACTTCCCTTCAATTTAACAGTTATTATAGTAAATAAAATAAATAACATTCTAATTTCTTACATTTGATAAACATACTATAACATTAAATCTTAAGTCGTAACATTTAAAAGATCCATATTTGCAACTCCAAGAGCAATACACAGTTTACTGAACTGAATAGAAGTTAGCGGTTTAGTTAAAATATCAGCCTTTTGATCCTTGGATGAGATGTAGAGAACTTGTATCTCTCCTTTCTTACAATTATCTCTAATGATATTATATTTGAAGTCGATGTGTTTTAGGCGTTTTTCTTCCCATTTTTGAAGACAATGAATAACGGATTGGTTGTCCTCATAGATTGTTACGGGTAATTTCACATCAACGTTCAGATCACGTAGAAGTTTCCTTAACCAAAGAAAATCCATGACTGCGTTGCCTAAGGAAACATACTCAGCTTCGGTAGACGACTGAGCTACCGCCTTTTGTTTTCTGGTTACCCATATTACGTTGGATCCATGTACTTCGAATAAGTATCCTGATGTAGATTTTCTGTCTCCTTTGCTTCCCGCCCAGTCTGCATCTGCATATCCCACCAAATTGGGTGTTACTCCGGAAGCCTTATGAAAATGAAGCCCTTTGCTGGTTGTTCCCTTCAGATATCTCAGGATGCGCAGGAGTCCGCCCCACTGGGAATGCGTTGCATTGCTTTGAAATCTGCTAAAATAGTTCACTGCTACACTAAGATCTGGGCATGTAGTAAGCATTAGATACATGAGACATCCTATGAGTTCCCTGTATGGATAAAGATGTAAAATACATTCGCCTTCCAATTCATGTCCAGATTCTACATCCATAGGTGTTGCGACAGAGTGACAGTCTTCCATATTAAAGCGTTTGAGTATATTCTGTATGTACATTGACTGATATATACTGATATGAAAATACCACTTTTACAATGCTCAATTTTAATTCCAAGGGAAAAATCAAGTTTACCCATGTCAGTCATCTTGAATTCAGACATCAATAAATTCTTACATTTTTGCAGATCTTCCATAAATTCTCCCGCTAGTATAATGTCATCAACATATAACAATAAGTAAATACACTTAGTTCCATGCATGTATAAACATCTGTCAGCATCTGATTGGTTAAATCCATGTGATTTTATAAATTCATCAAAACGTCCATTCCACTCTTTGGGCGCTTGTTTTAACCCGTAAAGAGTTTTATTCAATTTACAAACAAGAGGTATATAAGAATATGGTACAGACATACCCTCTGGAATCTTCATGAAAATTTCTTCCTTGATAATGCCGTGGAGGAAGGCATTTTTGATGTCTAGCTGCATGGCATACAAATCTCGTTTGTTGATTATGGATAGTAGTACTCTCACTGTGACCATGTGTGCGACTGGTGCATACGTTTCATTGTAGTCGATTCCTTTCTTCTGCGAGCAGCCTTTCACTACCAATCTTGCTTTATATTTATCTATATTCCCACGGGAATCATATTTGACTCGAAAAATCCATCGATTGTTGATAACTTTCTTTCCAGGTTTCAGAACAGTCAGACTCCGAGTATTGTTCTCTTGAAGAGCTTTCAATTCCTCTTCTACTGCCGCATTCCACAATTTTTCATCAGATCTTCCTTTGATATCTTCAATTGAATCAGAAATATCTAAATCAGCAACAGTATTCATTGCAATTTCACTAAGGTCTGTTTCATAATCTTCAAGGTAAGCTGGTCTTTTCCTCTCTCTCGTTCCTCGTTTTTGTTCTTCAGTAGGTTGTATGTTGCTATCAACTTCTTGGTATTCCAACTCTCCCCTTGAATTTGGGTCTTCTTGATAGGCTCTTTCGTTCACAGATTCTTCCACAAATATAGGTTCTTCTTGTGTATGAGTTTTCTCTGCATCGTAGTCTTCATGCATATCTGCAAATTCCACATATTTGTTGCTTTTACCACTTGTTTCATCAAAAATAACATCATGACCTTCAACAATTTGTTGAGTGATGGGACACCAAAGCCTGTATTCATTATGGCAGTAACCAACTAAATACATTTTTCTGGCACGAGTTTCTAATTTTTCTCCAGTGATTTGTTTGGGGCTGCGCAGATGTGCGGGTGAACCAAATATTCTAAGTTTGCTTACATCTGGCTTATAACCATACCACAGTGTCGCAGGAACACTTCCTTGAATTACACTTGTTGGACTTCGATTGATCAGGTAAACAGCTGTTTTTACAGCTTCACTCCACAGAAATTTTTGAAGTCCAGAACTCAGTAATAAGCACCGTGCTTTTTCAATAATAGTTCGGTTCATGCGCTCTGCAACGCCGTTTTGTTCCGGGGTATAGCCGATCGTATATTCAGTTTGTATTCCTTGTTGTTGACAAAAAGACTTCAATTCCTTGGAAATATATTCTCCTCCTCGGTCACACCTCAATCTGCTGATTTTGGCGTTGAAATGAATAGTTGCCATAGCTTCGTAGATTTTAAAGTATTTAAACACATCACTTTTCTTTTCTAAAAGGTAAATTGCAGTAAAGTGCGTGTAATCATCAATTACAGTCAGACCATATCTTTTTCCATCATATGACTCTGGACTTATAGGACCAAACAAGTCGCTATGTATCAGTTCTAGTGCACGCTGTGCTCTTTTTCTAGCATAACTATGAGGCAATTTGCTCATCTTGCCTTTTACACAAGTTTCACAAACCTCCTTGGGTTTCATTTCATGCAATCCCTCAACTAAAGTTCCAAGTTTTGTGAGCGCAATCCTATTGATATGTCCATACCTTTGATGCCATAATTCCTCGCTGGAACTTGATAAACATGCAACTTCTTTGTCGATTTTGAATGCTAGTTTATTTATTCATTTATTATTTATATTCATTTTGTTGCTACGATAAGCCACTGCAAGTATTTTATTACCCTTCTTGATAAGAGCTTTCCTATTTTCAAAAATGATTGTACATCCCTTCTCTTCAAGTCTTCTAACAGACAGCAGATTCATCTCCAGACCTGCTACATATAATACATTAGGTATGTTTATCGTATTCCAGTTGTCTTCCACAGAAGAGTGCAGTTTTAAGGTTCCTCTTTGCCTTGCTGTAAGAAATTCTCCTGATTTTGCCACATTAATTTTAATAGGTGGTATATTTCTGATCGTTTGGAAATAATTTCTCTAATTTATCATATGCCCACTTGCTCCTGAATCTAGCCACCAAATCATCTCTCCTGATATTGCTGATTGTGCTACCTCAGTAATTGTAGCTGGGAATACATATTCAACTGGTTCATTCTCTTGAGTAAGTTGTGCATTTCCACTAGACTTTCTTGATCCAAGATATGGTTTTCTTGGGCTAGGACAGTCTTTTCTGATGTGACCCTTCCCTTGACAATTATGGCACCTGTAATTAGTGGGCGGTGTTCCATTATTGTAGTTAGATGCATTAGTTACCTTTGATTTTTGTTGTTGGGTATTCTGTGCTGATGGAAACTTATTGTACACTTGTCATTTTTCCTTTTGACCTAGTTGCGTTGATGAATAAAATGCAGTGGTCGACTCACTCCTCTGAAGTTTGATTTTATCTCGCATGCATCTTTTTGATTCTTCATCCAGCAACCTGTTTTTCACAAACGATAGAGTTAATTGCTCATTATTAGCAGACAAAGTTTCAATTGCGGTTACGACCATATTATACTCTGTTGGCAAAGTTAATAGCAGATGACAAATTATATCAACTTCATCTGTATTTGCTCCTGCAGATTTAAGTTCCCGTATTTGGCGGTTGAATTTTAGAAAATGTTCCTCCATAGTTTCAGAAGTTGGGTTATGCCGCATTGCTGGAGACAAGAGTGCTTTTCTTGCCTTTAGTTGATTGGCTATTCCTTTTCTTTGGAAAGTATCTTGCAGATTTTTCCATACAGCATATGCAGTTTCTTTTCCTCTGCAATATTCGAGATATGTGTCTCCAATAGCACTAACAACGAGACGTAGGCAGTACTTATCTCTTTGTTTAAGTCGAGCATTGGCAGCTTCACGTGCAGTTTGTTGTTGGGTTGTTTCATCTTGTGAACCTTCGGCGTAGTTCACTGGCCCTTCAATATGAGCTATGAGATCCTTCTCGTCAAGTAGTACTTCCAATCGGTATTTCCAATTGTCATAATTTTTCCCATCAAACAATGGAATGTGGTAACTTTCGTCATTGGCTCTTTGCCTTTCCAAAACCGCAGCGTCGGCCATGTTTCCTTTTGTTTCCTTTGTTCTCAACACGAGTTCAGAGTTCTATTAACTTTCCGTCAACTGAATGTTTTTAGTCTTCACAGTATCAAGCGTTGTAATGGGCCCATAACCTGATAAGTATATATTTATATTCCAGAATAGCAGAGCGAGGTTGATTAATTAAAAGAAAAAACACTTTTTAGTTTTAGTTGACGTATATGTTCATGACACACTGACACTTGACATTCTCATCTACACAGTACCAACCTATATCTAGTTACAAAAAGAAAAAAGTAATTCAAACAGTTAAATTGCTCTATCCAATAATAGTTTGTGGATTCGCACATTCCAAATGTGGATAAACACTAGTGTCATTTACAGGAAACTGTTTACGGGACGAGAACCCTACTTCACTAAAACTTACCAAACTCTGCCACTTATTCATTGTCTCTTCGATTCGAATGGTAATTAAACTGAAAATGTAGGTACTCACTCCTCTACTATCATACCAATCAAAGAATACATATAGAACCAATCAATGTTTCAGGTCACCACACGTATCGTAACAGTTACTAATCGTTGTTTTAGTCTACATAAATCTCCATTCAAAGATATTGACACCAGTTTTTCTTATTTATCAAGCCCCACTTTCTGGGCCGTCATATTGTCGATTTTTCTATTTGGTAAACAGTTTTTCATAGAAGAATCTTCTTTTTTGTTGGGCGCCAGCTAACCCCGTCATTTTTTATTTTTTTTATTATAATTGAAACTCTATTAATGTCGACTTCACAAAAAAAAATAATGACAGTCAAAAACTTCCCGTAACTCTTGGATGTCAGAGTGTGTTGCGTCGCACATCACCTCCCTCGATCATTTTAGGTAAATTTCTTATAGAAACGTACCTATTGTGATCGTTCACACTTTTGAATTTCGAAAAAATTTCAACGGCATGTTGTTATATGTCTATAAGTTAGTCCAAAAAAAAATGATTCAAAAGTTTATATATATATATATATATATATATATATATATATATATATATATATATATATATATATATATATATATTGATTTTGTATTCTTGACTGGTTTTATAATAAATAAAAAGATGTTCTTGGGGATGCAGTCATATATTCAATAAAATTCTTTGATTAAAGCCGAGGTTTCTAGAATATTTATTCTCTTCTTCAGGGCAAACTACAAATCGTTACAAAATTATTTCAACAACAACTTAAAGTATTATTAAATACTTAAAATCGTGAATTTAGAATAAATTAGCCAAAAACTGGAAAGATTTCATAGCCATCAATTACAAATGTCATTATTTATATTTGTTATGGTAACACAATAAGTAAGAAAGTATCTATATTTTGTTGATAAAAATGAATATTACTGAATGATCTTTATGTATGTGGCTATTTGAACAAGGAGCACAATTAAATTAAAATTATTATTAAGGCAGATACAGGTTCAGTTAAAAAAAATAATAACAAATAATGTAATTTAAGAATATTGCATATATACTTACATATATACCCATACATAGACTAAATTTCTTTTATTCTAGGCTTGAACTGACAGTTAAAAGAAAAAGGTACATAATATTATGTAAAATTTCTATATAAGTGTAATCATATTATCTCATAATACGAAACATATAAACATGATTATTCTCAAAGTGCACTGATACTTATTCCATCAAAAAGGCCGATTTCTCTCACTAATCAACCTCTAAATTTTTGGGTGAAATAGATGTTTTGAAATACTAAAATACTCTTTAATGTTCTTTCAAATATTCATAAATATTCAAAATAATATATAAAATCATATTCTCTCAAAATACGACAAGAGAATGAAACATTTTGAAAATCATTCACTTTTCCAGAAACAATCTGATATCTCTCACTAATCAGCATGCATATTTTCGAAAACAGTAAATGTTATGAAAACCTTTCATAGAAAGAAGAAGAAGAATGAACATTCCCGAAAGCTCGGCTTTAATCAAAGAATTTTATTGAATATATGACTGCATCCCCAAGAATATCTTTATATATATATATATATATATATATATATATATACATGGGATATTACGAAATTTGTTAACACGATAGAGGTCGCAGTTTTGGAGGTATCGAATTCAAATTTGCTACAAAAATCAACCTCTCAAATATCCCGGTCGAGATCGTTATTGGGCAATATCGGGTAAGTAGATTCAAAATGGCGACCATTCAAACATTTAAAAAAATATCAAATAAGAGCCGTAGTGTAAATATCATCAAAAATAATTTTAGGTTATAGATATAATCAGTACCTACAACTTTTGTTAAAAGCAATTTTTCATAAAATACACAGGTAAAAAAATAAAAATTAATAAAAAAAATAACAAATATTGATAAAACATGAACACTCAATATAAATTTGATGTAATTGTACATTTTCTGGGGATCTTAATATAGACCCTGATTAAAAAAATATATAGTATATTTATTGAAAAGAAATAGATGAAAAAAAAATTCTGCCTTGAAGTGGAACTCGAACCCAGTCTGCTTTATATTCAACAGCCAAAACAAAAATCTCTGACCGCAAGGCTATGACACATAGGACAATTTTATGTAATAACATGTAGGTATACCAATGAAAAGGTTGTTCAAATTTCAATTCAATGAATTTTGAAAAATTTACCTTTCCGCTGACTACAGGCCATCGGGATTTTTTCCTTTTCGGGTTGCCTAACGTCTTTCATTAGTCATCTCTATAACAGTGTCAATCACGGGTCATAGTCAGTCTTATAAAGTCAGTGTTTAATGAGTCAGTCTGTGGAATCAGATGTTAATAGCAGTTCAGTCGGTAAAGACAGTGACGGTTTAGATTGTCAAGGTGACAAGGGGTGACATTTGTACTATAACAGAAATTCGAATACAGAGTGTTTGAAATAAACCTATTGGAAGCATTCTACGAACTTTTGAGTATTACGCAAGTGAACTCACCCCACAACGTTTAGCACAGGGTTGAACATTACAATACCAATAGCTATAGTTTTTATTCCGGCAATTTCTGGAGCTATGTAATTTTTCTGTGTCATAATCAGTTCAAGGACTTCTGTTTAAGCTAGTTTTAAGTATTAAGACAGTTGCATTTATTTACCCATTGTTCCTTGTTTTTTGTGATATTCAAACTTTGAACGTGTTCAATCCAAAGTGTGGCCAATTTCTTTATTTTGGTGTAGGTATGTGAATCTAAGTATGTATCCTTTTATTTTTGAAGTTTTCTGATGTATCTTGGATATTTTTCAAGTTATTGTTTATGCATTACAATTTCCGGCGGTTTCGGCATTTTCTTATATTTTCACATTTTTTCAAAGTCTTTTGACATTTTCATATATTTTTGCGTGTTGTCTATGACTTCGTTTTCTAGCATGCTCTTGTGCTGTCTTAGGAATTTTGAACGTTTTTCAGTGTTTTTTTGTCATTTACTCATGTTGCTACACGATGTTATGTGTTTTCTTCTTAGAGCATGGAATTACCAAGGAGACATCACATTCGGAGAGCAACTGAAGCCAAGAGAGGACTAAATGAATGGCCGCCAATAGACGTAACACTGAGTGCGTAGTTTTGTTTTTGTCAGTTTTTGCTTTTAATTTGTTGTACATATTTCTAAAAAGATTGTGAGCTTTATAATATACTGGTATATTATGATTTTAAAAAATGCTGTAAAGTATACGAAAAAAATTATTTGTATGGGAGTGTGAGGTAGTTAAGATTTTCTTTCTTTTCTAATCTGGTGTGTTTAAATGTATTATATATTATATATATATATTATAGTTCCAGACAAATTTAAAACTTCTTTAATAACCCCCATTTACAAAAAAGGCAATGCCACGGATATTTCTAATTATAGACCCATAAGCACAATAACTAATTTTTCCAAAATATTCGAAAAATGCATGAAAAGTAGACTCAATGATCATCTGAATAGACATCAAATATTACTAAAAAATCAATTTGGCTTTAGGGAAGGTAAAAGCACCGCTGACGTAATGTTCGAAGTGGTTAACTCAATAAAGGATAGCTTGGAAAAAATAACAAATGTATTGCAGTATTCTTAGATTTGGCAAGGGCTTTTGACACAGTACAACACAATAAACTCCTTGATGCCTTGGAACAATATGGAGTGCGTGGGACTGCTTTAGAAATCTTTAAACACTATCTCAACAATAGAAAACAATTTGTTAAAATTCGAGATTCGACAAGTGAACCCTTGATTACACAACTAGGCATCCCACAGGGCACTGTATTGGGGCCTTTACTCTTTATTATATACATAAATTCACTGCTACGTCTGAATACAAGTAAATCCATAATCTCATATGCAGATGATACTGTGCTCATATTTGAAGACGACTCTTGGGATGGTGTTAAAGTAAAAACTATTGAAGGTATCCAAAATGTTAAAGATTGGCTGGATTTTAATAAACTCTCACTTAATATAAAAAAAACAAAATACATAGCATTTTCCATCACAAACTACAATAGACCTAATTACAATAACCTGAATTTTGAGAACACTACAGAACATATAACAGAATGTGACAATATCAAGTATTTAGGTGTTACCATTGACAAACATCTTAGGTGGGATCAGCATGCCCTTGAACTAGTAAAAAAAATGCGTAGTCTTATATATACAATATACCGTATCCGTAAAATTTTAAATAAAGAACAACTACTGATTGTATATAGAGCACTTGTAGAATCGCTTATAAAATATGGCATACTCATATGGGGTGGAATATATGACAACACCTTACATCAACTAAACGTAGTGCAAAATTACATACTAAAAGTGATGTTTAATAAAAATAAATACTATTCAACCAGTTTCTTGTATAATGAAAGCATTTTAAATATTAGAAGTCTGTATTTCCTTACTATTTCAATATTCTACTATAAAAATAGTCATTATCTCCAACAAATATCTCATTCTTACAACACTCGAGCAAAAAATAAATTACAAGTATCAATTCCATTGTACAAAAAAAACTCCTCTCAAAGATTCGTTACATATTTGGCACCTAAAGTTTTTAATATACTGCCCCTACAAATAAGAACATCAAGCACTATAAAATTATTCTACAAAATGTGTAAAAAGTATATTTGTATAAATTACAATAAGTTTGAAGCTTTGTTATAAACATGTATGGTATCTCTATAATACTTGTGAATGTTTGCTCATTAGATACTCATTTAACGCTAGATGTATTTCTCTGTTTTTCTCTTTTTCTAACACTTTAGATTGAACATTATCATACATACATAAATTATACACAGATAATTAGATTAGATAATTAATAGTAGTACATTTTGCACATACAAGTGTTATACACTTAGGTGCAAATATTGCATGACTGAATCCTAAAAAAAATATTCATAGCTTTTATATTGTCATTTAATTGTATATTACATGTGTAATAATAATAAATAAATAAATAAATAAATTATATTAAGGTTTTGGATGTCAGATTTTTTGTTGAGGGCATTAGGCTCACAATGGATATGTGCCATTTCTAAAAAACTTCCCTTAAATATATTTCTCTCAAAACCCTAATATTATCAAAGTCGGCTTCGTGACCTGTTCCTGTAACATATTGGGATAAGGTACAAGCATCTTTCCTTACTTTTATATCAATTTGATGGGTGTGTATTCTAGCTTGTCAGTCTCTTGTTGTCATTCCAATATATTGTTTTGGACATCTAGTACTGTTGATCTCATACACTACATTCGTTTATTGTTTAATATTAGTTTTATCTTTCATATTACTAAATAACATCAACTTTTTTAATCGCCTTATTAGCAATAACAACATTTCCTTCCTCTTGTAAAATGTTGACAATTTTTGGAGTAAGAAACTCCTCATACGGAAAATCTTATTACTACTATTTTCAGAACCATTAACCATGTTATCATTATTAATGTTGTCATTGTCCCTTATTCTATTGCATGTTGCATGGGAAAACTAGCTATTGTTAACAAACTTTTCGGGATAGGGGTTTTCAAGAATAGTTTTGTTTGTTATTATATTTAAGCTTTCAGTTCTCAAAGAGTTATGGCATATTTTCGTAATTCTATTCCTTAACATTAGTACTAAATTAACTTTCATTTTTTTGGTGTGGTGTGAGTGACAATTAATAAATCTTCCAGAGCTGCATGGCTTTGTATACCAATTAAGGATCACAGTGTTACAATCCGTACGTATCAGTTTAGTGTCCAGGAACGGTACGCTTTTTTCAACTTCTTTTTCTATGGTGAATTGAATGTTATGGTTATAGCTATTAAATTTTTGGAATATTTCTTGTTTCGAGCCTTAAGGGATCGCACCAATAATTTCGTCAACGTACTTTTTTGTAAATGGTAATTCAAAGGTGAGTAGTGGTATGCAGTGTTCTAGTAAGTCATTCATAATATACTGGGCAATTATTGGTGATATTTTGGCGCCCATGGGAGTACCTAATATCTGTTTATGAAACTGTTTGTTAAATGAGAAATAAGTGGTGTTGAAAATAAATTCAATAATCTCTTTGAAACTTTCTTTACTGAAAGAACAGTGGTTCGAAATACGTACCCGATGACAATCAATGCTGGATAAGACCAATTCAATTAGAATATTGGTGAATAGTGCTACAACATCTGAGCTAATAATCCTATAATTGTCCGGTAACTGAGAATCGTTGATAAAAAGAGAAAATTCAAACGAGTTTGTAATGTATTATCTATTGTCCTTGTCATACGCAGATGTTAACACGTCTGTAATGAATTTAATTAAATTAACATTAGGTGCTTCTATCGAAGAAATAATTGGTCTTAAGGACAACACGGGCTTATGTACTTTAGACAAAGCATATAATTTAGGGGCAATACCACCATAAAATGTCAATTCACCAATATTCCAAGTTTGACCTATATATGATAAATCACAATCATTACATTTGATCTCATATACTATTCCAGATTTTTAAAGGTGTTTTTACTTTTCAAAATAACTTAGAAACTAAGTACTTTTATATTCTTTTTTGCAAATGTAATATTATATCCTTTAAAAAAATTAATAAGTTTATTGGTTAATTCATCAATAAAATAGAGAGAACAGTATATTGGTTGTGATTGATCAATAATATTATTTTCATTTAAAGACATTTCCAAAATTCTATCACCATTATTTAAGATAGATTGGGTATGACTCAAGAGCTTATTTATCAATTTAATTGGATATGAATTTTCGATTAATATACTTTTTAATTTTGATAAACTTTCATTAACAAAAGTTTTGTGGGATAGTTTTATGGCTCTGTTTTTCAAAGCATTAATAAGGTTAACTTTCATTTTATTTGGATGATACGAATGGTAGTTTATATACCTATTGCTACCGTATGGTTTTCTATACCACTTTGTTCGTAGTAAGCCTGTATTATCCATACAAACTTTCATATCTAAGAATGTTTATTATAATTAATCATATCAAGAATCAATTTAAAATTTACAGTAGAGCTAGAGAATGATAATAGCATAAACTTTTTAGATATAAAATTACACAGAACCCTCGGCACGATAAAAACAGAATGGTATACAAAGAAAACATGGTCGGGCAGATATTTAAACTATAAATCCCATCATCCTCTCTGCCAAAAGAAATCAGTGATAATTGGACTGGCTGATAGATCTATCACTCTCTCAGATCCAGAATATAGACCAATGGCAATAAAGAAAGCTTAGCAAGCATTACTAGATAACAACTATCCAAAAAGACTCATAAACAGTATTTTTACAGAAAGAATAAACAATTATAACAACCACACTACACCTAAAAATAAAAATCAGAAATTTCAACGCATTGGACTTCCCTACATTGAAGGACTGTCAGAAAAAATAGAAAGATCGAAAAGACCCTACATGATTATTATAGGACAAAAAGGTTTTAATACTCTAAGGAAAAATATATTTTCCAAATTAAAAACGTTCAACCCTAAAGAGAAAAAACCCACGTTGTATACAAAACCCCTTGCAATGAAGTAAACTGTAACAAAGTATATATAGGTGAAACATTACAATACTTAGAAAACAGAATAAAAAGTCACAAATACACAAAAGACTGTGCTACCGCTTTGAATAAACACAAAAAAGCCACTAATCACGAGTTCAATTACAATTAAACAAAATTTCTAGCTACAGAAACAGATACTTAAAAAAGGAAGTTCTTAGAAATGATACATATTAAAAAAACGTTAACGCTCTCAACGATAAGGCAGACATAAAACAGCTGAGTAAAATATATCACAACATTATATAAACTGGCCAACAATAATTACGTATCTATGTTTTGATCTCTTAGAAACATATTTTCTTCCAAATTTATATCTAGCATTAATTTTTCAAATTTACAATATATTTTCATTTGCTTGTAGTTGGTATCACCAACTGTCCAATATTCAACAAAATAAACAAAATTCCTAGTAATATCTGACAGACCAACGATAGTGGAAAATAGCAATCAAAAATAATGATTTTGCATTTTAAACATTTTATTATTATGTAACCAACTGGTTTTAAGCTTATTTGTGTTTGTTGGTATGTTTGTTTCTTTTGTTCATATATGTCTCATGTTTTTTTACAATTTTATCTCTTAAATATATATTATGTACTTTTAGCTAACTTAAAGATCTGATGATGTTTGGAAACCTCCAGACGAAACGTTATCAAAATATAATTATTATTGCAAATATATTTCTATAATCTTTTTATCGAACTGTATACTCAAGAGAATTTCCAAAATATTACAATATAGCGGTTCAAGATAAGTAAACAGAAAACATATAGCATGAGTGGAACAATGCCGACTCTTTACAAGTCAATAAATAGAAGATATGGCTACCCCCACAGTAAAGCTGATGAAAACCTATTGCAGGATATCGAAGAAATTAATACATCAATCGAACAGAAGAATTTTCCTCTTACGATGCAAAGACCAGTGTATATTTCCGAAATTTCTTGATATGAATCCCACACATATTGCACCAATTGATGTAAACCTCAAACACAAATTCGAGCAGGTAATTGTAATGAAATTCAAACAGCAAACCTTAAGATTACTTATAACTGGCAATGCAAAATACATAAAATTCCTCGAAAAATCAATCGAAAATACCAAGCAATCTTTGAAAAACTTATTAGCTAATGATATTTTCACTAATTTTATGAATGTAGAAACTATAAAAAATGAAACTCTTTTCAATAACACAAAAAATAAACAAATAAGTAAATTTAACAAATTATTAGGTAATACAAAATATAAAGTAAAATATAAATCAGAATGGTTAGAAAATACGACGAAAGCAAATAAGCTTGAAATCACGTGATCCGCTTCTAGTGGATGATTTTGATATTATATCTATCTCAGTAATACGGAATTATAGTTCTCTTTATATTTATTATATACTTTACGTTAAACGTAATTAGCTATCAATACCTAGGTGGCGCGAATTGCGTCCCACTGAGATGTAGTTGTCACGAACCTATGACATCTTTCAGTTGCTTTTGTTTCGTCGGATACAGCTTCCACTTATGTGGCGCTGACGAAAGCAAATAAGCTAGAAATCACGTGATCCGCTTTTAGTGAGTGACTGTATTCGATGAAATAAAAGGATAAAGGTGAATAGCATTCTCATTTTGATATATATATATATATATATATATATATATATATATATATATATATATATATATATATATAGTTAGGTAAAGTTAAGATATAATTTTTTTATATAATAACGGGTTTTGCAGTCTTTGGGCACAAAGAAAACTCTTTTTCTTTTATTCGAGCTTTCGAAACTTTATTGTTTCTTCATCAGGAAATCTACAATATTAATAATATCTACGGTAGTTTACATTTTTTAGAAGTAAAATAAAGGATTACTTACAAGAAATCTCCTTTCTTGCGAGACTACAGAGATCTGTCTGCATCGCAGTCACTGATGCCATGAGGACCACACCATCTGCTGCGCTAGAGACGCTGTTGTGTCTGCCACCCCTAGATCTAAATCAGAAGGGGGCTGCAATACAGACCGCCCTTCGTTTGAAAGATGGTCGAACATTAAGGATGCACAAGAGCGCGAAGAGTCATACAGCCCTCTTGGAAAAGGGCCTCGCCAGAATACCACTCCTCGAGGCCAGCTCAGACCGCCTTGCACCACTATTGAGCAAATACAAATACCACGTTTGTTGGGAAGAATCACCCACACGAACTGTGCCGATAATAGACGTATACACTAATGGGTCTAACAAGAGGGACAGTACAGGCATGGGAATCTTCAGGCAAGACCTACAACTATCTCTAAAACAAATGCTCGGGAGGTATGCCACCGTATTACAAACGGAATTAATGGCACTAGCTCGAGAGGCTAATGAGGGCCGCATGAGCAAGGTGCAGGTAATACGCTTCTTCACAGACATCAAAGACTCCTTAAAGGCGCTTGAAAGGGCCAGGTACGACGCGAGAACCACGCTGAACTGCCACCGAAAACTGTCGGAACTAGCGAATGAAAATGTTGTGAAACTAGCTTGGGTGCTAGCACACGATGGGAATGAGGGCAATTACAAAGTAGTTAAGCTGGCGGGTGCTGCTTCGTAGGGAACAATTTGTGGGCCCGAACCGCCGGCATCCATCACACCGCACATCATGGCCAACCTCAGTGAAGAGGACACACACCTCAGATACTGTCAGAGGTGGAACTCAATTCTGGGCTGTCGACAGAGCAAGAACTACATCGCGGAGCCATGCCGGAAACGGGCCGAAGATTGCCTCGGGCCTAACTATGCTCACTTGTAAGCATCTACACCGGGCATGCTGCGCTAAGAAAACACCTGGGTGTCATCGATGACCCGACATGTCGGTCATGCATGGTCGAGGAAGAGACAGTGGAGCATCTCTTCACAGAATGCCCCGCTCTATCCGACATTGGTAAGGCCATCCTATGACTGAAGTGGCCGGATCTGACCAAAATCAGACGCATCTCGCCTGCGGCAATCCTGAGATATCTGGACCAGGCTGTCGGGATACTCGGGGAACCGTAATGGTAGCAAGAGGAGAGGCACAATGGGCCAAATGGCCTACGTACCCACTTTGGCATCCCTGCGTCAAATAATAATAATAAATGGAGTTTTTGGACAAAGGCATGGTACGTTCTGTTTAAAAGAGCAACATTTCAAATGAAAGTGGCCGTTGAAACTTCCCGCCACGCATGCGGAGAACAATGTTCGCTTAATGCAATCGATCTATTCTGTTTTTGTGTTCCTAGGTAAGTGATTGTTCCATATAATCGGGTTGAGTTTGCTTATACATGCTACATGCCCGACCTTGTCCTAGGTACTCTACATTTATTTCTTCTTCTGTTGTTCAATCCTTTATACACCCTAGATATTTGAATTTTTCTGTCTGTATTTTTGTGTCATCAGATGTTATAAATAATACCTACCTACATTTTTGAGTAATTCTGCACCAATAAGTTATTTGTCTAAATTGGGTAGATAGGTATTATAATATGTACCTATAACTATAATGGATATGTTATTAAATTTGGCTGAAATATATACAATAGATTGTCAAAATGGTACTATTTAGTTAAATTACTATAATTAATTCAAATGTGCGTAGAATAGACAGGTGGACCAGATCCGGGGTGAGAAAACAGTGAAATACTGGTTACTTTCAATCAGCAGTTACTTAGACATTATATTACTTGCCATGTAAGCAGCACCTTATCTAGCACTACATTTAACAAAGTGTGCTTCAATTCCTGCTTGTACAGTTACTCTATCATAAAGATTGATTAAAGTTCTACTTTTCTTATTCTACCCACAAATCTCCCTACATCAAAACAAGTTCTCCCATATGCTTTCGGCTTAATCTCAGGGTAACATCATCTTAAAAGAACAGTGTAGTAACTCTTTATTCATATCTAAAGTAGAACCGTATATCTATGGTTCGCCTCTCAGTATAAATGGCGAAAAAACGAGCTATATGGTTGAATATTTTAATAAGAATGAAGCGAGAAGCTGAAATTGTTTTTAAATCTAATTTATAAGTTCACTCGGTATCATGCTAGGAGCAAACATAGTTTGCTTTCTTTCTCTCTTGCCTGCATATTCTTCACAGAATATACTTAGCATTGAAAATTTTATTCAACGTATGAAGACAGAGTTTTCTGGAAAGGTGCTCCTACTTCGAATTAAATGAAAATTCAAATCATCACGTTAAATACCGTTTTATATTTTGGAGCTATAAAGAGCTTTTATATTTTTATAAATACTATTTCACACTTCATCGACCATTTATTAGACCAAATGACAATGTATTTTGAATACGAATTTTCAAGAAATTTATCATATTTTACATCTTTCACACATATAGGTAGCTATACAAAAAAATAAGTATCTGGGTCTACATTTTTTTTATTTTGATTCGCGCGCTTTTTAGATAGTTAACGTACTCCGATTTTAATGATTTTTGATCCCTTTGAAAAAGGAGACTTGAAAAATGGTCCCATATTCATGAAAACTCAAATCCGAAATATTCTTCCTTCAAGAAACACCCCCGAAAAGGGTGAGGGCAATTTTCCTCAAAAATCTAAAATCTGAAATGGCAGAATTAAATATAGGACAATATCCGGTAACGTTTAAATTGAACAATGTTTCAAAAGAGTAACGGTTTTCGAGTTTTCGAGCGATATTAAAATCTCATATATGCGTATTTTCGCTATGGGGACAAAATCTTTTGAAAATGGAAAATCTGAAGCAACTAGCTAATGATTCTTTTTTCCTTACAGTTACGGTTTTCGAGCTACAACGGCGGTAAAATGGTGAGATCTAAATTACTGCGTATTTCCGCCGCGATGTTTTGAGATCTTATAATAATAACGAAAAGAAGAAAAGAATATACTTAGGTAATAGGATAAGGACTATCTTCTTTGGTATTAGTGAACGTTCAACGATTTTAGTGACTAATGAAATAAATATTTAAAAAAAAATTGCACTTCCAAGGGAGACAACGTATATAGAATGAAAAATACAATCCACAAAGATTCAATCAGATACAATGAGATGTCAAGATATTAGGAATTTCACATCAATAAACAATTCGGAATAAGGGATAGAAACCGGCTTAAAAGTTACTGTATTTTGAATAAATAACAAGTAATATGTAATATTAGTATACCTATACGTTAAAAAACATTTACAAAGAGATAGTCGGAAAGTTGAAAAAAATGAAATAGGAAAATACTTGAGGTAAATAAAATTGAGAACCTACTATGAATTGCTAGGTAAGACTGAGTTGATATTGAGATCTATTCAGCGAAAGTGAAAGTTGAACGACTGACAAATCCCAAATATAACATTATTACTGCTCTGCCGAAAGTTTTTATTTTTGCGTATATTTGAGTGAAACGGGAACATTTGAGGTTATGGGCTTGCATGATTTTTATTCAACATAACGTTTACATCGCTTTGAGAATATAACAATTTCATCCCGTAACGATCGGATCAGTAATAGCGAAGATAGTATTTAGTGCCGTTATGGCTTGAAATACTATATTTCATTACAGTCATCGTATATGCCAATTCTGAAATATGATAGTTTAGATAGATAGATAGATCTCAATATCAACTCAGTCTTACCTAGCAATTCATAGTAGGTTCTCAATTTTATTTACCTCAAGTATTTTCCTATTTAATTTTTTTCAACTATCCGACTATCTCTTTGTAAATGTTTTTTTAACTATGCTTAATTGATTTGAAGGCTATTAACCTCGCATCTCCCTTATAACCTAATACGAGGAGTTAAATATGGGATGAAATGTGGTGTAGTTTAAGGAATCATATTGTATATTGCATTATGATCTTGAGGAATACTACTTTCTATTTAATTTCATCTAAAAAAAACTCGAGATGCCTATTATTTTAAACTTTATTTAAATTACTATTTTGTATCATTACCGTTTAATTTGTATTTAAGTGTATGTTGATCTCTATGAGATTACGTCACATATTTTTATGGTTTTCACATATTTTCATGTTTTCCTCTATTTCACAGATAATTCATCATTATGAAGGCAGTGGAAAATGTGTTTTATAGTAACGCTGTCAAACTCTGACTGGTTTGGAGATAATTCATCCAGAATATGGTGCCTGAAGCTAGCACACTTTTCACCGTACAATCGTTTCGAGCTTTGATCATAGGTGAGTTTATAAAAATTATCTAGGTGATTTAGATGAGTTTGGCGTATGTTTTATTTAGACTAGTCGAGGCTCCTGCGGGTATAAAGGGGCGGTCGACTTTTTCCTGCACAAAGGCGCGCCAGTTACCACACTGTGGAAAAAGTACTTGCTTAGGGTGTCTATTAGCCTCGCTTGCAAACCGAGCTGTCACCTATTGAGCAGAGTGCGTATAGAGCCTTTGATTTGAGGAAATTGTTGCCTGATGGATATTAAAGAACCGCCTAAACGGCCTCCGGCAGAAATTATACATTAAAACACTTTTTTATAACAATATTTGATAAAGAGTTGTTCTAGAATTTTATAGAAAATTAAACTCATCGAGGCTCCTGTGGGTATAAAGGGGCGGTCGACTTTTTCCTGCACGAAGGCGCGTCAGTTACCACACTGTGGGAGAAGTACTTGGTTAGGGTGTCTGTTAGTCACGCTTACAAACCGAGCTGTCACCTATTAAGCAGAGTGCGTATAGTGCCTTTGATTTGAGGAAATTGTCGCCTGATGGCTATTAAAAGACCGCCTTATCGGTCTCCGGTTGAACCTCCTTAAGTTGCTATTTAGAGTAGGTAATTTTGAATAAAACAATAGTTCAATATAATATATATATATATTTCATTATTTTATGGTTATTACACATTCTATATATAAGGATATTAAAATGGGATTTTTATACATCTTCAACTCTTCAATACATCTGTCGAGTAGAATTGCTTCAAACCAATGCAAAAGTTCCATTTTGCTGCTTAATACCTCAGGTGTTATGGTGGTTGCATACCTAATATTATTACTGTATAGCGTCATTCGTAATGTAACAACCAAGTCGTTGGTAGTAATCTGTCGAAAATCCTCGATAGTTGGAAGTTGTAGTGTAAAGTGCTTCATTAATATAGCGGATAATGTGTCGGTTTCATCAATTTCTGGTAATCCTAACGCCTGGTTTTGCATATGCCTAAATCTTGCTGCTTCGCGTATACCAGAATGCAATTCATAGCAATCGTAGCAGTAGGATGTGAAGCTATAGTAGCCTATACCGCGTCTATCGCGTGTGTATTTAGATACTACTTTAAATGCAACTTTCTCAGGTGTGCAATCTGAACAGTTGCATTCTCTCCAGTCCACATCACACTCTCTAGGCATGTTTACTGTTCTAATTTTGGATTATGAATGAAGAGAACTTGACGACTTTGAGTCTTATATATAGAGAGATTTGAAGGGTAGACTTACTTATTTATTTTTATTTAAAAGTTAGATACATTTTTATTTTTATTAGATAGATGAGGTTAGAGAATGTATAAGTTGGAATATAACTAGTTCGTATCCATAGCTTCACATATTTGGTAATGTCCCCATGGAGGTGTCTCGTCTGTCCCAGGAATAAGGTAGCGCTTGTCATCATCAGGACTGAGAGCAATTTTTTCCTGGGTTATTGAATGGGCCTCATGCTTATCAGATCTGATAATGTTTTGGGTGATCACCTTCTTTTTAAAACTTTCGAGACAGTCACATAATCTCCGACAGTTATCTCTGTCTTGACGATGGAAGATTTTACCCCGTTGCCTTTTTTGGTGACCCCCATATAGTTGATTATCTTATCGATTTCGACATCATCATACCCCACATATTCTTATTCTTCCTCCGTTTTGAAAGCTTTGATGGCTTAAAGTTTCGAACGGAGTCCTACATAATCACACATTGGGGTACCATGATTTTCATCAGACATCATCCCTAGGACCTTCTTGTTTAACAGTGGAATACCCCAAATATTATTTTTCGGGAAGTCCGAGGTGTCAAAACGTTGATGACAATCTCGTAAGGATCTTGATGAAGCTCATAAATGAGTGAATCAGTGTCAGTGTAGAGTATGGTGCGGTCAGAGAAAGTATCTGCCATATATCCATAGTGGAATTCGTAGATTGTTTTGGCCAAGTCGAGGATAGCTTGCCCGACATAAATCGGCTTATTGAGCCATATTTGTAGCTTCTTTAATTCAACCGCATCTAATTTGTTATGGAAGATGGTACAGTTATAAAATTCATGTTTAGAAATATAAGCTTCTGCACCGTATCTTCCGGCCCAGTCAGTTAGAAGTTTGATGTTTACCCGCTTCCTGACGTTATCCATCATTTTACCAAATACAGCATTGTTCATCAACTTGAATAGGTTTTTTCAAATTCGTTAACTGCTTTCTTCCTTAGCTCATTGTTTAGATCTATGTAAGAACGCAGCCACGCTGACTGTTTGAATTTGAGTACTCTTTGGATTTTCTTGACTACAAGACCATGCTTCAATGCCTGTTTGAGGGCTACATAATGTATGACATACTTTTGTTTATCATACAATGTAGCCATTAATTTTGTCGGCTCGTTGACATACTTAGAAGGCTTCAGTGTATTAGGATCAAAAAGTTGTGCACAAAATGGGAGATCTTTATGTTGATCATGTAACTTTTATGGATATTCCAATTCTACCTCGAGCATATACCCCTCATCTGCATTATCAGGTATTGATGAGATATCTGTGTTAGTATCAGCCCATTCAAAACCTCCTTATGGTAGATATTGAGCCATTGCCCATCCATATTGATAGTTTTCATCATAATACATCACATATGGCGGCATATGAGGCTTGTTGGGATCATAGTTATTAAGATACATGTTGTTAGCTTTGGCCCGCCTCTTGCCACATACTTGGCTCAAACTTCCTCGAATGCCTCGTTCAATACACAGGAACATATCAAAGTCGGTTAGTAATTCCAGCTCTATTCCTGTATGCTGCAACATCGCGTCCCAAGTGAAGCCAGGTAATGTAAAATAGTGGGCAGGGTCCAAATTGTACGTTTTATAACAGCTAGCGCGAATTCGTTCAAAGACGTCGGCCAGGAGTAGAATATCAGTTTTCATATACAGGTCAACATATTCACCCGGCACATAATACTGTTCCAAACGTCATGAGCTCGTCGGTATAGTCGGCGTGGACATGATTTGTTATCTAGCTTATTATAAAAATCATCTATGGATGGTAGGTGGGTTTCGGTAAATCGCTCGAAGGAGTCGATATAATCATACGGCATTAAACCTTTCTTCGTTAATAGCGAAAAATGCCTGTCATCTAAATCTGCAAACTGTGATTTCAAATTCGGGAATTCAGTTAAATATGATGCCAACTTTTTTAGGGAGGATGCCATAATTCGAAATCTGTTTATGAAGCGGAACTGAATAGGGTACTCATCTATGTGTTTGGTAAATGAGATATGCTTCTACTTTGTGATGGGAAGTAGGTCAACTTTACCTCCAATCCTCGTAGCAATGTCCATAATGATAAAGTGAGCATCATAACCTGAAAGATTATGGAAGACATCTGGAATTATATGACTGTCCTTGTAATTGATGTTACAGTTGTAATGTGCTGCTCCACGAATATTGTTTATAGGTATCAGGTGATTATGGTCTCTAACTTTTATATCTTCGCTAGTAAATGGTTGTTCACAAATGTGGCAGTGTGTAGCTTTTTTGAACTCAACTTCTTGCTCGTGTGTAATATTAATGTCATACGAGCACCAAAAGAGAGTAGCCATATCTTCAGCGAAACTACTCATCTGATCAGCAAACCACTGCATACACTCCTGTCCGCGGTATGATCGATAAAAACTAAGTCAATCGTCGTAGGAGCAGTAAATGAGCTATAAGAGTTCGGGACCAAAATCGGCAATTTTACATGTAATTTCCCATAAGGAATTCTAAGGTCAAAAATAGCGAAAATTGGCTCTTTTTTCCCTAGATTCTAGGGAAAAATGCTTCGGCCCCATGTGTTTGGGATAGGAAAGTAGCAGATCTAGGGATGCTACCCATGGGGTCCATTTGTAGGTATTTGTATGATCAAGTTACTATTTCACTAGATTTTCAACCCTAAAATCCCCAGATGACGAAAATTCCCTAGATTTTGAAACCTAAAATTCCTAGATGAAGATTTTCAAACGAAAATCCCTAGATGAAGAAAATATAAGTTTTTCCTACAATTTCTGCTATTTTCTCAATTTGTTCTCTGATTTTTCATATTTTCTAGCTATTTTTCGTTGCCTTTCCAGTAATTCTAGCCGTTTTCCGTTGTTTTTATTGACATTTAGTCGCTTTTCATGCAATTCCTAACGCGATTTTTCATAATTCACACCCGTTTAGCTACTTTCTCTTCAACAATACATCGTTTTGCATAGCATTTTAACATTGTCAGAATGAATTCACCTAATTAATGCTAGTAAAGCGCAGGTGATTAAGTAGATTAGTGTAGTAGTGTAGCGTCCATATTTCACCACATTGCGCATGCGTCTCCAATGCTATATAAAGGAGGATCCTAACAAATATCATCAGTCAATCATCGACTACTGAACGAGCAAGATGTCTCTCTTCACTGATTTATTAAAATGTATCGCTGGCATATTGCAGCTCTTGTCATCTCATTATGATGATAAAGTGGCTCGTAAAGGGCTAAGTGATTGTGCAAAGACGTCAAAACGTATTAAAAATGCTATGAGATATGCCAAGACCATAGGCGAGAAACAGCATTTAGAAGCATGTTTAAGAAATGTCAAAACCTTGAGGAAGCAGATTAAAGCTGAACGGAAGAAAGGAGCAGGGTCATTTTCCAGACCAGAAACCGCGAGGGACCGTGTTTGCTGGAGCGATAGCGAGTCTGCATTCCAAAATCGCATACGTACTGGAATTATCTCGAACCTCAAACATAAAGATCCCATCACATTTTTCCAGGACTGTTTTAAGCTATTCAGGCCACGCATCATCAACGCTTTAAAGAATGATATAGCCGTTAAGGTTAACGCTGTATTCGGTGGCGAGTTTGAAATAGTGAAAGGTGATCAAGTGTTAACAGAATATAAATATTTCACTACCTCCAATTCACCTATCTATCGTGAGACAGATATCGAGGAGTGGTTCTTCTCAAAGGTCATCACCCCCCTCCTCAAAGACTTGGAGGAATTTAAAGAACGTGACTCTGGATGGGCACTGAAGCGAGTTATTAATTTAGGAGTGAACATTAACAAATTTACACCTCAGCTGGGCTCATCATATATTGAGCTACCACCACAGATTAAGAAGAAGGAAGCCTGCGTTAACGTTAAAAACGATGATCAAGCCTGCTTTGCAAGGGCAGTTACTTCAGCGCTATATCCTGCTAAGAATCATTCTGATCGCACATCTTCTTACCCCCACTACTCATCTGTACTAAAATTAAAAGGTATTCAGTTTCCAATGACCATCAAACAGATTCCATTATTTGAGAAGCAGAACAACATATCCATCAACGTATACATTCTCCAAGAGGAGCAAAAGACATTCACCACATTACCAACATACTTGACCAAGGAAAAGCGTGAGAAACATGTGAATCTGCTACTTATTCAGGACAGATATGATGATACTGAGGGCCCCGTCAAATATCATTATGTATGGATCAAAAATCTATCCCGGCTTCTATCAACCCAACTATCTAAATGTAATGGTCAAAAGTTCTTCTGTGAACGCTGTCTCCATTATTGTAGATCCCCAGAAAAATTAGAAAAGCATTTGGAGGACTGTCAAAAAATTAATGAAACAGCCATCAAAATGCCAGAGCCAGGAAGGAACATCCTTAAATTCAAACATTTTAAAAATAAGGAAAAAGCTCCTTTTGTTGTATATGCTGATTTGGAGAGTGTCTTGGAAAAAACTGATGACCCAAAGAAACCACAACGTCACGTTCCAGCTGCGATTGGCTATTATGTTAAGTGTTCCTACGACCACTCCCTTAGTTTTTTCCGATCTTACCGCGGACAGGACTGTATGCAGTGGTTTGCTAATGAGATGGGCAGTTTAGCGGAAGATATGGCTACAGTCTTCTGGTGCTCATATAACATCCATATGACATATGAGCAGGAAATAGAGTATCAAAAAGCTACTCACTGTCACATCTGCGTGAAATCATTTAGCCCTGAAGATAAGAAAGTGCGAGATCACAACCACTTGTTACCTGAAAACAATTATAGAGGAGCAGCGCACGAGGGATGCAACATCAATTACAAGGACAGCCATATGGTTCCAGTTGTCTTCCACAATCTATCAGGCTATGATGCTCATTTCATAGTTACAGACATTGCTACGAAGATTGGGGGAAAAGTTGACCTACTTCCCATTACAAAGGAGAAATATATCTCATTTACCAAACATATAGATGATTACCCTATTCAGTTCCGTTTCATAGACAGTTTCCGATTTATGGCATCCTCCTTGGACAAGTTGGCATCATATTTACCGGAATTTCCAAATCTGAAGACACAGTTTCCTGAAGTAGATGAAATGCATTTTTCACTTTTAACGAAGAAAGGAGTAATGCCATATGATTACATCGACTCCTTCGACCGTTTTTCTGAAACGAATCTACCATCCATAGATGATTTTTACAATAAGCTGAATAATAACCAATGTCCTCGCCGACTCTACCGACGAGCCCAAGATGTTTGGAGCAGCTTCTCATGTGAAAATTTGGGAGAATACGTTGATTTATATATGAAGACTGATATTCTACTCTTGGCTGATGTATTTGAGATGTTCCGCACAAGCTGTCTGAACACGTATAATTTAGATCCAGCTCACTATTTTACATTACCAGGCTTCACTTGGGATGCCATGCTGAAGCATACAGGAATCGAGCTGGAGCTGTTAACCGATGCTGATATGTTTCTGTTTATTGAACGAGGCATTCGAGGAGGTTTGAGCCAAGTATGTAGTAAAAGACAGGCTAAAGCTAACAACATGTATATCAATAATTATGACCCATCGAAGCCAAAAACATTTTTGATGTACTTTGATATAAACAACCAATATGGATGGGCAATGTCACAATATCTACCGTATGGAGGTTTTGAATGGGCTGATACTAACATTGATGTCGCATCAATACCTGATGATGCAGATGAAGGAAATTTTTTGGAAGTAGACCTAGACTATCCTAAACATCTTCATGATAAACATAAAGACATACCCTTCTGCCCACAACATATTAATCCTAGGACGCTGAAGCCTTCTAGGAATGTTAACGAGCCAACAAAATTAATGGCTACATTGTATGATAAACATAAGTATGTTATACATTATGTAGCACTCAAGCAGGCATTGGAACACGGGCTTGTGCTTAAAAAGATTCATCGAGCATTAAAATTCAAGCAGAGTCCTTGGCTTAAAAGTTACATTGATCTCAACACCGAACTTAGGAAGAAGGCTAAAAATGAGTTTGAAAAAAATCTGTTTAAATTGATGAACAATGCTGTTTTTGAAAAGACGATGGAGAACGTTAGGAAGCGTGTGAACATCAAGCTTCTTACTGAGTGGACTGGAAGATATGGTGCTGAGTCATACATCTCGAAACCTGAGTTCAAGACTGCTACAGTTTTCAATGAGAACCTAGTTGCAGTGGAATTAAAGAAACTGCAGGTATGGTTAAATAAACCAATTTATGTTGGACAATCCATCCTTGATCTAGCTAAAACTACCATCTACGATTTTCATTATGGTTACATGCGACAACGTTATGGTGATGAATGCTCTGTACTCTACACAGACACTGATTCCCTGATATATGAACTCCATCAGGATCCATGTATATTAATGAGGGAAGATTGTCATAGATATTTTGATACTAGCGAATATCCTCAAGATAATCACTATGGAATACCTTTAGTAAATAAGAAGGTACTTGGAATGATGAAAGATGAGAATAATGGCGTTCCAATGATAGCTTATGTAGGGCTCAGATCCAAGTTATATACTACAAAAGTGCATACGACCGATAATGATTTAGAAAAGATGATAAAACATCTGATGGAAGATGAGTATGAAGAGGATGAAATTGCTGAGAAAATAAGAAATTTTGGAGTGACCAAGAAGGCCAAAGGGGTAAAATCTTCAATCGTCAAGACCGAGATAACTTTCGAAGACTATATTGAATGCTTAGAAGGGTTTCAAAAGAAGACGGTTACTCAAAACCTTATCAGATCTGACAAGCACGAGGTCCATTCAATAACACAAGAAAAAATAGCTCTCAGTCCTGTTGATGATAAGCGTTTCCTTGTTTATGGAACAGATGACACACTTCCATGGGGACATTATCAAATATGTGAAGTTATGGATATAAACTAATTATGTTTTTTATATCTTTTATATTTTTGACAATAAAAATAAAATAAAAATCTCGTTTCTTATTTCTTTAACTCCCTTCAAAATTCTCTATATAAATCCTACAAACGACAAATTCTCTTCATTCATAATCGAGACGTCTAACAGTAAACATGCCTATAAAGGGGGATTGCAGAAGAGACTGTAGTTCAGATTACACACCTGATCTCAAAGATAGATGTGAAATATGTGAGAAAGCTGCATTTACAGTAGTATCTAAATACAAACGCGATAGACACGGTATAGGCTACTATAGCTTCACATCCTACTGCCACGATTGCTATGAATTGCATTCCGGTATACAGGAAGCAGCAAGATTTAGGCATATGCAAAACCAGGTGTTAGGATTACCAGAAATTGATGAAACCGACACATTATCCGCTATATTAATGAAGCATTTTATACTGCAACTTCCAACTATCGAGGATTTTCGACAGATTACTACCAACGATTTGGTTGTAATATTGCGAATAACGCTATACAGTAATAATATTAGGTATGCGACCAGTCTAACACCTGAAATATTAAGCAGAGATGTAGACCTTATAGATTGGTTTGAGTCCATTATACTCATGAGATGTATTGATGAGTTGCAGCGGTATAAAAATGCTATTCTATCATCATTATATGTAGAATGTAATGTTTAAATACTTCAAATAAAAAAATATATTTATTCAACAATTGTTTTATTCAAATTTAAATTAGCTTTTTTGTAGATAATTTAAGTTTAACCAGAGGTGTTTTGTTAGTTCTTTGATAGCCATAAGGCAACAATTTCCTCAAATCAAAGGCACTATACGTACTCCAAGGGTGACAGCCCGGTTTGTAAGCGGGTCTAACAGACACCCTAAGCATTGAATACTTCTCCCACAGTGTGGTACCTGGCGTGCCTTTGTGCAGGAAAAAGTCGACAACCTCGGTAATTTAGGTAATATTTGAGATTAACTGAGATATTGATATAGCCGGAGGCCGATAGGTGATTCTTTGATAGCCATCAGGCGACAATTTCCTCAAATCAAAGACACTATACGCACTCTGCTTAATAGGTGACAGCCCGGTTTGTAAGCGGGTCTAACAGACACCCTAAGCAAGTACTTCTCCCACAGTGTGGTACCTGGCGTGCCTTCGTGTAGGAAAAAGTCGATCGCCCCTTGATACCCGAAGGAGCCTCAACAGCTTCATATCATATAGATTAGGAATTTAATTGGTCAATTTTAAATTAAGTACAGAAATAAATAAGTATATAAAAACTCACCTGTAAACTCCTAAACGGCAGTATGCTGGAATGATGAAATATCTCCATCTGCCATCATTTTGGTGAATTATCTATAAAATAGAAAAAGCATGAAAGTATATGAAAACTGAAAATGTATGACATAATCCTTATAACACATGGACCGACATTGGGGTGATAATAAAATATTATTTGATTAAAGTTTAGAATAATGATTATCGAAATTACTTAGAGATGATATATAATTATAGCAATTCCTTCAGTCTACAACAATAATCTACATTATTACTGATACTAACCGCAAAAGAGCGGTCTATTAAAAACTTGAAAATTGCAATAATAGGAACGAAAAACAAGCCTACTATGAATCACGAAAAAAAGTGGGTTGATAATATCTGTTCGACTAGATAGATGAATAAAAGGTGAATGAAGGATCGATGAAAGCTACGTAGTATTTCTAGCAAGTACTCAACATATCATTTATTTTGAAACCTTTCCTGAGGCCCTATCTCTTATATCAAGGAAACTAGCTTCCTATGCTATTATAACAATTAAAAATGCTTAAATGTTGTTGTTGACGTCGATACGAATCTATTGATACCCGATTTATCAAAATCGGACGACCGGAAATGGCCGACCGGAAGTAGCCATTTTAATGCAGATTTGGAATCTACGCATCGCATTCAACCAATATATGACATTTTTATTGTATTTCATAAAGTTTTACAAACCGGAAGTGCATAATTTTTTATGAAACGTAAACATTTGAGGTAAGGATTTTATCTCAATTTCATATTCTAGTATATTCTCAGGCAATATTTATTATTAAATTTATCACTATAACCGACATCGCCCTTTTAGTAGGAGCTACTAAGCATGATTTCTTATTAAAAATATAGCTTACACTACTTCTGTAATAGACAGTTTTGAACCCTTTAAGATCGAGCCAGTAACAGCGAACAGTCAACCGTTGAAATGAATAAGGCCCTTTTGGTATGTTATCAAAGTTATATGTGAAGAATACCGATTAAAGACATCACCCATATTTATCAAAAATGATGCAACAAAAAAATCTCACCTGTTATATAAAACTAACATCACAATCAACGTTCACATAACAACTCACCACACATTACTGATAAATGATCTATTCTGCAAGCTATTTATATTCGTATGGATTATATGACGTAAGCATAAACGAAGGATTTGTTAAAAAAGGCCCCTCAAATTTTGTATTTTGTGCTAGTTTTCCATAAGAAACAATGCATTTTACTACTTTCGAGCCAACCGGATTCATTTTCCCACACTTCGAGTAATCGCGATAATGAAACCGCAGAAAAATATCGATAGATGTTTCTAAAAGGCCTCCTAATACAACTAATTTGTGCGTATTTTCCATAAGAAACAATGCAATTTTATCACATTCAGCTAAAATGATCCATTTTCCCATTTAAATACATGTATTATCGAAAACGCTTGTAGCTGTTGTTGAAATAGACGATTGCTTCGACGGTTGGAGAGGGGGCTGGCGCTGCTCGACGTGTGCAGACGGGAAGCGTACGATGAGTGGCAGCAACGGAGGGGTATGACGCTCGGACAACCCTTATCGTTTCAAGCAAACGACTCCCAAAATCGTCTTCTGCCGAAAATTTGATGTCGATTCAGTTTTTGATTCGTTTAAATCGGCCAAGATTTGATTTTCGTATAGAATATACGAGTTAAATTGCAAATTATGCTTATTCGACACAACAGCATTATTAAAAGTGCTTAAACAAGAAATCAGGAGTGAAAGAAAATGTGTTATGTTTAATATTGTATCAAAAAAGATTTTCTGGATAAAACATTATATTTAAAATTTGCTTTTTACCCATGTGAATGTGAGAAATCAAAGAATATATGTTGGATGGCGGCGCGTGCGCACTTACATCAGATAACACGACAGCTCATAAATTGAAATGTTGTCGATGTGTTAACATCGATGTCGACACCGCTTCGACGTAAGCAAGGGCGATAAGCCGTTGGGTCTGTGCGCTCGGACAGCCCTCATCGTTTCAAGCAAACGACTCCCAAAATCGTCTTCTGCCGAAAATTTGATGGCGATTCAGTTTTTGAGCCATTTAAATCGAGCAAAGGAGAGACTTATTCGTATATTTAACTACTGTATGAAGGAAAAATAAAAATCAATTGGAAAATTCGGACTGCTGGTGGGATATTTTCGAATATATATCAGTAAAATTAAGCTTATTCAACACAATGTCAACAGCAGCAGCAGCATCACAGCAAAATTCCTCAGAAGAACAAAATTTTTGTATTAAGAAATGTTTTCGAATACCAGAAAGCCAAGTTGACGGTCGAGCATGCAAACAATGTAACTCTTTCGGATACTGCATGTTCATCAAGCTGCTTTGTAGCATCATCTCTTTCGGTGTCCTGTAATCTTTTATATCTGAGCCGACACTTTCTATTATTCGGACCATTGTGATCAGCTTTTCAACATGTCTCATGAAGAAGTGGTTTTTCAATGTATCACTTCGCGTGAATTTCTTTCCACACTCAGTACAAGCGAAGTCAATTTGCTTATGTTTATTTAGATGTCTGCTCAAATTATTAGGAAGAGTGAAATTTTTTCTACAGATTTGACAAGTATACATCTTGTTTCTTGGGGCGAGTAAAGTCGAACTGATTAGTATCCGTTTTTGTATCCGTTTTATATCCGTTTTGTACCTTCAGTTATCTCCGGCTACCATCGGAAATCTTCAAACCACCTTCAGAAATCTTCAGCTATCTTCGGCTATTCGGATATTTTCGGCTATCTTCGGCTATAAGAGTCTTGAATAGCTGAAGATTTCTGAAGGTGGTTTGAAGATTTCCGATGGTAGCCGGAGATAACTGAAGATACAAAACGGATATAAAACGGATATAAAACGGATACAAAAACGGATACTAATCAGTTCCACTTTACTCGCCCCAAGAAACAAGATGTATACTTGTCAAATCTGTAGAAAAAATTTCACTCTTCCTAATAATTTGAGCAGACATCTAAATAAACATAAGCAAATTGACTTCGCTTGTACTGAGTGTGGAAAGAAATTCACGCGAAGTGATACATTGAAAAACCACTTCTTCATGAGACATGTTGAAAAGCTGATCACAATGGTCCGAATAATAGAAAGTGTCGGCTCAGATATAAAAGATTACAGGACACCGAAAGAGATGATGCTACAAAGCAGCTTGATGAACATGCAGTATCCGAAAGAGTTACATTGTTTGCATGCTCGACCGTCAACTTGGCTTTCTGGTATTCGAAAACATTTCTTAATACAAAAATTTTGTTCTTCTGAGGAATTTTGCTGTGATGCTGCTGCTGCTGTTGACATTGTGTTGAATAAGCTTAATTTTACTGATATATATTCGAAAATATCCCACCAGCAGTCCGAATTTTCCAATTGATTTTTATTTTTCCTTCATACAGTAGTTAAATATACGAATAAGTCTCTCCTTTGCTCGATTTAAATGGCTCAAAAACTGAATCGCCATCAAATTTTCGGCAGAAGACGATTTTGGGAGTCGTTTGCTTGAAACGATGAGGGCTGTCCGAGCGCACAGACCCAAACGGCTTATCGCCCTTGCTTACGTCGAAGCGGTGTCGACATCGATGTTAACACATCGACAACATTTCAATTTATGAGCTGTCGTGTTATCTGATGTAAGTGCGCACGCGCCGCCATCCAACATATATTCTTTGATTTCTCACATTCACATGGGTAAAAAGCAAATTTTAAATATAATGTTTTATTCAGAAAATCTTTTTTGATACAATATTAAACATAACACATTTTCTTTCACTCCTGATTTCTTGTTTAAGCACTTTTAATAATGCTGTTGTGTCGAATAAGCATAATTTGCAATTTAACTCGTATATTCTATACGAAAATCAAATCTTGGCCGATTTAAACGAATCAAAAACTGAATCGACATCAAATTTTCGGCAGAAGACGATTTTGGGAGTCGTTTGCTTGAAACGATAAGGGTTGTCCGAGCGTCATACCCCTCCGTTGCTGCCACTCATCGTACGCTTCCCGTCTGCACACGTCGAGCAGCGCCAGCCCCCTCTCCAACCGTCGAAGCAATCGTCTATTTCAACAACAGCTACAAGCGTTTTCGATAATACATGTATTTAAATGGGAAAATGGATCATTTTAGCTGAATGTGATAAAATTGCATTGTTTCTTATGGAAAATACGCACAAATTAGTTGTATTAGGAGGCCTTTTAGAAACATCTATCGATATTTTTCTGCGGTTTCATTATCGCGATTACTCGAAGTGTGGGAAAATGAATCCGGTTGGCTCGAAAGTAGTAAAATGCATTGTTTCTTATGGAAAACTAGCACAAAATACAAAATTTGAGGGGCCTTTTTTAACAAATCCTTCGTTTATGCTTACGTCATATAATCCATACGAATATAAATAGCTTGCAGAATAGATCATTTATCAGTAATGTGTGGTGAGTTGTTATGTGAACGTTGATTGTGATGTTAGTTTTATATAACAGGTGAGATTTTTTTGTTGCATCATTTTTGATAAATATGGGTGATGTCTTTAATCGGTATTCTTCACATATAACTTTGATAACATACCAAAAGGGCCTTATTCATTTCAACGGTTGACTGTTCGCTGTTACTGGCTCGATCTTAAAGGGTTCAAAACTGTCTATTACAGAAGTAGTGTAAGCTATATTTTTAATAAGAAATCATGCTTAGTAGCTCCTACTAAAAGGGCGATGTCGGTTATAGTGATAAATTTAATAATAAATATTGCCTGAGAATATACTAGAATATGAAATTGAGATAAAATCCTTACCTCAAATGTTTACGTTTCATAAAAAATTATGCACTTCCGGTTTGTAAAACTTTATGAAATACAATAAAAATGTCATATATTGGTTGAATGCGATGCGTAGATTCCAAATCTGCATTAAAATGGCTACTTCCGGTCGGCCATTTCCGGTCGTCCGATTTTGATAAATCGGGTATCAATAGATTCGTATCGACGTCAACAACAACATTTAAGCATTTTTAATTGTTATAATAGCATAGGAAGCTAGTTTCCTTGATATAAGAGATAGGGCCTCAGGAAAGGTTTCAAAATAAATGATATGTTGAGTACTTGCTAGAAATACTACGTAGCTTTCATCGATCCTTCATTCACCTTTTATTCATCTATCTAGTCGAACAGATATTATCAACCCACTTTTTTTCGTGATTCATAGTAGGCTTGTTTTTCGTTCCTATTATTGCAATTTTCAAGTTTTTAATAGACCGCTCTTTTGCGGTTAGTATCAGTAATAATGTAGATTATTGTTGTAGACTGAAGGAATTGCTATAATTATATATCATCTCTAAGTAATTTCGATAATCATTATTCTAAACTTTAATCAAATAATATTTTATTATCACCCCAATGTCGGTCCATGTGTTATAAGGATTATGTCATACATTTTCAGTTTTCATATACTTTCATGCTTTTTCTATTTTATAGATAATTCACCAAAATGATGGCAGATGGAGATATTTCATCATTCCAGCATACTGCCGTTTAGGAGTTTACAGGTGAGTTTTTATATACTTATTTATTTCTGTACTTAATTTAAAATTGACCAATTAAATTCCTAATCTATATGATATGAAGCTGTTGAGGCTCCTTCGGGTATCAAGGGGCGATCGACTTTTTCCTACACGAAGGCACGCCAGGTACCACACTGTGGGAGAAGTACTTGCTTAGGGTGTCTGTTAGACCCGCTTACAAACCGGGCTGTCACCTATTAAGCAGAGTGCGTATAGTGTCTTTGATTTGAGGAAATTGTCGCCTGATGGCTATTAAAGAATCACCTATCGGCCTCCGGCTATATCAATATCTCAGTTAATCTCAAATATTACCTAAATTACCGAGGTTGTCGACTTTTTCCTGCACAAAGGCACGCCAGGTACCACACTGTGGGAGAAGTATTCAATGCTTAGGGTGTCTGTTAGACCCGCTTACAAACCGGGCTGTCACCCTTGGAGTACGTATAGTGCCTTTGATTTTAGGAAATTGTTGCCTTATGGCTATCAAAGAACTAACAAAACACCTCTGGTTAAACTTAAATTATCTACAAAAAAGCTAATTTAAATTTGAATAAAACAATTGTTGAATAAATATATTTTTTTATTTGAAGTATTTAAACATTACATTCTACATATAATGATGATAGAATAGCATTTTTATACCGCTGCAACTCATCAATACATCTCATGAGTATAATGGACTCAAACCAATCTATAAGGTCTACATCTCTGCTTAATATTTCAGGTGTTAGACTGGTCGCATACCTAATATTATTACTGTATAGCGTTATTCGCAATGTTACAACCAAATCGTTGGTAGTAATCTTTCGAAAATCCTCGATAGTTGGAAGTTGCAGTATAAAATGCTTCATTAATACAGCGGATAATGTGTCGGTTTCATCAATTTCTGGTAATCCTAACACCTGGTTTTGCATATGCCTAAATCTTGCTGCTTCCTGTATACCGGAATGCAATTCATAGCAATCGTGGCAGTAGGATGTGAAGCTATAGTAGCCTATACCGTGTCTATCGCGTTTGTATTTAGATACTACTGTAAATGCAGCTTTCTCACATATTTCACATCTATCTTTGAGATCAGGTGTGTAATCTGAACTACAGTATCTTCTGCAATCCCCCTTTATAGGCATGTTTACTGTTAGACGTCTCGATTATGAATGAAGAGAATTTGTCGTTTGTAGGATTTATATAGAGAATTTTGAAGGGAGTTAAAGAAATAAGAAACGAGATTTTTATTTTATTTTTATTGTCAAAAATATAAAAGATATAAAAAACATAATTAGTTTATATCCATAACTTCACATATTTGATAATGTCCCCATGGAAGTGTGTCATCTGTTCCATAAACAAGGAAACGCTTATCATCATCAGGACTGAGAGCTATTTTTTCTTGTGTTATTGAATGGACCTCGTGCTTGTCAGATCTGATAAGGTTTTGAGTAACCGTCTTCTTTTGAAACCCTTCTAAGCATTCAATATAGTCTTCGAAAGTTATCTCGGTCTTGACGATTGAAGATTTTACCCCTTTGGCCTTCTTGGTCACTCCAAAATTTCTTATTTTCTCAGCAATTTCATCCTCTTCATACTCATCTTCCATCAGATGTTTTATCATCTTTTCTAAATCATTATCGGTCGTATGCACTTTTGTAGTATACAACTTGGATCTGAGCCCTACATAAGCTATCATTGGAACGCCATTATTCTCATCTTTCATCATTCCAAGTACCTTCTTATTTACTAAAGGTATTCCATAGTGATTATCTTGAGGATATTCGCTAGTATCAAAATATCTATGACAATCTTCCCTCATTAATATATATGGATCCTGATGGAGTTCATATATCAGGGAATCAGTGTCTGTGTACAGTACAGAGCATTCATCACCATAACGTTGTCGCATGTAACCATAATGAAAATCGTAGATGGTAGTTTTAGCTAGATCAAGGATGGATTGTCCAACATAAATTGGTTTATTTAACCATACCTGCAGTTTCTTTAATTAAACTGCAACTAGGTTCTCATTGAAAACTGTAGCAGTCTTGAACTCAGGTTTCGAGATGTATGACTCAGCACCATATCTTCCAGTCCACTCAGTAAGAAGCTTGATGTTCACACGCTTCCTAACGTTCTCCATCGTCTTTCCAAAAACAGCATTGTTCATCAATTTAAACAGATTTTTTTCAAACTCATTTTTAGCCTTCTTCCTAAGTTCGGTGTTGAGATCAATGTAACTTTTAAGCCAAGGACTCTGCTTGAATTTTAATGCTCGATGAATCTTTTTAAGCACAAGCCCGTGTTCCAATGCCTGCTTGAGTGCTACATAATGTATAACATACTTATGTTTATCATACAATGTAGCCATTAATTTTGTTGGCTCGTTAACATTCCTAGAAGGCTTCAGCGTCCTAGGATTAATATGTTGTGGGCAGAAGGGTATGTCTTTATGTTTATCATGAAGATGTTTAGGATAGTCTAGGTCTACTTCCAAAAAATTTCCTTCATCTGCATCATCAGGTATTGATGCGACATCAATGTTAGTATCAGCCCATTCAAAACCTCCATACGGTAGATATTGTGACATTGCCCATCCATATTGGTTGTTTATATCAAAGTACATCAAAAATGTCTTTGGCTTCGATGGGTCATAATTATTGATATACATGTTGTTAGCTTTAGCCTGTCTTTTACTACATACTTGGCTCAAACCTCCTCGAATGCCTCGTTCAATAAACAGAAACATATCAGCATCGGTTAACAGCTCCAGCTCGATTCCTGTATGCTTCAGCATGGCATCCCAAGTGAAGCCTGGTAATGTAAAATAGTGAGCTGGATCTAAATTATACGTGTTCAGACAGCTTGTGCGGAACATCTCAAATACATCAGCCAAGAGTAGAATATCAGTCTTCATATATAAATCAACGTATTCTCCCAAATTTTCACATGAGAAGCTGCTCCAAACATCTTGAGCTCGTCGGTAGAGTCGGCGAGGACATTGGTTATTATTCAGCTTATTGTAAAAATCATCTATGGATGGTAGATTCGTTTCAGAAAAACGGTCGAAGGAGTCGATGTAATCATATGGCATTACTCCTTTCTTCGTTAAAAGTGAAAAATGCATTTCATCTACTTCAGGAAACTGTGTCTTCAGATTTGGAAATTCCGGTAAATATGATGCCAACTTGTCCAAGGAGGATGCCATAAATCGGAAACTGTCTATGAAACGGAACTGAATAGGGTAATCATCTATATGTTTGGTAAATGAGATATATTTCTCCTTTGTAATGGGAAGTAGGTCAACTTTTCCCCCAATCTTCGTAGCAATGTCTGTAACTATGAAATGAGCATCATAGCCTGATAGATTGTGGAAGACAACTGGAACCATATGGCTGTCCTTGTAATTGATGTTGCATCCCTCGTGCGCTGCTCCTCTATAATTGTTTTCAGGTAACAAGTGGTTGTGATCTCGCACTTTCTTATCTTCAGGGCTAAATGATTTCACGCAGATGTGACAGTGAGTAGCTTTTTGATACTCTATTTCCTGCTCATATGTCATATGGATGTTATATGAGCACCAGAACACTGTAGCCATATCTTCCGCTAAACTGCCCATCTCATTAGCAAACCACTGCATACAGTCCTGTCCGCGGTAAGATCGGAAAAAACTAAGGGAGTGGTCGTAGGAACACTTAACATAATAGCCAATCGCAGCTGGAACGTGACGTTGTGGTTTCTTTGGGTCATCAGTTTTTTCCAAGACACTCTCCAAATCAGCGTATACAACAAAAGGAGCTTTTTCCTTATTTTTAAAATGTTTGAATTTAAGGATGTTCCTTCCTGGCTCTGGCATTTTGATGGCTGTTTCATTAATTTTTTGACAGTCCTCCAAATGCTTTTCTAATTTTTCTGGGGATCTACAATAATGGAGACAGCGTTCACAGAAGAACTTTTGACCATTACATTTAAATAGTTGGGTTGATAGAAGCCGGGATAGATTTTTGATCCATACATAATGATATTTGACGGGGCCCTCAGTATCATCATATCTGTCCTGAATAAGTAGCAGATTCACATGTTTCTCACGCTTTTCCTTGGTCAAGTATGTTGGTAATGTGGTGAATGTCTTTTTCTCCTCTTGGAGAATGTATACGTTGATGGATATGTTGTTCTGCTTCTCAAATAATGGAATCTGTTTGATGGTCATTGGAAACTGAATACCTTTTAATTTTAGTACAGATGAGTAGTGGGGGTAAGAAGATGTGCGATCAGAATGATTCTTAGCAGGATATAGCGCTGAAGTAACTGCCCTTGCAAAGCAGGCTTGATCATCGTTTTTAACGTTAACGCAGGCTTCCTTCTTCTTAATCTGTGGTGGTAGCTCAATATATGATGAGCCCAGCTGAGGTGTAAATTTGTTAATGTTCACTCCTAAATTAATAACTCGCTTCAGTGCCCATCCAGAGTCACGTTCTTTAAATTCCTCCAAGTCTTTGAGGAGGGGGGTGATGACCTTTGAGATGAACCACTCCTCGATATCTGTCTCACGATAGATAGGTGAATTGGAGGTAGTGAAATATTTATATTCTGTTAACACTCGATCACCTTTCACTATTTCAAACTCGCCTCCGAATACAGCGTTAACCTTAACGGCTATATCATTCTTTAAAGCGTTGATGATGCGTGGCCTGAATAGCTTAAAACAGTCCTGGAAAAATGTGATGGGATCTTTATGTTTGAGGTTCGAGATAATTCCAGTACGTATGCGATTTTGGAATGCAGACTCGCTATCGCTCCAGCAAACACGGTCCCTCGCGGTTTCTGGTCTGGAAAATGACCCTGCTCCTTTCTTCCGTTCAGCTTTAATCTGCTTCCTCAAGGTTTTGACATTTCTTAAACATGCTTCTAAATGCTGTTTCTCGCCTATGGTCTTGGCATATCTCATAGCATTTTTAATACGTTTTGACGTCTTTGCACAATCACTTAGCCCTTTACGAGCCACTTTATCATCATAATGAGATGACAAGAGCTGCAATATGCCAGCGATACATTTTAATAAATCAGTGAAGAAGACATCTTGCTCGTACAGTAGTCGATGATTGACTGATGATATTTGTTAGGATCCTCCTTTATATAGCATTGGAGACGCATGCGCAATGTGGTGAAATATGGACGCTACACTACTACACTAATCTACTTAATCACCTGCGCTTTACTAGCATTAATTAGGTGAATTCATTCTGACAATGTTAAAATGCTATGCAAAACGATGTATTGTTGAAGAGAAAGTAGCTAAACGGGTGTGAATTATGAAAAATCGCGTTAGGAATTGCATGAAAAGCGACTAAATGTCAATAAAAACAACGGAAAACGACTAGAATTACTGGAAAGGCAACGAAAAATAGCTAGAAAATATGAAAAATCAGAGAACAAATTGAGAAAATAGCAGAAATTGTAGGAAAAACTTATATTTTCTTCATCTAGGGATTTTCGTTTGAAAATCTTCATCTAGGAATTTTAGGTTTCAAAATCTAGGGAATTTTCGTCATCTGGGGATTTTAGGGTTGAAAATCTAGTGAAATAGTAACTTGATCATACAAATACCTACAAATGGACCCCATGGGTAGCATCCCTAGATCTGCTACTTTCCTATCCCAAACACATAGGGCCGAAGCATTTTTCCCTAGAATCTAGGGAAAAAAGAGCCAATTTTCGCTATTTTTGACCTTAGAATTCCTTATGGGAAATTACATGTAAAATTGCCGGTTTTGGTCCCGAACTCTTATAGCTCATTTACTAGGAGCACTTGACATAATAACCCATTGCAGCTGGAACGTGACGTTGCGGCTTCTTGGGATTATCAGTTTTCTCAAGGACACTCTCTAAATCTGCAATTCAAAAATTGAATTTAAGAGAGTTCTTTTCTGGTTCGGGCATCTTTATGGCTGTTTCATTAATATTTTGACAGTCTTCCAAATGTTTATCCAATTTTTCTGGAGATCTAAAATAGTGGAGGCAGCGTTCGCAAAAGAACTTTTGACCATTACATTTAGATAGTTGGTTGGATAAAAGCCTGGAGAGATTTTTAATCCAGACATAAGGATATTTGACGGGGCCCTCAGTATCATCATATCTGTCCTGAATAAGTAGCAGATTCACATGTTTCTTACGCTTTTCCTTGGTCGAGTATGTTGGTAATGTGGTGAATGTATTTTTTTCCTTTTGGAGAATGTAAACGTTGACGGATATAACGTTCTATTTCTCGAAATTTGAAATCTGTTTAATTGTCATCGGAAACTGTATTCCTTTCACCTTCAATACTGATGAAGGATACTTTTTTATTCTCTGAGGATCTTTATAGGCAGGATATAAGGCCGATGTAACAGCCCAGGCAAAACATGCATCATCAACGTTCTTAACGATAATGCAGGCTTCCTTCTTCTTAATCTGCTCAGGTAGCTCAATATATGATGAGCCCAGCTGGGGTGTAAATTTGTTAATGTTCACTCCTTAATTCATTACTCGCTTCAGTGCCCATCCACTATCTCTCTCTTGAAATTCTTCTAAGTCTTTGAGAAGGGGAATGATAAACTTTGTGTTGAACCACCCTTCGAGATCTGTCTCACGAAAGATGGGTGAATTGGCTGTAGTGAAATATTTATATTCCGTTTGAACTTGGTCACCTTTCACGATTATAAACTCGCCTCCGAATACTACGTTGACCTTGATGGCTTCATTTTTCCTCAGAGCATTGATTATACGAGGTCTAAAGAGTTTGAAACACTAGTAAATGAGCTATAAGAGTTCTGGCCCAAAATCGATCAATTTTACATGTAATTTCCCATAAGGAATTCTAAGGTCAAAAATAGTGAAATTGGCTCTATTTAACCTTGAACTTTGGCAGATCCCCACTTCCCTCTTTGCTCTCTGGTCAGCCACGCCCCCTCGGCGGGAAATTTAAATTTGACAGCTGCGCCATCTTGGAAGCGGGGGAAATTAAAATTGACAAATGATAGCTGGCATGGGATACAAAGAATTTGTCATTTGTGCACAGGCATCCAAGGAACATAGTCATCCAGAAGTAGCAGGTAGCGTCAACATCGCTGAGCAGTTGAATGAATTAATTTTATAATATCAGTATACAAGATGTGTCGGCATTGATTTAAATTAATATGTATATTTCTCATAACTGTGAAAAAGGTACAAATATCAAGAAAAATGATGCAAGTATCTCAACAAATGACTGAAAATGAGAGATAAATGGTACAAATATCAAGAAAAATGAGCCAAGTAACTACAAAATAGCTATGTGAGATGTGAAAAATGAGAAAAATGGTGCAAATGTCAAGAAAAATGATATGTCAGCAGGATTGGTAGAGTTAACATCAGTGCGCATGCGTGCACAATGCTATATAAAGGTTGGTATCACAAAACTTACTTATTCAGTCATTGACTTCCGTACGAGTAAGATGTGTCTCTTCAATAATTTAGTAAAACAAATTGCAGCCATATTAGGACTTTTATCATCACAATATGCTAAAACGCATTAAAAATGCTATGAGATATGCCATGAGTATGGGTGAGAAACAGCATCTAGAAGCATGTTCAAGAAATATCCCAACCTTGAGGAATCAGATTCACGCTGAAGGAAAGAAGGGAACAGGGCTAGTTTCTATGCCAAATACTGCAAGAGATCGAGTTTGCTGGAACGAAAGTGAGTCGGCATTTGACGGTCGCATTCGCACAGGAGTCATCTCTAACCTCCAACATAAAGTCCCCCTCACATTCCTTCAAGACTGTTTTAAACTCTTTAGACCTCGTATAATCAATGCTCCGAGGAAAGATGAAGCCATCAAGGTCAACGTAGTATTCGGAGGCGAGTTTGTAATCGTGAAAGGTGGCCAAGTTCAAACGGAATATAAATATTTCGCTACAGCCAATTCACCTATTTTTAATGAGACAGATCTCGAAGAGTGGTTCAACACAAAGGTTATTATTCCCCTACTCAAAGACTTAGAAGAATTTCAAGAGAGAGATAGTGGATGGGCACTGAAGTGATTAATGAATTTAGGAGTGAGCATTATCAAATTTACACCCCAGCTGGGCTCATCATATATTGAGCTACCTGAACAGATTAAGAAGAAGAAATCCTGCATTAACGTTAAGAACGTTGATGATGCATGTTTCGTCTGGGCTGCTACATCTGCCTTATATCCTGCCTATAAACATCCCCAGAGAATAAAAAAGTACTCACACTATTCATCAGTATTGAAGGTGAAAGGAATACAGTTTCCGATGACAATGAAACAGATTCCAAATTTCGAGAAACAGAACGATATATCCGTCAACGTTTACATTCTCCAAAAGGAAAAAAAGACATTCACCACATTACCAACATACTTGACCAAGGAAAAGCGTGAGAAACATGTGAATCTGCTACTTACTCAGGACAGATATGATGATACTGAGGGCCCCGTCAAATATCATTATGTCTGGATTAAAAATCTCTCCAGGCTTTTATCCAACCAACTATCTAAATGTAATGGTCAAAAGTTCTTTTGCGAACGCTGCCTCCACTATTTTAGATCTCCAGAAAAATTGGATAAACATTTGGAAGACTGTCAAAATATTAATGAAACAGCCATAAAGATGCCCGAACCAGGAAAGAACACTCTTAAATTCAAAAAATATAAAAACAGGGAAAAAGCTCCTTTCGTGGTTTATGCAGATTTGTCCTGGAGAAAACTGATAATCCCAAGAAGCTGCAACGTCACGTTCCAGCTGCAATTGGTTATTATATCAAATGCTCCTACGACGATTCCCTTAGTTTTTACCGATCATACCGCGGACAGGAATGTATGCAGTGGTTTGCAGATCAGATGAATAGTTTGGCTGAAGATATGGCTACTCTTTTTTGGTGCTCGTATGACATTAATATATAAAAGTTAAAGACCATAATCATCTGATACCTATAAACAACTTTCGTGGAGCAGCACATAACAACTGTAACATCAATTACAAGGACAGTCATATAATTCCAGTTGTCTTCCATAATCTTTCAGGTTATGATGCTCACTTTTTAATTATGGACATTGCTACAAGGATTGGAGGTAAAGTTGACCTACTTCCCATCACAAAGGAGAAGTATATCTCATTTACCAAACACATAGATGATGATTCAGTTCCGCTTCATAGACAGTTTTCGATTTATGGCATCCTCCCTAGACAAGTTGCATCATATTTAACTGAATTCCCAAATTTGAATTCACAGTTATAATACCGTATGATTATATCGACTACTTCGAGCGATTTACCGAAACCCACCTACCATCCATATATGATTTTTATAATAAGCTAGATGACAAATCATGTCCTCGCCGACTATACCGACGAGCCCATGACGTTTGGAAAAGTTTTATGTGCCGAAGTTTGGGTGAATATGTTGACCTGTATATGAAAACTGATATTCTACTCCTGGCCGACGTCTTTGAGCGATTTCGCGCTAGCTGTCATAAAACGTACAATCTGGATCCTGCCCACTATTTTACATTACCTGGCTTCACTTGGAACGCGATGTTGAAGCATACAGGAATTGAACTGGAATTACTAACCGACGTTGATATATTCCTGTTTGTTAAACGAGGCATTCGAGGAGGTTTGAGCCAAGTATGTGGCAAGAGGCGGGCCAAAGCTAACAACGTGTATCTTAAGAACTATGATCCCAACATGCCTCAATCATATTTGATGTATTATGATGTAAAAAATCAATATGGATGGGCAATATCGCAATATCTGCCATATGGAGGTTTTGAATGGGCTGATAACATTGATGTCGCATCAATACCTGATAATGCAGATGAGGGGTATATGCTCGAGGTAGAATTGGATTATCCACAAAAGTTACATGATCAACATAAAGACCTCCCATTTTGTGCACAACATATTAATCCTAAGACACTAAAGCCTTCTAAGAATTTTAACGAGCCGACAAAATTAATGGCTACATTGTATGATAAACAAAAGTACGTCACACATTATGTAGCCCTCAAACAGGCAATGAAGCATGGTCTTGTAGTCAAGAAAATCCATACAGTACTCAAATTCAAACAGTCAGCGTGGCTGCATTCTTACATAGATCTAAATACTGAGCTAAGGAAGAAGGATGTTAACGAATTTGAAAAAAACCTATTCAAGTTGATGAACTATGCTGTATTTGGTAAAACGATGGGGAACGACAGGAAGCGAGTAAACATCAAACTTCTAACTGACTGGGCCGGAAGATACGGTGCAGAAGCTCATATTTCTAAACCGGAATTTAATAACTATACTATCTTCCATAACAAATTAGTTGTGATTGATTTAAAGAAGCTGTAAATATGGCTCAATTAGCTTATTTATGTCGGGCAAGCTATCCTCGACTTGGCCAAAACAACGATCTACGACTTCCACTTTGGATATATGGCAGATACTTTCTCTGACTGCACCATACTCTACACAGACTCTGATTCACCCATTTATGAGCTTCATCGAGATCCTTGCGTGGTGATGCGGCGAGATTGTCATCAACGTTTTGATACCTCAGACTTCCCTAAAAATAATATTTGGGGTATTCCACTGTTGAACAAGAAGGTCTGATGAATATCATGGTACCCCAATGAGTGATTATGTAGGACTCCGTTCGAAACATTACGCCATAAAAGTTTTCAAAACGGAGAAAGATATAAGAAAAAAGAGGAGCTAGATGATGGATGAGGGGTATGATGATGTCGAAATCGATGAGATAATCAACAATATGGGTGTCACCAAAAAAGCCAAAGGGGTAAAATCTTCCATCGTCAAGACAGATATAAATTTCGGAGACTATGTTGACTGTCTAGAAAGTTTTAAAAAGAAGATTGTCACCCAAAACCTTATCAGATCTGATAAGCATGAGGTCCATTCAATAACCCAGGAAAAAATTGCTCTCAGTCCTGATGATGACAAGCGCTACCTTATTCCTGGAACAGACGAGGCACTTCCATGGGGACATTACCAAATATGTGAAGCTATGGATACGAACTAGTTATATTTCAACTTATATATTCTCTAACCACATCTATCTAATAAAAATAAAAATGTATCCAACTTTTAAATAAAATAAATAAGTAAGTCTACCCTTTAAAACTCTCTATATAAGCCTCAAAGACGTCAAGTTCTCTTCATAATCCAAAAGTAGAACAGTAAACATGCCTAGAGAGTGTGTGGGCTGGAGAGAATGCAACTGTTCAGATTGCACACTTGAGCTCAAATATAAATGTGAAATATTTGAGAAAGCTGCATTTACAGTAGTATCTAAATAAAAACGCGATAGACACGGTATAGGCTACTATAGATTCATATGCTACTGCTACGATTGCTATGAATTGCATTCTGGTATACAGGAAGCAGAAAGATTTAGGCATATGGAAACCAGGCGTTAGGATTACCAGAAATTGATGAAACCGACACATTATCCGCTATATTGATGAAGCATTTTATACTACAACTTCCAACTATCGAGGATTTTCGATAGATTACTACCAACGACTTGGTTGTTACATTACGAATGACGCTATACAGTAATAATATTAGGTATGCAACCGCCATAACACCTGAGGTATTAAGCAGCAAAATGGAACTTATGCATTGGTTTGAAGCAATTCTACTCGACAGATGTATTGAAAAGTTGAAGATGTATAAAAATCCCATTTTAATATCTTTATATATAGAATGTGTAATATAATAACCGTAAAATGAAATATATATATATATATATATATATATATATATATATATATATATATATATATATATATATATATATATATATATATATTATATTGAACTATTGTTTTATTCAAATTAACCTACTCTAAATAGCAACTTAATGAAGTTCAACCGGAGGCCGATAAGGCGGTTCTTGATTAGCCATCAGGCGACAATTTCTTCAAATCAAAGGCACTATACGCACTCTGCTTAATAGGTGACAGCTCGGTAAGCGAGGCTAACAGACACCCTAAGCAAGTACTTATCCCATAGTGTGGTAACTGACGCGCCTTCGTGCAGGAAAAAGTCGACCGCCCCTTTATACACACAGGAGCCTCGATGAGTTTGATTTTCTATAAAATTCGAGAACAACTCTTTATCAAATATTCTTATAAAAAGTGTTTTAATTTATAATTTCAGCCGGAGGCCATTTAGGCGGTTCTTTAATAGCCATCAGGCAACAATTTCCTCAGATCAAAGGCGCTATATGCACTCTGCTCAATAGGTGACAGCTCGGTTTGCAAGCAAGGCCAACAGACACCCTAAGCAAGTACTTCTTCCACAGTGTGGTAACTGGTGCGCCTTTGTGCAGGAAAAAGTTGACTGCCGCTTTATACCCGCCGGAGCTTCGACTAGTCTAAATAAAACATACACCAAACTTATCTAAATCACCTAGATATTTTTTTATAAACTCACCTATGATCAAACCTCGAAACGATTGTACGTTGAAAAGTGTGCTAGCTTCGGGCACCATATTCTGGATGAATCATCTCCAAACTAGTCAAAGGTTGACGGCGCTACTACAAAACACATTTTCCTCTAATTTCATACTGATGAATTATCTGCGAAATAGAGGAAAACATGAAAATATGTGAAAACCAAATGATTCCTTAACCTACACCACATTACACCCCATATTTAACTCCCCGTGTTAGGTTATAAGGGAGATGCGAGGTTAATAGCCTTTAAATCAATTAAGCATAGTTAAAAAAACATTTACAAAGAGATAGTCGGAAAGTTGAAAAAATGAGATAGGAAAATACTTGGGGTAAATAAAATTGAGAACCTACTATGAATTGCTAGGTAAGACTGAGTTGATATTGAGATCTATTCAGCCAAGTGAAAGTTGAACGACTGACGGACGTTACATGATGTTTTTTTTTTTGTGGAGTACTATTTACATAAACTTTGTTTGAAACTTTTCTCGAAGTTCTGTCTCTCGTATTGACGAAGTTCTCTTTCTATGCTATTATGCCAATCAAAAATGCTTAAGTGTTGTCGTTGACGTCGAGACGAATCCATTGATACCCGTTTCATCAAAATCGAACGACCGGAAGTAACCGACCGGAAGTGGTCATTTTATTGCAGATTTAGCATTTTCATATAACGTACAACCCAAATACAACATTATTACTGCTTTGCCAAAAGTTTTTATTTTTGCGTATATTTGAGTGAAACGGGAACATTTGAGGTTATGGGTTTGCATGATTTTTATTCAACATAACGTTTACATCTCTTTAAGAATATAACAATTTCATCCCGTAACGATCGGATCAGTAATAGCGAAGATAGTATTTAGTGCCCTCATGGCTTGAAGTACTATTTTTCATTACAGTCATCGTATATGCCAAGTCTGAAATATGATAGTTTTTGTAAATATAACGTTTACGCCAGTTTTGCTATATGTCACTTTTTATTCCGTGTCGGTCGAACCAATAATAGCGAAGATAGCCTTTAGTGCCCTTATGGCTTGAACTATTTTTTGAATAATAATTATCATCTACGCAAATTCTGAAATATGATAGTTTTTATTCCATCTCGATCGAACCAATAATAGCGAAGATAGCCTTTAGTGTCCTTTTGGCCAGATCTACTATCCATGATTTTTCATTTAATATAACGTCTACGGCAGTTTTGCTATGTCACTTTTTATTACGTCTCCATCGAATTATTAATAGCGGATATATTCTTAGTGCCCATATGACCTGATCTACTATTCATAATTTTTATTAAATACAACGTACACTGCTATATATCCGTTTTATTATGTCTCGATCGAATCAGTAAGATACTCTTTAGTGCCCATACGGCTTAAACTAGTTTTCAATATCATCAATATAACCAAACGATAATTTCTAAAATAGAAAAAATAAATTTGATATTTACTTAAAGAAGAATAATTTTACAATTTACAAATAACGAATATAAAAGCTCACCTGATATTTAAAAAATACTGCTTCAGATATCTACCATTACATCACAAAACAAGAACCTATGTACGTAACAACGCGATAATACAACATACGAATGAAGATAAAATGCGTTTCATAATCTATTTATACACAAATAACCGAAAGTCTTAACCACTTCTCGATAGATGTTTCTAAAAGGCCCCCTCATACAGCTAATTTGTGCGTATTTTCCATAAGAACCAATGCAATTTTATCACATTCAGCTTAAATGATCCATTTTTTCATTTAAATACTTACATGTATTATCGAAAACACCGGATGGAAAATTATGAATAGTAGATCAGGTCATATGGGCAATAAGCATATATATCCGCTATTAATGATTCGATGGAGACGTAATAAAAACTGACATAGCAAAACTGCTGTAGACGTTATATTAAATGAAAAATCATGGATAGTAGATCTGGCCAAAAGGGCACTTAAGGCTATCTTCGCTATTATTGGTTCGATCGAGACGGAATAAAAACTATCATATTTCAGAATTTGTGTAGATGATAATTATAATTCAAAAAATAGTTCAAGCCATAAGGGCATTAACGACTATCTTTGCTATTACTGGTTCGATCGACACGGAATAAAAAGTGACATATAGCAAAACTGGCGTAAACGTTATATTTAATGAAAAATCATGGAAAGTAGATCTGGCCAAAAAAGCACTAAAAGCTGTCTTCGCTATTATTGGTTCGATCGAGGCGGGATAAAAACTATCATATTTCAGATTTGGCGTAGACGATGATTATAATTAAAAATAGTAGTTCAAGCCATAAGGACATTGAAGAATGCTATTAGTGGTTCGATCAACACGGAATAAAAAGTGACATATAGCAAAATGGTGTAAACGTTATATTCAATGAAAAATTATGCATAGTAGATTAGGTCAAAAAGGCACTAAAGGCTATCTTCGCTATTACTGGTTCGATCGACGCAGGACCAAAACTATCATATTTCAGACTTGGCATATACGATGACTGTAATGAAAAATAGTACTTCAAGCCATGAGGGCACTAAATACTATCTTCGCTATTACTGATCCGATCGTTACGGGATGAAATTGTTATATTCTTAAAGAGATGTAAACGTTATGTTGAATAAAAATCATGCAAACCCATAACCTCAAATGTTCCCGTTTCACTCAAATATACGCAAAAATAAAAACTTTCGGCAAAGCAGTAATAATGTTATATTTGGGTTGTACGTTATATGAAGATGCTAAATCTGCAATAAAATGACCACTTCCGGTCGGTTACTTCCGGTCGTTGGATTTTGATGAAACGGGTATCAATGGATTCGTCTCGACGTCAACGACAACATTTAAGCATTTTTGATTGGCATAATAGCATAGAAAGCTAACTTCGTCAATACGAGAGACAGAACTTCGAGAAAAGTTTCAAAAAAAGTCTATGTAAATAGTACTCCACAAAAAAAATCATGTAACGTCCGTCAGTCGTTCAACTTTCACTTGGCTGAATAGATCTCAATATCAACTCAGTCTTACCTAGCAATTCATAGTAGGTTCTCAATTTTATTTACCTCAAGTATTTTCCTATTTCATTTTTTCAACTTTCCGACTATCTCTTTGTAAATGTTTTTTAACTATGCTTAATTGATTTAAAGGCTATTAACCTCGCATCTCCCTTATAACCTAATACGGGGAGTTAAATATGGGGTGTAATGTGGTATAGGTTAAGGAATCATTTTGTATATTGCGTTCTGATCTTGAAGAATACTACTTTCTATTTAATTTCATCTAAAATAAACTCGAGATGCCTATTATTTTAAACTTTATTTAAATTACTATTTTGTATCATTACCGTTTAGTTTGTATTTAAGTGTATGTTGATCTCTATGAGATTACGTCACATATTTTTTGGTTTTCACATATGTTCATGTTTTCCTTTATTTCACAGATAATTCATCAGTATGAAGGTAGAGGAAAATGTGTTTTATAGTAACGCCGTCAACCTTTCACTGGTTTGGAGATGATTCATCCAGAATATGGTGCCTGAAGCTAGCACACTTTTCACCGTACAATCGGTTCGAGGTTTGGTCATAGGTGTGTTTATAAAAAAATATCTAGGTGATTTAGATGAGTTTGGTGTACGTTTTATTTAGACTAGTCGAGGCTCCTGCGGGTATAAAGGGGCGGTCGACTTTTTCCTGCACGAAGGCGCGTCAGTTACCACACTGTGAGAGAAGTACTTGGTTAGGGTGTCTGTTAGCCTCGCTTACAAACGGAGCTGTCACCTATTAAGCAGAGTGCGTATAGTGCCTTTGATTTGAGGAAATTGTCGCCTGATAGCTATTAAAGAACTGCCTTATCGGCCTCCGGTTGAACTTCATCAAGTTGCTATTTAGAGTAGGTTAATTTGAATAAAACAATAGTTCAATATAATACATATATTTCATTGTACGGTTATTAAATTCCATATTCTATATATAAGGATATTAAAATGGGATTTTTATACATCTTCAACTCTTCAATGCATCTGTCGAGTAGAATTGCTTCAAACCAATGCATAAGTTCCATTTTGCTGCTTAATACCTCAGGTGTTATGGCGGTTCCATACCTAATATTATTACTGTATAGCGTTATTCGTAATGTAACATCCAAATCGTTGGTAGTAATCCGTCGAAAATCCTCGATAGTTGGAAGATGTGGTATAAAATGCTTCATTAATATAGCGGATAATGTGTCGGTTTCATCAATTTCTGGTAATCCAAACGCCTGATTTTCCATATGCTTAAATCTTGCTGCTTCCTGTATACCAGAATGCAGTTCATAGCAATCGTAGCAGTAGGATGTGAAGCTATAGTAGCCTATACCGTGTCTATCGCGTTTGTATTTAGACACTACTGTAAATGCAGCTTTCTCACATTTATCTTTGAGCTCAAGTGTGCAATCTGAACAGTTGCATTCTCTCCAGCCCACACACTCTCTAGGCATGTTTACTGTTCTACTTTTGGATTACGAATGAAGAGAACTTGATGTCTTTGAGGCTTATGTAGAGAATTTTAAAGGGTAGACTTACTTATTTATTTTTATTTAAAAGTTAAATACATTTTTATTTTTATTAGATAGATGAGGTTAGGGAATATATATGTTGAAATATAACTAGTTCGTATCCCCAGCTTCACATATTTGGTAATGTCCTCATGGAAGTGTCTCGTCTGTTCCAGGAATAAGGTAGCGCTTGTCATCATCAGGACTGAGAGCAATTTTTTCCTGGGTTATTGAATGGACCTCATGCTTATCAGATCTGATAAGGTTTTGGGTGACCATCTTCTTTTTAAAACTTTCGAGGCAGTCAACATAGTCTCCGAAAGTTATCTCTGTCTTGACGATGGAAGATTTTACCCCTTTGGCTTTTTTGGTGACCCTCATATTGTTGATTATCTCATCGATTTCGACATCATCATTCCCCTCATCCATCATCTCGCTCCTCTTTTTTCTTATATATTCCTCCGTTTTGAAAACTTTGATGGCTTAAAGTTTCGAACGGAGTCCTACATAATCAGACTGGGGTACCATGATTTTCATCAGACATCATCCCAAGGACCTTCTTGTTTAACAGAGGAATACCCCAAATATTATTTTTAGGGAAGTCTGAGGTATCAACACGTTGATGACAATCTCGCCGCATCACCACGTAAGGATCTTGATGAAGCTCATAAATGAGTGACTCAGTGTCAGTGTAGAGTATGGTGCAGTCAGAGAAAGTTCCTGGCATATATCCAAAGTGGAAGTGATAGATCGTTGTTTTGGCCAAGTCGAGGATAGCTTGCCCGAAATAAATCGGCTTATTCAGCCATATTTGCAGCTTCTTCAATTCAATCGCAACTAATTTGTTATGGAAGATAGTATAGTTATTAAATTCCGGTTTAGAAATAGAAGCTTCTGCACCGTATCTTCCGGCCCAGTCAGTTAGAAGTTTGATGTTTACTCGCTTCCTGACTTTCTCCATCGTTTTACCAAATACAGCATTGTTCATCAACTTGAATAGGTTTTTTTTCAAATTCGTTAACTGCCTTCTTCCTTAGCTCAGTGTTTAGATCTGTGTAAGAACGCATCCACGCTGACTGTTTGAATTTGAGTACTCTATGGATTTTCTTGACTACAAGACCATGCTTCATTGCCTGTTTGAGGGCTACATAATATATGACATACTTTTGTTGATCATACAATGTAGCCATTAATTTTGTCGGCTCGTTAACATTCTTAGAAGGCTTCAGTGTATTAGGATTAATATGTTGTGCCCAAAATGAGAGGTCTTTATGTTTATCATGTAACTTTTGTGGATATTCCAATTCTACCTTGAGCATATATCTCTCATCTACATTATCAGGTATTGATGCGACATCAATGTTATCAGCCCATTCAAAACCTCCATATGGCAGATATTGCGACATTGCCCATCCATATTGATTTTTCACATCATAATACATAAAAAATGATAGAGGCTTTTTGGGATCATAGTTCTTAAGATACATGTTGTTAGCTTTGGCCCGCCTCTTGCTACATACTTGGCTCAAACCTCATCGAATTCCTCGTTCAACAAACAGGAACATATCAACGTCGGTTAGTAATTCCAGCTCAATTCCTGTATGCTTCAACATCGCGTCCCAAGTGAAGCCAAGTAATGTAAAATAGTGGGCAGGGTCCAGATTGTACGTTTTATGACAACTAGCGCGAAATCGTTCAAAGACGTCGGTAAAAACTAAGGGAATCGTCGTAGGAGCATTTGATATAATAACCAATTGCAGCTGGAACGTGACGTTGCAGCTTCTTGGGATTATCAGTTTTCTCCAGGACAAATCTGCATAAACCACGAAAGGAGTTTTTTCCCTGTTTTTATATTTTCTGAATTTAAGAGTGTTTTTTCCTGGTTCGGGCATCTTTATGGCTGTTTCATTAATATTTTGACAGTCATCCAAATGTTTATCTAATTTTTCTGGAGATCTAAAATAGTGGAGGCAGCGTTCGCAAAAGAACTTTTGACCATTACATTTAGATAGTTGGTTGGATAAAAGCCTGGAGAGATTTTTAATCAAGACATAATGATATTTGACGGGGCTCTCAGTATCATCATATCTGTCCTGAATAAGTAGCAGATTCACATGTTTCTCACGCTTTTTCTTGGTCAAGTATGTTGGTAATGTGGTGAATGTCTTTTTTTCCATTTGGAGAATGTAAACGTTGACGGATATATTGTTCTGTTTCTCGAAATTTGGAATCTGTTTCTCTGTGGATGTTTATAGGCAGGATATAAGGCAGATGTAACAGCCCAGGCGAAACATGCATCATCAACGTTCTTAACGTTAATGCAGGATTTCTTCTTCTCAATCTGCTCAGGTAGCTCAATATATGATGAGCCCAGCTGAGGTGTAAATTTGTTAATGTTCACTCCTAAATTCATTACTCGCTTCAGTGCCGATCCACTATCTCTCTCTTGAAATTCTTCTAAGTCTTTGAGAAGAGGAATAATAACCTTTGTGTTGAACCACTCTTCGAGATCTGTCTCACGATAGATGGGTGAATTGGCTGTAGTGAAATATTTAAATCCGTTTGAACTTGGTCACCTTTCACGATTACAAACTCGCCTCCGAATACTACGTTGACCTCAATGGCTTCATCTTTCCTCAGAGCATTGATTATACGAGGTCTAAAGTGTGTAAAACAGTCTTGAAGGAATGTGAGGGGGTCTTTATGTTGGAGGTTAGAGATGATTCCTGTCCGAATGCGACCGTCAAATGCCGACTCACTTTCGTTCCAGCAAACTCGATCTCTTGCAGTATTTGGCCTAGAAACTAGCCTTGTTCCCTTCTTTCCTTCAGCTTGAATCTGATTCCTCAAGGTTCGGATATTTCTTGAACATGCTTCTAGATGCTGTTTCTCACCCATACTCATACGTGATACACATATTGTGATGATAAAAGTCCTAATATGGCTGCAATTTGTTTTACTAAATTATTGAAGAGACACATCTTACTCGTACGGAAGTTAATGACTGAATGAGTAAGTTTTGTGATAACAACCTTTATATAGCATTGTGCACGCATGCGCATTGATGTTAACTCTACCAATCTTGCTGACATATCATTTTTCTTGATGTTTGCACCATTTTTCTCACTCATTTCATGTATTTTGCACTTCTTTCTGTCATTTTTCACATCTCACATAGTTATTTTTTAGTTACTTGGCTCATTTTCCTTGATATTTGTACCATTTTTCTCTCATTTTCAGTCATTTGTTGAGATACTTGCTTAATTTTTCTTGATATTTGTACCTTTTTCACAGTTATGAGAAATATACATTTTAATTTAAATCAATGCCGACACATCTAGTATACTGATATAAAATTAATTCATTATTACATGTGTGATAAACAATCTACAATCATAAAAGATGGTCTTTACGTTGAATCAGCTGAGTAACTTTGACAACAAATCGCGCTGGGTGCGGTCTAGCATTCACTCAACCTCTTATCACGACAGCTGCGATATCGCCGCAGCATGTCGTTGTAATATTTAGGTTGTTGATGATTCATTGAGATTGGTGAGAACATTTCATAGGATCCTGCCAGCATGACGTCATCCTCATCCCATGCCAGCTGTCATTTGCCAATTTGAATTTTCCCCGCTTCCAAGATGGCGCAGTCAGCTGCCGACTTAGTATTTCCCCCGCTTCCAAGATGGCGCAGCTGTCAAATTTGAATTTCCTGCCGAGTGGGAGGGGCTGACCAGAGAGCAGTGAGGATGGTGGGGGTCTGCCAAAGTTCAAGGTCAAATATCGCCAATTTCGCTATTTTTGACCTTAGAATTCCTTATGGGAAATTACATGTAAAATTGATCGATTTTGCGCCCGAACTCTCCTAGCTCATCTACTCTGTTTCTTGGCAATAATCTTTAAATGCATTATAGATATGGCTGTGCATAAATTACTTGTACTTTTACGACAGATAGAACAGTACAAAGTTTAAAATAAAGATTGATAAAGCTAATAATGATTCTCATAGCTTTGATAATCCAGAATCAGGATGAACTTGCTTCAACTTTATATTCAAAGAAGCACTTCCTCCTTCGTTTTTTCTTATTGTTCCTTTTTGATATATTTTTCTGTGCCTTACAGACATTCTTGGTCATTGTCCTGTAATTATGCCAAAAATAATACAAAAATGATAGAAATAGAATACAAAATACCAATAACGAATGATAAGCTTTCCATCTCAATCACAGTATTTCTGTGTTTGTGAAAAATCGTCAATATTAAAATATAATATGAATTACATTTAACACTCAACAACAGTTTTCTATCTAAATAATTAAATAATAAAAATAAGTGAAGTTAGACAATGGGATGACGCCTTATTGAATATGACATTTTCATACAAATTAAAAATTAAATACTAGCGCTCAATCGGTGCGTTTTGGCAACAAAAGGTCAAACATTTCGAATAAGAGTTGCCACCGCCTGCAGACGCTCTCTTCCCATAAGGCGGCTTGGCCTGGTTGACCAATCAAAGAGCAGGGAGGGAGAAGCACTTTGTTCATGGTTAAAAAGAGCCAATTTTCGCTATATTTGACCGACTTCAAAAAAGAGGAGGTATAAAATTCGGGTGTATGTTTGCTTTTTTATAATTTTTTTACGTATTTATGTAAACGTTCTCCGATTTCGATAATTTTTGTTTCATTTAATTTTCATATAAAAAATCTCCTTCCTTCCAATAACCACCACCGAAGGCGGTGAAGGGTTAAATTTTTCGTGAAAATCAAAAATCTGAGAACTCAAAATTAAAGATGCGACCATATCCAGAAATGTTTAAATTGAACATTTTTTCAAAGGAGCTACCGTTTTCGGGTTACAGTAGTGGAAAGTCCGAAATATGTAAATTTTCAATGCGATCTCTTGAGATCTCTGAATAAAAACAAGACAAACAAACTAAGAATATACATGGGTAATAGAATAAGTACTCTTCTCAAGTAAACTAGAACGTTTAACGATTTTCATGACTAATGTAACACTTAAAAGTGTGAAATAGATATTTTTCACAAGAAATTGGACCGACTTTTTTAGTTGATGCACTGAAAAATACAAAATAATATTAAATCTGTAGGTGCTGGTACTTTTGGAGCTGGTGTCTACAACAACTAACTACCTACAACTGCACAACATCGAAATTTTGAAGTTGGTGCAGAAAGTCTTTTATCTAACTACAACTGCACAATTTGAAATACCTACATAAACATAATGTAGAACGTTCATGATGCTGCCACTATATCTTAATATCAATGTATCTACCTATATATGACACGATAATCCAATATATATTCCAAGAAGTTACCTATATCTTCCAGTTCTAAGTGCGGGTTTACGAGTTTCTTAGCGCGCGTGAGAAGCTGGCGCGCGCAGATTGCTTCGCGCACGTAAACAGATTAAACGTATGGTGGCAAATAGGATCATTTACGAGTCATTAGTGTGCGCCACGGTCCGCTTACGTGAGATGCTGGCGCACGCGGAGACCGTCAAATATTTCCCGTGACAAATAATACAACGCGCGCGAAGCTCTGCTGGCGCACGACTAGATATTCGAAAAGTTGTCGTGCTGTCAAAATCAATTGAAATTGAAATTATTATTCATTAATTTTAAAGTGTATTTGTGTTTTTGGCGATATACATTAGATTTAACCGAAATTGTAAAGTGTAGTTTTGATTTAGTTTATTTTGTGTGTTTGATTTCTTGAAATAATGTCATCTTCGGGAGAGAAAAGAAAAATAATGAAAAAGGCTGAGAAGGCAAAAGAGGAACGACTGAGAGATCTCCTGATAGTGAAAGTGGAACAGAGGCCCCAGTTGTACGATAAAGAGAACCCTGGATACAAAAACCCTCAGCTGAAAAAAACAAGCTTGGGACGAAATATCCAGTGATTTAAAAGGTGAGTGTGTCTATTTTTTAAATACTTTTCTTCCTCATAATTATAGCAAAATGTTTAATAAAGTTTCACAGATAGACGCTATGCGTATGTGGAAATCTCTCCGGGATGCATCAAGAATAGAAGTAGATATACTAGGAGAGTTCTGGATCGGAAGTGACCTGTCAACCACAGAACACAAACTGAGAACAGCATATTGACAGTGACACGGAACACAGTGACAGATGTGACACGGAACACAGAGACAGTATTTTTCCAACGGGGTTTCAAATGTTAGATTCCTACATTTCATGAGCGCCATCTAGCGGAGAGGGGATAAGTTACTGCAATTAGATTCCTACAATTCATGAGCGCCATCTAGCGGAGAGGGGATAAGTTACTGCATTTAGATTCCTACTTTTCATGACCGCCATTAGGGATTATTTATTTTATTGTTGAGGAAAAAAAGTTCTCAATTGCGCGGGATCGAACCCACAACCACACACACCAACACGTTAACAGTCTAAGCGTTTTCCAAGCCTGCCATCTCGGTTACCCATGTGAATGTGAGAAAGCAATGTATATATTTTGCATTGCGGCGATAGGAGATAAGCCGCGAGCTCATAAATTGGAATGTCGATGTGTTAACACCGCTTCGACGTGAGCAAGGACGATAAGCCGTTTGGGTGTGTGCGCTCGGACAGCCCTCATCGTTTGAAGCAAACGACTCCCAAAATCGTCTTCTGCCGAAAATTTGATGGCGATTCAGTTTTTGATTCGTTTAAATCGGCCAAGATTTGATTTTCGTAAAGAATATATACGAGTTGAATTGCAAATTATGCTTATTCGATATAATGTCAACAGCATCATCACAACAAGATTCCTCAGAAGAACAATTTTGTTGCATTAAGAAATGTTTCCAAATACCAGAAAGCCAAGTTGACGGTCGAGCATGTGAACGATGTAACTCTTTCGGATACTGCATGTGTAATTGCCAATCGAGAGATAAATATAAGATGATGCGATGTCTAATGGCTTTCATTTTGTGTCTACGTATTAGAGAAGAAACACAGTAGAAGATGGCTAAATTGAAGGCATCGGTTTTTATACAATATAATTGGAAACATGTTGTACGTAGATATACCACCAAATGTAATCGAAGCAGGCATTTGTTTCAACGATCAACAATGTATAGCAATGAGAAAAATAACCGTGAACGATGGACAGATGCATGTATTCTCTACCGAAATTCCAGAGCGAGAAAACAAGTTTAAAATTCGACTCGTGTTCTACCCAAATAGAACATGGGGAGATACTGGAATATTTCATCTACCATCAGAAGAAACCACCAAAAGAAATATGTCCTACGACGATGGTGACGAAGAGGAATCCTCAACTCCGCTTGAGAGCAGCAGGAGCGAAGAGAATTCCGAAAAATCGCCAAAATTACATACCAATTCATCTATGAAATCATATATAAATTTTTCCATATATTTAATGATGCTTATTATGTATTTATTTTAAATCGAAAATAAAAATGAATTGATATGGATTTGTTCAATTTTCCCAAACCGCAAAAAACCGCCGTTGTATAAGTCTAATTAAAAAAATCGCTATCAGAAAAAACAAGTTGGTTTTCAGTGGAAGTGAGATTAATCAACAGGAAACAATATCCGCTTGAAATGTGGTTTGTTGCAACAAAAGAATGCATGTGCAGCTCCATGTTATCATTTTCCTATGGATTCGTAGGCGAAAGAAAAATATAAATAGCAAAGATAACCTTTAGGAGCTCATTGCTCATTCTAGTGTCACAACAGCAGAAGCAGCAGCCTTCATCAGTTAACTTGTACTTTCTCTTCCCTCAACCAACCTGCAATAGTAAGTATTACAAACATATACTTTTTTTTTTTTTCTCTCTCTCACTCTACATATACTTTTCCTCTTTACATATCAAAAATGATGCTTTTATTTATATTGTTACAGATGGCATTTTTACAAGCTCTCAATAAAGCCACAATCATCGAGCAAAAACCTTGTACCAAAATCAGCGATCTCCAAATTGAGACGAAGTATCGAATCATAGGTGCAAAGGCAGTCGGCAGCAAGTTTGGCGAAACCATCTTGCTAGAGCTGGAGGAAACTGTAGTGTTCCTTCCAAAGCGGGTTGTTGAAACCTATCTACCACACCTAGAAGAAATCGGGAGTGGAAAATACTCCCTAGTTTTCCTGGGACAGGTGCCGACTGGGAAGGCGAACCTTGCAGCATCTTTCGAAATATTGGAAAATTAAGTGAGTCTTTTTGAATATTTTTATGATGGAGAGAATTAGCGTTATTAAAAAATCTGATAATTTAGTTGTAGCTATAAGAAAATTACGAAAAATTTTATTTGATAAATTCACTAGTGTAGACGAAAGAGTTTGGTCGAATAGGTTAAAACGATATATAGGAATGTGTAATAGGGAAATGAAAAATACAGACTTACCCATCGGAATTAGGAGAAAACTACAGACAAACATTGGACATTTCAAACATTTTCAAAATTTAATTAAGAACCGTAAAGAATATAGAGGTGGTAGCATCATCGGACTTAAACGTAAAGAAAGGGTTCAGTGGAGGGAAATAACATCGAGTTTTGTGAGTCGAATTCAGACGGGAATCATATTTAATCATGCTCATATTGACTTGGAACAATTCTTGGCAGATTGTTTCAATATTTTGAAACTAAAACTTGCTAAAATCCTTGAAAAACATGTAATTATTAAAGTCAACACAACTTTCTGCGGCGAATTCATAAAGATTTCGAAACATGATGATGGCGAAGTTTTAGATTTAAAATACTTTAATACAAAAAATTCAATTGTGGATGGTTCGACGGACGTGCAACGCTGGTTCATTGATAATGTTTATAGCAAAATTCAAAATGAAATGAGTGAATTTCAAGAACGTGATAGCGGTTGGGCATTGAAGAAAATAATTTCATTAGAAGTTAATATTAACAAAGTTGAAATCGGGAATGGTTCATCTTTCATTAGACTACCACAACAAATCACCAGTAAGCATGCATGTTTGAATATTCAAAATGACGATACAGCCTGTTTTTATTGGTCGGTTGTTGCAGCGTTACATCCTGCAAAAATTAACAATAACCGAACCTCATCATATCCTCACTACAAAACAGTTTTGAAAACTCAAAATCTAGATGCACCGATGTCGTTACACCATATTGCAAAATTTGAGAAAGCAAACGATATTTCTGTAAATGTTTACGCGTTAGAGTTGAATGTAGTTAAAGAAAAATCATTTTATAATGTAGTGCCAGCTAGATTAACATCCAATAAATTAGATAAACATGTAAATTTACTTTTGATTCAAAATAAATATTTTCCAAAATTGAATGATTATGATGCTCCTCCCATTGATGATGAGACTGTCGATATTAAATTTCATTATTGCCTTATTAAAGATTTATCACGATTAATATCACATCAGATTAATAGACATAATGGGAAAAAATTCATGTGCGATCGATGTCTCAATTATTTCCGACATAAAGAAAAATTAGAGGAAATCAAACGCTTTGCTCTCAATTGAATCATTGTAAAATTTCATTTCCAAAATTTACTCATGTAGAATTTAAAAATTTCGCTTACAAACAAACAACTCCTTTCGTTATTTATGCAGATTTTGAGTGCCAATTAGAGAATGTAAATGATTCAGTATCTTCTAAAACAGCTAAATATCAAAGACATACACCATACAGCGCTGGTTATTATGTCAAATGCTCATATGATGATTCTTTGTCATTTTTCAATAGCTATCGAGGTTCAGATTGCATGGACTGGTTTGCAAATGAAATATCCAACATTGCGGAGATTGTTCAATCAAAAATTAAAACAATCACTCTGATGACTGAAAATCCTAGCAAGTGTAATGCAATAACATGTCATATTTGCGAGAAAAAATTCATGGAAAAAGACATCATTGTACGTGATCATGATCATTTTACTGGAAAGTTCAGAGGATTTGCACACCAATCCTGCAATCTCAATTTTCGAAAATTGTTTGTGGTACCCATCATTTTTCACAATTTGTCCGGCTACGATAGTCATTTTATGATTAAACAATTGAGTAGAAAGGGATGCATGAGCATACTGCCAATTAATATGGAAAAATATATTTCATTTACTCTTTCTGATGATAAAACAAACATAAAATTCAGATTTATAGACTCTTTTCGCTTTCTCGGTACATCATTAGACAAATTAGCTTCAATAATGGATCGACAAGATTTGAAAATTATGAAACGCGAGTTCAATGAATTGAACGAAGAGACGTTCACTTTTCTCACCAAAAAAGGAGTATTTCCCTATGATTATGTTAATTGTTTGGAAAAACTTGAGGAAACTGAATTACCTGCGAAAGAACACTTTTACAATAAACTCAACGACGAAGATATATCTGATGGGCAGTATGCTCATGCTCAAAGCGTATGGGAAGTTTTCAAAATTTCTAATTTGGGGGTATACTCTGATCTCTATTTAAAGACAGACGTTTTGTTGTTGGCTGATGTGTTTGAGAATTTTCGAAAAAAATGTTTAGCAACCTACGAGTTAGATCCAGCTTGGTACTATACCATGCCTGGATACACTTGGGACGCGATGTTAAAGTTCACTCAATGTAAACTGGAATTACTGAATGATGTAGATCAAATCATGTTTATAGAAAAGGGGATTCGTGGCGGTATTTCGGTTTGCAGCGGTAGATATTCGGAAGCCAACAACAAATACATGCCGGAATATGATTTCACAAAACCATCGAATTATATAATGTATTTAGATGTTAATAATTTATATGGGTGGGCAATGTCGGAATTTCTTCCTTACGGCGGGTTTTCGTGGCTGGAAGATGTGGAAAATTTTGATGTAACAGCTATCCCAGACGATGCACCTGAGGGATATATGCTACAAGTGGATCTGGAATATCCTCACAACTTACACCGTCTGCATCAAGATTTTCCATTCGCTGCCGAACACCGCATACCACCCGGTTCAAAGTTGCCAAAATTAATGACAACTCTTTATAATAAAAAAGAATATGTTATACACTATAGAAATTTGAAGCAATGTTTGGCAAATGGTTTGAAAGTCACGAAAATACATAAAATTTTGAAATTTAAGCAGTCAGCTTGGCTGCGATCTTACATTGAGCTAAACACTACTTTGAGGACCGCAGCCAAGAACGAATTTGAGAAGAACTTATTCAAACTTATGAACAATGCGGTGTTTGGCAAAACGATGGACAATATCCGTAAGCATAGGGTTGTTAAACTAGTAAGATCATGGGAGGGAAGATACGGAGCGAAAAATTTAATTGCAAGTCCACAATTCCGGAACCGAACAATTTTCGATGAAAACTTGGTAGCTATCGAATTACAGAAAACCGAAGTTGTATTCAACAAACCGCTGTATGTTGGAATGGCTATTTTGGATCTATCAAAATTGTGCATGTATAATTTTCATTATGATTTTATGCTACCCAAATTGGGTATTGAAAAATGTAAACTTTTATACATGGACACCGATAGTTTCATTTATGAACTGTTGTGTAGTGATGCATATGAAGAAGTTATAAAGGCTAATATCTCTAAATTTGATACATCAGATTATAATGTTGAAAACATCTATAAAATACCGTTGGTCAATAAGAAAAAGTTGGGTTTAATGAAGGATGAAGCAAATGGTAAAATAATCACTCATTTTATTGGTTTGCGTTCTAAAATGTATACATTTAAAGTTCAGGGGGGTAAAGTAGTCAAAAAATCAAAGGGAGTGAAATATAATGTTGTAAAAAATAAGATAACATTTGATGATTATTTCAATTGCTTGAAGGAATTTAATCAAAAATCGACGAGTCAGCGTTGCATCCGTTCATATGCACACAATGTTTTTAGTATAGAACAGTCAAAAATTGCTCTAAGTCCGTACGACGATAAACGATTTCTAATTCCAAACTCTTTCGATACATTACCGTGGGGTCATCATGATCAATAAATTTTTCTGTTTTAGGTGAATGACATCACCAGCGCAACTAAAGGCTTTATGTATAGCATTTGCGAAAATGTTACTAGTATTTTAGGTTATATGTACAGGTACTCCATCATAGAATATTCAAAAAGATTTTTTAGCTTTAAGTATTCTTGATTTCAAAATTTATGTCAGATTTTCTTATATTTATCTTATTTTTTATATTAATAAAAACATATATACAGACATAATTTGTTTTATTTATCACAATTTTCGAATTTCAACGAAATTGTCCTAGCAGTCTTGCAATAATTGAAAACTTTGCTTTCCAATGTTTTTTTATGAATGAGATTGTTTTTTTCAATATATTTAATAAAAAACGCAATTTTACTATGTTGTTTTATTTTCTATGTTAAAATGCTGTACAATATCTGCATTATAATAAAAGAGATATTCTCTTAGAGCATTAGTATATAGACAATCGATTGAGGATGCTTCACAAAAACCATAAAGTAGGTCTAAAACACTCATATTACAATTACATAACCAATTTCTAACAATATCAAATAAATTTCGATAAAATTCATTGAAATTGATGGATTCCAACATGGCAAGTCGATCTGAAATCACATGCTGTACATCTAAAATGAGAGCAATGTCTTCTTCGTACAGGTTCATGTTGACATTGAACTTTGAAACAGACACGATGTTCATGTAGCTACCATACTGATATTGAACCATTTTCACAAAGTCTCCACATTTTGTCACTAGAGGGTCCATAGCAGCACGATCTTCGGCATTTTGATGTATTTCTTGTAAGAAGGCGATGATTGAAGCCCACTCGTAGGTTGTGAATGAAATTTCCCAAGGCGTAAACATTCGCTTCAGAATAACGCATGCACTAAAGTCTCTTGTAGGACTCAGACCACATCGCACCTCGTAGTTACTTGGTTGCGGTAGAGGAAAAGTCATCAAAAGTAATGGTTTTTCGGTTTGAGCTCTAGTTTCGACCCCATCGTCATACTCTCGTTGGGCAGCATCTTCGTATTGATCTAGAATTCGATTGACGGCTTGGAGAGTTTCTTCATTTCCTCGCATACTGGCGTCAGACTTTCACATCAACTAACAAACATTTTCCAAATCACACGTTATTTATATCGGAAAATCACGTGACATCATTTTTGCTTGTTTCTAGTTTTACATGTATTTAAATGGGAAAACGGGTCACATTTGCAGAAAGTGGTAAAAATGCATTGTTTCTTATGTAAAACACGCACAAATCGTTGAGTTTGGGGGGCCTTTTACGAATCAAACAATTGCGTCTTTTCCTATCCAGCTGTTGTGTTTCTTATCGAACCCAAGCCATTTCACATACAATTTATTTCCTTTCTTCCTGAGTACCTTTTCCACGAGATAGATGTTGGGATTTGAGGTTTTTTGCAATTCTTCTTCGTAGAAAGCCCCACTGACTTTTACTCCATGCATATCTTCCAACAAATATGTAACGGGGTTGGTTATCTTGACAGTGACAATTTTAAATAGTTCTGTCGTCCAATTGGGAGTGTATCCTTTTTCGAAAAGGTGTTTAGTCTTACTCAAGCGAACAATGTCGCCGACTTTTAATTTTCGCGGCCCGATAATCTTCAAGTGCGCGTACGCTTTATCGAGAATGAGCTTTTCGTTGGATTTATTAACTTGCGATGGTTTGTATCCAGTCTTGCTGTGACGTGTATCATTGTAGGCTTTTGTAATGCTAGGTAATATGTCTATCCATTTGTAGGTCCCATTCAAACTAAAGTATTTGAAAAGTTTTTCTTTCAGCGTTCTGATTACACGTTCTGCTATTGCAGCTTTCTTGATGCTGTACGTATTATAGTGGTTGATGTTATGTTTTTTCATAAGTTCTTGGAATTTACTATTAAAAAATTCCTTACCCTGGTCCGTCTGTAAATTTTTTGGGCAACGTTTCGTGTGCATCAAAATGTCTGTAAATACCATAGTTATTTCCTCACCGGTTTTCGTTTTCAATGGACGAGTCCATACGTACTTGGAGAAACAATCAATTATGATCATAATCAGTTTAAAATTTCGATTTTGTCCAGCATACTGACGCATCTCTGCCAGATCCATTTGCCATAAATCATCCAAACCTTTGATGATTGTACGTCGTCGGGGGTATGTTTTACGAGCAGGTTTATGCAACTCGTTGACAATTTGAACCTTTTCTCTCGAAGTCATTACTGCGAATGTGCTTACTTTTTCTTGATGAGTTGCTCAAAATTTGGATGCTTAATACAAGACCTTGTATAATCAATGCTCTGAGGAAAGATGAAGCCATCAAGGTCAACGCAGTATTCGGAGGCGAGTTTGTAATCGTGAAAGGTGACCAAGTTCAAACGGAATATAAATATTTCACTACAGCCAATTCGCCCATCTTCACCCACCTGGGGTGTAAATTTGTTAATGTTCACTCCTAAATTCATTACTCGCTTCAGTGCCCATCCACTATCTCTCTCTTGAAATTCTTCTAAGTCTTTGAAAATGAATTTAGGAGTGAACATTAACAAATTTACACCCCAGGTGGGTGAAGATGGGCGAATTGGCTGTAGTGAAATATTTATATTCCGTTTGAACTTGGTCACCTTTCACGATTACAAACTCGCCTCCGAATACTGCGTTGACCTTGATGGCTTCATCTTTCCTCAGAGCATTGATTATACAAGGTCTTGTATTAAGCATCCAAATTTTGAGCAACTCATCAAGAAAAAGTAAGCACATTCGCAGTAATGACTTCGAGAGAAAAGGTTCAAATTGTCAACGAGTTGCATAAACCTGCTCGTAAAACATACCCCCGACGACGTACAATCATCAAAGGTTTGGATGATTTATGGCAAATGGATCTGGCAGAGATGCGTCAGTATGCTGGACAAAATCGAAATTTTAAACTGATTATGATCATAATTGATTGTTTCTCCAAGTACGTATGGACTCGTCCATTGAAAACGAAAACCGGTGAGGAAATAACTAAGGTATTTACAGACATTTTGATGCACACGAAACGTTGCCCAAAAAATTTACAGACGGACCAGGGTAAGGAATTTTTTAATAGTAAATTCCAAGAACTTATGAAAAAACATAACATCAACCACTATAATGCGTACAGCATCAAGAAAGCTGCAATAGCAGAACGTGTAATCAGAACGCTGAAAGAAAAACTTTTCAAATACTTTAGTTTGAATGGGACCTACAAATGGATAGACATATTACCTAGCATTACAAAAGCCTACAATGATACACGTCACAGCAAGACTGGATACAAACCATCGCAAGTTAATAAATCCAACGAAAAGCTCATTCTCGATAAAGCGTACGCGCACTTGAAGATTATCGGGCCGCGAAAATTAAAAGTCGGCGACATTGTTCGCTTGAGTAAGACTAAACACCTTTTCGAAAAAGGATACACTCCCAATTGGACGACAGAACTATTTAAAATTGTCACTGTCAAGATAACCAACCCCGTTACATATTTGTTGGAAGATATGCATGGAGTAAAAGTCAGTGGGGCTTTCTACGAAGAAGAATTGCAAAAAACCTCAAATCCCAACATCTATCTCGTGGAAAAGGTACTCAGGAAGAAAGGAAATAAATTGTATGTGAAATGGCTTGGGTTCGATAAGAAACACAACAGCTGGATAGGAAAAGACGCAATTGTTTGATTCGTAAAAGGCCCCCCAAACTCAACGATTTGTGCGTGTTTTACATAAGAAACAATGCATTTTTACCACTTTCTGCAAATGTGACCCGTTTTCCCATTTAAATACATGTAAAACTAGAAACAAGCAAAAATGATGTCACGTGATTTTCCGATATAAATAACGTGTGATTTGGAAAATGTTTGTTAGTTGATGTGAAAGTCTGACGCCAGTATGCGAGGAAATGAAGAAACTCTCCAAGCCGTCAATCGAATTCTAGATCAATACGAAGATGCTGCCCAACGAGAGTATGACGATGGGGTCGAAACTAGAGCTCAAACCGAAAAACCATTACTTTTGATGACTTTTCCTCTACCGCAACCAAGTAACTACGAGGTGCGATGTGGTCTGAGTCCTACAAGAGACTTTAGTGCATGCGTTATTCTGAAGCGAATGTTTACGCCTTGGGAAATTTCATTCACAACCTACGAGTGGGCTTCAATCATCGCCTTCTTACAAGAAATACATCAAAATGCCGAAGATCGTGCTGCTATGGACCCTCTAGTGACAAAATGTGGAGACTTTGTGAAAATGGTTCAATATCAGTATGGTAGCTACATGAACATCGTGTCTGTTTCAAAGTTCAATGTCAACATGAACCTGTACGAAGAAGACATTGCTCTCATTTTAGATGTACAGCATGTGATTTCAGATCGACTTGCCATGTTGGAATCCATCAATTTCAATGAATTTTATCGAAATTTATTTGATATTGTTAGAAATTGGTTATGTAATTGTAATATGAGTGTTTTAGACCTACTTTATGGTTTTTGTGAAGCATCCTCAATCGATTGTCTATATACTAATGCTCTAAGAGAATATCTCTTTTATTATAATGCAGATATTGTACAGCATTTTAACATAGAAAATAAAACAACATAGTAAAATTGTGTTTTTTATTAAATATATTGAAAAAAACAATCTCATTCATAAAAAAACATTGGAAAGCAAAGTTTTCAATTATTGCAAGACTGCTAGGACAATTTCGTTGAAATTCGAAAATTGTGATAAATAAAACAAATTATGTCTGTATATATGTTTTTATTAATATAAAAAATAAGATAAATATAAGAAAATCTGACATAAATTTTGAAATCAAGAATACTTAAAGCTAAAAAATCTTTTTGAATATTCTATGATGGAGTACCTGTACATATAACCTAAAATACTAGTAACATTTTCGCAAATGCTATACATAAAGCCTTTAGTTGCGCTGGTGATGTCATTCACCTAAAACAGAAAAATTTATTGATCATGATGACCCCACGGTAATGTATCGAAAGAGTTTGGAATTAGAAATCGTTTATCGTCGTACGGACTTAGAGCAATTTTTGACTGTTCTATACTAAAAACATTGTGTGCATATGAACGGATGCAACGCTGACTCGTCGATTTTTGATTAAATTCCTTCAAGCAATTGAAATAATCATCAAATGTTATCTTATTTTTTACAACATTATATTTCACTCCCTTTGATTTTTTGACTACTTTACCCCCCTGAACTTTAAATGTATACATTTTAGAACACAAACCAATAAAATGAGTGATTATTTTACCATTTGCTTCATCCTTCATTAAACCCAACTTTTTCTTATTGACCAACGGTATTTTATAGATGTTTTCAACATTATAATCTGATGTATCAAATTTAGAGATATTAGCCTTTATAACTTCTTCATATGCATCACTACACAACAGTTCATAAATGAAACTATCGGTGTCCATGTATAAAAGTTTACATTTTTCAATACCCAATTTGGGTAGCATAAAATCATAATGAAAATTATACATGCACAATTTTGATAGATCCAAAATAGCCATTCCAACATACAGCGGTTTGTTGAATACAACTTCGGTTTTCTGTAATTCGATAGCTACCAAGTTTTCATCGAAAATTGTTCGGTTCCGGAATTGTGGACTTGCAATTAAATTTTTCGCTCCGTATCTTCCCTCCCATGATCTTACTAGTTTAACAACCCTATGCTTACGGATATTTTCCATCGTTTTGCCAAACACCGCATTGTTCATAAGTTTGAATAAGTTCTTCTCAAATTCGTTCTTGGCTGCGGTCCTCAAAGTAGTGTTTAGCTCAATGTAAGATCGCAGCCAAGCTGACTGCTTAAATTTCAAAATTTTATGTATTTTCGTGACTTTCAAACCATTTGCCAAACATTGCTTCAAATTTCTATAGTGTATAACATATTCTTTTTTATTATAAAGAGTTGTCATTAATTTTGGCAACTTTGAACCGGGTGGTATGCGGTGTTCGGCAGCGAATGGAAAATCTTGATGCAGACGGTGTAAGTTGTGAGGATATTCCAGATCCACTTGTAGCATATATCCCTCAGGTGCATCGTCTGGGATAGCTGTTACATCAAAATTTTCCACATCTTCCAGCCACGAAAACCCGCCGTAAGGAAGAAATTCCGACATTGCCCACCCATATAAATTATTAACATCTAAATACATTATATAATTCGATGGTTTTGTGAAATCATATTCCGGCATGTATTTGTTGTTGGCTTCCGAATATCTACCGCTGCAAACCGAAATACCGCCACGAATCCCCTTTTCTATAAACATGATTTGATCTACATCATTCAGTAATTCCAGTTTACATTGAGTGAACTTTAACATCGCGTCCCAAGTGTATCCAGGCATGGTATAGTACCAAGCTGGATCTAACTCGTAGGTTGCTAAACATTTTTTTCGAAAATTCTCAAACACATCAGCCAACAACAAAACGTCTGTCTTTAAATAGAGATCAGAGTATACCCCCAAATTAGAAATTTTGAAAACTTCCCATACGCTTTGAGCATGAGCATACTGCCCATCAGATATATCTTCGTCGTTGAGTTTATTGTAAAAGTGTTCTTTCGCAGGTAATTCAGTTTCCTCAAGTTTTTCCAAACAATTAACATAATCATAGGGAAATACTCCTTTTTTGGTGAGAAAAGTGAACGTCTCTTCGTTCAATTCATTGAACTCGCGTTTCATAATTTTCAAATCTTGTCGATCCATTATTGAAGCTAATTTGTCTAATGATGTACCGAGAAAGCGAAAAGAGTCTATAAATCTGAATTTTATGTTTGTTTTATCATCAGAAAGAGTAAATGAAATATATTTTTCCATATTAATTGGCAGTATGCTCATGCATCCCTTTCTACTCAATTGTTTAATCATAAAATGACTATCGTAGCCGGACAAATTGTGAAAAATGATGGGTACCACAAACAATTTTCGAAAATTGAGATTGCAGGATTGGTGTGCAAATCCTCTGAACTTTCCAGTAAAATGATCATGATCACGTACAATGATGTCTTTTTCCATGAATTTTTTCTCGCAAATATGACATGTTATTGCATTACACTTGCTAGGATTTTCAGTCATCAGAGTGATTGTTTTAATTTTTGATTGAACAATCTCCGCAATGTTGGATATTTCATTTGCAAACCAGTCCATGCAATCTGAACCTCGATAGCTATTGAAAAATGACAAAGAATCATCATATGAGCATTTGACATAATAACCAGCGCTGTATGGTGTATGTCTTTGATATTTAGCTGTTTTAGAAGATACTGAATCATTTACATTCTCTAATTGGCACTCAAAATCTGCATAAATAACGAAAGGAGTTGTTTGTTTGTAAGCGAAATTTTTAAATTCTACATGAGTAAATTTTGGAAATGAAATTTTACAATGATTCAATTGAGAGCAAAGCGTTTGATTTCCTCTAATTTTTCTTTATGTCGGAAATAATTGAGACATCGATCGCACATGAATTTTTTCCCATTATGTCTATTAATCTGATGTGATATTAATCGTGATAAATCTATAATAAGGCAATAATGAAATTTAATATCGACAGTCTCATCATCAATGGGAGGAGCATCATAATCATTCAATTTTGGAAAATATTTATTTTGAATCAAAAGTAAATTTACATGTTTATCTAATTTATTGGATGTTAATCTAGCTGGCACTACATTATAAAATGATTTTTCTTTAACTACATTCAACTCTAACGCGTAAACATTTACAGAAATATCGTTTGCTTTCTCAAATTTTGCAATATGGTGTAACGACATCGGTGCATCTAGATTTTGAGTTTTCAAAACTGTTTTGTAGTGAGGATATGATGAGGTTCGGTTATTGTTAATTTTTGCAGGATGTAACGCTGCAACAACCGACCAATAAAAACAGGCTGTATCGTCATTTTGAATATTCAAACATGCATGCTTACTGGTGATTTGTTGTGGTAGTCTAATGAAAGATGAACCATTCCCGATTTCAACTTTGTTAATATTAACTTCTAATGAAATTATTTTCTTCAATGCCCAACCGCTATCACGTTCTTGAAATTCACTCATTTCATTTTGAATTTTGCTATAAACATTATCAATGAACCAGCGTTGCACGTCCGTCGAACCATCCACAATTGAATTTTTTGTATTAAAGTATTTTAAATCTAAAACTTCGCCATCATCATGTTTCGAAATCTTTATGAATTCGCCGCAGAAAGTTGTGTTGACTTTAATAATTACATGTTTTTCAAGGATTTTAGCAAGTTTTAGTTTCAAAATATTGAAACAATCTGCCAAGAATTGTTCCAAGTCAATATGAGCATGATTAAATATGATTCCCGTCTGAATTCGACTCACAAAACTCGATGTTATTTCCCTCCACTGAACCCTTTCTTTACGTTTAAGTCCGATGATGCTACCACCTCTATATTCTTTACGGTTCTTAATTAAATTTTGAAAATGTTTGAAATGTCCAATGTTTGTCTGTAGTTTTCTCCTAATTCCGATGGGTAAGTCTGTATTTTTCATTTCCCTATTACACATTCCTATATATCGTTTTAACCTTTAAATTTTTCGTAATTTTCTTATAGCTACAACTAAATTATCAGATTTTTTAATAACGCTAATTCTCTCCATCATAAAAATATTCAAAAAGACTCACTTAATTTTCCAATATTTCGAAAGATGCTGCAAGGTTCGCCTTCCCAGTCGGCACCTGTCCCAGGAAAACTAGGGAGTATTTTCCACTCCCGATTTCTTCTAGGTGTGGTAGATAGGTTTCAACAACCCGCTTTGGAAGGAACACTACAGTTTCCTCCAGCTCTAGCAAGATGGTTTCGCCAAACTTGCTGCCGACTGCCTTTGCACCTATGATTCGATACTTCGTCTCAATTTGGAGATCGCTGATTTTGGTACAAGGTTTTTGCTCGATGATTGTGGCTTTATTGAGAGCTTGTAAAAATGCCATCTGTAACAATATAAATAAAAGCATCATTTTTGATATGTAAAGAGGAAAAGTATATGTAGAGTGAGAGAGAGAAAAAAAAAAAAAGTATATGTTTGTAATACTTACTATTGCAGGTTGGTTGAGGGAAGAGAAAGTACAAGTTAACTGATGAAGGCTGCTGCTTCTGCTGTTGTGACACTAGAATGAGCAATGAGCTCCTAAAGGTTATCTTTGCTATTTATATTTTTCTTTCGCCTACGAATCCATAGGAAAATGATAACATGGAGCTGCACATGCATTCTTTTGTTGCAACAAACCACATTTCAAGCGGATATTGTTTCCTGTTGATTAATCTCACTTCCACTGAAAACCAACTTGTTTTTTCTGATAGCGATTTTTTTAATTAGACTTATACAACGGCGGTTTTTTGCGGTTTGGGAAAATTGAACAAATCCATATCAATTCATTTTTATTTTCGATTTAAAATAAATACATAATAAGCATCATTAAATATATGGAAAAATTTATATATGATTTCATAGATGAATTGGTATGTAATTTTGGCGATTTTTCGGAATTCTCTTCGCTCCTGCTGCTCTCAAGCGGAGTTGAGGATTCCTCTTCGTCACCATCGTCGTAGGACATATTTCTTTTGGTGGTTTCTTCTGATGGTAGATGAAATATTCCAGTATCTCCCCATGTTCTATTTGGGTAGAACACGAGTCGAATTTTAAACTTGTTTTCTCGCTCTGGAATTTCGGTAGAGAATACATGCATCTGTCCATCGTTCACGGTTATTTTTCTCATTGCTATACATTGTTGATCGTTGAAACAAATGCCTGCTTCGATTACATTTGGTGGTATATCTACGTACAACATGTTTCCAATTATATTGTATAAAAACCGATGCCTTCAATTTAGCCATCTTCTACTGTGTTTCTTCTCTAATACGTAGACACAAAATGAAAGCCATTAGACATCGCATCATCTTATATTTATCTCTCGATTGGCAATTACACATGCAGTATCCGAAAGAGTTACATCGTTCACATGCTCGACCGTCAACTTGGCTTTCTGGTATTTGGAAACATTTCTTAATGCAACAAAATTGTTCTTCTGAGGAATCTTGTTGTGATGATGCTGTTGACATTATATCGAATAAGCATAATTTGCAATTCAACTCGTATATATTCTTTACGAAAATCAAATCTTGGCCGATTTAAACGAATCAAAAACTGAATCGCCATCAAATTTTCGGCAGAAGACGATTTTGGGAGTCGTTTGCTTCAAACGATGAGGGCTGTCCGAGCGCACACACCCAAACGGCTTATCGTCCTTGCTCACGTCGAAGCGGTGTTAACACATCGACATTCCAATTTATGAGCTCGCGGCTTATCTCCTATCGCCGCAATGCAAAATATATACATTGCTTTCTCACATTCACATGGGTAACCGAGATGGCAGGCTTGGAAAACGCTTAGACTGTTAACGTGTTGGTGTGTGTGGTTGTGGGTTCGATCCCGCGCAATTGAGAACTTTTTTTCCTCAACAATAAAACAAATAATCCCTAATGGCGGTCATGAAAAGTAGGAATCTAAATGCAGTAACTTATCCCCTCTCCGCTAGATGGCGCTCATGAATTGTAGGAATCTAAATGCAGTAACTTATCCCCTCTCCGCTAGATGGCGCTCATGAAATGTAGGAATCTAACATTTGAAACCCCGTTGGAAAAATACTGTCTCTGTGTTCCGTGTCACATCTGTCACTGTGTTCCGTGTCACTGTCAATATGCTGTTCTCAGTTTGTGTTCTGTGGTTGACAGGTCACTTCCGATCCAGAACTCTCCTAGTATATCTACTAATAGATGAAGAAGATGGTAATAGCCAACTTATTGAGGTAGAACTTGATATGTTTGATCCCAACTACTCCCCGGATAGGAGGGCTGTCGAGGAACTGTCTCAGTTTCTAACAGAAGTGCATGCAGGTTAGTAGATACATGTGTTTTATTTTTGTTGATAATCTAACGCAATATCGCTATTCATTTGTTCCAGAAGTACAGCCCTGTGAGAGAAGCAGCCCACGCAGAAGCCCTCGAAAAGTGGGAGAAAGTTCGATGGCCGCTCCCTCTACCCCCAAAAGACCCAAATATTCCACTCCTCTCAGCACAACTCCAATTCTGTCTCCCAGGAAGGACAAGACCACTTGCAATTCGAAGAAGAGCAGAAGCAAAATGGAGACGGACTTGGGGGAAGAAATCACCAGGGTAGTCGGAACGCTCGATCAGGCCATACGTACCCATCACCAAACCCTCGACACTTCCCAACAAAGTGCTGAGGTGATGCTGGGAGCTTCGATTGGGAACACGCTGGCCTCTATTTCCAACCCAGTATTGAAGAACAAGTGGAAGAGGAAATTTCGCCTTATGCTATGCGATATGGAGGATGATATAGCGGACAATAATTAAGAAACTTTTATTTGTTTTTTTTGTGTTATGTGGAGAATATTTTTTTTATTTGTTTTTAATGAGGATTCTTATTTATTTTAATAGCTGTAAGATAGAAATTAATATTTTTATAATAAAGATTCAAAAATATCATAGTTTCAATTTTTATTTTCGCCTGATGAGGATAGGATTGGAATGTTAATAAATAAAGCATATATTGATTATCTATATATTCATTTCAACTGGATAACTTGGATAAAGCAGAATGATCAATTATTATAATTTTTATGATAATGAATCAACAAAACTTTTGAAAATAGCATTCATTTTAGAATTATTTCCTATAAAAGAAACGTTCCAATAATGACTTGACTCACAAACACTTATTGGTCTCATTCGGATTTGACTCATTCACGCTTATATGAGCACCCCAAAAACATTTGCAGATTCTTTCCTCTTGCCATTTCACTGAACCTACACTACTAAAATAATCTGCAAGGGTCTCACGCATAGCGGTTGCTGATTTGGAGCAATTCTTTGAACGACTTGACGGTAATGCCAGCATCGCACTTTGCTCCCCTTCAACATGCTGACGCCAGCCACCCTCTCGAATGTTACCATCTGATAGTTCTATATCAACAAATTTTTCAGGACAGTACTGCTGCCTAGCAGCTATATCACGAGAGCGTATTATAAAGTTATGTAGGCAAACTGATGCCAAAACTATAAGGTCAGCTGTCTCTAGGCTACAACAAATGGGTTGTCGAAAGATTCTCCATCGTGCAGTAAGAATACCGAACGCATTCTCAACTACCCTACGGCCCCTGCTCAGTCTATAGTTGTATATAGCTTCCTTCATAGACAGTTTCCGTGCTGCAAATGGTTTCATTATATTGGTTCTGAGCTGGAAGGCATTGTCAGCGGCAAAGAAGTAATCGAATGTTTGATCAGACCCTGGTAAAGTTGAGTGGTCCGGAGTATTCAATTCATTTGATGTCAGTTTCCGCCCAAACACCGATTCTGACAAAATCGCTCCATCATTTAATGAACCTTCGCCACCTACATCAATAACTAGAAATTAATAATCTGCATCGGTCACAGCCATCAAAACAATGCTGAATGTTTTCTTATAGTTAAAATACAAACTTCCGCTGGCTTTTGGCTGCTGGATTTGAATATGTTTGCCATCTATTGCACCCAAACAGTGAGGAAGGTTCTATCTGTTCCAGAACCTAGAAAATAATTAAAATATTGTTTCAATCAATATATGAAGTTACATGCACCTTTACTTCGATGTAAAAATCCAAAGTGTCACAATCAACTTACTCTGATGCTACAGTTTTCCACTCCTCTGTAGTTGAAGGAATTGAAAGGTCTGATTTATGTAATACTTTTACAATAGCTGCCAGGGTTTCATGAATAATTTTGGAGACAGTTGCACGTCCACATCTATAGGAAAAGCTGAGAGACGCTTGGCATTCACCTACAGCAAGATAGCGAAGTGTCATTGCCAGTCTCTGATGGGGCAGAAGAACTGTTTTCATATTTTTTTTCTTGGAAAGCATAGGACCAACCAATCCAAGCAAGTAATCAAACCTTAGAACATATCGATATGAGAGCCAGATTTTTTTTTATATAAATTTCATACATAACACATCCACTTACCGTTGGTACGTGAGTCGTGTGTAATTAAAAAATAAGGCACCATCAAACCGAAGCTCTTTTATAAGGTTGTCACCATCGCCCAGCTCTCGCCTTCTTTGAAAAAGGGGTCGGACTCCAATAGTACGTCGACGTGAATATTTTTTTTTCAATAATATTAACAGATGAGTCAACTTGAGTATTAAACTAATACGTTTCAGAGATTGTTGTTGATTCATATTTTTAATAAATTATCGAAGCTCTTCTACTAAGGTTTATTACATTTGGTATCACTAGTTTTGACAATCGTAGTACCAGTCATAATCTGTATCGCACTAGATTAAAAAAGCGCACTACGTACGTTGTAGAGAAACTCATAAATGGGTCGGCGCAAAACGGTCGCGCAAACATATTCAACGTACGCGAAGCAATCTGCGCGCGCCAGCCTCTCACACGCGCCATAACTGAATAATTATTAGTGTTCAAATTGTAAGAAAATCCTACGAGCTGAACTCATTTCCACACCACCCAAGGGGTAAAGTTCATGGCGCATTTTTTTTAAAGTGGTCTCCCCAGTAGTATGTCTAATACACATAATTTCAAAGAATATAAGAGATAGAGGGAGCTCGGTAAATCATATTTAGTTCGTAGGTTGATTCTACGGATAAGATACATGAATGTAAATAGTACTTTTAATGACCTAAAAGCAAACACTTTTAAAATTTTCCAATTTAGCTCGGAGGATAGTGTATAACATTACTTCCAACTATGTCAAAACGTTGATAAAATAAATAAAATATCGGTATTCTAATTAGTTTGATATTGAGGTGAAAACACTCAAACGCTAATTCAAAAAACAATGGGCAATATTTCAGATTCGGAGAACATATTGAAAAAAAAAGTTATCTTTGGAATCACGGATGTCCGTCATTACTCGTATCCAGTACGTGAAATCCCCCGTTTTGATGTAAATCTTATTTTGTAACTCATTTTCAGTGAACTCTATACTACGTACCTGAAACGGACCCGCCTTTGGCGAAAATGAGGCAAAACTAATGCATAGGCAACCCGCATCTGTTAAGGATATCTTTCTCTCTCTAACTTGTGCGGGTTAATGGAACCACCACGCATTATTTTAAATTTTAATTTTCTCTTAGCAGTATTTAAGAAAAAATGTGATTTTCTCTAAACTTCATTCAAGTAAAATTTTGATTCTTTTCTACGGGGTTAACAAATAAAATTAAAACATAATTAGAAATGTAATTTTTATTTTATTTCACGATAATAAATTCTAACAATTATTGAATAAAACAAGTTTCGTCAGTTTTTGTCTTTCTGTGGCACTTTTTCAATGAAATTCTAAATTTAATAATTTGCTTTGATGATACATTCGGCACTTGAAATATATTGAAATTATTTTACGAATGATTTGAACTTCATGACATTCTTCACCAAGAAATTATTGAATGACAGTGTGTCTAGCTATAAAAAGATCTATATTTACAGCAAAATGAGTAATAACTGTATTTATGATATTTTGCTTAAAGTTTATTTTGCTTTTCAAAATGAATCCACTTTCTGAATAAAGACGAAATTGTTTTTCTGCAAAATGTAAAATTTTGTACACCACATCTGAAGCATAAAGAAGACCTCCTCGGGAGACAAAATTGGTGAAGGATTTATTAGATTCAGGAGGGACGGTATAAGTATGGTCAGTAGAGATTCTACTTCTATATAGCATATATATTATCCTTATATGAAACAGTTTTGGTTCCGCAATCAATCAACATTCCAACTTGAGAACTTGATGAAGTGGAAGGTAAATCAATGTCCATAGGAGATATGGCATTGCTAATAACATCGTCATTATGAACATCGACAGACAATTCCTGAGAAAAACTTATTTTATTTTCGTCCAAGACAGGTGCAAATAAATATTTCTTTCATATACGTTACACTAAGTAGGTACCCACCATTTTTTTTTCCTGCGAGGTTTAGGAGTTTGTGGTAACAAATGCTTTAGATATGAAAACACAGTCGGTACGGCATTGGGTTTCAAACGTTTACTGGTACATCCTGGTATGACCATGTAATCAGTTGCAAGAAAATGATCCCCACAAAGTTTGCTACTTCTGGATGGAGTCCAATTCTCCCTGTGAACTGCCTTTATCCATAACTTTAGGATATCTGGTCGGTTGAAAGGAAAACTGTAACAAATAAATTCCTCTTCAATTTTGTTAGCAATGTCGCTAATTATTCATTACATAACCAAATCTAATATTATCATCTTACCCGGGAAAATATATTTTTCGATAATCATGCTCGTTTTTGCATCCAAACGCTAACCAATACATCACCATTGCTTTTTATGTTCAAATTAAAACTATCGCCAATGCCAATAACAACTCACACCAACGAAATATGCTGCTTTTTAAAACACACACGAGAAAGGACACGAAACTAATACCACAGCAGAACAGTACACTAATATTATACGTATTCAATAAAAATAATCCCCAAACTAACATAATTTTCATTTAAAAGATGATTTATGCATATAACCGTCATTCAGTTAACTGAGTATAACAAAGACAGGTTTCCCTAAATAAGGCTATCTCAGTTTCAGCTGCCCCTGACACACTTTACGTCAGTAAAGTGAACTGTCGGGTCCGTTCCAGGTACCTAGTATAGAGTTCACTGCTCATTTTATTAAATGGAAATGTCATATTTTATTATTTGGACAAAATTAACTGATTTTAGAAGTGGCATCATAAAGGTCTATTTATTCCCAAAAATTCTTCCGTGTATTTTATATGGAGGATTTACCTTCAGCGAGCTCTTGGACTAATATAAAAATAAGTCAATAATAACATGTTTAGGTTTACCAAATAATAAACATTAATTTAAATTTAAATCTAGAATCTCATCATTAATATCATTATGCATTTTTACCGCAGATATAGCTGTTAATTATCATTGACTACAGAGCACTAATCTATAGATACCCCTGTAGCATTTCATTTTTCTAAATCCAAAACATACTAATCTCAAGAAATAACTTATTCACGTTAAATATTTAAATTTGATTTAAAATTTAATGTTCAAAATCTATCAAGATTCCAACAAACTTCGCAACCTCATCATTGCTATGCCTTCTAAGGACTTTACACGACTTAATGCCACATAGGCCTGTCCTTTTGCGAAAATTCTCTTGCCAAGATCTATAACCGCTGTATCAAGTGTCATGCCCTGTAGTTTATGGACAGTTACAGCCCAGCACAAAATTAAAAGAAGCATTCTACGCTCTACGTTTCCGTAGCCTCTTGAAGATTGAAAAGTTACGCTAACTGGGGCTAATGCAATACAGCCATCGACATCTATACTATCATCTTTGAATTTTATCATAACTGAATCCAGTAACTCTTCTTCCTCTAGCCGCTCTCTTCTCAGAGCAGGCCATTTGAATTTCTTAACGACTTCCATGTCACCAATCACAAGACCATCTGATACCGATGAGTTCCGTATTTACATTACTCGCGATTCTGATGCTAATTTAAGCATTTCTAAGAGCCCACCAAATTTATTGACATCATTTGATATAAAATTTTTCGGTGGCGTTTTTCCGTATGTTGCAATCTCTCTCGACTCATCCACTGATTTTATAATATATACCTGATATTTTTTTGAATTCCATGAGATCATTTCTTCAATATAATCATCCACCTGTTTAACGGTAGGATATATCCATCCATCCCCAAAATTACCTAACAAAGGTATATGAGGCCGTTCACATAGCAGTTCTAGCTGCGATGATGTTAAATCTCCGACACGCAAATTATTTAGTAAATCAATGAAATCTGAATCATTATTTTGACGCATATTTATGGAGAGTTCACAAAAGGAGAATTATTGCCATAAATTCACTTCACCTACAAACCAAGATGGTTGAAAAAGCAAAGTCCTAGAATATTCTGCACAAATAATGCATCTATCAGCTTCGATCTCTCATCAATTTCTTCACAAAGGTTATCATGTTCAATAACATTCTGCTCATCTGCACAAATTAATGGAGGATCTACTTCCTATGGTATATCTCGATCTTTATTCAGTGCAACAGCTTGAACTATTGCCTGCTGAATTACTTGTTCAGCATGAGCAAATTGTTCGACAATGACGCTACCCTGAAGAGTTTTTAATTCGCTTATTCTGCGTAAAAAACAAGCTTCTGCTTTTTCATCGTCCCGCAAAAGTTGAGATTCCTTTTGAAAAGGACAATGACGAACCAATAAACTGTAAGAATTATCTTCCTTGTCACTGTTGAGAGTATAGTATCTAGTGCGAAGAACAGCTGGTTTATTCCTAATACGCATACGAGTATTGTCCTTTAATCTAATATACTTTGCACGCTCTGTTTTTTCAACATTTGATTCCGAGTCCACACCATCCTCGTTCGAACTGCAAGTTCAGTCCCAAAGAGCTTTGTTGACAACTTTGAAGGTGGTTCGATTGAACGCGCCTTCGCTATTTGGAAGACTCCAACTTGGGAGTGTTCGCCAGTGTCCAGGGCCCTCTCTATCCTGCCCACCAGAACGTGGAGAGCGGATTCTGTAGATTTCCCTGGTGTATAGGCATATTGGTTGGGGCGTAACGGTCTTTGGGTTAGGACGTTATCCCTGATCCAGCCGTCGCATAGCCTCTCCAACGTTTTCAGTAAAAACGAGGTGAGGATAATTGGACGGTATGATTTGGCAGATGAGTAGTCAGTCTTGCCTGGTTTCGGTAGGAAGACTACCCTGGCTATTCTCTATTTCTCGGGAAATGCAAATGCAAGGTACGCCCTGAGAATAACCACCAGTTCGTCCAGTACAGTTCCCAGTCCCCACTGAAGGAGACCCGGGAAAATCCCTGCCCTGAATGATGACTTTGGGAAGAATGCCTCGATGGCCCTTATCGTTCTGGTACGATTTACGACTTACCTCGCCTGTTGCCAGTCCTCCGCAGAGGGACGTCTTGAACTGTGAGAAAGTTTAGTAACATTCCCTAGTTATATCGACCCCGAGAAATGAGTTGACAGAAGTGTTTTTGCTGTATCCACAGCAGTGTCAGTATAGGTCCTCATTTCTGACAAGCTCACTTGTCTAGGATCTTTGGAGATCACCTTAAGCAGTTGGGATGCAGGTGTACTTTCTGACTCTTTACAGAAGATTCTTCATGATTCCCTTTATTTTGAGCAAATTTCCTTCTTATACGACTTTTGGTATAATTTGTAGACCTTCTAGTCGGACTTATTTCGGAGTGACTTGGCTCTGTTGAAGAGTCTCCGCAAGTGGGTCCTTATAATATCAAGACCCAAGTTCCACCATGTGGCGGAGCCAGGATTGAGCTGTTCTCTTCTCAGAGGCGAGGCGTGCTCATAAGCAATCATAATCCGCCCATTGAGTGCGTTGGCTCGCTTGTCTAGGTCCTTTACAGACGTTATCTGAGTGGCCGCCCCATCATTGCCATGGAAGACTCCAGGTGCGTTAGGTACGCTTCCCTGTCCATCTTCCTGGGATTCCGGTACGGCTCTTTTAATGTCTTGACCGCTAAGAGTCTCATTATTATTTATTTGTGGTCAGAGAGGGTGATATGGAGATCTCTTGTGTCGCGACTGAGACAAAAATCACCGTCTGACACCGCGAGATTACGAACGTGTTGCAGTCTTCGCAGCCTCAAGCGTAATAGTGGGCATTTGCGTCACTCCCTACTATATATAAGGTGTTTTCCCCCCTGCTCACAGAAGTCGACCAGCTTCGCCAGATCTTTGCCCAGTATCGACAGGAGGGCCGGGGATCCTTGGTTAGCTCAGGCAGCTCATCTTCTGGGAGTACGGTCAGCCTTGCTCTCTCCCAGAGAGGTTTCATGGTTTCGACCACCTTTACCAGGAAGTCGCGTGCAACTTCGTCGGTGCAGGTGATCTTCAGCGCTCCCACTGCAAAGCCACAGCGCTTAAAAGTGGGAGCTCCCTGCGCTGTGTCCAGCGCATTAGCCACAATGTGGCTGAGCTCCTGCTTGATAAGGGTTGCCTTATCCTGCTGAAAAACCGCGCGCCGCCGAGGCAACCTTTCTCGGTTGCTGCCTGGAGGGCTTTTGCTTCCCGGCCTTTGCCCTCTTTCCAGGATGAGTCCCAGCGGAGGGCGTGTTACCGGGTGAGCGTTGGCGTTTACCGGTTGCCGCATCGCTTTGAGCCGGCAGGGTTTTACCCCCTCTCTTACCCTTAGTGGCTGAGCCTGACTTAGGCTGTGGCCCCGCCGCACGATCCATACTCTCTAGGGACTCGCCCAGCCGGCCTTTTGACAGGACAGCACAGACGATTGATCGAGGTGGGTTAGTCTTGACCGTCCGTCTATTGGAACTCAGGGCCAAAGTGGAGTGTTGCCAGACTTCCAACCTCCCGAAGCGAGTTCCGGAGCCGGCTCAGCCACCAAGATCCTGTCATCCCACGACACGGATCGCCCTGCAAGGCACAAACACAGGGGTGCCACTAATTACCCGGTACCCTTGCCGCAGCACCTCCTTGGAACTACTTGCCTGCTCATCCTCACCAGCGAACGAAATTACCGAAGAGTTCCATCGCGTCTTCCTTTCAGAAACCGTATTGGTCCAGACCGAATACGTGTAGTCAGTCTAGGTATCCCCTCGCACCCGGGAGCCCCTTTTTACTGAGATCCAGCTTGTCGAGGATACCCCTTACTGGGAAGTCTATGGCCTTCTATTCCCAGGGGCTTAAACCTTTCTACCAGCGTCAAGGTCCTACAACCTCTTGGAGATGCCAAAAATTCCATGCATGGCTGTTTGTGAGCGTTTCTACCAATTTCTTTATGTTTTATGACACGAATGAGCTTTCACATGAGAACACTGCTTCTAAATAAGCTTGAAAGAGGTATTCTATGGCCGATAATTCGTGCATGCGGGAAATTGAATTCAATAATGCAATTGGTCTATTATATAAGGCAATAGTAGGAAGCGTTGTTTCATATGAGGCAGAGATGTGGGTACTGAAGCAAAAGAATAGATCTAAAGTTAATGCCGTCGAAATGGAGAAGATGTTGCAAGTTAAAAAGTAGAGATAAAATTAGAAATAAAAAGAAAAATGAATATAAAAAAAGGTATCCTAACCAATATAGCAGGAAACAACATGTTAGGAACGCGGAGAAAATAGGTGGATAAAAATGGTAATGGACTGGAGGCCACTAGGACGCAGGAAGAAATGGAGACTAGGACGATCATAGAGCTATGAAGTACATGAAGCCATGGAAGAAAAGGGAGACCAAGATAAAGAAAACGGGAACAACTAGGATGGATGGAGAGTGTGGTTGAGGGAGGCAATGCAATGGCCGTCGTATGAAGCCTCAACATATACATGATTCTTAAGCCAGCTGGATTTATTTGATTTTGATATCTTCTTGAGTTTACGGCTCGGTGATTGAGAAAAAGTGTTTTTCCAATAATTTTAAAAAATTAATTTATACTAATTATTGAAAAATTTTTGAGACAACATACCTGTGACATAGGATCGATAACCATGGTTATTGGATAATAAACTTAAAATATCATTCTAAAAAATGTCCTTTGGCACTCTCTACATTTTTGCCATATTAGTGTTTATTTTTTTCTTTTTTTCATTTCGGATGAGGAATAAAATCTTTTTATGTATCTTATAATCCTTATCGATTAATATTAAATGGCGATCGTGGTAGCCGGATAAAAGGTCGATGTCATGTGATGCGTGTTGTGTTTAATTTTATATTCGTGAAGGTAGGCATGGGAAGCGTTCGTTTTGGTAGTTGAAATTGTTATTATGTATTGGATGCGTTGTGTTGTAGTTGAGTTATATGGTCATTATAGATGAGGTAGTTTTTATTATAGATATAATGTTACCCATAGACATAGTGCTGTGTAAGCAGAACTTAGATTTGTATAAATAAGCGACAGTAGAGATCTAAGTTAGTCTTCAATTATCATTCTTATTGTACACGTATATAAATTTGTTAATATAAGTTTCATATAATAAAGTTTGTTCAACACCGAGATAAACTTATATAACTGGTACAGTCAGTAGGATACACTCGGTATAAGCAATCGAAATAGTGCCCATCGTAAAGTGCGTACCGTCTTGTTTCAACAAGTTAAGGTGTATCGAAGGATTTGTGTACAAGGAAGTTAATAGGATCTCCTGACTTGCCTTTGGAGCCATCTATTACAAGTCACTCAACTCTTCGGACTTCAGATACTTTGGTGTAGCTAATATCCGAAAGCCACCGGATGTTAACTAGCATCCACTACGAATAGCAGCCAGCCTAGACGTGTATCTTCCAGGACGAGCCACTACCCGATAGCAGAAGCAAGACAGGAAAGAAGATTAATTAACTCTGTGAGTTTGAACAATCTCTCCTATTGTTGTAATTCTATTTAATTAAGATTTACATCCATTTGATTATTATTTATGTATTATTTATATTTATTGCGGAAAGCATTTATTTATAAGATTTATTTATTTATACATGTTATATGAATTTTTATGAGAAGAGATAAAAATAAAGTTTTGGATATCACTTATCCACGAGTTAGAAGAATATCAACAAGTACTGATAATTTGAGTTCAGACTCAATAGAACTAGAAACAATTAACGAAGTAGATACTAATCCAATCATGGCCGACGCCTTAAGATCTACAGTCTCTTTGCTAAAAATATTTAATGGTACTCCAAGTCGCCTAGAATCTTTTATAACCCAAATTGATACATTCCATAGTCGATATTTGACCAATGATGTTTCTCAGCAAGAATATGTGTTTCTAGCCATTAAAGCAAAATTAATTGATGATGCTGAAGAATTTTTATTAACCAGACCCGATCTCAATACTTGGGATCAAATTAAATTGGCCTTCCGCTAAAAGTTTAGTGATCCTATTACAAGATCCAATTTACAACAGCAACTAATATTTTTGACTAGAAGCAAAGGAGAATCAGTTCAAGACTATATCTTAAAACTTAAGGCCTTATTCACACATATAAATAATAAAATTTGTACAGAAATTCAAAATGTAGAAGCTAGAACAATACTGAAAACTCAGAATGAATTAATAGCGACCCAAAATTTATTGTCAAACATTTCAAACGAATTAAAAACTCTTTTAATTGTTGGGAACCTCAGAATTTAGACACAGCTATTGATATCATTTCTAATTACGAAATCTTGACTAGTCAAAATGATTTCAAAAATTATTTTCTCCAGACTATGCCTGGAAAACATAAACAAAATAACTATACATTTTCAAATCCTCCTAAACCCATTAATTTACCTCAATTTCCACGACTACCATTTGTCATTAATCAACAACCTAATAAACATCATTTTCCGTCTGCACAACAAGTCTTTGGAACTAAACTAAAATTTAATCCTAAACCTAATCTGAACCAAAATTTCTTTAAATCTCCACGACAGAAGACATATCCACAACCCATGTCAGGTGTCAGTGTTCAACCACGACATCCATCAATGCAAAAAACATATCCACAACCAATGTCAGGCGTCAGTATTCAACCTAGACGTCCACTAAAGTATATGAGACCCCAATTCAATAATCATTTTCATAGAAATCAGTCTAACCCTCCTAAATATGTGTTCGAAGAACTTACTCATTTGGAAAATGAATATCCCGAACAAGAATTTGAAGAATACGAATCAAATTATTATTCTATGGAAGAACCCTCATCTAGTTATCAAGAAAATTCCGAATCATCTAATTATCAGGAAAATCTTGAAAGTAGTCATGATGAATCTATTGAATACCTTGCGGATCAGCTTGAAAATTTTCGGTTGACGGCCTCGGAAACCCGAAACCATGCCACCAATTAAACAGTTTTCAGATAAACGAATTACCCTATATAAAAATCCCAAATTTTAATGTTAAATTATTAATTGATACAGGCTCACATATTACAAACATGTGCAGGTACGAAAAAAGCAACCAGTAAAGCTAATGTTCCTCTCTTTTTATGTTTTGGCATTTCACAACCTGTTGAATTTATCCTTTATCCTTTCCATGATTATTTCGATGGCATATTAGGAATAAAAGACCTCAGAAAGTTTAACCTAAATATTGATTTAGAAAATAACCTATTGGGAAATGATTTTATACGAATTCCATTTTACTTTAGAAATTTTTTTTATCAATATACTTTTGAGATTCCACCCTATTCATTGCAAAATGTTAAAATTTATACATTACCAAATAATTCCTCTTGGCTAGTGCCACATATTAAGACAAATAATATAGAAATTCAACCAACGATCGTCACCGTTAAGAATAATTTTTATTCTATAGGAATTTCCAATATTACAGACAAGACTTTCACCTTCACGTACAATATTGACGAAAAATTACTACCTATGAAATCATTTGATGAAGATCAATTTGAGATATTTCATATTGAGAGTTACCTGAAGTAACAATGAAAGGTCAAAATAAAAATTATGATTTGAAATCACTGATTAGACACGATCATTTAAATTCAGAAGAAAGAAATCAGTTAATTAAAGACATTCAGAAATATAATAAAGTAGTTCATAAACCTGGCGATACTTTAACTTTTTCAAGTCAAGTAAAACACACAATTAAAACCACAGACGAAATACCTGTTCATACAAAAAGTTATCATTTTCCGCACATTCATAAAGATGAAGTTAATAGACAAATTGATCAAAAGTTAAATGATAACATGATCCAACCCTCTAATTCTCCTTGGAACTCTCCTGTTTGGATAGTACCAAAGAAATTAGATGCTTCCAGATAGAAGAAATGGAGACTCGTAATTGACTATAGGAAATTGAATGACAAAACTATCGAAGACCGTTACCCTCTTCCTAATATTACAGACATTTTGGACAAACTTGGACGATCACAATACTTTACAACTCTCGACTTAGCGAGCGGGTTTCATCAAATTGAAATGGACCCAAATTCTATTCAAAAAACTGCTTTTAGTGTCGAACATGGACACTACGAGTATAAACGTATGCCTTTCGGTTTAAAGAACGCACCTTCTACCTTTCAGAGAACCACGGACAATGTAATGCGCGGACTACAAAGTAAAATCTGCCTGGTCTATATGGATGATATTATAATTTATTCAACTTCTTTACAAGAACATCTAAATTCAATTCAAAAAGTACTTGAGAGACTTATTTCTTTCAATATGAAAATCCAACTAGACAAGTCAGAATTTTTGAAAAAGACAGTAGAATTTCTTGGACATGTCATTACGCCAGATGGAATTAAGCCTAATCCTGATAAAGTTTCAGAAATAAAAAATTTAAAAATTACTATCACTCAAAAAGAAATAAAATCATTTCTTGATTTAATCGGTTACAACAGAAAATTAATTAAGAACTTTGCAAAAATAACAAAGCCCCTTACATCATGTCTAAAAAAAATGTTAAGGTTATTCATGATAAAGCTTTCATTGACGCATTCAACACGTGCAGAGTGCAATTATTCTAAAATAGAAAAAGAACTGCTTACTATAGTCTGGGCAAGCAAGTACTTCAGGCCCTATTTATTCGGTCGGAAATTTACCATCATAACAGACCACAGACCCCTTCAAACCCAATATCCACTTCCTACTTTTGAGCCCCCGGTAAATATGAATACACAATTTAACGAATTTAATAAAAATTGGAAACCAGTTAAGAATTCAGAAGTAATTAAAGAAATTAACGGAAACCTATTTGAACAATCTCATGGTTATGCCCTAGCCCATTGTGTTTCAGCTGACCTTCATATGAAAAAAGGTATTGCTGTAGTGTTTAAACATAAATTCAAAAATATACAGAATCTAATTAATCAAAAAGCAAAAGAATGAGAAATCGCTACTTTATTCGATAATAAATCTAATCGTTTTATTTACTATTTGGTCACAAAAGAAGAATTTCACCAAAAGCCAACCTACTTCATCAAAATCATGCAATCAGAAATAATGTGAGAAAAATTGCCATTCCTATATTAGGGTGTGGACATGACAAACTAGATTGGGAAAAAGTAAAGGCTATGATTAATTATATATTCAAAAATGAAATTATCGAAATTCTTGTGTGTCACTTATCGAGAGAACCAAAGATCAATATAATTTCGGACATTCAAATTAGACCACCAACAGAAAAAACCAAATGTATTAGAGTTCTATTCCAGCTACTTGTTCCAAACATATACCTATTGAAGTACATGATAATAACCATGATACCTCAGAAACAGAAACCGTTCATTCCTCCCACGAAAATCCAAACTTAAGTGCAGCTTATATGAACAAAAGTGTTAATACTTTCAAAAATCAAGTCATATTCAAATGGACCAACAAAGAACAACCTTATGTAGTTAGCGAAAGACTTTTTGAAACAAAGAAAAGATTTATTATATTCATTAATGATAATCCAATCACTCAAAAGATATAAGAAGTCTTAAGAGATTATTTACCACCTGACACTTATTGCTTGCACTTCCCATATAAAGAATTAGAGCCATTAATCCTTCGAATCTTTCAAGATACTCTCAGACACAATTCTTATAAATTAGTCATTTCCAATTCATTACTCAAAAATATTAATAATCCGGAAGAACAACAAGAGATAATCCAAAGATACCATACTGTCAAAACATCACATAGAGGTATTACGGAAAATATTAAAAATACTAAACAGTTTTACTATTGGCCGAGCTTTGAAAAAGACGTCATACATTTTATAAATACTTGCGAGATCTGTCAAAAGTCAAAATATGACAGACACCCATATAAGGTCATTTTCAAACCTACACCTATAGGCCAAAAACCCTTCGAACATATCTATATCGATATTTACTCCCTTAATTCACAAAAATATTTACAATAGTAGATAATTTTTAAAAATTTGCTGCGGCCTATCCTCTTAATGAAAATTCAATTGAAATCTGTCAGAATCTCATGAAGTTCTTTTCGCAATATGGTACTCCTGACATTATAACGACAGATAACGCTCAAAATTTCAAAAGTAATCTGGTACAAGACCTCTGTAAATTATACCAAATCCAATTGCACTTCACAACACCCTATAATCCTAATTCTAACTCACCTTTAAAACGATTCAATTCATGACTACTCCTCAAATATTGAATAAAGATAAGTTAAAACCGAAATTTTCAAAGAAATTATTCAAAAATCAAAGACACCCTAAATATATTAAAATACATCAATAATTTTCTTTCAGGACAATGAATATAATTCTCCTAGCAATACTCCTATTTCCTCTTGCCAGTAACCAATACCAGATTGAAGAGCTGACCAATCCGTTATTACCATTTAAATTAGGAACAACTTACATTGTTGACAATTATCACCATGTATATTACCATGTAAATCTGACAAATATTAGTAATTGTATCAAAACAACCAAGGCAACATTATTGAATATTACATCTAAAATAATAAATCGAACAACACCACTATCTGATTTATTATTAATAAGAACTAATCATTTGCTTGAATATGTTAGAACAACAGAGGAATTTATTAGACATTACTCGACAAAAAGATATAAACGTGGCCTACTCAATATAATTGGGAAAATAGATAAATACTTATATGGTACCCTGGATGCTGATGATGGAGAAAGATACGACAACTATATCAAAATGTTACAAGATAACCAAAATACATTGCAACAAGATATTTCATCTACCCAAACTATCCTTAAAAAGGTAACTAAAACGATTGATACACAATTGACAAATATTAGTCATAACCAAAAAAAACTGCGAGGAAGATTGAATGAATTAACTCAATTTACCCAATCAACGATGGAGTTTATTTTATTGATTGACAATAATGAAAACAACATTCAAATTTTAAAAGAAATACGCATGAATCTCCAAACAGCCATCAATTTTGCCGAAATAAATGTAATGCATTACAGTATTCTTAAATATTGTGAATTAAAAAATTAAATTTCCAAAATTAAACCTGAGGAAACAATACCCTTTGACAATACTATTAAATTTTATGAAGTTGCACATGTTGATGTCACTATCAAAAATGAACTAATTATATTTTATATTGCAATTCCATTAATAATCAATAAGCCATATATTAAGTATCAATTATATTCAATCCCTCTAGAAAATGGAATAATGATAATTAGGAACCCTTATATTTTGATGTCCTCTGATGACTATTGGAATGTAAATAAAAAATGTCAAAAGATAGAAGAAATTAATTTATGCATTGATAGTCAACTGAGTAAAAATGAACCCTGTGTCGCCAATACAATAAACTTAACAAGTCATTGCCCCCTAACTCGAAATCAACATAAAGAATCATCTATCACTCAACTTCATGATAATTCTATAATAATATTGCCATCATCAAATGAAAAAATAAATTTCCAATGCCCGAACCAACATTGAGACAATTAATAAACCATCCCTCGTAATCCCACAAAAATCTATAGTCATAATAAAGAATAAGCATTTGACTCTCAAGAAATTAATACGATCAACTTGAGACTAAAATTACCATCTATTGAGATAGATAAACAATTGATCCAAAAAATAGAGCCAATACAATTAGAAGAGCTAAATTTAAATTATATTCACGATGATTTAAAGCATATTGAAACTTTAAATATTCATCCACTTCAACATTTCGATGTTAATACAGGAGTTTCAGTATTTAATATTGTATTCTCTTTAATAATTGTTTAAGTGATTGTACTTATAATATATTATTATTGTTATTATAAAAATAAGAATAAAACTACAATGAGCATAGAACTCGAAACTCTCGAAAAGGCAACCCCCTTTTCTCAATCTTAAGGAGGGAGGAGTTATATGGTCATTATAGATGAGGTAGTTTTTATTATAGATATAATGTTACCCATAGACATAGTGCTGTGTAAGCAGAACTTAGATATGTATTTTATATCACTTTATTTCAAAATGACTTTTTAAAAAACATTTACAACTTTATTTATTGAAAAATCAAATTAAATTGGGCATAGATTATGCTTAAAATTAAAATAAACTAACTAACTTATATCTAAAAGATCCCTGTATTTATACAAAATTAAGGTGCTGCGTCGACGGTTCTATTATTCTAGAAACGTAGTTCCACGGTTTTGGCATCTTCCTACGCTGGGTTCCGAGAATGGACACTGTAACCTTCGGCTTGGCGTTTGGTAGACGCTTTGTCAGCATTTCCTGGCCTGGGAACGGGAACCGCTGCGCGTGACTTGATTATGTGCTGCTCGTAACTAACTCCTGGATACTTGGTTACTTGTGGTTTCGTATAGAATGTCATATAACAGCTCCCCTTATTAATAAAAAGTTGATGCCATGCAACAACTTTTATGGTACCACGATATTTTCCATCTCATGTTCTGAATCTTCTATATTCGGTATTCTTCTTGGGAGGAGAGTTCTAATTCTTTTCAGGGGTGTTTGACCTTGATCTTCTGTCTTTGGGTTGGTCGCTTTACATTTCTTCGATATTTTTACTATCACATAGCTTCCAAAGATGAGGCAAATGGCAGCTATCGTAGAATACGTCATCCACGATATATTCCTTGTTATAAATGGTTGGTTTATGAGTTGGTCCAGATCTCTCGCGGATTGTTGTAGTTTATGAATGGCAGCGTCCAAGTCTTCGGCGTTGACTTCGTTAAGTTTGAGGGATTCTAGCTTCGGGAGTTGGATCTTCTCAGAAATATGACTGCAGCATTCGTAGGGGATCATCACGGGGTGTGTGTTGTCCAGAAATTCGGAGGTCTTCTGGCTGTCGGCTTGTACTTTCGTTATTCCGATAAACGCATGACACTCTGGTTCGAGTTTAATGATAGAGTTCTGGGCAAGAGTAACTGTCTTTGTATTTACTCGCGGGCAGTTTATGGTCACTTGTAGTGGTTCTGATAATATCGTCAACCACATATTGTTCTTGATTTTGAACACGTTATATCCTCGACTAAAGATTATCGCACTGTCACAAGTTTTGGGTATCTCTTAACGGTTCTTCAACAATTGGGCCTCACATGCAGCATTACTGTCTATTGGGTAGGTTAGGTTAGGTTAGGTTAGGTTAGGTTAATAAATTTGAGCGCAGTTTTTTGTGTGGACTAAGGTCTTTAAAAATTATTTGGATCCCTGATGGGGACATCAGAGAATCATCATTTCGCGCGATGTATTTTTGAGATATACTAAGGATGTGATGCAAACCAGTTCTTTTATGTAATACTGGGATAGGATATAGGTGATAAAGGGTATAGAGTGTTTGTTCTACATGGGGTATTCTTAAAACAAAGACGATATTGTTGTCTTGTTGATGGGCTTGAAGTTCTGTGATTTCTAGGTATTTGGCGATTCTAGAAGGTTTTACTGGTAAGGGTAGATTACTTCTGACAAGGTTTTGTGATATTTCTTGTAGGAAAATATCAGATCATTAGGTGTTATTATTGATGAGTGAATAATTCTTAGGCGGGCAAATATTATAGAATTTTGAATATCGTTCAGATTGTCTTCAATAACCAGATAAATTTCTAAAAGTTTTTCACAAATTTCGAAGAATTTTAGCTTAGCTTCGACTAACGCTAGTTTATCATTTAATTGATGAATAGCTCTCTCGATGTTACTTATATAGATTGAATGTTTTCCTGTCGATAGTTAAATTTTGAATGGATTCATTGAAGGTTTTAATAAGGGCTGTTGAGACTGATATTTGATTCTTCAATAAGTTTTCTATGTGGTGTTGGTCTGTATTTAATTTATTAACGCTATCAGTGCAAAATTGACCATCTGCTGCGTCCAAATTTCCCATAATCGTCTTAAAGATACTTCCGAGTCCATTTTTCCATTGTTTCGTTTAGTGTTGATACTTCATTGAACTTTTCCTTGATCGATTTGGATATCTACGTCAGGAGATTAACGTGTCTTTACATCTGAATGAAACAAATTCATTGAATAGTGATCCGGTCGTAAGGTGTTGTGTATGGAGTCTAATATCTTGTTGTTATTTTCGTAGGCTGTTAGTAGTCCAGAAATGTTTTTATGTACTAATAATGTCCACTTGTCGTTGGAGATGATGATTCTGGTTTCGTCATGGTAGTAGACTCCCACAGTGTTATTAATTAGTTCTATTTGATACTGGCTTAGGACCGTTCTAATGAATTTCTAGAGTTTTGAAATGTTCGTTGAATTTGCTTGCCAATTTGTTTTTCAGCTGGGACTCATTTATAAACACTTTGTCACCAACGTTGAATTCTTGAATATTCTCCTGAACGTGTTGGTCAAATCTTATCTTGGCGTTTTTTTTGTCTCTCAGTCCTTTCTCGTGCTATCTTGTACAAATGGGACTATCGATTATTTAAGTCTCTCACATATTTGGTAATTAATTCTTTCTCATTATACAGCATCTCTGGTGGTCTGCTGGAACTGTGGCCAAAAACAAGTTCGTAAGGAGTAAACCCGTGTGTCTTGTTTGCAGCGTTGTTATAGCAAATTACTGCATACGGTAATATATTGAACGGGTGTTCTCTGGGGTGATCTGCAAGGTGGAGTTGATTTTCAAATTCTCGAAGTCTGCATTCTCCTCGAAGATATCTTCTATGATTTTGTTGTTTATGTCTGTTAGTTTGTTCTGTCGGAAACAGCTCAGGATGTTTTCATTTTTCTTATCGAGGAGTTGATCGTTAGAAAATTCTATTTTCGAATAATTAATCACAGATTGATTTTTGTACAGTTCAACAAAGTTGTCGAACTCTTCATACATCTTATTGTGCTGCGCAGCCTTATTTTCTTCATGATCTGTATTAAGAATGTCTTCGTCATCCGAAATTTCGGTTGCCATTAGGTGTCGGTACGGTGTTAATTGAGCGTCGTTTTGAAATTCCGAAAAATGGTTGACTTTAATTCTAGACAGGGCGTCCGCATTTTTGTTGATCTTTCCCGGTTTGTATCTGATTTCGTAATCATACTCTTCTAGTTTGAGTCTCCATCGGGCTAATCGGCTTCCGGTATCTTTCACGGAGAAGAGCCACGTTAGGGGTCGATGGTCGGTTACTAGAATTAATTTTTTACCAAACAGGTACGGTCAAAAATGCTTGACGGACCAAACAATGGCGAGTAATTCGCGCTCAATAACCGAAGAACTAGATTCATCTTTGCATAGGGTTCTTGAAGCATACGCTATCGGAAGGTCCTTTCCAATAGGTCCTTGCGACAGTACTGAACCTATGGCGAAATTGCTTGCGTCTGTTGTTAATATGAATGGTTCCTCGAAATTGGGGTAGATAAGGATAGGGGTGGTAGTTAGTGCTTTCTTCAGGTTTTCGAAGGCTTCCTTACAATCTGAGTCAAAGTTAAAGGGAATATCCTTCTTGAGAGCTTCGATTTTTTAGCAAAGTTTTCGATAAAGCGTCGATAATATCCTGCAAGACCTAAGAACGACTTGTTGTCTTTTTGGTTCTTCGGCTGGGGAAAACTATTTATGCACTCGATTTTTGAAGGATTCGGTTTAACTCCCTCGCTGGTTACCAAGTGTCCTAGGTAAGCGACTTCTTTTCGCAGGAACTCGCATTTGTCGGCCTTTATTTTCATATTCGCTTGCCTGAGCCTCTTGAAAACTTCATTCAGTCTCTGTATATGTTCATGGATGGATGGGGAGTAGATGATGATGTCATCCATGTATACCAGGCATCTCTCGTTTTGGATCCCCAATAGGATGTTGTCCATGACCCTTTGAAACGTAGAAGGAGCATTCTTCAAGCCAAAGGGCATACGAACAAATTCGTAATGCCCGTTCTCCACTTTGAATGCGGTTTTCTGAATATCCTTGGGGTCGATCTCGATCTGATGGAATCCCAATGCCAGATCAAGGGTGGAGAAATATTGGCATTTGCCAAGTTGATCCAGAAGGTCAGAGATATTCGAGAGCGGATATTTGTCGTCTACAGTGATCTCATTCAGCTTCCTGTAGTCGACGACGACTCTCCATTTCTGTTTTCCTGAGGCATCCATTTTCTTGGGAACTACCCAAACAGGTGAAGAGAATGGGGATTTGGAAAATCTGATTATGCCCTGGTCTAACATCTTGTTTACCTGCACTTTTACTTCTTCCTCATGGACGTGTGGGTATCTATAGGACTTAGTAAATGTCGGTTTGTCTGTCGTTGTTTTTATTGTGTGTTTAATTTCGTTCGTAAAGGTTAGTTTGTCACCTTCTGAGTAAAATATGTCTGAATAGTCTATACATAATTCGGTAACAAGTTCTGCCTCTTCTTCATTCAGGTGATCTAGCCGTAACTGTCGTTTTATCTCTGGTATTCTGCCGCTGTTGGTGGTGTATTGAAATTCACTAAGATGGTTGACGGTGATGTTTTCTACTGGTTCAATCTCCAATTGGGAAAAGTCTACGGTTTTGGGAATTGCATTCGGATTTATGACTGTAGTAATGAATTCACCATGTTCGTTTACTTTTACCAAAGCATTGGGAATGCGCACCTTTTCTATCTCTTTGCCAGGGAGGATAGCTTCGGTGTCTGATAGACTGCACCTCAGTTTAAAAACTTGTTCAGTCCGTGGAGCGATGGAAGTTATGTTGGAAATTTTGGAGTTCTTTGGGTTATTTTGCGGCTGTGTTTTGGATGTTGAATCACCGGCTACTTTGTAGAGGGGTATCGTCTTAAAATTTGTTATCAGCTGTTTATTCTCCACTATGCACTGGTAGTGTTCCAAGAAGTCTGAACCAAAGAAACCGTCAAAGTCTATGTCGAGATTGCAAATATATACCTTGTGTGGATCTTTTACGTTAAAAGGTACCAAGGTCGATTCGTTAATAAGTATTTTTTGGTCAGTGATTCCCTGAATGATGACATTTTCAGGAGATCTTTGTTGAAATTTTTCACAAGCAGTCGGTTTGAAAATTGAAAGACCGGCTCCTGAATCTACTAAAAATTTAAAAGTCTTCGTTGCGTCTGTAATGTAATAAAGATTTTTTGATTTAACAGTGTGTAGAGAACCTATAGGAAGTTCTGCTCTGGAAAGATTAAGTTGGGGTTGTAATCGTCCTAGTTCATAGTCTCAATTTGTGGTTGAATCTCGGGCATGTTTTGTTGTGGATTCGGGGGGTCTGTTGGCGCAGGTGGGCACTGGCGAAAACCCGGATTTATTTGGTAGAATACTTCAGGTAGATCTTGATAGTTATATTCGTCTGGTGATTCATGGTTATCCTGAAGTTCTTCAGATTTTTGATAATCCTCAAAGGAATAGTTTTGATCTTGATCGTAATTAAGGTGATGGGTTCTATTCTGTGGCCTGTTGAAGTTTGGATTTTGTTGAACCACTGATGGTTTAATTCCTATATTGGGGTTAGGCCTAATCACAGATGGACGATTGTTTCCAAGGTTTTGGTTCGGCCTAAAATACGACTGAAACCGATGTGGTTGTTGGGCTTGTACCGAATTTTGTTGTTGGAACGGGGGTCTTAACATCTGATTTTGGGAGTTCGAGTTATAGTTATATCCGAAATTCTACCGTTGTCTGCATTCGTTGAACGTATGTCCTGTTCGTTTACAGTGTTTGCATTGTTTGATTCTAGGGTCTGTACTGGGTCTTCGTGGTGGAGCTTTCGTGTTTTTATTAGCGTTCTGGTGGAACTTCTGATTCTCAAATTAATTCAGCTGAAGCTCTCTCCTGATGCGATTGGTAGCGGTTAGGATGTCCGCGGGGTCACTTGCTCTCACAATCTGACCTAGTTTCGGTTCCAATCCTGTTAGGAGGGTGTTAAGGGCCATTGATTCGGCTAGTCGGGTCAGTACTCTCTTCTCTTCTTGAGAATATCTCTGCTTGTTAATGGAAGCGAAAATTTTTGCTTCATGTGTCTGGAGTCGGCTGATGAACGTAAGTGGTGATTCACTGGGTAGTTGTCGAATTCGTTGGAGATCTTGTATCAGCGACGACAAATCGCGAGGATCTTCGAAATGTGTTTCTAATAGTGACTTTATTTCTTGCCACGTACTAGGATTCATAGAGTTTATAAGCTCCGCTGCTCGACCACGTAATTTATTTTTAATATGTAAGTTTAATAAAGTTATTTGGTTACCGACGGCCATGTTATGAGCCGTGGTGCAAGACAATATAAACGTATTCAGAAATATTTGATTTCCATCGTACTCAGGTGCGATGGAAAAGATTTCGCTGAGTTTATAAGGCTCAACGACTAGTGCATCCGCACCACCTGCTTTATTTGCATTGTTTGCATTATCATTGGCTGGCATATTTGAATGTCTCTTATCTTTACGTTTTATATGAGACCTTAATATCATAAAATTTCAGTATAAAATTTGAAGGATGTGTATTGGGCAAAAGAACTGTATCTTTTGAAAATAAATTCAATTCAATAAATTCAATGAAATTGTGAGTTAGTAAGCAATTTAAAACGAGATGATTCTTAGTGTACTTACAATATTGTCCACATATTGCGCTGTCAGATTATTTGCACTGTTCCTGATGTTGGAGTAGAGGCTTGAAGGGATGTTTGAAGGCTGTTGTTCTTCTTCTTTAGGGTTTGAGAACCTCCACAAACAGTTGGGACTGCCGTATTTCGATGAATTTCACCTGGTGAGAACTGCCGTGTTCTGTTCGTGTAGAAGGATCCCACTTATGACACCAATTTTATATCACTTTATTTCAAAATGACTTTTTAAAAAACATTTACAACTTTATTTATTGAAAAATCAAAATTAAATTTGGCATAGATTATGCTTACAATGAAAATGAGTTACTAACTAACTTATATCTAAAAGATCCCTGTATGTATACAAAATTAAGGTGCTGCGTCGACGGTTCTATTATTCTAGAAGCGCAGTTACACGGTGTTGGCATCTTCCTACGCTGGTTTCCGAGAATGGAAGGCTTAACCTTCGGCTTGGCGTTTGGTAGACGTTTGGTCAGCATTTCCTGGCCTGGGAACGGGAACCGCTGCGCGTGACTGATTATGTGCTGCTCGTAACCTGATACTCCTGGTTACTTTTGGTTTCGCACATAATGTCATATAACATGTATAAATAGGCGACATTAGAGATGTAAGTTAGTCTTCAATTATCATTCTTATTGTACACATATATAAATTTGTTAATATATGTTTCATATAATAAAGTTTGTTCTTTCTAAAAAGACAACACCGAGATAAACTTATATAACTGTTGTCTCGTTTATAGAAGATTGCTATAAATATTGCTTAGATATTTTGTTTCGATTTTAGAATTTACTGTGTTAGGGATTCTTTTAATGTGTAGCATTTCTAATATTTCTTGTTTGAATTTATTTTTTTCCGTAGTTAGAATTTTTATGTCACTATAATTGAATTTATGTTTATTGTCATTTTCATGATTTATTAGAGCAGTTTTATTTCTATTATCGTATTTATGTCCTTTAATTCTTTCTTCAATATGTTGTTCAATACTGAGTGGATTATTTTATTTTTCCGTTTTTGTTTTTAATTTACTGTATGTATTTTTAAAAGATTCTGTGCTTTATGACATCGATATATTTTGGTTCTTGAAGACTTTTTGTAGATTATTTGATAAATTTTCTATATAAGGAAGTATGAGGTATTTTTGAATTTCGTTCTTGTTTGGTTTGGTATGTTTAATTGTATTATATAAGGACGAGATTATATGTTTGAAAATAGCGTTGGTTAACTTTTCAGGGTAACAGTTTTGCTTTATGACAAATTTTGCTCTATTTATTGCATTTTCCCGGCATTGTGGGTCTGATAATTTTATTGCCCTGTCGGCTAGGCTGTTTATTATGGATTTTTTTTGTGATAAAGGATGTGTAGAGTTGAAGTGGTGGTAACTTCCAGACCATGTATTCTTCGTATACCATTCAGTTTGTAGAGTATTGTTTTTATGGTTTAAAGTTAAATCAAGGAAATTTATGATTCCATTTTGCTCTGTTTCTATGCTCCCCGAGCTTTCGAGAAATTTATTTTAATCTTCAGGGCTAAAATAATATTTCTAAATTAAGTAAATGATGGAATGTAATAATTGTATTAAATAACTTTCTCTGCAAGTGAGGTTACATAGTTGAAAATGGCAAAAACTGTGGAACAATTTTACACATATTTGTGAATTAATAACAACATTTATTACATATACACACTTGAAATATAATTAAAACGTTAATAAATAATAAAGATATAAGTAAACATTACAAGCCAAGTGTTCTTAAATCTCTGATATGTTATATAGATACATGATTTTTTTTTTTTTTTAAATAAAGTTTATTGAGGAAATACATGAAATATGACAGATAATACTCTTTTGAACGGAATGTACTATGCTTATGCCGAAATAATTCCATGCTAATGGCTGTCTGTGATCGTTCCTATCAATCTGTACTATGACTTCCACTAGAGAACACTGCTTCTACATTCTACATAAAGTTGAATGTCTACGGTCTACGAGTTGTATAGTGGCATACGGAGTATTATTTTTATTTATAGTGGTATCCTATGGCGGGTGGGTCGCGCATGTGGAAACGAAGAATTGATATCATTAATGAAATTGGTCTGTTGAAATTATTGCAATTGGTCGATACCAATAAGAGCACTATTTTCACCAACGAAACATTCAAAAGAAACACTCAAGATTGTAGACAGAAAGAAAATACTGATAAAATGACTATTCTCACCACCAAAACATTCACAAGAAGAAGAAGAAGGTATTCCTACCCTTAGGTATATGCCTATTAGATTGAAACATATATCTGAATAATGTATAGATAGAGAACTTCCAATAGGTCGTGTTTTCGTCAGGACGAGTTCAGGGGGTATTTATTTTTTATTTGCTTTTATTGTACCAATGTCCAATACCTGGTTAATTCAAATTCCTGTAAAAATTCCGTTGCTAGAGGAAAACTAGTAAACCATCTATTCCATTGTCAGAGTTCTTCTGTATTGGGGTATTTTTAATTAGATAGAAAGACAGATAGAAATTTATTTCCCAAGTAGGTACATAGATTATGTAAATTTATAGCTATTGCCAAAGGCTAAGGGAAAATGCTGACTAATAACCATAACGATTTTTAAAATAACCTAGTAAGCCCCATATGGGGGAAGTGAATACAGTCAGTAAGAAATGTATAAAAAACATATAATAATAATATTCAAAGCTAATATAACAAAAATAAAAAAAATTACATCGTATAACAGTTTACAAAACTAAAAAAGCCAGTGAAAATGAAACAAAAACGAATTTCAAGATTATAGGAATCATAAATCAGGAATCATGCTTGTTAATCAGTGGAAGTTGATTAAAAAATTTTGTTACGTGGGTAGTTTATCATGTACTTACTGTTATTATTTCTTTTAGTTTGTATTCATTCTGCTACCTTGTTTGCAGTAGTGTTGCTTGTGTATTTCATTGTGTAGTTCTGGAATTGTAGTAGATTTGTTCTCGATCCTTCCAGAAACTGTATGTGAGGTACAATTTGTCGTGCTATTGTCACCTTGACAAGGATCTAGAACATTAATTATGTTCGTCTAGATAATCATAGAACATTCTCGATGAATGTCATATCATGATTCAGATATATAAAGCCGTGACAATCATGGGACACAGTCAGTTTATTGTATCAGTCAATTGGAGACATAACTCGAAAGTAGTTGAAACGCGATAGTCGAAGTGACAAGTAGTGACAGTTGTACTATAACAGAAAGCCGTGTACAGTGTGTTTGAAAATAAATCATTGGAAGCAATCTGCGAACTTTGAGTATTACGCAAGTGAACTCACCCCACAACGTTTAGCACAGGGATAAACGTTACAATTGGTGTCAGAAAAAGGGATCTTCGCATTTTGCTGAGAATATATGGTGATTACCAGATCGAAAGATTACGACGAAATGGAAAATTTTGCAGAAATAATAATTAATAATAATAATTAAATAAATAAGTTCCTAGAAAATCAATAAAGAAGTAGACAAGAACAAGAAACAAAAATGAATAAATTTCTAGAAAATCAAGAAAGAATTAGACAGGAAGACCAAACAAAAATGAATCAATTTCTGGAAAATCAAGTAAGAATTAGACAACAAGAAAAAGAAGAACGAGAAAGAATTAAACAACAGGAAAAAGAAGAACATGAAACAAGAATAAGACAAATCCTAGAAGAACAAGCAAGAGTGCGACAAGAAGATAAACAGGAAGTTGACCAGAAATTAGAGGAAGTTGACCAGAAATTAGAGAAAGTTGAACAGATATTAGAGAAAGTTCAAGAAAGTTTTGATCAAAAATTTCAATTAATAGAAGAAAAGATCTTGCAAACGAAACCTGAAGTGCCTCTGAGAAGATCGTCCAATGAAATTCAAAATGGTGTAGTTAATCCAGTAAAAATTGAAGCCCCAAAATTCGATGGTAAACAGTCTTGGTCTACATATAAAAAGCAATTTGATGCTGCTGCTTTGGCTAGTGGTTGGTCAGATGAAGAGAAGGCCACTGCATTGATCTTGGCTCTACGTGGTGATGCATTGGAAATCTTAAATACCGTAACTGGCGGCGAACCTTCATATGAGATTCTAGTGGATCAACTTGAAATGCGTTATGGTGACCAACATCTACAACAAGTTTATCAAGCACAGTTAAAGAATAAGCAGCAAAGGTCTGGAGAAACACTACAACAATATGAAATTGATGTTGCCCGGCTCGTTCGACTGGCATATCCTACAGCACCAAAAGACTTTCTTGATAGGCTAACGGTACAAACATTCATAGATGGTATAAGAGATATTGAAATGCAACAAGCCCTTCGGTTAAGTAGTCCTACAAGAATTGAAGATGCCCTTGCACGTGCACTTGAATACGAAGCTGCTAAACAGGCGTCCAGAAGTCATCTCAGACTGCGACAGACACGATGGGTCAATTCAACCCAAGAGAAGTCTTATGGCAATGGTAACTCCATAAAGCACATTATTAAAATGTTACAAAAATTGGATGGGAAAACAAATGAACAAAAAACTAAGACTTTGTGTTGGAATTGTGGACAAGAAGGACATATAAAAAAGAATTGTCTACAGCATCAAAATAGCAATATGCAGGAAAACTCCAGTTAGCCAGTTTTGCGGGGCGAAGACTGGCTTACTCCAACCAAGCCCCAACATCATTAAAAATCAAAATTTCCCGACTGAGTCATGAAGGATCCAGCTTGGTTGTGAAAGGAAGAATATGCGGTCGGGATTGTAATATTGTTATTGATACTGGTTCATGTGCTACCATTGTGCGAGCTGATGTAATTCCTGCTTGCAAAATTGACCATCCCAATAGAAGTTATGTACTTGAAACTGCAAATGGAGTGACAATACCTGTCATTGGTACTGACGAGGCAGATATTCAGCTGGGAAAATCAAAATTCAGACATAAAGTATTTGTTGCCGAGATTTTGGACGAAGTTTTATTTGGGCTAGACATCATGAATAAATTTGGCTTCAATCTGAACCTCCAAGACCGAATACTCAAAGTTAATGAAGAAGAGTTGTTTATGTCAACATCTGAATCCAGAAAAAGAAAAATTAAGGTAAACAGGACCATTACGATACCTGGATGGTCTGACAATCTCATCCATGTTAAAATAGAAGGTTCTAAGTGCAAGGAGGCACTGGTACTGGAAAGTAATCCAGAATGTCTGCCAAAGGAAATGATTATAGAAAACGCATTAATAAATCCATCAAGTGAGCATCCAATTAAGGTGAGAGTTTTAAATCTGTCCGAAGAACCTAGAGTTTTAATGAAAAATGAAGTAATTGCCTGTGCGGAACCTATAGTATCTGTCAAAATCTCAAGCAGTCAAGGAAAAACCATGTGCCAGAAAGGAAGAGAGTTGAAAGAGAGAATCATTTCTCAACTTCATAACCAACAGAAGGCGAAATTTGGTGATTTATAGGAGAAATACAAAGAACTATTTTATTTTTCGGAAACAGATCTAGGACGAACTAATATGGTACAACATCGCATTAACACAGGCAACCAACAACCAATAAAACAAATTCCTAGAAGGGTACCATTAGCAAAGCAAAATGAAATGGCAATACTTATAGATAACTTGAGGAAACAAAAGGTAATTGAACCTTCGAACTGTCCTTGGTTGTCACCGGTTGTCTTAGTCACAAAGAAAGATGGCTCGACTAGGTTTTGTGTTGATTATAGAAAATTAAATGAAATCACAAAAAAAGACAGTTATCCTCTTCCTAGAATAGACGGTACACTGGATTGGTTGTCAGGAGCGAAATGGTTTTCTACATTGGACTTGAAAAGTGGATATTGGCAAGTCGAAATGCATCCTGAGGATAAAGAAAAGACAGCATTTTCAGCCAATACTGGACTATGGCAGTTCACTGTAATGCCATTCGGATTGTGCAACGCTCCAGCGACTTTTGAGAGATTGATGGAAAGAGTACTACGAGGACTCATTGGAAAGAAATGTTTAGTATACCTTGATGATGTAATCGTTTTCAGTGAAACATTTGAGGAACACTTGAAAAATCTAGAAGAGGTATTTCAACGATTCTCACAAGCAAATCTTAAACTTAATCCAGAGAAATGTGCTTTCCTAAGAACTGAGGTGAAGTATTTAGGACACATAATATCCGCAAATGGTGTAAGAACAGATCCGGAAAAGACAGAAGTGGTTCATAATTGGCCTGTACCAAGGAACAAAACAGAACTGCGAAGTTTCTTAGGCCTGTGTTCATATTACAGACGGTTCGTAAAGAATTTTGCTAGTATAGCCCGTCCATTACATCGACTAACTGAGAAGGAAATACCTTACAATTGGACTCCAGAATGTCAGAATGCTTTCGAATATCTGAAAGGTGCTTTGGGCTCTTCTATTGTTCTGGCTTATCCCCAGAGAGAAGGAGAATTTATCCTAGATACTGATGCCAGTAAAACAGGAATTGGGGCAATTTTGTCCCAAAGAATAGAAGGAGTGGAGTATGTACTAGCATATTACAGTAAGAGTTTATCAAAGGCTGAACAAAATTACTGTGTGACGCGGCAGGAGTTACTAGCTGTTGTCAAGGCAATAAGACATTTCCACAAATATTTATACGGTCAGACATTTGTTCTACGAACCGATCACGCATCACTTAAATGGCTGTTTCAGTTCAAGAGCCCAGAAGGTCAGATAGCGCGCTGGCTCCAACAACTTCAAGAATATGACTTTAAAATTGAACATCGTCCTGGTATTAACCACAGAAACGCTGATGCATTGTCAAGACGGCCTTGTGCAGAGGACTGTAAAAACTGTTCAAGACTTGAAAATAATGTACCAGAAATTCTTAACGTCAAACGAACTTTGATAAATGGCGACCCAAACTGGAGTTTGGAAATACTCAAGCAAGACCAACTGGATGATAATGATATTGGACCAGTGATGAGGTGGAAAATGGATGAAGCAAGACCTACTTGGCAGGAGATATCAGATTTGTCTCCTGTCATAAAAGGATACTGGTCACTTTGGGAATCTTTAGTAATTGATGATAACGTTTTAAAAAGAAAATGGGAAAGTAATGATGGTAAGACTGTCCATTTGCAAATAATTCTTCCACGGAAAAGAATTGCACAAGTACTACAAGAGATTCATTGTGGAGCAAGTGGTGGCCATTTAGGTATCAATAAAACGTTATCGAAGATTAGAGAGAGGTTCTACTGGTTAGGAAGCCGTGCTGACGTAGAGGACTGGTGTCGGCGATGCGATACCTGGTTTACCAGTAAAGGCCCAAATACCAGAACCTGCCATAGGATGCAGCAGTACAATGTGGGTGCCCCATTTGAGCGAATAGCCATCGATATTACGGGGCCATTTCCAATAAGCAGCTCTGGAAACAAATATCTCTTGGTCATCATGGATTATTTCAGTAAATGGCCAGAGGTAGTCGCAATTCCAAATCAGGAGGCAAAAACAGTGGCCGATGCCCTAATTGAACATTGGATAAGTCGGTTTGGTGTGCCATTAGAGATTCACTCGGACCAAGGTCGAAATTTTGAGTCGGAAATCTTTCAGAGTGTGTGTAACCTAATGGGGATTAAGAAAACTCGTACAACTCCACTGCATCCACAATCCGATGGAATGGTAGAGAGATTTAACAGAACACTAAAAAATTATTTGAGGTCAGCAATCAATGAACACCAAACAAACTGGGATAAGTGTATACCGCTGTTCCTACTGGCCTATAGATCTTCCACTCATGAATCGACCAAAGATTCCCCAGCTGGTATTGTTCTTGGTAGAAATCTGAAACTTCCCTCTGACATCTTGTTTGGTTCACCAAGCGAACCTCCCACATCTGTAGATGCCTACATTCAGAGTTTGAGACGAAGACTCGAGGAAATACACAATCTGGTTAGAAAACAGTTGAAGATTTCTAGTGATCGAATGAAGGCCCGATATGATATTCGTGCAGAAACCGGACAATTAAAAATTGGTGATAAAGTGTGGTTGTACAATCCACAAAGACGAAAAGGTCGTTCTCCAAAGTTTGACAAACAATGGGAGGGACCATATACCGTTATCAAGAGGATAAACGATGTGGTATATAGAATTCAGAAATCCCCACGCAGTAAAATGAAAGTGGTTCATATCGACAGACTTTCACTGTACAAAGGGACTGAGGTGACATTTGATCGGGACGATCAAAGCTAAGAAGGGGGCAGTGTTACGTGGGTAGTTTATCATGTACTTACTGTTATTATTTCTTTTAGTTTGTATTCATTCTGCTACCTTGTTTGCAGTAGTGTTGCTTGTGTATTTCATTGTGTAGTTCTGGAATTGTAGTAGATTTGTTCTCGATCCTTCCAGAAACTGTATGTGAGGTACAATTTGTCGTGCTATTGTCACCTTGACAAGGATCTAGAACATTAATTATGTTCGTCTAGATAATCATAGAACATTCTCGATGAATGTCATATCATGATTCAGATATATAAAGCCGTGACAATCATGGGACACAGTCAGTTTATTGTATCAGTCAATTGGAGACATAACTCGAAAGTAGTTGAAACGCGATAGTCGAAGTGACAAGTAGTGACAGTTGTACTATAACAGAAAGCCGTGTACAGTGTGTTTGAAAATAAATCATTGGAAGCAATCTGCGAACTTTGAGTATTACGCAAGTGAACTCACCCCACAACGTTTAGCACAGGGATAAACGTTACAATTGGTGTCAGAAAAAGGGATCTTCGCATTTTGCTGAGAATATATGGTGATTACCAGATCGAAAGATTACGACGAAATGGAAAATTTTGCAGAAATAATAATTAATAATAATAATTAAATAAATAAGTTCCTAGAAAATCAATAAAGAAGTAGACAAGAACAAGAAACAAAAATGAATAAATTTCTAGAAAATCAAGAAAGAATTAGACAGGAAGACCAAACAAAAATGAATCAATTTCTGGAAAATCAAGTAAGAATTAGACAACAAGAAAAAGAAGAACGAGAAAGAATTAAACAACAGGAAAAAGAAGAACATGAAACAAGAATAAGACAAATCCTAGAAGAACAAGCAAGAGTGCGACAAGAAGATAAACAGGAAGTTGACCAGAAATTAGAGGAAGTTGACCAGAAATTAGAGAAAGTTGAACAGATATTAGAGAAAGTTCAAGAAAGTTTTGATCAAAAATTTCAATTAATAGAAGAAAAGATCTTGCAAACGAAACCTGAAGTGCCTCTGAGAAGATCGTCCAATGAAATTCAAAATGGTGTAGTTAATCCAGTAAAAATTGAAGCCCCAAAATTCGATGGTAAACAGTCTTGGTCTACATATAAAAAGCAATTTGATGCTGCTGCTTTGGCTAGTGGTTGGTCAGATGAAGAGAAGGCCACTGCATTGATCTTGGCTCTACGTGGTGATGCATTGGAAATCTTAAATACCGTAACTGGCGGCGAACCTTCATATGAGATTCTAGTGGATCAACTTGAAATGCGTTATGGTGACCAACATCTACAACAAGTTTATCAAGCACAGTTAAAGAATAAGCAGCAAAGGTCTGGAGAAACACTACAACAATATGAAATTGATGTTGCCCGGCTCGTTCGACTGGCATATCCTACAGCACCAAAAGACTTTCTTGATAGGCTAACGGTACAAACATTCATAGATGGTATAAGAGATATTGAAATGCAACAAGCCCTTCGGTTAAGTAGTCCTACAAGAATTGAAGATGCCCTTGCACGTGCACTTGAATACGAAGCTGCTAAACAGGCGTCCAGAAGTCATCTCAGACTGCGACAGACACGATGGGTCAATTCAACCCAAGAGAAGTCTTATGGCAATGGTAACTCCATAAAGCACATTATTAAAATGTTACAAAAATTGGATGGGCAAACAAATGAACAAAAAACTAAGACTTTGTGTTGGAATTGTGGACAAGAAGGACATATAAAAAAGAATTGTCCACAGCATCAAAATAGCAATATGCAGGAAAACTCCAGTTAGCCAGTTTTGCGGGGCGAAGACTGGCTTACTCCAACCAAGCCCCAACATCATTAAAAATCAAAATTTCCCGACTGAGTCATGAAGGATCCAGCTTGGTTGTGAAAGGAAGAATATGCGGTCGGGATTGTAATATTGTTATTGATACTGGTTCATGTGCTACCATTGTGCGAGCTGATGTAATTCCTGCTTGCAAAATTGACCATCCCAATAGAAGTTATGTACTTGAAACTGCAAATGGAGTGACAATACCTGTCATTGGTACTCACGAGGCAGATATTCAGCTGGGAAAATCAAAATTCAGACATAAAGTATTTGTTGCCGAGATTTTGGACGAAGTTTTATTTGGGCTAGACATCATGAATAAATTTGGCTTCAATCTGAACCTCCAAGACCGAATACTCAAAGTTAATGAAGAAGAGTTGTTTATGTCAACATCTGAATCCAGAAAAAGAAAAATTAAGGTAAACAGGACCATTACGATACCTGGATGGTCTGACAATCTCATCCATGTTAAAATAGAAGGTTCTAAGTGCAAGGAGGCACTGGTACTGGAAAGTAATCCAGAATGTCTGCCAAAGGAAATGATTATAGAAAACGCATTAATAAATCCATCAAGTGAGCATCCAATTAAGGTGAGAGTTTTAAATCTGTCCGAAGAACCTAGAGTTTTAATGAAAAATGAAGTAATTGCCTGTGCGGAACCTATAGTATCTGTCAAAATCTCAAGCAGTCAAGGAAAAACCATGTGCCAGAAAGGAAGAGAGTTGAAAGAGAGAATCATTTCTCAACTTCATAACCAACAGAAGGCGAAATTTGGTGATTTATAGGAGAAATACAAAGAACTATTTTATTTTTCGGAAACAGATCTAGGACGAACTAATATGGTACAACATCGCATTAACACAGGCAACCAACAACCAATAAAACAAATTCCTAGAAGGGTACCATTAGCAAAGCAAAATGAAATGGCAATACTTATAGATAACATGAGGAAACAAAAGGTAATTGAACCTTCGAACTGTCCTTGGTTGTCACCGGTTGTCTTAGTCACAAAGAAAGATGGCTCGACTAGGTTTTGTGTTGATTATAGAAAATTAAATGAAATCACAAAAAAAGACAGTTATCCTCTTCCTAGAATAGACGGTACACTGGATTGGTTGTCAGGAGCGAAATGGTTTTCTACATTGGACTTGAAAAGTGGATATTGGCAAGTCGAAATGCATCCTGAGGATAAAGAAAAGACAGCATTTTCAGCCAATACTGGACTATGGCAGTTCACTGTAATGCCATTCGGATTGTGCAACGCTCCAGCGACTTTTGAGAGATTGATGGAAAGAGTACTACGAGGACTCATTGGAAAGAAATGTTTAGTATACCTTGATGATGTAATCGTTTTCAGTGAAACATTTGAGGAACACTTGAAAAATCTAGAAGAGGTATTTCAACGATTCTCACAAGCAAATCTTAAACTTAATCCAGAGAAATGTGCTTTCCTAAGAACTGAGGTGAAGTATTTAGGACACATAATATCCGCAAATGGTGTAAGAACAGATCCGGAAAAGACAGAAGTGGTTCATAATTGGCCTGTACCAAGGAACAAAACAGAACTGCGAAGTTTCTTAGGCCTGTGTTCATATTACAGACGGTTCGTAAAGAATTTTGCTAGTATAGCCCGTCCATTACATCGACTAACTGAGAAGGAAATACCTTACAATTGGACTCCAGAATGTCAGAATGCTTTCGAATATCTGAAAGGTGCTTTGGGCTCTTCTATTGTTCTGGCTTATCCCCAGAGAGAAGGAGAATTTATCCTAGATACTGATGCCAGTAAAACAGGAATTGGGGCAATTTTGTCCCAAAGAATAGAAGGAGTGGAGTATGTACTAGCATATTACAGTAAGAGTTTATCAAAGGCTGAACAAAATTACTGTGTGACGCGGCAGGAGTTACTAGCTGTTGTCAAGGCAATAAGACATTTCCACAAATATTTATACGGTCAGACATTTGTTCTACGAACCGATCACGCATCACTTAAATGGCTGTTTCAGTTCAAGAGCCCAGAAGGTCAGATAGCGCGCTGGCTCCAACAACTTCAAGAATATGACTTTAAAATTGAACATCGTCCTGGTATTAACCACAGAAACGCTGATGCATTGTCAAGACGGCCTTGTGCAGAGGACTGTAAAAACTGTTCAAGACTTGAAAATAATGTACCAGAAATTCTTAACGTCAAACGAACTTTGATAAATGGCGACCCAAACTGGAGTTTGGAAATACTCAAGCAAGACCAACTGGATGATAATGATATTGGACCAGTGATGAGGTGGAAAATGGATGAAGCAAGACCTACTTGGCAGGAGATATCAGATTTGTCTCCTGTCATAAAAGGATACTGGTCACTTTGGGAATCTTTAGTAATTGATGATAACGTTTTAAAAAGAAAATGGGAAAGTAATGATGGTAAGACTGTCCATTTGCAAATAATTCTTCCACGGAAAAGAATTGCACAAGTACTACAAGAGATTCATTGTGGAGCAAGTGGTGGCCATTTAGGTATCAATAAAACGTTATCGAAGATTAGAGAGAGGTTCTACTGGTTAGGAAGCCGTGCTGACGTAGAGGACTGGTGTCGGCGATGCGATACCTGGTTTACCAGTAAAGGCCCAAATACCAGAACCTGCCATAGGATGCAGCAGTACAATGTGGGTGCCCCATTTGAGCGAATAGCCATCGATATTACGGGGCCATTTCCAATAAGCAGCTCTGGAAACAAATATCTCTTGGTCATCATGGATTATTTCAGTAAATGGCCAGAGGTAGTCGCAATTCCAAATCAGGAGGCAAAAACAGTGGCCGATGCCCTAATTGAACATTGGATAAGTCGGTTTGGTGTGCCATTAGAGATTCACTCGGACCAAGGTCGAAATTTTGAGTCGGAAATCTTTCAGAGTGTGTGTAACCTAATGGGGATTAAGAAAACTCGTACAACTCCACTGCATCCACAATCCGATGGAATGGTAGAGAGATTTAACAGAACACTAAAAAATTATTTGAGGTCAGCAATCAATGAACACCAAACAAACTGGGATAAGTGTATACCGCTGTTCCTACTGGCCTATAGATCTTCCACTCATGAATCGACCAAAGATTCCCCAGCTGGTATTGTTCTTGGTAGAAATCTGAAACTTCCCTCTGACATCTTGTTTGGTTCACCAAGCGAACCTCCCACATCTGTAGATGCCTACATTCAGAGTTTGAGACGAAGACTCGAGGAAATACACAATCTGGTTAGAAAACAGTTGAAGATTTCTAGTGATCGAATGAAGGCCCGATATGATATTCGTGCAGAAACCGGACAATTAAAAATTGGTGATAAAGTGTGGTTGTACAATCCACAAAGACGAAAAGGTCGTTCTCCAAAGTTTGACAAACAATGGGAGGGACCATATACCGTTATCAAGAGGATAAACGATGTGGTATATAGAATTCAGAAATCCCCACGCAGTAAAATGAAAGTGGTTCATATCGACAGACTTTCACTGTACAAAGGGACTGAGGTGACATTTGATCGGGACGATCAAAGCTAAGAAGGGGGCAGTGTTACGTGGGTAGTTTATCATGTACTTACTGTTATTATTTCTTTTAGTTTGTATTCATTCTGCTACCTTGTTTGCAGTAGTGTTGCTTGTGTATTTCATTGTGTAGTTCTGGAATTGTAGTAGATTTGTTCTCGATCCTTCCAGAAACTGTATGTGAGGTACAATTTGTCGTGCTATTGTCACCTTGACAAGGATCTAGAACATTAATTATGTTCGTCTAGATAATCATAGAACATTCTCGATGAATGTCATATCATGATTCAGATATATAAAGCCGTGACGATCATGGGACACACTCAGTTTATTGTATCAGTCAATTGGAGACATAACTCGAAAGTAGTTGAAACGCGATAGTCGAAGTGACAAGTAGTGACAGTTGTACTATAACAGAAAGCCGTGTACAGTGTGTTTGAAAATAAATCATTGGAAGCAATCTGCGAACTCTGAGTATTACGCAAGTGAACTCACCCCACAACGTTTAGCACAGGGTTAAACGTTACAATATTCATCAAGGTCATAGCAAACATGGAGATGTAGTAATTTTATAAGGTCCTTTTTGAACTGATTCAACGATAACAGTTTCATAGTGTTCGGAAGATGGTTATAAATTTTTATTCCCATATAGAGAGGACCATTGCGCGTTCGGTTGAAGTTGTAGTTTGGTAGGATAAACAGTTGATTTCTCGTTAGATAATGGTATCTGTCTGCGGGTCGTTCTAGAGAGTTTTTATTTTTGTGGATCAGGAGGGATATTTTGTTTATAAATATTGGTGAGGGTAAATATTCGGTGGTTTTTAAAATAGGGCCTACATGAATCCCTGAAATTGAGTCAAAAGAGCGTTCGAATGGCTCGTTTTTGAATAGTGAATGTTGTTTTTGCTGAAGCTGCCGAGCCCCAGAATTCGACACTATATTGCAAGAGGCTGTGGAAGTACGCATAATAAACTGACTTGGCCACTACTATATTAATATTAATTGCTATTATCTCTTAGAATTGTTTCATAGTGTGTAGGTTCTCGTTCCATTGTTAGCACCGTCTGAAGAAACCTGCCCTTTTTGAGATGGGATCACTAAGAGTGGGTTTCTTTGGCTCAATTTGGACGGTTGTTCCATGTTTGTTTCCTGAATGTTGTCATGTAGTGTGTAGGTTCTTGTTCCTTTGTTATCACCGTCTAAAGAACTCTGCTCTTGTGAAGATGGGAGCACTATTGGTGGGTTTCTTTGACTCAGTTTGGGTGGTTGTACTATGTTTGTTTCCTGAACGTTGTCATGTAATTGAAACTCTTTTTATTTAGCTATTTCATGGATGGTGTATCGGTTATTTTCTATAATGATTTTGTTTTGTTTGAGATATGCTTTTCTCCCCTTTTTTGCTTGTCTTCTTTCTTCTATCACAGCTTGTGTGAAATTCTCACTAACTGCATAAGGGGAATTTTTGAATTGCTTCGCATTTCTGAATATTTCAGATTTGTGCCTTCTTTCCTTGAACCGATTCTATAAACATCCTCTTTATGATATGCTTCAAGTCTGATATTCAATATTGTCGAGAAGATTGTTGAGATTTTTCGGAGCGTTGACTCACTGGAGGGATGTTCGGTTTCCGTTAGCCCATACAAAATTACATCGTTCATCTTTTTCTGCCTTTCAATGAAATCTAGTTTGGATTCCAGTTGGCTGAATCGTTTTTTCAGTTCGGTATTCTCGTTTTTAGGTAGTTCATCGTGGTCTTAATCTCCTGGATGTCCGATTTTATTTCACCTACAGATTTTATTAATAGGTCGAGTTTTTGTTCCATGTCGAGATAAAATACTTTTTCAGTCAACCTGATATAATCTTTTGATTCAGATTCAAATTCCACTTCACACACTTGTATTCAAGAACACACTAGATAAAATTCCTTTAGGTTTTTAATGTTTATCACTCACTCCCGGGTGGAAACTTTTTCTCTATGTAGTTACACTTATTTTGTTTCTCGTTACCTGGACTATTGTATATTAATCAAAACAGAGTCCATATGATATGTTTCCGTTTTCACTTTAAATTCCTTGGAAATTCTATTTAGATTTTTCTCGACGAATATACGTCCGTTACGGTCAGCAGCTAGGAGCGATATTGATTTAATACTTAAATACTTAGATAATTTTGAATTCCGATCATTCTAAGAAAAGTATATTAACAAATTGGATTGAATCTCGATTTTGTTCCGAAACTCCTAGTACCTAAATCTAAGCTAATGATACATATCACTAATTAGTAATCGTCTATAAAATTCAACAATAACACAGAGGCTCTGCTTCGATTGCCATAATATAAAAAACTTAGTTTGTAGGTTTTGGATATTTCTCTTTTTATGAAGGTAATTAATATAAAACAATAATTTTCTCATGGTGGTGTATGTGTGTAATTCTATGTTACCTATTAGACTGGCAGTTGGCATCGACTTCAGATACTTTTATAATCTCATCTCATGATTGTCATTGATTTGTGTTTATCATTTTAGTCATATATTCCAGATTACTATTTCGTAAATCTATAGTTATTTCATACTTTTTAGTGGACTCCTGAATATCAAAGTCGGTCCTATTTTTTCAAAAATCTATTTTAATGACTTCAGAATTCCTTATGGGAAATTAAATGTAAAAATGATTGATTTTGGGTTGTGCTGAAAAAGCTAGATGCTTCTGGTAAACAAAAGTGGCGTGTTGTAACTATCGCAAACTTAACGAGCTCACAGCAGACGATTTGTAGGTACCCCTTAGCCAACAAATCTGATCTTCTAGACCAACTAGGTCAATGTCAGTATTTTACCACTCTTGGCTTAGCCTCTGGCTTTCATCAAATAGAAATTGATTCTAAAGACATACCCAAAACAGGATTTTCGGTTGATAATTGTCACTATGAATTTGATTGAATGCCGTTTGGATTAAAAAATGTACCGTTCACTTTCCAACGTGTCATGGACAACATTCTTTTAGGCATTCAGAATGAAAGATGAAAAGACATTTCTTTCATATTCGATTCCGAGTGTAAACATTCTTTTAATGACCTCTAGAATCCTTTAATATCAGACCCGATCCAAAAATACCCACATTTTGAAGAACCTTTTGTTCTAACCACAGATGCAAGTGCATTTGCTAGTGGTGTCGTTTTCTCACAAGGCCCATTAGGAAAATACATCCCTATTAGTTATCCCTCAAGGGCACTGTGTAGTACCGAGACAAAGTATTCTACGATTGAACGAGAACTACTCGCTATCGTATGGACAGTAAAACATTTTCGTACCTATCTCTTCGGTAGAAAATTCACACTCGTTATATACCATCGCTCTTTAAGGATCCTAGATGGCACCTTAAACTCATCGAGTATGACTATGAGATAGAATTCAAATAACAATTCTAGCCACAAATGAAGACGAAACGTCTACAAGTAAGGAACAAACATCAACAGACGAAATCATATTAGAGGAATTCAATAACTTTGTCAATCTATATTAGACCAAATCACTAGCTGACTATTTTAAGTTCGAAACAACATACGATCAACAATAAAAATCACAAAAACATAGTCGTCTTTTTTCTAGCAAAATAAATTAGAAGATATGCACTATAAAATCATTGAAGAAATATTTTATAATACCACTTATATTTAACCCAGAACTAGTAGTACAACAAATTTCAAAATTTGTCAGAACATTGTCAAAACTCCAGACTCTGATGAAATACCAATTATACTAGACCAATATCACACAGGTAAAAGTAATATCCATCGTGGGATAAATGAAAGAATCCGACGATTTAAATCAAAATATAATTGGTAGGACTGACAAAAAATGTTGAACAATTTATAAAAAAATGTGAAATCTGTCAGAACGTGAAAATTTTAAGAAAAAATTGAAGCACACTCAAGACTCCTTTCGAAAGAATTAACATTGACATATTCGAATATCCAACACGAAATTACGTACTTACCATTAGAGACGAATTAACCAAATTTACATAGTCAACTGTTGTTAACACTTTGTTAATATTCTTCCAGCATTTTGGTAAATCTCTAAGAATTCACTGTTATTGTGGACATGAGTTTGATAATGCTCTAATAAAATATCTTATTTGATATAAAATTAAAGTTTTCAAGTGTTGGTCATCCCCAATCAAAGGGTTCTTTAGAACGATTCCATATGAGAAACGATTCGAGACCATAAAGGGGAAAAACCAGCAGAAAATACATTCAATATTTTTCCTTACGCTGTCATATCGTATAACAACACAAAAAACAAAACAACGGGGCTTACAACGTACGAATTAATATTCATATACATACATACGTCAAATAGACCACCCGAAACTCTATAGTGAGAAATACTTAATCAGTAAATATATCCGTGATTTAAATAACCGAATACAACATTACTATAAGACTGCTAAAGCTAATACAGAACATCAAAAAGATAAAGCTAAATTAAGGTTTGATAAAAATGTTTCTCATAAAATTCCCTATTATAAAGTAGGAGACAAGGTTTATTTAAAGGAATTCCAGAAAAAAGACCAAGGTCAGAATCTTTTTAATGGTCCTTTCGAAATAATTCAACTTTCCGTTACCTTAGCTATTGTTAAAAACCTTAAGACCAATCAAAAAACTAAAATATATTTTGACAGACTGAAACCTTCCTATGAGCAGTCATTTTTTTGTTTCAGATTCCTGTGACTGATAAGCTCAGTATCAGCTCAATTCACACATTAATAAATCTATAGGAATATTTTACCATGAAGAAACAACAACTAAAATATCCAATGACAAATGGACATTCTGATCTATAAAGATTCAAGCCCTATTAAGAAATCCTTTGAGAATAATGACAAAATTTTAACAGAAATTGTTGATATGTTAAGAGATCCTTCTCCGAAATTCATAACCTTCAAAGCAGATGTTCAGACACCTGTTAGTTTACTTTCGCAAATGTCAAATACAATTAATTTAAAATATAAGTAAATTATAGTAGATACAAAAGATTATAACACCAGAGAAAAGAAAAGTATTTTCAACGGAATCAGTACTCTCTGGAAAATGATCACCGGCAATCTAGACGCATCGGACGGAGACTATTTTGATGACTTTATCGACAAATTAGCAGCAAGACAAGCATGAATTAGGAAACCTCTCAAAAAGCAGATTTCAGTTACCATATCAGTAATTAAAAATTTCAACGATACTATCCAAAAATTACAAATCGATGAGAAGACTCAACAATTATATAAGATCAATTCAAACTTCTCTTATGGATATAGCTGACGATCTTGCATTTTCTGAAGCACAAGTTAAAGCTTTAATCATTTGTCAATTCATTATGGAAAGTTACAGTTCATTGGAAGAAAATTTAAATATGATATTAAACTCAATCAAATTTGGAAACTCCTCGTGTTACGCCTTCCCTAGAATGCTGTCTATGGAATCCGTGAGCATGACGCAGTTATTGGCATTTTGATATTGCTTATAATACATTTTTAGACAATAAATAAGGAAAATTTTATATTATAAATCATTCTGAAATGAAAATCTAAAGTAAGAAGAATCTATGTAACTTTTTTAAATCATCTTAAAAATAAAACCTTTAATTTCAATTATGTTTTACAGATAATTTGAAATTTTATTATTAAAATAATAATAAATGGTGTCACAGGTAGATAAATAGAATAATTGTTTTTAAGAAGACAATTAGATCAAAAAAATCTAAAAATTTATATATATATATATATATATATATATATATATATATATATAATTCATTTATGAAATACAGAAATCTTCAATCTATATATATATATATATATATATATATATATATATATCCAGCAAGAAGATTGTGGTGGTTTCAAAACCTTCAAGAAGTGAGACAACACGCAACAAAACAGCTCAAGTTGCATATCCTCTACGCCTACAGAATAAGGCAACTAAACGCGCTCCATCCTGGTCATTCTGTGGTAAACTGATATTGATGCAAACCCAACTGTGGCAGTACATCCAAACATAACTTCATAGGACGATCCACCAATTCCTATTATTTTTTTCTCTTAAAAACTTTTGAGAGTAGAATCGTCGAAGAGAGTACATATGTGCAGTGATAAGGCGTGTTATAAATATTATGCTTCAGATTGCTTAGATACGAGAATTAAATGCGCCATTGGCGTCCCATTCTACAAATCCAAGAGACATAACAGGAAATCATAAGGTGAACAATAGGTTTTCACGACATCCCAGGGACATGTTCCCAAACCCTCAACAATTACCTCCCTTCAAACATCCCCTAAATAGCCCACAGCACCGAATAAGCTGGCAACAATCAAATATTCCAACATCAAACATTCTTTCACCACAGTTTTCTGTTTAACACCATATGATTCCTTTAAGATTTACGTATCCACCAACCTTAGAGCAGGCTTAAAAATTCCAATAAACTAATCTAATGCTTAGACCTTCAAGAAATATAGATATAGCGACGAAAGCACAGATGATACAGAACCACAAAATAAATACCAATGGCAATTAATCAGGAGACGTGAATATACCAAACAGCATAGTGAGCCGGGATCGTCAAACACATCGCAACAAAAAATCAAAACTGTCTCAATGTTTTATCCAAGACCGACGATAACGAAAAAAATCAATACAATACAACTGACAAACAAACGAAGCAATCAAAACCACCTACAATACTTATATATGGTGTGAAAAATTTCGCGGGATTGGTAGATAACTTCTTTCAGGTCGTAGAAGAAGAAGCTTACTTCACTAGAACCCTACCAAACGAGGTTGCTAAAGTCACAACTCATACACTAGATACTTATCGGAAGCTAGTAAGACACTTGAAGGAAGAAACTATTATATACCATTCCTTCCAAATAAAAGAAGAACGTGCATAAAGAATCGTAATAAGAATTATTCACTACTCTATTCCAACAGAAAATATTATCATTGAACTAGAAAAAGCTGGACATAAAGTTCGCAACATCATTAACGTGAGACATAGATTAACCAAGGAACAATTATCACTATTCTTCATAGATCTTGAGCTGCAGGAGAACAACAACAAAATATTAGAAATAACTTTAAATGTAACACAAAAATACTGGTAGAGGCTCCTAGGAAAAACAACTCAATAATCCAATATAAAAGAAGTCAAGCATATGGCCACAGTAATACATACTGCTTGAAACCATTCTACTGAGTTAAGTGCGATGAACAACACGAGTCCAAAACATATAATAAGCCAAAAAATACTCCAGCCAAGTGTGCCTTATGTAAGCAGGACCAGCAATCTACAAAGGTTGTGTCGTTTATAAGGAGCTTGTTGCATCAAGAAAAAAGCCAGCAAGGGAAAACATACAATTATTATTCACACGAACAAGAATATATAATTGCACAATTCCACAAAATACCCCTAGGAGTAACCAACAGCACACCTATGTCAATATCGCTGCCAGCTACGATCCACCAGCAAAACACCAATTATCTAGATTCCTAAATGAATTCAAGAACATGAATCAAACTAATATAATCTTGAATCTGTTAACAAAAGTCATCAATAATTAAAAATCGAAAGTATACTTAAGAGTTCCAATATGGAATGCCAACGGCCCGCTTAATCACGAGCAGGATCTTATAACATGTTTTTTTATAGCAGGAGGTAACTGAAACGCAAAATATACCCACTGGGGTGCTAGACTGATAATGGCAAAAGGTCTCAACCTCTTCAGAGTAATTACGGATGAGACTTGGCATAGCACTCTGTCAAAAGGAATCCCAAAATAATGGCCAATCGACCTTAGAAGATTTTTTTTATAACCAAACGAATACCCAGTAACAAATACATGGTACAGTCCAACTATGACCTGTCTTCAGGATCATACATCTGTCATCGTCGGAATAAGTGGCAAAGTGATAAACAAGCCGCGGCCACCTCAATGGATATCAAAAAATACAAACTGGACTGCATTTCACTCTTACTTGGAGGAGAATATAAACTAAAAAGAGCGAATTAGATATCCAGAAGATCGGAGACGGAACAGCTCAATACTTTACACTTGTGGAAAGCAACACCACAATCCAAATATAAACAAGCGTCTTTCAATCATGTCCCTCTTTATATTCACCAACTCATCACCGGAAAACGTCGAGTTAGAAGAATCTGGCAAAATTCTCGAAACAACATATATCACCACAGTTACAATAAAGTAAGTAGACAACTAAAAGCAGCCATTAGAGACTTGAACAATAATACTTTTCAGAATATATTACAAATCTTGAAGTTAATGAAAGAACAATACCTCCAATTCGCGAAGATAATGGTACCGGGGCTTGATCGGATTAAGAGAAAGCATAGTTATTTGCAGCTCATCTTGAAAGTATTTTTCAACCTGTACCTGGGCCTATCGATCTGGAAGTGGATGAATTTATAGATGCCCCATTGCAAATGTCTCCTTTCATAAATAACTTGACTCCAGCGGAGGTCAAGGAAGAAATTAACAAACTCAACGAGCGAAAGTCTCCAGGGTATGACCTCATCTCAGCAAAAATACTAAAACAACTTCTCTGAAAGGCCATAGTCCTTCTGACAGTTATATTCAATCGTATAATGTGTTTATCCTTCTTTCCTGTAATATGGAAATTTGTGGAAATTATAATGATCCTCAAGCCCGGTGAACCACCAAATAAAATTAGCACCTATCGCCCTATAAGTATATTGCAACAATAAGCAAGGTATCTGAGAGATTGCTACTACGAAGAATCTACTCTGACTATGATTTTCTCGCACTACTACCAAATCATCAGTTTGGATTTCGGGAAGAAACATTCCACAGTCCAACTAGCCCACAGAATAGTCAATGAAATTTTTAAATGTCTGGAAGATAAAAATTATTGTAATGCTGTTTTCGTAGATACATTCCAGGCTTTCGATAAGGTTTTGGCATGTTGGCTTCCACAACAAATTGCAAAGTATTCTCACCAGTAACTATTATATCCTCATTAAATCAGACAGACATTTTTCCGTGAAATTCAATAACCAGCTAGCTAAATACCGTCCTATCAACTCTGATGTTTCCCCGGGTGTTTAACGTACTGTACAAGACCGACTAACCACAAACTAGCTAGCCATAAACAATGACCCTAAAATAGCATCCGACGAACTGCAAGGCCACCTCAATTTACTCAGTGACTGGTATACCCGATGGCGTATGAAAATTAACCAAACCAAATTAACTCAGATACTTTTACCACGCGCCATAAGGTCTAAATGAAGTATGACTTGAAATGTTAGGCAAATCTGCATGTGCCTTGCTACTTTAAAATATCCCGACACAAAAGCTTGTGTCATCTGGATGCTCCGCTGTGGTGAATATGGTTGTATATACACGCGTTTAAATAAATTGAATTATTTTCTTTTTCCGTCCTATCAACTCTGATGTTTCCCCGGGTGTTTAACGTACTGTACAAGACCGACTAACCACAAACTAGCTAGCCATAAACAATGACCCTAAAATAGCATCCGACGAACTGCAAGGCCACCTCAATTTACTCAGTGACTGGTATACCCGATGGCGTATGAAAATTAACCAAACCAAATTAACTCAGATACTTTTACCACGCGCCATAAGGTCTATCTACCTGTAATGATGCACAACGTTCAAATATCAACAGCATCAGAAAGTAAATACCTTGGCCTTCACCTGAATCAGCGTCTTACATGAAGAAAACACATTGAAACCAAAAGAGAAGACAACTTGATATAAATTTTCGGCAGGTGTATCGGCTGTTGGGCAGAAAATCGAAGCTAAATCTCCATAACAAACTTTTACTGTACAAAGCCATACTCAAGCCAATCTGGAAATATGGGCTTCAACTGTGGGGCTGTGCCAAATCATAATCGGTAAACATCATACAGAGATTCTAATCGATAGTATTAGGATCAGTAACAAATGCCCCATGGTAGGTGAACAACCGGACTCTTAACGATGACCTAAAAACTTCCTTTATCAAAGATGAGATCACTCGTATGGCATCTTCTCATAACCAACGACTCGAAAATCATGACAATCTACTTGTGGAGAATCTTTACAACAATGAACCAGCAACAAGAAGACTTTTAGAACCTGGCCTCGAGATTTAGTAACTCATAACTGAAGAAAGAAGGAGAAGGTGGAATATCATTGGTTGTTCCCCAATTCGTGCACCAGATTTTCAACATATTTACTTAATACTCAGTTATATAGCAGTAGATTGTAAATAGAGCAATGTGAAAAAAATTAATACCCACTTAGTTTTATTCATCACTACATATGAAAAAACTAGGATCTTCAGGAAATTGATATATTTAAGATCCTTGCACCTGCCAGAGTCTTGTTTTTCGGCCATCCAAGTGGCAAGAATTTCTTCTACGTCTACTTGTCATTATGTAATTCGGTTTTTAATGAACTCTTCTTCTTGTCTAAATGAAGTATGACTTGAAATGTTAGGCAAATCTGCATGTGCCTTGCTACTTTAAAATATCCCGACACAAAAGCTTGTGTCATCTGGATGCTCCGCTGTGGTGAATATGGTTGTATATACACGCGTTTAAATAAATTGAATTATTTTCTTTTTTTTTCAACCTTCCAAAGCGAGTGCTCCAGTTGGAGTGTACACGCAGCATGGGAAAAGAGTCTTCAGGAGATCGAAGATATTTTAAGAACAATTGAATGATGTCTTGCCTTACGTCGCATCGCTAATGAACATTGACAGTTCGCTCTCATTCGTAAGAAGTGAGTACTGTTTTTTCAGAGTGTGATCTTCGAGTGGTTGCCGCCAAATGGAGGAAGACGAAGATATAAGAATACAGCGCTTCCAGATCAAAGGTAGGTCACATTTTCCTAGAATTCCAAACCCTCGCGAGTCATTCGCATCGCACCTTCATTTAATGGTCATTCGAGCCGGATTTATTATTGTTCATATTAAATTTGAACCATATTTGAAATTTTCGCTGTTACACATTATACCTATTTGTAAAACCATGTTAACCGTTGCATTCTTCCATAATAGGTGTCTTAGACTAGAATACTCGTAGAAATATTAAAATTTTAGTATACTACATACTACATATAATACATGTTACAATAGTTGATATATATATATATATATATATATATATATATATATATATATATATATTTAAAATTGGGAATGAAAAACCATATCTCACAAATCCTTTAATGGTGCTACCGGTTTCGAGATTTTATTTTACAATCTCATCATCAGGCACTAGGCTACAATTAATTGGAGAAAATAATTGTACAAAGAATGTAGTTATGTGTTATATTATACATGAATTAATGAAAAATTCCTCACATGCTTCACAAAATTGTTCCTCATGAAAGTTATATAAAAAAGGAGATAAAACATTTTTTTACTCACATTCTCAACACGTAGTTGTATAACCAAAAGACAAACAATTAATCACAGATGAATACATACAGTTGTAGAGATAAAATAATAACTTAATATAAATAAAATTGTTAAAATATAGATAAAATTTGTAATTTGTAGAAATAAAACTTAATACTAATTAAGGTTGTTCTAAAATGAAATGGAAATATTTATTTCAAATCTATATGGTATTTATTGTGTAGAATGCCATCTATGATATTTCATGTTTATATTGAGAATCATGGAGCAGATAAAGACACATGACAACTTGATATTTAGGCTTCGGGCACAACTGAATAGATGTCACTAAAATTCTAAATTATGGTGTTTATTTTTATTCAAACGTAATTAAATTAATACATAAACATTGTTATGGAAGTCATCAAAATGGTAATCGTTATCAACTTCAATCATTCTCAAAGAAAATTGTGTAAACTGGAGGATCATCAAAGGTAAGTTGATTGTTAATTAAATTATTAGCGCTATTGTTTTTATGTCGCATTATTTCTAGTTTTTCTAGATTATATAATGTGGTTCCCTTGTTGGCAAAGTGTAATGGTTGAAAACCTGTTTCATCATCATAGCTGTGTTTGGATACCATCAGATGTTCAGAAAATTTGGAGAAACCTGTGCTGTTCTTATGTTTGAATTTAGTGTGCTCATACACTCTTTTCTTGAATGTTCTATAAGTTCTTCCTATGTAGGTATATCGCGAAGCATGAGTTACAGGTAAGTTTATAAACTCCTGTTTTATCAAGTAAGTCTATCTTGTCTTTGGTATTAAAGAATAACCTCTTTATAGAGTCAGAGCTTCGAAATGAAACATAAAAATGATTATTCAATACTTTCGCTAATTGATATGATACATTGCCAATGTATGTAATAGATACATATTTTTTGCTGATTTTATTGGTTGTTATAATTGAATTATCAATGTATATTCTATTTAGAGCAATTTTATTTTGTTTTTTAGTGAGAAGTTTGTCTATGAGTTGAGGATTGTATCCATTGGCTACAGCTAGCTGTTTTATGATATTGAGTTCTTTTTTGAAAGCAATTGTGCTCATGGGCAGTGATACTAATCTGTGGATGTAGGATTTGAAGGCGGCTGTTTTGTGACTAAATGGATGGTGAGATTCATTATGTATTAACGCATCGGCTTGTGATGGTTTCCTATACACCTCAAAGTGAAACTTATTTTCAATTATAGAGATTGTGAGGTCTAAATAGTTTATACTTCTATTTTCTTTTTGTAACTCTAGAGTGTAAATTTTATTTTATTGTGTAAGTTGCTTACATGATTGACAAAATTATTAAGTTGTTCTATGTTACCTGACCACAGTATTATTATATCGTCCACATATCTGTAATAAAATTTGATGTATTTGGCGAATTTATTGTTTTTGTTAATTTTATTGTCTTCTAGGTTGTATAGGAAGATCTCTGCTAATAGAGGAGCGATCAGGGAACCCATATTCAAACCTTCCAACATTTGGTAACTTTCATTGTTGAACGAGAAGAAATTTTGTTGTAGACAAATTTTTAAAATGTTAAGTATCTCTTTTGTTTGTATTTTAGTGTATTGACTATGTTTCAACTTATCTTCGATTAGTTTCTCCAATTCACAGGTTGGGACATTAGTGTATAGATTTGATATATCAAGAGAGAGAGTAGTGTATCGTTGTTATCTAGTTTTAAGTCTTTGATTTTGTTGACCAGCTCAAGACCATTTTTAACAGAATATTTAAAACTATTAGTATATAAGTTTGATAATAATTTGTGTAGCTATTTTTCGAGTTTATAAGTCGGTGAATTGTTGTAATAAACTACTGGACGAATGGGAATATCAGAAAATATATCAGTTTTGTGAGTTTTTCATAGGCCATATAAACGCGGTATAGTGAGGTGAGAGTGTTGAGCGATGATCTTTCTCAATGATATGTGTTGATTTTATAATGATGTTTTTAACTCTGATTATGAATGTTGATAGAGGAATTCGTTTTTGTTGTATGTTATTTTTGTTAAAGAAATCTATGACTTTCTGATTATAATCTTCACGTTTTAGAATGCAAATTGTGTTACTTTTATCGCTTTTAGTTAATATCAGATTATTATCTTTAATTGTTCTGTGAATATTTTTAATTAAAGTATTATTTTTTGTTTTAACATTTGTATTTACTCTTGTTTTGTGTAGGTTGTTCTTTATTATGTTGCGAATGTCAAGTTTTACTGATTGAATGTGTGGTATTTCCTTGGAATATGATTCTAAAATGGCTTCTGATTCTACCGAAAGTAACTCTAGATCTTTGATTTTTTGTTTGCTATTTGATGGTGTGTGGTTGAATTTAAGACCTTTGTTTAGTAAATTAAGTTCATCATCGTTAAATCTGACATCTCTAAAGTTTAGTACTGGGGGTTGGAAATGATTTAACATATCATGTGTGGGTGGTAATATTGTTGTTACGTTTTTTAGATTATTTAGTTTCTTGTTAATTGTTGACATTTTTCTTTTTTTGAGATGTTCGACTGTGTTATGTATTTCAGTGAGTTTTCTATCAAATGTTAATTGGTGTAATTGATCTTTAAGTTTATCATATAGTTGTTTAAGTTTTATGTCTAATTTGTGAATTTCTTGGTGGGCAATGTGAATTTCTTCTCTTATGAGAAGTTTGACTAAAGATTTTATACATCTTTGACTAGAGTTAAATGTAGGTTGTCTACTTATCTTGATTTTGATATATTTAGGTTGTAAATTGTTCTTCAAACATTCGGTGTTAAATGTGATGTTGCTCTTCAATATCATCTTTTTAATTGTAAGCCTCTTGTATGTTTGGGTGAGGAGGGCCGGTTCAGCCAATACCATGTTGAAGGGAACCCTATGTGAGTCCATTTTATTATATTTAAAATTGGGAATGAAAAACCATATCTCACAAATCCTTTAATGGTGCTACCGGTTTCGAGATTTCATTTTACAATCTCATCATCAGGCACTAGGCTACAATTAATTGGAGAAAATAATTGTACAAAGAATGTAGTTATGTGTTATATTATACATGAATTAATGAAAAATTCCTCACATGCTTCACAAAATTGTTCCTCATGAAAGTTATATAAAAAAGGAGATAAAACATTTTTTTACTCACATTCTCAACACGTAGTTGTATAACCAAAAGACAAACAATTAATCACAGATGAATACATACAGTTGTAGAGATAAAATAATAACTTAATATAAATAAAATTATTAAAATATAGATAAAATTTGTAATTTGTAGAAATAAAACTTATACTAATAAAGGTTGTTCTAATATGAAATGGAAATATTTATTTCAAATCTATATGGTATTTATTGTGTAGAATGCCATCTATGATATTTCATGTTTATATTGAGAATCATGGAGCAGATAAAGACACATGACAACTTGATATTTAGGCTTCGGGCACAACTGAATAGATGTCACTAAAATTCTAAATTATGGTGTTTATTTTTATTCAAACGTAATTAAATTAATACATAAACATTGTTATGGAAGTCATCAAAATGGTAATCGTTATCAACTTCAATCATTCTCAAAGAAAATTGTGTAAACTGGAGGATCATCAAAGGTAAGTTGATTGTTAATTAAATTATTAGCGCTATTGTTTTTATGTCGCATTATTTCTAGTTTTTCTAGATTATATAATGTGGTTCCCTAGTTGGCAAAGTGTAATGGTTGAAAACCTGTTTCATCATCATAGCTGTGTTTGGATTGGATTGCTGCTTCCCGCCATCTTATTCTTGGTCTTCCCCTTCTTCTTCTCCCATCTATATGTTTCCACGCTATTTGTTTTACTGTAAGATCCCCATTCATCCTTTCTAGATGTCCTAACCATTGCAATCTTCTTGTTTTAACCCTTTCGCTGCGGACCAAAAAAAAGTTATCTTAGCCATGTGCGGATATATCTCATTTTAAAATAAATCGCGAACGGAACTAATTTTTCGCAAGCCTAAACCTCTTTCTATGTGCGTACAAAAATACAACATGCCACCGTGAATTCGAAAATCTTACCGCCACGTTAAATCTCAACCGACCCAGGACGCACAAGCGCGTCCTCCGCAAGTATTGATGGCGGGCTCGTACGCATATATGCGCTTTCCGCAGCGAAAGTGTTAACTGTTTCTACTATATACTTTTCTCCATGTAACTCATAAACTTCCCTATTTGTTCTTCTTATGTACCCTTCCACCGTCTTTTTACCACCAAAAATTCGTAGTATTTTTGTTTCCCATCTCTGAATATTCTCTTTTAAATTTTTATTAGTTAGTTTATTAGTAGTTGATAGATAGTCGTGGGAATTTGTTATTAGATTATTATTTGTCCTCGCGGAGTAAGATATAAATCCAACACCTACGCTTCACATTTTGCATTCCAATTTTTTTATTTATTTCTTAATAAGAGTTTTCCAAATATGAGCTATGTCACGACCAAGGAAAATAATTAAAAATTGTTATACGCGCAAAGAAATAATTTGTTTTCGCGTATGCAATTATTATCGAACAATGCCACAAAGAGTTTAAGAGCACATTAAACCAATTCCATACAATTGAATTGGATATGGATGAACATTATGCAGTCAACTACCAAAGTTTGTCAGCATTCGAAGATTCGTTTTGTCGCATAAGCCTATAGGGCCAGAGCCAAACCCAAACAACTCGAATTCCGTTACAACGTGATAGACCGAAATTACCACCTATTTAGATTCCTGAATTCAATGGTGATGTTAGAAATTTTTCAATAGTTTTGAGAACACCATTCATAAAAATGATAGCTTAACTGATCATCAGAAATTGCATTATTTAGTAAATAAACTCGCTGGAAAGGCAAAATCAATTTTGTCGAAACTACGCGCTGTGCCGAGAATTATGAGTTGATTTTAAATACTCTAAAGGCAAAATATGAAGATAAACGTTTGGTAGCAACGGCTTGTCTGGACCAAATATTTGATTTGAAAAATTTTACCGCTGGCAATGAATAAACTAAGAGAAATTTCGCATCATCTGTTCGCGCGATAAAGAACCTTAAGCTCAATAACATTAGCGATTTTTTGTTTCATTATATTGGTCTAAAGAAATTAGATTTCGAATTTGTTCGATTATTCAAAATCACCAGACGTGGTGGCGATGATATGCCCACATTCTATGATTTATACGTGATCATATCAAAATCTTGCTACGCATTTCAATAACACCTAAGCGTGAGTTTGCAAAAACGGCTAGTTGCAAACGTCAACTGGATCCAAATGAATTGAGTACAAATAAACCAACGCATACCTTTGTAAATACCACATCTTAATCTACAAGCTCATTGTGTCGTACACATCATCTTGAGATGTATAAATGCCCGAAGTTTATGTAGCTTACGCCTAACCTTGAAAATATAACGTTTTTCTGTAAATAATGCTTTTGTAGGCAGAAGTGCGAGTATCCGCAAGGTACCACTCTCACCTCTGCAAACTACAGTTGCATTGACCAAATAAAATCAAAATGAGTCAACAAGGAAACAACTCTGTTACTGATAACGCTACTGTAAATGCTAACGCTTAAAACTTAGATAATATAGAACCATACAAATTGAGTTAAATTTTCCCAATAATTCCCGAATGTGATGGTAATAAAATATTTATGAATACTCTTATTCTGTAATGCACGACTGCATTTGGAATGACTATACTTAATCAAACAATTCTGCTTAGCTTACATATTAAAAACAAAATTCGCGGTCGCGCTACTGTATCAATAAATACACATAACCTTGCTACTTGGCAAGATATAAAAGCGCTATTAGAAAGTTATTTTGAAAATACAAAAGACTTATCATCACTTATCCATGGCCAACAAAGAATTAGGCAACTACCCAACGAATCTCCGTTAACCTTCATTACCAGGTTACAAACCCACGAAACTAGAATTTACGCTTCTACCAATTAACAAAATTTATCTGTCGAAGAAATTATGACCCTTAATAAACTCTTGACAGGCATAGAATATAAGCCAGGTCAAATTGTCAGAGCTAGTGACCCTGGAGATATAATAATAGCTACAAATAGAGTCAGGAGAGAGCTTCAATTAATCAAAACCTTCAAAATTCAAACAACCCCAACATGATCTTCCTAGAACAGAGCTACTTATAAATCCGCTGCTCGCTGTGAAATCAGTAAATTTATTTTTCATTAAAGACTCGACAAACTCACAAATTTCTTATAGATTCAGGAGCTGGACTCTTTATCTTTAAACCTCACGTTTGTCGAAATTTCCACAGAGATTTCCCGAGAATGTAATAATTCAAGGAATCACTAAACAAAAAATTCATATTACTGAATCTACACTCGTTCCTTTTAACCGTACAGATTCACTTAAAGTCTATATTTTTAATATAGACAGAATTTGATGGACTTCTAGGTTCAGACTTCCTCGAATATCATGATGGCGTTATCAACATAAAAAATAGAGAATTAAAAAAAAATCAGTACCGTCCAACTTCACAAAGCCTCAGATAATGTACCTACAAAATATAGAAATCAACAACACAGAAAAAATAATTAACAATAATCGAAAAAATGTATAAATTGTAATACAATTTATCAAAGCACTGACGCATTATTAACAGTTATAGAAATTGGAAAAGTACGCCTTCCGCATGCATTAGTAGAAGTTAATGAAAACGGCGAATTTTTAAAAACAATTCCAAACGAAATAGATTTTTCAAATTTTAACATAGAACCTATACAACATTTTTCTATTTACAATCATCAAATTGCAATATCTGCCTGCGAAAGCAAAATAAACCTTCTCGAACACTCCAATGCTGCTCTTGGCTTGAACGTTGAATCGATCACCCGTGATGTCCTCGAAATTAAACGAGGTATCGAGGGAAATTCTAAGAATCCTACTGCAGTTCTCCCGAAAACTTGTAATGTTAATGTCGAATCGGCCGAAATCCTCGACCGCGCCAGGAGATCTTTCAATGTAATATTAAAAAACGTACCAGAACCAGAAAGCCCAGATAACAATATAAATATAGTCATTGATGTGTTGAATAACATTGATTCCAACTCTTGAGCCTTTGCTGTCAGGGCAACTCGGCTTGGAAAAACTCGATCAACTGGTCCACGTATGTTGAAAGTCACGTTCTCTAATACTGATATCGTCGCTGCCCTGTTGCGTAAAAAGAAGAACTTACTCAGTATTCCCAAATATAAGCACATTAGTCTATTTGATGATAAAACACCCAAACAAATCGCCGAACTGAAAGAGCTTCGTGACGAATTGAAGTCCAAGGCATCTGGTGGTGAACAAAACTTGACCATCAAATATATCAACGGCAACCCAGCTACTGTCACAAGAAAACTTTGCAATGATTCAAAAAACTAACTGGTAACCTCTTAGAGTGGACGATCACATATTCTAATGTACAATCATTATGTTCCAAATACCGCGAACTCCTAACATTTTCTCATTGTCAAGAACCTTCCTTCATTTTGCTCACAGAAACTTGGCTCCAACCCAGCATACCCGATTCAGTTGTACACATACCAGGCTATCGACTGGTCAGAACTAACAGCGCAACAACTATTGGTCACGGTGGAGTCTGCATTTATGTAAGGCAGGAGATCATTTTTACCTCAACTATTCATACCTACCAAGTGCATACTCCAGGCATAGATAATCTATTCATGGAGATTAAATGCAACGAATTCTCTCTAACTATTGGTTGCATTCACCGCCCGCGTCGCTGTATCAGTGATTCTGTTTTGGCTGATCATTTGACACAACTTTCAGAGGGCAATAATTGTGTGATAGCAGGCGACTTCAATCTTCCTGACGTTGTTTGGCCTCTCATCAATATGCCATCACCTTTGTCGCCCTCACTTCCCTTTGCTAAACTGGTGCATGATACTAACTTTGAACAACTCAACCTGAAGCCAACAAGATATCGTCAAAACCAAGTCCCATCATTGTTAGATCTCGTCCTAGTGAATGTTGACAACCTAGTTTCAGACATCGAATATTTCCCTCCTTTCGGTAAATCAGACCATCTCACTCTCAAAACTAAAATCCAGTTCAGCGTTTCTTCACCTAAGAAAATGGTAGCGAGAACGGTCGAGATTATCAATTTCGAAAATCTAAATAGGGACCTGGCAAGGATTAACTGGAAGGAGTGCCTTCCGTGCTCTGGTGTGGACGACATGTGGAGTGTTTTTCGGATATCCTGAGCTCCGCTATACAAGCCAATAGATATGTGAAAGAGGTTTCCACCACCCCTACTAAACCTTGGATCGACGACAACCTATGTAGCATGATCCGCCACAAGAAAAGACTTTGGCAAAGATTCACCAGACATAGAAAGCCAGAAGACTACTCAGTGCATCGATCATATTCGAATAACTTATCCAACAACATTAGACAGGCAAAGAAAAGTTACGAGTCAAAGATTGCCTCTTCAAAAAATCCGAAAAAGTTTCACAAATACGTTAGATCTTTCCTGAATACTAAAGTGTCTGTTCCCCTGTCATAAATCCCTCTGGAGCTGTCTGTATTGACTACCAAGAATCGGCTGAAGTACTGGCCGCCTCATTCACAAACGAGCCCGATGGACCTATACCGGGCATAAAGTGTCCGCGCTGCAGATTCGATCTCTGCAACATAACATTCCCTGTGGAGATTGTTGAGAGAGAACTGAAGGAGTTAAATGCAGACTCTTCCCCCGGACCAGACGGTTTTTCACCAAAAATTTTCAAGAACTGCTCTGGTTCCCTCTCTGAACCTCTTGCGTTGATATTTGAGAAATCTTTTCATACGCACGCTCTACCTTTATCATGGTTAAAAGCATCAGTGACTCCGATTTTCAAGAAAGGTGACAAATTATCTCCAACCAATTATCGTCCAATAAGTCTAACTGCTGTCGCTTCTAAGATCATTGAAAGGGTGGTACTAAACCAGATGTTAGAGTTCCTTCTCGAAAATGATATTATTCCACAGGAGCAGCATGGATTCCTACCAGGTAGATCTGTGATCACGAATCTTCTGCGATGTGTGAATGATTGGGCAAGGGCCATTAATGCTGGGATTCCTATCGACGTGATCTACTTAGACTTTTCTAAGGCCTTTGACCGAGTCCCCACAAAAAGACTCTTCGCCAAACTCGATCACCTTGGAGTTAGAGGAAACCTTCTGATGTGGATCAGAGCGTTTCTTAGCGGCAGGGAATTTAGCGTGCGTGTATCTGATGGAACCTCCCGACCCAGACCAGTATCCAGTGGTGTTCCTCAAGGATCAGTTTTAGGCCCTATTCTGTTTCTTCTATATACTGCTGATCTACCACTCCTCCTAAGATCTTCGTGCTCCCAGTTTGCGGATGACACCAAACTTTACAATGACGCAGACAAAAATTCGGCTGCTGTACAACATGACCTTGATACTGTCTCTCAGTGGTGTGAGAACTGGCTGCTTCCACTGAATATAGATAAGTGTACTGTGTTACATATGGGAAAAAAGAACCCGAGAAACCCATACACACTGGGCGGTCAACTATTGTCATCCTCAAATCACCATAATGACCTGGGCCTAATAATTTCAGACGACCTAACCTGCTCTAGATACGTCCAAACCTGGTCTAGACACGTCCAAAAGACAACAGATAGGGCGAAGAGAATAATTTATATGATCTCCAAGGCCTTCCATAACTGTGACCCTGATGTCTGCTGCAAAATTTATAAATCGTATGTTCGTCCTATTCTGGAGTTTTCCGGTCCAGTATGGTGTCCTAATCTCAAGGGAGACATGGATAAATTAGAAGCAGTCTAAAGATCAGCTACCCGACTTCCATATGGCTTCAATCGCCCCAGCTACCATGAAAGACTAAAAATATTCAACTTAATCACTTTTAAGGACAGACGCGAGAGGGGAGACTTGATTATTGTTTACAGAGCCCTGCACAACAAATTTGGGACAGAATTGTCGTCTTTGTTCCCACTCAATTCCATCAAACTGAGGGGTCACTGCTATAAGTTACATAAGGAGAACTTCAAAACCACTCCTCGGCAGATCTTCCTATCTAATCGAGTTTTTAAAGCTTGGAACCGTTTGCCCTCTGAGGTCGTTGACGCTGCCAGTGTGAATACCTTCAAAAATAAATACGATCAATATACCAAGAGAACCAATGTGCCGGAGGACTTGTAATCTGTGTGTGACAATCTTTAAACTTTTCTTTCATTTATCTTTGTATTCACAAGTGTACTGTCAATTGATATATTGATTATTTTTTGTAAATTTAGAGCTTTTATAGACTATAGTCTCAGCTCCCATAATAATATTAATAATAATAATAATAATAAGTTTCTTGGCTTTTTTCTCAAACTCATACAAAAATTACTAGTCTAAGGGACATAGCTATTTCAAAGACCTTTGAGAAGCTATTCAGCAATCTTATGGGTATACAATTATCCAATTTTTCTAGATCTCCCGTCATTAAAATTGGTTTTATTACAGTAAATTTTACCTGGTTGGAAAAAAAAATTAACATTGCTGTAGGCGCGCGTCTTAGAGACCTCAGTGCGCATGAACTCGTCCGGAATTTTTATGGTGGGGCATCTACGTCCTCGAGGCTCTGTGTATTCCCCGTCTGCAGTTTTGTCTCTAGCTGTGAGAAGGTTGCATTACTACGTGCTGTTTTTTGTGCTTAATCGAGCTGAAACTTTGCTCCGGGTTCCACAAGTACACCACGCGGCCAACTGCGATTTACGTTGCGGTCTGCTAGATCCACACGCGATCACTTGTTTACTTCTGTTGAAAGAACACCGATATTTTGTATGTTCGTTTTTCTAATCTGTTTGTTGTGCTTACCTGATCTGCTTTAATTTTATATCAATAGATGTAATGGCTGCAAGTTCCAAACCATCTTCTGATCCAAACCAATGGTTATAGTGGTTACAAGAACTCAAAAATGAGGAGCAGGACGAGTTGCAGGATGAAGATTCAGGTACTGGAGTAGCAGATGATTTAGAGGAAAGTATTCACGAGTCAGAACAAGAGGCTGAGGAAGATGAGTATTGCGAATTGATAACTGCAGACGAACAAGAGCACCAAGATGGGGAATATCTGGTATTGGAAGGTGAGAAAAATCGAGAAACAATTACCCAATTTGAGCCGCTAATAATGAAAAGACAAAGAAAAAATACCTCATGCGACGTCGCGAACAAGAGCTAGGAATTTAGTTACGAGTACGAAGACTTATCGGACTCGCAAAAAACGCGAGAAATGCTTTGGAATGTTTTAATATTTTCATCAACAATACTATGATTGACATCATAGTAGCAGGTACAATCAAAAAAAAACATCGCCGCGAGATAGATGCTAGACCCATTGATGCCTGTGAAATACGTGCTTTCCTTGGGTTAAAGGAGTCTTGAAGGAGGGTCGACTAAATATTTCCGATCTCTGGAGTAGAGACGGAGTTGCAGTAGACCTTGTTTACTTTCCGATGAGTTCCAAGCGCTTTAGATGCTTGTACCGTTGTCTCAGGTTTGCCAACATTCATAATCGCACCGAGAGGCGTGCAATTGATAAATCGGCCCTAATACGTGAATTGTTCGAACTATTTGCCCATAACTACCAAGAGTCATATACACCAAGTGCTTATTTGACTGTTGAGCAGTTGGTTGCTTTGGGCAATATCTCTCTTCTTGGTGATATAAAAATTATGTCGACGATTAACTTAGAAATTTATTGTGGTAAGCAGCCCCCCGGTCCATATGAACTGTCTAATTAACCATAATCTTATTTAGTCAAGCTACTTGTTAATCTAATCAAAAGAGTTTCAATTACATGACAACGTTCAGGAAACAAACATAGTACGACCACCCAAACTGAGCCAAAGAAACCCACCAATAGTGCCCCCATCTTCACAAGAGCAGAGTTCTTCAGACGGTGATAACAAAGGAACAAGAACCTACACACTACATGACAACATTCAGGAAACAAACATGGAACAACCGTCCAAATTGAGCCAAAGAAACCCACTGTTAGTGATCCCATCTCAACAAGGGCAGGTTTCTTCTGACGGTGATAATAATGGAACGAGAACCTTCACACTACGAAACAATTCTAAGAGACAATAGCAATCGTGTACCAACTCTAATAACACTACTTCACCTCTCGTCCTCATGCATCTTAATATACAGTCACTCCGTAATAAATTAGATGAAATAAACATTTTTCTAGATGAAAAAGAAAACCGAAATATTGATATAATCTACTTTCCCGAACATTGGATGCATGATGATGAGATAGCACATTTTCAACCCAATAACTATTTAGCCAATTCCTCTTTTTGCCGTAAAACACACACACATGGTGGTGTAATAATTTTTATACACAATAATATTCACTCGCATTTCGCAAATATCCTACCAATTAGAGCTCATCCCATCGAGAAAGATATTGAATTTACAGCATCGAGTAGTAAATTGCTGAAAACGATTGTTATCTGCAAATACAGAAGTCCATTGGGTAAGTTTGAAACTTTTTTAAACATATTCTACGACCTAATCAATGAATTGTATCAAGAATATATGAATTATCACTATGTCATCTGCGGGTATTTCAACCTGAACTTCAATGTCCCTAGTAAAAATTTGAGCGATCTCAAAGATGTGCTAGAAATGCTGGATCTCACTATAACCATTACTAAACCGACAAGAATAACAACTTCCTCCACCTGAATAGACAATATCTTGATAAAATCACATAGACCCTTTATTACCATAGCGCACAATTTTTGTACCTCTCGCAGGACTATAGGTCTACTGACGAACATACCTTTAAAATGATAAGATTATATAGCGAAACGAATTTTATGAAATTCCCGGAACTTTTTCATTCCACTGACCTCCAATCAATCTACAGCATAGCGGACACAGATGAGGCGTATGAAATGTTCCACAACATAATCAATTCATGCTTTTCCAAAGCTTTTCCTTTGAAAAAGAAGGCCCTTCATCACAAAAACTCATTCGAAGGCTGGATAACTTTAGGATTAAAAAAACCATGTAAGAATAAACGTTTTCTGTAACAACTAAAAAAAATATGCTAGGAATACAGCGATAATTAATTACATAAATAAATACAAGCAAATTCTAGAGAAAACCATCGAGCATGCAAAGGCCACTTAAATTGGTAACCTGATCTATAACCTCACAAAATAAGCCTAAAACTACATGGGAGGTAGTCAACTATCTTACCAGAAAAAACCTTGCAAGCAAGATAAAATAATGATAAATAAAAACGGTACTATAATTGAAAACGCTCTCGAAGTGGCAGAAGAGTTCAAAATTTTTTTAATATCTCTAATCACACAAAACCAAACCTAAGTGAAAAAACTTGTCATGATTACCTCTTGTAGCCGTCACCGAAGAAGATATTCTAGATTGCGTCAGTGCTCAAAAACCTAAAACATCAATAGGGATCGACAGCATACCGATGACATTTATTAAAAGACAAGCAAATAGGTTAAAGGCCCCTTTAACATATTTATTCAACCTATCCCTATCTACCGGGGTTTTTCCAAAAATTTACAAAACATCAATAGTAATCCCCATCTATAAATAAGGAAACGCATTCGATATCAACAACTACAGAGGTATCTCCCTGCTTCCTAGCTTTTCTAAACTCTAAACTCTTAGAGTGGATAATTAATCGCCAAATTAAAAATTATCTAGACTATCGACAAATACTTACGAACGTTCATCATAATATACTGATGGACAAACTGGAATATTACGGTATCCGAGGTGTCGCTAAGAAGTGGATTCAAACGTACCTCCTCCACCGAGATATACGGGATAAAATATAAGATATACATAATTCAACATTAACCTACTATCACTCGCAGCACAAATCACAATTAATAAATTACATGACTGGTTTTCAGCAAACAGACTTTCCTTGAATATCGATTAAACTCAAAGCATACGATTCAATCTCCAACGCGAAAATGAGGATATAGGTCTCATAGTGGAAGGAAAAACTATAAATACATCAGATACAACAAAGTTCTTAGGTATTCTCATTGACAGTAAATTAGCATGGACAGAACACATCAGTCAACTCAACTCCAAACTATGGAAAGCAGCATTTGCCTTACGCACCATCAAAATTAATACTAATATAGTAGTGGCCAAGTCAGTTTATTATGCGTACTTCCACAGCCTCTTGCAATATGGTATCGAATTCTGGGGCTTGGCAGCTTCAGCAAAAACAACATTTACTATTCAAAAACGAGCCATTCGAACGCTCTTTGGACTCAACTTCAGGGATTCATGTAGGCCCCATTTTAAAAACCACCAAATATCTACCCTCACCAATCTTTATATATACAAAAGATCCCTCTTGATCCACAAAAATGAAAACTCTCTAGAACGACCCGCAGACAGATACCATTATCTAACGAGAAATCAACTGTTCAACAATCCTACCAAACTACAAATCCAACCGAACGCGCAATGGTCCTTTGTATATGGGAATAAAAATTTATAACCATCTTCCGAACATTATGAAACTGTTATCGTTGAATAAGTTCAAAAAGGACCATATAAAATTACTACATTTCCATGTTTGCTATGACCTTGATGAATATTGTTTAATCAACTTCCACTGATTAACAAGCATGATTCCTGATTTATGATTCCTATAATCTTGAAATTCGTTTTTGTTTCTTTTTCACTGGCTTTTTTTAGTTTTGTAAACTGTTATACGATGTAACATTTTATTTTTGTTATATTAGTTGTGAATATTATTATTATAAGTTTTTTATACATTTCTTACTGACTGTATTCACTTTCCCCATATAGGGCTTACTAGGTTATTTTAAAAATCGTTATGGTTATTAGTCAGCATTTTCCCTAAGCCTTTGGCAATAGGTATTAATTCAAGGTATTTTATCTAAGAATGTACTAATTTACATAATCTATGTACCTACTTGGGAAATAAATTTCTATCTATCTTTCTATCTAATTAAAAATACCCACCGAAGTGTGACAATGGAATAGATGGTTTACTAGTTTTCCTCTAGCAACGGAATTTTTACAGGAATTTGAATTAACCAGGTATTGGATATTGGTACAATAAAAGCAAATAAAATATAAATAACCCCTGAACTCGTCATGACGAAAACACGACCTATTGGAAGTTCAATGTTTGCATTTCGCAAAGATTGCACTTTCGTTTCATTTGTTCTAAAGAAGAATAAAAATATTCTGGTCCTGTCCATAATGCACATGCACAACACAGCAAGAACCACATGACGATGACCACTTGCACTATTTTATGACATACTGAATATTGCAGGAATAAATGCCCTCAAACTGTACACTTCAAACAACAATAATGAACAAATTCTCACATGAAAATCTCTAAAATCCTTGTCAAGGGAACTCAAGCAACTTTTAATTATGCAAAAAATTGACTCACAAAATGTACCACGGTCAATACGCAACGGAGCACGAAATTTGCTAAAATTGGGACAGACTCCTAATCTTGTTCGGCCTGAAAGAGCAGGTGAGGGGCTTTGCTGCAATTGCCCAAGAAAGGCTGACAAGAAGACGAGCACTGTCAAAACTTCCACAACTGGCTGTGCAAAGTTCGCCAGAAGATTGTTTGCATGTTATGTACTGCAAATGGTGATCAAGAGGAGAATACGAGCGGGTCAGATAGCTAAGCATTGAGTTATGTTCTTAAAAACACTAATTCAGTAGATGTTTACGATATATGTTCCTTCCTCTTAGAAAAAAACTTTCTTTTATATCACTTCACCTTTGGTAAACAATTTCTACAGATGCTTTGATTTGGGCATTTTTCCAGACTTACATAAACTTTCTAGGGTAATTTCTATTTTCAAAAAAGGAGATACAAATGAGGTTAGCAATTAAAGGCCTATATCAATTATTATTACTTGTATAAGTAAAGCATATAATTATAAGATCAAATGAACTTACCTGTGATGTTCGATCTTGATTATATGAAGGCCTCGTCGAAGTAAAAAACTATGTAGTACCCTCGTTCCTGGTGCTACGATCACACATTTTAAAGTAAACAAACTGCCCCGTCTACCCTTCCCCGCGACTCTCACGTCCCTCGCTTCAGTCTTCAGTCTTCATTACCAACCATATTTTTTGCAACTTTAGGGTTGGTGTTTAGGGAGGGACCTTATTTACTTCGACGAGGCCTTCATATAATCAAGATCGAACATCACAGGTAAGTTCGTTTGATCTTATGATTATATTCAGGGCCTCGTCTCGTAAATAAACTATGTAGTAATTTAGAGAGAGTTGAAAAAAAATCGCCCTAGTTCTAGAAAAGCTAAATTCTTACTGGTACATTTTGTCAAATAACAAAAGCTTAATTGCTAAACATTGAAATACATATTAGCTTGAAAGATTTGCTTCTGCAAAAGAAATATCTGCCATAAGGAGTCTGTTATACACCTAAGCGAATATCTTAGAATTTCTAGACCACTCCGCCAAAGTTGCCGCATGCCTTGTGCTATAAGCGGAAAATTTGTCAATGTCGACACCACTTTTTCGTAATATAATTTTGACTCAACGACTCAGTGTTTGTGTTGAAATTTCCTTATAGATTTTAGTTACACAAATAAATAAACTTTTCATTGGTTCTCTCAGAAGTTTTGTTTTTTCTAAGTAATATAGCAGGGTCGATGCTACGCAAATTTCAGGATCCAAGTCAAAAAACGGCAAACAATAAAGTTTGGAATTTGTTTCTCGCTGATGTTTTAGTGGGAATGTCAGTTTATACTTCTGTTCGATGTATCTTATTTTTCTGTATGGAAGCTAATGTTTGCAGGTGTTGACCTGTAGCATTTGAACGAATTTCTGTATGTGTTAACTTCCTAAGATAATCCAAAACTAATAAGGGATCCCAAGTGCTTTGGTATTTTGGCATACTCGGCCTTAACATAAAATCACCTTTAAAAAATGTTTGGATCCTAAAATCATGCGAAAAATCGAATGTTATCTGAGTAATGAGGATCTGTAAGTGTTAAATGAGCTCTATGAGGGTCTCTTGATAAACTGTATTGTAAGAAATTCTAAGAACGCTTCTGGTGAAACTGAATAAGAATCAGAATCTTTTGAGGCACAAAATGCCCACTATAACTTTAAACCAGATATACATTGTTTTAATGGGCTTTCGGATAGAAGCCATACAAAATTCTAAATATGATTCAGGAACTTGTCCTAGTTGCAACGCTTTCCTGATACTATTATAGGTCTATACCTCTCATCAAAGAAAGGTGTGCCTACAGCGTCTGATGCAATATACCAAAAAGGACAAGATAGGGCTTAGGTTTAAATGTCAACGGTTCTTTAACTAAAAGAGATATAAAAATAGGTTACCCTGATTGACTAGGCCACATGGGAATCATTAGAATACTCTCTACTTTGTCAGAGATAATCTGTTCTTAAGTACGTAGAATGATGGAAAAAGGAAGAAAAACATAAATGTAAAAATGAGACCAATTTAATGTAAAGGCATCTATGGCACTAGCATCTGGATCATTAAGCAATGATACATAAAACGTTGCATTTTGTAGTTATGCATACGTTGCGAGAAGTCCTATCCGCTACAACATTATCCAATGATCTAATGTAAGATGCAGAAATGAAGATATTTTTTACTTTGACACCATTGCCAAATTGTTCGAACAAGGAGTATTTAGCATAGGAAATCGAACATTTCCATTCGGTTAATGTAAGCTTTAATGGTAGTATTAGCGACTATGCACAGTATGAAACAATTTTCCAAATCTTTGGCGCAACATTTAGCCAAAAAAATTCAGGGAGAATTTCCAGCTAGTTTATATGCTTAGTTTTTTCCTTCTCCGACCAAAAACCATGGGAACTATAACGGTTGCCCCATCCCGTATTAGAAGTGTCCGAAAAAAAAATTTTTCTAATTAATTTAAGTTATCTTTCAAGCAATCTAGAATCTGCATACTAGCATAATTATTTCCTCGCGATATCTTAAGAGCTAAATATTTTTCCCTCTCGGACAATTTAAAATAAAGATAGCCATATTTGATAACTGGGCAAATAGATACCAATTTACCCTATTATTTTGGAAGAATCCCTAATCTTACAATATTTTGGTTTTTGGAAACCATGCAACATTTGTATTATTTCATTGCGTTTATAATCAGTTGTCGAGATAGTAAGGTCTATTGAGTTTCACTTAAACCCTAAGTAAACGCATGTGTTATTTGGGATAAGTAAACTTTTATCATAATTGATTTTAAAACCCAGATGCTCTAAGGGAGATATATTGTCTGTGATACATTTATTACACGCTTTGTATAGCTATCATCCAGCAATAAAAAATCATCCAAATATATCACTGAAAGAAAACCTTTCTTTCTAAGGTAATAAATCACAGGTTTTAAAATTTCGTAAAATTCATGGGAGCTCAATTTATAGCAAAGCAAAGAGTATTATACTCATAAAAATTCCCTTGAATGAAAATCTTAAATACTTTCTATGACTTTCATACATTGTAACCACAAAATAGGCTTCCCGTAAATCAATCTTCTCCATAAGGTAATTACGGTCCATTAAAGAGGCAACCACCCAGTGGTACTCTAGTTTAAAGTGGCTGGTTTTTATATTATATTGATTTAATTTTCTAAGATTTAATATAACGAGAATTAGGAATAAAAAAAAAATTTTATAAAAATTGGCCTTTGCAAGCTTGAAACTTAGAAAGCGGCCCAGATGTTAACATCTTTTCGATGGAATTAGAAACTAAATTTTGTTTCTTTAAAGACCATTTAGATTCTTTGGGCGCCAAAGCCTGTATGGATATCTTAATAAAAGGCAATTTTACCCTCTTTAACCAACATAAGATATGTTTGTTATTAGTAAGATATTTTTTTAGCAACTATGTAAATATTTTAGTATTCCTGCTGTTCTTCCTACATCTACTTCCGGCGATACCTGCTCTCAACGGTGTACTTGTCTTAACAACGTAGATAGTACTGCTGGGGGTACTTGTTGGTGAGAACTTATTGTTGATAATGTCCACTCTGCATTTTTCCTCGAAATTTGAGTAGACTTTTCAAGTTTAAAGTACTCGAACTCCCTGCATTAAAAGACTTCCCGGACGAAATTTTCCTAGCTTTGAGTTGGTTCGAAGACTGCTGAATATTTTTGTCTTTTTTGAGTCTTTTCTCCAAATCTCCTCAAAAAAGCAATTCATCAATGATTGACTGTGACAACGTGTCTTTCCATTCTTTATATTCAGATTTAGGGATACCAAATCCCTACTAGTGATACTTTCTGAGTGATGAAGGTCAGATAAAAGTCGACTGGCATCACTAAGGCGTTCTATAATGGCCTTGTTGTCTTCCCCCCTCCTGTTTTTCCAATGACTTGGAAATAACCGACCCCATTGCAGCAAGACTTGCGCCGATTTGGGCTTGTTTGTTACCCATATGCTCGTCTCTTTTGAATACCGACTCATTAATGGCTTGAGAACGATAGGGTTCAATTTTGGAGCTTCAAAATAACGGATATTATCAGGAGCGGGATATTTTAGTAATAACTCCTTCTTCTCGTTTTCCAACCCCGATTGAAAGATGTGGAGCCATCTATCCGCAATCTGTTGGTGAATTGAGGCCCCATAAACTTTAGCGATGCACAGGCCTCATTCCTCAAATCTTGATTGTGGGTGCATATCGGGTCATTTTTTTTACCGGGGGCAGTGTCAGAGGATACGTCTCCCTATGGAAAGAGGAACTTTCGGTAGATTTGGCCGTTTTGCAAGACAAATTATTTATCAGTAAATAATGTAAGCCAATTGAAATGCCAAAATTATAATTCAAAAATAGACAAAAAAAAGTTGACGAATAGAAATGACATATTCGAAGCATGACATCAAAGCATGCATAATACAGAATGTACGTTCTATCAAAAGAACGAATCTAGTCTGCCATCAAAAGCAGAGACCGATGTCATAATCGGCCACACAGCCAAACAGTAGGCACATTTAAGAATAACTAAACATGCATAATATAGATGTGTACGTTCTATCAAAAGAAAGAATCTAGTCTGCCATCAAAAGCAGAGACCGATGTCATAATCGGCCACACAGCCAAACAGTAGGCACATTTAAGAGTAACTAAGCATGCATACCTAATATAGATGAGTACGTTCTATCAAAAGAACGAACATAGTCTCTGCTATCAAAAGCAGAGACCAATGTCAAAATTGGCCACACAGCGAAACAGTAGGCATATTTAAGAATAACAAGAAAAATATATTATATCATTATAATAACCACGAAAAAACTAATGTAAATAATTGGCATGTTAGATTCTGTTATCAAAAACAGATGAAATGGCCAATAATATGGTGCGATATAAAACCCAGGTATATTCAATGCATGTCATAAAAAACATGCAGGTAAAAATAAATAATATAATAATAAATAATGACATTTGTAATTGATGGCTATGAAATCTTTCCTGTTTTTGGTTAATTTATTCTAAATTCACGATTTTTGCCCTGAAGAAGAGAATAAACATTCTCGAAAGCTCGGCTTCAGTCAAAGAATTTTATTGAATATATGACTGCATCCCCAAGAACATCTTTTTATTTATATATATATATATATATATATATATATATATATATATATATATATATATATAAACTTTTGAACCAACTGTTTTTTTGGACTAACTTATAGACATATAACAACATGCCGTTGAAATTTTTTCGAAATTCAAAAGAGTGAACGATCGCAATAGGTACATTTCTATAAGAAATTTACCTAATTAAAGCAATATACCCAAGGCATGTGGAGTGGGCTTGCTTATATATTAAAGAGGATTTGCTGCGGAGTGTCGTCAGTCTGATGCAGCTGTTGAGTGAGTACGGTGAATATAATGGAGACCGGTAGTGCGGTGCTGACCGGTGGTACGGTGGAGACCGGTAGTACAATGGAGACCGGCAATACGGCGGAACCAGTATTACGGTGGAAACCAGCAGTATGGTGGAGTCTATCGAGACCGGAAGTACGGTGCAGTCTGACAGTCGGGTGTAGTTTGGTCCTTAGTAGGGGGCCACCAACAACATATATATATATATATATATATATATATATATATATATATATATATATATATATATATATATATAATGCTTGCTTGTAAATAGTGTAAATAATAAATATAAATTGTACATAGTAGTCGACAGTGTAATGTAAGTTATATAAATAATCTGTGATATTTTAGTCTGTAAATAAATAAATAGTTCCCAGTCATTTCTATATGCTCGTTACAATATGTATATAACAAATAAGTTATTCGGTGAATAATAAAATTTAAAACTACAAAAATAAATGAAAAACAACCAAAACCGACATTTCTGGATGTCGGTGAAACATAGCACCAATTACCTACAAGTTTTAATTGACTCAAGAAATGAAGACAAAACTTTCTGAATTAAAATGAAATGTCAAAATATTCATGAAATTTGAACAACCATTTCTCAACAATTTTCAATAGCTAAAAAAGAAAAATATTTATCCAGAAAAATAAATTGATCGGCCTTGGCCTAATTTGATTTATGTTCCCACTTAAAACAATGTTCCAATTTATGTGTGCTTATGTTCGAAAAGAAACAGGAGACAGCTTCAAGTGCATTGTCCTTTTACTTTAGAATGGTGTTTTTAATAAGCACAAGGAACGAGCACCCCGTCGATCAATCATTTGCTAGTACCTACATTACCTACATTGTCACATATAGTTCCTATTCTATTGTGCGATCTCTACGGCTCAACTAACATTTTTGTATTTTTCTAATGTATTGAAAACAGGCCAAAAATTAATAATATAGATTTTTTATTTTATTTTAATTATCTTTAACATGTATTTAAATTGGTTATAAAATTGTCTCAAATTATGAGTCGAAAATAGAAATAGTTTCATACATTTCATAAATATATTGGCATTTCATTTGATTTCAGAAAGTTTTGCTTTCATTTCTTGAGTCATTTATAACGTGTACTTGGTGCAAAGTTTCACCGACATGCAGAAATGTCAGTTTTGTTGTATTATGTAAACTAAATTTTATTCTGCTCCTGCGTTTGGTAAGTTCAATAGATTTTCAAATCAAATGAGCGTTTGAACCGATTGCAATAAATAAAAGCATAGGTATGAAGTTTTGTTCAGAATTCAGTAATAGCGAACAAGAATGAAATTTACAGTTCACTGAATAATTTTATTGGATCCAGAGAAACGTGGTTAAATTTTCAGTAAAGGTAAAATTTTGCTTAATTACTAAGCTGGTCAAAAGTTTGACGTGGTAATTCGAATCAAGAACTTTTTATAAAATACTTATATAATGAGATTCATGAATGCTCTTTTATACCGGAAAATATTCACACGAATTACCTTCCACATTTCGAATGTTCTTCGTGGTGTACATATTGTAGAGAGAATATTCACACTTGAGCATGCGGAATATACCATTGTCAGGAAATGTGGTCTTTATTATATGATATTATGTTATATTATTATTATATTTAATAGAATAATAACACAACTTTCCTCGGAATTCACTTAGGGATGTTATTTATTTCAAGAGTAGTCTCGTTATGAAATAATTCTGATATAATTCAAGAATATAATTTCGACAACTGATGTGATAGCTATGCTGCATGCTACAGATATGTCTAGCGGCGAATATCTGACAATAATGATAAAGCAACCTAAGCCTACGTATACGTCAGTTTCACCGAAGGACGAGTTTGGCATATGTTATTAGTAGGCGAAGACGAGTGCTGGCAGCCAAACGAGTTCGAATTTGACGTTTCACCTCTCTGCTCACATGTAGGATATATTATTTTTGTTTTATTTATAAAAGCCGTAGCGGTCATATAAGCTGCTCGGTATTGGCTTAACAAATGCATCCAAAACGTTAATATGACCCATAGGCTACTGAAGAATATGACCGCCAATATTATCTAGAATGCGGAGAGTGGCGTATACGGTAACGTAGGCTACGGTACTATAAAAACTTTATCACTTGAACTCAGAGACTAATAATACAACAGAACAACGGAAATTAGATTTTGTCATTCAGAACAACGAAAACATTTCAAATTGAATGCGGTTGTGAATAATATATTACTATTTCTGGTGTTATGAATTGAAACACAAAAATGAACATAACTCTCTACTTTATTTATATTCTCTTCCACTGTCTTCTCAGAACATCCTCTACATTAATTTATTACAGATACTGTCAGCCCTTAATTATTATTATTATTATATTATTATATGGTTTCTCAAAGTCTCTCTTGTCAAAAGTATTGTCGGTATTTGAGCATCATGATCGAACGCCATTATTTCGTTTAGTAAGTCGGTGATTATCATTTCACAAAAATTAGTTATTATTATTGTATTGTCAGACAGGGTTTTGAACACGATAAAAGTATTTAAAATAGTCGCGCCAAGAAAAAAATGTATTTTTGTTATGCGGTATCACTTCAGCAACCGACGCAGAGTAGAATTGTATTATCGCATCTGATTTTTTTTATATCTTCAGTGTATGTATTAATTTTTGAATAATAATAATAATAATAATAAGTTTTATTTGCCACTGCGGTACAGTATGTACATATGGTAAGTCAATAATTAATAATAAGTATGTAATATAATAAAAGTAACTATGAATAAAATAGGTAGATAAAGGTCATACTTAATTCTTGTACTAAATGTATACATAAATAAAAGTCGTGCATATAACAAACATAGAAATATAAATATGGAACACGCGTCGCAGATTAGTCTAACTGCACTTAGAATAAAATGGAAAATAAACTAAAGTTAAAAGACAAGCTCAAAAGAAATCATCATCCAGGAATTCATTACAACTATAGTAACATTTATGCAGCAGCAATTGCTCTACTCTGTCATGAAACAATTTATCAGAGTTAATTTGCTTGATCTCTTCTGACAATTTATTATACAAATTTATTGCATTATATAGGGGACTTTTTATATTTTGTTGTCTTGTGATTTGTAATACGCAAAAGATCTCCGTGACGGGTGTTGGAGCTGTGCGTTGTTGCATTTCTTTCCAGTCCGTGGATGTTTGATCTAGCAATGCCTATACTTTTAAAAATATATACTGAGGGAGCCGATAATAATTTTTCTCTAATGAAAACTGGTTTACAGCTATCTCTGTGTTTAATTCTGGAAATTAGTCTAACAAAGCGCTTTTGTGCTACGAATACTCTGTTGAATTCACCACTACAACCTCATGCTATGACATTGAGCGATATATGCAAATATGCCATAGCAAAATAGATTTCCAGTAGACCTGTTGTGTTCATTTGTAGATCCCATGATAAGTTTTCATCCAAGTAAGTTCCTAAAAATTTTACTTCACTACTAACCTTGATTTCGTCAATAACTTGTAGATCATCTGGAAAATTATTTTTTTAATTGTAGAAATTTACTATTACGGTTTAGGTGGAGTATAGAATTAATCTATTTCGCTGACACCAAGAGCTAAAACTGTCGATTATACATTTGACCTTATTGAGCAGTACATCAATATTCCCTCCTGTTACTGTGGTAGTAGTATCGTCTGCAAACATAGTAAAGTGACAGTCTTCCAGATATTCTGACAAGTCATTTGCATACAGCAAGAACAGCAATGGTCCAAGCACTGATCTTGATCTAAGACTCTCACATTTTACGGTCATGGTGCGCCCTTCTAGATAAGATCTAATCCATTTCAACACGTTATTGGGGAAATCAAGTTCTGATAGTTTTGCATTTAAAAATTCAGGAGACACATTGTCAAACACTTTCGATAAATCAAAAAATAACGAGTCCACCTGTTTATAGATAAAATTCAGTTAGTGATATGTAGCAGTTCCGTTTGATCTACTATTTCTGAATCCATGTTGTTCTTTGCACAGTATATTATTTACTTCCAAACAGTTAGTTATCCTGTTTGAGACTATTTTTACTTCCCTCAATAAGGGAAGTATTGTATTCACGTAAAAAATCGACCTCGAGGTCTTTGCTGAGATTTACGTTTTGGGGTTCCTAGATCACGAAAATCATGGTATCTCAAGTCCGTCGGTCTGTCTGTCTGTAGTCTGTTGGTGGTGTAGCTCAATAACGGCTTGACCTAGGACAACAAATTTTGGTATGCATATTGAAGTACTATCGGCGACGCATTGTAAGAGTTTGCGTTAATCATATATACTGGGTGTCCAAAATACTAAGTGTCAATTTAAGAACGGTAGAAGCGACGAGGTTGTTTCCATCTCGAAGCGGGGTGGTTTGTCGAGGGAAGGTAAAGGCTTTTACCAATTTTTTCAAATAATATAGCCAGCGAGCAGAGTAAAGAGATTTGCCTATAATTTACAACATCAGTATGATTTCCATTTTTAAATATAGGTATTACGAATGCCTTTTTGAATTCTTAAGTCAAAGGGGTAATTATTATATCGATAACTTTTTTAATTGTTTCTATTGACAATTCATCCAATCCACTGGACTTTTTATTTTTTAATATTTTTACTGTACTCAGTACCTCCAATTCAGTAATATCATTTTGGAAGGGAAAAATAATATTATGTTTATTTAATACTGTGCAAGGCAGTGAAATATTTTTCCCAAAATGTTTTTCAGTTGCAAGTTTGGCAGCATTTAAGAAATTGTAAGCAAATAATTCTGCTATTACATTCAGGTCTGTAATTTCTTGATTATTTTTTACTATACTAACAATTTCTTCAGATGATCTGCTTTTCCTTCCTAATTCATTATTTATAATATTCCATGTAGCTTTGGTCATATTATCTGCATTTAGGATCTTGTTGTTGAAATAATAGATTTTAGTCTCTTTAATGTTTTTATGTTCTTTTAAACAGTTTTGATATAGAGTTAAACATCTATTATTTGCTTCGCGAGAAGCTTTGATACTTCTAAACATTTCTTTTAACCTTTTACCTTCCTGGATAATATCATTTGTAACCCAGGATTTAGATTGATTTTTAACAGTGATACATCTTTCTGGGCATGAGACATTAAAGCACCAGTAAACAGATTCCAAGAAATACGAAAAGCTGATATCTATCCTCATATCATATAGTTCCGGAAACCAGTTTCATTTATATTTGTAAAAATTCTTGTTGGGCCTAAACAATTTATATTAAATTGGAAAGACTTGAAGAGGTGACTGAGTAGTTTAGTGGTTTTATCCTCTGGTGCTAGGTAATTTATATTGAAAGCTCCACACAGTATAGTCAGGTTAGATCTGCTGTCTGCTATTTCTAATGCCTGCGACAGGCATATCTTGGTGGTCTATATGCGGTTATGATAGTGACTTTTCTTGCATTTGTACGACGGGAAATTGCACAGATCTCTACATGACATTCAACAGATAGCTGTTTTATAGACTCTAATTCATAACAATTAGTGTTATCTTTTGCTAAAATGAGTACACCCCTACGATTTTGATTTTAACGACAATAGATTGCTGCTACTTTATAGCCTCTTAAGTGAACTACCCCACGATTGTTTGTTTTTGTTATCCAATGATCCGAAAAACATAAAAAGTCCAATTTATTTTCATCAACAAAAACCTCGATAGAGCTATAGTTGTTTATAAATCCCTGGACATTTACATGATACACTCTGTTAATGGGACCTATACTAGAGTTTACATTGTTTTGTTGGTCTTTTGTTACATTTGTTGCAGATTGAACTGTGATAGTCTGGAGTATAAAAATGGCAATTTTTGTTGGTTGCCTCGTCATTTAAATTTTTGATAAAAGGATCACTAGAGTTAATATCGATAACTGAATTTGCTGAAGGTTTTCTGTTGATTCTTCCTGCATCTGGTGTGGATTATCTTAGAAGTCTTTCATTTTCTTCAGATATACAGCATGTCTCCGTAGACTTGTTAGTTTGAGTAAGGTGCTTACCTATATGGCGAAGTAGAGATTACACTAGATACCACTTTCCAGTCCTATTTATAGTTACCCCGTCTGTATGATAATTATTCGTCCTTAGCGCAGAATTACATTCAAAACAATCCCAGGTTTATTGTTACTATTATATCCTTTACAAATGTTAAGTTTTCTATATATATTTCATGGTTTTTATATATTCGGTCATATCTGTATGGTCTAGTAATAATAATAGGATTTGAATTCACTAGTTCTTCAATATATTTTTCAATAAGTTGAAAATTGGAAATTTTCCATATGAGTTCCCCATCGGGAGCATTTGACTTTATTATTAGCTGAATGGCGTACTTTTCCGTTTGTCTTAATATAATATTTGCTTACTCCTTACCATTTGAATCTGCCCCTATTAATATCTTACTCTTAATTGCAGGAGCTCCTTTTTATATGGTTGAGGTACTATGATTGATTTAATTTGAGAATATTTTATCTGCTAGTGATATTGTAGCGCTGTCACTATTTTCTGTTTGTGTTTGCTCCGTTTGACATGCCGTTTGTTTCCTGTTTTGGAGGATTGTCTGACACCCGATATTCATCATTTGCTTGTTATTTGCAGCATCAATAGCTTCGTGTAATTTTGCATTTTCATTTCGAACAATTCTAGTTTATTCTTTAGTTGTTTTATTTGATATCTTGCTTCCAAAATATGCTCTTCTTGTTTCCCTAGCAGCTCACTCAGTTCTTTTTCATTTCTTAAAGCTTCTTCCATATAAAATTTGGCATCATTCTTTAGCTATTGTATATATCTGTTTTGATCTTCTGGTTCCTGTATGATTTTTGGTTTGCTTAGTGGATAGTGTAGAAGTTTACCTCAAGTGTCCCTCTTATCGTGTCACCTTATAACACATATGCCTCTCTCATTTTCTTTGCCAAATATCCCACATTTTTACTTTCCTACGCTACTATAAGTAGCTGTATAAGGAAAGTATTGTAATCGTGTGAAATTTTCTGTATGGAGATTTTTACAAATGTTGACGTTTCAGAATTTTCTATGTCTAATAAACATATTTTCAGCTATTGGTCTGTCTGTCTGTCTGTCTCTCCGTGACAGCATTATCTCGGGAACGGATTGGTGTATTTTGTTGCTTCCTTATTTATTTTGTTTGATACCAATATCACTCGCCGGTGGCACTGAATGAGAATCCTGTATACACTGGGTGTTGAGCTATAGCCAAAAAATGTGATTTGCTCAAGACTGTTGCGCAAAAACGGCGCCAATGATTTTGATTAAACTTTCCTAAAGTATTCCCTGAGAGCCCTTTACCACCCACATACAGAGCCATCTCTGAAAAAAAGTTATGCTTGAATAAAACTCCATATTTTCCACATGTTTCTTCAGATTCAGGCTGAACGTTTCATCTTACGACAAAATGTTACATGACCATTTTTGTTTGTCTTGACATGCTGAAAAAAATGAGTGGTAGCACGATTTGACCAGATAATTTTTACTCTACCACCGCTATTATCGTCGCTAAGTAAGGGAAGTATTGTAATAGTGTAAACATTCTTATTCACTGGAATTTGCCTGCGAGCGGTATTAAAGTCGTGTAAGTGGACACACCAAATTTTTTAACTTTTTGTTCACAACTTTTTTCGTATTTCATTTGCGGTTGGAAAATTTTAATAGGTTTTAAATGTTTCTTTGAAATTCATCCCATCCTATTAAACCATATTCTAGATTTGGTCTAAACACGCTATTGTACAATATTTTCATATGTTTAAAATCCAAAATATTTGAAAGCAATTTAAATTTGTAAACTATTCAGTTTAGTTTTTTTTAAGGAAAGAAATCTGTCTATCCCATCTAAGATGGCTATCTATAATAATACCTAGATATTTGATTTTAGATTTTGAATAAATAAAATTTATGGATTTTTATTGTCGACTGAACTATAAATGAGGCCATATCAGATAATAATTTGTGTTCGTCTAAGAAATTATAGATTCTGTTTTTTATTATATTTTCGAATATTTTGTATACATTAGAAGTTAAGAAAATTGGTCTATAATTTGACATAGGTAGGTTTTATCCCCATTTTTGTAATCTGGTATAACAGTGGATTTCTTGAATTTTTGAAAATGTTACAGTAGACAATGATTTATTAAATATATTGGTGAGTGGTCCACTAATATATTTACATAGAATTTTCAGTGTCTCATTTTTTATTTGATTTGGTCCTGGTGATTTGTTATTTTTTAATCTATGTATTATATTTTCAATTTCATTCTCATTAGTCGGATTAAATTTTTGGTTTTAGATTGTGGTTTTTCCTTGTTTTCTACTAATTTATTACTAATATTACAGTAGAAATTGTTGAATTCTTCACAAATTAAGTTTTGGTCGTTAGTTAAGTCACTTGAAGAATTTTTAATAGTTTTTATGTTCTTTTCTATTTTATTTGATGATAATTCATTTATCATTAATTTTATTTATTTTATTAGAATTTAGATAGAATCTTTTTATATTGTATATATTGATTTCTTAACAACAAATCAACAACAAAAGAGTATTTATTTATTTCTTTATAAAGTTTATTTTTCTTATGTACTGATTTGATAAGTGATTTTGTGATCCAAGGTTTTCTTTTCTGCTCTTTATTATTTATCATTATTTTATTTGTTGAATTTCTTACTGCATCTTGAATTATGCTTAAAAAATTTATAGTTGCGAAATTTACATCAGTTAAATTCAAAATATCTGACCAAGTATTATTTTTAATTATTTTTTTAAGTTTTTTGTTGTCAATCTGAGTATAATATTTAGAATGTTTCATATCATTAATTTCATATTTATTTTTTATGGTTACTTGTAAATAAGTCATATAGTGATCTGTTATATCAGTCTCAATGGTCAGTGACATTACTTTATTATAATTATCATCTTTAGAGCTTATAAAATATGATCAATGCAAGTATTTGTTGTTGGTCTAGTTACAAAATTAATAGATGAAACCATTCCAAATTCACTAAGTAAATTTAAGTAATTTTGTTTTTCTTCATCCTCTTTAATAATATCAGTATTAATATCACCTAAGAATAGGCTATATAAATAATCTTTTGGATGGGTTTCTAACATATTTTGCAGATCATTTAAAAATGTTTCCACACTGGAAATATTAGGTGATCTGTAAAAGGTATTTACGTAAATCACTTGTTTATTATAATTGATTTTAAGTTGAATTATATGACTTTCAACTATTTTAATCAGTTTATGTGAAATGTACAAGTTTTGTTTTATGAAAATTATCACTCCATCATTTTGATTTAGTGGCCCTTCATTATATATAGTGATATAACCATCTAATTCATAAAATTGGTTCATGTTCATATTCATGTTTCTGCAAGTACTATACGATCAAATGAGCTATTAATTTCTTAAAGAAAAATAGTCAATTCATCAAAATTTTTGTTTATACTACGAATATTATTATGAAGTAGTTTCAAGTTTTTATATTAATTTTTGTATACTCTTATTTGAGAGCTTAACTTATAAGAAATAATTTCAAATTATGCTTATTGTCTGTATTGGTTCCATGTCCTACTAACACGTGATTATAAAATCATACTTAGAAAAAAATAGCTAGTCTTATATCGTAATACCTATAGGTATTATGACAATATTGCTGGTCTATGAATCGAGCACCATCACTACCACACCTCGTCGTACAGAAAACTTAAGGTTCTTTTTGCACACAATTCTCATTATCTTACCTACTATACAAATATATGTCAAATTAATTTTCTGAAAATAACGTAAAATATACGAGTAAGGTACGGCTTCAACACATTTTGTAGACTCGGATAATATATAATATGTAGTGTAACACGTACGAGCTAATTTTCTTTAGTAAATCCTAATCCATAGGAGTATCTCGGTATACCTAATCCATAAATTTAATGAGTTAGATCCCTCAGCAAAGTTTCGTGGATAAGCTATTATTATTAATCAACAGTGAATTCGTTATGGAAACTATATTGCTTATTGCATTGCTTTTTTAACTTATGTTTAAGGTGAATATAACAAAACTTGAAGAATATATTTCTTGACAAATCTAGCTGAGTTTTGGGAAAGATTCCACAGGAAAATGAACACTGAAATAAACAAAGTATTGGTTTGGTGACTTGAGAGCTGATATGGTTCACACTATAATTAGTAGATCTAGATTTTAATTTAGTCAGTTGAACAGGAAAAAGGGTAAATACAATAGATCTGAAGCACCACAGCCAGAGAAAATAATTTACATAAAAATATGGATTTTTGACAAAACTATTTATGGCTTGATTCTGCTCTAAATATCTGGGCGACCGAGCTTTGCTCGGGTGACACAGGATTTAGAGTGGGTCTATAAGGATGTTTAATCATAGTTCAAAAATGTGCACATTTCTACTTAAAAATATATAAAATGTATTGCGATCGGTAGATCGGTGAATATTGCTTTTATCGTTCACATAGCTCATTATTTACAGATTTCAAAATAAACCTGAATGTGAAACATACCAGAACTCAGCTGTATCTACAATGGCCTTCCCGACCCCCAAACCCCGTAGCTGTCGTGTACCTTGAGGGTCTCACCCATTGAAAATGTAGGTACCGCCAATCGATATCTCGGCTCTTAAAGTCCCTTTCAGCAAATTTTCATCCAAATCTGCCAAACCATTGAAGAAAAAGTTTATGGACCTCGAAGGTGACACCCTCGCGTTTTGTTATGGAAGCCACTTATGTAGATAATCTTGAGAATAAAAGCCTTATCTTTATACTAAATTTGATCAAAGAACTGTTTTGGAGAAAATATATATATATATATATATATATATATATATATATATATATATATATATATATATATATATGAAGAGCTATCCGTACCAGATGACCATATAAGAATATGAATAATAATTTCATGCTTAGCTGGTAAATTGAAACTACACTTCGTAGGGTGCCGCAATAAGAACGAGGTTTGTCGTCTACATATTGCGTTTGTATGCGTTTTTTCCACTATACTGCTCCAAACTAAGATTGATTATCAAATATGGCTCTTCGCCTTGCGACATACTGATGAGAGGCAACAACCTCGAAATCATGATATATGTCTGGGAGACTTATGCTTTGTTTGGTAATCAATCCGATTGAGCAGTATATTGTAAAAAACGAATACAAACGCAATATGTAGACGACAAACCTCTTTCTTATTGTGGCACCCTACGAAGTGTAGGTTCAATTTATCAGCTAGGCATGAAATTATTATTCATATATATATATATATATATATATATATATATTAAAATAGATTTTTGTTGGGGATGCAGTCATTTAATAAATAAAAAAGAAATGTCATTTCTGATTGCTGACTACGAAATCTTTCCTGTTTGTGGTTAATTTTAGATAAATTCACGAATTTTGCCCCGACGAAGAGAATAAACATTTTCGAAAGCTTGGCATAATCCAAAGAATTTTATTTATTAAATGACTGCATCCCCAACAAAAATCTATTTTATTAAATAATAAACCAGTCAAGAATTCAGAATCAAAATATATATATATATATATATATATATATATATATATATAATAAGTTATCTGGTAGAACGACTGTCTAGTTAAGATACAAGATTTAAATTTTCAGGTATTACAGTCTGTTGGCACAAAGAAAACTCTTTATTTTTTATTCAAGCTTTCGAAAGATTTATTTTTTCTTCGTCAGGAAATCTACAATAGTTATAATATAATACAATTTGTAACAAATGATGATTACTTACAAGATTTGAGGTTGCATAAAGTATTGTTGTACAGATACAAATAATAAAGTAACTTAAAACTTCTTTTAAAATATTTACATTATCAATGTATAAAATGTATGTCTTATTAAATTAAGACATTTAATTTGTCAAATTGTCAGTAGATACATTCAACTTTTTATAATTGCTATTTTCTGTAGATGTAATATAACTGCTTTACGGAGTATATTTAATTTAATAATAAATATATGATTATAATGAGCTATTTAGATAGCATGATTTGCAAGTGTACAAGAAAGCACAGATCTTCTTATGTCACCTCTGTCGTTTTGTCTGTTTTATCTTTTAGTTTTGAAAAAATATTTTTAAGTCTGATTGTATTTTTATAAGCTATTTTAATATTTTTAAAAGGTGCCAATATCTGTTTGATTTTAGAGGTTATTATATTAATATTAGGTAGAGAGAAGTATTTGATATTGTTTGGTTTTGCTGTTTCAATTCTTGGTTCTCTTAAAGTAGTCTGAGGACTACTAAATAATAATTTCTTGATTAATGGAATGGGATAATCACATTGAATAAATAAGTTTTTTAATTTATCAAGATCTTGTTATTGCATAAAAGCATGACGAATTTTATATATTCTGTTCTTCATTGTCAGTACCAGGTTAGTTTTTTGGCGTATTTGATGATCAGATTTAAAATATATATAACGACCTGAAGAACCTGGTTTAGTATACCAAGAAGTTATAATTTTATTATCAGTTTTACGATGTAGTCTGGTATCTAAGAAAGCAATAGTTTTCTTAATATCTTCTTCTTCTACTGTAAATTGTAACAGTGGGTTGAAACCATTGAAAATTCCCAAGAGTTCATCTTTGCCATTACTAGGTATGCTGAGAACAATATCATCAACACATTTTTTTAAGAAGGGTACATTGAAACTAAGACGACTGAGACATGAGCGAGTCAAAATATCTGTTACTAATTGAGATATACCATTGTTAGAGCTATTAATTGCTGAAATCAATCTCTCAAATATCTCGGCCGAATTCGTTATTGGGCAATATCGGGTAATTAGTATCAAAATGGGGAGGGTTCAAACAATTAAAAAAAATATCAAAAAAGAGCCGTAGTGTAAATATCATCAAAAATAATTTTAGGTTATAGATATTATCAGTACCTACAACTTTTGTTCGAAACAATTTTCCATAAAATGCACAGATAAAAAAATAAAAATTAATAAAGAAAACATAAGAATTATTGATAAAACATGAACACTCTATATAAATTTGATGTAATTGTACATTTTCTGGAGATCTTAATACAGACCCTGATTTAAAAAAATATATGGTATATTTATTGAAAAAAATAGGCGAAAAAAAAATGTCTGCCTTGAAGTGGAACGCGAACCCTGTCTGCTTTATATTCAACAGCCAAAACAAAAACCTCTAGCCGCAAGGCTATGATACATACGGCATTTTTATGTAATAACATGTACGTATACCAATGAAAATGTTAAAATTTCAATTCAATGAATTTTGAGAAATTTACCTTTCCGCTGACTACAGGCCATCGGGATTTGTTTTAGATTTATGGTGAATATTATTATGAAAATAATTTGTTATTAAATTAGTTATCCTAGATAAAAATAAATTTCTAGTATTATTGTCAACAGATGAAGAAATATGGTCTATATCTGCCAACATTTTACGAATAATAATGTCTTTTGAAGAAGGTGCTATACTAAATTTCGGTCCTAGTGCCAAGAGATTGCTATTTTCTTGAGGTAAAGCTACGTTTGTTAAATTCTTAATCCAATGTGATGGTACATTCATATTAATGCTACTTTCTAAATTAAGCCTTTCAAATTTAGCTGTTAGAGTTCGTTTTACATGGAAAAACATTTATTATATTGAATTGATTATCTTTTAAAGAATTCTCTTGTAATATTAAGAGGTATTATCATTATAATCTCACTTTTTAATTTACAAAATGCTCTTTCCTTATCTCGAATCTTATCATGAGTTATTTTAGTTTCTAAATTAAGGATCTTGGATCTTAACCTGTTGTTGAAGTTTTCAACTTTGTGTTGACTTCTGCCTCTGGTTTCACCTGTGAGGATTTCAATGTTCTTAATTCCATTGGTAATTTTTGCATTTCAGTAAGAAGTTTCTTCTGTTTCTGTACGACGCTAGTTTGGTGTTATAGTTTGCCACTTTTTTTAGTTTGATCATTGTAGGTAAACTATATATGAACTTATTAAATTAAGACATTCAATTTGTCAAATTCAATGTCTTAATTTAATAAGACATACATTCTTTACATTGATAATGAAAATATTTTATAAGAAGTTTTAAGTTATTTTATTATTACGATACGATACCCGCTCTAGGCGGTATACTTGTCTTGAAGATGTGTACGGTACTGCTGGCGGTACTTGTTCGTGGGAACTTGTTGAACGTCCAAACTTCTTGAGTGGACTTTTAAGTTTAAAGTACTCGAACTGCCTGCATTAAAACTCTCTCTGGACGAAATTTTCCTAACATTGAGTTGATTCGAAGACTGCTGAATGTGACAACAAACTATTTAGAGAGAAGCTTAACATATGGTTTTTAGGTACCATACCGACCCACCAAAATACCAGAGCGTAACCCTTGATAGAATTCTATTCTTAAAAAAATAACTTACCAAAATTTCTGAGAAGTTGAAAACAAGAATGAACATTAATCAGAAACTGTATGGCACCAGCTGGAGGGCATCGTCTTCTACACTACGCTCTTCCGCTCTTTTACTTGTTTTCTCGGCAGCTGAATTCTGTGTCCCAGTCTGGCTTCACAGCTCAAACGGAAAAAGGGTAGATGCATAACCATACCATAACCAACACACTAATGATAGAAATAAAAAAAGTTCAGAACTACGGTGGGAAGTATATCTATCTTTTGTAGATATGAATATACACAGGCACTTTTGAGTCCATTAAGAGGGATGCTTTAGATAAAAAAGTAACCGTATTTGGGAAACTTGCTACAATTATCAACCTAAAGTAATCTGCTGGAATTACATATGCCAGATAATTCACCTATATGAAGGATGCTGAGTATCACCACATATAGTAGGACAAACAAGATATGCTCGGTTAGTTAACGGGTAACAGACGGATTCGCGCATGTCGTCAGTCAGAACCGACATTGCAAGCGATCACGAACTATCGAGAGGATAATTTGAAACATGCTTTTTATGGTCTCAGACATTTATTCACCGAATGACGTCAGCGAAGATACGCATGTAAATATATTTTTTTCCTAGTATCATGGTGTTCTCACTCTAGAAGACATTGATTATACAGGTGTCTGTACCAGATCTCCCAAACAGAAAATTGAGAGATATGCTCGGTTGGTTAACGCGTAATAGACGGTTTCGCGTATGTCATCAATCAGAACCGAAATTGTAAGCGTTCACGACCTATCGAGAGGATAATTTGAAACAGGCTTTCTATGGTTGTCTCAGAATTTTTTTCACCGACTGATGTCAGCGAAGATATGCATGTACGTATCTTTTTTTTCCGAGTATCATAGTGTCATGGTGTTCTCGGTCTAGAAAACATTGTATGTGTCTGTGCCAGATCTTCCAAACAGAAAATTGAATTAAAGAGAAGCTCAATAAACTTCACGACTGATTAATTTTAGTTTCAAAGTAAATTTAGGAAAAAAAATCCGAATCATTGTTATAAACAAACAGTACCTAGTATGAGTATGGGAACTATTGTCACAAGCCGAATAAGAGTCTGGGGTACTTGGGACTGATATAGAATGTGTAGTACAGTAGTAATAAATTAGATACTAATATTGTTCCCGCTCCGAATCATATTCAAATGGAGTTCGCGCCTCCTGATATTACTGGTCAGCCACATCGATCAGTTATTGATGCCGAGGATCTACGAAGAAGCGACGATTGACGGCTTCCAGCCCAACCACGGAAGGCAGCAGTTCAGTTCCTTATCATCACGAGGCAGAGGAACATCGGAATTCTATTCAGCTCAGTTCCTTATCATCACGAGGCAGAGGAACATCGGAATTCTATTCAGCTTACGAGAAATCAATCCGAGGCTATATTTCACATCAGTTAATTATAATTTATAATAACTACAGAGAATAAAATCCAGTTTAATTTACAGTCCACTTCTTATTATTCGGAGGAGCTCATAAATACACGTACATATTTTGGTCCATTCAAGCGGATACCACGAGGCCAAGAAATATCTACCATTTCCGGATCAAACCAGATTGCGAGACGGCGACTGCAGTGGAGCAGTGCAAGACAGGAAAAGCAGCACGAGGCGATAACGGTCCATGAACGTATTGGACGACTACAAGACGAGGCAAAAAGCTATATTTTTGGAACGAATGATTTTGGCGTTCTGGGGTGAGTGTCAGAACTGAATCCTTTGCATTCCACAAATAAATACATTATATCCTTTATTACCCATTGTTTTTCGATTATGTGTAAGCATTTGTTTGTTATTTCGTAATGGATATTTCAAAAGACAATCTAGAGCAATTAAAGAGGCGTCGAGGCTCTTGTAAAGCGCGTTTAACAAACTTCAACAACTTTTTGATGATTTGATGATTTGAATGTGTCAGAGCAGGATACCCTTGAGATCGAAGAGAGGTTAAGTAGACTGACAAGGTATTTAGCGAATTCGAGGAAATTCAAATTCATATTGAGCTTCTAACTACTACAGATGTGGAAGCACAATACGCGGAAAGAGAGGCATTCGAGGCGAGCTATTTCAAGGCCGTTGGGGAGGCTAAAAGAATAGTTTCACGCGAACGCTCACAATCAGATGATAGCGGTCCATCACATCAATCAAATGTTAATATAGCACCAGAGTCCACGGAATTACGGTCAAACGAGGCAGACATTAAATATCCTACGATTCATATGGAATCTTTTGACGGGCGCATTACCGAATGGTTGGAGTTTCGGGATACCTTCAACTCTATGGTACATACCAATACTAAACTTAGCAAAATAAATAAATTTCATTATTTACGTGGTCAGTTGCAAGGCCTAGCTCGAGAAGTGATTAGGTCAATTGAATTTTCGGCAGATAATTATGATTTAGCGTGGCAAGTTCTATGCGATAACTATAATAATAATCGCCAGCTCTTAAAAACACATACAAAGGCATTGTTTGATATTAAACATGTCTCTAAGAATTCAGGGTCAGATTTACGTGAATTATTAATCACAGTTAACAAACATTTGCGCGCTCTAAAGCAATTAAATCAACCAACAGACTATTGGGATCAGCTATTAATTTATTTAATCACGGAAAAGCTTGATGATCCTTCCATTTGTGAATGGGAGCGGTACAAGTCAGTATTAACTGTAGATGCTCCTACTTTAGATCAAATGAAAGAATTTCTAAAATCACGAGCCGATTTATTGGACAATATTGCGTCACGACATGCTGAAAAATCCAAGCCTGTTCAAAACTTTGCACGTAAATCCTTCAGGCAAGATAAACAGCATAATACCCGGGCTTACTTAACTCACAATAGGCCAGTTCAGTGCAAGTTATGCAATGGTAATCACTACATAAGATTATGCGATGATTTCTTAGCTATGTCAGTTGCAGATAGAATAAAAACGGTACAGAAACTAAAAATTTGTGTTAATTGTTTAAATGATGGTCATTTTGTTGACACTTGTAGATACGGTCCGTGTAAAAAATGTAAATCAAAGCACAACACTGTACTTCATGACTCACAGGAAGTCAGAGTTGTTAATTTGGCGTCAGAAAGCACGTTAAGCTTTAATGTAACGAGCAATCAAATATTGTTATCTACAGCGTTAGTTCAGATTCGTACAGAAAACGGGCAGCATTACAATGCTCGTGTATTACTCGATTGCGGAGCTCAATCTAGCTTTATTACTGAAAATTTGAGCGATCAATTGCGTTTAAGTTTAAATCCAGTTAGCATTTCTGTTGTTGGTATAAGTCAAAACTCTCTTAGTATTACATCGAGTTGCTTTGTCACAGTATCTAGTTTAAATAATTCATATTCAGCAAAACTGAAATGTTTGGTGGTGAAAAACATTGCAGAATACTTACCTAATACAGTTGTTGATCTCTCAAAATTTGCTATACCTAGTAATATTAAGCTAGCAGATCCGGAGTTTCACAATCCAGGTAAAATTGAAATGTTAATAGGCGCAGACATGTTCTGGAATCTACTTTGCATTGGGCAAATCAAATTGTTCAAAAATGGTCCCATATTACAGAAAACGAGGCTGGGATGGATCATTTTAGGTCCTATTAATACTAATAATACAACTTCAGATAAAATTTCGTGTAATTTCGTTGAATTAGAGCGACGAGTAGCTCGGTTTTGGGAAATCGAGGATTGCTATTCTGAAAGCAAAGACTTGAGCGTAGAAGAAAAATATTGCGAAGAAAATTATATTCAAACTACTAGGAGAAAGGATGACGGTAGATTTATAGTAACTATGCCACTAAAGAAATCTCCTAACGTTTTAGGTGAATCAAAATCAAAGGCGCGAAAACGATTTATGCAGTTAGAACGTAAACTCAGTACAGATCCTAATTTTAAAAAATTGTATACAGATTTCATGGCAGAATACGAAAACTTAGGTCATATGAGTAAGATGAATGAGGACTTGTTTGCTGACAATGAATTTTCATATTTCATGCCACATCACGGTGTAATGAAAGAGGACAGTACGACTACCAAACTCAGAGTCGTATTTGTTGCTTCGGCTCCAACATCAAGCGGCGTTTCATTAAACGATATACAAAGAATCGGTCCCACCTTGCAGCAGGATATCATTTCCATTATTTTGCGTTTCAGAAAGCATCAGTATGCTTTTACGGCCGAAATCGTGAAGATGTATAGGCAAGTGTTGATAGATCCCTCGCAGAGATCTCTTCAAAAAATTTTGTGGCGTCCAGAACCAGAATTGGAGCTGCAAGAGTACAAGCTAAATACGGTAACATACGGGCAAGCGGCGGCTTCATATTTATCTATTCGCAGCATTATACAATTGGCTAATGATTATCAAGATATTAACCCTGAGTTGGCAGAAATTATTAGAAGGGAATTCTATGTTGACGATTTGATTTCGGGAACATCTAGTTTGCAACAGGCACACTATGTTATTCAAAATTTATCGGATATTCTGAGATCCGGATGTTTTGAGTTACGAAAGTGGCGATCAAACGATCCTAGAGTTTTCGAAAATATACGTGGCGAGTCAACAATATCAAATATTCACGATTTCGGTTCAAATGAAAATACAAAAACTTTAGGCATTAAATGGATATGCGATGAGGACGTTTTTGTCTTTAATATACCCGAGTATCATAAAATAAGGGTTACTAAACGGTCAGTATTATCAAACGTGGCTCAAATCTTTGACCCGCTAGGGCTTCTAGCACCTTGCATTGTTATAGCAAAAATACTGCTTCAGAAATTATGGAAGTTGAAACTTACATGGGACGAATCCTTACCCTCGGAGTTGCATCTTTCTTGGTTAAACTTTAGGGAGGAACTCTCGGCTCTTAACGACTTAAAAATTTCGCGACTTGTTACGTGTACAGACTATAAATACCTTGAGTTGCATGCATTTTCAGACGCGTCCATGGGGGCATACGGAGCCTGTCTATACCTACGTTCAATCGGTTTAGATAATCGCGCGGAAGTGCATTTATTGTGCGCTAAAACCAAAGTATCACCTTTAAAACAATTAACTATTCCGAGGTTAGAGCTATGTGGTGCCCTAGTACTCGCAAGACTAGTTCAGAAGGTGCGAGATTCTTACGAAAATTGTTTCGATAATTACGTCTTTTGGACTGACTCAACAGTAGTTCTTGGGTGGCTAAATGCCAATCCTAATCAAGTCACAAAAGTTTTTGTGCGAAATAGAGTCACAGAGATTCAAGAATTGACTTCATGCGGTACTTGGCGACATGTGCCGTCAACAGATAATCCAGCTGATTTATTATCGCGAGGCTTAAAACCTAACGAGCTCTTAAAATCAGAGTTATGGTTTAAGGGTCCAGGGTGGTTGGCTAAGGATTCGGCCTCCTGGCCTTCGATTATTTGCATTGAAACTAATTTACCCGAGCTAAGGGAAGTAATGGTAGCACACTTAGTGTCAAGAACAATTATTGATTATCCGTTTAAGAATTTTTCGAAATTAAAGAAGCTCATACGTGTGCATGCTTACGTTTTGCGGTTTATTTCAAAATGTAAGAACAAATTAAAGGTTGAAGATCACAATATACCAACTACCGAATACCAGAACTCATTGAATTCTTTAATTAAAATTGCTCAAATGCAAACATTTTCTGATAAAATACGTCAGTTAAAATTAAACTTGAGTGTAAGTAATTCCAGATTACAAAGTCTAAATCCGTTTTTAGATGATTTGGGTGTGTTACGAGTGGGTGGACGCCTTAAAAATTCAAGTTTTCCGTATGATAAGAGGCACCCGCAGATTCTACCTTCTAAACACATTCTAACACGACTTATATTTCTAAACGAACACGAACGACTTCTCCACGCAGGCCCGCAATAAGTGTTATTCTCATTGCGTGAGCGCTTTTGGCCAATATCCGGGCGCAACGATGCCAAAATTGTCACTCGAATTTGTCAAATTTGCAGAAGGTACAAGGCTAAACCAATTTCTCCATTTATGGGAAATTTACCCGAAGCACGATTACAAGGCGATTTTACCTTTATTAACTGCGGCGTGGATTACGCAGGACCCTTTCACATAAAGGATAAAAGGGGTCGCGGCGCAAAACTATCCAAGGCTTGGATATGTTTATTTATATGTTTTTCGATCCGTGCAATACATCTTGAACTCGTATCAGACTTATCCACACAATGTTTTCTACTTGTACTAAAGCGGTTTATCAGTCGCAGAGGTAAACCTGCTCGGATACATTCTGATAATGGTTTGAATTTCGTGGGGGCTAATTCAGAATTAAGAGAACTTGGGAAATTTCTTCTTCAAAACTCAAGGAAATTGAGTGATGCGTTTTTCGACCAATCTATCGAATGGCGCTTTATTCCCGCTTATTCTCCACATATGGGGGGTTTTTGGGAAGCTGGGGTACGTAGTACCAAACACCATTTAAAAATAGTATTAAAGGACGTCTCGTTAACCTTTGAAGATTTTTATAGCTTGCTTACACAGATAGAAGCAGTGGTTAATTCCCGCCCTTTAAGCCCACTCTCTTCTGATCCCGACGACTTTACTCCTCTTACTCCCTCACACTTTCTCTTGGGGCGATCAGCTACATTCGTTTCCGATCCAGATGTAACGAATTTACCAGACAACCGCCTCTCACATTACCAGAGATTATGTAGCTTACGTCAGCATTTTTGGTCTCGCTGGCATAAGGAAGTCATATCCGAAATGCAGCAGCGTTCAAAATGGAAGAAATCTTCAGGCGAATTGCACATAGACGATCTTGTGTTATTGAAAGAAGACCATTCCGACCCAATGCATTGGAAACTGGGTCGCATTGTAAAACTTCATCCCGGTAGTGACAACATTTCAAGAGTTGCCACGATTCGGACCTCAAAGGGTTTGGTGAAGCGATGTTTCTCCAAAATCTGTCTTCTTCCTAATGTTGATGGCTTTGAAGGCAAGTTCCTTCAACCTGGGGGGCATGTTCCCGCTCCGAATTATATTCAAATGGAGTTCGCGCCTCCTGATATTACTGGTCAGCCACATCGATCAGTTATTGATGCCGAGGATCTACGAAGAAGCGACGATTGATGGCTTCCAGCCCAACCACGGAAGGCAGCAGTTCAGTTCCTTATCATCACGAGGCAGAGGAACATCGGAATTCTATTCAGCTCAATTCCTTATCATCACGAGGCAGAGGAACATCGGAATTCTATTCAGCTTACGAGAAATCAATCCGAGGCTATATTTCACATCAGTTAATTATAATTTATAATAACTACGGAGAATAAAATCCAGTTTAATTTACAGTCCACTTCTTATTATTCGGAGGAGCTCATAAATACACGTACAAATATTTAGACCATTAATATCAGGTAATCAACGAATCTCAGACAACAATTACAAATCGTGACATGACTTATCCAAGGTTTTGATCATCGTCGTCGATACATATTCACACATAGTGATCAATTGTATGGTATTCTATATAAAATAATTTTACTGTAATACGAAATTAGTCGCACGTAGAGTACTTATCGTTGGCAAATATGATCTAGCTTAACGTTTATAATGTGCATGATTGACTAATCTAATATATTAAACGAGCAATTCTTTATATATATATATATATATATATATATATATATATATATATATATATATATATATATATTTGATAAAATAGATTTTTGTTGGGGATGCAGTCATTTAATAAATAAAATTCTTTGGATTATGCCAAGCTTTCGAGAATGTTTATTCTCTTCGTCGGGGCAAAATTCGTGAATTTACATAAAATTAACCACAAACAGGAAAGATTTCATAGTCATCAATCAGAAATGTATTACCATGTTTTTTAATATTTATCGTTTCTAAGAAACCATGTTTAAAATATTTTTTCTCAAAACATAGAGCTATAGTATCATCATAATCAATACCTTGTTTTTTATTGATGGCATGTTCAGCCAAGGCACAAGATTTCTTATTACATCTTACATGACTCATGGGATGTTATTCTTCCAAAATATTTCTAGAAGTTTGACCAATATATGATCAATCAAGGCAATTTATTTTATATACTACCCCAGACTTTTCTTTCATTTGTGAAGGAATCTTTAATTTGGAAAATAAATTAGATTCGGTTTTAATATCTTTTCTAGCAATAATAACATTATGCCCTATGAAAACATTAATTAACTTACTAGTCAGCTCATCTATATAAAGTAAAGATCTATAAATAGGGAGGATATTTGTAGTCGAGACATTATTATTATTATCATTTAACGAGTTCTCATGATTTATTTCAGGGTTTTCTACATTGACCTGAGGTTGCATTGAACATTTGTTAATCAATTTTATAGGAAAATAATTCTCAATTAATATATCTTTTAATTTTGATAAACTTTCATATCTATATATAGGATGCGAAAGTTTGATCGCTCTATTTTTTAATGCCATAATCAAGTTAACTTTTATTTTCTGTGGATGATATGAATGGAAGTTTATGTATCTATTACTACATATAGGTTTTCTGTACCATTTTGTTCGTAATACACCTGAGTTATCTCTAAATATTATCATATCTAAAAAAGGAAGACATTGTGTGTAATTTGTGAGAGAATTTAACTTGTTTATAAAGTAATTGACGATCTCCATTATTTCATTTTAAAGTTATGTATGTCGTATTGTAAGAGAATATGATTATATATATTTAACAAATAATCTGTATGCCTAACAAAATAGTAAATAATATTATTGACATAATAAACTTCAATTTATAATGCAAGCCTACGATTCCAGATAGTAGGTCGGTGTACGGGTATATATTTATTTATATTATGTGTTTCCAAGTCTGTTATAAATGTTTCTTTTCAGATTGTTGGCAATGAAATCTTTCCTGTTTGTGGTTAATTTTATCTAAATTCACGAATGTAAGTACTTTAATTAATAATTTATAATGCGGTTAAGATAATTTGTAACGATTTCTAGTTTTCCCTGACCAAGATAAAAAACATTCTCGATAGCTTGGCATTATCCAAACAATCTTATTTAATAAATGACTGCATCCCCAACAATAATCTATTTTATCAAATATTAAACCAGTCAAGAATTCAAAATCAAATATATATATAGATTGGAAAAGGTATCAAACCAGCTTCTGTCTTTTTTCTCTTCGAGCTGTCGAATCTTTATTGACTCTTATATATATATATATATATATATATATATATATATATATATATATATATATATATAATATATATATCAATAAAGATTCGAAAGCTCAAAGAGAAAAAAGACAGAAGCTGGTTTGATACACACACAGGAAAGATTTCATTGCCACAATGTCTTCCTTTTTTAGATATGATAATATTTAGAGATAACTCAGGTGTATTACGAACAAAATGGTACAGAAAACCTATATGTAGTAATAGATACATAAACTTCCATTCATATCATCCACAGAAAATAAAAGTTAACTTGATTATGGCATTGAAAAATAGAGCGATCAAACTTTCGCATCCTATATATAGATATGAAAGTTTATCAAAATTAAAAGGTATATTAATTGAGAATTATTTTCCTATAGAATTGGTTAACAAATGTTCAATGCAACCTCAGGTCAATGTTGGAAACCCTGAAATAAATCATGAGAACTCGTTAAATGATAATAACAATAATGTCTCGACTACAAATATCCTCCCTATTTATAGATCTTTACTTTATATAGATGAGCTGACTAGTAAGTTAATTAATGTTTTTATAGGGCATAATGTTATTATTGCTAGAAAAAATTTAAAACCGTATCTAATTTATTTTCCAAATTAAATATTCCTTTACAAATGAAAGAAAAGTCTGGGGTGGTATATAAAATAAATTGCCTTGATTGATCATAAATTGGTCAAACTTCTACAAATATTTTGGAAGATTAACATCCCATGAGTCATGTAAGATGTAATAAGGAATCTTGTGCCTTGGCTGAACATGCCATGAATAAAAAACATGGTATTGATTATGATAATACTATAGCTCTATGTTTTGAGAAAAAATATTTTAAACATGGTTTCTTAGAAACGAAAAATATTAAAAAACATGGTAATACCATGAATAAACGTTCAGATATTAATGGACTTAGTTCCACTTATTCTTTATATCTTAAATCTTTATAATAATAGATTTAATAATTTTTCTCAAAATATTTCTCAAAATTGAAATATCTGTGTGAATATAATATGTACCTAGCTCTGTAGGTATGGGCTATTGTATTCTCATATAGTTATATTTGTATATGTATATGCGTATACGATTTATACTAATGAAGGATTATTCAAATAATTTTATAACAACTAATATTAGGAATTTTGAAATCTCTAGATCAACTGATTGGTGAGAGCAATTGAGTTGGTTCAAAAGTTGGTTCATATTTATATATATATACATAGAGATATACATAATACGATGTTTTTTTTGCTTCCTTGTAGGTATTGCACCATTTGCTATTTGTAGATCACTATTTATGATATATTAGATAACATCAACTGTGTTGACAACATTCTTACAGGTTGATTTGTGAAAGAAATCAGCTTATCTTATTTTATTATTATTATTATTATTTTCAATTGAATGAATTGATGCTTTTCAGGATATTTTATATTGTATATCTATCGTATTGTGAGAGAATAAGATAGAGATGATATATGTTAATATTTTTCTATTAGGTACATCTGCTATTTTAATTAAATTCTCAGGTTAATTTGTAAGAGAAATTGACTTGTTTCTGAAGTAATTGACGCTTTCCATTATTTCATTTTAAAGTTATGTATGTCGCATTGTGAGAAAATATGGTTATATATAATTAACAAATAATCTGAATGCCTAACAAAACCGTAAATAATATTATTGAGATAATAAACTTCAATTTATACTGCAAGCCTACGATTCCAGATAGTCTCTTCTGTGTACGGATATATATTTATTTATATTATGTGTATATATTTTTAGAACAACCATTTCAGTGAATTTTGTAAATAGAGCAATAAAAGAGAGGAGGAGAAAAAATCTATATGGCGTGCTCAGGATCATTTAATTTTAAGAAATTTTAATTTTGTCTAATGTCTTAAATGTTAATTGTTTTCCGTCCATTATTATTTTGTGACCTCGTTTGCAAAACCATGAAGATGAAAATAATTTTTTCGAAAGCTTGGTTAGCAAGAAGAGTATACTTTTTTTAAGACCCAAAAAAATCTTCGACAGATTACCCAATCATAGAGTTTAGTGTGTTCTAACAAATACTGCCGTACTTCCAAATATATATATATATATATATATATATATATATATATATATAAAGAATTGCTCGTTTAATATATTAGATTAGTCAATCAAACGTTAAGCTAGATCATATTTTCCAACGATAAGTACTCTACGTGCGACTAATTTCGAGTTACAGTAAAATTATTTTATATAGAATACCATACAATTGATCACTATGTGTGAATATGTATCGACGACGACGATCAAAACCGTGGATAAGTCATGTCAGGATTTGTAATTGTTTTCTGAGATTCGTTGATTACCTGTCTAAATATTAGTATCTAATTTATTACTACTGTACTACACATTCTGTATCAGTCCCAAATACCCCAGACTCTTATTCGGCTTATGATAATAGTTCTCATACTCATACTAGGTACTGGTTGTTTACAATAATGATTCGGATTTTCTTTCCTAAATTTACTTTGATACTAAGTTAATTAGACGTGAAGTTTATTGAGCGTCTCTTTAATTCAATTTTCTGTTTGGAAGATCTGGCACAGACACCACAGACACATACAATGTTTTCTAGACCGAGAACACCATGACACTATGATACTCGGATAAAAAGATACGTACATGCATATCTTTGCTGACGTCATTCGGTGAAAGATTTTCTGAGACAACCATAGAAAGCCTGTTTCAAATTATCTTCTCGATAGTTCGTGAATGCTTACAATTTCGGTTCTGATTGATGACATGACGCGAAACCGTCTATTACGCGTTAACCGACCGAGCATATCTTTCGATTTTCTGTTTGGGAGATCTGGAACAGACACCTATATAATCAATGTCTTCTAGACTGAGAACACCATTATATTAGGAAAAAAAAATATATTTACATGCGTATCTTCGCTGACGTCATTCGGTGAATAAATGTCTGAGACCATAAAAAGCATGTTTCAAATTATCCTCTCGATAGTTCGTGATCGCTTGCAATTTCGGTTCTGACTGACGACATGCGCGAAACCGTCTGTTACCCGTTAACTAACCGAGCATATCTTGTTAGTTCTACTATCTGTGGTGATACTAAACATCCTTCATATAGCTGAATTATCTGGCATATGTTATTCCAGCAGATTACTTTAGGTTGATAATTGTAGCAAGTTTCCCAAATAAGGTAACTTTTTTATCTAAAGCGTCCCTCTTGGATGGACTCAAAAGTACCTGTGTATATTCATATCTACAAAAGATAGATATACTTCCAACCGTAGTTCTGAACTTTGGTTATGGTATAGGTATGCATCTACCCTTTTTCCGTTTTAGCTGTGAAGCCAGACTGGGACACAGAATTCAGCTGCCAAGAAAACAAGTAAAAGAGCGGAAGAGCGTAGTGTAGAAGACGATGCCCTCCAGCTGGTGCCATACAGTTTCTGATTAATGTTCATTCTTGTTTTCAACTTCTCAGAAATTTTGGTAAGTTATTTTTTTAAGAATAGAATTCTATCAAGGGTTACGCTCAGGTATTTCTATGAATTTAGGTGGGTTGGTATGGTACTTTCCTGCCATAATCTACTTAACGGTCTTTGTCAGGAAAGGAACGGAATCATTATGTTTTATTAGCTTCATCTTTCAGGGCTTCTTACCTGGATGGTATGAGTTATGTGTTTTGAGGCTTTAGATGTTGTCAATTCGTGTGAGACTGGTGTGTTTGGACTTATGGATGGCTGGTTGTTGATGCTTTGGTTTTCCGTCCTATTTCCTTCACATTGGCCATACTGGCTTTCGAAGTAGTTTTGGCCTAGGACCTTACTGTTTTGAGACTATCCAGGGATATATTCGATGCAATAACCTCTGGGTATGTATTTTTATCGGTTTATCTACCGTGCCAACAAATCTTCCATAGTTTCTGCCGGTGGCTGGTATCCACCTCAGGCGTTTATTAAGGTCTATAAAAAACTTGGCTCAGTCAGCTTCCTACTATTACAATGTCATTTTTGGCCTTGGAGGTTTTCGAGACGATGGTCTAAAATCGGAGTGTAGACGTAGGTATAGGCATAACTTATTAAAATTTACTATGTTCGTCTGATTTTTGACTTATTTCTTATTAATTGAGAGAACATGAAAGAATTGCAAAATTTCTTCATAGATCTACTTTTCATCATGAAATAAATACTACAAATGCGCTTGTTTACTTATATGAGAAACTTCAAAGTCGATGTCAAGAACATACCTAATATTGATTTATGACAAAAAGATAATATTTTCTTACAAAATTATAAAAACCTACAATAAAATATCGCTGGATATTCGGAAGAGATACTAAGACTGACTAATTATATATATATGTTGCGGCATAAAAATAACTACTTAGAATTATACCCTTGCAAAAACGCAAATATTACAATTATCTTGCGACATAATAATAATAATAATAATATTCGGCCTCGTCTCATAAATAAGAGCTATGTAGTACCTTCGTTCCTGGTGTCACGATAACAAATTTTAAAGTAAACAAACTCTCTTGTCATTCCTCCTCCGGGACACACACATCTCTCGCCTTCAGGCTTCAATTTTTATTCCATTGTGCTAAGATCAAGTTGCGTTGCTTAATTGATTTAATGCTCCGTATTTTTAAAATAGTGTAGTTTTTGTTTTCTATCTATTGTGTGCAATGCCGAGGAAGTCGCGTAGTCGATCTCCGCCGGGAGATACGAAATATATTATTAAAATTTTCAAAAAATGGAAATAGGAATGGATAAATCACACAGACATAGAAGAACAAAACAGGTAGGTATGTTATAGTTCTTTTGACAGAATGTACACCTACTACACGCTTTACATATCAATTATTTCCAGTAGTTTTTTCATGGTTAATATAATGATAAGCCTACTGTTACGCTCTGTGGCCGATTTTGACATCGGTCTCTGCGTTTGATAGCAGGCTGTATTGGTTCTTTTGATAGAACGTACACATCTATATCATGCATGCTTTCATTTCATGCTTCATAAATGTCTTTTATTACATATATACATTACTTTTGACTATATTTTAATTGTAATTTGGGCATTTCTGTTGGCTAACACTTTTTTTTGATAGGATTTGTCTTGTAAAACGGCCAAATCTACCGAAAGATACCGCCTCTGCTTTATTAAATAACCCCACAAACACCCTTAATCAAGAAATTTTATAGGTGATAGGGGAGAAGGCTGGCATCACTAAAGTTTATGGGGCCTCAATTCACCAACAGATTTCGGATAGATGGCTCCACATCTTTCAATCGGCGTTGGCAAGCGAAAAGAAGAAGTAGTTATTATCTAAATATCCTTATGTCTACTCCAGCTATTAATGAATCGGTACTGAAAACAGACGAGCATCTGGGTAACAAACAAGCCCAAATCAGCGCAAGTCTTGCTGCAATAGGGTCTGTTATCACCGAGTTATTGGAAAAACAGGAGGGGGAGAAGACAACAAGGCCATTATAGAACGCCTGATGCCGGTCGACTTTTATGTGACTTTTATCTTTCAGAAAGTATGACTCGTAGGGATTGGTGTCCCTAAATAAAATTAGGAACTGAAAGACACGTCACAGTCCATTAGTGATGAATATCTTTTTGGAGGAGATTTGGAGGAAAGACTCAAAAATACCAAAAACATTCAGCAGTCCTCGAATCAACTCAATGTTAGGAAAATTTCGTCCAGGAAGAGTTTTAGTGCAGGCAGTTCGAGTACTTTAAACTTGAAAGTCCATTCAAGAAGTTTCGGGGAACAATGCAGAGTGGACGTTCAACAAGTTCCCACGAACAAGTACCGCCAGCAGTACCGTAAACATCTTCAAGACAAGTATACCGCCGAGAGCCAGGTATCGTCGGAAAAAGAACTAGGAAGAACGGCAGGAAAACTAAAATATTTTTATAGTCGTCGGAAAAAAATTACCAATAATAAATATATCTTGGTTAAAGGGTGTTAAATTGCCTTTTATTAGGAAACCCATACAGGTTTTGGCGCCTGAAAGACCTAAATGGTCATTAAAAGAACAATATTTAATTTCTAATTCCATTGAAAAGATGTTAACATCAGGAAGGCCTTCTAAGGTTCAAGCTTACAAAGGCCAATTTTTATCAAACTATTTTTATTTCCGGAAAAAGATGGCACATTTCGCTATATATTGAATCTTGAGAAATTAAATCATTATATCAAAAGAAGTCACTTTTAACTAGAGGACCACCGGCCCACCGGGTGGTTGCCAGGTTAATGGACCGGTAATTGTATTACCTATTCTCTAATGTTGACTTAAAGTCCCTCATATTTTCAGATATTTTACGGTCGAAATCTTCACATCTTTCATTTTGATATCTAACAACGTTTATCACGTTTCAGCTTCTAACTCTTAGGTGGCACTATTAGCGCGACCCCGTTGTGTTTCTGTTAGCCTAGTGTAACTTCTCAGCTGCGCTATGACTTCTTCGGATACATCCTCATATCGTATATGTATCTGATGAGTTCTAATGACAACGAAACCGGCGATCATACACTTGACTCTGTGATCTGTTCCGAATGAAATTAATTCAAAAGGGTTAGAAGTTTGCGATAAGTATATTATGTATTGTTTTGTATTCAGTCATATTGAACATATCAAGGACTATATAGTACAATGCGGAACGAAGTTTTAGCACAACGAGTAGTTGGTGTCATCGTTGGTATACACGGTAACTATATTACCTATTCTCTACTGATGACTCACATTTTCATAAAACTGTTGTATTTTTTTGTTGGTACATAATTTTAATTCAAACTCTACCTATATTCTGCAGATAGTTCTAATTCAGAATTACAACTATCCCCATCTTATGAATTCTAATTCATATAAAATTCTAGATTCAAGGAAATCATGACATCACCAATGTCGCTACATAAAATAGCTCTTAGTTAAAGTTATAACCCCTCATAGTTATAGCATTACATTATTACTATATTTTCAATATAATGATACATACTATTAATTTTGCGTTTTATTCTGTTTAACTCCTAATTTTTATTCATTCATAAATATTTAAAAAAAATATGTGTACACATCAAATTAAGATTCGTTTCATCTAAATAATTTTATGATATGGATAATTCTTAGCAAAATTTTTTCAAACTCATCCTACGATATATCAAATAGAAGGGCTCGTTAAGTGTAATTTAAATATACCCTTTCTTTATCCTAGAATAAATTGCTTAGAAGATAATAAGGAGAATTTACCATAATTGACCATCACCTCTTATCTCCTAGAATACTGAGTGAAATATACGTTTACATTACCTATATTATTATAAAGACAGGAAATGCTTACTTGTGTATTTGGTCTTTCGGGTGCTGAATTGGTGAAATGAATAATATTAAATTTTTGTCTGTTACTGAAAGTTGCAGACGCTGACCATGTCAAAATAAATTGATAGAGATAGAGATATAATTGCGAAGTCTCGCGACATAAGTTATAATATTGTATTAACTAAAAATCGAATAAAGCTAATTTTAGTCTGTTAAAAGTATTTTTTAAAAAGATTTGTTTTTATCTCGATCAACATAATTACCAATAATTTTTTTTGTGATCGATTAACCTCGTTGCAGTAGGGTAGGTATTCATAATTATGAATATGTTAATATGTAAAATTTTACATAATTTTACGGGCAGCATCACATTTACTGTCTTGTAATGTATTCAAAATAAGCCATAAATAGAAGCTGGTTGGACACAATACCCATAAAACCAACTATATTGAATATATTCTCCTAAATTATTGGTTTGTTTCGATCATATAGAAGATTTATCAACAATTTTATTCCATATCTAACAAGTCGCAAGCTATCAAAGGCTATTTTTATGAAATATCTTGTATCCAGTATTGTTGTGCAACTTTCTTGACGTATATATACTATCTTTAGAGCTCTTTTAGGATTTATATATCGAGCGATTCATTAGCTATATTGAAGACCCCCATAAATTTCCAAGACTTCCACTACACAATAATGGTTAGGTGGTCAATGAGGTTAAATAAAGTGTATTGGAGGGAGCGGAAATGGAAAAGTTTAATTCTTACAATTTGTCTTCTATCGACCTACAGCTTCTTGGACACATTCGAAGCCTAGAGAATTAATTACTACCTATTAAGTAACAAAGTTTTAAAAGCACAACCGTAGCTTTGTGTCAGACAAAGTAAAATTTATTGTTATCTAGTATCAACTATACCTATACTCTACGCGAAGTGTTGTTACTTACCAATATCCAAGTGAAGGACTGAAACGATGATCAAAACAAGGTTGGTGGAGACTTTCTCGAATTTCTCTTTCACATTTGAAAAAGTCGTAGGTGCTAAGCGATATTGATAAAAAAACTTGCAGATATATACCGCCCTATTTATTTCCATCATCGCCAGCGGCTATATCACGCGCAATAGTTTTTGAAATTTTCAATATTTTCTGATTTAAAGCTACATCACTAAATTCATTAAACGTTTAACTGTATAACTATCTACCTATAAGTTATACATAATTACTTACACAAATCCAAAATTTTAATTATTCTTAAATTCTGAGTTAGAGTTTATACTTATTGGTGTATTTGTATTATCTAAATTGGCTCAACTTTTTTTAAATATAATATCTTTGCGAGCAAGCTTTGCTTGGGTAATACAAGATTTAGAGTGGGTCTATAAAAGGATGTTTGATCTTAGTTCAAAAATGTGCATATTTCTAACTAAAATGTATTGCAATCGGTAGATCGGTAAATATTGCTTTTATCGTTCACATAACTCATACTTTATAGATGTCTAAAGAAATATTAATGTGAAACAAACCAGAACCCAGCTGTATCAACCCCCAAAATACTGAAATCTTTATCGCAATCTGTGGAGCCATTCCCAAAATAGCTAGTGCGGACCTCGAGGGTCACACCCATTAAAAATGAAAGTATCGCTAATCGAGTTCTTGGCTCTTAAGATACCTTTTTTGCAAATTTTTATCCAAATCTGCCAAACCATTCAAGAAAAAGTTTATGGACCTCGAGGCTGACATCCTCGCGTTTCGTCAGGAAAGCCACTTATATAGATATTTTTAAAAACTAAAACCTTATTTATCTATATACGAAATCCTATCAAAATTGTTAGGGCTATTTCATAGAAAAAATTATATATATATATACATAAAAGCGAAAGGTCACTCACTCATCACGATATCTGAGAAAAACTACAAGTGCTAGAAGCAAAATTCAATCCTTAAGGCGGTAAAAAGGGGTGACCATGTTTGTATGAAATTTCTTTAGTTTTGACTGTACAGAAGCCAAAACAACAGTTTTCTAGAATGTTTGTCTGTCTATCTTTTTGTATGTTTGTACACGCATCACACAAAAACTACTAAGGAATGCAATGGAATTGAATGCAGTTTCAACGCGCACGAAGTCGCGGGCAAAAGCTATGGTAAAAGTTCGTTATCCAGGTTTCTGCTATTTATAGAGATTTTTTAAAATTTCTTTTTTATGGTCTTTATATAGGTCTAATATAACATAAATCCGTGGGCGCCTTTGTTAAAATCGATTTATTTAATTTCTTATTAACAAAAACATACTTACAGCAACAGGGGTCCAGAATGGGTATAAAATAGCAAAAATCCAATGTAAAACAAACAAAAACAGTAAACCCCACTTAACATAGGGCAATCTGTATTCATTAAAACAGAAAAAATATTTTAAAAGTTTAAAATTTTTAACAAAAAATTTCATAAATATGTTATTCGCCATCACTGATTTTGATTAGATGATGATGATTAGATGTCAAACAGAAAGAAAGATGCAGCGTTGCCAAGAGTTCCTATTTGATATTTTAAAAGAAGGGATAACCATTTGAAATAATAAAATAAGATAATAAAAACTCACCTCCTGCGGCATATGAATTGCTGTAAGCCAACTATAGAATCAATTTGCCACATTATGTGAGTTTTTATTATCTTATTTTATTATTTCAAAAGGTTACTCCTTCTTTTTAAATATTCTGTATCGAATGGTTGTCTTTGGTATCCACCACACATATTTTTCGCTTGTCAAGGTCCAAGAGTACAGTACGCTACTGTTTTGAATTATTTTTCATTTCAATAAATTATAATGTTTTTAAATTTTCATGAACATAAAATGCCGTGTGTGAAGTGATTTACTGTTTCTGTATGTTTTATATTGAATTTTTGCTGTTTTATACCCATTCTGGACCCCTGTTCCCGTAAGTATGTTTTTGTTAATAAAAAAGGCGCCGCGGATTTATGTTATATTCGACCTATATAAACACCATAAAAAAGAAATTTTCAAAAATCTCTGAGAATAGCAGAAACCTGGATACCGAACAATTACCAAAGCTATTATACACACACACACACATATATATATATATATATATATATATATACATATATATACATATATATATATATATATATATATATATATATATATATATATATATATATATATATATATATATATATAAATAGGATGAAGCTCTACACATTTATGCTTTTATTTAGTCGGATACAACCACCCACTAGAAGCGGATCACGTGATTTCAAGCTTGTTAGCTTTCATCAGCGCCACATAAGTGGAAGCTGTATCCAACTATACAAAAGCAACTGGAAGTAGTCAAAAACTTTGAGACATTATCTACCAGTGGGACACAATTCGCGCCACCTAGGTATTGAGAGCAAAATTACGTTTAACGTAAGTATGTATAATAATTAAAGAAATCTATTAGTTCATTAATGAATGAGATATAAAATATAAAAATAGGATGAAGCTCTACACCTTTAAGCTTTTACTTAGTCGGATACAACCACCCACTAGAAGCGGATCACGTAATTTCAAGCTTGTTAGCTTTCATCAGCGCCACATAAGTGGAAGCTGTATCCAACTATACAAAAGCAACTGGAAGTAGTCAAAAACTTTGAGACATTATCTACCAGTGGGACACAATTCGCGCCACCTAGGTATTGAGAGCAAAATTACGTTTAACGTAGGTATGTATAATAATTAAAGAAATCTATTATTTCATTAATGAATGAGATATAAAATATAGAAATAGGATGAAGCTCTACACCTTTATGCTTTTATTTAGTCGGATACAACCACCCACTATAAGCGGATCACGTGATTTCAAGCTTGTTAGCTTTCATCAGCGCCACATAAGTGGAAGCTGTATCCAACTATACAAAAGCAACTGGAAGTAGTCAAAAACTTTGAGACATTATCTACCAGTGGGACACAATTCGCGCCACCTAGGTATTGAGAGCAAAATTACGTTTAACGTAAGTATGTATAATAATTAAAGAAATCTATTAGTTCATTAATGAATGAGATATAAAATATAAAAATAGGATGAAGCTCTACACCTTTATGCTTTTATTTAGTCGGATACAACCACCCACTAGAAGCGGATCACGTGATTTCAAGCTTGTTAGCTTTCATCAGCGCCACATAAGTGGAAGCTGTATCCAACTATACAAAAGCAACTGGAAGTAGTCAAAAACTTTGAGACATTATCTACCAGTGGGACACAATTCGCGCCACCTAGGTATTGAGAGCAAAATTACGTTTAACGTAAGTATGTATAATAATTAAAGAAATCTATTAGTTCATTAATGAATGAGATATAAAATATAAAAATAGGATGAAGCTCTACACCTTTATGCTTTTATTTAGTCGGATACAACCACCCACTAGAAGCGGATCACGTGATTTCAAGCTTGTTAGCTTTTATCAGCGCCACATAAGTGGAAGCTGTATCCAACTATACAAAAGCAACTGGAAGTAGTTAAAAACTTTGAGACATTATCTACCAGTGGGACACAATTCGCGCCACCTAGGTATTGAGAGCAAAATTACGTTTAACGTAAGTATGTATAATAATTAAAGAAATCTATTAGTTCATTAATGAATGAGATATAAATTATAAAAATAGGATGAAGCTCTACACCTTTATGCTTTTATTTAGTCGGATACAACCACCAACTAGAAGCGGATCACGTGATTTCAAGCTTGTTAGCTTTTATCAGCGCCACATAAGTGGAAGCTGTATCCAACTATACAAAAGCAACTGGAAGTAGTCAAAAACTTTGAGACATTATCTACCAGTGGGACACAGTTCGCACCACCTAGGTATTGAGAGCAAAATTACGTTTAACGTAAGTATGTATAATAATTAAAGAAATCTATTAGTTCATTAATGAATGAGATATAAAATATAAAAATAGGCTGAAGCTCTACACCTTTATTATTTAGTGGGTGGTTGTATCCGACTAAATAAAAGCATAAAGGTGTAGAGCTTCATCCTATTTTTATATTTTATATCTCATTCATTAATAAACTAATAGATTTCTGTAATTATTATACATACTTACGTTAAACGTAATTTTGCTCTCAATACCTAGGTGGCGCGAACTGTGTCCCACTGGTAGATAATGTCTCAAAGTTTTTGACTACTTCCTGTTGCTTTTGTATAGTTGGATACAGCTTCCACTTATGTGGCGCTGATGAAAGCTAACAAGCTTGAAATCACGTGATCCGCTTCTAGTGGGTGGTTGTATCCGACTAAGTAAAAGCATAAAGGTGTAGAGCTTCATCCTATTTTTATATTTTATATCTCATTCATTAATGAACTAATAGATTTCTTTAATTATTATACATACTTACGTTAAACGTAATTTTGCTCTCAATACCTAGGTGGCGCGAATTGTGTCCCACTGGTAGATAATGTCTCAAAGTTTTTGACTACTTCCAGTTGCTTTTATATAGTTGGATGCAGCTTCCACTTATGTGGCGCTGATGAAAGCTAACAAGCTTGAAATCATGTGATCCGCTTCTAGTGGGTGGTTATATCCGATTAAATAAAAGCACAAAGGTGTAGAGCTTCATCCTATTTTTATATTTTATATCTCATTCATTAATGAACTAATAGATTTCTTTAATTATATATATATATATATATATATATATATATATACAAGAATTGCACGTATTAATATATTAGATTTATTTAACAATTTTCTGTTACGTAGATTTCTTTATTTTTAATAGTGAATAACATGATTCTCTGAAATGCACGAATCTACTTGTTATTTTGATAAAGGTACTTAATGAGAAAAATAACTTTGCAGATGAAAAAATATACAGACGAAAGTGATATCTTATACTTTCACAAGTAACTGAAGAACTTCATTCATAAAGCTTGGAATAATTTATCCGTCATTTCCTAGTGAGAAAATTCGCACTGTAGAATTTGTTTGCCTTGTTAAGATATATTATTCAAGGTTTTTATACTGTAATGCCCCATTTCAGCATTCCGCATTGTTTCTTTTTTGCTCTTTGCTGCAATAAAATAGAACGTTGTAGAATATTAGGACGTTGAGTTGAAATATTCTTATGATAAAATGGCCCCGAAAGGAAGCGTTGGCAATTTAGAGAATCTGTAGAAATTTTCTTTAATTCAATGTTGAAGATACTGCAAAGTGCCAGCATGTAATAACTTTTCTTCTAACGCTTTTAAAATTTGTAATGCTTTTCTTTCGGTTATATAGATTATTTTTATAATATTCACTCTCACTATATTTGAAACGTTCATAAGAACAAAACCTATTTTCTCAGTTTCTTTGTATTTTTTACCGACTTCAATAAATAAGGAGGTATACAATTTGGTTGTATGTTTGCTTTTTTATGTATGGCTGCTCTCGCGTTTTGCATAGTAAATTTGCTAGGATGTTTATGATTTTAGATTAATTTGAAAAAGGAGAATTGAGAAATGGTCCCGTATTTAGAAAAAGTCAAATCCGAAATCTCCTTCCCACCAAGGGGTAAATTTTTCTCGAAAATCAAAAATCTGAGATGGCAGAATTAAAGATGAGACCTTATCCAGAAACACTAAATTGAACATTTTTTCAAAAGAGTTACGGTTTTCGAGTTTCAGCAAGACTAAAATATGTGTATTTCCGCAATGTGGAGGGGGCAATTTTGCAATTGAAAATATGTGACGGCCAAACTGAAGAACAGATTATATGTTGGAATATTTTACTTGGTTATTTTTTTAAAAAAGATACGGTTTTCGAGTTACAGCAGTGGTTAATTCATATGAGTATTTCCATCACGATATTTTGAGATCTCTGAATAATAACAAATAAAAGCAATGAATATACATGAGTTACATAAAAACTAAGAAGCATGGTCAGCACAATTCAACCCAGCTTCACCGGATTGTTCGGCATTGATGGAATCAACCGATTGATTTTTGTATCTACAATTTACTGGACAATCAAGCTTGTTGTTTTTGTGATGCGAATGTATTCCTACGGAGTGGCTCTTCAAAAATTGAGACACCCAATCTATGACAGACCCGCAAGGACCACTTTACCAACGAATCATCGGAGTTTAGGACCAACTTGCCCAATTTCAGGAGCATCGATTTGGGAGGACTGCATTGCCGAACCATCAATAAACATTTCTTATATTTATGTACGAGATGTTAAGAATCGTTTTTATGTTAATGTAAGTCCAATGATCAGATTAAGTAAGACAACACATACTCCGAATTTGTAAACGTTCTTGAGAATGTGAATACTGTAATCCCTTCAACTGACTCAATCTTTGATACCGACACACTTCCTGAAATCAGTTCTTTTTCCATCTAGGCTCATTTCCCCAATTATACGCCAACCAATTTTGACTAATATTCAAATATGGCGCAGATTAAGCCAGAATATTTTACATAACTGTATCCCAGAATTCAGTGGTGATCTCAATAACCTAAATACATTTCTAGCAGTTAGCGAGTCAATTATAAAAGTAATTTAAGATCAAGCTAACCTTAACAATTTTCAAAATATGTTTTTACTTAACTCATGTTCAGAGCCTAAAACAAATGCTAAAGCAATAATTTTAATGAGGCTTCTTTAAATCCTGAATTTATAATGTTTCGGCAAATACTACCAAGCAAATCCCCACAACTTTTCTTTGAATTTTATCATTCATATTCTCAATTTACTTTGTAAATATGTCGAAATCCATTAAACTAGAAAGAAAGCTAGAGACTGTAATAGAAAATTATATCAAGACGCTTAAGATAAAAAAGAATCTTCAGTAACGACTGTTGTATGAAACCTGATTCTCTTTCACAAGCACATTAATTTGTCATAAAAGAAGAGAAAGTACATTATCTTCAAAATTATCATCATAAAATTTCAATGAAACAAACTCAAAAACCTATTACCCGACCTACTTTCCAAACAGAGCTACATACAAAGTGAAATTATTTACCTTCGAAAACATCCAACATATAGTAATTTCTTCAATAATCAATCATGTAATTCTCATCATCCAATATTCAATAATCATTCATATAACAGATTTTCTAACCCTTAATCTCAGACACAATTCTCTAATTCTCATTTCCAATCATTACTGAAACCCACCACAATGATTATCACAACTAGAAATTCATTTAAGCAAAATAAAGACCGACAAATTCATATCAGCATTCACAAAGGCAGTGGGTAGTTGATGAATTATTTAATACCGAAATTTCTAATCAAAAAGAAGAACCTGTAGATCAAAATTCTCAGAAAATTTTCCTGTTAAACGAAGGAACGTAACCCCCGAAATTATTTCAATTAATACATCCAATAGCAGAGGACTATCATATACAGGGTGACCAATCGAAAACGGAATAGAGCCATTTTCAGGAAGTGTGTCATTATTTTATGAAAAAGCAGGGACCCGTTGCTTTGTGTTTCAAGGGGGACACTTTTTTTCGGTATTTTTGACTCTACCAATTTTACCCCCTAGTGAGGGTAAGATTCACCCCAAAAAAATAATTAGCACTGGTGGTCGAGTGAAATGCCTTTAAACAGCTCTTGTAATCCCCTTTATAATAGTCAATAGTCTTTAAATTTGGAGATTCCGCCTCATATTTTGAATAGTTTACATCTTAAAGTTTAAATGATGTTTTGCTGCTTACTTACTATTTAGTTGATTAAATGTTCAAACTGATGACCATCTACCTACATACAATAATAAACATTGTGTTCGAAATGTTTGCTCATATTCCAAAGCATTTCCAGAGTGATTCGACGGCTCTCGTCAACAATTCTTTGACGCAAATCTTCTAACTACACTTGTTCTGTTCTGTAGATTCTACGTTTCAGGTATATCCACAAAAATAAATCCAGTAGTGCTAAATCTGGTAATCGATTCAATGCTGCCTCTTCTCCTAATTCAATGCCTTGGTCTAAATACGGATGAATAATCAAAGCATAATGCGGAGGAGCACCTTCCTGTTGAAAAAGCAAATGATCTTCATCATACTGCTGATCATTTTGCTCACATAATGTTACATAGAAATTTTCCTTCATTTCTACTGTAGCATCATTAGTTGGAACATTTACAGTCAAGATTACAAGCTGCCTGCCAAAATAGTTCAATGTGCCTTTCAAGATTCAACATAGTTGATATCAATTATGCTGAATACTAATAAGCATAACAGCCACACCTGCCCTACTACTTTCGGACCTTTTTACACCTAATCATACATACATGTATTCTCCAAGCATCGTGTCGCCCTGTCCGTTTTTTTTGTATCTGTTAGACAGAAATGTTCATTATGTATCTAGCAATTTCGTCCAGGTACCTATTCCCAATAAAGTTTTCGGAGCGAGTTTCGTTTACCATTCTATCTGTCCTGAATCCGGGGATTTTTAGTGTTCTTTTTCCAAGTATTAGATTGATGGTCTAACAGGGTTTTGACAAGATATATAGGTTGGCTCCCTATATTATCCTCCAGACCCAAGACCAAGCATGGGACTTCAATCATTCAAACCCTCTCAGATTCTGAATATTGTTGTTAGCCATTCAGATAATACAAATAATAAACTTGAGACTTAAGAAATTAGAACTGATCATCTTAATTTTAGAAGAAAAACTAAAAATTTTAACCTTATGTAAAGCGTTTTCAGACATCTTTTAGCAAGACGATATGTCAATAATTTTCACAAGTAGAGTAAAACAGATAACATCAAGACAACAGACAAATTTTCCGTTTACACAAAGACTTAAATCTATAGGTCCCATATATGTACAAACAAGTGGTAGAGTGGCAAATTAAGGAAATGTAAGATTCAAATATAATCCAACCGAGTAATTCCCGATGGTCATCACCAGTTTCGATTGTCCCAAAAAAGGCTGATGATCAAATGAGAGCACGTTCGACGACAAGCAGGTACCCCCATCCTAATATTATAAATTAGGCAAATGGCACTACTTGACAACAATAGTTTATCCAGTGGCTTTTATCAAATCAAAATGAGCCCAACACATAAAACAGATATTAATACTGAAAATGACCACTATGAATTAGAACGCCTTTAGGTACAAAAAATGTTCCAGCAACATTCCAGCGTTGTAGACTCAAACGAAATTATTATATTATCTCTTCAAGAACACCTGGCGTGATGCCAAATCCAAACAAGCGATTAAAAATTATCCCATTTCAAAAACAACAAAACAAATTAAAGGATTCCTAGGACTATTATCATAATACAGACGTTTTATTAAATACTTTTGGAAAATCATTAAGCTGTTTACAAAATGTTTAAGGAAAGGCGCAACAATCGAAATTAATGAAGAATATACATCCTGGTTGTGTAGATTGTAGAATTTAAGGGTTTTCATTGCACTGCGAACTTGAAATGTATTTTGCCCTCATCAGAGGTGGTCCCGCAATTACGTAGTCTACAGTTCGCCTTGCAGTTCCAGAGTTCTAATAAAATCCATAATCTGGGATAGCTTCAAGGAAGTTACTTCCTCATTTCTGCATGTTTCATGTCCAAGGCAGATTTTGCGTAGGCTAGCAATGGCGAGGCATTTTGTCAGCAGGTGGTCCGGGATTTCCTCCTCCTCCCTGCAGAATCTACACTCGTCGTTCTCTGCGAGACCCATTCTTGTTAGGTATTTCCTAAAGCGACAATCCCTAGTAAGAACTCCAGTGAGGAGATGAAGCAAATTCTTGTTAAGATCCAGATACTTCTGAGATTACAATATTAAAGCTTCAAAGAAATTTTTTGGAATGATTCAACTCAGGGAGATTCCGCCAGAGTGTTCCTCTTTCGGTTTTTCCTTCTCCTGAAACTCTTTTTTGTAGGTACATTTACCTATACCACATAAAGTTTCTAAGCTAATAAAAGGAGTTCGTTTTCATTTTCTGGCAGGTGTGTTGACTGCTTCCTTGCCTTGATTTCCGAGTGGCCAGGAATCCATACTAAACAGACCTTGTTTTTCGTGGCTATTTCGTTGAGGTCTCTTCAGCATTCCGATACCATCCAAGAATTAATGGTATGACAGCTCAGTGCTTTAATAGCAGCTTAACTGCCAGAATGTATAGCTATATCACATTTCTGATAGTTTCTTTCTAGGTTCATTTTCACACATCTTTCGATTGTAAGCACTTCTGCCTGAAAGATGCTTGGACAGCGACTTTACGTTAGTGAGCATTTGCCAGGCTCGGATACTGCACTGCCAGTCCCCGTAGTGATTTTACAATCTGTGTACCGTTTGATGGCATTTTTTTTGATAGCTTGGATTTTGTGCTCCCTTTCCCAATCTACTTTCTCGATGCTAATTTCTTATCATCTCGTCATGGGAAGGTTAACTGTATGTATTTGGTCAGAGAGGACCAGGTTCACTGATTCCTAATATCCTCATTGCCGGTACCTTCCCTGGCTAGTCTTAGAATGGCCTCATTGGCTAGTCTATCTATCACAAGATAAAGAGGTGTCAGATCTGTGATTATCTCCAAAGCTGTAGTTGGGCACGTTTTCATAGCTCCGGTTATAAAAACACAGACCAACCATTGTATTCTATCGAGGGTTTTCCTCGTAGTGTCCTAGCTTGCCATGGCATGCCAGACTATTGCACCATAAGTGATTATTAGTCTCACAATGATGAGTATATCCATCGCAGTGTTTTTGGGTGACATCCCCAAGTCATACCAGCTAGACTTCTGCAAGCTATCAAAGCATTTGTTGCTTTGCTAGCAGTTATCTCAATATTTCCACAGAAGCTTGCTATCTAGCGTTATTTCCAATTATTTCACTTCGGACTTCCACTCTATGATGTCTCTATTTAAAGAGAGAGAATTCATAGCTAGAAGTTTCCTTCTCCGGGGGAATGGGATTACTGTGGTCTTGGTTGGGTTAATATGTAGCCCCTCTGACAAGCAGCATTGCTCAATAATTCTGAAGCCCTCTTGCATTAGGCCGCATAAGGTGCTCTGGAATTTTTCTCTCACTATTAGTACTATGGCGTCAGCGTAGCCTATGCATTCGAAGCCAAGCTCCGTATGCCTGTGGTGTGGCTCATCTATTACTAGGCTTCATAGAACAGGAGATGAGGGAGTGACTTTAACAGAGGTGTTTTGATTACCCACCTGTCTCAGCTTTTCTCGTCGTCAACATCTCATTTGATAATGGTTTTATTTACCCCTCGCCTTATGAGTGCCTCTTTGTGTTGTCAAAGGCCTCAGATATGTCTAGGATGACAAACATTGCGATTTCCTTGTTATTCAGAGTACTCTGGATGACTTCGGTCAGCTGACACTACAGAGCAGTTTCTGTTGATCGGCCCGCCCTGTAAGCATACTGAGATTTATGAAGTGGTTTATTCTCCGTATTTTCCGGTGTTAAGTTGTTATCCTTTATCTTATCTTCCCTATTTTTGGTGTGAAGGCTACTTTTGCCCTTCTCCATATCTTAGGTATATGACCCAGTGCTAAACAGCTTCTTGTAATCTTCAGAAGATCAGGAAAAATCTCCTCAATACCTTTCTGCGGGAGTAATGGAATAATTCTTTCTACTCCTGATAATTTATACGGTTGTAATGTGTTTATTGCCCATTCCAACCGATTCCTTGTGAATATTTTCTTAGCAATATCCCAGTCTTCCTTGCGAGGATCTTGATTTGAATTGGTTTGTCAATACTAATCATGGGTTCACTCCATGGGTATTGTGTTTCGAGAAGAATCGTTCCTCTTTTCCCTCAGTATATGACCCGTCTGGCTTCTTGAGCGACATTGTAGGGTTGATTCCCCTTTTTGCCATGATCTTTTGCAGTCAAGCTGCCGTTGGAGTGGAAGTGATATTTTCACAAAAGGCTTGAAAATAAAGCCTTTTTCTTCCTCATCTCTTTATATATTAAGTAAGTAAGCTTTTCAATGTACCCCTGCCAATTACCATGTCTTTTAGCCATATTGAAGAGCCAACGGACCAACAAGGTTTGATAGGTTCTCGTTTCACCAAGGTGCTTCCTTGCTTGTTCGAACTTTAGAGAATGGAAAACTTGAGCGAAGGCATCTGTTACTGCAACACTAACTTTAGTATCCTAATTAAAGCTCATGAGATGGCGAATAGCACTTAAAGAATATGGTTACCTACACCTTTATAAAAAGGCAATCTAATCAGGAAAGACGATGCACTATCACGAACTGAAATACATACCAAAAAAACAAATTTTGGGGTGAATAAGATGAGATCGTAAGTGAATATTCAATAGATCCTAGAACACTGTCGAAGATCCATTATCCGAAGATTTTTCTCCTAGATGATTTTTGATTTATAGCTTAGGATTACATAAATCCTCAATGCAAGTAGATTCTCACAATGAAACAATAAATAATGAGCCTAGATAAACACCACCATCAAATCAGAATCTGATAACCAATAAAAACAGTATCTCAGAACACAATGACGAAGAAATTATTCACTCAGTTTCTTTTAAAATAACGCCTAGTCCTTAATATCTGACCGTCTCAATCAGCAGCACCTGCGGTAGACCTTCGCAGTTTTACCATGTTATGGTGGAGTCGACAACTGGTAACTGCCCGACAAAGACCCTTGCTGAAGAAGTAGAAGTCTACCGTTATATCTTTATACTGATTTCGGGTTGAAACAACACACTATCTTCCAATCCAATTTGTCCAACCACATGCTATCTATATACCCAACTTCATTATGCCGTAATTTGGAACCTCATTCCTTCCCTCATGCCTCTGTAAGTTGGCTTTGATTCGAATTTCTTCTTTGAAACGAGGTAGAACAGAAATCGATTGGCGTCGGCCAGACGCAGAATTTTTCCTAAGTGTTGTTTCTGTTCCGACCGTAATCATACAAATCTTCTCTTGAAAACCAATACGATCAATACGATCACACTGGGCTATAGAAACGTCAGTTGGCAGCTTGAAAAGATCGTACTCGATAGTCATACTGAATATCACATTATTTTTGTCTGCCGACATAAACTCGTTGAAACTTCCTTGGGACTGATTTATATGTTCTAGAACTACTATAGTTTCTTCATTGTTGTTCGAGCCAGCATATGGGCTAGTCAGTTTATTTGCACTACATTCGGCTTCCCCTTAGAGTCATGTATCCTTTCCAACACTGCATATGGACCTTCTCATTGTTTCTGAAGAGGGAAAAAGACATCGACCCCGCTGTGGATTAGGAAGCCAATCCAGGTCTCCCACGTCAAAGATACAATTGAATGATCGAAAATTATAATAATGTTTCATTCGATCACTGACCCGCTGGATATTCTGACATGCTAGAGTATCCTTCACCTGGGAAACTATTCATTGTAGGTCTAAGACCAAGTTCAAGATCACAAGGTATACACAATTCTCGACACAACAAAAATCATGCAGGTGTCAAGCCCGTGGTTTCATTGATAACCTCTCAATAAATCATCAGGAAATAATAAATATACTTACTACTCCCAAACTCTCTGATGTTTCAACAGTACTTGGAAGAGGTGTTTACTTTAAGTACAATTCGTCGTGAGATTGAGGATTCAAAGATGTCGTCCTTGCTTTTGTTTGCTCCTTAAAATTGACAGACATCTTGAAACAGGGCCAAATAGAAGTTTCGTCCTTGATCTGAATGAATTTTCCATGAACAACCAAGAACGAGACAAACATAATTCCAACAACTCCTCTGGGGATTGCATATGTCTTCCACCATTTTAAAAAATAATTCAGGGCAACCAAGATAAACTGTTTTCCATTATCCGCTTCCAAAAATGGCTCTGCAATGTCCGAAGCTACCCGTTCCATAGGACTTTCAATGTTGTATTGGGTTATAGGTGCCCGCTTTCTTTTAGGGGGTCTATTGCTCGCTACGCATACCTCTCACTTCTGGCTATATTGTCTCACGTTATCTTTGCATATTACGTAATAGAATCGCTCTGCAAAGTTTTAGCAATATCAAAGTATCCACCCGAAGTTCCGTCATGCAGTTGGCGTAATATCTCCGACAATTATTTTCTTCGTTCTGTACAGGAGACCATCTCCCAAAACAAGGTAAACCCATGGGCTCCACTAAGCCTTGACTTCCTTCTACTGGGATGATTTCATTTGTTCAGGCCACCAGTCCTCAATTTCTACGGCTGCTTGATTTATACGGCAGATCTTTTCTTCCATCTTCGAACAGTGGGTGCAATTATCTTGCAATTAGCTCTCTTCTTGTAGCACAGTAATTCCTCTCTGATTTCGATAAATTTTAACAAAACAGGCTGTGATTCTTTCTTGTCCATCTTGTATCTGTGAGAGGTCAAACCCAATAGCGGTTTTACTAATATCTGTGTCCAACGCGAGATTCTTTGAGCTGTTAAAATGCTCTCTGATACTTTTCGTTCTAATAATAGTTTCTACCCTATTCTATCAGATATGTCATATCCCTTCACGAACCATCAGTAGTAGGTACGCAAGCCCAGAAAATTCCTCATGCTTGTTTTTGGAAATAGACCATTCCTTGATTGCTGTCAATTTATTTATTAATCTGTATCCGGCGTAATAACCAGAGTCATGTATGTAACTTTCCTCTGAAGCAGGTAACATTTAATGGAACTTAATTTGAGATTAGACTCATTTTAAAATACTTTAAAATCCTTCGAATGATTTTCCTACCATGATTACGTCGTCTGAGTACACTAGACAGGCCTACTATGTCAATGCTCTTAGAACCGCTTTCATAAGCATCCTCAATGTGGCATGGCATTCCAAAGTCCAAAGGGCACAATAAATTGTCAAAGACCCGATTCAATGGAATCACAATAAATCAAAACTGAAAACCATCGGGATCCAGAGTCTATCCAAGATGTGATCTATTCGGAGTAACGGATACCGAATTAAGAGGTCGATAACCGACACAGAATCTCCTACATCCATTTTTTTTCTCTACTAGTACTTCTGGCGAGGTCTATGAACTATTCGATGTCTCAGTGACTCCTTGCTTCTCATATATTGGATGATATTTTCGACTTCATTTTGATTGGTCAATGTAAGTAGTCTCAACTGTTTTCTTATAGGCTGATAGTTTACCATACGTATGTTGAGTTACTATGCTTGTTTCATCCTTATATTATTCTGTCGCGGATACACCCTGAAATTCTCCAAGCATAGCTCTGGAGTGGAGTTGGCGTATCCTTGGCGTGATATATCAGTGCCCTCTGGTTCTGGGGATAGTACTTTCGCGTCAGGGCCATCAATTTCAGGAACAAATTATTAACACACTTTTGCAGTTCTATATACAATACTATGAATATCGAATCTAAAACATGTCAACATCGCCTGGATTTTGGTTCGTTTTAAGTAAATTTATATACAAATACATTTATTTATATATATTTTCCCCAGATCTATCATGTCAATCCATGGGTAAGTAATATGTGATATTTATCAGCTATCTCTATGAACATTGCTTGTAAACAAAGTCAAGAGCACTTGAATATTGCCTCCTTTCCTGCAACCCAGGCCTAGGATGTACATAAATATTTCATTCTGATGCTACTTTATGTTAGTGTACATCATTATTTCTGTTAAGGTCGATCACAAGACTGAACCCTGGCAATAGCCTTAGTGTATTACGTATAATACCTAGCCCTATATAGTCTACATGCTATAGTTGTTTAGGGCTGACAGTCAAGATATGAGAGGTGGTGGAGTTGCTCTATATGTATCCACAAGCATGAACCCGTTGGAGTTGATCACTGATATACAGGAAGATTCAGTACTCGTACAACATTGGAATTAAATCAAAATAATACCTATATCCACTTCCGCAGAGCTTACAGGGCTCCTTCCACTGGCTAAATTAGTAAAATTATTGATTTTAATGTGCTTAATAACCCCACTTTGTCCTTTCACTTTACTATTTAGATGTCTATTAATACAGTAATTGTAAACCAAAGTTCAAATAAGAGGTCTGTTTCATCCAAATATTGAAAATTCATTTGAAAACTTTAAAGTAGCCTTTGATGAATCTGCTGAAAAACGGTCAATATTAAGATGCAATCTATGATTTGACATCGAGTGTTTTCAATTTAAAAAGCAGCTTAATCGAGATCTAAAAGTTAAGAAATAGAATAACTTCGATGTTACTTCTAAAAATCACTATTTGAGCATGAAGTGAAATTATAGAAAGTTATTTGTTAAAAATAAAAAAAAACACAAAATCCGAAAGATATTATAAGAAAACTCTCTGACCTAAAGACCAGAAAACTGTATCGTGGAAGCTTCAAAACCTCTTCAATCCATACAGACCAGTGGGAATTTCTCTTCTCGGCTCTATACCCGCCTAAAATCTCCAAAGCCATGACCTTCTATAGTGCTGAACTTGACAAAGATATTTCAATAGATGAAGTTCAGTATACTCTGAATAAAGCAAAAATATCAAGGCCCCTGGGCCGGATATGAGAATCTTCCGCCAAACTTGCTACTCTATTTATGCAGCCTGTTTAATAATATTCTTAAATATGGTAAAACTCCCAGTAGCTGTAGTGATCTTCTTCTTTTTATGATACTGTAGAAAAGAAACCCTATTGATCCTTATATCTATAGAGGTATTGCGACTTACCTGTTGAGTAAAAAAATCTTCACTTCAGTTTTGTTGGACAGATTTACAGCATGGACACAGATGACTGACGCCTTGCCAGAGAGTCAATCAGGATTTCGACCCTCAAGTGGGTATTGGAGGAAAGCCGTATAGACCATCGGTTTTCTAAACTGATTAAAGACATACTCAGCAATGCTACTATTACTGCAAGATTACATAAAAATACAAAATTATAAAAGTCGAATGAGGAATTAGACAAGGGGACACGTTATCTCCCAAAATTTTTACGGTAGTCCTGGAACACGCTTTCCAGAAGTTGCACTGGAGTACCAAAGGAAGCTGTATTGACGGCGAAATGCTCTCTCATCTGCGATTTGCCGACGACTTAGTACTAATAGCAGACAACTTGGGAGAGATTAGAACTATGATTACTGAGTTAGATATCGCATGCAAAGAAGTCGGCTTAAACATGAAATTCGGAAAGACGCAATTCATGACAAATTTGATACCAAGTGAAAACCTAAAGGTCGGTGGTAACGAAATAATACTAGTCCACATATATAAATACTTAGGTCACGAAATTCAAATTACCAGGGATAGCCAAACCACTGAACTGCAAAGAAGAATTACTATAGCATGGGCTACATATGGAGCTCTATAAGACATCTTCAAGAGCATATATCAAATCACCTTAAAAAAAGACCTTCCACAAATGCGTGCTCCCTGTCATGACTTACGGTGCCGAAACACTCTCATCAATCCGGGCTACAGCAACCAATCATAGAGTAGCACAAAGGAGAATGGAAATGTCGATGCTGGAACTGACTCTCAGAGATAGGGTCAGAAATGAGGAAATAAGGACAGGCGTCACAGATGTTATAAAAGGAGTAGACAGACGGACAGACGACGTAAAAATAATCGCTGGAAACTGGCTACAAGAAGCTCAAAACCGACACAACTGGAAGAATTTATGCTCAACTTTGGACGCAGAAGACTGGTTGATGATGATGATGAGGTATTGTACACTTGAAACTTAGGTTCCAGAAATGAGAATGTTTCGTTATTTTTATTCGGGTGTAATCCCGAGTTTTCGATTTCATTGATCACATTCTACTTTGGCAAAAGATATTCCAGCGAGGATTTATACTTAAAATCATATTGAGTTTTAGTCTGGAGTACTACAAGGAGAATCAGTTAGTCTTTGCCCTATACCTAGCTCAACTCAAATTATCTATTCAAAAAAACTTCTACCATAACGGTATGGGAGCTTATCTGCTTTTCCAGATCCCTATTCAGTAAATAACAAGTGGAATAAAAAAAATAAAAATAGATTTTATTAGGCTTTTAAGTTTTGAAGCGTACCGATGTGTACTATTGCTATTTTTTCTTTTCTTGATTTGAACTATACTTATGTATATAGGTTTGTCACCAACAGCAATTTCATAACAAATTACTGTTTGTCTACCACAACCCAAAATCAATTTTAAATTATTATTATCAACGTCTGACGTCTGACAATTGCGACAGCTGACAGTGAACAGCGCAACATAATCATAAAGTAATACATATGACGATATGCCAGAGAGTACCTTTATACCAGAGAGCAGAGGCATATATATATATACACGCTCCATGCTCGTGCGTAATTCCAGTGACGGATCCCATTGTGTGACATTATCATTCCATTTTGAAGAAATATTTTGATCTTGCTTGAATGAGATAATATAATTAATCAATATTGGATCACACTTGGAGCTTAACAGGCGACGAGATGTCTACGAATTCGAAATTTCAAGTCTCTAGACCGTATGGGGCCTGACAAATCGCTGCGGAGTCCATCGATACAAGAACCGAAAGTAATAAAAACTATTTAAAAACTACTGCAAAATATAGAAGCTGTAACATTTATTCCATTTAATTTACCTATAAAGGCAAAATGTAAGAAAGTTCTCCAATCAATTGCAATTGTTATTAAGGGTCAATGAAACTATAGCGCATATCCCTAAAGATTGCTCAATTTAGTCAAATCTTCTAGCTAGAATTGAATTGAATTCTAGTCTCAGTCTAAAATTATTTAGAGCTAGAGCGTTCCCCAAAAAAGAAACATATCAAAGTTATAATTTTTTGAACACCCTATATTTTATGTTGTTTTCGGATTTAAGAGCAAAAATATTCCATATACCTATCTTTTACCGTTTTCTAAATATCCGAAGATTTGTTGATGTATCTGGTATGAAGAACAACTTTATACCTACTAAAAATAGCACATAACTTTGAAAGTCAGCAATTGCTTCAGTTGTGCCAATGAACGTTGGAAATATACTCCCATTCATATTTCAATGTTCAAAATTATACAGGAAGTTGAAAAAAAACTGATTTGAACATTCGAAATTTGTGACTTGAAGAACTTCAAGTTCTAGTTTCAAATAGAACACCCCATATTTATATATTCCTACGAAGAATTCTATTTACTTTTAAACTGCACTAGGTTCCCAATACATAAACATAATAGATCTCATGATATTCTCTAACTTATTCGCAACATTAAGATTATCCAAAAAAAAGTTTAAGCAATCTAGACTGTTATGATTCAGTTGTCATGCGAAATTTCCTTCAACTGGCAGCTCGTAAGCGTCTGATTTATCGATACCTTCACATTAAGTAAAATGCAGAAATACAATACCAAGGAGCGAATCATTATGATTTTGATAATTGGAGATTATTAGATTATTAGCTTTATGAGAATACCCTCAAAGATATCCAGCACTGAACCACCCAAAAAAAGGGCTCCATTTGTACGTTTACTTCAAGTGTTCCGAGTATCCTGAAGTGTAGATTATGCGAGAGAAAATGCGATAAGACCTGTAGTTGATAATGAAGAAAATGAGTTCCTTGTGTAAGTATCTTTCATAGAGTACCCTTAGACGAAGTATATGTAGAATATTTAAAAAATATAAATATCTTGTGTCTTGTTAACAGATATAATTTTCGTTATTATAGTGAGGAGAATCAACACATTTTTCGTAACATTGATCACCAACTTAGATGGTCTGTTAACGTTTGGGGGCATTCTAAGACCCATAATAATAGGTTCTTAACTTTTTTTATGATATTTTTAATGGTCTAAAAGTTCCTAAGGTGCTTACGCCATAACCTATCTGAACTCCTAGAAGATGTGCCTTAGAATATCAGACAGCAGATATGGCTGCAGTTGGATGGTGCTCCTGTCCATTTTCAAAGGAATGTTAGGGCATTCTTAGATATGCGTTTTACAAATAGATGGATAGAGAGAACCAGTTTGCAGAACTCGCCACCATGTTCTCTAGATTTGAATTGTATAGATTTTTTTATGGGGATATATAAAAATTCAGTATACGACACCCAGCCCAGAACAGCTGAGAACATGACAGATAGAATAAGTCGCTTTTCGAACCGTGACACCTCAAATGTTATTAAATGTCAAAAGATCCTTCGAAAGAAGAATACGACTACGTATAGAGAATAGAGGTTATTTTGAACATTTACTTTAAATTATTTGTTATAATCCCCATATATTATTGTTTGTTTATCACAAATGTAGGTTGCTCCGAATAAAAATTAGAAAAATTATAATAAGGCTTCCGTTGATTTAAAAAAAAACTAAATTAAAATACACTAGCCAAGCCACCTCACCTTCTCCATGATAGTCTTCGTCTATAAACCTACAATTTCTCCATATAATTAGTCTCATTGCTCATTGCTAAGTTATTTTCTTTGAAATTGGTGTCGTGTATAATAATGTAGAAACTTTCACTAAAAAAAATATGTCATATGGAGGACATTCTGGGATACATGACAATAAATTGATTATCTTGTAGGGAAATGCCTATTGAATATCAAAAACTTTTTCTTTGCTTTAACTGACAAATCGTAACCACTTAGTAATATGAATTAGGACCCCCTTCTTGAATAAATTGCGAATTTTCAGAATTCTTGTGAGTTTAGGTATAGGGATTCCTAGTACAGTTAAAAGAAAATAGGATTCTCCGTAGGAATATATTACTAGGGTGCTCTATTTGAAATAACAAAGTTTTTCAAGTTAAAAAATGTTCAAACCATATTTTTATACTCCTGTATAATTTTGAACATTGAAATCTGAATGAGGATATATTTCTTCATCGACACAATCAAAGCAATTGCTGAATTTCAAAATTATATAGTGTATTGAGTATACCTAAAGCTTTTCTTCGTACCATACATTTCAACAAATATTTCTAAAACCTTTATTTGTTTTCTTAAATCCGAAAACAACATAAAATATAGGTTGTTCCATTCAAAAAATTATATCTTTTATATGTATCTTTTTTGGGGAATGCTCTAGCTCTAAATAGCATTTTAAAACAATTAGATGATATTGTTGGTTTCCCATTCATAAATCGTTCATATACGATGCCCCATCCTATAAATGAACGTTCAATGGTTGTGATGACTGAAATAAACTCAAAAATGTAAAATATTTTTTTTCTACAAAAACTAACATCGACTTCTTCAGTTGGTGCACTGAAAATTTATAAATAATATTATTTCTATTCGTCTTGGTACTTCTGAAGTTGATGCCAAAAGCTTTCTATTTACCTGATGCTGCACAATTTCTAAAGTACCATTACCACTAGAATAATTACTTTTTAAAATTTCTCGGTACAACAAATAATAAAGTAGGTCTAAATTTCTCTTAAGATTAGTACCACAATATATATATATATATATATATATATATATATATATATATATATAATGATAGATGCTCTACACCTTTGTACTTTTATTTAGTTGGACACAACCACCACTAGAAGCGGATCACGTGATTTCAAGCTTGTTAGCTTTCATCAGCGCCACATAAGTGGAAGCTGTGTCCAACTAGACAAAAGCAACTGGAAGATAGTCGGAATTTACCAGACCAGATCTACCAGCGGGACACACTTCGCGCCACCTAGGTATTGAGAGCCTAATTACGTTTAACGTAAGGATATGTGTAAATGAAGATATCTATATTTCTTAAATGAAAGAGTATAATATATATAATAATGATAGATGCTCTACACCTTTGTACTTTTATTTAGTTGGACACAACCACCACTAGTAGCGGATCACGTGATTTCAAGCTTTAAATTCACGTGATCCGCTTCTAGTGGTGGTTGTGTCCAACTAAATAAAAGTACAAAGGTGTAGAGCATCTATCATTATTATATATATTATACTCTTTCATTTATGAAATATAGATATCTTCATATATATTTATATATATATATATATATATATATATATATATATATATATTTTGAAAAAAATGTAATCCTATCATTTAACGGTTAATATAACATAGTTTTAATCAGACTTAACTACAGTCATGTTATCTGAAATGTGTGAAATCTTTTTTCTGAAATCTGGTCGTAATGTAATGTAAATAATGGAGCTCTTATTTTTCAAAACAAATTTATCGAATACTTAACTGATCTATATTTGGTGTATTTCAGAAGGTCTCAATAGGAAACTCGCACTCTAGGCACAGAATCTCAAACGGATAATGGAGGCAAAGTAATAGTAACAAAATTGACATATCAACTTCGAATACAAGAGAAAAGCGCTCCAAGCACTGTTATTCTAAGACAAACTCACGGTCATCTTCAAGTTTTTCTTTGACACCTAACTAATGTAATATTTATGGTTTTGTTCTTTTGCGTCATTCATTAACAATTATTGAACATGAATCATATTGATATGCTAGATGAAATATACAATGTAGGTACCTACCTTTACTTCTTTTAGTTAAAAAACGACCTTTTTCAACATAAATATAGCTACTTGAGAATTTATGTTTATTAAGTTTATAAAATATATTCAAATATATCTTGGTAGAAGCTAACTTACGGAAATACCTTTGAAATTAATTACATCTTATAATTAATTTATAGGCAAAGATAAAAAAAGTAGATTTCTAAAAACGAAAGCAGTTCAGGAAAGCCACTGAAGGAATGAGACATCAAACTCGACAACTATAACGGTGAAACTAAATTACCATCAAGCCCGACATCACTCATCCAAGTAACTTTACCTACCCTGAAAACTTTGGTTATTTGAGCAGAGCTACGGTTAGTTAGTGTGAGTGACCAATTAGGTTTTTAGAGAAATATACACAAGTGAATCCTTACCAAAAGTTCTTGTCTACTCTGTGATATGGCCAATTAAACGGAGTAGCAATTTTGTGGCTTCTCACAGAGTAACGATGGAAACAAGCTAGATTAATTCTCCCCCTTCAACTACCTTACAAGTTTATCTATGTGAGAATAAATTTTCCAATGAAGTTCCGCTTATTGATGATAAAATAATTAAATAAAAATTCTAAGGTTTTTCTAGCAAAATAGTCTGAAGAAAAATAGTTCTATATATTAAACTTATATCTAAAATAGAGACTTCATTATAATCAAGAACAACGGATAATATACAAGAAACTTTGTCCTGCAATTCTCTTTCCAGGGATATAGTAAATTAACAACACTTAATTGTTGGGGCCACTGTAAAGGACCAGGTAGTTGATTAGCATGGGTCCTTGTTTGTTTAATTACTTAGAACATACGAGATAGAGCAAGCACAAATTAACAAGATACACCTTTGAACACGGTTAATCACAGCCAATCAAAATTACCGCAAGGAAAGTTCATCCATGGAGTAGATGTGGATTTTGGAAACAGTAGCGTACTTCCGTGAAAAGTTTCTACCTTGATATTGTTTCGAGGGAATGGAAAGCATAAATAAATAGCACACTAATTTCTTATATTTGCCTATGTTAATGGCAGGAAAATACTCTCAGTACAAAAGTTGCACAATTTCCCCAGAATGGAGCTGTGGCCAATAAGTGCGACAAAGTAGAATAACTTATCAATTTTCAATTATTTTAAATATCAGAGTTGTAGGGAAGCACAACCCCCCCCCCCTTTTAAATTAGTTGCGACTACACAAGGTGTCCCAGAAACCAGAAAAGCACAATAGTGCCAACTTTCAATTGTTTGTATAGAAGATATAAACAACCAAAAACGACATTTTAGCCCCTTTGACATCTATTTGTGCCAAAACGCTAAAAGATAGAGAAAAATAGGTTTCACATTTCTATCTTAGTTTTATAGGACCTAATGAATAGCGTTCTTAAAAATGGTACCGGAGGTGGTACCAAATATGGTACCATGTGGTATCATTTTATCGTTTTGGCACACATAGCTGTCAAATGGGCAAAAATGTCGAATTTCAATTGTTCATAGCTCCTAGAAAAAACAATTGAAAGTTAACAAGTGATACACTATTGTACTCGTTATTTTATACGAAACTCAAAAATTTAAGATTATAGAGGGTGATTGATTCAAAAAATGCAACTCTGTGCTGTTCTGGTTTTTTGGGAAACCCTGTTTAGTCCCCACTAATTTTAAAATGTGGGGCTTGTGTTTCCCTACAATTGATGTATTTACATCATTTTGAAAGAATTTAAAAAAGAAAAGTTATTCTACTTTGTCGCTCTAATTCGCCACCCTGTATGCATTGTGCATGAAGCAAATTCAATAAATTCGTTATTTCAATAATTCTGAAATGACTTTATGTGATACTTACAACCTTTAAACTTTAAAATAGTATTAATATAGTATCTCCATTTCATATATTAGAGCGTTACTGTTTTAAAATTAACAGAAATTTGAACATTTGATTGACAAAATTTCCTACAACACTCAAAATTTTATAACGAATATCATTGAGTTTTGTAATGTAATTTCAAATATAATTCAGTATAAAATGACCAGCCATTACGCTCAAATACAATGATAACATAAGATCTTGTTTTCAGTTGAAAGGTTTGATTATTTTAGGGTTCCAAGCTGGAGCGCTGTAAATTTATTATTTCCTTCAACTTCTCGAAATATGCAATTTATGCATAGTTGTTATTATAATGTAGCACGTAAATGTTACGAAAGTTTATCAACGAGTCTCCCTCTTTGAGTGGGAAGGTATCTACTAAGTGAATCCATCACAAGTTTCTTCACATATTCCTGCTCAACAAGAAGCTAGAGGTTTAATTTGTAGACCTTAAGTTTTGTTTGAGTAATTTCCCAGGACTTTATACTATTCTGATACATCAATATATTATATGAAGGTACCTAGTCAGTATTCATCTTACAGATGGTATGTATTGTCTTATTATCTATTTTAGCAAATTATAAAGTCGGCTACACACTACGCGTTACTTGGAAGTGTCAATAACAAGTCAAAGTACAGGCTGTGCAGAATAAGATTCACTACCTCCTATCTCAGAAAGTACGAGAGATACGAAAAAAAGCATCGAAATAAAATAGTTGTGAATTTCTTTGAATTTTTTAGTTTTATTGCTTCCATATTCACAGGGTGTTTCTTATATTTGATACAGGTATCAACTCTCTGATTTTAAATGGAACACCCTATGTATTTTTTGATTTTTGGATTCTTCGTAAAATTTTAGGTTAAATTTGTGTAACAAACCCTATACCTAGTTTTTATAGTTTTCGAGATTTTATCATTTTTGTGAAAAATGACAGTTGCAGGTGTATGAATAATGCATTATTAGTAGTAATACATTTGATAAATTGAAAAGTCACTATCATAAATCTAATAAGCAGAGGTGAACATTTGTGACCAAACTAGAAAAAAAATCTGGCAATATACAGGATGAGTGCGAAAGCGATGAAAACTGATGAATTGAATATTATCAATTATCTCCGATTTTTTTTAATCCAAACCCCAATTTTTTTCTGTTGCACTGTATTCTACTTCCAAAAAAAATGGTACTTTCAGTTTACTTCCCTACACATAATATCAATAGTTTCTGAGATATTAGCCGAAATTTAAAACATGAGGTTCATATTCGTTAACGTAGGAGTTGCTATGAAAAAAATGACATCTTAATTGTTTAATCAAATGTCAGAATGTCATAGTGTTGAAATAGACGGTCCATCAAGGTACAACAAAATTTCAGTCGACGATCCTGATCACAAATCTGCAACTCTTGTAGCGTTGCAAATTTATACGGCTTATATCGGTTTATTTTTAACGATGCGTGGATCGTGGATCTAGCGTCATCCAAATATCTGCTTGCATTATTCAAAGAATTCTCTGGATTTTCTTCAAAATACAGTGATATATATTCTGCTGCGTTTGTTTTGTCAAAACATTAGGTAATTTGTTCCTCTTTTTATATTTTAGAATACTGTGATTTAAAAAATCGGAGACAATTGATAATATTCAATTCAAAGTTTTCATCGCTTTCATACTCACCCTGTATATTGCCAGAGATTGTTTCTAGTTTGATAGCAAATGTTCACCTCACATTGTTAGATTTATGATAGTGACTCTTCAATATATGGAATGAATTACTACTAATGATGCATTATTCATAATCCTGCAACTGTCATTTCTTTCAAAAAATGATAATATCTCGAAAACAATAAATACTAGGTACAGGGTTTGTTACAGAAAGGTGTAGAGCTTCATCCTATTTTTATATATATATATATATATATATATATATATATATATATATATAATGAATTTTTAATGATTGGGGTTGCAGTCAAAATGCCAATAAAATTAAAACTCTTTAATCAATGTCGAACTTTCGGTAACGCTTGTTACCTTCATCGGGACAAAAATCGTGAGATTAATGAAATTTACCAGCTACAAACATTTGTTATTATGCATTTAACTTTATGATTAAAAATTCATCATTAATTAGACAGTCAAGAATTTACAATTCATTATATATATATATATATATATATATATATATTTTTTTTTTTCAAAATTAGGAGTATGTCGTTTCTCATGGGCATGTCTCGCTAAGGTACATTTATTGGTTTGACCATTTCAGTAATCACTTTTGTGAGAATTGATTCTGTTTTTAAGTAGCCTCTGTGTTTCACCTATATACACTAGATCACAATCATGACAAGGAATAACATATACAACATTCCTGCTTTTCTCGGTAGGTAATTTATCTTTTATATTAGAAAAGTGTTTACCTAATAGATTCACATTTCTTTTAGCCACTGTACAGTTGTGAATGACGTCCTTGATGATATTAGTTAGCTTTGGAGAGAGGTCTTTGATCCAAGGAGTGGAAAAATAACATATTTGTCCCTGTTGTCTTTGTGACGGGTGATTTGTGGAAGAACCTGGGCGATTGTCAATGGATGGACTACTGTACAGCAATTTACGTAACAGTTTATTTGGGTAAGAATTATTTAGTAATATTTGATATAATTTGTCTATATTTTTTTATAATATTTGGTGTTGTCTAGTAACTGTTTGCAGAGATCAATATATTGCTGTTTGTACATAATGACTGTGACATTACCTTTGTCTGCTTATAAAACCCATAAGTCCCTTTGATTTTTCAGATACTGTTTGGATTTGGAAATTATTGCGTCAAATTGGTTACCGTGACTACGAGAAAAAATTATATGATTCGTGATCAAGTTGGTAGCTCTTGATCTAGTGATGTTTCTAATTCTGTTATCACCTATACTGTCAAACATGATCTCAGTATCTGCCAAAATGTTCTGAATCAGCTTATGGTCTAATTTAGGAGGCAAACTGAATTTGTGACCTAAAGCAAACAGATTGAGCACGTCACTGGGAATTGTTTCGTTGGTCAAGATTTTCACCCAATTAGATTTAGTATTTATGTTCGTTATTTGTGTTATCTTTAGTTGATTTAGTTTATTTGTGGCTCTATTTTTGTAATCATGAAAAACCTTATTGTAACTGATGGTTTGTCGTCTTTTAAATTCATTAATAATGTAATTAGGAACAATTCCAGAGATGAACTCAATCAGCTTGTTAAGTTCATTCTTATATTTATTAATATTGATAAAGCTGATTTCAATTTCGAACGAAAGTGTTTTGAACTCTAACCTCTTGGTGAACTGTTTGATGCGTCCAGATATTCGACCATCGGTTACGTCCAACACCCTTTGTAAGTCGCAGGTGCTGTCTAGTATGTGATTTGGTAAAACTCCATTCTTTCTATAAGCAATGAGGAACTCCTTCCTGCAGCACTGTTCACTAACATCTCATATGAACGTGCGGAGTCCAGTATCAGGAAACATTGGCATGAGATCCACTCCCATTGCAATCTAGATATAGATTCCTTTCTTCTAGCACTAAAATTCATATTTGATAGTACAGTGTTTACATTCCAAGGAGAGAATTACTTACAAGTTTTTGGTACACCAATGGGCTCTATCATTTTACCCATAATCTCCGCCTTTGTAATGGATGATCTACTGGATGACTGTTTGCCAAAATAACCATTTCAATTTCCGTTCATTAAAAGGTACGTTGATGATATAATTTGTTCTATTCCGGCTAATTCAGACGATACAGTCCTAGAAATCTTCAATACTTATGATGTCAACCTCAAATTTACAATCGAAAAAGAGCAAAACAATTCGCTTCCCTTTTTAGATACCAGAAGTATTTGTACGCCAAATCAAACCATCATACTTGATTGGTATCAGAAACCTACTAATAGCGGTCGCTATTTGAATTATCTATCTTACCATGATGAAAGAATGAAGGTTAATTTAGTTCTATGAATGAAAAAAGGATTAAAGAAATATGTCATCTAACTTTAGTAAAGGAAAATATTGACAAATTATATCAAATATTACTAAATAATTCTTACACAAATAGACTGTTACGTAAATTGCTGTACAGTAGTTCATCCATTGACAATCGCCCAGGTTCTTCCACAAATCACCCGTCACAAAGACAAATATGTTATTTTTCCACTTCTTGGATCAAAGACCTTTCTCCAAAGCTAACTAATATCATCAAGGACGTCATTCACAACTGTACAGTGGCTAAAAGAAATGTGAATCTATTAGGTAAACACTTTTCTAATATAAAAGATAAAATACCTACCGAGAAAAGACGGAATGTTGTATATGTTATTCCTTATCATGATTGTGATCTAGTGTATATAGGTGAAACACAGAGGCTACTAAAAAACAGAATCATTTCTCACAAAAGTGATTACAGAAATGGTCAAACCAATAAATGTACCTTACCGAGACATGCACATGAGGAACGACATACTCCTAATTTTGAAGGTGTGTACATTCTAACCAATGAGTCCAATTCAATCAAACGAAAAATACACCAGATGATTGAAATTACGAACGATCCTAGGGCCATGAATACATGTACCGATGTACGTGGACTCAGTTCAATTTACTCCTATTTGATTTAAAAATTTTGCGCCAACAACGTAATCAATCGTACATAGGTTAGGATAGTTTTGAAGCTTGCATACATTTTGATATGAATACACTTTAATGTTTTGAGTTGTGTGTCATCTATGGTATCAATCGTTATATGCTAAATGTACCATTTCTATGTTCTGTGCAATCTTGATCTCCCACCCTGTTTTCGAAAAATTTAAAAAACCTGTTTGAATATTTTTCCTGTACATTTCTTTTTTTTATTTCAACCTCTTTCAGAAAATTAGTTGTTCTAGAAATGTGATAGTATAAAGAATCATGTAACTGTATCTCCACTTTTTAAATATTTGTGAAATACTTACTGTTTTTAATGTGTAATTTTAATTGTGTAGTGTAGTTTTTAATACCACTATGAGGTCTCTGCTGTTTCAAATTTTAATCCTCACTTGCAAAGTAAGTTCATATTCAGTTTGCGAAATCACTCCAAACTAATATTTCATCATTTATATTGTAATAGCCTTGATAATGGAAATAAATAGTTCCGAAAGCTTGGACAGCAAAATGAGTTAACTTATTTCAGCCCCATATTACTTCGGCAGAATTCCCATTTTCATTTAACACTTTGTTATCTAACACGTACTGCCGTACTTCCATCTACTATATACTATATATATATATATATATATATATATATATATATATATATATATATATATATATATATATATATATGAATAATAATTTCACGCCTAGCTGGTAAATTGAACCTACATTTCGTAGGGTGCCGCAATAAGAACGAGGTTTGTCGTCTACATATTGCGTTTGTGTGCATTTTTTCCACTATACTGCTCAATAAGATTGATTACCAAACATAGCATCAGTCTCCCAGATATATATCATGATTTCGAGGTTGTTGCTTCTCATCAGTATATCGTAGGGTGAAGAGCCATATTTGATAATCAATCCTTATTTGGAACTCATACTTGTATCAATCTTCGGTATAGAACTGTCGGTGGAGACAAGTATGAGCGATATATTAAGCATGTATAATGATGGATAATAACAATCGGCAAAGGTTAATAATTAATTAAATAAATTAGGAGCTATCCGTACCAGATGACCATATTAGAATATGAATAATAATTTCACGCCTAGCTGGTAAATTGAACCTACATTTCGTAGGGTGCCGCAATAAGAACGAGGTTTGTCGTCTACATATTGCGTTTGTGTGCATTTTTTCCACTATAATGCTCAATAAGATTGATTACCAAACATAGCATCAGTCTCCCAGATATATATCATGATTTCGAGGTTGTTGCCTCTCATCAGTATATCGTAGGGTGAAGAGCCATATTTGATAATCAATCCTTATTTGGAACTCATACTTGTATCAATCTTCGGTATAGAACTGTCGGTGGAGACAAGTATGAGCGATATATTAAGCATGTATAATGGTGGATAATAACAATCGGCAAAGGTTAATAATTAATTAAATAAATTAGGAGCTATCCGTACCAGATGACCATATTATTCATATTCTAATATGGTCATCTGGTACGGATAGCTCCTAATTTATTTAATTAATTATTAACCTTTGCCGATTGTTATTATCCACCATTATACATGCTTAATATATCGCTCATACTTGTCTCCACCGACAGTTCTATACCGAAGATTGATACAAGTATGAGTTCCAAATAAGGATTGATTATCAAATATGGCTCTTCACCCTACGATATACTGATGAGAGGCAACAACCTCGAAATCATGATATATATCTGGGAGACTGATGCTATGTTTGGTAATCAATCTTATTGAGCAGTATAGTGGAAAAAATGCACACAAACGCAATATGTAGACGACAAACCTCGTTCTTATTGCGGCACCCTACGAAATGTAGGTTCAATTTACCAGCTAGGCGTGAAATTATTATTCATATTCTAATATGGTCATCTGGTACGGATAGCTCCTAATTTATTTAATTAATTATATATATATATATATATATATATATATATATATATATATTTATATATATATATATATATATATATATATATATATATATATATATATATATATATATATATATATGTAAGACGAAAGAAACACAAAGTCTTCTCTTCATTTTATAATAAACTGTGGAGAAGACTTTGTGTTTTTTTTTCGTCTTACCATTTCACTCCACTTCGAGAATGGACTTCAACAACCATTATATATATATGTTATATGAAGTTATATTTGCAATATTATTTAAAGTCATAGTAACAAAGTATTATTTTAAATATTATATTTCATAATATAAATATATATATATATATATATATATATATATAATAATATAATATATAACATAAGTGATAAGGATGTTTACGTGCCAGAGATGCCGACCAGTAGTCAGCAAGTTACCATAAAGACCATCCAATTTGGCCTCCAAAAAGACACTATTTTATATATAATATTTCTAAAAGTGTCGATTTAACCTTGGGATTGTATTTATTTACGTTCTTTTATATTTTTTCGATGATTAAACATTTTGGATTGTATAAATACTAGATCTCCAGCTAACGACATCACTTGTCAGTCCAGATTCATACAGTCATGTAAAGTTAAGTTCGAATTATCATATTATATTTTGATTTAATAAATATTGTTTTTAAAAAGTTAACTTGGAGTTGAGTGATATAACAAATTGGCGCAGTCAGTAGGATCAACCTAACGTGATAAAACAAGGCCTAGTTCAACTGCAAGTTTCCCCTCATCACGGTGGTTTCCAAACCTTCAAGTGAAGAATCAACAGCTCCAAAAGAAGAAGAAGCAAAGGATTAGAATCTGGTACGTTGGTAGAACACGGAACTGGCCTAACTGTCGACGGCAGATTCTACAATCTACAATCAACTTACAGAAGAGTTCCAGGGAGGCGTCCTCACTCCTTTGCAAAAAGCATCGCAGAGAACAAGACAAATCCAATGTACATCTTACTGTAAGTGAATTATCACGTTATACGTTATAATTAAAAAGTAATATTTTTTTTATATTACTGTTCGATTTTCTATTATTATTATTTTAAATACTAAGTCAAAATGGCCAATGAAAACAGAAATAATGAAGCTGAAATTGAACCATATAAGATTTCAGAAATGTTTTGTATCGTTCCTGAATTTGAAGGTGATCAAATATTTCTCTGAACATTTTGAAATAAATTGATTGCGCATATAATATGTCTATTAGAGACCAAAAAGCTCTATTAGTGATTCATATTAAAAATAAATTGAAGGGAAGAGCTGCCCAACTAATTCGCTCTCGAGATCCTCAAACATATACTGAAATAAGACAGCTTTTAAATCTTCATTTCGGTGATTCAAGAGATCTTAATTCACTTATTCAAGATTTACAGAGATCAAAGCAATTATCAAGTGAGTCAGCTCTTACATTTTTCAATCAATTGCAAGTTTTAAATGCTAAAATGCATGCTAATATACAGAAATCCTTAAATTTGACAGCAGAACAAAAAACTGCTCAAGAAATTCTTATTGATACTATGGCTCTTAATACCCTGTTAACCGGACTTGAACCTTGTCTTGGTCAACTTATCCGTGCTAGTCAGCCTGCAAATTTATTGGAAGCACAAATTTAATAAACCTGTTTCCAATAATGCAAGCAAATCCCAGAATGTATTACCCAACAGAAAGCCCCTAGTTCAAATTATAAAATGTGTTTCATGTGGTAGAAATGGTCATACTTCTAATCAATGTCGTTCCCAACAGAAAAGAACATCAGCTCCAAGCTATAAGCCAAATTTCAATAATAATTTCCAATGACCAATGAATTTCCAAAATCAACCACAAAATACTGTGCAAAATAGACCGAATAACAATGTTCCTAATCAACAAACACCGTTTAATTCGCAGGGACTATTCCAGATAGGACCATCCGTTATTCAAAAGAGCTCATTTAATCGGCTTTAATGGTGAAAACGATTCAGATTATTATTTCGAAAATAATCAAGATGTATTTGAAAATGAGTTTCAAATTTTCCTTTAAACCCATTTCTAACAGTTAATTCTAAGACTATTTAGTATATTGAAGATGCTTCAAAAAATATAAGCTGCTTGTTGATACAGGTGCAGGAATTTCGATTTTTTAAAGAAAACACTGTTTTCCTCAAAGATTTCCTGAATATGTAACTATACAAGGAATAATTAATCAAAAAATTTTAATAACAGAATTTAATCTTATTCCATTTGCTGAAAAAGATTTTCATAAAGTTTATATTTATAATCTCGATATTGATTTTGATGGAGTTCCAGGTTTAGATTTCTTAAAACATTATAATTGTGTAATTGATTTAAATTCGAAACAATTAATAACGAATTTTAAAACTTTGCCTTTGCATAAAGTTACTGAAAATTGTACAACTGAAACATCAGACTTATCTCAAAATTATCGAGACAACTTGTTAACGGACTCTGATTTTTTAGCATTTGAACAAAATACTGTATGTTATAAATTAATAGTTAAAAAAGAAATTAATATTTTTGACATACCTAAAGACTACTCATTAGCTCATTACGTAGCAGAAGGTATGCAAATGCAAAGAGGTATTGCCATAGAGTTTAGGAAACGTTTTGGAAACATAGAAAATTTACTGAGTTAAAATCAGAAACAAGGTGGTCTTGCAATTTTGAAAATTGAAAATGGCGATACAAGCAAATATATTTATTATCTTGTAACAAAAGAAGTTTCAACCGGAAAACCTACTTATCAGACTTTATGGTCATCTTTAAAGAAATTAAGAGATCATGTTGGTAAAACAATGTTCAAAAATTAGCTATGCCAAAAATAGGGTGTGGATTAGACAAGTTAGATTGGACGTATGTTGAGAAAATGATATCTTATCTTTTTAGAAACTTAGGTGTTGAAATTGTTATTTGTTCGCCAAAAATACAAAATAGAAATTTTATTGAACCAAGAACTGAAAAAAATATCAAGATGAAATGTGAATCAATGAACACAGATGCAATACAAGCAATAGAAAATGTTAGAATTCCAAATGATTTGGTACATGTAGATGAGGAAGGTGAATTCTTTACTTTAATTATTAATTCGAATGCTATTCCAATAATTGTTGAATTTCCAAATTTGAATTTAGATCCCATTTCAAATTCCGATTTTTTTTTATTTTAATTGTGTTAATGAAAATAAAACTAAATTAAATTAACCTGTTGATAGAAGAACTATAATTTTGGATCAGTTGCGTACAGATCATCTCAACGAAGAAGAAAAAGAAATTATGACAAATTTATGTTTAGAATTTTCTGATATTTTTTTATTTGGAAGGAGACCAACTAACATTTTCTAATACAATTAAACATTCAATTGAAACTAATAATGCGAGACCTATATTTACTAAATCAGATAGATAGACAAAGAAGAGGTAACAACTCAGGTGGACAAAATGTTGGAGCAAGGTATTTACGTCATTCTATTTCGCCATGATCATCCCCAGTTTGGGTTGTGCCAAAGAAGCTTGATGCTTTAGGAAAACAAAAATAGCGTGTGGTTGTTGACTATCGTAAATTAAATGAAGTTACGGTAGATGATAAATATCCATTACCCAACATCTCTGATCTCCTTGACCAACTAGGAATATGTCAATATTTTACCACTCTTGACTTAGCCTCAGGTTTGCATCAAATCGAAATTGACCCAAATGATATATCCAAAACAACTTTCTCGGTTGATAACGGTCATTATGAATTCGTTCGTATGCCGTTTGGACTTGAAAATGCCCCGTCCATTTTCCAACTCGTCATGGACAACATTCTACTTGGCATTCAAAATGAAAGATGTCTTGTTCATATGGATGACATAAAAAATTATTCTTCGACTATTCTTGAACATGTCTCTCGTTTAACTGAAGTTTTTAGCAGACTTCGAAAAGTCAACTTGAAAATTCAACCAGATAAATGTGAATTTCTTAGAAAAGAAGTCGCTTATCTTGGACATGTCATTACACAAGATCCAGCCAAAATAGACTGTCTAAAAAATTTTCCGGAACCTGAAAATCCAAAGGACATTAAATCTTTCCTTGGTTTAGCAGGATATTATCGTAGCTTTATACCAAATTTTGTCAAAATTTCTAAAGCCCTTACAAGACTTTTACAGAAAGATGTTCCTTTTATTTCTAATACTGAATGTAAAAATTCCTTCAACCATCTAAAAACTGCACTCACTTCAGATCCTATTTTGAGATACCCAAATTTCGAAGAACCATTTATTCTCACAACCGATGCTAGTGCATTTGCCATCGGTACTGCTCTATCACAAGGTCCTATTGGTAAAGATCTACCAGTAAGTTATGCTTCTAGAACATTATGTAGTGCAGAAACAAAGTATTCGACAATAGAAAGAGAACTCCTTGCGATTGTATGGGAAGTAAAACATTTCCGTCCTTATTTATTTGGAAGAAAATTTACGCTAGTCACTGACCATCGTCCATTAACATGGCTCTTTTCCATTAAAGATCCTGGAAAGCAGACTAGCTAGATGGCGACTCAAATTGGAAGAATATGATTACAAAATTGAGTACAAGCCAGGCAAAATTATGTAGATGCGCTTTCAAGAATTAAAATTAATCATTTTAAAGAATGTGCACTTTTACAATCTAAAATTACAATTCTGGCTACTAATGAATTTAATGAGGTTACATCCTCAACAAGTAAAGACCCCAATGATCCTATAGAACAACAACAAAGTGAAACACTAATAGATGAACAGGATGAATTCATGACAGATGAATTTAATAGATTTGTCGACCTTTACAAAACAAAATCAATAATCGATTATTTAAAAATTGAAACATCAAATGACCAGTTACTAGATAAGACTCATAAGAATATTGTTACTTTATTTTGGCAAAATAAACTTGAAGATTTACATTATAAAATTATTGAGGATATTTTTGAAGAAGATTTAGATTTTCAGATGAATTCAGTAAATAGTGTTTCTAGTAGATTTAGATTTAGATTTGAGAGAGGGTTACATTGCACTGCGACCATAAGGTCTATTGTGCCCCCTACCTGAGTTGCACTCGCCTATACGCGGTCTACAACTCGCCTTCTAGTTAAAGAGTTCTAATGAACTCAAGTATCTGGGTTGGCTTCAAGGAGGATATTTCCTCACTACTGCAGGTTGCTATTCCAAGGCACTGTTTGCGTTGGCTAGCAATGGCGAGGCATTCCGTCACCAGGTGATCCGGAGTTTCCTCCTCTTCCCCGCAGAATCTGCACTCGTCATCCTCTGCTAGACCTAATCTCATTAGATGCTTCTTAAGGCGACAGTGTCCTGTGAGAAATCCAGTGAGTAGGTGTAGCTTAATCTTGCTGAGATCCAAATACCTTTTGGATCTTGCAGTATCAAAGTTTCTTAGAAACTTTTTGGAATGATCCAATCCAGGGGTATCCCGCAAGAGTGTTTCTCTTACGGTTTTTTCCCTCTCCAGAAACTCCTTCTTGTAGGTGCTTTTATCTGTGCCACAGAAGGGTTCTGGGCCAGTAAATGGAGTTTGTGCTCCTTTCCTGGCAAGTGTGTTGGCCTCCTCGTTGCCTTTGATTCCCGAGTGGCCGGGAACCCAGACTAAGTAGACCCTGTTGTTCTTGCCTAGCTCATTGAGCTTCCTTGGCACTCCCATACCATTTTAGATTCAATGGTATAAGAGTTCAGTGCTTTAATTGCAGCTTGACTATCAGAATGTATTGCAATGTCACATTTCTGATAGTTTCTTTCAAGGTTCACCTCCACGCATCTCTCAATTGCAAGCAATTCTGCTTGAAAGACGCTTGGGCAGCGGCCTAGCGCAAGTGAGCATTTGGTGCGATTCCCAAACACTCCAGCGCCTGTCCCCGTCGTGGTCTTAGAACCATCAGTGTACCATTTAATGGTATTCTTTTTGAGAGCTTGGGTTGTGAGCCCCCCGTCCCAATCTTCTCTGCTACTTAGCACCGTGGTGAAAGTTCTCTCGATGCTAATTTTTTTTGTCATCACATCACTGGGAAGGTTTGCTGATGGGATGTGTTTGGGCAGAGAGGACCAAGCTCTCTGATTCCGAATTCCCACAATGTCTGAACCTTCCCTAGATAGTCTTAGAATGGCCTCATGTGCCAATCTATCTATCACTAGATGGAGAGGTGTGAGATCTGTGATGATCTCTAGTGCCCTGGTCGGGCAAGTTATCATGGCTCCAGTGATACAGACACAGGCTAATCTTTGTATTCTATCGAGGGTTTTCCTCGTATTGCTCTGACTTGCCTTGCCATGCCAGGCTATTGACCCATATGATATTATCGGTCTTACAATCATGACGTACATCCATCGCAGTATTTTTAGGTTACATCCCCAAGTCTTACCAGTCAGATTTCTGCACGCCATTAAGGCCTTTATTGCTTTGCTAGCAGTAGCCTCAATATGCTTGTTCCACAGAAGCTTGCTATCTAGTGTTAATCCCAGATATTTGACTTCAGCCTTCCAGCTTATTATGTCTCCACTCAAAGTGAGAGGTTTCATAGCTGGAAGTTTCCTTTTCCTAGTAAATGGAATAATTGTGGTCTTGGGTGGGTTTATGCTAAGCCCCACTGACAAGCACCATTGCTCAATAGTTCTGAGGCCCTCCTGCAATAATTCGCACAGGGTGTTCGCGAATTTTCCTCGGACTATTAGATAATGTCGTCGGCATAGCCTATACATGTGAAGCCAAGCTCCGTGAGTTTGTGGAGTAACTCGTCTACTACTAAGCTCCATAGGAGGGGAGATATTACTCCTCCTTGAGGTGTTCCACGAGTAGCTTTAACAGAGGTGGTATGATCACCTACTTGGGCCTCAGCTATTCTCGTCTTCAACATCTCATACATCCATTTTATAACGGTCTTGTTCACTCCTCGCCGTGTGAGTGCCCCCCTGATTGACACATGTGTGGTGTTGTCAAAAGCCCCTGATATGTCCAGGAAGGCACACATTGCGATTTCTTTATTGCTCAGAGAACTCTGAATGACCTCAGTTAGCTGATACAGCGCGGTTTCTGTTGAACGCCCCGCCCTGTATACATGCTGACATTTATGAAGTGGTTTGTCCTTCAGAATCTCTGTTCTTATGCAGTTATCCACTACTTTCTCCATCGTTTTCAGTAGAAACGATGTTAAACAGATAGGTCGGAAAGATTGGGGATCAGTCCCATTTTTCTTCCCTATTTTCGGTATGAAGATTACTTTGGCACTTTGCCATATGCTAGGTATAAAGCCCCGTGCTAGGCAGCTTCTTGTAATCTTCAGGAGATGGGGAAGGATCTCCTCCATTCCTTTCTGTAGGAGTATTGGGAATATGCCATCTATTATTATAAGGTTGAAGGGTGTTGACTGCCCATTCCAACCTTTGTTTTGTGAATATCTTCTTAGCAATACTCCAATCTTCCTTGCGAGTATTCTTGGTTTGGATTACTACGTCAATACTACTGAGGGGTTCACTTCCTGGGAAGTGTGTTTTGAGAAGTAGAGCAGATCGCTCCTCTTCTCCCTTAGTGTATGACCCGTCTGGCTTCTTTAGCGACATTAAGGGGCTGATTGCCCCTTTTGCCATGACTTTTTGCAATCTGGCTGCAGTAGGAGTCGAAGTGATCTTTTCACAAAAAGCTTGAAAGTGAAGCCTCTTGGCCTTCCTGATCTCTGAGGTTTGACAGGTTTTTGTTCCACCAAGGTGCTTCCTTGCTTGGTCGAGCTTTTGAGAGTGGGCAACTTGATTGGAATGCATCCGTTATCGCCACACTGACCAGTTCGACCTCTTGATCCGGATCGCAGTGTGGGTGTTTGACCCCATTACTTTCGATCTGTTCCAAGTTTTGCTTCAGAAGGGTCTTATATTTAGACCAATCTGTATTTCTAGGGTTACGAGTTGGAGACAGTGAGGTTACTTCCCCCGCCATCCTAAACTCTATAATCCTAAGATCGGAGAGAGAAGGTTCCTCCATCACTCTCCAATCAAATACGTTATTCCTGGCAGTAAGGCTGGCAATTGTTACGTCCAGGACCTCTTCTCTTGCTCTCGTGACAAAAGTGGGGGTTGTTCCCACATTAAGGGTTTCTAGATTATTAGCTAAGAGATATTCAAGTAAGCACTCACCTCTAGGTTTGTTGTTCGTGCTTCCCCAAATAACATTGTGCGCATTGGCATCACAGCCTATGATGACTGGCAGTTGTCTGCTATTGCAGTATTGCACTAGCTCTTGAGCTTCGACTGGAGGTATTGCAGGATTGTCTCCAGCGAGATAAGCAGATGCAATAACTATGTCTCGGTTGATGCCCCCAGTGTTTAGGTGTACTAGAATTGGAAAAAGGTCCCGAGTCATGAATTCTGAAACACATGTGTAATTAATGTTGTTTCTTATGATCACACAGGCACGAGGGGACTCCTGCCTCTGGTCATAGATCAATTCTGAGTCTTTAGATGCCAAACCTTAATTTGGCCTGCTTTGCCTGTCCAGGGTTCCTGGATCAGTACAAAATCCAGTTGGGATTTCGCAAATAGCCTTGCAATCACTGCTGAAGCTCCCTTCGCGTGATGCAAGTTCACTTGCGCCACCTTGGAGAAAGGGATGAAGGTGCTGTTGTCTGGGGTGTAGGGGCTGGGTAGTCCAGCCTCTAGTTCCCCCCCTCCTCTCTTTCCTCCTGTCCCTTATCAAGATCCATCGGGAGGGTAGTCTCCTTGGAGCTCGAGCGGGTATCTGGGTCTCGAGTTATGGCCTCGACCCCCGCATGGGTTCGCCCTTCCCCCAGGACTGCAGAGAATTTCTCTGCCGCCCCGGCTTCTTTGGAAGAGCCAGCAGAGGCCTTGACCAGACCTGAGCTAGCAAGTTTATCCTGCACACCGGAGTCCGTAGATGTGGAGGGCATATCCGTATCTTTTGGACCTTCCGCAGGTTTATTTTTCTGTCCTAGCCCCGAGACAGACACACGTCCAAACCTAAAGTTCAAGACGCATCCTTCTGCCTTCAGGGCCTCTCCTGATTGGTGATCCATCCCAATCTTGAGGACAGTACTGGTTCCCTCCTTTTTGGAGTTGAGAACTTTCCAGGCTCCGTTACTGAGCCAGGTGTTCGGTACTTCAACAAGTCGTAGGATTTTCTCCTTCTCCATTTCGAAGCTTCTTGGGAAGTACACCGTTACAGTGAGGGGTTTGGGGATGTTTTTCTCCTCCACCGCCACTAACTCGGGTCCTTCCCAAGACCTCAAGGCCGGCACTACTCCAATGAGCCAGTCCGCCGAATCCTGAGAACCGCAGTCCACCAGCATCATTCCACAGCGGAAATGTATACCGGTGAAGTGCATTCCCTTCACCTCTCCACTGCACATCTCTTCCACTAGAGTATCCTCCAGTGTTGAGAGCCGCTGTGGTTCAAGGATTACTCTAGGATAATCCTTGGGTATGATACCTACACGAATAGCCTTTACGGCCTTGGCAGCTGCAGCGTATCCAGTGGCATGCCCGGTTTTTGCTGCAGCTGTTTTCGGCTTTTTAGGCTGAGGCCTTTCCGGAGGAGTGATATGCTCCGCGCCTCTCTTTCCTGCCCGTTTTCCCGTCGGTGTTACCTTCGGGGTCGGGACAGTAGGTGGTATGGAGTGTTGAAGAGCCTGTTTTCTGGCCTCCTCAGGTGCAAGTCCCTGATGGAGGAGTCGCAGGTACTTCCGCACTCCTGCTCCACTGAGACCCTTTCTCAGTGGATCGTCTCTGCCGCCCGGCTGTCCGAGTTCCGGCAGGTCGAATGGCAGACGATTCCTTTGCCGTTTGGCATTTCTCTTTTTTGCCGGGAGCCCGGATGAAGAGGTGGAGGCTTTCTCCATATCTCCTCCGGTGAGTTTGGGATTATGTGAATGTTCCTTAAAGTTCCCACGAGTAGCTGGGGACAAATCGGTCCACTTCTGCAGAGCCCCGCATGCAGGAGTAAGTGGTTAATACAATGGAGTTTCCCCTTGTGCTCCAAGGTCGAAACCAGTAGAGACCAGTCCTCTATCTGGCCATGCATTCCTCGGCCTGGTTTCCCGCCTTGTATTTAGAATTTTTGATGAGGTTATTTCCTCTTGGTCCGGGCAGTTAAGCCAAGACCCCCCCGCATCACTGGCCTGCGAGACATGACCACAGACGACCAGGATGCGTTGGTTTGACAGGGTGGTTTCGAGGTTAGCTCGAAAGCACACCTGGCATCGTTGTACCTGAGTGCAATTTCCTTAGCCACGACACTACAGCAGGGACAGGTGAAGTTTGTCCGCGGCAGGGTATCCGTGGCTGCCAATTGAGTTTTTAGTCTCAATGAGCCCTATTTCCCCGCAGGCCCCCTTCTCATATAAAAATCATCGTTAGAGGCCCCCTCCTATCCGCCACCTGGAGACGCGCCGGGTTGGCACTTCACTCCTCCCAGATGCTGATTGACATCCGGACCGGCAACATCCGGACCGGTGTTTCTAGTAAGACTATGAAAGATCGCAAGTATTTTATAATACCTCTTACTTACGATCCAGAGTTTGTAGTTCAACAATTATTTTATACATTATTTAAAGAACAAAGTAAATTTGATCCTTAAAAAATTTATTATATTTAAAATAATCTTGAGTTGCCTATCTTAGAAATATTCTCTTTTATTTTTGCTAATGTTGATTTAAAATTTGTAGTATGTCAAAATATTGTTAAAACACCTGACCTTGATATAATACCTATTATATTGGACCAGTATCATAAAGGCAAAAGTAATTTACATCACGGAATAAATGAAACTATACGACGGATTAAATCTAAGTAAAACTGGACAGGACTAACAAAAGATGTGGAACAATTTATTAAAAACTGTGAAACATGTCAAAATATAAAAAATGTAAGAATTTACGCACTTCTCTGGTAATAACAGAAACACCAAAAACCCCGTTTGAAAGAATCAATATTGATATTTTTGAGTATCCAACAAGAAATTACGCTTCAACAATTCAAGATGAGTTAACTAAATTTACTCAAGCTTATCCTATTTCATATACAAAAGCTTCAACAGTAGTAAATACATTATTAGTATTCTTTCAATATTTTGGAACACCTTTGAGAATTCATTACGATTATGGTCGAGAATTTGATAATTCATTAATAAAAGATTTCATGGAACACTTGTGGAGATGATTCGTGCACATAAGACAGAAAATCCAGACGAACATCCGTTTAATATTTTGCCATATGCGGTTATATGTTATAATAATACCAAAAACAAAACAACTGGTTTTACCCCATATGAACTGATTTTTGGTCATACGTCTAGTAGACCAACTGAAATTCTGTATAATGAGAAGGCCCTTATTACCAAATATATACGTGATTTGAACAACAGAATGCAATATTATTATAAAATTGCACGAGCAAAAACAACAAGTCAGAAAGAAAAAGCAAAAATTAGATTTGATAAAAATATTTCAGGAAAGCTTCCAGAATATAAAGTTTATCTTGAAGAATCTCAAATTAAAGATAGAAGTCAAAATTTGTTTAAGGGTCCTTTTGAAATTGTGCAATTATTTGATAATTCTGCAATAGTTTTAAATCCACAAACTAACCAAAAATCAAAAATTTATTTCGTTAGACTGAAACCCTACTATGAGTAGTTTCTTTGGTTTCAGATTCTTCGTGCTGATAAATATTAAATCAGCTCAGTACACACTTACTCCTGTTAATAACAGCGTTGGAATCTTTTTCCATGAAAATGTACTATCAAAATTACGAATGAAAAATGGACACTTTTAGTTTACAAAGATCTGGGCCCAATTAAGAGAGCATAATGATTAATGATAAAATTCTTATAGAATTTTTTTATACTTTAGAATATCCGTCTCCAAGGTTTCTAGCTTATAAATCAGAAGTTCAAACACACATAAGTTTATTATTACAAATTTCGAATTCAATAGGTCAAAAATATAAAGAAATTATAGGAGAAACTAAATCATATAACTCCAGGGCAAAGCGAGGTATATTTAATGGAATCGGAACTGTTTGGAAAACTATTACTGGTAATTTAGATGCATCAGATGGAGAATATTATAATGACTGTATTAAAAAATTATCTCATGATGAATTTGAGTTGGAAAATCTTCTTAAAAACAAATTTCTGTTAAAACTTCTGTTATTAAAAATTTTAATAATACTATTCATAAATTACAAATTAATGAGAAGGCTTTTAATGATGATATAAAAGAAATTCAAAATACTTTGATAAATATTGCTGATGATGTCGCATTTTATGAAGCACAAATAAGGATATTGAATCACTAATGGAAAGCTATATTTTCTTAGAAGGTTCTCTTAATACAATTTTAAATTCTATCACTTTTGCTCGAATAAGATCATTACATAGCTAAATAATAGCACCTTCAGATTTAATCAATTCATAACGAGATATAGCAAAATCTCTTGTAAGAAATAATTTACCTTTACAACCGTATACATCAAATATAGCTGAATATCTCAATATTATTGAATTAGAAGCATATCAATCACAAGGTGAAATAATATTTGGTCTCAAAATTCCTCTCACTGATCTGGAAGCCTATATATTATATCGACTCTATCCAATACCAATATTAGATGATCGAACAGGTCTCTATCATATCTTACCAACTACACAAAAATATATTGCGCGGGATGAAAGAAGCATAAAAATCTGTTCTGATCTCCCATATTCAATTGACAACGATACAATTTATGAAGCATAACTATTAAGAAGATTAACTCAGATGCCCATGACATGTCAAACATCTCTTCTTTTTGTAAAAGATTAAAATGTCTACCAAATTGATTTAAATCTATAGTTAATTACCGTTTCGGACCCTCTGCCAGTCACAGTTAAATGTGGAAATAGGGAAATTAAATCAGAAATTTGCAGCAGAGTTTGCTGAAATTTAAACCCGAGTGTAGTGCCTTTATTGGAAGTACAAGAGTTCATGCCCAATACCCAATTGACACATATAAGGGAATTAAGTATCGAAATCACCCAGTCACAATTCCATTTGACTGTTGCAAGGATATTCCTTAAAAAATAGAAATTCCAGAACTAGAACCTCTTAAGTGAAAAAAAATGATTCCGAAGATTTGGACATTGCACAACACAAACTAAATCAATATTCAGAAGAAAATGATGAAATAATCTCCGATCAGTAAATATACGCATTGGTTTACCATTTTAACCATTGTAATAATACTTTTATTGGTAATACTTTATGTGGCCTGTAAATGTAGAAGAAAGCATCATCGAATTGGAATAGCTTTAACCAACGACTACTCAACATCACCACCAGGACCAGGTCCCAGTGTTTCATTCCAGCAACGTATTAGAAGAATTCTTCCTAGAAACAGAGCAAGTATCCATGTCGGAGAACTAATAGAAGAAAACATTGAATTAAATTCAAATAAATCAGTAACTTAAAAGTTGTTGCAAACTTCACCAACTTTTCTTAAATGGGGAGATGCAGATATATTTGCAAAATTATTTAAAGTCATAGTAACAAAGCATTATTTTTAAATATTATATTTCATAATATTATATTACATTTGCAAGACGCAGTATTTCACCATATAATATTTCATCTGCAAGACGCAGTTTTAAGAAGATAACAGAAGTGATCAGGATGTTTACGTGCCAGAGATGCCGATCAGTAATCAGCAAGTTACCATAAAGACCATTGTTAGTTATTAATCCAGTTTGGTCTCCAAAAAGACATTACTAAGTATTTTATTTATAATATTTCTAGAAGTTTCGATTTAAAAGACCTATTGTATGTAATGTATGAAGAAGTCCATTCTCTAAGTGGAGTGAAGTGGTATGATGAAAGAAACACGAAGTCTTCTCCACAATTTATTAGAAAGTTTGGTTATGTAAGCTTTGAGACATGTTTCGAGATTTTAGGAATCTCATTTTCAATCATTGATTAGAAAGTTGTGGAGATGATAATTCTTAAGTTTTTTCCTTAACTAAATAACCATAATAAACCATAAAAAACTATAAAATTGATCCCAAACCAGAAAGAAATAATATAAATTTAAATTTAAAAGAAATTAACCCATTGTAGAAAATTATAAATTAAAGAAAATTCTAAAAACAAAAAACAAAAATTCCAAAGTTACTTGACCGGTGACTACATTATTCTTGTCGTGTGGGCTGGCAACAATGAGGGATTTTATTTCTTCTTTGATCCACGTCTTGGTACCAATGTGGATGGCTTTTCTGGCTGCTGGAGTGGTTATCCTAGAGTGAAGTGAGATGTATTTGGGGGTGAGTCCTCTCCTGAGGCATTCATTATTGAACCAAAGGTCCAGGGAGCATGTTTTCCGTCTTAATAGTAGAACCTTGTACTTTCGGACTAGTACTGCTCGACCAGCATCTTGATAATGTATGAAGAAGTCCATTCTCTAAGTGGAGTGAAGTGGTATGATGAAAGAAACACGAAGTCTTCTCCACAATTTATTAGAAAGTTTGGTTATGTAAGCTTTGAGGCATGTTTCGTGAGGGCTGGCAACAAAGAGCCAGCCCACACGACAAGAATAATGTTGTCAAGTAACTTTGGAATTTTTGTTTTTTGTTTTTAGAATTTTCTTTAATTTATAATTTTCTACAATGGGTTAATTTCTTTTAAATTTAAATTTATATTATTTCTTTCTGGTTTGGGATCAATTTTATAGTTTTTTATGGTTTATTATGGTTATTTAGTTAAGGAAAAAACTTAAGAATTATTATCTCCACAACTTTGTAATCAATGATTGAAAATGAGATTCCTAAAATCTCGAAACATGCCTCAAAGCTTACATAACCAAACTTTCTAATAAATTGTGGAGAAGACTTCGTATTTCTTTCATCATACCTATTGTATGTTCTTTTATATTTTTTTGATTAGAATCACAATAATTACAATAGTGGAAACGGTGAACCAGGATATATTTCTTTCGATGAAGGGTTTATTTATAAGTTCATCGAGATCTTTAGAATATTGTTCTAACTTGTACTTAGCTGATGAAAGATAGTCCATATTCATGTTATTAAGGTTGAATGGTTCCAGTTCTTGAACTAAAACTTTTTCTGGTATATGTAAACAGCAATTATTATAGTTGATCATCACTGGATGTGGATTTTGTGAAACTTCGATGATGTTGCGTGTTTCTGCTTGGACTTTAGTGATACCAATAAAGGCATATCAGTTTGTAGTTAACTTGAAAATTGAATTCTTGTTTACAATAATGGTTTTGGTATTGGCTTCTTTGCTGTGAATTGTTATGTGAAGTGGCTCTGTTATTAGAATAAGCCACATGTTTTCTTCCAGTTTTTGGACGTTGTAACCTTGACCATGTATTAGAGATGTTTCGCAGTTTTCGGGAAAGTCTCTGATGTTTCTAAAGAGCTGTGCCTCGCAGATAGCATTTGCGTCTATTGGATATGGTAGACATTGGAACACAATTTCTTGTAGGGTGCAAGTTGTTTGCACTGGGTAGGATCTTTTATTAGTGCGTATGTCAAAGAATCATCATTTCGCGCAATTAATTTTTGAGTAAAAGATAAAATGTGATGAATACCAGTTCTGCTATCGTATATTGGGATAGGATAGTGGTGTTACATTGTGAATGTTTGAGGTTCAACTAATGGAATTTTTAAAACAAAAACGATTTCTGATTCTATTTGAAATGCTTCTAATTCAATGATTTCTAAAAATTGGGCTATACTTGAATGTTTAGCCGGTAGTGGTAAGTTATTTCTTAATAGATTTTGAGATATTTCCTTTAATGATGTAATCAGATTATCTGGTTCGATTATGGATGAATGAATTATTCTTAATCTAGCAAATGTAATAGCATTCAAAATGTCATTGAGTTTATCTTCAAGGAACAAAAAGCTTTCCATTAGTTTTTCACATATTTCGAAGAAACTTAATTTTCGAAATAAGGTTTCATTCTATCAAAGTTAACTTTACTTCTCTGATTTGTTCTGTTAAGAACAATGGCTGAATTTCTATGAACTTCAATAATATCGAAGGGACCGGTAAATTTATTTTGCAATTTGTCCTTGATCTGCGATTCTTTAATGTAGACTTTGTCGCCTATATTGAATTGATATGGATTATTGGATACTTTTTGATCAAAGCGGACTTTTGCCTTTTCTTTACTTGAGTTTATTCGACTTCTAGCTATTTTATAATAATGAGAAATTCGGTTGTTTAGATCTCTAATATATTTTGTAATTAATTCTTTGTGATTGTATGTGTTTTCGGGAGGTCTACTTGAAGTGTGACCAAATACTAATTCATACGGTATAAAACCGTATGTCTTGTTCATTGAACGGTTGTATGATATGATAGCGTATGGTAAGATGTTTAACGGGTGCTCATTTGGGTGTTCTTATACATGCGTTCGAATCATTTCTAATAGTGTGGAATGGAATCTTTTGAGAGATCCATTGGATTGTGGATGTCCTACACTGGAATTAGTTACTTTTATATCAAAGAGAGTGCACATGTCACGAAAAAGAGAGTTGTCGAATTCTCGACCAAAATCGCAATGAATTCGAGTTGGGGTACCGTAGTGTTGGAAATAAATCAAAAGTGTGTTGACTACACTTTTTGCTGTCTTGTCAGGTAATCCGTATGCTTCAGAGAATTTCGTGAGTTCGTCTCGTATAGTTAGTGCGTAATGTCTTCCGGGTACTTCTAGAATGTCTATATTAAGCCTTTCAAACGGGGCTCTAGGTGTTTCTGTGATATCTAGAGGGCTGTCTAAGTTTTTCCTGCAAATCTTTGTTTTTTGACTAACTTCACAAGCTTTGATATGATTTTCTACGTCCTTAGTTATACCGGGCCAATTGTATCGTTCGCGAATTCTACGGATAGTTTCGTTAATACCGCGATGGATACTGGTTTTTCCGTTATGGTACTGATCGAGGATGATAGGGATCTGATCTTGGTCTGGTGTTTTGAGAATATCTTGACATACTTTAAATTTAACATCTTTTTCAGAGAATATAAATGAAAGTATCTCTAATATGGGGAGATCAGGATTATTTTCAACAAAGTATGTTGTATCGGATTGTATAGTGTTTTGATTCCTAAAAATAGATGCGAATAAGTATTCGTTGACGGAATCGGGATCGTATGGAATTGGAATAATAAAATATTTTCTATTTCTGACACTTTTGCTTGATAATACATTGATTTTACATTTGGAAAAGTCTCTTCGAAAATGTCTTCTATAATCTTGTAATGATAGTCTTTTAGATTGTTTTGTTGAAAGAAAGTTAAAATATTTTTATGTTCTCTTGCTAGAAGTTGCTGGTTTGTAAATTCTATTTTTGAATAATCAATAAGTGATCTTAACTTATAAGCATTGACAAAGATTTTGAATTCTTCGTATACTTGTTCGTTGCTGATGTTATTAGATTTTTCGGATTCATTGTCTGAGTCTTCGTCATCGTCATTGTGTATGGGGAGGATTGGAAAATGAGGGGAATGTGCTTTTGACTGAAATTTAATATAATCATAAATATGGTTGATTTTAATTCGGGAGAGAGCGTCAGCATTGCGATTAATCCTTCTAGGTTTATATTCAATTTGATAGTCATACTCTTCAAGCTTAAGACGCCATCATGCTAAACGACTACCTGGGTCTTTGATAGAGAATAACCAGGTGAGAAGTCTATGATCGCTAATTAGTATACATTTTCTACCGAAGAGGTACGTTCGGAAATGTTTCACGGACCACACAATAGCTAATAGTTCCCTTTCTATAGTAGAATAATTTGTCACAGCTTTGCAGAGTGTTCGAGAAGCATAAGCTATAGGGAGGTCATTTCCTACTGGTCCTTGAGAAAGTACGCTGCCAATTGCAAAGTTACTTGCATCAGTTGTGAGAATAAAAGGATCGTCAAAATTGGGATAAATAAGAATTGGAGATGTGACCAGGGATTGTTTTAAATTTTTGAAAGTTTCTTGGCATTGTATATCGAAATTGAAAGTTGAATTTTTTTCAAGTAATTTGTTTAAGGGGTTCGAAAGTTTTACAAAATTAGGAATGAACCTGCGATAATATCCTGCAAGTCCTAGAAATGATTTTATTTCCTTCGGATTTGTGGGCTTAGGAAAATATTGTATGCAATCTACTTTTGATGGATTGGGTTTTACGCCATCTTTTGTTATTAAGTGGCCAAGATAAGCGACTTCCTTACGGAGAAATTCGTACTTATCGGGTTGTATCTTAAGATTTGAATTATGGAGACGATGGAAAACTTCATGAAGTCATTTGAGATGTTCATGGCTAGTTGGAGAGTAGACGATAATGTCGTCCATATAAACTAAACATCTCTCGTTCTGTATACCTAATAGAATATTATCCATAACTCTCTGGAAAGTTGATGGGGCATTTTTCAGTCCAAATGGCATTCGAGCAAATTCGTAATGTCCAATTTCAACGGAAAAATCTGTTTTAGGAATGTCTTTCGAATCAATTTCTATTTGATGAAAGCCGGATGCCAGATCGAGGGTCGTAAAATACCCACATTTACCTAACTGGTCAAGGAGGTCGGAAATATTTGGAAGAGGGTATTTGTCTCCTACCGTCAGTTCGTTAAGTTTCCTATAGTCTATCACAACTCGCCATTTTTCTTTTCCTGATGCGTCTGATTTCTTTGGTACTACGCATACAGGAGAAGACCAAGGAGAATTTGATGGTCGAATAATACCTTGCGCTAACATATTGTTGATCTGACTCTTAACTTCTTGCTTGTGTATGTGTAAGTATCTATATGATTTCGTAAAAACGGGTTTCGCATCGTTGGTGTCTATAGAATGCTTGATTTCGTTTGTAAAAGTTAACTGGTCGTTTTCTAGATAAAATATATTTTCAAAATTTAAACAGAGATTGATGACTTCCTCTCTTTCTTCATCGTTTAGATGTTCTAAGCGTAATTTTTTTAATATTTCAGATTTTCTGTCCGTCTGTTCAACAATAACTTCATTATTAAAATTATTAATGTTAAAATTGTCAAACGGTTCCATATGTAATTCTGGAATTTCGATATCTTTTGAGATAGCATTTGCATTTAAAATAGTTATAAGAAATTCAGCTTTATCATTAATATTTACAAGAGAGTGAGGGATAAAAACGTTTTCAATTTAAAGACCGGTGACAATAGCATCAGTATTTGTTAGTGTGGTTCTTAATTTGAAGACTTGTTCAGATCTGGGTTCTAACAATACACGGTTCTTTATTGGTGTTTTAATGTTGTATTGCTTTCTTTCAGGATGGGATAATTTTGGATTGCTTTCGGGAATGTTGTCGATAACCTTAAATAATGGGACGATTTTGAAATTTGTTTCTAACTTTTGATCTTTGAAATTAATTACTGCCTTATAATGGTGAAGCCAATCTGCTCCAACTAGTCCATCGAACTGGATATCAAGATCGCAAATGTAAATTTTATAAGGATCATTTTTGGCAAAAGGTATCATAACAGATTCGGAAATTAGAATCTTTTGGTCTGTTATTCCTTGGATAACAACATTTTCGGGGCTTCTATTTAAAAATGCTTCGCATGTTTTTGGTTTGAAGATTGATATGCCTGCTCAAGTATCTACGAGAATTCTAAATCTTTTTGAGGAGTCTTCGAAATATTAGAGATTTTTAGAATTTACTGTAAGTGTTGAGCTTACATGAACATTTGTTCTGGGTGGTTGGCATACGGGTGGAGGTTGTCGATAGTCATAGTTTGAATTGGGGTTGTCTGTTCTTCCAAAACTGATTTGTTGGGATCTGGGGCTGTAGAAGTGGGCGAAGAGGAAAATTTTTATCATGAAAATCTTCGGATTGTGATGTAGAACTTTCGCAATTGTTTTGGAAAGATTCCAACTGATAATACTCTTGCGAAAAATTGTTATAATTTTCATCTTCATAAAAATCGGGAGTATAATTAGACTGTTCATTGGTAATAAAATTGTTGTGATAATATTGATCTTCTACTGGGTTATTAAAATGATGTGTACGATGTGGTTGCTGTCTTATATTTGGATTTGATTGAATGACAGATGGTCTTTGAACATTGGGATTGTTTACTTTACACTGTTTACTTGGTCAGAAAATTTGAGTCTATCATCTGTTAATACACCTAACAATTTTACTATATTTTTCACGGTAACAATACATCGTTTATTTTAAAATGAACAGCACTCCCAATATCTGGATGTTTTTAACTACCAAAAAAATATCGTTGATTTTTGTGGATAAAGATTTAGATTGTGCTTCTTTGAAAGACTAGGAATATTATCCAGCTCTCTATTTAATATATATTCCCCTGCATGGTGTTTTTTTGGGTAGAAGCTATAAGAAATTTGCGAAAGCATGGTGTGCAAACTTTATCGATTTTAAAATGCCTGCCGTGTAGATACTACAACATCGGTTCCACAATAGATATCTGAGGTACACCTGAAGCTGTTGGTCGTGAAGGTGACATGTTACTTCCCAATGATACATACTGGGATCGTCCCGTCAAATAGTATGCCAAAAGTTCCAGCGCACCTCCCTCAAATCCATAATATTCAAACTTATCACACATAATCTGATGATTTATGGTGTCGGAAGCCTTGAAGTCGAGTTATACCAGCGCCAATACCTTACCCAGATCTATATTTCTCCCTACCTTATCCAGGACTCCCGAGAGTAACGTTGCAGTGCTACATTTTTTGCTAAATCCCGACTACGTATCTGACATGATGTTAAGATCATTTAGAAAATGGTTAATCTGTGCGTGTATTATCTTCTCCAGAATCTTGGACAACACAGGAAGCAGACTTATGAGACGCAAATCACTATAGGAGTAAGGATTTACGATTTTAGGAATGGGCTGCAACAAAGATGTATTTCAGGCATTGGGAAAGTAACAACATTCGATGACAATGTTCGCAATGTACGGAAACACAGTACCTAAGCATTACAGGAGAAATACCATCACACCCAAAAGCATTAGAATTAATGCTTCTAAAAGCCGCGATAACCTCATCCATTGTTGCGAGTCGGAAGTCTATTTTACGGTTAGTAAACAGCATATAGTCCCTGTGCATCAGAACGATTTCGTCACATTCGTTTTCATTAAAAACTGATGAAAAATATTCATTAATATCATTAACATTATTACAGTATGCTTGATGTTAACATCTTCAAGGGATTTCCAGGTTTTTCCTGCCTTTTCTCCACTGGCCACACCACCTATAAATGCCTTTTTTGGGCATTAAGATTAAGGCTGAGTTGCGGAGCATTCTATACTGACCCCAGATCCCCTCAGATCTAGTTTCTTTGTATCTGGCCATAGCACTGTCTCGAGCCCTCATCAAATCGCGAGCTTCTTCGGTAAGTCAATGCGCTTTAGGTTTTGTTACACTTACTGTTCGCGAAGGCGTATTTTCATCGAATATACCAGTAACAAGTTCGTTGAATGTTTTATTTTCTGTTCTATTGAATTAATATAATGAATGATTTTAAATAGTAAATTGAAAAGTTCTTGATAGAATACTTCATGAATTGAACCTTTGAAAATGACGGTATCTAACTAAAGGTGGTTTAGGCTAAACCACTTGTGCAAATAAAATTTCAAAATTTTTATCATCTCAATAAAGGGTTCTGTAAATATTGTTTATTTTTTTTTCAAAATCAATAGAATTGCTTTAATAGTATAATTATCTCGTAATTTCAGATTTTGTATATCTATATCAATGGTCAAGTACACACCTTTCAATTCTTGTTCATGTATCTTATAGGTACTAAATACTACAATAGAGTTTTTCTATAGTATAGAATCTGATTTATTTCTAATTATAAAAGAAATATTCTTCTTACGGCTTACAACTTTTGTCTCTATAAAATATATTTGTTTTTTTATCCAATGTTATGATTTTCATATTTCAAGCTTTATCACGTGGAGAATACGAAACCTATTTAGACTGTCCTGTATAAAGAAAGAGCTAATTGATATTGAATACCTTTAATATTGGAGCTATTGATCAAAAATTATTCGTCTATTTTAATAAAATTGTAGTTTGAGAAAACATGAACACAAAAAACTACATAGTAGGAAAATTATTTACAAACCTGTTTTCACATTTTCATAATGATAACGTTTACATATAGCCATAAGTGATAAAAAATTATATCCAACAAGTTAAGAATATTTAGTCGTGCGACTATTTAGTTTTTCAGCGTGCTAAGACAATTAGGGTCATTTTCAATTTTGACACATCAAGATGTCAAGTTCACAGACGACTAGCTTGTTATCCGAGATATCTCTTGAATCAATTACTCTTGATGTAACTGCGTGATGATCAGACACAAATATAGGGCCTAGTAGAGAGGAAGTGGACTCTAGTCACCACTGTTGGTTTTAATTATCTGAAAGAAATCATAGGCACCAAAGTATTGGGCAACTGAATTTAGAGGTTTCTACAAGTCAATATTTATATCACACAAGCAAATGACAGAATCAACCGAGGGCAGTAAGACAGATAAGACACCGTCGAATAATTCTAGACCAGATTTTATGCTACATGAGGGTGGTCTATAGAAAACAGAGACTGCAAAGGTTCTACCACATACCTTAAATTTTACCCAAAGATGCTCGATATCACCTTACTCACAATTACCCAATGATATTTGTCTTTAGTTTGGTACTTATATATAGAGCTACACCGCCATCTCAGGTTAAGCTACCTCCACGAAGTAATCTGTAACTATCAATAGCAAAAGCACCATCGTCCGCTTCATCAGAGAGCCAAGTTACGGAGAGAGCTAGCAGATCCAGTTAGAATCCCTAATCACATGGGCAAGCTCACTGAACCCAGTATATATTGATCTCTCATTCAAGTGTCCAAGCGTTAGTTTTGTATGCACAATTTAATAATTTAACTTATATCCATATTTATATTAATTAATGAAAAATGATATAGAATATCAGTAGTATATAAAAAAGTAAACAAAATATAGAAACAAAGGAAATAAAAAAGATATATTAGAAACTAAAACCATTGACTCACGTTCTGCTGACCAGCCGAATTGTTTGGTTGTGATGTGTGATGTGTGATATTTGAGTGTGGCAGCAAAAATCCCCGCTTTCCCTACGTTTTCTGTACCGTTCTGGACATTTGAATTTTCGGAATCGATAATATTCGATCCAAGTTTGGTTTGACTTGGTAATAGTGTTATCTGGGTCTCAGAACTCTTCGATACAGGGCAGGTACTTGAAGCACTAAACGGCAATCTGAGAGGCAGAGCTAAAACCTCGTCAGTATCTTTTTGTTTATTGGTCAGACTGTTTGTGCACAAGCTGATCATAGGTAAACACGTTCTCTCCTATAAACAGTTTGTTGTTTCTAATGCGCGCTACTTTATTTTTGCCCTAGCTTCCTTTATGTTTGCAACCAACTCTTTCTTAATTTCTCTACCCCTTTTCGTTAAATCATTTGCCATAGATATACTTTTATTTTTTAGTTTATGAACATTGCGAAATATCATATATATATATATATATATATATATATATATATATATATATATATATTGTTTGATTCTGAATTCTTGACTGGTTAAATATTTGATAAAATAGAGTTTTGTTGGGGATGCAGTCATTTAATAAATAAAATTCTTTGGATTATGCCAAGCTTTCGAGAATGTTTATTCTGCTCGTCAGGGTAAAATTCGTGAATTTAGATAAAATTAACCACAAACCGGAAAGATTTCATAGCCATCAATCAGAAATGTCATCAAATGAATTGATATTTCTACATTTGTGACGTGGCATTAGATAATTTTGGACCCGGCATGTAAGATATATGCATATATTTTATGTTCGTTTTCTTATTAATTAAAATTGTGTATTGAGAAATAAATGCCATTTCCAAAAAGTTTCGTTTATGTTAATTTTTTCAAAAGCTAGAATCTTAGAGGTAAATATGAGAAATGTGGCTACAGCCCAATCAACCAATGTTATAACTAATTATTTAAATAACGTATCTAATGGTTCCTCGTTCTATCGCATACTCCTTAATAAAACCAAAAGATTCTCGAAAAATCGCCCCAATCTTATTGTGACTAAATCTGATAAAGGGAGTTTAACAGTCATTATGGATAAACAGCAATATATCGACATAGCTTCAGATATTATTAATGGCGTATGTCTCTCTACCCAAAGACCCTACTGCCATTATTCAAAGAAAATGTAACTCTTTGATAAAAAATCTATTGGAAAATCAACAAATTGATGAACCAACAAGAAATAAATTTACGAGTTACAACCGTGTCTGTCCTAAGTTTTATGCATTGCCCAAGGTTCATAATCCGACATTGTCAATGCGCGCAATTGTATCATCAATAGGCACACCAACTCAATTGTTATCGGGCTATCTTACTGACATACTAACCAGAGCATATGACACTAATAACGTTATTATGTGAAAGACTCATTAGAGGTATTTGAGAAGTTTAAGAACACTCAATTAACACCAAATTATTTATTATCTAGTTTAGACGTAGTATCGCTTTTCAACAATGTTTATCTTAAAGCTTGTATAACAGCTATTAGCTATAAATGGGATGTGATAAGACCCTTATGTAATATTGAGAAAACTGAATTCATAGAACTAATAACGTTTCTCTTTGACAATACATACTTTTCATTCCAAAACAAATTTTATAAACAGGCGTTTGGTACTCCTATGGGAGCAAAAATATCACCGATTTTGGCAAACTATGTAATGGACTACCTACTAGACATAGTCATTCCAGTGCTTCCCTTCGAACTTCTATTCGTTAAGAAATTTGTTGATGACTTGATAATTGCTTTACCTGAGAACGGCCTTGATGAAATCTTATATATCTTCAAGAGCTATGATCTACATATTCAGTTTACAATAGAAACGGAAAATGCCGATCGTTCTGTAACTTTTTTGGATATGAGGTTTATCAAAACCGAAATCAATATAATATAATTAGATTGGTTCAGAAAGCCCATATCAACAGAAAGGTTCATCAATTACTATTCGTACCATTGTTGAAAGATAAAACTGAATTTGATTAAACAGATGAAAGCCAGGATTCTAAAGATATCTGATCCCCAAATGAATGTTTATCATTTGCGTACACTTTTAAGTAAGGCAAAGGTGCGTAAAAGTTATGTATCAGGTAGCAGGAGGATCGATGCGGCATCTTTTCTACCTGCTCAGATGTGTCAGATGCGTAAAATCTAAGAAGGCCCTATCTGAGAATAAATCATAATCGCCCGACAAGACTTTGTTTACTTTTAATTAGTTAATATTCTTATATTATCTGTTCAAATATATAATCATTTTCAAATTAGAATTCTGTTTTTGTTAAGATAGTGCAATTAGGAAAAACCAGAAGGGATAACCATGCATAACTTAGGAAAGTGCAAACATCTAATGTCTTAGTGGTTAGTAGATCATTTCACGCAAAGGATACGAATTCGTGATAAAAGTGCCGCTTTTCCAAATTGTGAAAAATACCCTGTGTAGGCATAGAGCAACAGCACTAGGTGTGCGTAAAGAACCAGTTACGCGAGACGAGATTATATTGGACGACAGGATTTTGTTGATGAAGGATTGCAACAGTTGTTTACTAAGGGATGATGGCCAGGCGGAGAGAATCTTGGTGTTTTGTGAAAGGAGAGCAAAACAAAGAAGAAGAAGAAGCCGAAAAGAGCGAGATACAGATTATGCGGGCAGACATGAACGTGGAAGGTGTCAAGAGGAAGAAAAAGTAAGTTAATATAAAATATGCACTTACATATAACGGGTGTTACTTTAAATTTAGAGTCAAAGATTGCAGTGTTGTTAAGTATTTAACTATAAGTAGTTGAAAATGTAATTAAACTACTTTTTATGTATCTAAATACATATTTAACTACTTTTTTCTATGCGTTAGCTTAATTACAAATAATTACATTTTACCACTCTCATGTCAAAATCAAAAACACTTTTTAATCGACTCTTACGCGATGTATCTTTAAAAATAACAACCCTAGCTAAAAAGCAGCATCCAATTAATGGTATCTATTCTCAATTTCAGATAAAGAAAATACGATGAAAGAATTTCCCGTACAAAGGAAGAATACAAACAAACTGGCATCATTGATAAACTTCTGAAGACGGTGATTCATAATATAGAGTTTTGAGAATGTATAAATAAAGAATGTAGGTGCTGTTTTCACCTAAAAAAATATATATGTATTTTTTTTTTCATCTCCTGAAATTATGAGTAATCAATCATTTAACCAATCTGATATCCTCTGCTTCTTCTTCTCCTTCCTTTTTATTTTATTATTACATCTGTTGAATTCCTTGTTTTTCACTTTAATCTTTTAACCCTTGAGCGGTCGAGGGGCTGTACGCAACTGAGACCCGGCAGGTATAAACGAAAGCGCTTCTCCCTCCCAGTCCCCTCTCCATTACAGCCTGTACGTAAGTGAGACTGTACACAAATGAGTCTGTACGCAAATGATACGACACCCTCCAAATTCACCAAAAAAAATCTGAAAATCCTATATGATCTTCTTTTGGATAACGCTTATCCTTCGCATATGTTGAAGAAAATACTTTATAGTACAGCCACAACTCAGAACAACAATGAATTGCTGATCTCAAGGTTATCAAATTCAAACCTACATACAAGTACGATTTACCTCTCTTTACCATACACAAGAGATATAACCTTGAAATTATCAAAAATATTTAGTCCATTTAAGCTTTCGAGAATAGCAACAATCAATGCTGCATTTTCCAGAGTCAAAGATATGTCACCCCCATCATCTCTATCAAGTGCTATATACTGCATTCCATGTAATAACTGTAATAAGATATATATAGGACAGAACTCAATGCCAATTAGAGATAGAATAACTTCACATAAAAGCGATAGTATATTATATCCAGATAGATGTGCTTTAGCAGAACATGTTTCTACAACAAAACAAAAAAGGAAATATGAAGATGTTAAGATTCTGGCTTGTGAAAAAAATGAACATAAACGAACATGGCATTTATTTCTCAATAAACTAATTTAAGTAATAAGAAAACGGACATAAAACACTTGCGTGAAATATATGCATATATCTTACATGCCGAGTCCAAAAATATTAACAATATATCTAATGCCACGTCACAAATGTAGAAATATCAGTGGGAGTGTAATTATTTAGTTTGGTTGAAAGCAGCTGAAGATAATGATATGTTTGGCATATGTCAATCACAGAGAGTATATAGTAAGACAATAATAATGTCAACAAATGTATAACACACCTGTAATCATTTTAAACACCAGTTAAAGTTTCTCCTTTTTAACAATTTTATTTACGGAATAACGTTACAAATAAACACAAGAATAATTTTCTACCAACTGGTTTACAACATTTACCTTAGCTATATTTATAATATAAAATGTACTGACTCAGCTTTAAAGCTGCTCGATATGCATTATAGTTCATTTGTTAGTCCCGTAACTCACCTACCTGCTATATTTATTTTAAAATGTTGTTCAACGTTTTGTCGAATTTGGTCCAATGTAAAAATTGTTGTTGACATCAATATGTGAAATTCTCACTCGAAGCAGATAATTCAATTCAGCTCTGTTTCGTGCAAGCCAAAAATGATAATGTTATTTTTCCTGGATTATCTTTCCAGCTCCTCAACTCTAAAAAGTCATTTTTTTGCTTCAAAGTCTCAGTTAGGGCAGTCAAGTCCTTATACTTTGTTGTTAGATCATCTACCAGGATTTCTGTTATGCCTCTTACTTCACAGTTATGTGCATCAAATAATTTCTTAATTTTTTCCAATTGGGCGCCGTTGTAACACGCAAGTATATCTGGTGCAAATTCTTACATAATAAGGAATCAAAAAATGTTAGATATAAAATTTATAGATAGTGAACATGCAATTTTTGATTTGATTTTTCTGTCACATAGAACCAAGATACCACTGCCCAACTACAGACATTTACAAATATTTAAATTGTTCAGTTATTAACAAGATTAACAGTAAACTTGGAACACAGATGTAAACAATCACCACATTGTTGCCACGAAATACTATTCAATGTTCTCATTCCCTATTTAATGTCCTTGTGAACTGTTTCTCAAATGTCATGAAAATCTTTAGACAATACTAGCTTATAAGATTTTTTCTCAATGTTTCTACATCTAACTTCTAGATATGTTGATATCATTCTTATGAATGCATAAATTGGCTTTCAACAGTTGATGTGCTTGGAATATAAAATAACATAGCTACCTACATCAAGATACCATCAACAGTATGTATAACCAGTAGCTCCTTATACGGTTTGTTGTTGTCCTATAATTATATTGATCAAAAACACTGGTATATTCGTGAGAACCGAGTGGTCACTTCATTATTTTATCTCAGAATAATTGGACCATTAATCAATGTTTTATTACAAAAATATATGTTATACTTTGAGACAACCCAATAATCAAATTATTATCTTATCATATTTGAGATGATGCTAGGAGAGAATAATTTATAGTCCAATGTTAAATTTCTATTAGCATGTACTGACTGGTATCATTATGAATAAACCATTCATTGATACTATGGAAGGTAAGGTGAACAAAATATCTCAACTATTACTATTATGCATGGTACGTATTATAATCAATTTAATATCAAGTTCTTCAAATATTTAATTTTTATCTTTCTCACATCTTTTGATGAGATTAACATTACTATCACGAACAAGTCCAGATATTATAAGAGTTTAAAAAAATTAATATAAGGCATGTTTGTATATCTTTATTACATAATTATAGGTTAACTAAAAGATAACAACAAGAATGAGAAGATTGTTCCATTCATATTCACATGAATAATAACTTAAATTTTAAATTAGAAAGATTCTACAATCTTCAAAATGTTTAAAATATGACTTATTGACTGATGACATGGGTGTTTAAGCTATCTAAGTCAAATCGCAATTCCAGAGAAGGCTACAAAGTAAACTATTCTTAGAATTTAAGCTTGGGTTGATAGGAATATAATGTTTAAGAATATTCTATATTCTTGTATATATATATATATATATATGTATATATAGTTAAATAACAAACAAGGTTGTGGGACAAGCAATAAATACCTTTGATGAGGCTCCGGTATGCTATGATATGATATGATATGATAGATAGTATACATAGGTACAATAAATACAAGCTATATTATAAATTTTATTGTAGTCGTGAAAATCTACCAAAAGGTAATTGACTACATACGGTAGGACTTCTTATAGTGCCGAAAATAACTACTGCCTGGCCAAGTATCCCCAATATTATGACGATATAAATCGTTTGCGCTAACAGTAATTCAATGACCGGAGGGTTATTGCTATAGATTAAAGAAATATTTTGATAGGGATTGACTCATACGTAAAGGGTGGGCGAATTTCGTGCTTCCATAGGACAACTTGGTAACTATAAGAAATAAAAATGGATCAGTGATGCAGTCTCGATCTCGTTTTTGAGATAAACTCATTAGAGAAAATAATTTTTACAAAAAATTGGACTGACTCTATCAGTTGTTGTATTGAAAAATACAAAATAATATTAATTCTATTGGTACTGGTTCTTTTGGAGTTGGTGCATACAACAACAAACTACAACGGCACAACTTCAAAAGAAGAACGTTAAAACGAATTTTCGATAACTTCACAAACGAGTAAAATATTTTTGTCTATAGCTAAAAGTTACCATATAAAAGCATCGAAATTTCTCCACTCTGTACAGTGTAGACATTAAGTATCGGATAAATTCGATAACTTTGATAAACATACTTCTGAGAAAACAAAGGGGTATAACGATTTTACTTATTTGACGTTATATTACTTAATTTTCATTTTGTTTGGTATATTATCCTCAAAGTTATGAGGTCATAATTTTTTTATTATTTAGTACTTGTATTCTTTTCTCAATGATATTAAACTTTTGATATTTTACATTTAAAATAAAATAAAAATATGTGCTTCTTTCAATATTCAAACTCAAAAATTGACTGTTTGTCGTCGAAAGGTCGGTACTTGATTCGAGTCCAATTTTGTTTGACTTCATACATTGTTGTCACCAGTTTTATTGCCATTCATAGATTGATCAAAATGGCTGCCGGTTTAAGTTCGAGTCCAAATCAGCTGCCGAAAAGTCAGAATTTTGGGTGCAAGCACTGCAGAAAAGATTTTGTAAACAATGCGAAATGTGTTCAATTTAATGAACTTTTTCACACCGTTTGTTTGAAGCAAGCATATCAAGTGAAAATTTTGAAATCCCCTATAAAGTGGAGGAGATCTGCGAAGGCGACGCCTTCAATATAGAAGCCTCTTTCAGTCCCGAAGTGAATGCGACAACATGCTCTTATAAACCACATAATAACAAAATGCGAACTAAAATATGACATACTCCATGAAAATTGTTAGATGTTACGTAATAAAATTGCAGAAACTGAAAATATAGTCAAACATCCGAGAAACAATGTGTGGTCGCCGTAAAACTGTCACGTTCAACAAACCCACTAAACGCCAAAAAACTCCCAATACTAGCAGAAATACCAGCAAGATATTTCAAGGTCAAGTGCACCCCGCAATCCAAAAACACAACAGCGTCTGATTACCAATCGCTTAGTTATCAGAAATCAAGAAGTTGACATCATTAATATGTCAGCTATCAGTAAACAATAGTGCAATATTTTGTTTCCGATATTTCCTAATTCTATTATGGATTAGTTTACCATATAATATTTTTCATTTTAAATACATTGGGCATAGAATAATGTTTCTCATTCCATTTTCAGTTTTTTTTATATGGGTAATTAGTATCAAATTGAATTATTTCAATTATATCAACGAATAAGCTAAGCGATGTATCAGTCGTGTCCACAAGAATCGGTGAATGAGTGAAGTGCAAACAACTTAGTATGCGTTAATATAATCACTGATAATAAAGTGCAAAATCAAGGTGCAACCATAGAAATTGAAGAATGGAAAAATGGAAAACAAAACTAACGACATAAAGAAACTACCAACATAAAATATGAATAGGAAGTCAAAGCAAAAATTAGGCTATGACAGTCTTAAAATTTGTAAATCGGTTAAGTTGGATATAACTGTCTGTATTCTAACCTAACACAACCACAAGGAACTATTAGAGTGCCTGGATGGGAAATATAAAGACCAATATATTTGTAAGCAAATAACAAAACGAATAAATCGAAAATGCAATCCTTCAGACTAGGAGTCCCAAATTAATTTGAACAACAAACAGGATCCTTACAGAAGGCCAGAAGATATAATCATTGAAAAATATAAAACCAGAATGTTTAAAAGTCACCAAAATTTTCCAAAAGAACGACCGAACCAAACCACTACCTAGGTATCACCGAAACCACACCACATAGACACCACTTGCTAGAGGCTCTATACCTATATATCTAAAATGAATAAGTTGTTTGAGAAGCTAGATCATAAAAAAGTATCATCATTACATGTGACTTTAATTTTATATTAATTCCTTTAGATGATCAAGAACATCAGTACTTATCATACGGTGAGTATACCTACCAAAGTTAAATATTGCCTCGAGAATGTGTTCATCACCAACAGGGAGGGTTACTATCAGACAGATGTCTTTGACCCATGCATATCTTAATCACTCGGCCATCAATTTCTTCTTCGAAAACGTAAAAAACAATGACGAAACATCTATGATAATTTCAGACCAAACATAGATGCCGGACTATTCATTTATCCATACCCAACATCACGTAAATTAGAATGATACAAATGACAAAAATCAAGATATAAATCTAGCATTTCATAAATTCATCAATATTATCAGCAAAAATATTGAATTCTCCTTGCCCAAAAAAAACAAGATGAATACATCTTGCATGAAAAATATACCAATGATGATTTAATCCAAATTAGAGACACTCCGTTTTATGAATGAAGCACACAAGAGAAAAGAAATTTCAGAAGAAAGTATCCGACATTACAGATGCTTCTATCGCTCAAGTATTCTCAGTGCTAAATGAAAAGCTCACAATTAGTATATAAAATATTCTCCCAATAAACAAACAGCTATTGCGACCCCATCTTAAAACTTATAAATAATCAAAATTTACCAGAAGAAAACATTGTTGTCTTTTTCCATAGGATAGCCGAGGACTGACATTTTCTTTGCCAAGCCAAGGTCATTCAAATTTATAAAGAAGAACCAGCAGAAGAGCTATCTAATTATCGGCTTATTTCCTTGGTACCGATTCTTAAAAAAATATTTAAGCACGTCTCAAATCACAAATAACCGATTATGTTGAATTTATTGACCTATTCAATAAATGCCAATTTGGATTTTGTAAGAATCTTTCCTACACCGATACAATTTTTGGTATGTTGCTTTGTATAAGAATTTTACTTAAATGGTAGGTTTTCAAGAGATTCTAACGCTTCTCACCACCCCCAAAATTCCTTTCATGTCGTTGACACATAGGTTGTTTGATTTTTTTATGACCTCATAAGTTTTATAGATACTACTACACTCCTTTCTAAATCTCCTTAATACTGTGTTAACAATTATTTTCATTAGGTTCATGTATATATAAAAAAATAGATCGTATCGTACTTTTGTTTGTTTGGGGTATGTAATAATATTGTACCAACAATTTTTTGTTTCTCCCATTAGAACCTTTAGAACATGACAATATATTTTAATGTACGCATCTACAACAGTAAACATAAATACATTTCGCAAAAACGAATAAATGTTTACATATGTGGAGAATCGTAGATACAATACGCGTAGGGTTTGCGAATACTAATGACTTTATTTTAAATGCAATCAATCAAAGTCAAAATATATACAATGTCAAAGTTAGAGCATGACAGCATTTTGCGTAAAAAAATTATGAGGTGAGTGGTCCGAGATTCGTAAGGGAACTGATTAAAAATTGAAGAAAATTTGGAGGATTAGCTCGACAGTCTGATGTACATCTGCTGGGCAAGTCAATATACATTATTAAGATATATCATTAAAAATATATAAATGAAAAATGTTTATGATTGTACATTTGTGAAATTAAATTGAACGTCTGTTATGCACGTGTGCAGTGGTGTACTGCGCCGCTACACATACAATATTAATTCTGTTTTATTTAATCTTTTTTCTAAGACTGAACATATATAGTGCATTCATTTTAAGTATGTTTGTAAAATAGTAACAATTTTATCATTAAAAGCAAGCAGGTGAGCGACTGTAAATGCTAGTCCTGATTTACTGGAACTGTGGTTTATGAGTTATGAATATAATAAGTGAAGTTGTAATTTCATGGAAGGAATTTTGGGGGCGGTGAGAAGCGATAGAATCTCTTGAAAACGTACCATTAAAATGAAATTCGTATACAAAACAACATACCAAAAATTATATCGGTTTGGTTTAGCTCTTATTGAGCGTAGGCAAATGATTTGAGATTTTTTTGTCGAGTTTTGCAGAATATAGCTCTCACCTCCAAAAGTTTTACATTGGGAATGTTTTTTGGGGATATGGATTTATCTTGGAAGTCGGCTAGCTGTCACGGACTAACTTTAATTTTCTATAATTTTATCTCTAAATACGTATATACAAATATCTTGCTACTAGAAAAAGCAAACACAACCGAATTGTATCTATACCTCCTCCGTCTGGCGAAGTCGGTCAAAGACATCAGTAACACTCTTGAGCAAAACAACTGTTATTATAATTGCACTTTTGAGGAACGTATTGCTTGAATAATAATATCAAGGTGTTGTCATAATTATCAACAAAGAAAAAAGTTTAATTTTTATATATATTTATTATTTATAAATTAGTATAAATATAATTTAGAAATAGTTCACTAAATAAATTTGAAGCGCTCGTGCTTCAGTATGCTATTTTTAAATTTCAGAGTGTATGCTTCTTCAAGAAATTTCAGCTGCTTCTTCGTACCCATAAAAACTTGTCAATTTTCAAAATTACTTGAAATCATTACTTCAAAAAGATTATTCATTTGCTCAAAAGCTTTAGAAAAACGTTATTAGTTTCACCTTCACTAGGAGGCAAATTATAGGTGAAAAAATATTCCGAATCGATTCCAACAAGTATATAATATCAAATAGATACAGTATTTGCGGAGAGTTTCATCGGTGTTTGGCAGCTTGGCTCTGAAAAATATATTTTAAAGTTGAAAATCACATCTAGTTCCGGACAAAAATTGAAAGAAAATTTGAATATTCGAATTAGTGCAATATTTTTTTGCCCAACTACTTCGGTAGTAATTACCTTCTTGAAAAATTACCTGGACATCATGGTAAATGGAATCCTTACTGTCCCCTGCAATTCTTTTTCAACTAGAATCATAGAAATATAATATAATAATAATAATACTTTGTGTAATCTTTCATATAATAAATAATTCCCTATTTTACCACCATATTATTATGAATTACAAAAATAGGGATAATCCGTTCTGCAGATACCAAATGATCAAGAATAAATTTAATTTTATGGTTCTCTTAGGCAATTAATATATTAGACAATTAACGAGTTCTGCTTTAGAGACTATTAGGTGATATTTTTTATTAAATTCATTTGAATACAAGGTGCCTAATAGATATAGTTAATTATACTATTACGTTTTACTATAACCAACATAAGTGATGCTAATGATTTTCTTAAAAAAAATAAATAGGATACGACACTTGAGATGGCAGTAGCGATGGAACAGCATCACAATTGAGCCGATTAAGTATTCACGTAATCATTTGAGATAAAATGCAAGGTACAGATTTCTAATTCTGACATGTATCTGTCCAGGTGTTAGATCAGCATATCGATGAGGTCCAACAAATCCAACAGATCTACCAAAAATAAGAAATATACCATCTTTGTTGAATAATAATTTCAAAATCGATAATTGTTCGTTTTCCAGGTTTCTGCTATTTTTAGAGATTTTTTAAAATTTCTTCTAAGTTTGTTTTTAATAATAAAAAAATATAAATCGATTTTTATAAAGACGCCCACGGAATTATGTTATATTTGACCTATATAAAGGCAATAAAAAATAAGTTTTAAAATAATCTCTAAGAATAGCAGAACTCTGGATAACGAACTTTTACCTAAGGTAAAATAACTAAAAATCAACTATTTTCAAGTAAGTATATACTTAATAAAAGGACATACCTTTATTGGACCGCGAAAAAACGACAATCACAATATGTAAATTGAAACTCAGAACGCACCTGGCAGGACACACTATATGCTCTGAACTCGACCACAGTTTACAGCGAAACACGAAATGAGACAAACCTGAGACAGAGACGACAAACTGTATATACGCAAGCTGAATTCAGAGTATTTCTTATATTCTGTAAACTTTGCTCTAACCGAAACATAATTATTATTTTTTTATATTAACGACATTTGTTAGTTGTATTCAGAGAACACTACCTTCAAGTTGTGTCGTATTAGATTATGAAATTTGTCAAGTGATGGCTGTCTCTGGTCAGTTAGGAGAGAACTTAAAAATATATAAAGGGAGGATGACTAACTTCTGTATCCTGTTCTATAAGCAGCAGTGGCTGAAATAGCGTCTTGTGATAAGTTGTCAATTTGGGGTGTTGCGCTGTATTTCACTGAGTGTCTATTGTTTATAATCTTCTTTCGCCCAAGGTACATAAGGATTCTCTGCTCTGCATGATTTTATGCAACGCCCCGAAATGACATACGATAACCCTACGTTTTTTGTGCTACTCCCGCTACTAGTGTTAGTCGTCCTCTCTATATATGTTCTTGAGAGAACTACTGCTATCTCCTCATCAGTGTTCTCTGCTCCTTATTGTTGCCATTTAGTTGGAGTATACGTCTGGCAAATATTATTAATGCGTTAAAAATGTACAACTTTCGAATAAAAGCGAAGTTGTTCGCTTATTTCATAAATAATAAATGATTTGACAATCATGTTCATTAAAACATTGTTGGTTTCACTTAGATATTTATCCGAAATGTATTTCACTTAGGTATTTATAAACAGATAAAATTTTAGCACCGGCAACACCGTAGAGCCTTGAAAAAAAATAAGTTGTGTCTAATTGGTTTTACAAAACATTCACAAATGATCACTTATCATTGTAGGAATGTATTATATACAATATCTCGTTAATTTCAAGCCATATTTTTGAATAAATCGGGAAAACATTACGTGACCTTTAAAATCCAACATTTTTCTGTAAATAATGCTTCTGTAGGCAGAAGTGAGAGATACCGCCCTCACCTCTGCAAACTACAGTTTGCATTGATAAGCAATCTATCACAAGATTTTAATGATAACAAAGTAATACTGTTTGCAGACGATACCACAACAATAAGCTCATCTGATAACCCTAAAACACTTAGAGCTGATATAAAAACCCAGAACATAATCATCCAGAACTGATTTTCAGCAAATATGTGGAATTTAAAATCCTTAGGGGTATATATTGAGCCACACCTAACTTGGGAAGCTCATGCAAACTGAGGAAAAAAACTCCATTATCTAAGTGTATAATTTGGAATCTCAAAATGAATGTAACTGTCGAAGCTCTCATAGCTTATTTTGCTTACCTCCACTTGAACATGACAAATGCTCTTTTAAGTTGGGGTCACTAACTTATCCAAGATTTTCAGAAAGCAAAGACGTTGCCTGAGAGTCATCTCTGGACAATCTTACAAGGCCTGATCGAAGTTTATAGAAGTGGGCATACTCACAATTCCTTGTGCATATATCCTTGAGCCTAAATATCATCGCCTTAAATCCTAGAGACGTTATTAGTTACATTGGCCCCAAAATGTACTACGTACTCCAAGACAAAATAAAAATTCTGGAGATAAATGGTTTTATCACAACCATAAAGAACTATTTAATAAGGAAAGGGTTTCACTCAAGTGATGAAAAATAGGAAAGGGTTTTACTCAAGTGATGAAAAATAGTTTTAATGATTTTTGATGATATTTACACTAGTAATAAAGATTAGGCCTTAGTGATGATGTTTAATTAGTTCTAACATGTTTGAATGTATGTAATTTAGAATTTTAATAGTATATGTAGATTTTAGATTTAGATTTAAGAGGGGGTTACATTGCACTGCGACCATAAGGTCTATTGTGCCACCCACCTGAGTTGCACTCGCCTATTCGCGGTCTACAACTTGCCTTCCAGTTCCAGAGTTCTAATGAACTCCAGTATCTGGGTTGGCTTCAAGGAGGATACTTCCTCACTACTGCAGGTTGCTAGTCCAAGGCTCTGTTTGCGTTGGCTAGCAATGGCGAGGCATTCCGTCACCAGGTGATCCGGAGTTTCCTCCTCTTCCCCGCAGAATCTGCACTTGTCATCCTCTGCAAGACCTAATCTCATTAGATGCTTCTTGAGGCGACAGTGTCCTGTAAGAAATCCAGTGAGTAGGTGTAGCTTGTTCTTGCTGAGATCCAAATACCTTTTGGATCTTGCAGTATCAAAATTTTTTAGAAACTTTTTGGAATGATCCAATCCAGGGGTATCCCGCAAGAGTGTTTTTCTTACGTTTTTTTCCTTCTCCAGAAACTCCTTTTTGTAGGTGCTTTTATCTGTGCCACAGAAGGGTTCTGGGCCAGTGAATGGAGTTTGTGCTCCTTTCCTGGCAAGTGTGTTGGCCTCCTCGTTGCCTTTGATTCCCGAGTGGCCGGGACCCTGTTGTTCTTGCCTAGCTCATTGAGCTTCCTTCGACACTCCCATACCATAGAATCAATGGTATGAGAGTTCAGTGCTTTAATTGCAGCTTGACTATCAGAATGTATTGCAATGTCATATTTCTGATAGTTTCTTTCAAGGTTCACGTCCACGCATCTCTCAATTGCAAGCAATTCTGCTTGAAAGACGCTTGGGCAGCGGCCTAGCGCAAGTGAGTATTTGGTGCGATTCCCAAACACTCCAGCGCCTGTCCCCGTCGTAGTCTTAGAACCATCAGTGTACCATTTAATGGTATTCTTTTTGAGAGCTTGGGTTGTGAGCCCCCTGTCCCAATCTTCTCTGCTACTTAGCACCGTGGTGAAAGTTCTCTCGATGCTAATTTTCTTTGTCATTACATCACTGGGAAGGTTTGCTGATGGGATGTATTTGGACAGAGAGGACCAAGCTCTCTGATTCCGAATTCCCACAATGTCTGAACCTTCCCTAGATAGTCTTAGAATGGCCTCATGGGCCAATCTATCTATCACTAGATGGAGAGGTGTGAGATCTGTGATGATCTCTAGTGCCCTGGTCGGGCAAGTTCTCATTGCTCCAGTGATACAGACACAGGCTAGTCTTTGTATTCTATCGAGGGTTTTCCTCGTATTGCTCTGACTTGCCTTGTCATACCAGGCTATTGACCCATATGATATTATCGGTCTTACAATCATGACGTACATCCATCGCAGTATCTTTGGGTTACATCCCCAAGTCTTACCAGTCAGATTTCTGCACGCCATTAAGGCCTTTATTGCTTTGCTAGCAGTAGCCTCAATATGTTTGTTCCACAGAAGCTTGCTATCTAGTGTTAATCCCAGATATTTGACTTCAGCCTTCCAGCTTATTATGTCTCCACTCATAGTGAGAGGTTTCATAGCTGGAAGTTTCCTTTTCCTAGAAAATGGAATAATTGTGGTCTTGGATGTGTTTATGCTAAGCCCCACTGACAAGCACCATTGCTCAATAGTTCTGAGGCCCTCCTGCAATAATTCGCATAGGGTGTTCGCGAATTTTCCTCGGACTATTAGGACTATGTCGTCGGCATAGCCTATACATGTGAAGCCAAGCTCCGTGAGTTTGTGGAGTAACTCGTCTACTACTAAGCTCCATAGGAGGGGAGATATTACTCCTCCTTGAGGTGTTCCACGAGTAGCTTTAACAGAGGTGGTATGATCACCTACTTGGGCCTCAGCTATTCTCGTCTTCAACATCTCATACATCCATTTGATAACGGTCTTGTTCACTCCTCGCCGTGAGAGTGCCTCCCTGATTGACACATGTGTGGTGTTGTCAAATGCCCCAGATATGTCCAGAAAGGCACACATTGCGATTTCTTTATTGCTCAGAGAACTCTGAATGACCTCAGTTAGCTGATACAGCGCGGTTTCTGTTGAACGCCCCGCCCTGTATGCATGCTGACATTTATGAAGTGGTTTGTCCTTCAGAATCTCTGTTCTTATGTAGTTATCCACTACTTTCTCCATCGTTTTCAGTAGAAACGATGTTACACAGATAGGTCGAAAAGATCGGGGATCAGTCCCATTTTGCTTCCCTATTTTCGGTATGAAGATTACTTTGGCTCTTTGCCATATGCTAGGTATAAAGCCCCGTGCTAGGCAGCTTCTTGTAATCTTCAGGAGATGCGGAAGGATCTCCTCCATTCCTTTCTGTAGGATTATTGGGAATATGCCATCTACTCCCGGCGATTTATAAGGTTGAAAGGTGTTGACTGCCCATTCCAACCTTTGTCTTGTGAATATCTTCTTAGCAATACTCCAATCTGCCTTGCAAGGATACTTGGTTTGGATTCTGAGGGGTTCACTTACTGGGAAGTGTGTTTTGAGAAGTAGAGCAGATCGCTCCTCTTCTCCCTCAGTGTATGACCCGTCTGGCTTCTTGAGCGACATTAAGGGGCTGATTGCCCCTTTTGCCATGACTTTTTGCAATCTGGCTGCAGTAGGAGTCGAAGTGATCTTTTCACAAAAAGCTTGAAAGTGAACCCTCTTGGCCTTCCTGATCTCCTTATTGTATTGTGTGAGCTTCTCGGTGTAGCCCTGCCAATTATCGTCTCTTTTGGCCCTGTTGAAGAGCCGACGGACCTCTAATCTGAGGTTTGACAGGTTTTTGTTCCACCAAGGTGCTTCCTTGCTTGGTCGAGCTTTTGAGAATGGGCAACTTGATTGGAATGCCTCCGTTATCGCCACACTGACCAGTTCGACCTCTTGATCCAGATCGCAGTGTGGGTGTTTGACCCCATTACTTTCTATCTGTTCCAAGTTTTGCTTCAGAAGGGTCTTATATTTAGACCAATCTGTATTTCTAGGGTTACGAGTTGGAGACAGTGAGGCTACTTCCCCCGCAATCCTAAACTCTATAATCCTATGATCGGAGAGATAAGGTTCCTCCATCACTCTCCAATCAAATACGTTATTCCTGGCAGTAAGGCTGGCAATTGTTACGTCCAGGACCTCTTCTCATGCTCTCGTGACAAAAGTGGGGGTTGTTCCCACATTAAGGGTTTCTAGATTATTAGCTAAGAGATATTCAAGTAAGTAAACCTTTGATTTGGCCTGCTTTGCCTGTCCAGGGTTCCTGGATCAGTACAAAATCCAGTTGGGATTTCGCAAATAGCCTTGCAATCACTGCTGAAGCTCCCTTCGCGTGATGCAAGTTCATTTGCGCCACCTTGGAGAAAGCGATGAAGGTGCTGTAGTCTGGGGTATAGGGGCTGGGTAGTCCAGCCTCTAATTCCCCCTCTCCTCTGTTTCCTCCTGTCCCTCATCAAGATCCATCGGGAGGGTAGTCTCCTTGGAGCTCGAGCGGGTATCTGGGTCTCGGGTTATGGTCTCGACCCCCGCATTGGTTCGCCCTTCTCCCAGGACTGCAGAGAATTTCTCTGCCGCCCTGGCTTCTTCAGCAGAGCCAGCAGAGGCCTCGACCAGACCTGAGCTAGCAGTTTTATCCTGCACACCGGAGTCCGTAGATGTGGAGGTTATCTCCGCATCTTTTAGACCTCCCGCAGGATTATTTTTCTGTCCTAGCCCCGAGACAGACACACGTCCAAACCTAAAGTTTAAGACGCATCTTTCTGCCTTCAGGGCCTCTCCTGATTGGTGATCGATCCCAATCGTGAGGACAGTAACGGTTCCCTCCTTTTTGGAGTTGAGAACTTTCCAGGCTCCGGTACTGAGCCAGGTGTTCTGTACTTCTACGAGTCGGAGGATCTTCTTCTTCTCCATTTCAAAGCTTCTTGGGAAGTACACCGTTACAGTGACGGGTTTGGGGATGTTTTTTTCCTCCACTGCTACTAACTCGGGTCCTTCCCAAGACCTCAAGGCCGGCACTACTCCAATGAGCCAGTCCGCCGAATTCTGAGAACCGCAGTCCACCAGCATCATTCCACAGCGGAAATGTATACCGGTGAAGTGCATTCCCTTCCCTCTCCACTGCACATCTCTTCCACTAGAGTATCCTCCAGTGTTGAGAGCCGCTGTGGTTCAAGGATTACTCTAGGGTAATCCTTGGGTATGATACCCACACGAATAACCTTTACGGCCTTGGCAGCTGCAGCGTATCCAGTGGCATGCCCGGTTTTTGCTGCAGCTGTTTTCGGATTTTTAGGCTGAGGCCGTTCCGGAGGAGTGATATGCTCCGCGCCTCTCTTTCCCGTCCCTTTTCCCGTCGGTGTTACCTTCGGGGTCGGGACAGTTGGTGGTGTGGAGTGTTGAAGAGCCTGTTTTCTGGCCTCCTCAGGTGCAAGTCCCTGATGGAGGAGTCGCAGGTACTTCCGCACTCCTGCTCCACTGAGACCCTTTCTCAGTGGATCGTCTCTGCCGCCCGGCTGTCCGAGTTTCGGCAGGTCGAACGGCAGACGATTTCTTTGCCGTTTGGCATTTCCCTTTTTTACAGGGAGCCCGGATGAGGAGGTGGAGGCTTTCTCCATCTCTCCTCCGGTGAGTTTGGGTTGATGGGTCTTTTCCATACAGTTCCCACGAGTAGCTGGGGACAAATCGGTCCACTCCTGCAGAGCCCCGCATGCAGGAGTAAGCGGTTAATACAATGGAGTTCCCCCTTGTGCTCCAAGGTCGAAACCAGTAGAGACCAGTCCTCTATCTGGCCATGCATCCATCGGCCTGGTTTCCCGCCTTGGATTTAGAATTTTTGATGAGGTTATTTCCTTTTGGTCTGGGCGGTTAAGCCAAGACCCCCCCCCGCATCACTGGCCCGCGAGACATGACCACAGGCGACCAGGATGCGTTGGTTTGACAGGGTGGTTTCGAGGTTAGCACGAACGCACACCTGGCATCGTTGTACCTGAGTGCAATTCCCTTAGCCACGACACAACAGCTGGGACAGGTGAAGTTGGTCCGCGGCAGGGTATTCGTGGCTGCCAATTGAGTTTTTAGTCTCAATGAGCCTTATTTCCCCGCAGGCCCCCTTCTCATATAAAAGTCATCGTCAGAGGCCCCCTCCTATCTGCGCGCCGGGTTGGCACTTCACTCCTCCCAGATGCTGATTGACAACATCCGGCCCGGTCGTATATGAAAGTGGATTGAAATTTTTACTGACATGTAAGCACATATATATTTATAATAGCATCAATAAAGCTATCTATCTAAGCTAAGAAATTAGACTATTTTCTTAGGTGAGTAGTGTATGAAACAAAAGTCCTATGTATCTATCAAAGGTAAATAATAAATAAATTTTATTTATTTTTTACAACTAGAAACATTCGTGAAATTAGAAAAAAATTAAATATTTCAAATTTAAAACCTCATTACAAATATTTTTCAGGTGTTACATATGAAAAGGTTTATACTGTTGAAAAGAGAATAAAAATACTATCAATATTAATATTTAAAATAAAGGCTTCCAATCTAAAATAAAAATCTATGACGCCATAAGGTATAACGCCAACTAAGCAAAATCAATCAAGATATTTTTCAAAATGTACATTCAACAAAAGTATTGAATGTATCCCTATACCAGTGTATTGACTTAATATTCAGCTGATGCATTTGCTCATAACTTTTCAAATTTATAAATTTCCATTTTTTGTGATGAATTAGCACATAATATTATGAGTGTAAAAAATCCAACTGAGTGCACTGTTTTCATATCAAGCCAGCATACTTGCTCTTCTAAAAACCGAAGAAACTGTAATTTTTGTTCTGTTTTGTATACTAAATAAGCCCTAAATAATAAATAGGTAAGTCATGAAGGTTAAAAAAAAAACGATTTTTCCCTTGACTGGGCTTCTGGCGCACTTGCTCGTAACATCTCAAAAGAAAGAGTTATAATTATTATCTTTGTATAATAAAGCAGTGATTTAGTAATCTTCTTTTCTGTGCTACTCTATTGTGCTTGCTTAACAAACCTTGCATTTGAAACCCCGCCAGTATGTCTACCAAACTGTTTTTATTTATCATATCTTATTATTTCAACATAAAATTCAATTGTAAAAAAATATTTGAAAAAATATTTTCATGAGAATGAATTTGAATGGATATTGTTTTAACTCCGTTAAGCTAGCACTGACAAGTTAGCAGAAACAATCGAAAGCGGCATAAGAATTAGTTGCTAATTAGTTGCTAGAATCCTGATTTTGTTGCTCGAACTAGTTTTGAAAAAATCGAGTTACTCCTACTATCTCAACGTGTTAGATAGCAGTAAAACCACTGATTTTTTTAATATTAACATCACCTGAATTTGTTCCTAATTTGTTGCTGGAAGATAGTGTAATAAACAAAATTATAAAAAGATAAAAAAATATATATAAGAAAATTTCGAAAAAGTAAAAAAAATGTTAAGAGGAAAATCTAACTTTAAAGTATTGCATCCTAATGCTACGCTGATTGAAAACTCAAAAAATAGTAAATAGTTAATATATCCACTGAAACCTGAAATCAAGTTTTGATGTTGACGATATTAGAATACCTCCATTCTCTCTTAATTTCTAGCAAAAATTGTGTTGCCTATTAGATAAGTGTTTATCAGTGCTTGAATAACCAGCAACAAATTACAAACAAAAATATTACGAATAATAAACTTGTAATTGAATTTTATTGGTTTCGCTATTAGAATACCTCTATTTTCTCTCTTAATTACTAGCAGAAATGTTGTTGCTTATTAGATAAGTCTTTATAAGTGCTTGAATAACCAGCAACAAAATACAAATATACCCCAACTCATAGCAAAAAGAACACCAAATCACCAATTTTGTAATAAATTAATAAATATACATAATTCGAGCCATAAAGTAATCTATTAAATCAGTGTTTTAGTCCAAGAAAAATTATAGCTTCCAAATAACCTCTACGTCACAAAGTCGTTATAAAAATAAAATAAAACAAACGCTACCCGCTACACAAAATGCAGTTAAAAACAGCAAAAATCTTATATAAATCCAAAGAAGAATCTGAGCAAAGACGATTAAAGCACTTAATTACGCATACATATTATATCTCTATTTCTCTATTATAATATGTTAAGATGGTATAGACATACGTAAGAAACTGGCCGTATTTGTGTGGTCCCCAAATCACAGAAGCATGCGTATGTTGAGATTGGTCGATCAAATGTGAGAAGCGGTGACCTTTTCAAAATAGGTGTTTTGTGAAAAAATAACCAATCAGAAAAAGAGATTAGATAATTGTCACTTAGGCGTAATTTCTTATATTGCCTATTGGGGCCGGCGTGACTTTGTAACTATAACATTTAAACAATAGGTACATTATATTAGAGATAGAATAAGTTTAATCACATTTGTTTCTGAAAAAATATTTAGATATCACCTACAATATCGTATCTAAGGAGAAATAAAATCATGCTAAAATTAGAGAGAAAATGAAGGTATTCTGATAGCAACAGAAAAACAATCAATTACAAGTTTATTATTGGTAATATTGTTTGTCTGTATTTTGTCGCTGGTTATTCAAGCACTAATAAAGACTTATGTAATGAGCAACAAAATTTCTGCTAGAAATTAAGAGAGAAAATGGAGGTAATCTAATAGTGACACCAATAAAATTCAATTACAAATTTATTATTGGTAATATTCTTTGTTTGTATTATATTGTTGGTTACTGAAGCACTGATAAAGACTTATCTAATGAGCAACAAAATATCTGCTAGACATTGAGAGAGAAAATAGAGGTATTCTAATAGTGGCACCAATAAAATTCAATTACAAGTTTATTATTGGTAATATTCTTTGTTTGTATTTTGTTGCTGGTTATTCAAGCACTAATAAGGACTTATGTAATGAGCAACAAAATTTCTGCTAGAAATTAAGAGAGAAAATGGAGGTATTCTGATAGCGTCAACAACAAAACTTTGATTTCTGGATAATCAGTGGATATCTTAACTATTTACTATTTTTGAGTTTTGGATTAGCGTAGCATTAGGATGCAATGCTGTAAATTTCAATTTTCTTTTTAATAATTCTTTTTTCAAAACTTTTTGATATATATATTTTTTATTTTTTTAAATTTTGTTTATACTTATACTTATATTTATACTTATCTTCCAGCAACAAATAAGCCACAAATTCAGGTGGTGTTAGAATTAAAAAAAATATTTCATCTGTTTCACTGCTATCTTAGTCGTTAAGATAGCAATAGCTCGATTTTTTCAAAACTGGTTCGAGCAACAAAATCGGGATTTTAGTAACTAACTAGCAATTAATTAGCAACAAATTCCCATGCCGGTTTCGATTGTTTCTGATAACTTGTCACTGCCAGCTTAACAGAGCTTATTTTTTAGATAGAGATATGAATTACAAAAATTGACCTGCCTGAAATTTAACTTAAATTTGGAAGCATTCAATAATAATTCCCCAATAACATATTATTTCACTGAAGTTGACTACAGCTCCGCATAATAATACACTGCCAATCAATCTTCTTGTTTACAGACTGAACGAATAAGTATACTTATGTACAATGATCTGGTCTGTATTTAAATTTCCATTATGACGTGTGCTGGAGGACGTAGCTATCCAATTCAAAGAGGTGAGACTCCGATCGTCCTCTCAGACGTATAATCACCGGTTTCTCGAACAAGCCGGTCTGCAGCCTCGAGCTTCAGGGAATCCGAGATAATTGTCTCCTTTCATCAAGTGTGCCGCCAAGCAGTAACAATATACCAATTAGTTTCTGGTCGAGCTTACCTGCTACATTTTACACCTAGTTAACAGTATCGGAACGACCCGAGGCTTCTTAACATACTTGAAAAACTGCCTTCTGCTATACCTATACATTAAATTATTGAATAATTTACAAAATTATAATACTAATGATATCTATGACAAAATTACAAATATTGGAATGGTCAAACATTAGGCAATACGGAACAATGTGACAGTAAATATTTTAGAGGATTGCACAGATATGTGAAAGCCTTTGATTTCTAGCTAAACTTTACGTTATACTAAGAAAGTATACTTTTTTTTGATTTAAGCCACTTATTTTGATTTTCTGAATTTTAAAATTCTCATTTTTTATACCCTAAAGAATTTTAACGCTTTAAATTATAGGATTATTAACAAAATTATAATATAATAATATTTGTCTTCTGATATGAAAAAATTGAAAATAATGGAATGGTTAAACATTAAGAACTACCAAACAGTATGACAGTAAAGGTTTTAATGGATTGCAAAGATATGTGAAAGCATTTGATTTATACTTGGCGTTATATTAAGAAAATACCCTTACATTTCTTTTTCTATTTTGATGACATATTTTAATTTTCCAAATTTTTAACTTTTATTTCTTGTTATTTTCTTTGGCCATTTTTCTTGATTTATTTAATATTTAAAAACTACAAGCCAGACTCACCCCAAAAACTAAATAATCTAAATGACTTAAATAATAAAATAATAATAATAAAAGAACCCGATGGCTTCTAGTCAAAGATTGTCAATAAAAACAAAAAAAACTAAATAAGTGAAGATGAAAAAAGCTTTTGCAATTACCTATTGTTGTGTTATATTCTTTGTATGCTTTTTATCTGATTTAGACCTTTGTGGGTTTATTGTTGTAAACATAGATTTCTCTAGAAGAAAAAAAAGATTGTATTGTAAGTACCTACCTTCTTGTATACGATTGAGATTTGTAAGTATGTGATTTTAATTTATCGTTCATTTCTTTAGTTTATTATATTTTGATGACTATCCTTTATTTTACTACAAAATTTTAAATTATATAGTAATTTTTTTTAAAATCCGTATTTTACCTCAAGATTAACTGTTTCAATTCAGCTGGAGCTCTGTTATAAATTTAGCTCGCTATGAGGCGAGTTGGAACAAAATTACATATTATGTTGAAATCAACCTTTTGTCTTAACAATCATAAAGCGACTGCACGGTAGATCTGCCATGAAAAAATTACATATCTAACTAATAACTTATACAAGAATAGAAGATATTAGTCATAGTAAATTAAGTAAAGAAGCTGCGTTATAGCATTATTATTGCCCAAATAATTTCGTCGTGCCAATTGAAAACTTTCAGTCTACCGACTAAATAAATAAAGAGACCTCTTATGTCCAAATTGTATTTTAAGGGGCTAAAGGAACCTACCGACAGTTCTCTACCTTTATCATACAAATCAAAAGAGGAAGAGATAAATTTAAAAAATGGAAACCATTAAATTAAAAAAACAAGGCTAAAAGAATATTTGCTATTTAATTTATACATGAAAATCCTGCCGGGAATTCTTAAGATGAAATATATTATTTTGAAAAAAGCACACAAAGTTTTTCTGCAACTAACATTAAGGATATTTCCTAGAAGAGAACGCATCTTTTGATCAACTAGATTTTGAAACAAAGTTCTTGCACGCGACTCGCTGTAAGAGTTGAATAGCAGAAATTGTCACGCGTCACGCGCCACGCGTTCTCAATGAGACTTTCTATCGCCACTCTCTTTCCCTTTCTTTCTCTTTCTCATACATAATTACGAGTGTGTGTCTGTTCGCGTGATCATGCATAGATACGAATTTGTGGTCAAGATCTTCTAATTAAAATTAAAACGCTGAAATAAACTTCCACTTATAATATATCTTTCATACATGACAATACAGTATCGTTTATTAATAATGCAGAGAGTGTTCTCTTCATGTTAAATTATTAAAACAAAATGGTCGGATTTTCACATGATCTTATGGACGTATATTCAAATCGCCCGAGTTTTGAATATCGCTGCTATTGACGAAATACTGATAATTTATGTTGAATCATTTAACATTTAAATAAAGAATCAGAGCAGATCATTCATAAAGTGATGTAAAAAAGTGTTCTCTCTTTTCTCTTTTATTCTAATTATGTCCTTATCGGATATTTTATAAATGAGTTCTGTTATTTTTACAAATTGAAGTCAGTTTACTAAGATGGACGAAGTTTAACTATGTACTGGAACAGTAACTGGAGAGTTGTACAAATCTGATAATAAAATGAAGTTGATGGTGAGCAAACATATTTGAATGAATTATTGATATCACAAAAAAATCCTACAGAGCAACTTTTTCGAAGAATATTGTTTTTGAAAAGAATATTAAACTTTTGCAAAAAATACGAGACGAGCTAAAGATGAATATTCAGGGTCTAGCCTTTTTTATGATTTTCCCTCTTTTCAGGGTAATTTGAAATTTGACTGTGGAGGAAGAAAAACTCACTGAGTAGGTCTTGAGTTTAATAATGCTATCAATATATTTTTCAAATAGAAATTATTCCATCATTTCCACGGGATATTTATTTTTTAGTTAAAATTTCAGTTATATATATAGTAGATGAAGAGTTAAGAAAAAATACTTATTTTCCGTTTGTCTGGACGAAAAAATATAGATTTCTTTATTTCGCTGTTATGAAACTTCCTAATTAATTATCTGGAACATTTAATGAATTGGTGTTCAACCACTTTGATACTGGAGCATTTTTATGGATTAGGTACTCCATCTCATATTATTTCAGTAGGTACCTACTATGTATAGAGTAGCCCAACGCCTTTTTTACTACACATTTTCTATGCCAACTTCCCGTTTTTATTCAGAAGGCGCTTGCTAATGTCTTAGTTAAGACTACGGATTGCAATTCAAAACAGTTCTCTTGAGAACCTCTAAATCGTAATAAATTCTTTTAAAATATACTCTGAAAGAATCCCGGGGGATCGAGCACATAAAAAACACTATGTGACGTTGCAATCTTCGCAGAAATTCGAAAAACTTTTCTACAATTTGTTAGTCTAAGTGAACGAATGTCCTCTCATAACGCTCTATGACGTATAGTTGAAACGTGATGCTATTCTGCAGGACATTGATAAATGAGGGACCATATCTTGAGTTTTTCTTACTTCAGATTTGTGTTTCCCATGTCCAATACGTTTAAATATCGTTGTGGATGATTTATGTATACGATGAAAGTTTTTGAATATGTTTCCACTTTATCGGAAGTGTGTTTCAGCTATTTATTTGTCTTTTCAAAGTATATATATGGTAAAAATAAACTTCTAAGGACACGACGTAAAACTTGTCAGAATCGATTCAGATCTGTTACACCATTTAGAACTTATTTTGTAGCTATTAATTTGTACCACCAATAAAGAATTTGTACCATGTGCTGTTTTTTAAGAAAGCTTAATATTAATTTAATAAGACCATATTAAAAAAAAAACAGAAATAAAATAAGCTGAATTTGCACCAATTTGTAACTTAAATCTAAACATTGTAGAATGTGCAGTTTTTTAAAATACACTTGGTGCTGCTAGCTTAGAAAAATATTTCGTTGAAAAACAAAGGCGGTTTTAAAAAATAATGAGTTTGTGCCAATTTGTATCATCAATATAATATTTATGCCGTTTTTTTAAAAAAAATGGCGTAAAAGCTAGCTCGACCATATTGAAAAAGTTGAATTGAGAATAATTGAATTTGTAATAATTTTTGCTACCAATACATTTTTACATTGCAGGTATTACAGCAAAGCGTGAATAAATAACAAAATACATATTCTGGATACAAATTAAGTGATTGTAAATAGTACACACTACAGAATATATCTTTACATAGTATAAAATGAGGTCGATTAAGCTGTCTGATCGCTTAAATCTTAGATCTTTTAAACTACACAACGGATTTTAATGGAGTTTTAAGCAATAGAGTGATTCAAGATTTGTAATGTGATGTAGTAAATAATATATTTTTGTGCGCTTAAATCGCAAACGATAGCTAAACCTTACGAGATATGTATACGGAATGTATATCTCAAAGTGATCTACCTACTACAAAGAAATCCGCGATGGTATTGTCTTTTATGATTGACACATAAGTGCTAACCCTGCGAAGCAGGAGCGGCTCTTGGGTATATACTAAAATCAACTTACAACAAACAACTTGATTTCACTCTAGGAAGGACTGCGATCAGGGTCAGTCAAAATTAAAATTCAAATAATGTACAAGAAAGGTGATGTCTTCTTTCTCGGTTTGTTTATTTATCTAGGTTAAATAAATCAATATATACAGGGTGATTCAAGGTCGTTTTTTTAAAAATAGAACACCCTATATTTTATAATTTTTTCAGATAGAGCATCAAAATATCTTAGTAATGATATATCATCTTCGTATACCAAAGTGACCAGGTTTTCAAAATTTAAGCAACTATCTAATCAAGTGAATTATTTCTAGTATTTTTATAGTAGGAATTTGCTGGTTACCATGGTAATGGAAAGTGGACAAGTAATTATATTGAGAAAGAGTAAGTGTTTGTTGAGTTGGTCATTCTGCATAGATAATGTGATCAAATTATTACAAACACTTCCAGAAAGGTTAATGCAAGTTATACACAAAGTACAAAATAGACAACAAGAATAAACCTACTCACAGCAAAAATAATTAATTTTCTGATTCCTAGAAGCTAATTCAAAATGTTGATTTACGAAACAGTTTCGTTACTCATCTTTGGAATGATAAGTAGACTGCAGAGACGATTCGTTTACCGTGCTCTGTAAATTCATTTAAAAATAATAATAAACTTTCATTGATATCAAACTCAATCTTGGCAAAACAATAATGAGTAATTATGTAGATTCATCAGAACCTGAACTAAATTTCATGATAAAATTTCCAATAACTAGGTACGCATTGACTGATATTGAGAAAATGAATCCAGTTCAACAATGTATTTTGTGATCTTTTGTTAGATTATTTACGCAAAAGACTTTATAAATACAGTATAATGTCTAATTAATAATCAATAACCAAGTGATAAGGACAGAGGTTTTAATAATAATAATTAGTGAAGAAATATAAATAATTAAGCATTTATAATACATTCTCAAAATGACAACCGTTTCTTTCCAAACATATAAGAATACGTTTCTCCACCAATAAAATATATTTTCTTATTTTATCTCATCAATGCAGTTAATTACGCGTTGTCGCAGTTCATCTTTACTTTGTACTTTGGTATTGAATACACTTTTTTCTTCAAATCTTTGCGTTTCAGATAAATTATTTTAAGGAATAGCTCAAATAATGTTTGTTAAATAATAATTGTGTTTTATCACCATGGTAACCAGCAAATACGTACTATAAAAATGCTTGAAATAATTCACTTTAATAGATAGTTGCTTATATTTTGAAAACCTGACCATTTGGGTATAGGAACATGATATATCATTTCAAAGGTATTTTGATTCTCTATCTAAAAAAATAATTAAATATAGGGTGTTCTATTCAAAAAACGCATTTTTGGATCTTTATAGATCTGATGGAAAGATCAAGAATTTTGAGCTACCCTGTATAACATAAAAAGAAAATCTACAATAATAACTAAGAAGAAAGTCTTTCTAATGCTATTACTGGAATTTCATCGTTTCATAATTCTAAAATTCAGAGTAATGGGCTATTGATTGGAGCTCTATTTTGAACAAAACAAAAGAAAATCAATTAATTCACTGGAAACTGTTAGAGATATGTATGGGAATCTCATGAAAGAATAACCAGAAGGTAATAGAGAACCAAATAAATTGATAATACATAGGGTGTCTCATTTGAAAAATAAAAGTTATTAATACTTTTTGATATAAGTGGCAACGTCGCAAGGCTGAAAATATTTTCATTCGATAGATCTCTAGATATAATCTACATAACACAATTTTCAGAACGATCCTACGAATAGTTTTCCTTGAACGTCTAAGGTACCATCGACCGTGAATCACCCTGTATATTATAAACGATAGTGTACAATTTGCGTGCCGCTAAACCTAAGTCCCATTAAGATCAAGGGAGTAATATGTTGCGGCAAACCTCTACCCCTCGTCCATGAAAAAGTTTCCCTTTTCTACCTGAAGGGCATGCTTTTGAAAGGCTGGATTTTTCGCCCTCTAGAAACATATAAAACAGTCCAGAACATTCGAAAGTATTCGAGAGCATTCCGCGAAATTCTGTCATGTTGTGGAATGTTCGGGAACATCCCAGATCATTGATTTCAGTTGGAGATTCTTGAGGTCGGAGATGTAATATTTTAGAGGGTTTCTTGGGATTAGGGCTCAGTGTTTTGCTCAGTGGTTATAATATATCTTGAAAATTATTCTGACGGAAAAAACTTAAATGAGAATTTCTAATTGGTGAAATGTATTGTATGTTTCATATACATTTCTTTCTCTTTTTTTTTGTTTTTCATTGCTTCCTTCTTCGTATTCAGGAGACACTTATAAAATATTGCGAACCACGTGTGTTATTTAAAAATGTCGTGGTAGGAACTATGTTGGAGGAAATGATGAAAACTTATTTTGACAAATGGTGTTTGTTATTATTGGGAGGTTTTCACAAAATTCATTATTGAAAATGCGTTCGGACACAAAAGTTTTATAGTGCGAATACTTATTGTTGTTTTGCGTTTTATAAAATATTTTGTATATTAAAGTAAGTTTTCTGTTACCAGTCTTGGAATTAACAGCGTTTGGACTTTTATTTATATATATCATTTCCAACACGTCCCGTTTTAATAGATCTATTTATATAGCAAGTATTTTTGACCGACTTTAAAAAAAGGAGAAGGTATATAATTCGGTTGTATGTTTGCTTTTTTTGTTCACAGAAATTGAATTTGTGTTTTTTACACTTTCCTTGTTGCATGGTATCTCGTAGACGGCATAAGTTACTTTATTTTTTTCGTTTCGGATTTTAGTGCACCAAGGGTTACTTATTTGGAGGCGTGCTGAAACTTCTATCTCCAAAAGTGTATAAATCAATGTGTTATTGATAAATAAATATCAAGAAATTGGTGTACTATGTCCCACGAAGCTGTGAACTAAGTTTGTAGTAACTGATATTGAATCTGTTATAATAATAAAAAATAATAATCTAACTAACGTAAGATTTCGCCATGTTAACCTAAAAATAACTGTATTATTATTGTAATCAGTGTGTTATACATTGTTGCCAAGATGCCTGAAATTTAAACTTGCGATATTTGTAATAAAATTGTAGCAGATGGAGAAGATGAACTTGTGTGCGATAGCTGCTTTGTGTGGAAACATAGAGTATGTGCAGGAATCAACAAAAACACTTACAAGAAAATTGGAAAATTGCCACAACAATGGGTTTGCGAAAAATACAAAATTACTTCTGAAATCGGAAAAGTTCATGAAAAAGAATACACAATATCCGACGTCATGGCAAAGTTAGAAGATATGGATACAAAATATAATAATTTGTTAGGAAAATACAATCAACAAACAAAATTTAATAACGAGCTAAAAGAGGAGCTTGCTGGCAGAATTAAATAATAAAATAATAATTCATGGCATTCCAATACAGAATAATGAAATCATTACGAAAATTAGCGAAGAACTTCAAGTAACCCTTAAAACTAATCAGCGTTAGGGGTCAAACTCGGACATGATTTCCCTATCAAGGTTATGTTACAAAATGATGAAGTTAAAAGAAACTTGCTAAAATCTCCCAAGAAAACATTGCTTGCCACTAGAACACTAGGATTTAGGGAGGATAATAAGATCTACTTGAATCATGACCTAACTATGACAAATTTAGAACTTTTTAGAGCTGCTCAAGAATTCAAGAAAGCTAACAACTTTAAGTATGTAAGGTTTACCAAGGGAAACGTTTTAATCCGAGAGGAAAACAGTAAGTAGTAAGATTATTTTAGTAAGCAAAACTTAAGACCTAAGGCCAAATTTGGAAACTGAACATAATGTATACAAATATTCAAAGCATTAGGAATAAAATAGATGATATAGAATGGAAAAAGACTGTGATATACAGTGGTATTAGTTGAAACATGGCTATCAAAAGATGGAACATGGTTATATAATATTATTGGATACAAAACTTTACATTCATGTATTGACAAGAGGGGAGGTGGGGCGTCATTATTTATAAAAGATAGGATTGAATACAGAGCATTAAACGAACCTCCTTAGAATGAAAATCTTTACTGGATATGCACCGAGATTGGGAAGAGTGAGTTAAAAATAAGGGCAATATATAGACCTTCTTATGAATTCAGTGTATTTTTAACCACCTTTGAACAAATATTAACACAAAATACAAAAATCTGGTTATATTAGGAGATATGAATCCGTTGGACAGAAACTATGACAGTAAATAACTATAAAAATATGATAATTCATTGCGTTAAAACTATTTTCCTAGAGATGACTGACAAGCAGGGAATTACTAGTAATATTGTAGATCTAAAACAAAATACTGCACCAGGTTATGACCAGATTACAGTTCGTGATATTCTAAATTTAATTGATGATATTGTACCGTGCTAATCAAATTGTATAACTGTATTCTTGAAAGTGCCATCTCCCCAGGAAATGAAAATCAGTGCGATATCACCTACATTTATATCAGGTTGTAGAGGTTGTATGAACAACTATAGACCAATAAGTATAATAAGTGCTTTTTTGAAAATACTAGAAATAATTATCAGAAGAATAATGCTGTCTTTCATTGCGCAGTTTATTCCATATGACGTATTTCAGTTTAGCTTTAGAGAAATTAGTAAAACATTGAGAAAAATATTAGAAGTTATAAATAATATATCAACGGAGTTAGAGAGTGGCAAAATTGTTAGGGGAATATTTGTAGATTTAAGTAAGGCCTTTGATGTTGTGAGTGTAGATATTGTTACAAAAACTTGAACATATGGATTTTAGAGGAAATATATTTAAACTTATAGAATCGTATTTAATAGATAGGCAACAATATGTAAGACTTAAATGTAATGTCAGTGATCTAGAAGTAAATAGCTTAGGTGTCCCTCAAGCTCGGTGCTTGGGCCATTATTATATTAGAATATGTACTTTATATGTTTAAAATCTGTGGGTCTCTGGGTAGCGGTCTATGGTCCTGATAGACGACAGATCTACTACAGGGATGCGCCCCTGCCCACGCGAGCCTTGGTTTATCTCCCAAGACTGAATGGGAGGAAATCATTGTCCCACCCCTAGTATCCTATCCAAACCTAACATTCCCTTCCTAATACCTCTACTACCACTCGCTAATCCGCAATGGCTAGCGGGGCGAAGAAACAGCCAACACCATTCAAGTAATAGAAAGAAATGTCGATTTCTGAAAATAGTCCCCAGGTGGGTCGAATGATAAATTGGGAATCCCACACTGATAGCATGCTGTCAGTCAGCCCCAAGAAATATAGGGGGAGCAAGAAGTCGACTAAAAACTATAACTATAAAAACAAACAGAACACTAAACTCAACTCAAGAAGAACTAGACAATTGAGAGTGGCAACATATAACATAAGAACGATGTGTGAAGAAGCCGATAGAACATACTTAGAACAAGAATTAGAGAACATCAAGTGGGACATCCTCGGACTATGTGAAACAAGAATAAAAGGACAAAAAGCTACCAACCTTAAATCTGGTCACCTGTTATACCATAACAATACAGAGTCTTCATTGGGAGGAAATGCTATTCTAATAAACAGAAACATAAAACACACAGTAACAAAAATGCATTCAATCTCAAGCTGAGTTATATATATCATTTTAAAACTGAGCAAAAAATTTAGAATACAGATCATACACGTATATGCACCTACAACCACCTCATCGGAAGAAGTAATCGAACAACTATACGAGGATACAACAACAGCCAAACAACTAGAAAATATACAATTAACTATAATAACCAGCGATTTCAATGCAAAACTCGGACAACGAAAATAAGAAGATCCATTAAATATTGAAAATTTTGGACTAGGACGTCGAAATGAGAGAGGTGTGAAACAACTCTACTGCATGAACTCATTCTTCAAAAAGCAACCCCAAAGAATATGAATATGGAAAAGTCCTGACGGTCGCACAAAAAATGAGATCGATTTTATACTTCAAAAAAGATAAAATCCTGCAAGAACGTATCCGTACTTAACAAGTTTGATACAGGCAGCGACCACAGATTAGTAAGAGCCACCTTCCAAATAAACTTAAGAAAAGAAAGGGAAAACATGGTGAATGGTTCAAAAAACAAAACACCTACTTTAGAGCAAAACCAACAACAAATTCAGAAAGCACTAAAAAATAAACTGGAGCCATCAGATTCCCTAAACACCATGGATATAGACCAACTAAATGAAAAGATCGTAACTAGTATACATACTGCTACTGAAAAGGTATTCCAAAAACAAAAAACAATCAAATTTAGCCTCAATACATTAAAACTTATAGAGAAAAGGAGAATTACAGAAAGAAACTCGCAAGAATTTAAGGAGCTAACGAAAAAAAATATTAAAAGAGACTAGAAAAGAGGTAAGAAAATACAATACGAAATTAATCAATAACATCATAGAAGAAAATAGAGGTATGAAGAAACTGAAATCCAAATTGTCACAAGGAAAAGCCAAAATAATAAAATTGAGAGATAAATCGGGAAAGATTGCCACAGAAAAAGAGGATATAGCGAAAGTAGTAGAATAATTCTACACCGATATTTACTCGTCCACCCTCCCAAACCCAATCAAAGAAAAAAGACAAATTTCAAATATAGGCTCCGAGGAAATTCCAGAAGTTACCCAAAACGAACTAGAAATGGCATTAAAACAAATGAAAAGCAAAAAATGTCGAGGGGAAGACGGTGTAACCACTGAAATCCTAAAAATACCAGGAAGTGTACTATGGGAAGCAATAAGAACTCTACTTAAGAAGTGTATCGAAGAACAAAGGATACCCAAACACTGGCAAAGAAGCGAGTTAGTCCTTCTTCTTAAGAAAGGTGACCAAGCTGATCTTGATAACTAAAGACCAATCAGCCTATACAAGCTCCTCACTTAGATTATAACAAATAAATTTGACTCCTATCAGCCAGTGGAACAGGCTGGCTTCCGCAAAGGCTACGGCAGAACAGACCATATACAGACTCTTCGTTTGCTGATAGAAAAAACAAACGAATACAACATCAATATCCACTTAGCATTTGTCGACTACAAGAAAGCGTTCGACTCACAGGAACATTGGGCAATTATGCAGTCCTTAGATAACGCCAGAATAGACTCAAGATATACAGGGCTCCTCAAGTCTATATATGAGAATTCAGTAATAGTAGTTAAATTAGACGAAGACCTGAAAACGGAGCACATAGAAGTAAAGAAAGGAGTACGACAAGGTGATACCATCTCACCCAAATTATTTACGCTGGCGCTAGAAGATGTTTTCAAGGGACTAGAGTGGGAAGGAAAACGAATTAGAATCGATGGCGAATATCTCCACCACCTACGATTTGTAGACGATGTGATTCTAATAAGTAAAGAACCATTCGAATTGAACACTATGATCGAACAATTACACCATGCTTCTCAAAAAATAGGACTCGGGGTTGAAATCACGAAAACAAAAATCCTCAGCTCGCAAAACATTCAACTGTCAATCGGCGGAAAAGAGATCGAGAATGTAGATGAATATATATACTTAGGTCATAAACTAAGAATTGATAAGGAAAATCAAAAAGCAGAAATACCACGAAGAACAGGCTGCATTAAAAAAACTAGGATTTATACTCAAGAACAGAGATGTCCCTATGAACCTAAAAAGGAAGGATGACTGCGTACTCCCAGTAAACACCTACGGGTTGGAAACAATGAGCCTCACAAAAAACAGTCTATACCGCCTACAATGCACGCAGCGAGCTATGGAGAGACAAATGCTAGGTGTCAGTTTGAGGGATCGTATAAGGAATGAAGAGATCAGAAGAAGAACCAGAATAACTGATATAACCGTGAAAATAGCCAGATTGAAGTGGCAATGGCAAGAGTATTGAAATGGAGACCCTGGGAAAAAAGCGAAAATCGGGTAGGCCAATGAAGAGATGAGAATAAGAGAAGAAGGAGGGTCTTTGGGCTCAACATCATACGTTTGCCGATAACACTGCGTTATTATACAACGGTATTAATACGGATGAAATGGAAACTAATATAAACCTAGATCTGAAACTATACAGTAACTGGCTCCTACAGAACAAATTGAAAATTATCATTGATAAAACTAAATGTATGGTTAAACAAAAGAAATAAAATAATTAATATTCCAAATATAAAATTAAATAATTATAAAAAATGTAACAAATATAAAATATTTTGGCTTAATTATAGACAATAATCTTAACTGGAAGGAAAGTAATTATCATATAAAAAGTTAATTTATTCCAATGATCGGAGCACTATATAGAAACAGACATTATCTTACTTATAAGAGTAAAAGAAATGTATATAGTGCATTTTTTCTAACATACTTCAGATACCTGCTTCCGATATGGGATACGTGTGGTGCTTTTAGTTTCAACACGACGAAAACTTTACAAAACAAAGTAATATAAATTTTCTTTTCTTATAATCGCCTAACGCATACAGTATAACTCTATCAGGAATTGGGCGCATATCACTTGGACATATTGCTTGTGTTTGAACAATGTAAACTTATACATAAAATCATAATAAATACCCAAAAGTCAAACTCAGATATAATCTTTAAAAGAGATGTGCATGATCAGAACACAAGATCACAAAATAATATATATTATGATAATATTAAGACTAACAAACGTTTATACAGTTCAAAGTATCAATCTCTCAGGACAAATTACCCTAAAATATCTATAATATAAAAATGAATCGCTGAATTTGTTGTTAAGCGCAAATCTCGAGAGCAGCTGAACCGATTTTGCTAATTCTTTTTTGTTGTGTTCATTATTATCAGAAGAAGTTTCATATGAACGAAAAATTTAAGAAAGTTGAGCGGAACATTAAAAAATATAAGAACATTTATGAAAACTTAGACAATATTAATTTTACATACAGTACATACAGTTGTTTGACAACTGTCAGTTGTTTGAAAGAACTATCAGCAATTGACAGAACGCGCGCTTCAAATATCGTTTAACATAGATGGATCGGTTGATAAATAACAGTTTCATTTCAATTTATTATACAGTGAGTTTTTGAGAAGTGTTTATTCATCTCGGTAAGTTAAAATCAATCACACCTAATATTGAAATAATGAAGCCCCTGGATTGTGTTGCTGGAGCGGTAAAGTCATATTGACGCCATTGGTACTGCCACCAGAGCCTCTGCATTCATTGGTTTACGGTAATGGGACAGATTCTATACATTTTTAACTCATATACTGGAATACAATAATTGTTTTCAAATTATGTCATTTGGCGCAACAAAAGTTATTCAAGACAATTTTATGCTAACTTTTAAGGTAACTATATTGTAAAACAATAAACTTTTACCACCACGTGCCTGAATACGTTGGTAATTTTCAATTGAAATCATATATCAATTAAAGTAGCGTACAGTAGGTTTGTAGCTGGGTAAATAACCAAAAGCAATCAGAAGTTGATGGGAAATGGCAGTGCTGACAAAGTATCTTGAAAGTCACATGGTGGTACAATTTTTGCAAATTTATTTCATGGGCGATTCAGCAAAACAAGTCGATCAGCGTTATGCACATAGTAAAGCGGTGAACAGACCAAGTGTGGAGCAACTTCAAATATTTTTCCATCAGACAACGAATTGGTTTTATTATTCAAGACTGCATTAAAACGCATGCCATCTGATTACCACAAAATTGTCAGCAAAGCCGATAAGACGCCTGCAGGACAACACGCAAGACGCTATAATACGGCAACAATTGATAAAGTTGCTTTTGTTGTCATGGGTGAAAATTTAGAAAAGATATTGTTTTTGCTTTTGTTAAGATAGGACATCGTCTGTCAGCTAGTTAAAAATATAAATCAGAGTAAATTATTTATAAAATTATTGAAATCATATTTAGATACTTATTAATTAGAATAATGTATAGCTATATTAGAGTTAAACTTCTGTGTCGGGCGCGCTTCAAATACTACCTACTTCGGGCGTGGTGTACCTGAGAGGTACATTCTCGAAAACTGTCTAAGAAATCTATTTCACAATATCTTGTGAAAAAAATTATAATGAATTAACTTCACCTTCACAGGGATCTGTTCGAGCGAAATAGCCAAAAAAACATATAAAAACGAATCATTTATTATTGATATCGAGGACAAAACCACAGTACAACATTTTCAAAATCATTGCGAAATGAGTATGTTCATACGTGCATAAGATCGAAAAAAAATAATCAATGCCAAAAAATAGCATGGAGATACACTTCTCTAATAAATATGTTCAGTCAGAATCTTCATTTGGCGATTCTATATGATACTCTGAGAAGCAAGAATCGCAGAACATGTTTGCATGTGTCAGGCAGACTCCAATATTGCATTATCTGCATGCATAGTTCGATAATCTCCTTCTACCCTCCTCTAAGCTTCCTTTATTGGGAGGTGGTGGTGAGTTTTCATCCCTAGGGAAAAATCTCTTCAAACGAACTTGCATACTATCTATTGTCTATGTGGCTCTAATTAATTACAGAGATGAATTACTTGAGAAATGATGCCCCCTACATTCAGCATGGCAAAAATGTTACCATCAGCCACCGTCTTATATTACGGTGTACGCTGTAATTAGCGCTCAGTCCTTCTTTTTCTCCTGAATTGGGATCAATGACATCATCAAAATGAAGGGAAGATGCAAGAATAACATTTTTCCCTCTCTTCGGGACTAAAGTTGTCTCGTTATTAAATCCGAGTAAACTACTGCTTTGTGTTCTTTCTTTCAAATTAATAAAAGAGTAGGGTAAATGCCTTTTATTTATTCTGACTGTGCCAACATATGACAACTATTTCATTCTCAATTCATGTATGAGGTTGAAATCAGTAAACCTGTTATCAGCAGTTGTGTTGCGACCTGATCCAAATAAAGGAGCTGCTATTCTTTTGACGACATCAACAGGTTTATTACTTACAAGGAAAATTGTTTTAAAATTGTTATTTTTGTTAGGAATCAAAAGAAGGATAGTTCTTTGCATATCTATACAAATTTAGTTAATCAACAAATTTATCGAAAATAGTTCAATCTCGCTAGGTATTATGTAAATATTGTGCTACTTATGATATAAAATATAAAGCTGCAGCTCAGCAGAAATAGTAATATGTTTGCATGTATTAGCTAGGTCGAGTTTTCTTTGTTATGAGATCTCAGCATTTTTCAATGTTTTAATAGATAGGAAATTATCACTTAAGACGGTTCATAGTCTAATCAGTTTATAATCCGGTCGGCATTTTCTAAGCCTAAGTTTTGATAGTGAGGCTGCTGTCAGATGCCGACCCAAAAATACCTTAAACAATAAACATGGTCCTTCGAGCAAAAGAAGAATTAAAGAAGAAAGCCTTGGAAATACAACCACCAACAAAAACAAGAAAAATCAAGAAACCATCTATGAGAGGCCGAGCGGCATTTATACACTGCTTGGCCCACCTGAACCAACTAGCCCTACTTCAGCAGGAGCTGGGGAACGAGATGAAGAGACTCCTAATCAATATAGACTCTCCATCCAGGAAAACAGGACTGTACTTGGAGAGCAAACTTCACACACTTGAAGAATTCTGGAAAAATGTAACAATTAACAACCAGAAGATGAACGAGTTTGAGTTGAAGCATAGCTACTTTCAAACGCAATATTATGGGCAGCTTTCTGGATTGTATGAAGAGGCGAAGAACTACATACAGCAATGTCCAGATGCGCCGACCACATCCCTAGGAGAAAAGGCGGAAGCTTCAAAACATCTGAGTCCGGCAATTGCGGCAATGGATCAGCAAGCAACTCCCGGGATAATTACACAAATATTCAATCAACCACCCTTCTCACCACCAAGGAATAGGCTGGAAAAGGAACAAAATGTCAATTGTCAATTGTTCAGCCGTACAATTCAGCAAATAGGAATTAGGCTACAAGAAGAATTGGATGCGAGTTTCTACGAGCTACAACTGTAGAAACTAACCTGACAATGGAAAACCATAAATACAACCCACCGGAATATCCTGATCGGGGATACGTTCAACGCATCAACTTACATTCCAGAAGGGCGTTTTAAAAAAGCCGAGAATCAGTATGAGACTACATATTCACAACTACAAGTTCGATTACGGAAACTCAACGAGAAAAAGTTGCAATACGTAAACAACAAACAATTACCAAGAATGAAGATGCCATATTTTGATGGATCCTATGACCAATGGCCAACATTCCGTGTCTTATTTGCGAAAGTAATACACAGCAATCCAACACTGTCACATATAGAAAAAATGCAGCATCTCGAAACAAACCTAAAGGGCGACGACAGTAGAGTAATTCAATGATATATTTCTTACTGGTTGTCGGAAAAGATATTCTTTACCTGTAGTAATTTTATGATATACGATATTTGTTCTACCTTTTCCATCAACCTCAACATCGGACAACATGGAATTTGGCTATAAGCATCATCATTCTTCCTCATTGTTCGCTTTAAAATCCCTTTGATGATGTAGCAAGTAATTCCGAGAGCTTATCAGATAAGCAAGCTGGGGTTTCGGCAATAACATTTGAGCTCCTAATTATTGAAAAAACCAAACAACACCGTCTTAGTTGTGTCCTTTCCTAGAGGTGTACAGGAAAGCCATTAACGTTCATCAATCTTGCAGGAATCACATGATCAGCTAGAATCAGGCATTTTTCTATCGCAATTCCAAGACCGATTTGCTCATCATCCATCTATGGTTTAAACAAATAATGCTTCCCTGATTAAAGCCATCTTCCACCAGAGCGTCTACAATCACTTTTTTTCCGGTATCACAGCTTCTTCGGATAGTATTACTCAGACAGCTTCTTCTTATCTGCAGTGAAGAATAACCATCATTGACTTGGATAATGCCAAGCTTCAAGTCCATTTGGAATCCATTGGAGCCCATGATGTCCATTCCAAATATCATCTCGTCCTCTTTGTATGCTACCAAAGCTTGATGTCTAATATACGTGTTACAAATCTAAATTTATTTGAATCTCACCATGGATTTTAGCAGTCACCTGTAGCAGTAAGCAGCCTCCACCTAGATGGTTTCACATAACTGTTTCCTGTTACCGAATCAGGTTTAACAACGATTTTCGTAGCTCCCGTGTCCAAAAGCAGCAACTTTTATTTACCATTTATGGAACCATTCTTATACAAACTGTTCACCTGATGCTTCATGGATGCCATGTGAGCAATCTTTTTTGAGGCATTCCGGACACGGGTCGATGATCTCCATTTCTCTTCGTTCCAACTTAGTTTTTCTGCCTGAGATTGCAGTTCCAGGTCCTTCTTTTCCTTACGATGACTTAAGACTTGACCAGGCTTATCACAATTCCAAAATCGAATCTCTCGTACTCTAGTGCACTAGCCAGTGCATCCATCAAGCGATCTGGACGTGCAAGTTCTCAGGCTTGCCTCTTTTCGCCGTCAAGAAGCCCGTCAAAGAAAGCTTGGGCTGCCAATCTCTCCATAACATTATCTGGCACCGTTGGATAGGCCAGACGAGCAAGGTGAGCTATATCTGCTTCGAAAAGCTGGCAGCAACCTTTCAACTGAGAATGAAAGCCTGGCATCTGACAAGTAGCTCATAATTACATTGTTCCGCCGGTGACAATGTTTGCCAGATGTCTGTCGGTTCTCCCCTTGAACAAAGTGTCAATGCTGTGACTCACTAGATGACCATCCATTTACCCTGGCTGCTGCTTCGAACTGTAGAAGTTAATTCGCCCAGGATGTTTTCCCATGAAATTGAGGAGGTTTCAGTGTTATCTTCCCCGCTTGTATAAATGTGGTTTTAGGGGCATCCTGCGATACACCGACCTCATACACTTGCGATGTTTCCTACTTGCTTCTCAGTCCATTTACCTCGGCTTCTATTTGCTCTTTTCGAAACTCAGAACTTCTCTTCCAAACATCTAGAATGTTCTTCTTGTTGTTCTAACTTCTGCTCTAAGCTTACTTGTACTTGTTTTATTTTCTGTACCATATTAACTTCCTGCTTTTCTAGTTTCTGTTATAATTTTTGTGTCATTTTTTCCAAGTCCGACAGGTCAGTTTGAAGAGACCTTAATTTCAGCATTTTCTCGAAATGTCTTTAATTTATTTTATTGTCCAGCAATCTCTATCCAACCACACCTGACACCAACTGTAATGTTCTTTGTTCTTAAGTGGATAGAAATTCTCACACACTAATTAATAAAGTTTCTTTATTTAATATAACGAAAACTCGCAATTCACAGGTATTACAATTGATATTCAATACTGTTCACTACTATTTACAATTTATATCACACTACTTATTTCACTTGGTAAGCACGTTCAAAACTGGCAGATTTAGCGCTCGTTACCGTATTTAAATCTATCGAATAAGACGCCAAGAAGATGTTCGAAGACTTCCGACCTATACCGACTGCGCGCGATGCTTCTGGAAATACATATCACCATGCAGTCTGCCAATTGTGAATTTGTAAAAACTAAAAAAGGTGATAACTTTTTCTAAAATACAATTGTTAATAACCAAACAGCTATTATTCTATAATCCAAAAATATAGACGTATTAGTAAATAATCACATAAAGTAACAGCAAGTTATGGACCCCGAAAACTTTGCCTGGCATCGTCAAGTTAAAAATCACTAAGGAAAATGGGATCCAAAGAAGAAATTGTGTTCATTCCATTGAGTTTTAAATTCAAATCCTTTTTGCCTCGAAAGAACTATCATCAGTGGTAAATGGTACTGAAGTTTGCCCTTCTTCTATAAAAGAGAAAGTAATGAAAATTTGGATAATTTAAGATGCCTGTGCCAAACATATAATCCTGCGGACCATAAATCACATCTTAGCATGCCAAACATCATAAGAAGACTATTTCCAATGCTTTCCAAAAGATACACTGCTCAAACCAAAGATCCTTCAGAATTAATTCATATAAAATATGATAAGTCTCTTGGCGCCATGGCTAATATTGCAATGATTCAAAATCTTGTTTTTAGGCACATAATGACTAAAATCCGGTCAAACTTGCCTGTGAATTCCAAGCATTTCTCTCGTGCATGCTCCTGAATAGAAAACTATAGAGAATTTAAAAGTAAGATTGATAAAGGAAAAAGAAAAATGTCTCGAAAATGATGTAAAAAATTTGCTTCCAAAGCTGTAATTAATAGAAATAAGAAATCTACTGTACTATAAATAATAATATATAACAATGTAATAATGTATAATATAAATGAGTGCTGGATGAAAAATAACAAGTGGAATATTTCTCAACATAATTCAAATTTCAACCAGACCTCTTCATCCACAACGAAGATTGCTAAATTCCAGTAGACAAATGACTACAAGAAAAACACCTCTGATGCTAAAGCTATTCAGGGGAACAACAAAAACAGAACTGCTTTCCTCATCGAAGTACATTTATCTATGGGTAATCGAAAACACAAAATCGATACCGGACTCGTTCGCGACTTTGGTTATACTGCATGAATGAATGAACTGACTCTTGAATCTGCAGTTACAAATTTACAAAACCCTGAATAAAATATCTATTAATGTAGTTACTAATAAACACCACCCGTTTCTGATAATGCATCTGTTTGAGAGATGTCAAAGTCAATGCAAAGAATGAAGAATGAATCTGGACTTTATATCATAGATTTCAACAACAATGTCACAGATAATGCATTTGTCACAGAAAAAATAAATATCATAGAAATGTATTGTAAGTAAAGCCATTTGAACTTTACTGATTTAAAGAAGATACCTGATTTATGTGTAGGTCTAAGTAATGTTCTGAAGAAAAGTAATCCAGAAGAATGCTGCGATACTTGTGTTGTTTCAAAGCAAGTAAAAAAACCATTCAACTCCTCAGGACACCGTAAAAAAGACCACTGGAAATTATCCATTGAGACTTGTGCGGATATATCTTTCCAACAGCACATGACGGTGAGGAATATATTCCTACAGGCTTGGATAATTTTACTCATTTCCTTAAAATTTATTTACCAAAAAAGATGAAGCTGGAGATAATGCAATATATAAAACAGAAGCACATTTTATTCTCAGGACAGCAAAGATAAGATGCGACAATGGGGTTAACACAGAACTGAAGTGAAAATTTGGTGCCAAGAATAGGGAATCCAGATTGACTATACTATACTATAAAGGAGTCACCACAACTGAGCGCAGCTGCAAAGAGAGTGAATCTCAACATGAATCAAAAAGAATTGAGAAACACTACAAAAATTAGGAAGCCCAAAAGATACGGAGGAAACGACTGAAGAAGATCTAAAGAAATAACAAAGAAGATTTAATAGCAATAGAAGTAATATCACGTAGATGGCTTTTGAAAAGAAAAGATAATGGAAGATATAAAGCACGCCTTGTTGAAAGAGGATGCGAACAAAATACTTACTTGGATCTTCAAGACACATTAAGTCCTGAGGATACATCTCAATATGATTACAATTTGTTATGGCTGCCAAAAAAGATAACCATATTCAGGCATTTGATACCAAGACTGTTTTTGTATGGGAAGTTTGACAAGCCTATTCTTATTCGTTTACCAAAGGGATTTAAAGAAGTGGTTGAAGTACAAAAAGCATTGTATGGTCTGAAGCAAGCACCATTAAAATGGAATTAAAGGTTGACTAATTTCTTAATAGAAAATGGATTGAAACAATTAAAAACTGATCAATGTATTTTCAAAGACAACAAAGCGGAAATGATCCCCGCTATTCACGTGGGTGATGGTCTCAGAGTCGGGAAAGAATTAAACAGAATAAGAAAACTGCTGGTTGAATGAATTTGAGATGTAGAATATACAAGATCCTAATATCTACATGGGTATACAAATAAAAAAGAAACCAAGATGACTTTTTTTATATCAACTACATTATGCTGTGAATGTTTTAGAAAAATTCAATATGCAAGACTGTAAACCTATGAAGACACCTATAGAAATTCAAATAAGCCAAATAGAAAATAAAACATAACCAATTTTCCATAGAAATACGATATTTGCATCTGAATGCGCCAAAGAAGTGAAATTCCTGAAAAGTTTGATTCTTGAATTATCTGGTGATGAATTAGAAATGTCCTTATAGATGAAAGAACAAAGTGCTATACTGCAAGTCGACAATACGCGAGAGCAAACACCCCTTCCGCCGTTGAATTACGTCAACAACAATTAGCACAATTTGGAGGATTAACTACATCATCACAATATTGCAATCACTGCATTAGCCACCCAAAAAAATATCATGATTTCGCGTTGATATATTTGTTAATATTTTTGTTGTTTTTTGTTACTATGTGTGTGTGTGTTTATATAACGCAAATAAAGATATTCAATAGTAAGAATAATGTTATTTTTATATTCAATAAAAAGTAACTATAGCCTGCTAAGTGTAGCTGTGACTAAGTCTAGATATTGCAATGTCACACGAAACTCAGTTTAACAATCTTATCAAAAGCATTGACAGAAAAGTGACAACAGTTGTCAAAGAGGACGCTACCTGGCATGTAAAATAAAAAAATAAATGTGTATTGCACACGTCCAATATATGACTCCTTTTCTCAGACACGCTTTCTGCCTGCTGCAGGTGTGACAAATAATTTGTAAAACAAATTTTTCCAAAAGTCTCAGTCTTTAGGAAGCAATTAATTTCTACGCTCCATAGTCGCGATCGCCAAAATCAAATTTGAGAAAAAAGACGGAAGCCTAAAGCATAATCTTTGAAACTCCCGGAAAGGGTAACCTATCCTCTCTTGGAATTACTTGGGTGTTGCATTGCAGCTCGCCTCACAACATCGGTCATCGAAAATATAGGGAGCTCCAAGAAGTGTCGAAGCTGTTTTGGGCCGATGGGAAAGTTACCCTAGCGTGGATCAACCGGCAAGTTACTTGGGAAGTCTCCTTCGAAAATCGAATTTCTGAAATCCTCATGCTGTCGAAGGTAGAAGAATGAAGACACGTTCCGGGCCCAATAAATCCTGAAAACTTGCCCTCTCGTGGATTCTCCCCTGATGAACTTCTAAGCTCCAAATTGTGGGCGAGGATAGAATGGCTGAAGAGATCTGAAGAGGTCTGGCCGAGAGAGGATGCTACTCCGAATGAGGAAGATGCCAAAGCACAGAAGACTACAATTGTTCGTGTGAGGACTCAGGAAAACCATAAAGCAAGGCCCAATCATAGCTGTACTTATCGGAAGATGAGGATGGACTTCTGCGGTGCAATGCGAGGACCTGGATTATTTTCTTAGACCAATTCTCCTGCCAAAGAAGAATCCAATCATCGAGATGCGACCGTGTGAAAGCTAGACGTGCCGGTTCAGTGAGTACACAATTGTCAATCGACAGAGTTTCCGATGCCTCGGTCTTCGAAGTCACTGGAGTTGACTTAGCCGGCCCACTTTTTCTGAGGACTACAAAGAAGACATGGATTGTATTGCACTGTTGTGCCATCTATCGAGTAGTGCACCTGGAAATTGAGACTTCCTTGAGTAATGAATTATTTCTACAGTCTTTACACCGGTTCATCGCCAGGTCGACCTGTTAAAAAAGTCTATTCAGACATTGGCAAAAATTTCGAAGATTCTGAGTCTCTCTTCGAAGACATCGATTTCGACAAAGTCAAGTATCAGGCCTACCTTCAGGGAATCAAATAGGTCTTTATACCGCCAGCTTCGTCCTGATGGGAAGGATGGCGGGAGATCAGGATAATAAAAGAGCTACTGGTGCGAGTCCTAGGAAAAGTTATCCTCACTTACGAAGAGCTCTTTTGATGTCGAATCAACCGTTAGTGGCCACCGTTAACATATTTAAGCGATGATGTCGAGGACTTTATACGACTGAGACCAACCGACAACCTCAATGACTTGAGGAGCTCTATAATAGCCGACATAGATGTCATCGAGGCTAATGAGTTAGGGTGAAGATTTCGAAACCGTCAAAGATCCGAGATGAGTCAAAGTCCCGAGAAAGCCCACGATGCCGTTGGAGTTGAATGAACTCGTCTTGGTCCGAGACGAAAATCATAAGTGTCCGAAGTGGCCGTTCGTATAATTGAATTAATTCCAGATAGCGATGGCCATTTCAGAGGAGTCAGAGTCAAGACTGCTAAAGGGGGATTGAATTTGAATTATCTTTACTATATATACACTATATACAACTAAACTATACTAAACTATAAATAAAGTCAGTCCTATGTTGTGTTAAAAATATATATCTATAGGTACTCATGAAATGACGTTCTGGTGCTATATAAAGGGATTTTAAAATCTCGTTCTGATAGGTAACACTGTAGTCAAGTTGTTAACAATTTCTGAATAATGTTTACCTTCGTTGTTTGATTGTCATAAAGCAAAATCATTAAGTTTGTACCCGATAGGTGTTTTTTAATATCAATAAGTGTTTTATCTACATGTGTACCACAAAAATGATGAACCATCAATTTTCTAGTTTCTTATATAACATGTCTTTTCGATATATCATGATGCGTTCAATGGCAAGGTTGCACTAATTTAAATTTTGATTATTTTAACTTATATTTTTGTTCTAAATATATTTCGTTCTGGAATAATTTAGTCATAGGTTTTTTTATTTCTACAAATATTCATTGAAAGGCTTGTTTGAAAACCAGTTCTTTATAATTAATAACACAACCTATATGCAGATCTTGAGTTATTGAAATATGCAAATACTGTTTTATGAATAATATTTGAAGCAATGTTTAACTAGATACATGATAGGTTGTTTAAAAAACCTCTACTTTTCTCATGAGATTTTTAGTTGCACACTGAATAGTAAATATTGATTCGGATTTTTTCTGAGATAATGAACACGAGATGAATATTTAATATAATTTTTATTTTAATTTTGAAGAAGACCTATTTGTCGTAACGGAGGACGACATGTTTCTTTACCTACCGTTGTATAAATGATGGATGAAGACAAAGAAGTAAATAAAATTGAGAAACTCAGTGAGTCATTTATTTTTTCTTTGGTTGCAAATAACAAATGCACTTCGCACATTTGATATTGCACATACCAAGAGGTGATCCATCAAATCACTCCACTATCTCTTTATCTCACTCAGTTCACGGCAAAATTCATTTCTCAAGGCAAATACCATCTATTAGACCGAAATACTCGAAATAAAAAGATTCGAGCACTTTGCCAGATTGTTAGCGTAAGGATAATGGAAGTTAAATGTCTATTTTGATGAAACACACGAGCCATAGAAGTTTATGTGTGGAAAGACAGAGAAAGAGGGATATTTGAACCTTCTTGAAGGATAAGTAAATTCAAATTGCTGGAGAATGAAGATTGAGTTGATGTAGATTCACGCCGAAGCTATGCGTCTTTTCAATACATTTTATGTTCACCATCATTATTTCAATTGAAATGAGCTCTCAGAAGAATACTGGAGCGAGAAATTGATTCAATCCATATAAAAATATTTCCAGACAATTTATGTTTCAAATATTTGCATCAAAAGTTTCACATTCTCATATATTATTCTATGTATGCTTAGATAACTCTAAGCATTATGTAATCTTAAGGACTCTTTTATAATTCAAGGTTTTGCAGAAAACTCACTTACACCATGAGTTTGTAATACTCATACTTTAACAGTGACTAGGAATAAATCAGAAAAATGTGAAATAACCGTAAAGCCTAAAGGGTAGACAAACAGAGTTTGTTGTCAAAATAAAAATACACATAACCAAATTGTAAAATTATTCAAAATAGCACAGGTATATAATTAAATTAAATATTATAGTGATTGGGATACGAGAAAAAACAAATATAGATTAAAACATAATACAAATATACACAGGGATAGAACTTCGGACCTTGATATCCCCAAAAATCATAAGATATATCAGATAATTTTTGATATAAGTAAAGAAGTCGAATTTCACTCGGGATGGGGCCTTTGTTAGCTCCGTGAAGTTAGAAGCCGACTTGAAAATAATATTAATTAAACATTATACTCATAAACTACAAACGACGTAGATGTTTGTAGTGAAATTTATTTGTTTGTAGATTTTCAAAAAACCTGTAAAATGAAAAAAAATATTTCAACAATTTTTGATGTTTTTATGGCATTTTTCCGGGAATGTGTTAAAAATCCTTAGTAGTTTTTTGTAGCGACAATAGTTTTTATTGTTACGTTTTTTTAGCATTACCAATCGTTTATACAAATTTACGTAAAATATATTTAATAAAATCTACATCTTTTGAAGTGCCTGGAACTACAAAAATTGTATTAAATCTATTTTACGTAGATTCGTTTAAACGATTAATAATGTTAACAAATTTTGACTATTATAATAAACTACAAACGATTGCTACAAATTCCCGGAAAAGACCATAAGAATATCAAAAATTGTAGGAGTAAATAGTTTTTTTGACTCTCAAGGTTTTTTGAAAAACTACAAACAAATAAATTCCACTACAAACGTCTACATCGTTTGTAGGTTACGAGTATAATTTATTTAGCGCTAATGTTATTTTCAAGTCGGGTTGTAAGTTCACGGAGCTGCCTTTGTTCACCGAATAGATGATTTTATAGTTGGTAGATTGTTGCTATGTTGCTATATGTGATTACAGAAATCTATTAACTGAAAGATTGAAATCAATTATTAGGTAAATGACTGCATCCCCAACAAAAATCTATGTTATGAAATATATATATATATATATATATATATATATATATATATATATATATATTATTATTATTATTATTATTATTATTATTATATTATTATTATAAATAAAATTCTTTGGATTATGCCAAGCTTTCGATAATGTTTATTCTCTTTCTCGGGGCAAACTAAAAATCGTTACAAATTTTCTTAACCACATAATAGATTATTAATGAAAGTACTTACATTCGTCAATTTACATAAAATTAACCACAAACAGGAAAGATTTCATAGTCATCAATCAGAAATGTCATTAGTTATTTATAAATGTCATGGTAACGGAATATCTAGAGTTGAAAGTGTCTAGATTCAAGTTTTCTTAGAAAAGATCATATAGGAGTTATCTTTGTGTTTGTAGCTCTTTTTTAACAAGTCACACATTAAACTTGAAAATATCGAGGCAGATATAAGTTTAGTAAAAAGAAAAAGTTATTATTCAATTATTAAAAAATATATATATATTTATAACATACTTAGAAACACATAATATAAATAAATATATACCCGTACACAGACTAGACTATCTGAATTCGTAGGTATTGCAGTATATATTCAAGTTTATTATGTCAATAATATTATTTACTATTTGGTTAGGCATTCACATAACTTTAAAATGAAATAATGGAAAGCGTCAATTACATAAAAAAAACAAATCAATCTCTCTCACAAATTAATCTGAGAAATTTATTAAAATAGCAGATATATCTAATAGAGAAATATTAACATATATCATCTTCATCGTATTCTCTCACAATACGATAGATACACAATATGAAATATACTGAAAAGCATCCATTCATTCAATGAAGCTAATAATAATAATAAAATATGATAAGCTGATTTCTCTCACTAATCAACATGTAAGAATATTTTAAACATTGTCCATTTAAATTTTAAATAGTGATATCAAAAAAGCAAATGGCGAAACACAAGGAAGGAAAAAAAATCATCGTATTATATCTCACTATAGGTTAAACATGAAATGAAAATCCTTTTGAATCAACTAAATTTCTCTCACCAATCAGTTGATCTAGAGATCTCAAAACTCTTAATATTAGTTGTTATATATATATATATATATATATATATATATATATATATATATATATATATATATATATATATTCTTATATTTTTTTTTATTATCCTTCTTCAGTATAATCTGTATACGCATATATACCCATCTATTATAATATACTAAAACAGAAAAAAAATGGACAAATATAACTCAATGATATGAGAATAGAATTAGCCTATACCTACATATAGAGCTAGGTACATATTATATTCACACATATATTTCAATTTTGAGAAATATTTTGAGAAAAATTATTAAATTTATTATTATAGAGATTTAATATATAAGAATAAATAGAACTGTCCATTAATATCTGAACTTTTATTCATAGTATTATTATTTTTTTTAATATTTATCATTTCTAAGAAACCACTTTAAATAATTAAAATAATTTTTTTCAGAACAAAGAGCAATAGTATTATCAAAATCAATACTATGTTTTTTATTGATGGCATGTTCAGCCAAGGCACAAGATTTCTTATTACATCTTATATCACTTTATGGGATGTTATTCTTCCTAAAATACTTCTAGAAGTTTGACCAATATATGATAATTCACAATCAAGGCAATTTATTTTATATACTACCCCAGACATTTCTGTCATTTCTAAAGGTGTCTTTATTTTGGAAAATAAACTAGATACGGTTTTAATATTTTTTCTTGCAATAATAACATTACACCCTCTATAAACATTAACTAACTTATTAGTAAGCTCATCTATATAAGGTAAAGATCTATAAATAGGGAGGATACAAATAGTAGAGGCATTATTGTTATTATCATTTAAAGAGTTCTCATGATTTATTTCAGGGTTTTCTATATTGACTTGAGGTTGCATTAAATATTTATTAATCAATTTCATAGGAAAAGAATTCTCAATTAATATTTTTTTCAATTTTGATTAACTTTCATTTCTATATATAGGATGCGAAAGTTTGATCACTCTGTTTTTTAATGCCATAATCAAGTTAATTTTTATTTTCTGTGGATGATATGAATGGAAGTTTATGTATCTATTACTACATATAGGTTTTCTCTCTACATACCATCATATCTAAGAAAGGAAGACATTGTTCATTTTCTTTCTCAACTGTAAATTGAAGATGCTCGTTATAGGCATTAAAAATATTCAATGTTTCATCAACTCTATTAGTGGGTAGAGCTAAGATTAAATCATCTACATATCTTTTAATGAATGGTATTGGAAATGAAACTTTAGTTTTTGAAACTTGTATTAATTCATCTAAAACATAATTTACAAGAATAGGTGATATTGTTGAACCCATGGGAGTGCCAAATATTTGTTTATAATATTGGTCATTAAAAATCAAAAAATTAGATTCGAAAATAAATTGAAGAATTGATTCAAAAGTTTCGAGATTTAAGGAACAAAACTGTTTAATATGATTCCATTTACGGGTTAGACTATCTAAAACAACTGGGAAAGGTAAATTTGTAAAAAGGGAAACTACGTCAAAACTGACAATTATATAGTCATTTGGAATCTGGTATTCATTTATAAAATTACTAAATTGAAAAGAATCCTTTATATAGAAATCATTATTGGTATCATAAGATTTCGTTAGAATATCTGTGATATAAGATGCCAAATTATTATTAGGTGAATCAAATGAAGATACAATAGGTCTCATTGATAGTGTTGGCTTATGTATTTTTGGTAACGTATAAAATCTCGGTGCTTTTGCGTGATAGCACTTCAATTTTTTACTTGTGACTTGATCAATAATACCATCATCTTTAAGTTTAGAAATAATTTGATTGGCTTTTCTTATATTATTAAGAAAACTGGAGAATCTTAAAGACAAGATGACATCTCAAATTGAAATACATGATAAATGGATTAAGAATTTGACAAATGTAGATCTTCCATTAGAAGTGAAACAAATCCTCGCATTAGGTGCGAAATTTTCTTTACCACCAAGTCTTAAAGATATTAATATTCCTTATATTTTGTCTGATCTTGAATTTATTTTGAAAAGTATTGATATAGAAGATAAAGATTGCGTGAGAGCTAGATACATTAATATAATGACAAATTTTACTTACAAGAATTATCAAAGCTCTCACATATTGTCAAAAACTTCAGTAAATGTCGTTCTTTTCTAAAAGAACATCCGGAACTTATCGTTGTACGAAGTGATAAAGGCAATATTACAGTTGTAATGTTTAAAGAGGATTATATTAATAAAAGTCAGGAATTATTGAATGATAATAAATATTATAAGAGATTAAGAAATAATCCAACTTACACAATACAACTTAAAGCCAATCAAATTATTTCTAAACTTAAAGATGATGGTATTATTGATCAAGTCACAAGTAAAAAATTGAAGTGCTATCACGCAAAAGCACCGAGATTTTATACGTTACCAAAAATACATAAGCCAACACTATCAAAGAGACCTATTGTATCTTCAATTGATTCACCTAATAATAATTTGGCATCTTATATCACAGATATTCTAACGAAATCTTATGATACCAATAATGATTTCTATATAAAGGATTCTTTTCAATTTAGTAATTTTATAAATGAATACCAGATTCCAAATGACTATGTAATTGTCAGTTTTGACGTAGTTTCCCTTTTTACAAATTTACCTTTCCCAGTTGTTTTAGATTGTCTAACCCGTAAATGGAATCATATTAAACAGTTTTGTTCCTTAAATCTCGAAACTTTTGAATCAATTCTTCAATTTATTTTCGAATCTAATTTTTTGATTTTTAATGACCAATATTATAAACAAATATTTGGCACTCCCATGGGTTCAACAATATCAACTATTCTTGTAAATTATGTTTTAGATGAATTAATACAAGTTTCAAAAACTAAAGTTTCATTTCCAATACCATTCATTAAAAGATATGTAGATGATTTAATCTTAGCTCTACCCACGAATAGAGTTGATGAAACATTGAATATTTTTAATGCCTATAACGAGCATCTTCAATTTACAGTTGAGAAAGAAAATGAACAATGTCTTCCTTTCTTAGATATGATGGTATGTAGAGATAACACAGGTTTATTAAGAACATTAAGAAGTTAGTTAATGTTTTTAGTGGGTATAATGTTATTATTGCAAGAAAAAATATTAAAACCGTATCTAATTTATTTTCCAAAATAAAGACACCTTTAGAAATGACAGAAATGTCTGGGGTAGTATATAAAATAAATTGCCTTGATTGTGAATTATCATATATTGGTCAAACTTCTAGAAGTATTTTAGGAAGAATAACATCCCATAAAATTGATATAATTTAGTTATATTTGTCCATTTTATATATACTAAACTTATATCTGCCTCGATATTTTCAAGTTTAATGTGTGACTTGTTAAAAAAGAGCTACAAACACAAAGATAACTCCTGTATGATCTTTTCTAAGAAAACTTGAATCTATACACTTTCAACTCTAGATATGCCGTTACCATGACATTTATAAATAACTAATGACATTTCTGATTGATGACTATGAAATCTTTCCTGTTTGTGGTTAATTTTATGTAAATTCACGAATGTAAGTACTTTCATTAATAATAAATTATGTAGTTAAGAAAATTTTTAACGATTTTTAATTTGCCCCGACGAAGAGAATAAACATTCTCGAAAGCTTGGCATAATCCAAAGAATTTTATTTATTAAATGACTGCATCCCCAACAAAAATCTAAAGAATTCAGAATCAAAAAAAAATATATATATATATATATATATATATATATATATATATATACATATATAAATAAAATACATATAGAGACAGATAAGAAAGAAACGAACAACTTTTCTATGTATTAACTCAAAGAACACTTATGTTGGCAAATTGACCTTTCGATGTAAGTAAATATGAGTATATGGCACTCAAGTGCTTGACAGTTTTTTTTGTTGATGTACCATCTCACCTTACGTTAGTACGTTAGTAATATATACAACTAAAGAATAAGTTTTAAGTATTGTTTTAAATAAATACAAATCGTTACAAAATTATCCCAACAGCAACTCAATAGTATTACAAAAATACTTAGGGTCGATTTCATAATGAATCCTTAATGGGAGATTAGTTAATTCTCCAATTTGTTTGTCATATCTCGATGATGGAATAAAAATAGTGCATTTTTCAATATCTTTTACAGCGTTAGTTACCTTCTCTTTCGTTTTTCTAAAGTTACTTTGAATTATATGTCCAACCAAAAAATTTATGTAATTTTTAATCTAGGATTAAAATTAATAAGAGATTAAATTTGATTATGAAATCGGCCCTTGCACTCTTGAATTTGGAATAAATCTGCTAAAAACAGGAAAGATTTCATAACCATTAATTACAAATGTCATTATTATTATATTTGTCACGGTAACATAATAAGTAAGAAAGTATCTAGATTTAGTTGATAAAAATGAATATTTATGAATAGTCTTTATATTTTTGTAGCTATTTGAACAAGGAGCACAATTAAATTAATATTATTCTTAAGGCAGATACCGGTTCAGTGTAAAAAAATATTTCATATTATTTAAGAATTTTGCAAGAAAATACAAATTTACTCATATATAGACTAAATTATCTTTACTCTTGGGCTTGAACTGACCACTTGAAGGAGAAAAAAATATATAATATAATTTAAAATTTCTATATACGTGTATAATCATATTCTCTCACAACACGACATACATAAGTTAAACATGATTATTCTGAAAATTGAATTGATACTCAATCATTCAAAACAGGCCGATTTCTCTCACTAATCAACCTCAAAATTTTTATTTTAACAAAATACTCTTTACTACTCTTTCAAATATTCATAATCAATATAATATATAAAAGCATATTCTCTCACAATATGACATGAGAATGAAATAATCTGTAAACCATTCATTTATTCAGAAACAAGCCGATCAGGTTTGAGTATACATTATTAAAGAGGGAAAACATGGCATCATTTGTGCATTTGTGACTTAAAAATCCAAATTGATTTGTTGAGAATATATTATATTTAAAGAGAAAAGATAGAAGCCTTTTTTAACCAATCTTTCGATGATCTTTGATAATGTGGGAAGGAGTGCAATTGGGCGATAGATTGAAGCTTGATCTTTATCTCCTCCTTTAAGCAAAGGAACAATTATTGCCGTCTTAAGACAGTTTGGAAAAATCGGCCTGTTTTGACTGAATGAGTATCACTTACATTTTCAGAATAATCATTTTTTACTTATGTATATCGCATTATGAGAGAATATGATTATACAGTGTAACCCTTTTATTTCAATATGATAGCTAGGATTACTTTAAAGATTTTACAATCCCATAGCTCAGTGCAGACGGGAGGGTTCAAATTATCGATTATATTGTATTAATCTATTTAATTGTTGGATATTGGTACACCGTTTTCGGATAAAACTTAATGTTACGTATGTTCTTAACTATGAAAGAATGATCATATACATTTCTATAATCTGGGTTAATTTAATAGTGAAGTGAATGTCCTTACTTATGACTCAAAAAAAAGAATGGTGGTATACGTCTACCAGTTCCTGTTGAGGATATGAAGGGTAACAAATACTATGTCTATGCTTATCTATGTATTTCTTATCTGGTCCACCTTCCAGGTCAGCATCCGTCAGGTAAACCGTTGCCAGCCGCTTCTACGGTTTGAATAGGACTTAAGGAACAGATTGATGTGATCCTACCAGCTTAGCGGTGTTGGGGATGAATATGACCAACTCCACAGGTGAGAAGGGTAAAGATAAAGAGGCCTATGAAGAAATAACCGGTTCAGGAATGTAAGAAGTAGTACGGTGTAAGAAAGGGGCACTGTATCTAGGCGTGTTATAAATTCCACACATACCTGTGATGGTGGATGGCCTCGGTCTGGATGAAAATGATCTTCCCACGGGTTCCGTGAGGGTGAAAGGTCGAAGAAAAGGATTTTCCACAAGAAGTGTGTAGCCGGCTTCCACCACAAACTACGTTTCCTTCGCCAATGTATCGACTTTCACAATTTAGATAATATATCCGCAGAAATTGCGCTACGTTCTCTTCCAACCACGTGGACCAGAGAATCTATTCTATCTGAGGTTAAGATTTTAAATGCCTTCAGTCTCGTTTCTCACACGGAACTGTTGGTACCTGGGGGGGATCGATTGTCTCAAGACACGGAAGGGGAATGAGAAGGCCATCATGAATGATACTGGAGATGGAAGCAAATAATAGAGAAGTGTTCTTTCTCTTGATAAGAAGAAGAATATGGAGCTGTGAAATAATTGGATATCTTCATAGAGGTCGCTGACTGGAAGGTAAGATCAGGGTGTTTTGCTGAATTTATTGAACTAATTATTTCCCTTTGTTCTAGGAGGCCCCTATTTCTTGGGTCTGAAGAACTTGATGTGAGATATATTCATATCGTGTGCTTATTTACAGTGCTTAAAATAAATATTATGTTCCTATCTAAGTCTTATTTCGAGCTTAACATTAAATAAATTAATACCTATATAAAAAAACAAAATGCGGTAAACAAAAGGAATATGAACGGTAACAACTCCCCCCTTACCAAAAAAAAAGTTTTTATTCTACCAAGAAAAACTTTCCTTGCGATCTACTTCCTTCCACCTCAATTTTGATCTTCCTCGTCCGTTAAGACATCAGGAGGATGCGCTTTCAAATCTTTTGCATGCCAAATTCCGACCTTAGTATCATTTTGGGTCTTAAGCTCATAGGACCATGGCGAGAGTACTTTTGAGATAACGAAGGGTCCAGAATATCTGTGAGCCAGCTTAGCTGTAAACTTCTTCGATGCATCAGACATAACGTAATTGCGCTTCCAAACATTCTGCCCCTCTGAGAATGTATCACGTCTCCTGCGTAAATTATATTGTTTGCTACTCTTCCCATAAGCTTTGCCCAGTCGTTGAGACACATCATGGAATACCCTTTCTAGAGCTCTAGACTTGTTTTCCGCATCAAATCCTTGAGTTGTTTGAGGTCTATGTTGATTACCTTTGTATTGGATTTCACGTCCAAAGTTGATGAAATTTGGGGTAAGTCCCGTTGACTCGTGCTTTGCTGATCTGATCGCCGATGCAACTTTGGGCAGATATCGGTCCCACAAGCGATGGTTGTCCGCTACGTATGCGGAAAGCATTGTCTTTATGACCCTATGGGTTCTCTCTACTGGGTTACTCTGAGGATGGTAGTTGGGAGTATAACGAATCTTTACTCCATACTCCTCTAACTTGGACTTGAAAACTGCGCTAGTGAACTGTTTGCCATTATCTGTGATTATACTTCTAGGAGCACCGAACAGTAAGATCACCTGATCCTCAAAAATCGAAGAAATTATCTTTCCAGTTGCTTTGCGTAGGGGAAAGAGAAGTGTAAATTTACTGAAACAGTCACAAACCGAAAATATAAAGGAGTAACCGGCCGTCGTTCGAGGTAGTGGACCTACAAGATCTATGCTCAATAACTGCCATGGTCGATCCAGTGTTGGAGTGAGGCTGAGCATTTGGCCAGCAGGCTTTTGCTGTTCTGACTTAGTCTGCAGACAGACTTTACAATGACGGATATATCTAGCTACATCTGACTTCATCTGGGGCCAATAGTACGTATTGGAGATGCGTCCAAACGTCTTGAGTATTCCTAGATGTCCACAGGTAGGCGGATCATGGTGAGTTTGGATTATCTCGGATCTTTTTTCTTTGGGTACCACCATGAGCCATCCGTCCCGCTCCTCCAATTCAGGATAAGTAACTTTACCCAGTTTTAACAACTTCCCATGCTCGATTCTCCAGAGTGGAAATTTTTCAGGCTCCTTTTGAATCCTTTCGACCATCTTATTGTACCACCTATCGCGGACTGGTCCTGTATCGACCACACTCATAACTGGCACCGAACGAGAAAGCGTATCGGCCACCACATGATCTTTTCCCTTGCGGTGTACAATATCAAAGTCATATTGCTGGATACGAACCGCCCATCTTGCAATCCTCCCGACGGGATCTTTGATACTGTACAACCATTTAAGCGAATAGTGGTCCGTAACCACGGTAAACCGAGTACCTTCGATATAGGGTCTCAACTTCTCGATCGCAAAAAGAACCGCGAGGCATTCCTTTTCTGTGGTGCTATATTTGCGTTCATTTCGGTTAAGGGAGCGGCTCAAGTAACAAATGACTTTTTCAGTCCCTTCTTGTACCTGTGACAGGATTGCACCCAAGCCATAGTCAGAGGCATCGCACTGTATAGTAAACGGTTTATCAAAGTCAGGGCAGGTTAAAATTGGGGCGGAGACTAGATGAGTTTTGATAGTACCCAGGGCTTCTTGACATTTTTCGTCCCAGTGAAACTTTCTATCTTTGCGTAGCAGGTCGGTCATTGGGGCAATCACTGTGGAGAAATCCTTAACAAATCTTCGATACCAGGATGCTAAACCCACAATACGTCTTACTTCCGAAACTGTTTTTGGTGCCGGAATGTTCACAATAGCCTCTACTTTTTCGGGATCCACCATCAGGCCCGATGCATTAACGACGTATCCCAAGTACTTTAGCTCGGACTTGCAAAAATTACACTTGTCTTCATTCAAAGTCAATCCTGCTTTGGTGATACGTCGGATTACTTCCGTCAAAACCTCTAGGTGCTTAGAAAAGGTAGGAGTACAGATTATTATGTCGTCCAAATAGACGAAAACAAATTGTTCCAGATCCACACCTATAACTCTATCTATGAAGCGCTGCCACGTTGCTGGAGCGTTATGAAGACCAAATGGCATCCTTTTAAATTGATACAGACCTCGAGTTGGTACAACGAATGCAGTTAATGGGCGAGACTCCTTTGCGACTGGTATCTGCCAGTATGCCGATTTAATGTCTAATGTAGTGAGGTATCTCGCGTCTCGTAACTTATCCAACGTGGAACTTATGAACGGAAGTGGATATGCGTCCGGTAAACTCACTTCGTTCAGCTTCTTATAGTTTACACAGAACCTATAAGTACCATCAGACTTTTTTACTAAGACAATTGGCGATGCCCATGGAGAGTCTGAGGGTTCAATTATATCATCTCGGAGCATTTTTTCCAGTTCGACATTAACATGCTTCTGGAGCGCCGGAGAAAGAGGATAATGCCGTTGCTTTATGGGTGGAGAGGTGGTTCGTATGACATGTTCGACTACTGTCGTAAGACCCAACCCAGTGACATTGTTTTTGAAAGTTTGCTTTATTAGGTCTGTCAACTGCTGTCGCTCCGAATCGGAGAGATTATCAATGGCCTGGATGGAGTTGACATGTACCTGTGAGATTGCATTATCTGGGGTAAATTCCCACTGACCTGAATACAAGTCAGGTATAATTCTCATCTCTTTCCAAAAATCTACGCCTAGGATTAAATAATGAGGCAGATTGGGTACAATCAAAATCGTAAATAGGCCGACTCGGTTTTGGAGTTGTATAGAAACAATAGTAGTTCCGATAACACTGCATGTGTCACCATTAGCTACTGTACAAAACTTTAAGGGTGAGTCCTTTAGAGGGCACGAATGTTTTAATAGATTCCATCCGGGACCACCTATTATGGTCTGAGAACATCCTGAATCCAACAAACCCATAAATTCGTGTCCATAAATTTTCACCCTCAAGTAAGGTCGACAATCATTCTTCGCATGTGCCAGAACATAATCAAGGATAGCAGTAGTCACGTCCAACTTGGCCGAATCTTTGGAAAGAGGTGTCTCCTGTCGACCTACAGGGGATCTCTCTGGCCGTTTTTTGAGCAGGAGGTACACTCTTTCACGGTAGTATTTGGCTTCCCACATTTGAAACAAAATAATCGGCGTTTTTTTTGACATTTTCGGAAACGATGACCGGCTTCCTGACAATTCCAACATATGTTGGTTGAAGGATGGGCCATAGTTTTGTCAGCTGTGCGATCTGTCTGGATAGGATGTGATAGAGTTGCCTGGATAGTTGATACTGCAACTGCAGTCGATCCCACCTTACGGTATGCTAATTCTGGTTCGAGCAGCTGTTTGAAATTTGCTGGGGGTGGACAGAAATTCTGAATCCTCGATGATGTATCTTCGATAGCACGCCCCAACCTCGACAAATCTGCTAGTGTTGTAACATGAAGAAGTGCCAGTTGAGATTGAATATGTGGTAACATATTCCTTCTAATCATTTTTACCCTATTATCCTCTGAGGGTTTATTGCCGCCTAGTCGGTTGAACAGGTTCTCCATCGTAGCAATATAACTGATCACCTTCTCCTTCGCACCCTGCGTTCTCTTCCGAATTTCTTCCCATAGATCATACTCGTAATCGTATGGTAGAAAGTCATCTCGCAGCTTCCCAACAAGTTGATCCCATGAAGAAAAGGTGTGAGTCCTCCACCAGAGTAAAGCTCCCTTAGTGAACAATTCAGATGCCGACCGTAAAAGTTGATCTGGACTAACGCCTCTGGAGATTCGCAACTCTTCAACCCGTTCTAGGAAAGTTGTAACACTGGATTCCCCGTCAAAGGATAGTTTCCATCTGGACACGTCGTAGTAGTAAGGATCATGAATTCGAGGTGCTGACTGAATAGGCGATACTTGCAAATTTCTCAATCTAGTTTCAAGATCTGGTGTAGAATTCATAGTGGTTAGTCTCTCTTGTCCAGTGTAATAACCTCTCGCATCCACTGGTAGTCTGGTCTGCCCCCTGCGTTCTGAAAACCTAACAGATGGGTGACTCCCCGACAGGTGATAGTTGTTAAATCCATTTGGGCCTCCTGACAAATCATGAACATCATTTTGCGAGATTTGCATCCTCGTTTGAAGAGTAGAAGTTGTCGTGGTTGAGTTTCTTAGTACCGCAGGTCGCCTTTGGGCTCCACTTATCATCGGATTCTCCAAACTCTGCCTTACAACCGTAACTCCTTCCAGATCCTGAATACTGGGTAATTGATCATTTTGACAAGGGCTGCGTGAGGTTGCCAAGTGTCTTTGCTCTATCTCACCTCCACCATTTTGATCTGATCCAACAAGTCCTGATGTCGATGCGTACACAACTTCAGGTATTAGTGGAATCGGTTCATCCATAAGAGAACGTCCAACATTTTCCCTGTCGAGTAGGTCAGCTTTCTCTTCGACCTTTCCCTTCTCTTCCAGGTGTAGATTATCGTGTAGTGTCCCCAATATATCTACCAATTCCATACAACGGCAAAATAAAGCATTTCTAAGGTATTCTTGAGCTTCATCTCCTTGAGGAATTCTGCGTAGTCTACCATAAACATGCGTAAGACGAGTAGAAATCCTTCTGTAATCATTGTCTCTGACTATTCTCTCAAAGGAATTGATTTCATCACTTAAGTCTGTCAGCTTATGATTACATATGTCTAGTTCTTCATCAGCTCGGAGATTCTCTGTCACTCCGGTAAATTGCGTGCCCTTATTTTCGCATCGGAGTGCTCCTCGCAAAGTAGTCCTGTTTTCTACTACGGTACGACGTATCGGCAAGCCTCTTACTAATAATTCATAAGAAATTTCATCACCCAGTAGGCGATTCACTTCCATCTCGAATTAAAGCAAGAATAAATACTAAATTTATCAACAAGCAAAAAGAATCCCAAAATTCAACCGTAATAATATAAGAAATTATAACAAACCCCCCCTTTTTCTCAAAAGGAAAGTCTAGGAGAGAAACCCTATAAAAAATAAAAAAGTGAACTCCAAAATAAAATTCAAACTATTCTTCAGAAATGCGGTAGGTATCAAAATTACTATTGCAAAAACAGTAAACAAAACTATTACACAAGAAAAAAACAAAATATCCTATGCTCCTTCCTCTCAAATATATAGATTATTTAGTGATTGCAACATGGATAAATTTTTGTATCAAATCAAAGACATATCTACAGATAAGAATTAAGTAAATTATTTAAAATATGTGCGTGAAGCGAATATTTTTCACTTTCTCGAGAAACTAGCTTCAAAAGGAAATAAAAAGTTATGGGAACCAATTCCAATATGATATGAAAATTTCGATATTAATTATTCTCTACCACCATACTTTTTCCAAAATTCTAATAAAAATGACAATAAAATACCAACTTAACTAAGATTTAATTAAAAAATTTCCAGTACAACAATATCCAACCACGTTTTTGAACACGTTGGGCGCCATTTTGTAACCCTTTTATTTCAATATGATAGCTAGGATTACTTTAAAGATTTTACAATCCCATAGCTCAGTGCAGACGGGAGGGTTCAAATTATCGATTATATTGTATTAATCTATTTAATTGTTGGATATTGGTACACCGTTTTCGGATAAAACTTAATGTTACGTATGTTCTTAACTATGAAAGAATGATCATATACATTTCTATAATCTGGGTTAATTTAATAGTGAAGTGAATGTCCTTACTTATGACTCAAAAAAAAGAATGGTGGTATACGTCTACCAGTTCCTGTTGAGGATATGAAGGGTAACAAATACTATGTCTATGCTTATCTATGTATTTCTTATCTGGTCCACCTTCCAGGTCAGCATCCGTCAGGTAAACCGTTGCCAGCCGCTTCTACGGTTTGAATAGGACTTAAGGAACAGATTGATGTGATCCTACCAGCTTAGCGGTGTTGGGGATGAATATGACCAACTCCACAGGTGAGAAGGGTAAAGATAAAGAGGCCTATGAAGAAATAACCGGTTCAGGAATGTAAGAAGTAGTACGGTGTAAGAAAGGGGCACTGTATCTAGGCGTGTTATAAATTCCACACATACCTGTGATGGTGGATGGCCTCGGTCTGGATGAAAATGATCTTCCCACGGGTTCCGTGAGGGTGAAAGGTCGAAGAAAAGGATTTTCCACAAGAAGTGTGTAGCCGGCTTCCACCACAAACTACGTTTCCTTCGCCAATGTATCGACTTTCACAATTTAGATAATATATCCGCAGAAATTGCGCTACGTTCTCTTCCAACCACGTGGACCAGAGAATCTATTCTATCTGAGGTTAAGATTTTAAATGCCTTCAGTCTCGTTTCTCACACGGAACTGTTGGTACCTGGGGGGGATCGATTGTCTCAAGACACGGAAGGGGAATGAGAAGGCCATCATGAATGATACTGGAGATGGAAGCAAATAATAGAGAAGTGTTCTTTCTCTTGATAAGAAGAAGAATATGGAGCTGTGAAATAATTGGATATCTTCATAGAGGTCGCTGACTGGAAGGTAAGATCAGGGTGTTTTGCTGAATTTATTGAACTAATTATTTCCCTTTGTTCTAGGAGGCCCCTATTTCTTGGGTCTGAAGAACTTGATGTGAGATATATTCATATCGTGTGCTTATTTACAGTGCTTAAAATAAATATTATGTTCCTATCTAAGTCTTATTTCGAGCTTAACATTAAATAAATTAATACCTATATAAAAAAACAAAATGCGGTAAACAAAAGGAATATGAACGGTAACAACAGTTATATAGACATTTTAAATTATATTATTTTTTCCTTTAAATGGTCAGTTCAAGCCCAAGAGTAAAGGTAATATGGCTATATTTGTATGTTTTTATGCAATATTCTTGAATTATATGAAATATTTTTTTTACACTGAACCTGTATCTGCCTTAAGAATAATTTTAATTTAATTGTGCCCCTTGTTCAAATAACTACAAACATATAAAGAATATTCATAAATATTCATTTTTATCAACTAAATCTAGATACTTTCTTACTTATTATGTTACCAAGACAAATATAAATAATGACATTTGTAATTGATGGCTATGAAATCTTTCCTGTTTTTAGCTGATTTATTCTAAATTCACGACAGTAAGTATTTTGGTAATACTATTAAGTTGTTGATGAAATAATTTTGTAATGATTTGTAGTTTTCCCCGAAGAAGAGAATAAACATTCTCCAAAGCTCGGCTTAATTCAAAGACTTTTATTCATTACATGACTGCATCTCCAAGAACATTTTTTATTTAATATAGAAACAGTAAAGAATACAAAATCAATATATCTATATATATATATATATATATATATATATATATATATATATATATATATATATTGAAGATTTCTATTTCATAAATGAAAGAATATATAATATAATAATGGAGATGCTCTACACCTTTGTGCTTTTATTTAGTTGGACACAACCACCACTAGAAGCGGATCACGTGATTTCAAGCTTGTTAGCTTTCATCAGCGCCACATAAGTGGAAGCTGTATCCAACTAAACAAAAGCAACTGGAAGATAGTCGGAATTTACCAGACCAGATCTACCAGCGGGACACACTTCGCGCCACCTAGGTATCGAGAGCCTAATTACGTTTAGCGTAAGGATATATGTATCCAAGAATCCAAAATTTCTATAAGTATTTTATCATTATTTTCCATTGTTTTCTTAATTGGGGCCAGATCTTTGTAAACTAAAAGTGTCCATTTTTCATTCGTAATTTTGATAGTACATTCTTCATGGAAAAAGATTCCAACGGTGTTATTAACAGGATTAAGTGTGTATTGGGCTGATATAATATTTATCAGCACGAAGAATCTGAAACCAAAGAAACTACTCATAGTAGGGTTTCAGTCTATCGAAATTAATTTTTGATTTTTGATTAGTTTGTGGATTTAAAACTATTGCAGAATTATCAAATAATTGCACAATTTCAAAAGGACCATTGAACAAATTTTGACTTTTATCTTTAATTTGAGAATCTTTAAGATAAACTTTATCTCCTATTTTATACTCTGGAAGCTTTCCTGAAATATTTTTATCAAATCTAATTTTTGCTTTTTCTTTCTGACTTGCTGTTTTTGCTCGTGCAATTTTATAATAATGTTGCATTCTATTGTTCAAATCACGTATAATAAGGGCTTTCTCATTATATAAAGTTTCAGGTGGTCTACTAGACGTATGACCAAAAATCAGTTCATATGGAGTAAAACCAGTTGTTTTGTTTTTAGTATTATTATAACATATAACCGCATATGGCAAAATATTAAACGGATGTTCGTCTGGATTTTCTGTCTTATGTGCACGGATCATTTCCACAAGAGTTCCGTGAAATCTTTCTAAAGAACCATTCGATTGTGGATGGCCAACGCTAGAAAAAGTGAGCTTTATGTCATAAAGCGTACACAAATCTTTTATTAATGAATTATCAAATTCTCGACCATAATCGCAATGAATTCTCAAAGGTGTACCAAAATGTTGAAAGAATGTTAATAGTGTATTTACAACTGTTGAAGCTTTTTTATTTGAAATAGGATAAGCTTGAGTAAATTTAGTTAACTCATCTCGAATCGTTAAAGCGTAATTTCTTGTTGGATACTCAAAAATATCAATATTAATTCTTTCAAACGGAGTTTTTGGTGTTTCTGTTATTACCAGAGGAGTGCTTAAATTCTTACGACAGATTTTTACTTTTTGACAAGTTTCACAGTTTTTAATAAATTGTTCTACATCTTTTGTTAGTCCCGTCCAGTTATACTTAGATTTTATCCGTCGTATAGTTTCATTTATTCCGCGATGTAAATTACTTTTGCCTTTATGATATTGGTCCAATATGATAGGTATTTCATCTCGGTCAGGTGTTTTAACAATATTTTGACAGACTACAAATTTTAAATCAACATTAGCAAAAATAAAAGAGAATACTTCTAAAATAGGTAACTCAAGATTATTTTCTATATAATAAGTTTTTGAAGGATCAAATTTACTTTGTTCTTTAAATAATGTATAAAATAATTGTTGAACTACAAACTCTGGATCGTAAATAAGAGGTATTATAAAATACTTGCGATCTTTCACAGTTTTACTAGAAACAATATTTACTAAATTCATTTGAAAATCAAAGTTTTCTTCAAAAATATCTTCAATAATTTTATAATGTAAATCTTCAAGTTTATTTTGCCAAAATAAAGTGACAATATTCTTATGAGTCTTATCCAGTAACTGGTCATTTGATGTTTCAATTTTTGAATAATCGATTATTGATTTTGTTTTGTAAAGGTCAACAAATCTATTAAATTCGTCTGTCATTAATTCATCCTGTTCCTCTATAAGTGTTTCATTTTTTTGTGGTTCTATAGGATCATTAGGGTCTTTACTTGTTGATGGTATAACCTCATTAGTTTCATTATTTGCCAAAATTGTAATTTTAGATTGTAGATTTGCACATTCTTTAAAATGATTAATTTTAATTCTTGAAAGCGCATCTGCATTTTTATTAATTTTGTCTGGCTTGTACTCAATTTTGTAATCATATTCTTCTTCGTTGAGATGATCTGTACGCAACTGATCCAAAATTATAGTTTTTCTATCAACAGGTTGGTTAAATTTAGCTTTATTTTCATTATCGCAATTAAAATTTAAAAAAACATTCGGAATTCGGAATAGCATCTAGATTCAAATTTGGAAATTCAACAATTTTAGGAATAGCATTCGAATTAATAATTGAAGTAAAGAATTCATCTTTTTCATTTACATGTACCAAAGCATTTGGAATTCTAACATTTTCTAGTGCTTGTCCGAAAAGTAGTGCATCTGTGTTTGTTAAATTACATTTCAATTTGAAATTTTTTTCAATTCTTGGCTCAATAAAAATTCGATTTTGTATCTTTGGCAAACAAATAACAATTTCAACACCTAAATTTCTAAAAAGATAAGATATCATTTTTTTAACATACGTCCAATCTAACTTGTCCAATCCACACCCTATTTTTGGCATAGCTAATTTTTGATCATTGTTTTTACCAACATGATCTCTCAATTTCTTTAAAGATGACCATAAAGTCTGATAAGTGGGTTTTCCGGTTGAAGTTTCTTTTGTTACAAGATAATAAATATATCTAGTTGTATTTGCATTCTTAATTTTCAAACCTGCTAAACCACCTTGTTTTTGATTTTGACTTAATAATTTTTCTATATTTCCAAATCGTTTCTTAAATTCCGCGGCAATGCCTTTTTGCATTTTTATATCTTCCGCCACGCAATGAGCTAATGAATAATCATGAGGCACGTCAAAAATATCAATGTTTTTCTCAGCTATTTTTTTATAACAATTTTCAGTATTTTGTTCAAATTGTAAGAATTCAGAATCTTGTTCACAAATTTGATTATTTTTAGACAAGTGTGATGTTTGGGTAACTTTAAACAGAGGTATAGTTTTAAAATTAGTTATCAATTGTTTTGAATTCAAATCAATTATACAATTATAATGTTCTAGGAAATCTGAACCCAAAATTCCATCAAAATCAATATTAAGATTATAAATAAAAAATTTATGTGGATCTTTTGCAGAAAATGGAATAAGAACAGATTCTTTTAGTAAAATTTTTTGATCAGTTATCCCTTGAATAGTTCCATATTCAGTAAATCCTTGAGGAAATTTCTTAACAGTATTTTCTTTAAAAATAAAAACTCCTGCACCTGTATCAATAAGCAACTTCAACTCTTTAGAAGCATCTTCAATATAATAAAGATTTTTGGAATTAACAGTCAAAAATGGATTTAAAGAAAATTTTGTTCGGGAAAATTTACATTCGGGTTCATCTCTTCGAAATTTAATGTTTGGATTCTGGTAACTGTTTCTGAAATTAAATTCTCTGTTGTCGGAGAATCTGGGGGATGGTCTTTGATTTGAGAAATGGGAAAATCCTGGAAATTGGAGTTTGGAGTTGGATGTGCAGTTTTAGCTGCAAAGTAATATATAGGGACACACACCTTGTTGGATTATTCTTGGGGTTGAGGTTCCATGACTTAGGATTAGGATTTAAAAAACTCCTGATTGTATTTTATGCTTGTCATCAGTTTGTCTATGTATCATATTTATTTATCTTTAAAACTAGTTGCCTTAATTAAATATACCATCAGACCAAAACAATCATCTTAGCTGTGGACAGGTGGCCATGTAGAATTTTTTGTCTATTTGTTTATATTATTGACGTGAGAACTGTCAAGCTCTCTATTCTACTTTTGCTTTTGTCTGGTATGGGGCAATATGTTGATTTTTAGAGCCCCTATTTAATATATTTCCTCCTTTTTTATCAGTATATAATTTATACTAAATTAAAATAAATTTTATTTTAAATTAGTAATTTTGTTCTGTTTTATCATTTAAGCAATTTGTTGTGTTTTTGATATAAACCATTTCCAGGATTTCTCTTTTCCTTTTATTATATTCCAATCTTAAAATTTTGGTGTTGTTATAATCAAAATCATGGGTGGTGGTACGTTTGTGTTTGTTTAATGCTGTGGGTGCGTTGTGACTGTATTTGTGGCTTTTTATTCGGTTTTCCAGATATTGTTTTGTTTGTCCTATGTAGACTTTGGTACATGTTGGTTCATTACATGGGATGATAAATTACGTGGGTTTTTTGTGGTCAGGAATTTTCGCTTTTAATTTGGAAAAAAATTAAGCCCAGGATTGAATCGTGCGACTGCATGTGTTAGTTGTTCTGACAAACCTTTGATGTATGGCATAGCTATGTATTTTGCATTGTTTGGGTTTTTTTTGGTGTTGATTATGATTATAAAATTTATCAATCTGCGTTCTAAAAATTGTGTCTATTAGTTTTTTTAGGATAGTTGTTCCTCAAAAGTGCTGTTTTGACTTTCTCTATTGCTGTAGGGTGGAACTCAGGGTCTGATAAACGGATGGATCTGTCGGAAAGTCCTATAACAACTGTTTTTTTATGAGAGAAAGAATGATTTGATTTAAAATTTAGGTATCTACCTGACCATGTTTCTTTTGTAAACCATTCCGTTTTGATATCATTGTTGTTAGTGTGCAGTGTGATGTCTAAAAAAATTATTTTATTATCGTTTTCTTTTTCTACAGTAAATTGGAATTTATGGTGATAGCTGTTGAACATATCGAGGGTGTAATCGCATTTATTATTTGGGATTATTAAAAGGCAGTCGTCTACATATCTGAGGAAAAATAATAATAATAATAAAAAAACACGTTATACGAATTCCATTGATTTGAGTGTTAAATATAGATCATTCATTCTTATGTTATCAGAACTAAATTGAATTTCTACATCTAATATTAGCACACTGAACTCAACTGTACGAGAGTTAAGGTAGAACAGAGAATTATGGTCATAAATAGCAAAAAACTAGAATAAAGAAACAGGGGAAGATTGCATTTTTGCTTTTTATTTAAATTTTTGAATACATGGAATTCAAAGTTACTGTCTTTTATTTTGTTCCTTGATCTGTCTGTTCTTTGTTAATTTTGTTTATGGGTTGCATGTCTGACGTCTAATGTCTAAGCTGTCAATTAAGAATTATTAAATTATATATATACCTATATATATATATATATAATTAAATGAGGAGCTATCCGTACCATATGACCATATTATATATATAATAATAATAATAATAATTCGGGATGCAGTCATGTAATTAATAAGATTATTTTATTGAAGCCGAGCTTTCGAGAATGTTTATTCTCTTCATTAGGGCAAACTACAAGTCGTTTCAAAATTATTTCAACAACAACTTAATAGTATTATAAAAATCTGGTGTGTCCTCTCACATAACTTTCCTACCGCTCGCAGGAAAACTCCAGTGAATAAAAAATCGTCCGATCAAAACGAACAATAATGATCATGTAATTTTTTTTGCAAGATGAAACGTTTAGCCAGAATCTGAAGATACATGTGGAAAATATGGATATTTATTCAAGCAGAACTTGTTTTGTGCTTTTTCTCAGAAATGGCTCGGTATGTTGGTGGCGAAGAGATCTCAGAAGAATACTTTAGGCAAGTTTAATCAAAAGCCTTAGAGCTACAGTCCTGAGTAAATTAAGTTTTTTGCCTATAGCTCAGCTTCCAGTGTTTACAGGATTCTCATTCAGTACCACCGGCGAGTGGTAATGGTTCCAAACAAAATAGAAAAGAAAGCAACAAAATACACCGATCCGTTCCGCAGATAATTCTGTCACAGACCGACAGACAGACTGACAGACAGATAGACAGACAGACAGACAAATGACTAAAAATATGTTTATTAGAATTAGAAAACGTCAACATTTGTAAAAATCTCGATACCGAAAATTTCATACGATTAAGTACAATACTTTCCTTATACAGCTAGTAGCGTAGGAAAGTAAAAATACTTCAGTCATGAATTTAGAATAAATTAGCTAAGAACAGGAAGGATTTTATATTCATCAATTAAAAATGTCATTATTTATATTTTTCATGGTATCATATTAAGTATCTAGATTTAGTTGATAAAAATGAATATTTATGAATGATCTTTATATGTTTGCAGCTATTTGATCAAGGAGCAATTAAATTAAGCTTAATATTAAGGCAGATATAGGTTCAGTGTAAAAAAACTTGTGTAATTTAAGGATATTTCATAAATACATACATATATACCCATACATAGACTAAATTACCGTTACACTTGGGCTTGAACTGACAGTTTAAAGGAAAAAAATATATAATTTAATTTAAAATTTCTATATATGTGTTATCATATTCTCTCACAATACGACACACATAATTTAATTTTAAAAAATCGGAATTTTGCCATATGTTGAGAGACTTACTCCAAAAATACAAGGCATACTCATAAATGAAAAATAGGTATTCGGAACACTATTGGCAATACTTTTACTAGGATCAAAGATAGTATTAAAACCAAACTGCAATCCAATGTGGTGTACTCAATTCCACGCAAAGATTGCGACAAAAAAATACATAGGTCATACTGAACAGCTTCTAAAAAACCGGATCACTCATCATCGAAGCGATGAGAAGATAACAACAACAAAATGTGCTCTGCTGGCCATACATGTGAAACAAACAAAAAACCAAGATGGATTATGAAAATACAAAAATTTTATTCACTGAAAAAAAATATATAATATATATAATAATATAATTAGAGGTTATTCGAGGAAATGGTATGTATCAACAAAGAGAAAAAATCGATGAACAACAAATCGGTCATAGACAACATGAATACTGTATATACCTATCTAATTACAAAATGTCGTATGAGATAATTTCAAGAAACAATTATAGTACTAATAACCATACAAGCAACTCAAAATATCTGATAATTGTTTCCATGTCATATATGATATGTCAAATCAAGTCATAGTCAATCAAAATTGTGACAAGAAGAACAGAAGAAAAACAAATAACATACACTTTCCTGGATAAAAGTAGAAATATTCGTAAATTATTATGTATTTGCTCACAAATTAAGCTCACTATCTGTAAGTACCGTAAAGCCAAACATATCATACAACATCCTTAGACATCCATTGTTTATTTTGTAGAGTCCTGAGGAAGAATTAGAATTAATTCGAAATATTGACCAAAAAACAGAGTTTTCTTAACTAAATAGAACAAAGCTAATGAATATGAGTCACGGTAGTGTAGAAGGTATTCTCAAATATTCAAGGATATCCAAATAAGAAATATAAGATAATTTGATGAACTCTGCAAGCTAGGAAAGAGCACGTAGCAACTCAAAAGAAATGGCCCAAGAACATTATCAACATAGATATTTCCGACAAGGAAACGGAGTTTTTGGCACTTGGACCGAAATTTACTCTATCATTAATACACAAAGAACTACCCATCATTGATTTGTTTTCTGAAAAAATATGTATAGAGCCCAAATTACGAACATTGTCACCAATTATTCGTTAATTAACAGAGACTCGACTAAGGTTCATTATGAGAGAACGAAGAAAACAAAGAAATTTCTGAAAGATCACCCTGCGATAATTGTTACCAACTCAGACAAAGGCAATATAACAGTGGTAATGTACACAGAAGATTATAAAACAAAGACAGTATCTTTGCTGTCTGATGAGGAATCTTGCACAGTCTTAGAACGTGATCCCACCACAAGTATTCAAACAAAGTACAACTATTATGCAACTGAATTAAGTAAGAAGAAACACATAGAATACACAGAAGAACAAGGAAAATAAATCAGAACATACACAGGAGTGGCTCCAAAATTATATACTTCACCAAAATCCATAAACCAGATATTCCAGTCAGGCCAATAGTCTCCTCGGTCACTGCACCTACTAATAATCATCTTTCTAAATTCATTGCCAACATTTTAGATATATCATTTGAAAACAAAGAGCAGTCAGCATAACATAAAAGACTGCAATTTGCATGAGATTTACAAGAATTCCAGCTACCACCCGTATTAGTATTGATAAGCCTTGATGTGGTATCTTTGTACACTAATATTCACAAGAAACTAGTTTTACAAATAATTACTGAAAATTTGCAGAATATAAACATACAAAAATAACCAAAAAGCTATTCGTGGATATTGTACAATTTCTGTTCGATTCCAACTACTTCATATATGCAGACCGATAATACAAACAAAAGTTAAGATGCCCAATGGGTAGTAACATCAGCCCTGATGTAGCAAGAATTGTAATAGATTAAATACTAAAAATGGTAACTAGATCTCTACCGGGCCGTTTACCATTTGTAAAGAAATTTGTAGACAATATTCTAACAGCGGTTCCAGAAAGAGAAATTGATTCCATATTAGAGCGATTCAATAACTTCAATGAGCACATCTAGTTCGCCGTCGAGAAGGAAATTGAAAGAGGTGTCCCATTCCTGGACACTAAAGTGGCATTATACATTGTGATATCTCTGATCACTTTATGCAATTGATTTCCCTGCCGGTCTTATCCTTCAGGAATCCATATTTTATTCTTAAACGATTTCTCACACGTCAACCTAATATTAACATTTTTTGTCTTAGTTTCTCTTCGATTGATTGGAACACCATTTTTCAGATAGGATGCTCTTGGACGATGGATTTTATAATTTTATTAATATTTTTCAGCTAGCTATGGAGACCTTATTTCCCTTGGAGAAATGTCATACGAATAAATTACCTAGGAATAAACCATGGCTCACTAAGGAACTTATTTATGTGGGTCAATATCTTGCAGAAATATAAAAAATATCAAATATTTCAACGTTGATGATTTATCAACAAGATACAAAATCATCAAAAAACACCATGAACAAATAATTTAATTAGCTAAACAAAATCATTATTGAGACCGTTTTTGAAATCAACAAATATTTCTAGAACTGCTTGGCAAGTCATTAAAAGCAACAACATCTGCTCAGCGGATAATAAATTTCCTGAGTACTTTGTTGAAGAGGATGATAAACAATTTCATAACTTACAAGAGGCTGCTGATAATTTAAATACTTGTTTTGTTGAATCCGTAAATAGAATAAGAATGGTTCACCGCATATTGACAACGGTGTCGTATTATTTGCGTACAGTCTCATTTGCGTACAGTCTCACTTGCGTACAGGCTGTGAGGGAAAGGGGACTGGGAGGGAGAATCGCTTTTGTTTATATCTGCCGGGTCTCAGTTGCGTACAGCCCTTCGACCGCTCGAAGGATTAAAAGATTAAAGAGAAAAATAAGAAATTTAACAGACGTAATAATAAAAGAAAAACGAAGGAGAAGAAGAAGCAGATGATATCAGATTGATTGAATGATTGATTACTGATAGTTTCAGGAGATTAGAAAAATTACAAATGGACTTTTTTATGTGAAAACAGCACCTACATTCTTTATTTATACATTCTCAAAACTCTATATTATGAATCACAGTCTTCAGAAGTTTATCAATGTTGCCAGTTTGTTTGTATTCTTCCGTTGCACGGGAAACTCTTTCATCGAATTTTTGCATCTGAAATTGAGAATAGATACCATTAATTGGATGCTTTTTTTTATCTGGGGCTGTTATTTTTAAAGATACATCGCGTCAGAGTCGATTAAAAGGTGTTTTTGATTTTGACATGAGAGTGGAAAAATGTAATTATTTGTAATTAAGTTAACGCATAGAAAAGAGTAGTTAAATATGTATTTACATACATAAAAAGTAGTTTAATTACATTTTCATCTTTGACGCTAAATTTAAAGTAACACCCGTTATATGTAAGTGCATATTTTATATTGACTTACTTTTTCTTGCTCTTGACACCTTCCAAGTTCATTTCTGTCCGCATAATCTGTATCTCGCTCTTTTTGGTTTCTACTTTAAGAAGAGTAATCAGGTCCTTGATTCTGGGATGCACTTGTCCGACAAAACTATTCAATTTATGATTCCATCCTTCCACGGCGTTGTTTGTGCGATGTCTTTCTCCATAACAATTCCACATTTTTATTGGTATTAGATCCTTCTCTAGCCATAGATCCACAAAATAACCTAAGAATTGTCGCACTTTTTCATCTTCACTTGCATTTGCATTGCATGGTGTTTCTGGTACTTTCGTCACTTCTGTAGCTTATAGTTAGTCCGATTTCTTGCACTTTCCTCCACATGAAAATGAATGAATGAAATGAAAATAGCAGCCGTGAATCATGATGCTCGGAAATGTTTCTCTCAATGCTGATATTGCTGCAGCCTCAACATCAATAGTCACTTTTGCTGGATTCCAATTTGGGACGATATTACGAATAAGCCGAAATAGCCGTAGATAGGTGTCTTCTTTCTTGTGAGGCAGAATGGCATATAAAACTGGAGCGACGTTGGTTTTTTCGTGATTGATTTCTAAATCAGCGTGAATGGTATAAATCTGGGCATGGCTCGAACAACTCCTAAATGTACCGTCCATAAAAAAAATTCATGACTTTGCAAAATTTGCCTTGCTGTCCTTCCACAAAACACCAAGATTCTGTCCGCCTGGCCATCATCCGCTAGTAAAAAACTTTTGCAATACTTCATCAACAAAATCCTGTCGTCCAATATAATCTCGTCTCGCGTAACTGGTTCTTCTTGCACACCTAGTGCTGTTGCTCTATGCCTATAGAGGGTGTTTTTCACATTTTGGAAAAGCGGCACTTTTGTCACAAACTCGTATCCTCTGCGTGAGATATCGTCGAATTCTTGCGTGTAAATATCTGCCACTGACACTTGATCTTTTTCGTGCGCTTGTTTTTTTGCCCGAAAAATCGTTGGTTCAACATCTAATCTTGCATCATCTGGTGCACACGTATGAGCACCTAAGTTATGCATGGTTATCCCTTCTGGTTTTTCTAATTGCACTATCTTAACAAAAACAGAATTCTAATTTGAAAAATGGTTGAACAAATAATATAAGAATATTAATAAATTAAAAGTAAACAAAGTCTTATCGGGAGATTATGAATAAATCAGATAGGGCCTTCTTAGATTGTACGCACCTGACACATCTGAGCAGGTAGAAAAGATGTCGACCCTCCTGCTACCTGATATAATATAACTTGTACGCAAGTGACACTTACTTTAAAGATGTACGCAAATGAGACGTCCGCAAATGATACACATCCATGACAACAAACTTGCCTATAATAGAACTATATTGAATTCACTCTTTTTGCGACCTTTCGAGGAAAATGATATTCGTTTAATAATCTTATCTGTTAGCAAAAAAACTCAGCAGGTGTTGAGGGAATCCCATTTTCTCTCATAAATTATGTTGGCGCCACTAACTTATTGATTGAATTTGTATTTTCAAAAGGGATCGTTCCAAACTGCTCTCAAAAAATCCGTCGTTATTCCAATACATAAAAAAGGTGATAAACGTATGATGTCTAATTACCGCGGAATATCACTTTTATTAATATTTTCGAAAATATTTGAAAGATGCTTTTATATAGGTATCATTCTTAAACAAAAATTTTTTTTCAGCAGTTACCAGTTTGGTTTCCGAAAGGGTCGCTCCATCCAAGATGCTATAATATCTTTATAATTGCCACCTTATGTCAAATTTTGAAATGAATAATAATGTAATAATAAATTATGGTAGACTGAGTTTATTACACACAAAAATTAATATAAATGAGATTAGCGTGGAAATCTCAGCTTTGTACAGATGTCCTGACCTTCCTAAATCAGAATTTATACGGAATTTTAAAAAATTATAAACAGCAAAATTAATTTAAAAAATTATTATTATCATTACCATTATAGCTGGATATTTTAATATTAGTCTCCTTGATATAGACATTTTGATTCAGGAAATGTAAAATAATTTCTTAGAAAAAGGGTATGTGCCAGCATTTTAAGGAATTACTAGACCATCAGATACAGAAAATTGTGGAACTTGTATCGACAATTTATTTATAAAAAATAATCACAACCTTAAGTATAAAGCTCCAAAATTAAATAATGCCTTGACTGACCATCTACCACATTTCATATGCATTGAACAAACATCTTTTTTTTCAAACAAACAATGATGTAACCATTTTTAATAATTTAAAAAAATTGAAAGAAGCTGTGAATAATAAAAATTGGATGAGATTATTATTTATTGAGCCGAATCAAGCAATTAAACTACTAGTAGACGATTAAAAGACTGTATTCAGAAATCTAATTATCATAAGAAAAATAAAAGAAAAAATAATGATTTTCCACGGAAATCATGGATAACTCAAAGTATAATAACTTCATGTAAAACCAAACAACAATTGCACAATATGTGGAATATTGACAGATCTAATCAAAAGCTAAAACACGATTACAAAAAATGGGAGAAACTATTGAATTATTGAATAATTAAGGACAATAAAATAAAATATGACACAAAAGCAATACAAAACAATTGCAACAATCCGAGAAATCTATGGGAAACTATTAATACTAAACTAGGAATAAATAAGAAAAAACAAAAAATTGATATCGACTATATCATTGATGAGAATGAACGTAAAATATATAAAACAACAGAGATTGTTGATTCAATGAATAAATATTTTGTGGAAGTTGGGACAAAACTAAGTGAAAAAATAGATGTTATTTCCGATGAGATAACATTACCCACTATGAACAAAAAATCATTTAAATCTTAGCTCCACTAATATCGAATCCATTGGCAAATATACTCATTAACTGCATTGTCAATTCAATATAGCCTAATGAATTAAAAAGAGCCGAAATAGTGCCTATTTTCAAGGCTGGTGATAAACACTACGCCAAAACTATAGTCCTATCTCACTTTTATATAATATTGCCAAGGTTTTTGAAAAAATATTACATACGGTTTCATGAAAAATAAAGGAACTAAGCATGCTCTTGATTATCTACATAATGAAGAACTTAAAATCAATCACATTAACTCTAAAAGCGTAACTAGAAGCAAACTTGCCTTGTTACCAAAAATAAGTAAATCTATAAATAAAAACAGAAGTTATACTACAGCTATAAACCTATTTTACAAACTACCAAATGGATTGAAAATTTTATTTTCAATTCAATTTTCATTTGCTTTGTGAATAAGTTTATTCTTGTTGTCTTTTTTGTACTTTGTGAGTATCTTGTATTAAAATTTCTGGATGTTTTTGCAATAGTTTGATCACATTATCTATGAAGAATGAACAACTCAACAAACACTTATTCTTCCTCACGATAATTACTTGTCAAACTTTCCATCACCATGGCAACCAGCAAATCGTACTATAAAAACGCTAGAAAGAATTCACTTCAATAGATAGTTGCTTATATTTTGAAAATCTGACCATTTAGGTATAGGAACATGATATATCATTTCAAAAAGTATTTTGATTCTCTCTCTGAAGGAATAATAAAATATATGGTGTTCCATTTGAAAAAACGCAATTTTGGTTCTTTATGTATGTGATGGAAAGATCAAGAATTTTGAGCAACCCAGAATAACATAAAAAAAATCCACAATAATAACTAAGGAGTGAGTCTTTCTCAAGGTAATAATGAAATTTCATAGTTTCACAATTCTAAAATTTAGAGTAATGTGCTATTCACTGGAGCTCTGTTTTGAACAAAACAATAGAAAATTAATTAATTCACTGGAAACTGTTAGGTTTGGGTATGGGTATCTTATGCAAGGATAATCAGAAGGCGATAGGGAATCTAATAAATTGATAATATATAGAGTGTCTCGTTTGAAAAATCAAAGTTGTTAATACTTTTTGATATAAGTGGCAACGTTGTAAGGCTGAAAATATTTTCAGTCGATAGATCTCTAGGTAAAATCTACACAATACAATTTTCAGAGCGATCCTGCAAATAGTTTTCCTCAAATGTCTAAGGTACCATCGATCGTGAATCACCCTGTATATATATGGTGGAATAGTTTCATTCAAGATTATCCTGTATTATTGCTACATAATCTAGATGATTATATAACATCAGCCGTTATCTGATAAATATCCAAATTCCGTTAGGACATCTCACTGTGCCGATAACAACTACTATGAGAGCAAACACCCCTTCCACCATTGAATTACGTCAAAAACTGTTAGGGTAATACCGACAATATTTAATAATTCCATTATAAATGTTCAATCAGATTGATTACAGAACCAAGCACTCAGACTAAAATGATTGAAATGTGTTGCCTATAATATTCAGAAATATAAATTCCACTTGCCGGGTATTTACCCACTAAGTATAGGTTTACAATGACTCGCTCATTTTGACCACTACCGACAGTGTTACGCTGAATACATTGTACTTAGCTCAAAATAAGGATTGATTATCAGATATAGCTCGATGCTCTGCGGCTCAAGGCAATACCTTGAGATCATGTTATTAGTCTTGGGGAAATTATGATATATTGTAACAATGCAAAATGGTAGGTATTGCCCTAATAGTTATTGTAATTCAACGGCGGAAGCAGTGGTTTCCCTCGCAGTATTTGTTGTCGGCACATTTAGACCTCGTCGCGTAATCTAGATATTTACCAGATAACGGGTGATGTTATATAATCATCTTGATTATATAGCAATTGAATATATATAGCGTGATGGCAAGATGGATTAGATTTAGTATTCAGTATCCATCTTTAGTAGCACTAGAACCAAGACCACAGAAGTATCAATTCAAGGGGATCAACTGTTGAAGCAGTATAGCAGTTTATTACAAACAAGGTTGTTTATTAAATTGTAATCGGTGTTGAATTAATTTATTTGGTTGAATAAATTGTATTCAAGTCACTGATTGTTTGATTCCCAATAGCCGAACCAGTGTGCTAATAGATTTCATGCCACCATCTTATGACCATTATTCAATAAAATTGTCATTGCTGCATTTCTTCTAGGATCTGTATTTGGGTTTTAAAAGAAATTCACGTGGAGGATAGCATGTTTGGGTTAAAGAGCAAAATTATGATGTCAAAAACTTAAACTCGTTTAATGTTCTCAGGGCTTGAATGATTTTAGGTCTATTTGGATAGTTATTTGTTTTCGATTTGAATCACGGTGTTTGATTAACACTTCAGTCAAGTCTTCTAGATTAAAGTTTAATATTTCAGAAAAAAGAAGCAGACCCTGCCTTAGATAAGATTGTATAATAATGAATTGGATTAGAATTATAAATGCATCGGTGCTGATTCTTCATTTGCAGCAAAATATGAACTTAGAACTAATAGAAATTATTATAATATTTGATATTAAAAGTCTAAAATAACAATATCAAAGTCGAATTATAGATGATTGCCGAAAACGACATAAATTATACCAGAAACAAGGTAGGGTTAATTGAAGAGATCCTACTTATATCCAATAAAGCAGAAGCACTACAATAACTCTGTTCGATACTCGTTTAGTTTGTTGGTTAGGTATACCATGGTAACGATATTATACGTGACTAATTTAGTATCAAACTAAGCTAGTGCCGCAATAATTTTGTCTGTGAATACAGTATGAGTTGTAAATCAGACCATAGAAAAAAGTGATTCTCAGGCAAATTTTAGGAAGGAGTCCTTTATTGAAAGGCAAATGAGAAATAATGCTGGGTTTGACTAAAGCCTGCAAAATTGATATAATAAGAGAGATAGATAGAATGTGTTCTTGATTCTAATATAACTTAAACTATATTCAGTTGTATAAGTTACTGAAAACTGCAAATGAACAACTGAATTTGAAGCTGTCATAACATAGTTTACAACAATATATCATGAAAGAGCAATAAAATAGTTTTGCATTACACAGGCACAAATTCTTTCGCGTCAATTCATTCTATGCACGTCGATCTCCCATATCTAAGCACAATGATGATATCGAACAGTTGATGAAATTACGTTGTGTATACATAATGTAGGTACATCTTTCTCAAAAATGTCACCGGTAGGTCCCGATACTGACATCATGTGAAATTGAAATGTCGCTTCACGTGAGGCGATAGAAAAGCAGGAATAAATCCCAATGGAATTTTATACAGTTCACTCTAAATCAACATTTATCAATTGAGCTCAAAGTGTGTATATTGGAAATCGAATTTGATTTTGGATTATTCGAGTTCTAATATACATTGGTGTGGAAGATATCATCTTATTATTCACTAATTTTCTCTGGCGTAGACTTTATAAACTTTAAAATTTGGAAAATGGTACTCACAATGAAAGGGAATCAAATAAAACATTTTTTAGGTGTATAGATATATAGATAGCTTTATGAATCCTTTAAGTGTGATACAAAAAGGATAAGTCAAATATATATAGGTATATAAAAATACATTTATACATAAAAAAATGTGACATCAAAAACATACAAGGTACGGGCTAAAATATCAAACAAAATAAGCAAACATATATAAAATAAATAGTAGTTACTAGAACCATGAGTTTTTGAGCATAGTAGTTCTGCCGGATATAATCTTTGGAATTTCTGTCTCATTTGAATAAGTACTTAACTAAGTTACTACTGGAAAAAATGTGCTCTGCGAAGGAAGAGAAATCGATTTCTAGGGACAATAGAATAACTATGGCGTATCATAAAGCAATAACGGGTAGACATGAAGGAATTGATTGAAGATGAATATTTAGAAAAAGAAATATGGGTGCGGTTACTTACAGAAATTTCCACGAAAAAAGAAGGCGGTCTGGTATTAAATATAACTTGAAATATCACAACGGATGAACTAACCAAAATAACTCAAAGTTACATAAGACAAGGAATCGATAAATTAAATAACTGAAAATCACCAGGAGAGGCTCGAATAGCAAACGATGTCACAAAATAGAGAGACGGTTGCCTTATACTCGTACAAGAGTTACTGATTGTCAAACAAATAAATATTTTTTACAAAAAATTGGACCGACTTTATCAGTTGTTGCAGTGAATAATACAAAATAATATTAATTCTATTGGTGCTGGTTTTTTTGGAGTTGGTGACTACAACAACAAACTACAATGGCACAACTTCAAAATTACCCGCACCAATAGAATTAATATTATTTTGTATTTTTCAGAGCAACAACTGATAAAGTCGGCCCATTTTTTTGTAAAAAATATTTATTTCATATTTTTGAGTGTAACATTAGTCATGGAAATTGTTGAACGTTCACTAATACCCAAAAAGATATAGGTAGGTTTAGCTTGTATATAGCGGAAATGCGCATATCACATATTTCAGACTTTACCATTGCAAAACTCGGAAACCGTGACTCGTTTCAAAAAAATTTCAATTTAAAAATTACCGGATATGATCGCCTTTCTAAAATTCAAATCTCGAATTTTCGAATTTCGGAAAAATTTGCCCCTTCCACATAGCTGAAACACATATTTCAGACTGAAGCGCGGAGACGTATGATTATTTTTTAAAATGTTCAATCTACACATTTCCGGATATGGAATTTTCATTAATTCTGTCGTTGAAAAATTTCCCCCTTCACCCCCTTTGGGGCGGTTTTTGGAGGGAAGGAGATTTTGAATTTGATTTTTCTCAATATGGGACCATTTCCCAACTCTCCTCTTTCGAATGAAACAAAAATCGTCTAAATCGGAGTACGTTTACATTGCAAAACGCGCGAACAGCCATAAAAAAAGCAATCTTACAACCGAATTATATACCTTCTCCTTTTTTGAAGTCGGTCAAAAATAGTAACTAGTAGCAAAATACCGAAAGAATGAAAAAAAGCTATCATGATAATGTCCTTCAAGGAAGAAGACAAGAAAGACCTGAATTACTATCGACAAATACGTTTATTAAATACAACACTATAAAACTAACAACCAAATTTTAGCAACAATAAATATCTTCTAGGAAAACTTGGACCAACTTTATTAGTTGGTGCATTAAAAATACTAAATATGTTAATTTTATTGGTGCTGGTACTTTTGAATTTGTACAACTGTAGTTAGATAGAAGACTTTTGGCACCAACTTCAAAAGTACCAGCATCAATAGAATTAATATTATTTTGTATTTGTTAGTGCACCAACTAATAAATTCTGTCCAATTTTTTGGTAAAAAAAACTTATTTCACACTTTTGAGTGTAACATTAGTCTTCACCAAAGAAGACAGTATTTATTCCTATATTACCCATTTATATTCTTTTCTTGTACTTGTTATTATTCAGAGATCTCAAAACATGGCGGCGGAATACACACATTTCAGAGTTTACCACTGCTTCGGTGGCGGCTTTTAGAGGAAAGAAGATTTCGGAATTAAGTATTTCTAAATATGGGACCATTTCTCAACGCTCTTTTTCAAATGAATCAAATATCGGAGCACGTTTACCATAAAAACGCGTGAACAGCCATACAATAAAAAACAGATATACAAGAACATAGCAGTTGGCTTCCTAAATGACACTAGGCATATGGAAAAACAGTTATCTTACAACGGAAACAGAAAAGCCGTCATTCTTGGCCCTACAGATAAAATAGTTTTTATCTAATATAATTTCATTTTAGGAAAAAAATGGATTTGAGATAGGAGGAGGTGAAAGGAGTTTATCAAAAGTTCGAGAAAACTCCATTAGGTATATCATTTATATAATTACTTGCATACAAGGACAAACTGTTTGAAATTTGAAATTTAGTACCTATTAGTTACGATATGGTGTATAGTTTAGTCATTATTTGTAACAAGAAACTGTTCTCAAAAATGGGTTCGTATTGACATAGAATATGAATAAACTAATTCAACTCCATATAAAGTAATGAAGTTATTATTTGATACAGATGGATGTCACAGCACTGTTCTTCTCAAAGAAATTTCAGTCAATAGACCATAATTGATATTGGTGACAAAAAGATATTGGAATTAAAAATACTATTACTTGCTCAGTGGTTAAATTCAATCATTATAATTATTGAAAATTTGAGACCATGTATGAATGGTTTGGCCGAACGTAAAGAAAAAGAACCGTTCCAATTTTTTTTAATCATTAACACCGGGCCGAATTCATAGACCTTCTTTAGGGTCAAAGTCGGTCTTAATAAAGTCGAAACTTCATAGATGTACAAAAGGTTAAGGTTCACTTTCAGTAAGAATGCTCTGAGGAAGTCCTTCAGATAAGGAGTGACAATGAATAATAGACCTAAAACTGGTCGAATCTAGAGAAAAAATCCGATGTGTCAACTCACGTGACTTTCTTACATGTTACATTTTTCCGCTAGACAAAACGTTTAGCCGGAATATTAGTATACAGGGAGAAAATATTCTTTCCATGTATTGCCTAGCTACAAGTGCGAGCAGAATGCCCAGTCTATGTTCAAATGGTATAATGGAGGTACCTACTTTGGTTAATAATATCCTATATCCATATCAGACCATACGTATGATCATAATCATTGAAATATAAACAGACAAATCTAAAACGAAATATTTGTTAATCCATTCAATCCAATTAATGAAATTTATGGAAATATTCTGAGAAAAGTTTAATGTTTCTTGGTGACAGAAAGAAAAGCCAAAAATAAATTTAAATTTAAATACAACATATTGTAGAATATTCTCGGTTTTTGATTATTATAGTCATAGTCTCTTACTATTTTCTCATCATTTGCATTTTTATGAAAAAATATTTTATATTTGCGGTTACACATAACATTTTTATCTCAAAATACTACCATGACCCATGACAACATAGTTTTAATAAATGACAATTATACAAGTGAGTTTTTGTTACATCAAAATTACTGAAATTAACTTATAATGGAGAATAATTAAAATTTTACTGAAGATATTTAGAATGTATTGGCAGAATTGGTCTTTGTATTTGGATACCAAGGTCCCCAGATCTCACTCCTTCAGATTTTGAGCTCAGGGGTAAAATAAATAACAGCATACACAATAATACGGTCACAAATAAAGTTGATTGGGAACTCAAGTGCGACTGGCATTTCATGTGTGTAATTGATGAATCTAACCTTTTAAAACGAGGACATCACTAGAAGAAGAAGAGAGCTGTATTCCTGTTATATCTAGTGATTTTCATGTTATTTTGTTTGTAATGTTAATTTGTAATATTGAAGAAATCACATTTGTTGTTCTTTTAATAGTCGATTATGCCTAAATATAACATTTCCGGACAAATATAAGCCTGCACATCAAATAAATCAGATATGATCATTGTCTCTATTTTTCAGATTTGCTATTTGTCTCTATTTTTGAACTACCTTATTTGTTGTGGGACGACTGTATTTTATTACGATACAATCATCTCATAATTCACTGTTCTTGTCTTAAACAGCGACTCCATTTAATCTTACCAAGAACAAGTCAAGTAGTGTAAGTATTCCAAGAACATAACAAATAATAAATCTATTCTACAACATATCCAGAAAGTAGAGAGTGAAAACTAGATTATCTAGAGTTAAGAATGTGAATAGGGGCCAGAGTTGCTGAACAGGAGCAAAATACACAACTCACGACTTGTCAGTGCCGACATAGAAATATTAGATGGCTCTAACGATGGGGTCATAAGTCACGGCCTTAATCCTCACATTTATACTATTTTGACAGACAAAAAGCTGGCATGAATGTTGAAACATCCTCTCTTGATTATCTTGTCTATCTCTCTCGACTTTTGAAAAAAATGAAAAGAAAAAGCGCTTTTATAAAATAGCATCTTGAATACTAACACAAAGATTATAATCAAAATATAATTTTTATGTAAAACTACAAAAATACTAGTAGATTTAGCCAAGTTCTCAGACATACCAATGATGTAGAATAATGTTGGTGAAGTGATAATGATTCGGTAGTATTAGACACTTAGCCATGACTAACATAAATAATTATTTATGAATTAGTTTACATCTGACTTCCAGGTCATTGAGAGTAGGACATAAAGTTTTTACTTTTTCCTGCAGATTTGAATATTATGATTGAAGCCATAGTTCATCTTCTCGAATATCCCAGGAGGATCCAAAATAATAAAATTAAGGACGGGGTCAGCCTTGAGGCAATGTTATTCTACAATATGAATTTTCCAGCTCTTAGCATAACGCATTTACTTATAAAGCCACATGGGTCCTGAGAAATATCTTGATTTACATATATTCAAATTATCTGATTATTTTTCCTTGAAGTTATGGTACCACAATATAAATGTAGACAGCTTTATATTTCAAAAATATCGCTACGGCTTTCCTATTATCCCTGATTAAAATGAACTACTTAATCACATTTTTTTTCATAAAAACTTCGTTTTGCTAATGAATAATCTTATAATGATGACATTGAAATAAATGGTTTATCAGGAAGAAATTATTTCATCTAGATATGGATTAAAACTGTCAGAGCGACTTTCAAGCTCCATACTATGAACCTTCCAGAAGATCTCATCAAACTAACTGACGATAACTAATGACATAAAATGCTTTTCTTGGGTAAAATAGTATTAAACAGCATAATCTATAAGGAATAAGTTCTTATTATTAGTATATTGGATTAATTATCTAATTTATATCTACGAAAGATTGTTGATTTGATTTTGTAGAGAATGGATATTTCTATTGATGACAGTTTATAATAGTTTCGCTATATAAAGCTACCATTTTCCTATGTTCTGGACGTAAAGTCGACTTTCTTATTTACCAGTCTACTGGCGATACATAATTTCTTTCGCGTGGTACCTACGAGCAGGTTAGTGTATTTCATGATGTGTGAAAAATAATAATCGGATCTCATGTGAATCAAAGCCACTGAACGATTTTTTTTATCCAGAACGTGACGTGGTCAAATTAAAATAGCCACGTCACTTTTTGGATAGTTCTATTAAATTAAATACTCAGAACGCATTGTGGGCAGACTTATTTTCTCAATCGCCTATATCCACAACGCGATATGGACCTAACCTTTGTAGATATTTTGCTCAAACTGAACCAACGTAAAAGAAAATAGATTCACAAAACTCATAGCATAGTAAAATTTAATAATTTATTCGTCTATTTGATCGCCAATTATCCATGTATCTCATGTGTAATCACATAAACAAGTCAATCCAATGAGTTCCTTTTAATGTTCAAACAACAGTTTTCTATAGAATACCTTCAACATATATTACCAAAACTCGTAAGATAATAGAATATAATGATTTAATATTTTTTTTCATCTCTACATAGATGAACTAATCAACTCAATCAATTCTTAATAAATTTTCAATGACAACTTTTCTAAGAAAATGTTTTCTCGGCTTCTTCGGCACTGTTTAGTTAACACTAACAGTAGACCAACTGACACAATATAGATGTAGAATAAGTTATAGGTAGGTTTAACTGTTTTAGCAATAACTTTGAAATATTCATGATACATTAAAATATAATTATTATGAAAATATTGTCTGTTCGATAAGTGATAAAAACTTTCTTTCCAATAATAAGTTATCTCTGTCCATTTAAAAGGCCTTACAATTTATTATTATTTATTTTTTTAGCATTCATTTGAAAATTGTAATAACTGATTATTTTTTATAATTCCGCTATATATCTAACATTTTGAGAATAAATTTCTTTCATAAAGAATAAAGTTTTTAGTGAAAAAGAAGTTTTCAGTTTCGTGCTAGTACAGGTAGCATGGATAGACAACATATATGTCAATATCATACTTATACGTAATTTTAAATTTCAATCTTAGCCGATTAGGAAAGCAAAAACCGGCAAGCAATAATCATTGGCAAACTAAAAATTTTATAGTAATCTATTTCTCCGGTTTATCTAATTATGCTCTATAATCATTTTGAAATCTTCTTCAATTAAAGCAATGGTGTCATCAAATTTCCAATCTATTTTATTCTTATAAAGAAATAATAGCTCACACTCATGTAGAGAAAATTTTCGTTGCTTGAATTAGGTACAAGCTTCCTATATTGGCCGCACTCTACTGTACAATTCGGTGATGGAGAAAATGTTTGAGCCCTCAGCTCGTTCTGTTCGGACAGTGACTGAATAAAAATAACCTTAACGCGACGTGAGTATTCTGATTTATCCACTACGCGTTCTGAGAAAAAAATCAGTCAGTGACCAAAGTCGGTCTTTGAGCTTAACATGCAGGGTGTACTATGTAGAAGAATACATTAACTCGCTCTATTCAAATGGAACAAGCAAATTTTTTCTTCATTTTTGAATTCTTCATGAACATATCTTGGATGGTTTTCGAAATATTGAGATTTTATCGAAAATGTCTTAAAAACGCTTGTCTGTCTACCTCATTTATTTTTTCACATAAATATTTGAAATTTTAAAATGTATGTCAATATTACGCCTATTTCAAATAGAATACCCTGTACTCTATCATGTTATTTATTCTATGTGGTTCCATTTCTCTTTCATCTGGTTTGGCGTGGATATTATTGCTCAGATGACAATAATCACTAAACCAGCTGCGCTGTTGGCTGTGGAATGAAATACCTATTAGAAGGTCACAGTCTGAACTTTCTCCTATAAAATTTAAACTATTTATGTGTAAAACTTATCTTCAGTTTAGTAGTAGAATTAAAAAATTAAGAAAAAATTGCATGTTTCTTCTGAAATAAGCGACTTAATGTTGACGTCCGGTAGAACAGGAATAGAGTATAATGTAAACTTTGGTCAGACGTTGTTCCGCAGCACTAGTTTCAATAAAAAGCGTGCTGTCAGAATTATTTGATAAAGCCAGTATTTCTCAAAAATGATAAGTTTAAGCGATGAAAGTGATATCAATTGTACGCCACCACATATTTCTAAGACATAACATATATACAAAAAGAAAGATTTGATTGAAATTTTTACGAATAAAACTATTACAGTAGAATTAAACGTTGGTGCTGTGAAAAATTCTACCAATAGATTTTCCAAGTGAAAACCATCGCTGCTGATTTGAAAAACAGTAATGCCGCTATCGCTGTAGCAACTAACCTACAAACCAGTAGTGATTTTGAAGCATCCCTGAAGTTGAATCTTGCGTTGACAGAATAAAACGGGTTTGCCAGAAAGCCTTAATGGTGCACCTAGAAAGCAGAATTTGGGAGCAAATGAATCGATTATCGTATTTAACAGTGAAAATACCAGGCATAAATGAACTCAAGGAATCAAGGGATATATCGACGCAGCCGGCAACGTCGCTCATTCCATTCGCTCTCTGTGTCGCATCTGTGTCTATGGACAATATTGCAGCTATAGAAAAACTTTTTTTTACAGTAATAAAATAAGGAGCTCGAAAAACGTTAATACAACATCAATGAAAATAGTGAATGATTCGAATAGTCAAACAAAACAACCACGAAACCTCAAAACTGTTAATAGACGAAGTGTTTTGGAAGAAAACCCAATAAATATTGCCGAACACTTTAACTAATTCTTCATACACCAAGTTAAAGCTCAAAATAGTGCAAAAAAACAAATTCCTCCCATATTATATATGATAGTTTTGGAGCATCATTTTTTGCTGTCATATATTATAAATGTCAAAGTCCAGCCGATTTCTTGTCTCCCGTTTATAATAATAATAATAAATCTTCCTAAGATGTGCAATTAAACTCAACAAAAATAATAAAAAGAGAAAGAAAATATGTATAAACTTAACACATAGGTAACAATAATTTATAACATGGGTAAGAATGCGACAAGGTAAGTAAATTATGAAATAAAATTCAAGAAAAGGCATTCAAGTTCATGTCTGTATTAACGAAGTGTTTTTCAGAATGATTCTCATTTTTGTTTTCGAAAGTTGCATACAGTTGATTAACAGTGAGTTGTATAATTTGATGGAGAGATAAGTGAGCGACCTCTAAAACAATGACGTTTTATGACGAGCAACATGGGGTCTGTTTTTCGATCTTACATCCAACGAATGTAGCATGGACACCTAGTTAACAGCTTGTTGTATAATGACGAAGGAGTTTTGGAACTGAGAACTTTATACACAAAGTTGCAAAGATTATAAATAGTACGATTATACATTGTCAACCATCTCAGTTGGATGATTTTGCTAGAGACATGATCGTATTTTCTTAAAGAGTAGACGGTCTACAACAGAAGTTCTGTACCTTCTGTTTCCGATTTTTATCAGATTTACTCAAGAGATTGCTGTACATAATATCACAATAGTAGAACCGTGATAAAAACAACGACTCTGTGAGAAGATTCCTGATTGGGTGACTGAAAAAATGTCTGTTAGAGTAAATTATGGTATGTGGTACGGTAGACACGGCGACAGAGGCGGGTCACATGAAGGAATGGCTTGGGTGGGACTACTGTATTTTACCAATACTGTGGTTTCATATTCACGAATTTGTAAACAAGTTGGCAAACATTGCTTGCTCTTCATATACATTAAGGAGAATCCTCATAGTAGATTGTGTTTTTCCAAAGAAGTGTTTCGGTATGGCAAAACGAAAACAAAGAATTATTGGTAATTCGCGAAGTGACAGTGAAATGTACAAACTGGAACCAAAAAGTGTGGCTGATGGCTGTCATGATTATTGAGCCCGGAAAAAACTTTTGAATAATGCTAGTGTTAAAATATGTAAGAATGACGCACGACGTCAGCGGGATTGTCACTTACGTAAGAAAGCTTCGCTCGAGAGTGGTGCTCCGTCTCATTTTCTTGTTGAAGCAGCTGTAGAAAGTTGTGCTCAATCACATTCTTTTGTCATTTGTCAGCACTACAAATTGATGATCGGGGTGTACATTCAGATGATTACGAATGATTGACTGCTCCAGGACCAAGCAATCGATGAATGCGGAATTTTGATATCATAAAAACTTCTTACATCAATTTTATTCTGCATAAAACCGCTCACAAAGAGTTCCAAAATAAATTATTGGACAACTCATTTGGATCGCCATGCTCTATTTGTGGTAGAATTTGGTTCGAGAAGGATTTAAAATCGCCTTTTCCAAGAAATTATGAAATCCTGAACATTTTAGTGCGAATAAACTCCAAAGATGAGCTCGAATTATGCTTCAGCTGCATGCAGTCAGTCAATAAAAATATTATACCGGCATTATACTATCTTACTTGCCTCGCTTAGATCTTGTTTATGAAAGGCTGATTTCTCCAAGAATACCATTTATGAATATTCGACGATTACGGCATGTACATTGTACATGGCCAATTACGAATATTGGAATTTTATCTTATCCCTATCTAAATACGTTTATACGCCACATAAAAGTTTCAGTACTACCACTACTAAATCTGTATATGTGGTTTAATCCATCTTTTGAAGCAACATGTACACACGTGGTGGAACGTGGATACAATTTTCCACTCTGGCATACCAAGTATAAATCCGTCGAATATAGTGTATTGGTTCAATCTGCTTAATATCTTTGGGTCTCCCATAATTAAAATTTTATTCGGACAATCCAATCCAGAATCATACAAAACATTGTCAGAGTATTTGTCAGGAATTGCAAAATGTATGGGCGATGGATTAGGTAAGTGATTCTCTGTTCTATGATTTCAAAGGCTTCTAGCAAGAGACGACTTTTTCAAAATATAAGCCAGTACATCATTGTTCACTTCAGCTAAGATGTCCCCAATGATATTACGGGGAGTAGCATTGTATCTTTGCTTGTATTCTCTGTGGACAGCAGTCATGGCAGTGTCGGATAGGCCATTTTAGATTTTTAAGGATTGGCACTTTGTTAATCGATTCTGATGTCACCTTCAATTAACTGTACCATCTTTCTTGCGAGAAATCAGATATTCAAATCCCTTATAAGCAAGAATTTGCTTGCCATTTTGGTTTGCTAAAAATTCCATATCCCTCTTACCAGATAATGTTAATTTGTATTTATTGAGATTTATTTAAATTGCATTGAATTGAAATTATAATACCCAAAGCATTAGGGCTCAATTATTTAAGTAATATAGATTTAACAATACAGTAATAAACTTAGTCTCATTTAAGCGTGAGGCAGAATGAACCATCTAACTAATGTGTGAACAAATTCTAAGAAATATTCACAACATTTCTTAGGAAAGGTAATTCTGTAATTCATCACAATTTATTTCAAAAATAATAATTTCCTTTAAGGGATTATACAAAATACAAAAAAAACATTTCTTTGCATATATTGCCTTTACCATATGCGCATTTTTAAAGTGTGCATTTATCCTCCTGTCTTTATTACCTTGAACATTTTTTTTGGGCTGCGTATTTTTCCTTGTGTGTTTTTTACCTATACCTATACAGAGCGCTTTTTCTGTGCCCTTTTCTCCGTTCACCGGTGTAAAGTGGTGAAATGCCTACTGATTTTTCAATCAAATAATTTTTAATAAGAAAAATATACATTTTTGCAACAGATAATCGCCATTCCACGTACCAAACTAGATCTCAAATTTGCTTTAATATAAACGAGAAGAGTGACATGTATCAAAATCAAATTCTTGGTCCCCAGTCCATGGAGGGAAATTACAATAAACTAGCCTACGTTAATTAAATAACAAATCAAAAATAGTAGAAAAAAGCCCCTCACAAATATTCTGCAGTAACTTGAGATTTCTTGAATAAAAAAATTCTTTGATTTAAATAAATAACAAACTCTTAAAATCTAAACTTCATAGTAAATTGAGATGTTGTGTCAATTAAAATAATTAGATTTCTCATCGTCATGGCCTACCACATTCGAAAGTATGTATATCGTTTTTCGGAGTATTTCTGGATTTAAATATCGATATGCTATACATAATCGTGAAGGGATTTCTTAGCTTAATTCGATGAGTTAGAAAACAAAAGTTTGGTGACAAAGGAATATCTTTGAAAATTAAAAAGATCAAATATTTCTAGCAATTCCATATCTTGGTCATGATAACCTTCTAGTATGTATATGCAAAATTTCAACTTCCTTCTCATAGATATATATTTTCCGGAACTAATGAGAAATAGCAGTTCTATCCCTCTGAAACCGTTGGGATCCAGTAGAATTCTTCGAAAAAAATATTGTAGAGATCATTTGTAGGGTAATGTGATCAAGAAATTTTGATGTAAACAGGTGAGCGATTGCTAATGGTACTTTGAAAACTTAAAGAGAATATTAATTTTACATACAGTACATACAGTTGTTTGACAACTGTCGGTTGTTTGAAATAACTGTCAGCAATTGACAGAACGCGCGCTGCAAATATCGTTTAACATAGATGGATCGGTTGATAAATAATAGTTTCATTTCAATGTATTATACAGTGAGTTTTTGAGAGGTGTTTATTCATCTCGGTAAGTTAAAATCAATCACACCTGATATTGAAAGAATTAAGCCCCTGGATTTTATTGCGGGAGCGGTAAAGTCAAATTGACGCCATTGGTACTGCTACCAGAGCCTCTGCATTCATTGATTTACGGAAACGGGACAGATTCTATACATTTCTAACTCATATACAGGAATACAATATTTGTTTTCAAATGAAGTCATTTGACGCAACAAAAGTTATTCAAGACAATTTTATACTAACTTTCAAGGTAACTATATTGTACAACAATAATCTTTTACCACCACGTGCCTGAATACGTTGGTAATTTTCAATCGAAATCATATATCAATTAAAGTAGCTAGGTGAATAACCAAATCGGTGAACAGACCAAGTGTGGAGCAACTTCAAATGTTTTTCCATCAGACAACGAATTGGTTGTATTATGCAAGCATGCATTAAACTGCATGCCATCTGATTACCACAAAATTGTCAGCAAAGCCGATAAGGCGCCTGCAGGACAACACGCAAGACGCTATACCTAATAGGGCAACAATTGATGAAGTTGCTATTATTGTCATGGGTGAAAATTTAGAAAACCAAGATATTGTTTTTGCTTTTGTTAAGACAGGAAAAAATCTGTCGGGTCAGCAAGTAGTTAAATAATTTATTTGAAATGATGTTGATTATAAACGAGTAACGGGTCGATAGATTATCTTCCATTAAACTTATCCTTTACGTTATTTTTTAGATGGAGAGTCCCTCATGCATGGTCTCAGCTTTTGAGATCACTAGAAAATAATAACAGAGGTACCTACTTAGATGCTTTATTATCTCATATATTGTGACATTTATAAGGAATTCCTACTCTACTCAAATTTCAAGAAGACAGCTAACAATGTATATGTCATTTTGGCGGCCTAAAATTGTTATTTTATCAGATTTATAAGAAATATTGTATAGTTCAATATACTTACTTTCAAGATGAGAACATAGTCCAAATGGAATATTCCATAACAATTGATACTCAAACCTCTTCGAGCATTTATCATCATTAAAAGAAGGATATGTCTATTTTTCTTATTCCATTTTAACCACGAAGACTCGCAGATAACATTATAGTATTCAAGTGTCTGAATAAGAGAATTTCATCTTGAAATGAGAATTGACAACAATAGAATTTGAGGTAATAAGTCCTTACCAAATCAAGAAATTGCTGCCCAAAATAGCATATACCTATAAAGGCAATTGCAATAAATGTAGCAACGCACGACATCCGAAAGACACTAATCAGATCATCATCCTTAAATAAAATATAAATTCTTATTTATGTTTTGACTTTGGAAATACCGTACTAACAATTATCAAGAAATACAGTGAAGTCACGAATGCTCCAAGTCCAGTTACTGCATAAAAAAACATCGGTACTCCTTGAAGACGCATAAGGATCTTGTTGCATCTGAAAATTTAAATTTCAATTATACTCACTTATATTTATTATTTTTTACCTTAGAATTAATATTATTCTGTATTTCCGATGAACTAACTCATAGAGTTGGTCCTAGTATTTTTCAGAATACCTACAACTTTTCTTTATTTTTGAGTGTTTTGTTGGTCATCAAGACCGTTGAACGTTCACTGTTCAGTTCATTGATTTCAAAATATAGTGGCAACAATATTTCCTTTCATAGAGCTATAGCTCGGATGTATTTGTAAATATCCGATCATTTTGCTAGAAATGATCTTCACTTTATTTTTTTTGGAATATAATAATAATACCTGCCTCATCCGAAGTAATTGGAATTTATAAAAATATGCGAGATAGTTTATCGCCATTTTCAAACTGTACGGGTTGAGGTGCTTCGCTTGTCAGAATTAATCGTGGTTGCCAGGACACATTGATTAGGTACTATAAAAGCCATAATGAGGAAACGTCGGGAATGTGATATTACAATGGAAATTCTGAGGATATCAAATGCACAGGTTGGTTTTGTCATTAACGTCTACGATTGTTGAAGATAAACAGCCCTATTAACAAAAAGAACTATTTCGGCACTGACTGATACTAGAACTGTCACACATGACCATTACCATAGTTGCCGAAAAACAAACTAAACCAATATCGAACGAAAAAGTTGTTCATAAATATGGCTAAATTCTTCTTGATAATAATCATTCTCTCTATATCATTTGTCTATAATTAGCATTGGTAAGAAAATTAGTAGTATCTACATATATCTTAGATAGATAGATAGCCCGGCACTAAGTCACAGCCATAGCCGACTGGTGACTAGACAGTATTATGTGATAGTCGAAATTTGTTGCTCGCACCGCCATGCCATCTATTTGTGATTAGTAGAAATTAAGTTGCATGATAGCAGAAAATCTGTTGATTCACTTATAATCTATTTGGAAAAAAATCATCTAGCTGGGGGATTTTAATGCGGAGTTTCATGTTCGAAACTCATTGTCAGGCATAGCCATCGTACATTGTAGACTGAATAGTGAAAATATGTATATATGGAAGAAGATACATAGTGTACTGAAAATTAAGGGTTCTATTCAATACCATTGAATAGTTAATTTGGAAAAACAATGGAACATGGAATGCCAAGGATCTGTCCAGATGAAACCCATGTGTTACGGAGTGTGAGGAATAGTTGAATGCACTTCAAATAAGTGGAAAAGATGGATCAATCTAATTCCCTATATAAACTGCAGGTCTCCTAGAGACCTCGTAGAGTGAAAATCAGTGAAATTCAAAATCAAATTATTCCCAGCTGAATCATCAAGGAAGAAGAAGAGGACATCTGTAACCAGACCAGACTGCACATGTTATCGATAGATTTGGGATCAAATTGTATTGCCAGTGGCGTACCAAAACAGTTTTATTTTGGGAGAATAAAATTCTGAAACCCGAAATTTGTGTTTTCTTGATATTTTGACAAAGCCGAAAGGATCCCAAACTGCAATTCAGTTCAATTGGTGTCAGAAGTGGAACCTCTAGTCAAATAACAAGAACAGAAGATGTCCACAAGGAAGGCCGACATGGAATCCATTATGGCAACCCTTGCCAAATTGATGAGACAACAAACAGAGCAAGTGAAACAACAAGCTGAGCAGGCTATCAGCATCGAAGCCAAGTTAGCAGAGCTGTCCAGAAACATCGAAGTCAAGTTAGCAGAGCAGTCCAACAGCATCGAAACCAAGTTAGCTGAGCAAACCCTGGGATTAGAGGAGCGTATCCTGCAGGGTATGGAAGAATGGTTGAAACTGGAGCAAGCCAAACATTTGGGAGAGGTGCGACAACAGGTCGATCGCCTTCATGATCAGTTGACAGAGCAGAAGGACCTATGGAACAACAGTATGGACGCCCTGACCTGCAAAATGGAAGAGGTTAACGATAGGACGAACGCCGCCGTGACAACAGCTGAAGAGGTCAAGGCAAAAACGGAGCAGCTGCAGATCGAAGTGAAGAGCATCCAATGCAATGTTGTGGAGCGACTCAACTTCTTAGAAAACCGTACCTGTTCTGGACATTCGCCAAGAGCTGATAGTAAAATCCAAGACCACACCTACGACGGCAGCACCTCTTGGACAACCTATCTGAGGCAGTTCGAGGCAGCCGCTAACGCGAATCATTGGAGCCCAATGGAAAAGGCGACGGCACTGGTAATGGCACTCCGCGGAAGTGCTATGGAGGTTCTGAGATCGTTTCCCGATAGCCAATCATGGAGTTTCCAGCAGTTGGTTAAGGCCATGGAACTGCGATTTGGAGAGAGATATCAGGCCGCCATCTTCAACGCCAAATTGAAACATCGAAGTCAACGCTCCAATGAATCGTTACAGGAGTTGGTAGCGGATGTTGAAAGGTTGGCACATCTGGCTTATCCAGAGGGAGTCACCAGTGAGGTACGGGCATGCCTTAGAGTGTCAGCGTTCATAGATGCTATCAAAGATGGTGACATCCAGCAGGGCGTGCGGATGCAAAGTCCGAAGTTGATTAGTGAGGCCCTAATCCATGCACTTGAACTGGAAGATGCTAAGAGGGTGCTCAAGCCAACTGTGAGAGTTAGAGTGGTTGGCGACATGGAGGAGGAAGTCCCATCAGTGCCAAGATGCTGGAGATGCGGTAAACAGGGACATATCATGGCCCTTTGCCCTAGGCGACAAAGGTCTTCGCCTGCTCCGATGCATTTGGAAAACTAGGAAAGGCCAGTCCGGAGGGGAGACGACTGACCTTCAATCCCTTTTTTCCATCAACGAAGCCTACAACTGATGGAACACGATTGCCGAGATGTCCTAGGTACCGAAGGTTTGGACATGGGAAGGGTCAGTATAGTCTTAATGAGACCGAGCGTCTATCGCCGCCTTAACGACGTTACAAGAAAGGATTCTTATCCTCTGCCTCGGATCGACGACACCATCGACACACTGGCAGGTACTGAATGGTTCTCTACCTTGGATCTTCGCAGTGGTTACTGGCAAGTTGGCATCCAAGATTACGGACTCTGGCAATTCAATTATTTATTTATTTAATTGTTATATGTTTACGTAAATATGTATTAATTATAATATAATAAAAAGTTAAAAATTGCCGTTTGGGTTGTGTAACGCTCCTGCCACCTTTGAGCGATTGATGGATACAGTTCTAAAAGGATTGTCGTGGCAGACCTGTCTGGTTTATTTGAATGATGTGATAGTCACGGGTAAGACATTTGGCCAACACCTGCGTAATCTGGAAGGAGTACTTCAACGTTTGAGAGGAGCCAAGTTTAAGTTGAACCCGGATAAATGCGAACTCTTCTGGAAGGAAGTAAGATACCTCGGTCACGTAGTATCTCCACAATGAGTCCGACCAGACCCAGCCAAGCTAGCAGCGGTTCAAGAATGGCCTCGTCCAAGGAATGTCTCAGAGCTTCGCAGCTTTCTTGGATTATGTACCTATTACCGTGTCGGATTGTGAATCAGAAAGTGGTACGAAAGATGGAAAAATTTCTGGTTTTCAATGCTGTGTAAAAAAAAAATTTAGTGTGTCCGTGTGTATAAATTGTTTTGCAATATACCACAATAGTTATGTTAAGCGGATGGGCAAGATCAAAAGAGTAATAGATGAAACAAAAATTATGTGCTGCACCTCAGAAGATCTAGCGGGAAATAACAGGATGGAAGGCAAATTGTTTGAAATTGAGCAATCTAAAATGAGTATGGAAATCGAATATCTTAAGAAAATGCTTGATGAGCTAGCAGATAAAAATAATAGCTTAAAACAGAACAATAGAATTAGAAAATGGTAGACATAAAAATAAGCAAACATCAATCAACAGCGAAAAATAAACCACGCTAATGCTAAATACGCCGACGCCAGATGACAGTCTGAGTTAGGCATTTTACCTTTAAAATTGGGAAACAAAGGTGTTGCTAATAAAACATATGCTGGTAAAGCGGCTGCCCCTGCCATTCAAGCAGCAACACCGAAACAGAGCCAACAAAAGAATCAAGAAGAATGTGACAGCAACCTAAGCAAAAACAAAAATATCAACAATGACTTTCAACTCCAAAGACATCAAAAGAAAAAACAAAACCGCAAACGCCTGGGAAATGCAGACACTTCACCTGAAGCCGAGTTAAATGAATTCTCTGGCGGAGAGAGAAGGGTCTGGTTCTACTTAAATAGAGTTAGAAGACATGTCATGGAAAATATGATTACAGACTACATCAAAGGTAAGCAAAGTTTCAATGGTTTGAAGGTTGTGGTCAGAGAACTTCCCAGTGACCCGAATAAGCTTAAATGTTTTGTGGTTATGGCTCCACCAGACAAAAAATGAATTATTTGACCCTAACTTTTGGCCACGATTAGTGGCATATAAAGGTTTGTCTTCTCCAAACACAAGGAATTTTTGGAGAACTCAATTTTTGTATAAATGAAAACATAATCTGTTTGGAAACAAAAAACAATACAAAAATTTTAAGTAGTCCCCCTAAACCAATAATAAACATATTTTACATCAATATATGGTCTATTAGAAACAAGGTTGCTGAAATTGAAGTACCCAACACAAAGAATACAATGTTCTTTGTTTTACGGAGCATTGTATGCTAACTGAAGAACTGCGACAAATAACTATCCCTGGATTTGTATTGGTAGATTCTTTTTGTAGAGCCGACAACAAACATGGTGGATCAGCAATCTTCATGAAGAGGATGTCCGAGGTAAGACCATTAGATAAGATAACTCAGATATCTGTAGAAAACCACTGCAAACGGTGAGCGGTAGAGATCCTGAATTTTAATCTGTTAATTGTTACTCTATATCGTCCCCCAAATGGTAATTTGTTTCTTGATGTATTGGATAGCTTTTTAAATATAAACTTTAATATGAATAAATTTGTAATAGTAACTGGAGATTTTAATATACATTTTGATTGGGAATATGAAATGAAAAGTAATTTCTTGGATATTATGGAAAGTTATGATTTGACTCAACAAGTTTTTTGTAACACTAGAAATATTGTCATTGTCTTGATAACGTATTCTTAAATTTTTATGATTTATTAAATTTTAACCTAAAGGTTTTTGATCCTGTTCGGTCCGACCATTTTGCTACAGAGCTATTTGTAGATACTAGTCATATGGAAAACAAAAATAATAGTAACGAAAAAATCAATAACTTAATGAGCCGTCCTTATACGAAAACGGATTTTTTTAAAAAAATCCCATTTAATGGGCAGGATGATCCAGCTGAGAGATCTTGCATTCCCTGAAGTCCCAAAAAAAAATTTTAAACCTGACGCTCCAAGGGTTGAATGGTTTGGGGAAGAACTCCGAGCTATGAAGGAAGATCTGGCTATTCTGAATGATGTCCGTAGGGGGTCTGATTGTCCTTTGATTCACAATGAATTCAGACTGTTGCAGAAGAGATATAGGCAGGTCATCTTAGAATCAAAGAAAAGAGCAAATTCTAATTATATTCGTGGTTCCGATAGCCCATCTAGGGCTGCTTGGGACATCATCAACAGCAATAGGCATAGGTCGACTATTGGAATAACAGCGGATCTAGATGTGAATGATTTAATTTTTTTTTTTGCAGATATTGCTGATAGTTTAATATCGGCTCTGCCTAAATCAAATTTACCATTTGATTTTTATCTGGAGCAGCTCAGACCAAACCCTAGACAGACTGGTTTTGCTTTTCATGAAGTAAGTCTAATTGAATTAAGAAATGCTATTGGTAAATTAAAAAAGAAACATAGTAGGGACATATTTGGTTTTAATACATTACTATTATATTCTCTGAAAGACGTCTTTATCAGCCCTCTTACTACACTGTTTAATCTCTGTATTGTCGAGGGAGTTTACCCTTCTATCTTTAAATTAAGCAAGACTATCCTAATCTTCATAATGGCGACCAGCGCAGCTTTAATAAATATCGTCCTATCTCTTTACTACCAGTTTTTTCAAAGGTTTCTGAGGTATTACTCAAGGACCAGCTCTATGGGTATTTTGAGGAAAACGGTCTGCTGATTCAACAACACTTTGGTTTTAGGAGGGAGCGGTCTATTACTGAAGCAGTGTGTAGGATGTGTGATTGCATAGTCGAAGTCTTTGATGATGGCAATTTTGTGTGTGGCACATTCTGCCTTTGACTGTGTTTCTCATGATATACTGCTGCAAAAGTTAGAATTCTATGGTCTGGATGTGAAGAGTGTCGCCTTGATTCAGAGTTATCTGTCGGGCCGAAGACAGGTGACTAGTCTTGGGAGAAATGTGTCGGAGGAGAGAATCATGAGGCATGGGGTACCTCAGGGTTCAATTCTGGGTCTCCTACTCCTTCTTATATATATTAATGATATAACATCATCTATGTTGGATTGTGAAGTGACTGTTTGAGCGGACGATACAAATTTTCTTGTAAGATCAAAAGATCATGGAACCTTGATGGAGCGAGCAGATGAATGTACAATGGGTGTGAACGATTGGTTAAGGGCGAATCGCCTGAATCTAAATCTGACCAAGACTGAACAAATGGTCTTTTCCTTGAGGAGGGATGGTGCTATTGATAATCCGGACAAAATAAAGTTTTTAGGAATTTCTTTAGACCCAAACTAACATTCGAACAACATGTTGTCACTATTTCCAAAAAAATAACATCTGAAATATTTGCTATTAGAAATTTGTCCAAAGTGGTTGAGGGTAAAGTGTGCTTAATAGCATACCACTCAATTATCCATTCGGTGTGTATGCATGGCATACTAGCATGGGGTCACTCACCTCATGCTTCTGGGATGTTTGGGTTACAACGCAGAGCATTTCGGATTCTGGCTGGGATCGGATATAGGGATGATGTGAGAGTTTTTCAGGCAGCTTAGTGTTCTCATATTACCTTCACAGTACATTCTTGAATGTCTGCTATATGCACACAAGAACGTGCAGGATTATGGAACCTCTCTCCAGATCCATCAACATGAAACAAGAAATAGGAATGACTCGAGGATACGGTTCTTGAGACTCAAAACATCGTGGAATGCAACTCTTCACTACCTCCCGGCCTTTTTCAACAAATTACCTTCACGGGTGAGAGAAATGCCCCTCTTGTCATTTGAAAGAGTGGTAAAAAAGTATTTAATACAAAAGGGTTTCTATAGCCTCGATGAGTTTTTAACATGTGATATGAGAGATGATGACTTTTCTTAACCGAAATTTATTGTAATGTTATTCTTTGTCTTGTCATTATACAGTTTGTGAATTTTTATTATCAATTTTCTTCTTACTGTCTATTTTATGTAAAATAACTAACTGTAATTTTTAATCTTAGGCTAAGTGACGATTGTTAAAACTATACTGTTCGGTTATGAATAAATCTATTGTCTATTATCTATTGTCTATTGTCTATTGTCTATTGTCTATTGCCTATTGTCTATTGTCTAATGCCTATTGTCTATTACCGCCGATTCGTCAAGGACTTCAGCAACCTGACAGAAAAAGACCAACCATTCGAGTGGAAACCAGATTGCGAAGAGGCTCTTGTTGAAGGAATCCTTGTGTACGGCACCCATACTGACCTATCCACAACCAGGTCGCCGATTTTATGTGGACACAGATACCATCAATGTCGGTATTGGAGGTATTCTGTCGCAGGAAGAAGACGGTCAGCAGAAGGTCGTGGCCTACTTCAGTCAGTGAGTAAGGCAGAGCGCAATTACTGCACCACCAGACGAGAATTGCTTGCTGTTGTCGAAAGCCTTAGACATTTCCACAAATACCTGTATCGCCACAAATTCACTCTTCGTAGAGATCACGCATCACTGCGCTGGTTGATGAGATTTCGAGAACTGGAAGGACAGGTATCCCGATGGCTGCAGCAGTTGCAAGAATACAATTTCTCGATTGAGCATCGCAGTGGTAAGACGCACGGGAATGCTGAGGCACTATCAAGGAGACCCTGCACGACTGCGTGTAAGCAATGCAAGGGGGTAGAAACACTGGAAGACGTTCCTACGAGACCGGTGGCGCTAGTACCGGAGCGTGATGAATGGTCCAACGAGGCTATCAGGCGCCAATAATGAGATGGAAAACACAGTCAAACCAACGCCCTGACTGGCATGGAGTAGCTGAATTTGGTTCTATCACCAAGGCATATTGGAGTCTTTGGGACTGCCTGAAGCTCGAAGAGGGTGTGCTGCTATGGGAGCATCCAGAAGGGGAAACAACCACCTCGCTAATAGTAATTCCCAGTGTCATGGTGGCTTGTGTACTTCGAGAGACTCACGATAGGCTACCTGGAGGACATTTTGGTGTTTACAAGACATTGGAGATAACGCGAGCTCGGTTTTATTGGGTACGATGTCAAGAAGACGAGGAAGAATGGTGCCGACGATGCGATGTGTGTGCCAGCGCCCGCGGACCGCATAGACGCACCCGAGGGAGACTTCAGCAATACACTGTAGGTGCACCGTTTGAGAGGATAGCCATCAACATAGCAGGGCCGCTTCCTACGACTGATGATGGAAACCGGTACATATTGGTTATAATGGACTATTTTACGAAATGGCCGGAGACATATGTTCTACCCAATCAAGAGGCTGCCACGGTGATACAGGCTCTGGTTGACACGCTATGTCGTTTCGGCATTCCCATGGAATTACATTCAGACCAAGGACGGAATTTTGAGAGCCGCTTGTTCCACGAAGTCTGCGAGATACTCGGCATAAGGAAGACCTGAACAGCACCCTTGCATCCGCAGTCCGATGGCATGGTCGAGAAGTTCAACCATACTCTCGTCAGCTTTCTGAAGAAGTTCACGTCTGACAACCAACGTGACTGGGACCGATATATTCCTTTGGCCCTAATGGCATATCGTGCCGCGGTGCACGATGTAACTAAAGAGACCCCAGCTTGTATGATGTTCGGGAGAGAGCTGAGGTTACCCTGCAATTTGCTCTTTCGAAGGCCCTTTCCATCAACACAAGCCACGGATGAGTTCACCAGTCAGCTGCAAGAAAGACTACGAGAAGTTCATGAACAAGCCAGAAAACATATCCGTATAGCCAGCGACCGCATGAAAACACGGTACGATCGATGAGCCAATTCCGAGGGTTATCAAGTGCAAGACCGGGTTTGGCTATTCAATCCAAAAATAACGATTGGCCGTTCTCTCAAACTGCAGTCCAATTGGGCAGTGTACTGAAAATTAAGGGTTCTATTCAATACCTTTAAATAGTTAATTGGGAAAAACGAAAATTCCTCTATTTACAACAAACAACAAAAAGCAAGAGAAGGAATTTCACTTGGAATGAGCATGGAATGCCAAGGATCTGTCCAGATGTGTTACGGAGTATGAGGAATACTTAAATGCACTTCAAATAAGTGGAAAAAGGATGGATCAATCGAATTCCCTATATAAACTGCAAATCAAATACAACAGGCAGATCATTTCTGTTAGAGACCTCGTAGAGTGAAAATCTGTGAAATTCGAAATCAAATTATTCCCAGCTGAATCATCAAGGAAGAAGAAGAGGACATCTGTAACCAGACCAGACTGCACGTGTCATCGTTAAATTTGATATCAAATTGTATTGCCAGTGGCGTACCAAAACAGTTTTATTTTGAGAGAATAGAATTCTGAAACCGGAAATTTGTGTACTTTTGTTATTTTGACAAAGCCGAAAGGATCCCGAACTGCAATTCAGTTCAGTATAAACGATGGGATTCCGTAGCTTAGGTTCAGTACAGTTGATGAGATACAACCAGCTAACTTAAGATTTCTCTATTGGGTAGCTTTAGTAGTATTTTTTGCTTCCTCAAGTACAATCCAGCTCAATCCTTTTTTGTCTTCAAGTATATATCGTATCCTTAGCGTGTTCCACGTAAATACACACTAGAACTCATAGTCTAGTTGTGACATTTATCTTCTTGTTGTGCTCTAAAAGCTGAAAGACCCCCAAATAACAGAATAAGGGACAGGAGCCTTCTTCCAGTTGTCTCCGCCGGAAATTGTATTATTCTGGGTATTCGTATTTTCTTTCGGCCCCGGCTTTCTCTATTGCGATTACAGTTGCAGGCAAAGCTGCTGCTGCAAATGATTTGTTCCACCCACTACCTTGATAATGATGATCATCAGATCTGCTGATCGTTTTTTCAATGCTGCTTATATTTTTTTCATAATAAGTGAAAATGGACGCTGCTGCTGATTCAAGACCATACTTTCATACTTGTGGTTACACAGCAAGCGCGGCTTTTTATATTTGACTCGTTGCCAAGCTCTATTTTCTGAAAGCAGATCAGTATTATATTATTAAGACAAATAATTGTTTTGAGAGTAAGAAATCTCGTTCTCTTAACTGTCCTCATCCGAAGGATTGATTGTGAAATCACTACGAGCTGAACGCTCTTGTAGTTTTGTTCCTGGACGACATTACGAATAGTCTGGCTTATGTACTTCAAATGGCATCTTATTGATTAGCATTTTACCACACCTTGAACTCGAAAAATCCTCATTTAAAATGATCAACGATGTTGAAAGATATCTCAATTTATAAACCGAAGTTTTTTATGGTCTGGCTCACATTATGAGAATTATTCAAAAGAAAACTTGAAGTATTTTTAAAGTTATGATAATAGTGAGCCTAGTAAATATTGCGCCCTGTTACCATATTCGTTTTTTGTACTCATATGTGGGCCGAGTGGATGTGGAAACACAAATGCAGCACTATCAGTCTTATTGTAAACGTTTAAGTATAATTTAAAGTCACTGTACCATCGCAAGTATCAGTTGCTGGAAAAGATACTAAGAGAAGTCAGAGGTCGGCATCCATATATCTCACCAGATGATACTTATATTCATTGATTTTAATTTTATAAGTGCTGATTGTTGGAGTGAAAAATACGGTACTATGGTAATTGTGAAGGAGTATGGTTTGTATACAGGGCGCTATCGTTAATCATATCAATTTCAGCAAGATTTCTTAAGAAAGCCTGAAGAATATTTCAATACACGAATGTTTTTCTTCAAGTAACAAACACCATGTCTATATGCTTTGCTGTAAGATGAAAACTGTTTCTGCGGAAGTAGCAAATATTTACTACATCGATGTCCATTTCTTATAGCAATCTCTTTTAGACTCAGTGTTGCACACTGAAAGTAGAAAAGAAACACTAAATCATCTCCACAATGTATTTGTTGAAATTAAAGGGGTTGAGACATGTTTCGGGATTATATAATCCCATTATCAATCAAGACAATCGTTCTGTAGAATTAATAATAAAAAGTTAGTAATTATAAACGGGGGGGATAGAAGAAACGGATTCAGAAAATGGCTACTTATGATATGATACTCAGGAAATACCTTTCCTGTTACGCCATTATCAGATCAAAACGTGCACAAAGAGAGTTATAAAAATTTTCAAAAAAACTAAAATAATCACATATAAATAATCAAGAAAAACAATACAAATAGTTAACATGACAACCAAGAAAAAAAGAAAAAACCCATGGAATAATTAAGTGAAAATATGGGGAGTTAATTGAATTATATTTTATTTTATTATACGAAACATCTGAGTTGTTTTTAAGTTACAAGTACCTATCTAATAATATTACACATAAAAGGATGAGAAAGAAGAGTTATTTAGATTTTTTTGATATCATTGTTGACTAATAAAGTAAAAAAAATACTGGTTTTTTGAATGCATGTCGTAGTTCATCATTATATATTTTTTTATCTTTTTTTCTAAACTCATAATTGAAAAAGACCACAAAGTGGATCGAAATCAAATTTTATTAAATTCTTTTATTTTAAATTATTACTAATGACATGAAATAAATGTACTATGATTTAAACACATTTTCTTGAAAATTATCAATACAAGAAGCCCAAATCCCAAGAATCATATAAAGAATAAATTACACAAGGCTCAAGAACTCCTATAAGCAATATATATATATATATATATATATATATATATATATATATATATATATATATATATATATACGGGATATTACAATCGGGAAAGTAGTATCCAAATGGCAACCGTTCAAACATTTAAAAAAATCAAAATGGGCCGTAGTGTAAATATCCTCAAAAATAATTTTTGGTACCAACAGAAAAAAAGTAAATAAAGTAGAAATCATCAATAGGTGGTGGTGTGAGCAACTAATTTCGACTATCAAACAATAGGTGGCGCTGTTTTTTGTTGTGACTATGGCTTTGACGTAGTGTCTGTCCCAAGTGCTGGGATATCTACTAATAATACGTTACTTCTACGGAAGTACTTTAACTTTTAACTAAAGTGTTTCTAGAATACGACACATTTAGATACGTATTTAGGCACATCAATCCTGAAACGAATTGTGGAGTTCTGTGTAACCCAGCAAAATTTCCAAACTTTGTAACTTTTTTTACGATGCTGCTTTCACTACGGGACCAGCTATAATCATCTGAAGTTCTGTTTTGAGTTACACGCGTGCTCAATATTCTCATTTGTGCTTGTTTTTATTTAATTACAACGGTAATGGGGTGCCGCCCAGTTAAGCATCAATCCTTAAATTATCAAGCTACTTTTTTTTTTGTTTACAAGATGCTGAGGAAATCCTCTTTATGAACATCAAGAATTTCCCTTGTTTGTTTTGATATGGGCTTGGAATGTATTATTTTCCATGTCTGTTACTTGATCTGTTACTCTACCCATAGGTTGACTGATGCTCATACTATGCGTTTGGGCACTCCTATTATCACTCGTTGGTTTAGGTTGTTGTCCGCCCCTCTTCTAGAACGTTCGTCGTTTTTTCGTTGTCCTCGGTGCTTATTTGGTTTTGGATCGGTCAGTGTATCAGAACTGAAAGACTGGGCTAAGCTCATTATCATTCCATTCAGTCCTTCTTAGTATATTTATCCTGAATGTATTTTCAAAGATTTGTCGTTTCGAAATGTGATCAGCTTCCATGATTAAGTACATCTCCTGTCCCAGCTCCGACGATACTCATGTTTCCCTTTCCAATGTTGACGTTGACAAGTATGTTATTTATTATGATAGCCTCACCCTGCACAACTAGATGCAAATGAGAAATTACCAGAAGCGCATCCATTGCTTCGGTGGGTGTTGATTTCATAGCCACTGTAATGCCTAGACATGCAAGTCTTTGCACCTTGCATAGCCTTAGTATAGCTGTACTTTGTTGTGTTTTCTTCCACCACACTATAGAAGCATATTTAACAGCAATCAGGTTACCAATGATCAAGAATGAACTAAATCATACAGTCTCCAAACATTAATGTCCAAACATTAATTTCCATCAGTATAAGTTAGAAGCATCAGCAGTGGTTGAAATTTTAAAAATGAGCAATGAGCCTAAGCATGCAAAAGTACATTGTTCCTGGTGAATATGTCGTTTGTAGGAAGAGGAAAGTTTTACTGTACTGTACTGGTCATCTAGTCCTATTATCTCTCTTTCTAACTCACTATTAAGCCTATTTTGCGAGAATGTTCTTCCGAATATGTGATGACACAATGCTGTTGATTTGGGTTAAGTTTTCATACTCTGGTGCCCGCTTCTACATAATGTACAGCGCAAAAAAAGACAGCCAAGTTCAAGGGATCCGTACCATTATAAAAGCAAAATTCCACTGCCTGAGACAAAAACGGCTGATAGAGTATTTGCTTTTAAAGCGGTATAGATACACAGACTGAAAATTTGAACTCTCTGCCCTTCGCTCACAAACTAACGGACGGACAGACAGATTTAATATTTGTTGTTGTAGCCAAAGTAGAAGTAAAAAGTTTTTGGAAATTTAAACTGTCTAACTATTACGGTTTATAAGATATAGCCCTTTGACAGACAAACGTACAGACGGACGGACGAACTTAGTACATTTTATTGCAGCGGCAACAAAAACGCATATTAGCTGAAAATTTAAATTCTCTACCTATTCCGGTTCATCAGCCGCTGACATACGCTCAGCGGAGTCAATGAATTTGTTTATAATCATTTTCTTTGTGAAAAAGTATTGTAAAGTATTTTCCGCAATAACTGGTATTGACATATTTACTACAATAAAACTGCCGGGAGTATTCCCATTATGTACACAATCCACAAGCAAATACACTACAGGATCGGACTTTATATATTTAAGTCGGTATATAATATAGGTAGGTAATTTAATTAAAAATATGGAGGTGTTTAGGAAACATGTTATCTTACACACATTGTATGTTTATATAATATATGTAATGACTTGAAATATCCTAAATAATAGATATCCTGCAAAATCTAGTAGTTGAATTTATATACACATATAGCTATCACTAACTTCATCAAAAATAATTATAATCGGTTTAATTATTTCTAGAGTTACAGATCAACACAAAGTAAATATTAGGTATTTGTTAAATAAACTGATTACATGTTAATTATTTCGTAGAAAAAATATTAAATTTAAATATTATTTTACTGCATTATTATGATCCGACCTTGACTGACAGTGTATTGCATGTTTATGGCAGACCTTTTGCAGAACGTCCCAATATTTTTTACAAAAAGTTGGACCGACTTTATTAGTTGTTTCACTGAAAAATACAAAATAATATTAAGTCTATTGGTGCTGGTTCTTTTGGAGTTGGTGCCTACAACAGCAAACTACAACGGCACAACTTCAAAATTACCCGTACCAATAGAATTAATATTATTTTGTATTTTTCGGTGCGATAACTAATAAAGCCGGTTCAATTTTTTGTAAAGAATATTTACTTCACATTTTTGAACGTTCACTAATATCCAAAAAGATATAGGCTTAGCTTGTACTTGATGTTTATTATTTAGGGATCTCAACACATCGAGGCGCAAATATACATATTTCGGACTCGGACTTTATTGCTGTAACTCGAAAACCGTAACTTGATTTAAATGTTGCTACATATAAACTTTTCCTTAACTTGGCCGTCTCATATTTTCAATTTTCGAAAAATATTGCTCTTCCACATAGCAGAAATACGCATATCACATATTTCAGACTTTACCATTGCGAAACTCGGATATGGTCAGCTTTCTAATTTTCAAATCTCGATTTTTCGATTCTCGGAAAAATTTGCCCCTTCCTCATGGCTGAAACACATATTTCAGACTGTAACGCGGAAACCCATGATTATTTTTTATAATGTCCAATTTAAACGTTTCCGGATTTGGAATTTTCTTTGATTCTGCCGTCTCGGATTCTCCATTTCTGAGAAAAATTGCCCCAACACCCCTTTTGGGAGATGGTATTGAAGGAAGGGCATGTCTAATACTGTTTTTTTTAATTGAACCAATTCACAATACTCCTCTCTCCAATAAAATAAAAATCATCAAAAGCGGAGCACATTTAATATGCAGGATTCGCGAAAAAATACATATGTTTCGGATTTGACTTCTAAATATGGGACCATTTCTCAACTCTCCTCTTTCAAATGAAATAGAATCGTCTAAATCAGACTATGCAAAACGCGCGAACAGCCATAAAAAAGCAAATATACAACCGAATTGTATACCTTCCCCTTTTTTTAAGTCGTTCAAAAAAGACCTAGTCACCCATTTATTACGAAAAGGTCTATACATAAGTGTGTGAGCAGAACAAAAATTCTATATAAAAATGCGGCAAAGGCAAAATGAATCTTACACGAAGTTTTCCATACCATGGTGAAAGCAAAATTCCTCTGTCTACATATTACTGCATAAGATACATACCGCTGACAGACGGGAGAATTGATGGATAGACATCTATACCGTTACAGAGGTAATAAAAATACACATTTTCGGAAAATTTCAACTCTTTACATAGTACACATCATGATATACAGCCCGCTCAGACGACTGAACGGACGGACCGACCGATTTAGTATTTGTTATTAGAGCGAAAGTGGACTCTCTACTTATTACGGTTCGAACGTACAAACGGACTTACTAATTGTTGTTGCGGCAACATAAATACATAATCTATGAAAATATCAGCTCTCTACCTTTTACGATTTTTAATAGCTCGCTGACAGGCAGACGGAAAGAAAGCGGAGTCTCTGTTTTCAACAATTCTCTCTCTCTCTCTAAGAAATTAAAATGGTTATTATGAAATGAGAAATTGCAAGATGACAACTCAACTTAAAAACCACCCACAATTGAAAAATGTAGACCTTTCTAAGATTGGAGTTACCTAGTTAAATAAGGCATTACTTGGAAAGGCGTTGCCTTTTTGCTTTTGCTGAAAATGGGCATGATTTGAAGATTCACCAGATAAAATAAGTATTTGCAGATAATAAAGAAAAATCCTGTATCATTCTACTTTGAGCACTGATATGTCTTTTCATAAAATTCTTCACGTTATTTTTTGGTGCAGTTTCTCTCTATTATTTGTTTCTGTTTTATCTCTCATCATTTATCTTTAATGCCATATTGGAGAGGAACATACATGCTCTTGGAAGAATATTTTCATTTCAACATTAAATTTATGTTTTAATGAATATACCTTTTAGCTAATGTGCTAATCTATATAAGAACATTAACATCACCTATAGTTTCCAAGATAAAGTCCTTGTTCCGTTTCAACATCTGTCGGGTTTACTACATCTTCTCAGAATTAATATTTATAAATTTTCGTATCGGTAGCACAGAATAAATAACAACTTTATTATCCGTGCCGGTAGTAGGTATACGTTGGTATAAGACATGAGGCCCCCCAGAGGTGCATTAGAAGCCGTGACAGTGGAGTGAACTGTTGAGGTGTTGGGTTTTGAGAAGAAGTTGATTCCTATTTGATTTTGTACCGTATAGTTGGGCGATGAAAACATAACATTGAAAATTTAGAGAAAAAGTAGAAGTAAACTACAAAAGGGAGAAGATAGAAAATATATATTATGAATTTTTTCAGATAAAAAAAACTAATTTGATGTAAAATGTTTTTCAACTTCATAAGCTATTGTAATTTTGATCCAATGCATTTAGTGATGAGAATGCCATATTCTTTTGCTATATTGAAAAAAAAATGTAATATGCTTGAATATAATTCAATATTACTTCAATGTTAAATGTACGAAATTTGTATAATTGTGTATTCAAATAATTCGAATATTACCTTTGAATTCTGATATGTCCTTTCACAGTTTCCATCAATAACATCTCTATTCGGCTTTGATAGGTCTTATTAGTTTGGATTCCATCTGACACAAATTCCTGGGAATTTGACATCGTTATTGCAGTTCGTAATACATGAAAATGGAGCTTCATGAGAGCCAGCCAATAATAAACGAAAATTGGTGCATAAGTGCTACCGCACGCCAGCAATGGTGTGGTAAATGTAACAAGCACACAATGAACTATGTTGTTTCGGTGAAAAATGGTTTTGATTAAGGTGAATATTGATACGTCCTTTCTATTTTCCTCAACTGGAGCCATGAATATAAAATGACAAAATGAGCACACAAGAACTGTGACGGAAGCTTTGAAATTCGCTATTCTGGCTTCAGCAATCATATTATTTCTCATATCATCTGTTAAGAAATCTGGAGATAGAGTGTGGCTCTGAAGCATCTCCACAAGTTGCATAATTCTGTTGGCAAACACTGCTGTCAGTAGCCACGACCAACAACTCTAGAATAGTAAAATATCAACATATAAGTTAATTTATCAAATCAATACTAGTGAGTCTTACAGTTTGCATAAACATTGCTATGCCCAAATGTTTTCTTTCATATTCCCAGTCGTCCGCAATGTTGATACCCCATATGTAAAAGACACATATGAGCTCATAGTAAGAGAATAATAAAATACCAACAACTCTTAGCCATAGAACATATGGTTTTATCTTGAGAACAATAAATATCCACATAAAATCGAGGTAACTCTTTGCCGTGATATATTCTATACGTTCTGTTAAAGACATGTTCATAAATGAAGATAGAATCTGTTTGCCTGTGTAAATACAATTAGCAGAATGAGCGTTCCCCTCGAGTTACAAGCTACTTCTCAGTAGATCTGAAATTTAATTGACAAAATAAGACAAAAATTAATGTGACTTGCATTGAAAAACTAGTCAAAAGTAGATACCTATGTCATAGTTCTCGAGATATATTCACCAATAATTATAACGTTAAATAAATTATAACTTTTGTCATCTGAGCACTAATATTCAAATATTATTATTCTCGACTAATATATTAATGAAGGAATGGGCTCTGAGACTAAAAATTATATAAAGATAACTGACATTAGCCCAAACTGCATCAATCCGCTTATCAAGAACATATACAAATTATTTGGAATAATTTCCTATAAAGCTAAATAATATAGAAAATGTGAGAGTGATTGGGCAATATATTATACACAGGAATATATTTGAAAGCATGTACATGGATAAATAAAATCATCAATAAATCAAAAATAAAAAAATCAATAAAAGTCATAAGTGATCCAACGGCAAGTTTTCCTTGAACATCTGCGGAACTATCCACAATTATTAATTACCATGTGCTATCTTGATAGTTTATTTTATTCGGTAAAAAATATCGAGATAATAATATTGTATGGACGAACAAGTGAGTTCATCATGTCAGGTAGAAAACTAGAATAGAAAAACTAGAATAGCCATACCGTTCTGTGAAGTTAAAACGGGGTGCTGACGAGAAAGTATGCCTAATTTCCACAGCCCTGTAATGCTCAATGTTATTTAGATTCCGAGTGAAAAAATATTCGCAAACACGCTAATCTGAAGAAGTCAGTTTTGTTGACGACAAAAGAAAAATTGGTTATAAATGATTTTTCTGATTCTGGATTTTAATGTTGTTGTGCTTTAGAAAATGTATAGAAAAGAATATATTTTTTTTAAATATAAAAATATTTGGCTTAGATGTTGAAAGAAACAGACAAAAAACCTTAGACTCCGGGTGAACAATAAATAGAGCTATTCATAAAATTTACATGAAAAGCCGAGCGAAGTACGGAATCCTCTGCAACCGAGCCCAATCCGCACTTTTTTCTATTCCATTTAGTGATTTAACAGGTTCTGCATGCACGATATGACTTCGATGGTGAGAGGAAGTTTGATAACAGTGACAAGTGAGTGAGATACATATAAGCAGGTCCAATTAGTATAGACGGGTACTTAGTAATAATAATTGAATGAAACTGAATGATAAATAGATAAATGGAACAAAATATCTGGAACGATAGACTCATAGAAAAAGAGGCCCTCATCGAGATTTAGTACACTCTTCTTTCATTTAACCTGGAAACATTTGCGGGAGTTTTGACAATCAGTATTTTTATAGATTTTTACTAACTCTTTCTGAATTTCAACTTTATCACCTCATATCTTAGCCGTTTGCGCTGCCATATTGAAAATATAGCGACTAATAATAGTTTTTCGATAACATCTCGTTTCTGACTCATTCTATAGAATTAAACATGAGTAAATTTCTTACAAATTATTTAAAATAATTTTTTTCGTAAATGAATATTTTTGGCGTACGAGCATCGAAACGGTACTTCAACATGCGTTTTGGCTAAAAAAACTAATCCAGTGCACAGTTCCTAAATTTAACGCCATGTTCTTAGTGGACTGGTGTTGTTATATCACGGTCATGAATATCGAGTGAGATATTACAGACCGGGGTTTGGTCGGCAACATTTGGAATGGGATCATCAAATTCATCGTGATCTTCTTGTTCTCGAGTTCACACGTTCTCTCGAAAACAGTCTCCGTTTTTTCTCTTCACCGCTGTTACTTGATAGAACTTGCGAATCATCACAAGCACCATAGTTCGTTTATATAATGGAGCATCTTAACCCTGCTTTTTCGCACAGACTTTCAGACATTTTTGCATTTGCAAGGGCTGGGGTTCGAGTGTCGTAACAGGAATTAACCCATTCTTGTTTCTGTGTCATTCCTATTGCTTTTCATTCGGTTTATACCCATACCACTGGTGAATATGGTGGTTGGTTCGGATCGAATATTGTCGTGCTTCTGCTTGTGGTTATGGTAGCAAGGCAGTGTTAAATACACTCGTACATGCTGGTTTATTAAAACATATCTATGTCGTTCAAAGACATGCTTTCTTACTTTTCACATTACTATAACTATATAGGTAATTCAAAAATGACGTGTTCTTCAATTTTATCAATTATCTCTGGAGCAGCGTTTGAATTTTCGAATGCCTGGATAACCTCGCTTAAATCTCGATTCTTTCGTAGTACACTAATAAATCTAATTTTTCCTTGATCAACTAGTGCAGATGTTTATCGCAGTCACTAAAGGCAAGTAAAAATAAAATATGATCTGCGACTGTTTTGTCTATGATGCTTTAAGTTGAATATATCCTTTGCGAATATTTTTATTTTTCTGGTTTTGGAATATGCATGTTTGATGCATATATAGAGGTGTCGGAAGAATAAGATCATCATCCTCGCCGACAACTTTAACGAGATCGAATGCTGGTGAAACTATTATTGCGGTATTGATTATCAGAGTGTCCGCATCTCTGTAGCTTGTTTTTATACAAATTTTTCCGCTTTAAATGCTTTTTCCAACATTCTTATTATTTTGTGATACAGTTGGAATCATTCTCTCGTCAATAAGTAGGTATATCTAATGAATTAGTTTTTCGCGATCGTCAGGATCGCTCCGTATATTTGGTAAGATTTGCTGCATCTTCCAGATATACCTCGATTATGGCATTGGATGTATGCTTTGATTGAAGATATGTAACGTACTTATTGCAAATAAATGAAAATGATTCACCACGATGCCAGATGACTCGATGTAATAAGTGTCATCCATCGATGACATATATTGAGTCTCTAAATTATATGGCCCCAGAATGTTGCTTAAATGCCTTAAACATAGAAGATTTAACGCACTTATGTATGCGAAATAACAAAGATATAAGGGAAATGGGACAAGTTCGTACGAGAGGAGTTTCTCAAGTTTTTTTCCGATTCTTTTGCAATGCACAATCTTTTCAAAAATAACAAAAGACAATCGGGACTATGTGATATTCTATCCGGATGCTTGCATTCATAACACCAAGTGATTTCTCCGTTCATTCCGTTTGAACTTAACTTAATGTATACAAAATTGTAAAAAGGTCGTATTCTGCAGCTGTCATTCTTTTCTCTAACCAAACATGTCTTGTAACTATAAAAGGCACGATTTTACATATGAGAAGTGAACACTGGCATGAAAATAAGGCATCTTTTCTGAAAAGTGTCAAGATGTAAATTCCTGTTGCCCTTTCTCTCTGCTTCGGTAAATTGTTTAACTAGTAACCATCCGGAAATACTGTAACCATAATTTCGCTCTGGGCCACGCTGTTCAAGTTCAAGTTGTGCAAAATTCTTTATAATTCTATACTGAGATAAGTTGTAACATCTATGTTTTGCGATAAGATTTTAGCAATTGAAAGATAAGTCAACATATGTAACGTGACTGTACGCTCATACACATACCATGGCATATTTTTTTAATCGAATTTAATGCGTAAATGGTGTTGTAAAGCTCTTTCAATCCGTTCCATTCATTATGTATCCAATTGATTCCATGAATGATACTAACAAATGGAATCCACCGAGCGTTAATTTGGACTCCTCTTCATACGATTAAATGATTTATCGCCCTTTCCAAAACTCGGGCTGGTCAAATGTGACGAAGTAAGTATACTGATGTAATGACTCACATTTTTCAGAAGTTGGTAAGGGAGCAATCGAAATTTTTGGATAATTAATGCATTAATGACAGGCGAGCGCCCTCAAATGATTTCTGGAAACAGAGATCCGCTGTCGCTTGATCCATAAATCCACTCCATCCAGGTGTGTTAGGCAGGTCGACCCATTTTCCATATAGCCATAATAAGTCTGAAATGGACGATACAACTTCCGAAACACCACAAATGCTACCAAGGTTTTGAATATTTTTTGTTCTCAAGCCCATGTTGTTTTTTTCAGAAATGTTTTTTAATGCCAAAACCAAAACTACCAATCACTTTCGCAGACGGCATTTGCTTTTATCCTTGAATATTTGAAGCTATAGGATTTTAGGTGTTATACAATGAATACCGCCCATGGCATGGATAGTGTCTATCTACAGTCTTCGTGTTGAAATCAGCGTTGACATAAAGACATTGAAAAATTCATTATAATCGATATTCAACGGTGAGCGCATAATAGCTGAAACTTCGAATATCATTGCTTCGGTGTACGAACCGCAAAATCCTAGAGATAACACTGTATTGATCCATACTTTTTAATCAAATATAGAGCTATTCCGACCTTTAATGACGATATGAATGATTTCCGCCTTGCCGCGGCAATTATAGAATTCGCGAGAGCAATCCGTTTTTTCTTCAATTGTCAAGAGAGGTCCGCTTATTTTTTAAATTCCAGAAAATCAAGTACTAGTTTCCGGTATATCTGACTCAATAACGATTACAGTTGCTGTTTTTACTATACGTCGACGTTTTACTGCCCTTTCGTCACTTTTGTGATGTGTATTAATGCAAACGACACTGTACAATGTTAAACATATTTAATGATTCAGACTAAATATTTCTATTGAGCAGATATTTCGTAGAAGGGAGAGGGGGGACACACAAAGGCGACAAATTCCCTTATATCTACTGTTACCATTCTAGTAACCTTGAGAAACCTACAACGCATAGTTGAAATTATTTCGTGAATATATGAAAAACACGCGTTAATGTTGTAGATGGATCATAGTTTGCGGCGCTTACTCTACCTCAAGGCTCGAAGTAGTGTGGAGATGAGTTTTTTAGCTACAAGGCATCTTGAAGTACACTTTGCGGCGCTCGTATACCAAAACAATTGATTTTCTAAAAAAATTGTTATTAGATAATTTGTAGGAAAAGTTCTCAAATTCAATTTTGTTTTGTAAAATGAGTTAGAAAGTAGAAATTGTCTAATAACTGGCGCAGCGAATGGCAAAGATAAGAGGTGGCAAAGTTGGAAATATCATATCATAGTCTATAAAAATATAAATTTTTAATGCCCCCGGAAAACTTTTCAGTTAACCTCTTTATTAACCAAATGACTTTACTCATTATCATTTTCCTGCTTATGTTGTTATTATAATTATATTAAATTTAATTATACACTAATAACTTTGCTAATAATTTATAGTTTATCTCTCATATATTGATAATAATGAGTGCGACTTGAGTTTTAGGAAATCCATTGTTTTCTAAATGATAAATTGGTTAACTAAGAAGAATATAGAACATTTCAATACAATACAATTATTATTCTATTTTTTACCTAATGTATATAGGGTGTACCTAATTGATTTGATCAGGCCCTAGATCGTAAGCTAATCGAGATATTTAGTTCAAGTAAAAGCTGTAAATTTTAGCATTTAAAATGCTTTCTAATGAAAGATTAGATTTTTTTAAACCTAATGTCGCCCTTAAAATTTCCACCCCACCCTCAAAATTTCAAATTACTTCCTGTATATTTTTAACATACTATCATAGAATGTGTTTTTCAGAATTTATTTATTTTTTTCCTATAACTAACGCGTGTTTTGCTTACTACTTTTGTAGCAATGGTACTTAAGAGCATGTCTGTATTATCAAAGAATTCATTTCTGTAAACATTTAAAATCATTGCCTTGATTTTAGCATCGAGGTGACACTTTCGTACCCTCTTTTAAGTAGACTAAATTCAGGAGCAGGAGGGCCTTCACCTCCTTTATCCATACTTTTGACATCTTTTCAATGCTTCTAGAATAAACAAAGGCGCTAATGGCATTTTTTGCGAAAGTAAAAATAAAGTATGTAAGAAAACATTAGATTGAGACAAACTTCTAGGTTGAGCAACATTATTAATAATACAAACTCTATATAGTTTACATGATGTGAATCTATCTTAACATGTAAAATCAGACACTTCAAATATGTACCTACTCCTCATACCTTTTTAAATTATTAAGCAAAAAAGCTTAAATAACATAGGCGAAGTACAAAACCTACTGATGCAATGCAAATAAAATAGAAACGATGATAAATCAAAGACCAACTTGATGAACTGCCCACTGCTATAACACACCTTTTCCTGTTAGAAGATATACGAATTGCTCGTCGACAAAAATTTGGCTGATGGGAAACGAGAATGGCTACCAACGGTTTCGAGCATAAATCATTGTTTTGTCTGGCCGCCACTGTAAGATGATTTTAGTAAAATGGTATTGCATAGATACTCTTTAAGTCCGGTTGTTATTGAATATACAATAGGCAAAGAGGGTAAATACTGAAATTATGTAAATTTTTTATTCATATTTATCTGTATTGATTCGATAAAATATTATATCTACATAAATCCTGCTCCATAGAAGTGTACCTATTATTATATTACATAAATATCGAGCGATCCAAAAAAACAGTCGCAGTAGGCATTTGAAGTGGGGAGCGAGACTTTACTAGATTCAAGTAATAAGTATTTGTCATTTAATTACCGAATTCGTGTATCTAGCCAACATTTGCTACGTTCAAATACGAACCTTGACAATGGTACACAGAAATAATAAATTAATAAATATATTTTTATATTGATATTTTGTCTAGTTTCGTAAATATAGCTTCTAAAAAGAGAAATACACTACGTAAATAATGCCGATAATAGTATTTTTATACGTTTCGTTAGCTATATTTCGCATCATAATCTTCTATCTGTCTTGTCATTTGCCAGTTGCCTGAAACAGTGAAAGCTTGGTATCTTTGGCGACCCGTTAATGCGAATTTAATCACTTCCATGATTATTTTGAATACAATTCAAGGAGCATCTTTTATTGAAAGTTACTTCCGTAACGGCGTCAAAGTCGACGTAGAGTCGCCCTACTCTGTTCCCGCTTGTTTAGAGGAATTTAGAGAGAATTATCCCGATGAAGACATAGAATATAAATAATTTTATGATTTGATTAATTATTTGTACTGTTATTTTAGAGAAACTGGCAATGTTGGAAGAAAAAAGAATTCTGATAGGCCAAAGAAGAGATTACCTCCGTTTATTGATGATATTGGGAAAGAATTGACGAAGCACCGCGAACACCAATTAAGCATTTAGGTCAACAAGTTGGCCATTTAAGTTATGGTCCTTGCCAAAGAAAACTGATTGAAAATTTGCATCTTCATCCTTATAGATTTACTTCTGTTCAGGAGCTATCAGTAGAGGATAGGTAATCCAAAAAGATTTCAGTTTTGTCGTTGGTTTTTGGATAATCTCAATGACGAGCAATTCAACCTAACTTTTTTCACAGAGTAAACCAGGGTTTACCTCAATGGGTATATTAACCCACAAAAATGCGACTTTGGAGTAGCGAAAATATACATGTTACAACTGAAGCACATCTTGATCCACAGAAAATAGGAGTATGGGTTGGAATGAGTCGGCATAGATTAGTTGGGCCAATATTTTTCGAAGGTACCCTAACTGCAGCAAGATATAGGAATGAAAAAAATGAAACAACCGTTCCTTGATGAACTTCATGATGATGAACTGCAGTATGGTTTTTTTCCACCAGGATGGTGCATCAGCTCGTGCAGCTGTAGATACAATAAATTTGTTGATGTTGATGACCGTATCATTAGTAGAAATAGTTAAACGCCCTGCCCTCTTCGCTCATGTGACATTACTGTTTTAGATTTTTTTTCTATGGCTTTATATGAAAAGCACTATCTTTAAAACAGCAGCTAATGATTTATATGAATTGTATAAGGATTGAAAAGCGCTGCCAAGAAATTAATAACTCACCTCAATTACTAATCAATGTTTATGAGAATATCAAAAAACAAGCTATGAAATGTTTGGAGACAGAAGGGGAACCTTTTCAATATTCATTGAAATTTACATTAATTCAGGTTTGTCATTTTACTATATGTAAAAATAGAATATTTATGTTCTGAGTGACAAGTGACGTTTCAATTTTATTTAATTTTAATTCAAGCAAAGAGGTCATCCCAAAAGACATGATAAACTTCGAATGGATTTTTTTGAATCGCTCGATAAATTGTTAAGAAGATTGACTTCCTTCACTAGTGATACCATCTTGAACATAAATTTTATCAATACTATCGCCATTGGTAAATACTGTAACAATAGTTTTATGGTAGTGGTATCTAAAATATAAATTAGTTAACTTCGGAAGATAGATGATTTACATAATAAGATGGTTTATTTAAAACTGCAACACATTCTCAATGTTTATTGTTTTCTGAGGTTAATTTCCTTTTTCCATATCTTAGTAGCTAACATTATATATTTTCTTAACTTTTAGAATTTCATTTATTTTCATGACCATTATGAAAACCAGAAACACAGCAATTATTTTGAGAAGATACATTATTTGTTACAAACAACGATCGTTCATATCTCCGTATCTTTGTCGCTCGAAACAGAAGGAAGGAAAATCATTCTTATGTTTCAGAGGAATATCTACATGACATCCTGACATGAACTGAAGCAACAGCATTTAATTTAAATAACGACTAGAGAGAGAACAATTTATTTGATCCGGTGACATTCCTAGATTTATTCATTTTTTAAATTCACAAAGTACTCCATTATTGATTTGAACATATTGACTAAAATATTTTATAATAAAAGATATGCATTCCTTCAATATGAACTCTACAATTCAAACTACTATTACCGAAAATACCCAAATGACATTGAGTTATTAGTCTTAAAGGCCGAAAGAATTTTTTTTCGAAATTTAATATAACACACTTTGATTCAATATCAAAAACTTACTTTTGTCTGACTGCAGTATTATTAATTATATTTCAAAAATATGGCCTGAATATCTCACTTCTGATACCTCTTATTCTAACTAGATGTCTATAATTTCAATAAGTCAATTAAGGTTAGAGAATGCTATAAATTTCTTAATAACGAGCATGTCGACACAATGACATTTAGTTTGATTATTAGATAAGAAATAAATTATTACATTATTACTGCGTAGGTAATCCACAAAAATTATTCATAAGATCCATGAAATAGTCATTAACAAAGTAAACGATTTTCTAATGTTAATTTGAAATGAACTATGTGGAAGTAAATATATGATAGTCTGACATAATGGAAGTCTTTGGTCGTGTCCTTAGCAGTAACTGATTACCAATCAATCGATTAGCAATCAGAGAATCGACAAAATAGTGTAACATAATCTACCTTTTGTTACTGCTTAAAGAAATTATTTTATGGACCTCTATCGTTTCTTTTACTTCATAATATTTTTCACTATAAATACATTGAGCTGAAAATAATGTTTCTTTTTAATTTTTTTCGATTTATATTATTTCAATTATTTTGACAAATGTTCAAGAGTATGATTAGTGATTACAGGTTAGTAAGCGATAGGTAATCAGTCAGTGCTATGGACATTAAGTCGATATAAATTTATAACAATTGGAAATGCTATTTTAGTATAGTCATGCTTTCATTATCTCAATCAAAGGAACCTGGAAATTATCGCACTCAAAGTAGAAAATATATTTCGAGGTATGTTACCAAAGGTTTGGACAAGTAACCAGTGATGAAAAATGCGTTCAACTCCCTGGCTATCGCAGTACATTCTCCTCCTCACCCAAAACAACGGAAAACTAGCGGTAGTACATTACTCTAATGCCCACAGTTTCTCTTGAAGGGTGTGTTTTGATTTTTATTCTAATATGAATACGGCACTTAAAAAAAGAAGATACACGGTATTGCTCTATGAAAGTATCGAACCAAGAAAAAATGACCGTAGAAGGCTTACCTTGTTGAAAATTTGCTGACGGCCCTACTAAGAATTGGAACACAATTACAATCATTCTCTTAAAATATATTTGTGGCCTATGTCTCATACTATTTTAAAGTCGTACGCAAAACTATATGACTGATGATATTATGAATCCTCACTAATATACCTAAGTAGTCTCGTAAAACATTGGTTGATAGTTAAAAGAGTTTTTCTTTAGCATTTACCTACTACAGCTCTGTAATCCCCAATTACCAATCCCTTAGAATTTAACCAGATAGTATTAACTCATTTTGGCAATATATATATCTTTTTATTTGAAATTTACTTTTTAAAAACAATTTTTAACTTTATTTATTGAAAGTTATAAGTTACAGAAAAATATTATATTAAGTAAGTTACTTATGTACTAAGATGAATACTGGTGTGATAATAATTATATTATATCTCGAGCGCGAAAGTTGCTCGTACTTGATATTATAAAAAATGTAGAGTTTGCAATTTGTGTGAAGCTGTTGAAATGTCTTATTACAACCGTACGTGTCTGGAAAGACAGTATGGGTGGTTGCAACTTTGTTGTCGGTGCTATATCTTGCAGAGTTGAATATCAAGATTACCAAGTACCAGATGCATTGTCATCAAATTCCGTTTATACAATATAGGTCATGCAACAATGTCTGTTATAGAAGTTATGTCATCATATAATCTAATATAACATATATATATATACCTCCCAAACTCTTCACAGCAACTCTAGAAGAAATCTTCCGAAAGTTAGACTGGAACAACAGAGGTCTACATATCGACGGAGAATACCTTAACCACCTAAGGTTCGCGGACGACATAATACTGATCGCTAATAATCCTGCAGAACTTCAACAGCAAATTAATGAGCTGAACTCCGCAAGCAATGAGGTAGGCCTAAAAATGAACCTAGCCAAGACGAAGATCATGTATAACGAACTGGTAGATGAACAAGAAATACAAATAAACCACACGACTCTGGAAATAGTAGAAGAATACATATACTTGGGCCAACTAATACACAACTCCGGATCTCTACTCCCAGAGATTAACAGAAGAATTAAACTAGCATGGAGAACGTTCGGAAGAAACACAATAATATTCAAATCAAGAATGCCCCTCTAGCTGAAGAAGAGCGACAAATAAACTTTAAATGTCGTTTCTTTGTTATGTTACAATATATTTGAGTTTACCAATGAAATTTTAAAATAAAACTTTGTTTACAGAGCAACATATGGTTTAATTTGTCGTCTTAAAAGATACTATTAGAAAAAGGTCTTATAAAACGACATTTTTAGTTAAGAAAAATGGAAGTTACGATTTACGTTTGCAGAATTAGCCGCATCTGATGGAAAAACCAATGTGATATGTATAACCTCAATCGAGACACCCGATGCACGTATATTTGATATCCCTGATGATTTAAAACCTGCAAGTAAACACACCGGCATAACGACTACAGATGTTTTTACAAAAGTCAAGAATTCGCTAAAGAAAAAACATCAGACACGAAAACTATGGATCATCTTAACCCAAGAAATGAAAAAAATCTACCTAGACGAAGGTGAAAATGTACAATTTGATGAACAATACTTACACATGAAACGAAGCTTTCCGAAAATAATAACAGTGCAGATTCCGGAAATAAAAATCTAGGAAAAATAGCAGAAAGATTTTTACTCGAGATATTTTTAGGAAAAACATCAAATGCTATCCAGTGGATTAATGAATTCGAGAATGAATGTACACGTTTTGAGATCTTAAAGGATACAGAAAAAAATTGAGACTTTAAAGCATTTACTTGAAAAACAGTGCCTCGATTGGTACACTAGTATGTTAATAAAATATACAATAAATGCAGGATGGGCAGAACTAATTTTTGTGAGACATACGGAAACAAAGGGTGGTCACAAGTTAGATATGCATTCACATTTAAATTCCAAGGTGATTCATTATTTGAATATGCCATAAAGAAAGAAAGATTATTACTTGAGATAAATAGAGACATTGACAAACAAACAATGATTAACCTTATTGTTATGGGATTACCAGATAATATAATGTACAAAATGGATAAGGAATCAATAACATCCACTGAAAAACTTTTCAATGAAATGGGTAAACATGAACCAACAATAAATAAAAACAATTATAATAAATTCAAGAGAAACGCAATTGATAATAAAGTAAAGGTTGATAAAATTAAACCTTGCAAAATATGCTAAAAACTAAATAAAGGTAGCCGTTGGTATGAGAACAAGAGAAACTATAGTAAAAATATAAACAATATTTTATTAGATGTTGAATTAAGTGATAATGAGGCAAAAAACGAGTTATTACACCATTAATTAAAGTCAAATTAAAGTTACCAGAAAAATTAAATATATTTGGTACATATGATTCCGGCTCTAATGTTTCTTTAATAAATTTTAAATTATTAAGATTAAAGACTGAAGTAAAAAATGAATACAACAATATAAGTTTATTAACAATTAATGGTGTAACAAGGACAAAAGGTCTGACAAAAATAAAAATTAAGATTTTTGAAACAGAGAAGAAAATTGATGTTTATTTATGGATGGAAAATACTTTAAATACGATTTCCTTATTGGACTAGATATGATAAAAGATTTCAACTTGATTCAGAATGAAAATTTGGAAATCGTACAAAAACCTGAAGAAAACTTAACAAAGGACGAACTACATCACAAAAACAATTCTATTGAAAATGGAGATAAGAAGAACTTGAAATTTATAAATTTTAATGAACATATAAAAGAAGAAAAATTCATAATGGATCTCAGTCATTTAAATAGTCAACAACAATCTGAAATAAATAGATTGATTGAGAAATATAAATCAAGCTTTGCAAAGAATAAGTATGATATCGGAACAGTGAAGGATTATGAAGCACGGATTGATCTACTTGTAGACAAATAATGTACTAAAAGGCCTTATAGATGTTCAGTAGAGGATAAATTAGAGATAGAAGAACAAGTAGGAAAATTGCTCGAAAGAAATCTTATAGAGGAGTCATACAGTCCATTTGCAGCACCGGTAACCCTTGCTTTCAAAAAAGAAGATAATAGGAAATCAAGAATGTGTATTGATTTTAGAGATTTAAATAAAATAGTGGTACCTCAGGCTCAACCGTTTCCTCTGATTGAGGACTTAGTAACAAAAACCAGAAACTGTAAGTACTTTTCAACCTTAGATATAAACTCTGCGTTCTGGTCTATTCCCTTGTGAATTCAAGATAGAAATAAGACCGTGTTTGTCACGCAGGAAGGCCACTATCAGTGGACTTGTCTACCCTTTGGTTTGAAAACTTCGCCAGCTATATTTCAAAGAATACTAAGTAACATACTAAGAAAGTACAAATTAACCGATATCACTGTAAATTTCATTGATGACATCTTGGTGTTCTCAAAATCATATACAAACACATAAATCATTTATCACATCTATTAGAGGCTATAGAAAAATGTTTCCGACTAAAGTTCACAGAATGTAAATTTGCAAAGATTTCCCAACACCAAAGAGTCAGAAAAATATTAGACTACTTCTTGGAAAAATCAACTTCTACCGTGAGTACATACCTAACAGTTCAATAATTTTAGAACCACTACATAATTTACTGAGGAAAAATCAAAAATTCATATGGTCAACAGTCTGTCAAGAAGCTTTTGAGAAGATAAAACAACTACTATGCTCGCAACCAATCTTAGAAATTTTATATCAAGACTTGCCGATAAACATATACACAGATGCATCATTAGAAGGTATTGGAGCCGTGCTAAAGCAGATTCAATTGAACGGAAAAGAAAAACCTGTAGCATACTTTTCAAAGAAATTGAATGAAGCCCAAAGAAAAAGAAGGCTGTATATTTAGAATGCTTAGCCATTAAAGAAACAATAAGATACTGGCAATACTGGCTAATAGGTAAATCTTTCACTGTATATTCAGACCACAAACCGTTGGAGAATTTAAATGTTAGATCTAGAACGGACGAAGAGTTGGGAGAATTATCCTATTATCTGTCACAATATGACTTCAAAATTAAATATTCTCCAGGAAACAAGAATTTAGAGGTTGATTGTTTGAGTAGAAATCCAGTATTGGTGACGAATAAAGATATAGATGAACAATTGAAAGTAATAAACTTGATAACAATGGATGACATATTAAAAGATCAAGAGAAAAACAAAGATATTCAAAAACATAAGAACAAGTTAATACAAAAACATAAAATATATTATAAGAGAATAAAAAACTAAAAGAAAATAATACTCTCAGAGGAATTTAGTATAAAATTTATGAAACAAATACATGAAAATATGTGTCATATAGGCATAAAACAAATGCAGAAGAAAATCGGAAAATTTTATACAGCAAAGAAAGTAACAAGAAACATCATTGGTCTATGCAAACAATGTGAAATATGTATAAAGAATAAAACAAGAGGACAAGCTAAATACGGTTTAATGTCGTACTTAGGCCCTGCTTCAAAACCATTTGAAATTGTTTCAATAGACACGATTGGAGGATTTGGCGGCTCTCGATCGACAAAAAAATATTTACACCATTTAGTGGACCATTTCACTCGATATGCATATATAGTAACCTCAAAGACACAGAGTGCAAAGGATTTTACGAAACTTATTAATAATGTACCAAATTGTACTGAAATAAACATGGTTCTTACCGACCAATATCCAGGAATTAATTCAAAAGAATTTAATGTTATTTTAAATGATAGGTCAATTATGTTGATTTTTATTGCAGTGAATTTGCCATTTTCTAATGTTCTCAACGAAAGACTGAACCGAACACTTGTAAATAAAATAAAGTGCAAGTTAAATGAAGAACCAAACAAAACAGCGTGGACAACTATTGCTCATAATTGTGTGGATAGATATAATAACACGGAACATAAAATAATAGGCTTTTCACCAAGATACCTATTGGATAGTACAGATATTTCATTCATTCCAAATGAACTGAAACTAGAAAAAGAAACAGATGATTGGATTAGAGATAGAAAAACTGCATTAGGAAGAACAATTAAGTCACATGAATATAAAAAATGGATATTTGATAAAAATAGAGATAACCATAATTTTAATACAGGTGATATGGTATATGTTGAAAATGGACATAAATTAAATAGAAGTAAATTGGATGAGTTAAGGTTTGGTCCTTTTAAAATTGAACAAAAACTATCGCAATCAATATACAAGATTAATACAGGTCATAGAAAGATGGAGTCAAATCTATTCCACATTACAAAACTTATTCCTGTGCACATTCCAGAAGAATATGAAAATTACAGAGATGAACAAGAAGTTGGATATTCGAAGAATCGAAAATTTTAAAATGAATTTACTCACCTAGGGGGGAGATGTAAAAGAATATCTAGGATTCTTTTATGTTATTTTGTTTGTGAATGACATTGTCTGTCAATAATCTGAATTCTGTCAGAGATTATCCTAAAATAGATAGAAAGTCAATATTATTTGTTTAGCTGATAAACTTTAAATGTCGTTTCTTTGTGTATAGGTAATCTTTGTTATGTTACAATATATTTGAGTTTACCAATGAAATCACAATCACAATCAGTTATTTATGGGTATTCTGCCGAAACGATAAGGGGCCTAAATAAGTATTCTTTTTTTGCTCATCGAGCTTTCGAGAAAGTTTATTCTCTTCTTCAGGGCTAAAAAAAACATTCAAGTTGTTGTACAATCGTATAAAATATACCTATCTAAAACATGTTTTCAAGTATTGAAATTACTGTGCAAGCGAGCTTACATTTTTACATCATATGGACACAGGAACAGTATACAAACATTAATAACGAGAATCTAAGACATTTATACAATTAAAATTAATAATAACATTGACAATTTATTTTACAAAAAGAGTTATCAAAAACCATAGGTATATATATATGTGTATATTTTTTAAACAATGTTTTGAATAATGCATACATGATATATACATATTACAATGAGCTTTTTGATAAAGTGTGACATTCACTAAGCATATTTTAGATGGAAAATAACAATAATTAACAATGAAGTTGCTGACTGTGTCTTGCATGATGGTATTACAATGGTCTTTGAGAAATCTTGGAAATGCTGTTGCATGATATTTAATACTTGAAAATTTAATATTTGATAATGAAGTTTAATTATAGCTTAAAATAAAGTTTCAATAAGACGCTATATTATTTAATAAAAGTTTATCTAAAGATCACATATTATAACAGCTCCCCTATTTTATAAAAAAAGTTGATGCATTGCAACAACTTCTAAATTACAGCATCTCCTGAAGTTAAATCTATTGCTTCTTCGATGGGTTCTCCAACATGGGTGCTTGGCCTTCTTTTGGGAAGTAGCCGTCTTATTCTTTGCTGGAACATGGTACCTGGCTGTAGTCTCGGAGAAGGTGGTGGATAATCATTGGTTAAGGCAATACCAATGCGATGGTGTTCTCTTCTGTACTTGCAGATGATGTTGAGGATAACCAGCAGGATTATTAAAATAATTGTGAATTTTGTGAACCAGTGAGTGTATTTACTTATTGGTGATTGGTTTATAATTTCTCTAGTTCGTCTGAATATATTTGGAATTACTTCATGATCGTTGTAATATTTGACAAAAAGTATAGATGCTTGGGTAGCTCGATCAATCTTCTGAGAAGTTGTGCTCTACAAAATGCGTCATTATCGATTGGGTATGGTAAAACATTTGAGCATATTTATATGCTTCTCTGCAGTGGTCAAATTTCTCAATGACAGGTACAGCAGTTAATCATCGTCTCTCCCGATAATTTTGGCGTGGTAGGAAAAATGTGATAAACACCTGTTCGATTGTCTAATATCGGTATTGGATAAAGCCGAACAATGTATACAATTCTGGTCCTATCAATGGTACTTTAAGAACAAATACTATTTTACTTCCAGACTCATACGCTTCTAGATAAACTATATCTAGATAATTTGCTTTGTTGGAGGTAAATGTTGGTAAGGGTAAATTGTATTTAACGTGTGATTTGGATATTTTTTGTAAATAGTTCAATAAGTCTAAAGGTGTGATTATAGAGCTGTGCAATAAGTTAATTTGTGCAAATGTAATTGTGTTTAATATCGTAATTAAATTATCTTCCATGAAACTGTAACTTTCCGTAAAGGATTAACAAATGTGTGAAGTTTGAACGTGTGCTTCATAAAATGCAAGGTCGTTAGCTATAACCATAAGAGATGTTTGAATTGATTTTATATCATTTTTAAAAGTCTTCTCATCGATTTGTAATTTTGGGTAGTATAGTTCAAATTTTTAATCACTGTTGTGGTAACTGATATCTGTTTTTTGGAAAGGTTTCCTAAATCATGCTTGTCTTTTGCTAATTTGTCGATACAGTTATCAAAATATTCTCATTGCAATGCATATAGATTGCCGGTGGTCGTTTTCCAGACAGTACAGATTCCGTTGAAAATACATCTCTTTTCTCTGGTGTTATAATCTTTTGTATCAACTATAATTTCTTTATATTTTAAATTAATTTTATTTGAAATATGTGAAAGTAAATTAACATGTGTCTGAACTTCTGCTTTGAGTGCTCTGATTCTGGGAGAAGGATCTCTTAACATATCAACAATTTCTGTTAAAATTTTGTCATTATTCTCAATGGATTTATAATGGGGCTTAAATCTTTATAGACCAGAAGTGTCCATTTGTCATTGGATATGTTAATTTTTGTTTCTTCACGGTAAAATTTCCTATAGCATTATTTATGGGTGTAAGGATGAATTGAGCTGATACTGAGCTTATCAGCCACAGGAATCTGAAACCAAAAATAACTACTCATAGTAAGGTTTCAGTCTGTCAAAATTAGTTTTAGTATTTTGATAGGTCTGAAGTTTTTTACCAATAGCTGAGGTATCGAAAAGTTTAATTATTTCAAAAGGACCATTAAAAAGATCCTGACTTTGGTCTTTCATCTGGGATTCCTTTAAATAAACCTTGTCTCCTATTTTATAATCGGGAATTTTATGGGAAACATTTTTATCAAATCTTAATTTAGCCAATGGCAGGATAGCCATGTAAAGGTTGTAGGTGAAGCTTTTCTGTCTCTTGGTTCCCTGGTTAGGGACCCAAGGAATGGGTTCGTAAGAATATCAACTACATATTAACAACGATATATTAATAGTAACTACTAACCTAATAACAACTTGATACTATATACTACATTATACTACTATGTTCTACATAATAATACTCCTTTGTATGCTAGGTAAGAAGGTATATATATGTGGGGAGTCAGCATAGGATATGTGCGGTCAGGGTCGAGTGCACACTGCGTGATATCTTCCACACGTAATCATAACAAACCATCACGTCTTCACCCCAAATTCTTTGTAATGTGATGGACCAATGTACATGGCCATTACCCTGACTTAATAATACTTAAGGTTAATAATCTAGAATTCTACGTATTCTAGATTATTAACCTAAGTCAGGGTAATGGCCATGTACATTGGTCCATCACATTACAAAGAATTTTGGGTGGTCTATTTGACGTATGTCCGAATATTAATTTGTACCGTGGTAACCCTGTTTTATTTTTTGTGTTATTATATGATATAACGGCATAAGGAAGAATATTGAATGGATCTTCTTCTGAGTTTTCCGCTTTATGGTTTCGAATCATTTCTAATAAGATTCCATGGAATCGTTCTAAAGAATCGTTTGATTGGAGATAACCAACATTTGAAAATGTTAATTTTATATCATATAACGTGCAAAAATCTTTTATTAGGGAATTATCAACCTCGCGTCCACAGTCGCAGTGAATTCTTAGAAGTGAACCAAAATAATGGAAGAATATTAACAAAGAGTTAACAAGAGTTGACCCCTTCTTGCCTGAAATAGGGTACGCCTGTATAAATTTGGTTGAATCGTCTCTAATAGTGAGTGTATTATTTCGTGTTAGATATTCGAATATGTCAATGTTAATTTTTTCGAAAGTAGTTCTTGAGTGTTTCTGTTATCACTAGGTGTACTTAAGTTTTTCCTACAAATTTTAGCTTTTGACAGATTTCATAATTTTTGATATATTACTCAACATCTTTTGCCAGACCTATCCAATTGTTTTTTGATTTAATTCGTCGGATTGATTCATTTATCTCACGATGGATATTATTTTTACTTGTGTGATATTGGTCTAGTATAATTCGTATTTCTTCAACGTCCGGAGTTTTGACAATGTTGTGACAAATTTTGAAAATAGTTTCCACATTTGCGAAAATATACGAACAGATTTTCAAAATTGGAATTCTTTATTTTCAATATAAACTATTTTTGATGGGCCAAGTTTATTATGTTCAAACGAACTTCCCTTAGTGAATTGATCATAATTACATGAAGCCTCTTTCAAGATGATTACATTGTAGTAGACCCTTCACACTACTACATGTCACCAAACGTTAAAAGCTACTGAAAAACAAAGAAGGAACCCTACCGTACCGACTACTCCTTTATCTCAGTGTCATAATTTTTTAGAAGCTAGAAGGAAAAATTAGGTCTGGGTATAGGATAAATATAGGGTGGGTTGTAATCATCTCGAACGAAGTTTCATATAATTTTGATCGAACTTCACTAAGGTAAGTTTGTTTGATCATACAATTATTTTTCATCCTCGTTCTTCGAGATTACAATGTAGATGTTTAAAGCTAAAAGCAATTTTTCTGGAACGAAATCTTTATTAATGAACATAACTGCAAACTTCTTAACTTACTAATAAAAAAACAATAGAACTCTGAGTAAACATTTAAATATATTATTCAACTTATAACCGGCTTATTATAAAATCTGGTAAAAACCTGAGAATTAACACTCCAACCTGCTGTAGCACGGATATTATTATTATCAACACCCTTTCTGAAGGCATGCGATGTAGATTCATGTCGTACTATGAGCCGGGAATCTTGACGTATCTATTCCGCTGTCAGACAAAACCCTTTTAACCATCTGCTGATTGTTTGCGATGAGATAGCCTTATATGTTTTTTTAAAAAACAAATAAACTCTTAATCTGACCCCTCTTATTTGCTGTGGTTTCCAAATAATATTGGATAGTCGCAGCCGCACAGATTTCAGGAAAAAGCAAGGGTTGACAACGACTTGGTCCCGATTTTTTGATTAAGTCTGATATTAGTATTTGAACACCTTCCGAAGTCAGAATAATATTTTAATAAGCGAAAAGTAACATAACAGTCTTAATTGATAGTTCTTTAAATGATAATTTGTCTAGTGGATACCATTTTGACAAGAAACCTAGCAATACTTCTGGATTTCAAGTTGACAGATATTTAGGTTGCATAGGCTTAAGTTTAAATATTGTTTTAAAAAATCTTTTTATAGTGAAATTGTTTGGAAGATCATCTTTATGAACAAGTGAAATTGCCACACTAGTGCAATACGACGCACCTTTAATGAATTTGAGTGACAAAAATTCTAAAATGATATTTACGGGCGATGTAAAAGGATTACAATCATGTTCTATGCAGTATGCCTAACATTCTTTCAAACTACCAGAATATGATTTAAAAGTTGTTGGCGATAATGATGAGATTAAAATGCCTACGGTTGTGTCTGGGATGCCTCTGTTTGCGTAAGCTTGCCTGATAATTTGCCAACCAGTAGGGATAGATTCTTGGCTAACGGATGCTGCATTGATCTACAAGGAGATAGCAACAAGTTAGTATCTGGTCCTAAAGTAATAGGAGATGTGACAAATAGGCGGAAAAATAAAGACGAAAAAGAAACACAAAGTCTTCTCCACGGTTTATTATTAAAGATTAATTACTGATGAGACATGTTTCGAGATTGTACAATCTCATTTTCAATCAAAAGGTTCAAAGTTCTGTAACAAATTATATTATAAGGTATTGAAGTGTAAAGTGAAAAATGTAAAGTGAAAAATTATGTAGTTAAGATACAAAATGGTGGATAGTATACTCAAATGGAGATGAAAATATGAAAAAAAAATTAAGAAAAGGAAAAACCAGAAAAACATGAAAACGATCCCAAACCAATGCAAAAATTGAAATTAAAATATATACTTGAAAAAAGAAATAAATTATTCCATTATAAAATAAAAAATAAAATAAAATAAAGCCACATTCTAAAACAAAAAAATGAAATTCCACGTCACGTCACATTATCCAAAGTCTGAGTGCCCGTGTCCGGTGACTACATCTTTGGTCAGCTGATGGTAAAAAGATATATTTCTGGTCGGGGATCGTTTAAATAGTTTTTTAATTACATGTAACATAGCCATCTAATGTTGGTTAGTGAACATTTTTGAAGTTTAATAAAGAGAAATAATGTAAATGGTAGAATACTGTTATATTTGACAAAAAGTTAGGAGAAGCACAACAACAAAATAAAATGTTTATAAATATATCTCTTTTACCATCAGCTGACCAAAGATGTAGTCACCGGGCACGGGCACTCAGACTTTGGATAATATGAGGTGACTTGGAATTTCGTTTTTTGTTATTTGTTTTAGAATGTGACTTTATTTTATTTTATTTTTGATTTTATAATAGGATAATTTATTTCTTTTTTCAAGAATATATTTTAATTTCAATTTTTACATTGGTTTGGGATCGTTTTCATGTTTTTCTAGTTTTTACTTCTCTTATTTTTTTTTCATATTTTCATCTCCATGTGAGGATACTATCCACCATTTTGTATCTTAACTACATAATTTTTCACTTTACATTTTTCACTTTACATTTCAATAGCTTATAATATAATTTGTTACAAAACTTTGAACCTTTTGATTGAAAATGAGATTGTACAATCTCGAAACATGTCTTATCAGTAATTAACCTCTGATAATAAACTGGAGAAGACTTTGTGTTTCTCTTTCATCTTACCATTTCACTCCACTTCGAGAATGGACTTTTACAACCATTGGAAAAATAAAGGTTACCATAGTTGTGTTGGCCAGTCAGGAACCACAAGTATCCCTGATGCCTGATCTGTTTGATTTTTTTGCAGTACTCTAAGATGAAAAGGTTGGAAAAGCATAGAAAAACCACTTTTGCCAAGGGATCGTAAATGCATCCACCGCCCAACAGTCTGGATCTCTATTCCAAGCACAAAACCTCGCATACTTCTTATTAATCCTCGATGCAAATAAATCTATTTCAAGTGTACCAAACTGATGAGTAACTGAATAATATGTCCAATCCGGTAACTCCCATTCAGTGTGAATGTCTTTAATACGGGACTCCGCATCTGCTTCGACATTATCTGCGGAAGCAATATACGAAGCAAATAATCAAATATGTCTTTGTTTACACCACTGCCAAATTTTTTTTGATAATTTATTCAGTTCGGGAAATTTCAAACGCCCCATTCTATTAACGTATGATATAGCAGTGGAATTATTAATTCTTAAAATAATTTCACAATAAGATAAATTCGCTGCAAATGATTCTAATGCAAAAAAGGCAGCTAACAATTCTAAGAAGTTGATATGGAAAGATCTTTCCTTTAAACATCGGAAGCCTTGAGCCGTTTCTTTATCACAAACGGCCGCCCATCCAGTAGAACTTGCATCTGTATGAATTTCTTTATCAAACGAAAAAGTTCGAATAGGGTTGTACGCTTTTTCTAGGTTTGCAATCCACCAATCAAAGTCCTCACGCAAATCAGGTGATATGATCATAGTACTATCGTAATCGTTGTCGTTTAATAGCAAAGATAAATATTTTTCTCTTTAAAAATTTTTGCAGTAAAGCCACCCCCACAACCTATCGCAGGGCAACACGCTACCAAGGTACCCAACATTATTGCAAAGGCACGGATAGTAAAGTGACTTCTAATTCTAAAAAAATCAATTCAAAAATATTTATTGGAATGATAGATATAATTCTTTCTACTACCTTTATAACAGAAGCTCTTTTAGTAGAAGACAGTTTTACACAGAACTGACTGGTATCAAATATAAAACCCAAAAATGTACATTCTTTTGATGGATAAGTGCGACATTTTACAAAATTTATTACCAGTCCCAACCTTTGTAAGATATCGATAGTTGTAGATAAGTTCCTTTCACACTCTTCAAAAGTACTACCCACACAAAGAATATCACCAAGATATATGACTGAAATCAGTCCATTGGAACGTAAATAATTAATGACAGGCTTTAGTAATTTGGTGAAGACGTATGGACTTGTACATAAACCAAATGAAAAACAAGTAAATTGGAATGTATTTCCCTGAAAAATAAACCGTAAATATTTTTTAGAATCTACATTTACTGGAACTAGCATATATGCATCCTTAAGGTCAACTGACCCTAAAAAGTAATTTTGACGAAGTAATCTACAAGTATTCCTTATATCCTCCATTTTAAATTGCTTAGGATTCAAAAAATTATTCAATTCTTTAAGTATGAAAATAAAACACTTGGATCCATCAGTTTTAGGTACAAGAATATAAGAAAATACAGATTGGTCCATTGAAGAAGAACATTGTTCTGCAGTTCCAAAAGATAACAATTGGTCAAAATCTTTGGAACATAAGTTGGTAAAATGGGAATGGCATATTTATGCAGTTAAGTACAAACTCGTCTGATGTATAATCTTTCCATATGTGAAAATAGTATTTTAACCTGCCTTCAACTCTCTGTACCTCTAGTTCCTGCGACGACTGGGCTGCTGACGGTTGTAGTTTTGACTCATCACGTGACGACTCTTCGGATATGATGGTCTGCTCTTTGGATACGAAAATATTGTCAAAGATCTTGAGCCCATCTGAGGAGCTACTTGTTGACGAACAGCTGGACGCTTCCAGTTTAAATTCAGCCAGTGGTTTGTATTCTTTGGTCGAAAGTTGGAAGCAGATTTTAGTTCTTGACCAGTTTTCTTAAGAACTTTGGCTTCTTCGATTCGGTCTGTTAAGTTTACTCCAAACAAATGGATATCGATAGAACTTCCTTCGAATAGTGTTTTTAGTTGAGAGTCTAAACCTGGTAATATATATGAACAATGAGAATATGACATGGAATGATGAACTTCAGCCATTCGTTTTCCAGCATCACACAGTAATTCCAAGAGTTCCAACCTATCTAACCCTCTCTCTTTATTTAGAAGGATATTAGTTAGAGCAGATCCAAGAGCTGACATGGATGTTGCGATCAAGGTTTGGAATGATGTAAAATAGCGTTCACGTTTAAGAATAGCTTCGGATAATGATGCTTCGACTTCTGGATTTCAAATTGGTGTGGTTAAATTACATTCTCCTCGAATAGGATATTTTTGGAGTAAACTTTCCTTAACTGGGTCTGTGATGCCACTATGAATCCAGGAAGTCCGTCTTGACGCAATGTCGGGATGTAATCCTAGTGTCTTTGAGGGCAGTTGTGTTGGATCAGTGCCCATAACTTCCAAGACTTCATCTTCCAAGAGATGCTCCTGAAGCCCTGCCGGTTCCGAACCGGTAAAGGTAAAGGGTCCCCTGATTCGGGAGATCTTCGTATGGCAGATCATTCAGAATTTTTTCTGCGTGAGAAAAAATTCATGAGCAATCTGACGATGCTATTTGTTTAATTAAAATTAAGATCGTTTTACCTCTTGTGTAAACTCGATTGAAAAATGTTGGCCCTGTCTTGTCTCAAGTATAAGCTCAGCCCTTGAATGCATTGTGCAACAAGTAGTTATGTCTCACCTCGTGTGTGAGCTCAACTACTATAACGTATGCAATCAACATTACTTTGCACGCAGCATCAGGAAACATAAACGTGTCACTAATCGACCTTGAATACTTTGTAGTCTCCGAGGCAGCGCGTACAACAGCTACACCTCAAAATTATGGAATTAATAAATACACTTAAACCAATTGCAATAATGAAATACTCTCAAAGTCTGAGCGAGATGAAACTTCACTGCTGGAACTTGTAGACGGTATTCTTCGAATGCGTGAACGTCTACATCTCTTAATTTCAGATTTCAACTTTTTCAATTTACGGTAAAGACGATCGGACACCTTTGACTGATGAGACGAATTTCGGGCCTTCTTAGGAATGATAACTAAGACGAAACATGGAAAAATAAGACGAACAGAAAAAACACGTTTGGGACACCACGCATCAAGAAAAATTACGACGTTGAGATAAAGGAGTAGTCGGTACGGTAGGGTTCCTTTTTTGTTTTTCAGTAGCTTTTAACGTTTAGTGACATCTAGTAGTGAGAAGGGTCTACCATATTGTAATCTAGAAGAACAAGGCTGAAATATAATTGTTGTACTACGACTTCTGGGTCAAATATAAATGGTAATATAAAATATTTCCGATCTTTAACAGATTTAGATCTTAAAACGTAAAAGACGACTATGTTCTTATGATCTTTATCTTATAGTTGTTATTTTGTTGTTACGATCTTAGAACAGTCAATTATTGTTTTGGTCTTATATATAGATTGACAAAGTTGTTGAATTCCTCTAATATGATGTCGGCTTGTTCGTCTGTTGATGTGCCCATACGCGAATCCAGCCAAGCACTTGCCCTCTAATGGGAAAAGTGCCAACTAAGATAGGATTACCTATCTATCTATCAAACGATTACGTTTGTTTACATTCGTATCTGTTAACATGTGAATTTCACACATCATGCCGAAGAAAACTGTTTTTAATACAAATTGTGGTGTAATATAATTGTCACAGCAGAAAAATAAGTAAAATACAATCCATTTTCATCGTTTTCCCAATAAAGGATCAGGATTTGTCTATACTATGAACAATTTTGGAGTGTTCGAGAATGAGGATTGAAGGTTAGGTTTAGAAACAGTTTTAATAATGTAATCAACTCATTTATATTATGTTCTCAAAGTATAGCTTTAATATTCAATATCTACTGTGTATTATGGCTCTAAAGTTATTAGTAACTTACTTGCTCTGTTCAGAAAATTTGTGAAACATCTCATAATATGGAGCCACTGTACTGCTTAGTTGAACACTTTTTTAAACTAGATCTGCTTTCTCAGATAAAAATACTTGCTCTTTTAAGGAAATATGATGAACGTCTTATATTGTATATCTTTAGATGTTGATGTACTTTTTATGTATATTGATTCCCTCAGCTTAAAAATATCTCTTATCTCAGGATTTTCTAGTGAAAGCCGCTAGCTAATCTTTATTGTTTCAAATTACCAACTGAAACGATTTCCAGTATAACTATGACAGAATCCATAGAACTTGTATATTTTTGATTCAAAACGAAGAATAAAAAAATACTTGTGTTCAAAATGGTCGTTTATTATCATTTACACAGAAATATATAAACAAAACTTCTGGCAAAGTCATTTCAATTTCATTTATATTGATGATCACCACCTACTAGACATTGTCAGTTAATATACTGATTTCTGAAAATTGTACTCTATCAGATATATTACTATTAGTGGAAACTCATATTCACCTAAATGTGCATATCTGCAAGATGAGCAAAATTTACGTGTACATAATTATTTCGCTTTGTAATTTTAATGAATGATACTGCTTACTTAACATTAATAGATGCTTATATTATAATAACAAATGACTATTTTTATTCCAAAACACAATAATTGCCCTCAAACACAGATCAAAACACTCACATTAACGTAACCTCATAAGGATTACATAGAATCAGCTGTTCTTTCCAACAAACATTACCTATCAACAGTGGCGCCCTCCCACGTGGTGTGGTAATTGGATTCGCCAATACGATAGCGAGTAGTTCTCGTTCAGTCGTTGAATACTGTCTCTGCAATACACAGTGTCCAAGATCGGGTCTGATATTAAAGCATTCTTAAGGTCATTAAAAGAATTTTTACACTCGGAATCAAATATGAAAGAAACGTCCTTTTGTAACAATCTTGTTAAGGGCTTGGACTTAATGAAAAAATTGAAATGAAACGTCGATAGTAACATGCTCAACCCAAAAAGGATTTAATAACTTGATTTTTTAGTTCCGGAAAGTTTTGGATGCAAATATAATTGTTCTGAATGCCTAAAAGACTGTTGTCCATTACACGTCGGAAAGTGGACGGGGCATTTTTTAATCCAAACGGCATTCGTTCAAATTCGTTCATTTGAAGGATGAAATTCGTCTTGTTCTTGTGGAATTGTATTAGAATTTAGAAGAGATTCCGTGTTAATTGGTTCCACGTATATTTTGTTTGATTGTTTTTGGAATTGCATTGGTCTAATTTGTTGTTGTTGGTTTTTTGTATTTAAAGGTCATTGAAAATTTTGGTTGAAACTCGGATTATAATTTCAATAGAAATTAGGATTGTGTAGTGGATGTTATTGTATTTCACATCCAGCCTTGCCCTCCGTCCGAAGAATTTATAATATTACTACATTGCTCAGTCAGCATTGTCAGCAGTGTCCTCATTCTTAATATTGTTTACTATCAATTAATATATATATATACTAGGCACACTCGTGACCGCGACAGTTGTACAATAGACGCAATACAGTGATAATAGATAACGAAAACCCCAGTTTTGGGAGGTCATTGAGGAAAAAAAGATTACTTTCAAAACTTAAAACGTACTATTTCTGGAAAAATATGAATAAGCATGTCGCAAAATTTTTAAAGACATGTCATGAATGTAAAATAAATCAACCTACCAATAAAACAAAAGAACCGATGTGCTTAAGAAATTCTTCAACTAGTACACTTGACATTGTTTCAATCGATACAATAAGACCATTTCCTAAAACCACATCAGGAAACGTATACGCCATCACAATCAAATGTGAGCTAACAAAATATGTTATTGCTCTTCCGATTCCTAACAAAGTAGCTAAGACTGTGGCTAGGTCAATTGTTGAAAACTTCATACTTGTCTATGGACCAATTAAAGAAATAAGAACCGATATGGGAACTGAATACATAAACGAAACCTTATCTGATGTCTCGAAACTCCTCAATATCAAACATACCACTTCAACACCATGTAGACCTCAAAAAGTCGGATGTGTTGAAAGTTCACATAGAGTAATAAACGAGTATTTGCGAATGTATAAGAACGACTGCAAAACAGATTGGGACGATTGGTTACAATACCTTACATATTGCTACAATACAACTCCATCAACAGTACACCGATATTGTCTTTATGAAATGGTTTTTGGCAAAACTCCAGTATTACCAATAGACTATTCAAACTCAAAAATTGCTCCAATTTATTATATAGATAACTTTGCGAAATAAATCAAATTTCGACTACAGACTGCATTAGCGAGACCCAATAAATATTTGCAGAAAGTAAAACAATCGAAATATTAAGCACGATGTAAAAACTAATAAAATTATTGTGAAACCAAATGATTTAGTACTAGTAACAAATGAGGTAAGGCATAAATTTGATCTCTTGTATAACGGACCATACAAAGTGCATTCGGCTGATGAGCACAACTGTACTTCAATAAATAACAGTGGAAAACCATTTACTGCACATAAAACAAATCAATTAACTATGATCTAAATAATCAATTTTAAGGAAAATAATTATACCTACATATAGTTTGTATCACGAATTATGGCTATTGTATGTAATCATTCACGAGCTACGTACATCACGCTATACTTCTCATCGCATCTCCTTATCATGAAATTATCTACTACATTTGTCGGTCTAAGCTACGACATGAGAATTTCAAGCTTATCTTATTCAATACTATGATAAGCCGCTGCTCATATGTGTGAAGGCAACGCAATCTTTATTTCCTAGGCGTCAAAAATTCAAAGTGTCATTTCAGTGAACTCAGATGAATAAATTTATATTTTATCATTATTATTAATAATAAATCTTTCATATTATTACTTATTTAATCATTCGATTTTTTTTCTCCCTAATTATATGAAGTTCCTTGAAGCGTATAGAAAATTTAAAATACCATATTTTATCTCGAAATTGTTACGACAATGATCTACTCCCGTCAGATGAATTGATTCGGTACTCGTGTTTTCATGGCAGACGCCATCATACGTGAAACAAAGTATATATAAATTCTAATAAGTTGCTTTTATATTAATCGGAATTGGCCAAATCAACTCAAAATAATTCTTACTATTTAGCGAATAAAAATAGACATAATATATTCAAAAAAATTAGGTCTAGTTAAGTGTATGTGACTAGTGATATTCAATAAGGATTGTAAACATAAATCAATTTTCTAAATATTTTAATTGTATGTAGGTACAACGTGTATATAAGTGTAACTAAAATAGCTTTCTGATGGCGCGTTGACGTATTATAAGCACAATCGCACGCATTTGAAAAAATGCCTAGAAATATTTGATCACTTTGAAACTCTGGAACTACGCAAAATATTTCAGATTGCTTATATAGTTCTACTTCAGCGTCGTGAATAGATTTTGATTTTCAGATGCAGGATTAGTTTCCATTTACAAAATTTAATATTCTTTTTATAATTAAATAATGAAATACGATATTGCGATAAACTTTATGATAATGATAAAAAAATGTCTAACAATTGGAAATGGCTAACGATTCGAGGAAATACCCGTTAGATCATCAAACAGTTAAATGAAAATAAATTAGAAACGTAATCATTCACTTACAGAAAGTGTTCATTGGAGGTGCATTCTCTGCAATGACTTCCTTTTGTAGATAGGATGACAGAATCTGCCGTTGACAGTGAGCGTTCGCGTGTTTTCTCGACGTCCTATATCCTTGGAATTCTTCTGGAAACCACCTCTGACAGTGGGCGATCGCATGTGCTTCCAGTGTTGAAGTTCGCAATTACTTCTATATTTCTTTTTAAATTCTTCCTTTTCTTGACTTTTTTTCTTCTTTAAAGTTGTAGATGATTGGATACCACCGTCAACAGTGAGCGTACGCGTGTTGTCCTGGCGATGTAGTAAGCTTCTTCTATCTCTTAGACTCACAAGTTCTTTATCTAGTCTAGAATCCAACTATTTATACTATAACAAATAAAGATTCAGCAATCTAGAAAATATAAATAGAATAAATGACATGAACATATTACAATGAGCTTTTGTATAAAGCGGGGCATTTATTAAGCATATTTAGGATGGAAAATAAATTATTATTATTTACAATGAAGTTGTTGTGTCTTGCAACATCGTATAACAATGGTTTTTGATAAATCTTGGAAGTGCTGTTGTATGATATTCAATATTTTGAAATTTAATATTTGATAATGAAGTATAATTATAACTTAAAATAGAATTTCAATACTATTATTTAATAAAAGCTTATGTAAAGATCACATGTTTGTCGTTGTTTTTTAAGAATGACGGCTCTGCGCGAATAACAGTTTATTAAACGAACGTCAACCTGAAAGAAATGTCTCCAGTACTTACGTTTGCAACTAGTTTCCAAATTTGAAACTGCTTGAGGATGAATTTGATCGCCGACTCCAGTTCTGTGAAGGGATCAGTGAAAATAATAACAACAAAAATAATCAATATTACATGTTCGATATCTGTTTTTCGGATTTTACGTTAACGGAACTATAAATAGGCATAACTGTCGTTATTGGTCAGACGAAAATCCTAGACTAGTTGATGGAGTGCATACTCAACATGTACAAAAAGTAAATGTTTGGGCGGGTATTTATGGAAATAACATAATCGGCCCTTTTTTATACCAGGTAACCTCAGTGGAGAAATTTATCAGGATTTATTAGAAAACACTATTTATCTAGAATCCATTGTCGGACGAAAAATCAAAAAAAGAAGAAGAAAGAAAAACCAGTGGCATGCATTATATGTTCCTAAAAATATATACTTTACACACACTGATTAAGGTGAATGGGTTAAAGGGCGTGTGCTAAATTTCATAGAAATATCTGGGAAGTTATATAAGTTATAATAAAGCTAAAAAAAATTATCAAGACTTTAACACCCTGTATCTCAAAAATTAAGAAGTTTAGGTTTACTTACAATGTGTGAGATTTCTCTAACTAACGTTCATTAATTTTTGACATTCTGCACACTTAACGATATACAACTATACTAATAATAACAAATAAAATATTTTCTCAGTCTATAAGGTTATCTATTGTTGTGGAAATAAAAATAACAGTTGGATCTATATTTTATTTTGAAAACTTTCAATCGGAAGTAGAGAAAAATATATTCCAAACAAGTTTTTTTTAGAAATGGCACATTTCCATTGTGAGCCTAATGCCCTCAACAAAAAATCTGACATCCAAAATCTTAATATAAAATATTCAAACATTTTAAATATAGATAATACACAATTCGAAATAGGCAACCACCCGAAAGAATAATAAACATAATTTCGAAGGCTCTCAAATAAATGTGAAGAGTATTATTTATCCACCCAAATTTGGCTGCATCCCCACTATATCCAATAGTTATAATTTATCTAATAAGCCACGAACACTAATAAGTTTATCAACAAGAATGGGGTTCAAATTGCATAACATTGATGATGACATGGGCAAATATTCTCAGTCTAGAGATCAAGGTAACCCATCAGAATATCAACAGTTTGCAGATAGAACAATAAGATATTCCAAAAAAGATATACCAATATAATACCTTTATATATGTGGAATGAATTTCAATAAAAACAAAATATAACTAAAATAGATAATTTCACACGGTTCAATTAACAAACAAACATAAAATTGAAATCTTAAGCGGCGTATTCATATATTAGTTTAATTATTTTGTTATTTACTAACGTTAATATCATGCGTGACAGTTTTAGTGTCATTTTAAGCTAGTGCCGAGCTAATTTTGTTTATGAGTAAGGCTGATTATCTGTAGGACCTCAGTTCTATTTGCCACCTTGTAAAAAAAATCACAATAAACACTTATTAGCTGGTGTTGAATTTGCTCTATGTCATATAGACAACATCAATAGGTAAACGTAATATTTGAAGTGAAACAATTATTAATGCCATCACGAATTTCTTACACACTGCCAAAAGAAGCTATTCAATATTAAATCAATGGTATCGAGCTACAAATACTTTTATAAAAGATCACTCAGAGCTAATTATTGTAAAATCTGATTAAGGCAACGTCACCATAATAATGTATAGAGAACTATATATGAAATTATCAGAAGAATTACTTAGGGCCTCTCGCATAAAATTTTAGTTATCTTCAGGTCATTTGGCTCGGTGATCATTCGTCGGTCAAAATCATCTTTGGTCCAAATCGCAATGACTTGTACCTTCCTGTGTCTGGAAGGGGTCAGATGATTGACAGTTTAAGAAAATTGGCACACGGCAACATCGCACGAATGTTGGAGATTTTAGTAACTTTCTTGGGTGACAATTACTTCTCAGTTTCTCAGTGTTGTATACATTGAATTCGGTGATATATGAAGCTGTTTCACTTCCGTTTCAATGAGAAATATCAAATTTCCGTACGGAAAGTACACGCTGGTAGAAGACGGAAATGCTGACCACCGAGGTGGATAGAGAAGTCACTGCCGTGCTAATAGACCGAGGTTCTGGGTGTGCATTTGAAAAGAGGTTGATTCCTATCGAACTTGAGGTTAAAAGCACGTGGTAGCGGGATCTGATGGAGACAGGAGGAAAACCTTGCAGATAAAGTCAGGAACGTGACAGTAAAGGATCGATGCACATTTCAGGAGGCGTATTCTAAACATTTGCGTCTCAGATCCAAAACTTGAAAGTTGTTTAACAAATTTATTATTTTAATTATAACGGTTGGCGTTGGTGGTAATGTTTATATTGTCATTTCTTTTTCTGTTTGTTTTTAGGGCGGCTTATGAATTGTGTGTAGTGGATTTTCTATATACTGACTCAATAGTGTTGGGGCATTGTTTTAATATTCATTAGGGGACTGTAACTATATAATCTATTTTACCATTTGAGGTGACCACGTAATATTTTACTGGTATCCCAATTTGACCATAGCTTACAGATTCAACAAAATTTTAATTTTTTTAGTGGAAATATGAGAGCTGCTATCTTATACTGAACTGGACTATAGTTTTTGTCATTTCGGATGGTGTATGCAGAACACAAATGATTTCATAGAAGAGTTAATTTCAATAATACTGAAATAACAATTCTGTTAAACCTTGTTGATAAATATAAATCTACAATTGAGGCTTGAGAAACAGAAACAGCGACCAACAAATCCAAACAGGAAGCCTGGGCAACTCTTTGTGTAGATTTTAATGCCATCAGAGGAGAAACCCGTCGAGATGTTTGCTCGATGAAAACTAAATATATGTACATGAAGAAGAGAGCGAAGGGCAACTTTGCTCTAGAGCGAAAAATTGAAAACAACGGATAAATAACATTTGTTTTTACTAAACTATTATCGTTTATTTTACAGAACAGAGCTCACAAGCAACGAGCAGCCCGACCAAACAGACAAACTGAAAAGTACGGGTATGTATCCATTATTATCCTTAAATTTATAATTTAATAATTTCATTTCATTGATACAGTTGGAGAAACCGCCAGCAACTGTAAGCCCAATTGAGTCTGCTGATGGTATAGGTAAATTTTCGGGGAATTGGTTTTTCTTAAATTCTATAATTCCTTCGTAAATTCCCTTCTTCAAGGCATGCATCTGCCTCATGATAACTGAGCCGAGAGTACTCCATCCCAACTCCGCAAACCACCTTCAACACCTCTCCGGACAAATACTAAAGGTTCTTTACTTAAGAAAATTATATTCTTATCTCTATATTTCAATATTATTTGTGATCGACATCAAATAATTATCATGCTATAAAGTATCTAACCACAGTATCCACGGGAGTGAAGTTATGGTAAGCATTTGCATGCGTTCTAGTGTTGCTTTTAAAATAAATGTTTAAAAATTAAATATTTCTTAAATTTCAATCGGTTCTTGCAGCTTTAGTCAAAAAAATATTCTGAAATTCGTTCATAATGCTTGTCCAAGGAAAAATATCATTCGGAAAAGCGACGTAGAGAAAAATTCTACGAGTGGACAAGAGCCGGAGAAAAAATATTAGAAGAAATATACACACAGACGCAATACATGGATGGGCCAGGGATGTACACCAGGCAGAAGAAAGGAGAAAAGAAGAGAAGCATACTTTAGAGATGTGAATCTTGTCATTAAATCTAAATAGAAAACAATAAAATTTAATAGTACTAAGATAGTTTAGATTCTCATATTATGTTTATAATAAAATCGAAAACGCTTTTTACGTATCTAAAGTGTGTTGCAATGTTAAATTCAATTCTATTTTTTCTTCAGAGTCTATGACATTTACTAAATCATTTTAGAAGTTTATAATTTTATCGAGCAAATTGAAGATAATCTTTTTTATATTTTTTCGATAATGGTCGCAGATACAAAAAACTAGATACCCAAAAGATGAAACTGTTTATATTATCATCTAGTTGGATGGAGATGTATGGACAAAACCGTATTTCACATTAAGCATAACTTTACTATTTACTCTAAACAGAATTCATTGACACTGTATAATTTTAATACGGAATAAGTAAAAATTACTTTGGAAAATGAAGACAGAAAAAAAGTGTAAAGATAATTTCTTTAAAATTTATAACAACCGCTGGAAGTACTTACTTATATACTATAATTAGTGCTTTGCGAAAAATTATGTTTGCATTTCGGACAAGATTATCGTTAGGCACAATATCCTCTATAACAATCTCTTCATTTTAGCTGAAAACCCGGCTTTGCTTCATTGAAATGTGACTCATATTACACAACCTTTTACAAAATGTATATAAATATTTCTGTAGTTATCGGTATTCAAGGATATTTTGGCAAGGCATAGATTCGTATAGCATAATTCATTGTGTTTAATAATTATAATACATTAAAACTGCAAAAGTTTTGCATAAATACTTTTTATTTAAAATCAACTTTCTAAACAAACTAACTTAGATTAACAAAATAAAGAGCTTTCAAGGTTTATTCCCTGTAAACCTCTCTGTTTTAAGTACTCAGGAGTATTGACATTACATGTGGAATTTACGTCAAAGTCTTTTAACATTGATTGAGCTGTTAAAACCATTAGAATGTAACAACATATATTTTTATGTTTTTTTATTCAGGTAAGGTTTCAATCGAGTCTACCGTACACCTTGACGGAATTATTAATATAGATTTGTGCTTCCGGTACATCATCATTCATTGCACGTGCTATATTATGCAATACCTCATATGCTACAACAATAGCCTGCACCTTAAGCGTGTTCAGCTTGATGTCAAGAGCCAAGTTGGAAAATCTTCTTTTTAGAATACAAAAGCATATCTCAATAAAATTTCTGTTTCTGATTAGAGATTCGTTAACAGAAGCGTATTAAGTTATGGTTTCACAGCATATCCCTTATCAACTACTAACAAATCATTTCCAAACTCACAATTTTTAAAGCGCGCCCTCAATGCTGAATTCATAATAATAGTGAAGTCATGGAGCGATCCTGGCTAACAAGCTACAACAACTAAAATTTTTAGATCGGAATCGCAAACTGCCTGTACATTGTATGAAAAAAAACCTTGAGATAATTTTGATGTGTGTGTAGTCTACAGCTCCTAAACTGCGAGGAAACCGTGCGATGCTGCAGAATCCTTTCCTCACATCAGATCGCTCTTGTTCGTTGGTAGGCATGCAAATAAATTCAGGCCGAAGTCAAGCAATGGAAGTCATCACTTGCCAGACGACTCTACTAGCAGTAGATTTATCAACACCTAAATTCTCTCCTAGAAGACGGGGAGACGATCCCGTGGCAAGAAAGCACTCTTAACGAGAGAAAAAAACAACCATAAACACTGAAGAAAATTACAGAATTTCCAAGAACATAACAAGAAAAATTGCAATGCACTCTAAAATGTCCCAATGAATTCACTTGTATGAAGGTATGTTTATAAATAATAATTGTTTAATTACAAAAAAGAAAAAAATAGGTATTTATTAAAAAACTGTTTTTGAAAATAATGTAGATAAAAATAGGCATTTTTTCTTTTGCGATATTAATGAAGGTAAAATGACAATAAATGGAAATCTCCTTACTGAAAAATTAATACAAAAATAGAATAGAAAATTCTGAATGAGTTATTAAAAAACTGTTTTTTTTTGCCAAAAATGACCGTTCACTTCGATTTTGTTTTTTGATTGCTAGTGTTTTAATTTTAATTTGTTTATATATCTGAAATGTTTTTCATAAGTGCCTCTAAATAAAATTATTATCCAAAGCAGGCGCAATAAGAAATAATAACAGACGTGTTGGAGTAATCTTAGGAATAACCTATATTTTCAACAGAGAATGCATTATTCCCGAATTTTCAGATATACCTACTGTATATTTGAACTGCTTACTTTCTAATGAATCCAGTCTTTGCATTTGGTTTATTTCCCAAAATATTCTTGGATAAATTATGCATTCTCTTTGTTGAACTTGCATAGATTTCTGTTCCATATTCGTCGGTCGACCTGCTTGAATTCTAGAGTTACTTTTTGGTAAACCTCTATCCTTTCGTCTAGCTATGGATGTTGATTGGACTGGAATTTTTCTGAATGCATTCGCTGCAAAATTCAACGCCTGAGTAAACATTTCTTAACAATAAATCTAATTTGATTAAAATAGCAGTGGCCTGTGGCAAAGCATTTGGTACTGTTCCTCATGAGTTGTTACGGAAAAAATTACACGCCTGTTTCAAGGGGAAATGTGCTCACATTGCTGAAGAAAACAGAGACTCGAGTGGAATGGTGTTATCTCAGCAGAGCAGAAAGATGAATATGGGGTAACTCAGGTATCCGTTTTGGGCCCCATCCTTTTCCTTATTTATATCAATGACCTGATCATCTCGGCATGTAGCTGCCTGTGTTTGTTTTGTGATGATACATCTATCATTGTGCATTCAAGATGCAGAACGGAATTCACTGAGAGAGTCAAACTCACCATGAGTGAGGCTGAGCAATAGTTTTTGTCGAATTCGGATAAAAAATTCAAGTTAGAGTTTGGAGGCAGAGAAATAAGAGCATCTGTGAAGTTCTTAGGAATTATAATGGACAATAAATTGAATTGTCTGCGCTTGTTGATTATGTCTGTGGTAGATTGTCTAGAAACCTGTATCTTTTGAGGAGACTGAAGAAATGTGGTTCCTAAGATATGGTCAGAACAGCATATTTTGCAAATTTCCAGAGCATACTTCTATATGGTATACTTCCGTGAGGAAATGCTTCAGAAGCATCGAGAATTCTCATTTTGCAGAGAAAAGCAATACGTATTATGTATGAAGTGGCAAGTAGAATTTCGTGTAAAACGTATTTCGTAGATCATAAAATAATAATTTTTCCATCACAGAGAAAACACTATGCCAAGAAATGTATTTTACCAAAGGTTCAACACTCGATATAGGAACGATTTTTTCACTACACTTTACAGAAGAAAGAACACACAGAATATTTCGAGCTATTGGGGAATAAAGATTTTCAACAGGATCTCTGTTGAAATAAAGAGCTTACCAGAAAAGGACTTCAAAAGGAAAATAAATGAGATATTGGTGCATATTATACATAAGAAGAATTTTTATGTTTTAATTTTTAATGTAATTGTTATACTGACGCACCATGTAAAATTTAGTGGTAAATAAATATTATTATTATTATTATTATTACCATGTTGAATTGAACACGAAATTCCTCGACAGCTTTTTTGTGGCGAAATTTTGAACAGGAATCTCATCTTCTTTATGGTATGTGGCAGTTTCTTCTTCTAAGTCGTTCAATAATTTCTCCGAGGGTCCATCATTTTCCATGTTCTTGAAGCTAAAATAGCATCTGCCCCCAATGCTATTTTAGCTAATTTCAATTTGTTTTTGTAAAATAAAGATGGAGATTTTTTTTTAAATGAATCCACTCTGCTGCTCTAAATCGCATATGTGATAACAAAATGCTCCACTTTTACCATGAGGATAATCACAAAATGCGATATTTATATTAACAGTATAAAGCAAATACTTTTCTGTTGTCGATACTACATGATATATATTCTACAAAAAAAATGTTGTCTATTTGAGGTTTAGTTCGTCATTAGTTGCAAAATCTTCTTTTATAGTAGTGTTCAAATGTAGTTGCAATGGAATCGAATCGTGCACAACTATTAAAAGCCTTGCAGCGTTGTAAAGTAACATCTTTTACACGAATAGATGCTGCAGTAAAATTGTTCGTATTATTTCCTCTTGTAGGTAAATTGCTTCTTTAGCTAATACACCACTCTAATCTTCTTTCTCATAGTTCTGTGAAATGTTCTTTTGCCAAATTATTTCTAAATTTTTCCTGACTTGCCATCAAAAGACAGAAAGTTTTGTCAGCTTCTTACGGCGTATTAGAATATAATCTAATTATATTATATATATGTTGCGTATCACGGCCAACCATTATATTTAGATATATTAGATGAACTAAAGTATGCACTCCAAAATTGCAAAAAGTCATCACCTGGACCCGATGATATACCAAATTGCCTCATCAAAAACCTACCAGAATTGGGTATTCAGCACCTCCTCAAAATGTACAACTACATATGGCTCAGTCAAACCTTTCCTGATCAGTGGCGAGAATCAGTAGTCATCCCTATTCCCAAACCTGGTAAAGACCATAAGAAGACCGCAAACTACCGGCCAATCGCACTCACCTGTAATCTTAGCAAAATCGGATGCGATGGGAAATAGAAACTCACCAACTTATATCCCCGTACCAGAGTGGATTCAGGAATTTTCGATCAACTTATGACCACATTGGCGTAATAAATGAAGAAGTTTGCGAAGCTTTTGCAAACGATCACCACATGATACTAGTAGCATTAGACCACGAAAAAGCCTATGAGTTGGTACCCAAACAGACTGCAGTGGATGTGTGTATGGCGATGGGATGGAAGGGCAATATCATCGCGTATATAAACAATTTCTTGGAAAAAAGGACGCTCAGAGTAAGATTACATGACCAAATTTCAGAAGCCACGGCTTTGGAAAATGGACTTCCACAGGGATCTGTGATCAGTGTGATACCTTTTATTTGCGCAATCAACCGACTACTCTCTGCCGTGAAAGCACCTGTCAAGGCTCTTCTTTTCGCGGACGATATATCCCTCATATGTAAAGGCATGAAATTGAAACAACAACAAAACTAATGCAAGAAGCACTACATGAAATCTATAAGTGGACAAGCTCAAGTGGTTTCAAAATGGCCACTAGCAAATCCAAATATATTATATTCTCTAAAGCCAAAAAAAATATTGATGACACTCAGTTAACCATTGACAACCTTCAACTAAGAAGAGTCCAAAACATGAATATATTAGGGGTACTATTCGACTCCAGACTGTCATGGAAGGCCCATATAAATGATCTGACAGCAGAATGTAAGAAAAGATTGAACATTATAAAAGTTTTCTCAACTAAGTGGGGAGCTGACCAAGAAAACCTACTCAGGATCTACAGGTGCATAATCAGAGCTAAATTAGACTACGGAGCGATATTCTAAGATGCGGCAAATCAAAGCTTACTGAGAAAACTTGACTCCATACAGAATTCGGCAATAAGACTCAGTCTTGGAGCCTTCAAAACAACTACAGTAACTAGTCTACTTGCGGAAGCCCAGGAAAAACCCCTGGAAATTAGAAGAAAAGAACTAGCCCCAATCTATATATCTAAGGTGAAGTCTAATCCTCAGAACCCGATGTACAGATATATATCCTAGTCTACACTACGAACTTCATATAACGACCACCCCAGACAACCAAAGCCACTGGATTTGAGGACCAAAAATTTTATAGAGGTACTGGGAATAAACCTACCAACCATTTATCAAAGGCTACCTCACCCGCTACCCCCATGGACCCAAGATGAAATAGACATTAACTTAGAAATAGCGCATCACTTGAAACCTGTAACACCATGTTCAACTTACAGAAGATTATTCTCTGAAAAGAAACATGAATATAATAATTCTATATTTTTATATACAGATGGTTCAGTGAACGAAAACAAATCAGGATATGCAGTAACAACAGACCGTGAGGTAATAAATGCAGGAAGCCTTCCTCAAATGATGTCCATCTTTAGTTGTGAATTATATGCTATCCTCCAGTCATTACAGTACATACTCAAACAGAAGGCTGGCAAATGGACTATCTGCTCGGATTCACTTTCAGGCTTGTAAGTACTCAAAAACAAATACACTGACAACCCAATAGCACAGAAGATACAACATCTCGTTTCCATCCTCAAACAGGAAAACAAAGAAATAAAAATGCTATGGATTCCATCACACCAAGGTATTTCTGGTAATGAGAAAGCAGATCTTATAGCTAAATCGATCAAAGAAAATCTCAATATTCAAACAGAGATTGCTGTTCCACTGCCAGAGATTCGAAAATACCTTTTAAAAAAACTTCTGAATACTGGAACCAAAAGTGGAAAATGAAAGCCACAAAACTTCATAATGTAAGAAATAACATTTTTAAACCCAGGCCTTTGATCTCATCTAACAGAAGAGACCAGTGTGTTATTACACGAATAAGAACAGGTCACTCAAACGCGTCCCACGTACATCTCTTCACCAAAGAGCCGCCAAATAAATGCCCCCATTGTGACGAAAACTTCTGTGTTCTTCACATCTTGATTGAGTGCCAGGCACTCCAGCATATCAAAAACACCATGAATATATCTAACACAATGGCTGAAGTCACCAGAAATGAAGAAGAATGTAGGAAAACTATCCAATTCCTTAGGAATATTAATATATATGACCTCATATAGTGCAAACATTGTATAAGTATAATATTGTAACTTATTTTTATTTTGTTAAATTGTAGTCGCTAACAACCTTGATGTTATATAGCGACTAAAAATAAACTATTAAAAAAAATATATATTTTCTAAAACTTTATTTTTTACTTATTATTGTCACCAAATATAAATAATATATTATAATATAATATATTGATTATTAACTAGGGCTTAACTTGATGTTATATGAAGCAGTATTCTAGTAATAATAATCTAGGAAGGCTTTTTCTTTCCTTTAAATAGTATTCCAACTATTTCACAATATTGCACAACCATAATTAAATGTTCTAGAAGTTTTTATGGAAGAATTGCTGATACATTCCTATTCTCAGTGAACTACTTTGGATGAGACTGCATATCTTGCACTTTAAGATGTAATTACGTCTTTTGATAATAAACTGCTAATTCCTATTCTTAATAGCAGGGAAACATGATATTTAATTATAACAATAAGTTATTGTTTCATTAGTTATAACAAAGACTTATTATTTTTTGATATTAAAATTATTACGTCTTTTCAAGATTGATAAGAAAGATTAAGTATCAAATTATATGATACGTAGATGGTGCAATGTCATACAGGGTGTTAAGTAAATATTGGGTACAATAAAATATAACATTACTCCCCTTATTTTAAAAAAGTTAGTGCTATAAAGTGCAGTAACTTTTAAAAATATAAAATTAGAATTTTATATAATTGTAAAATACAAGCACAACGTTCAAGTTAATTCAATTTCATCATTTTCGGTTTCAGAAGATCGTATATTAAGTCGTTTACTTGGTAAAAATCTCTGAAAAGTTCTGGATAATCTTTTAGTTTGTGGTTGAGGAGGTGGTGAGTCTGGGCGAAAACCAGCAGTTATACTAATACGATTAGATTTTCGTCTTATACATTTACAAAAGCAATATAATAAAATTAAAGCAATAATTAAAACAATAATAAAATCAGTGAACCATGAAATATGCTTTGTTATAAAAGGTTCATTTATCAATTTATCTAATTCATCTGAATACTGATCAAGTTTATGTTGAGCAATATTCAAGTCATCTGTATTGAGTTTATTCAATCTTAATGGTTTAAATTTTGGTAAATAGATCTTTTCTGGTAAATTTTGGCAACATTCAAATGGAATGATTGTTGGATTTAATTTATAAGTGATTCTTTCACCTTCATTTATGATATATTGAGATCTCACTCTCGTAATAATAATAAAAGCACTACATTCTGGTTGTAACTTTAAAATAGTATTATCAAAAACTATTTCAGTATGTGCATCTCTGTTACTGCATTTAATTGTTAGAGGAATTAGTTCGGCTACTGAAATTAACCATACATTTGTCTTCAGTTTTTGAACATTATATCCTTTTGCAAATAATAAAGAAGTTTGACATGTTCCGGGTAATTCAAGTTGCTGGAACAGATATTCATCAATAATTTTACAATTTTGTAAATCTGACGTGGTTAAATATAACATAGAATCATCATCACGTGCTATATATTTTACATTTGTAGTGATAACATGATGAAGTCCTGTTTTCTCATCTCTAATGGGTAATGGATAGACATTATATAAAGTATATAGTTCTGATTCCACTAGAGGAATCTTTAAGACAAATATAATTTTTGCTTTCGTTTGAGAAGCTTGTAGTTCTGTTAATTGATAATATCTAGCAATATTAGATAATGTTGGGTTCAAAGGTAAATTATCTTTTTGTAAGTGAACTGAAATCTCTTCTAAAGCTTTAACAAAATCCTTCGGAGTAATAATGGAAGTATGTATAATTTGTATCTTGCGAAAGTAATTGAATTTGATACATCAATTAAAAAAGTTTCAAGATAAGCATAACTTTCCATTAATGTCTCATAAATATTAATGACATCTATTTGTGTTTGATAAAAATTTACATTATCACTAATATTTATAATTGTTCTTTCAATTTCCTTTAAATCATTGTTAAATGTTACTTCATCTATTTGAATTTTATGTATTGTATCATTAAAATCTTTAATGACTGATGTAGTTACTGAAATTTGATATTTCAATTTATTGATACTATCAGAATAATATTGGCCATCATTTGCGTCTAGATTTCCTGTAATGTACTTCCAAACGGTACCTATTCCATCAAGTAAACCACATTTCTTACGATGATATGGTTCGGTATCATAATATATTTCATGATATTTCATACTAACATCATTAGCTAGTTTGTTCAATAAACTAATATGTGTTTTAACATTCGAATAAACATATTGCATTCTTTGATAAGCTGTGTCATTAGTGTTTCCAATGATTCGATAAGTTTTTCATTCTTTTCAAGAATTGTACTTAGCTGTTCCAAATCCTTATAAACTAATATCATCCATTTATTAATAGATATTTTCAAATGATTAAGTTGGTTATAATATATACCTAAAGTATTATTCACATGCACTAAGCTATACTGACTATTTATAAAATTAAATAATAATATAATATTGATTAAAATCATTGATTTGGGATGGCAGCATACAAAATTAATCTGTGTCAATATATGGTTTCATTCGATCAAAATTTATGAGACGTCTGATTTATTTCAAGATTTTTGACTATTGCTGAGTTTTTCTTTAGTTCAATAATTTCAAAAGGTCCATTAAATTTATTTCTTAATTTATGACCTATCTGAGATTCCTTAACATACCTACACATTATCTCCTACTTGATAATTGTGTTGTGAAAATTGTACATTTTCATCAAAACGTTCTTTAGATTTTTCTTTTGCTTGTAGGGTTCTTTTCCTTGCAGTTTCGTAATAAAATTTTATTCTTGCATTTAAGTCTCTCATATACTTTGAAATTATGTCCTTTTCATTGTACAAAACTTCAGGTGGGCTTACAGAAGTACGTCCAAAAATTAATTCGTATGGTGTAAATCCATGAGTTTTATTCATTGTATTATCATAATAAATAATAGCATATGGTAAACAGTTATGAGGGTGTTCATTTGGATTTTCACTCATGTGTGCTCTAATCATCTCTAAAAGAGTTGAGTGAAATCTTTCAATTGATCCGTTTGATTGGGGATGTCCAGTACTTGAAAATGTCAGCTTTATATTATAAAGAGTACATAAATCTCTCATTAATGTATTATTGAATTCTCTTCCAGAATCACAATGGATTCTTAATGAAGTTCCATAATGTTGAAAATATAATAATAAAGTATTAATTATATTTTTCGCTGATTTATCTTTAATTGGATAAGCTTGAGTATGCTTTGTTAGTTCATCTCGTATTGTAAGTACGTATAACTTCGAAGGTATCTCTAATACATCGAGATTTATTCTTTCAAATGGTGTCTTTGGAGTTTCTGTGATAACTAAAGGCGAACTGAGGTTTTTCCTACAAACCTTAGTTTTTTGACAAATTTCACATTTTTTAATAAAATTTTCAACATCTTTATTCATATTTTTCCAAATATATTTTTCTTTAATTCTACGTAGGGTTTCATTTATACCTCTATGCAGATTTCGTTTTCCTGAATGATATTCATCCAAAATTATTTGTATTTCATCTTCTCCCGTAACTGATTTTAAAATATTTTGGCAAATAATAAATTTAAAATTTTCTTCAGTGAATATATAACATAACATTTCTAAGGTTGGTAAATCAATATTATTCTCAACAAAATATGTTTTTGATTTAAAAATATTTTTTGATTTACATAATGATATGAACAGTCGTTCATTTACTTCATCAGGTTGAAATAGTATAAAAATAGTATAATAAGTTCTATTTTTAACAGTTAAGCTAGTACTAATATTTAATTGATTAAACTGAATATCTGGATTTTCATCGTCAATATTTTCAAAAATTTCCTCATGCAAATCCATTTTTTTTTGATTCCCAAAATACGGCAATAATATCTTTATGTCTTTTATCGAGTAATTGCTCATTAGTATATTCTATTCGAGAATAATCGATTAATGAAGTGGTTTGATATAGTCGAACAAAATTATTGAATTTATTGTTCATAATATTGAAGTCTTCTTCTATCTCTTCTGTTTCTGAATTTTCAGAACTTGCTGCTAGTATTTTTTGATATTTAGAAAATTCTTTAAAATAGTTCACCTCAATTCGTGATAATGCATCGGCATTTTTATTAATTTTGCCAGGCTTATAAATTATTTCGTAATCATATTCTTCTAATTTTAATCGCCAACGTGCTAAACGACTACCGGGATCTTTGATTGAGAATAACCAGGTCAATGGTCTATGATCTGTTATTAGTTTAAACTTCCTTCCATAGAGATACGGTCTGAAATGTTTTACCGCCCAAACAATAGCTAATAATTCTCGTTCTATAACTGAGTATTTCGTTTCTGAATTACATAAAGTTCGTGATGCAAAGGCAATAGGTAAATCTTTATTAATAGGTCCTTGACTTATACTGCTCCAATAGCAAATGAACTAGCATTTGTTGTTAAAATGAATTCTTCTTCAAAATTTGGATATATCAAAATTGGACTTGAAGTCAATAAATCCTTCAAAGCTTCAAATGATTCATCGCATTCTTAACTAAAATCAAATGGTTCATCTTTTTTTAAAAGTCTAGTTAACGGTTTGCATATTTTAGCAAAATTTGGAATAAATCTTCTATAATATCCTGCTAATCCCAAAAATGATTTAATTTCCTTTGGTGATCGTGGCTGTGGAAAATTTTGAATACGTTTGATTTTTTCCGGGTTTGGTTTTACTCCATCTTTTGTTATAATGTGTCCTAAATAAATGACTTCATGTCTTAGGAATTCACATTTATCAGGTTGTATTTTTAAATTAGCGGCTCGTAATCTATCGAATACTTCTGAAATTTGTTTTATATGTTCATCTAACGTAGGTGAAAAAAATATTATATTGTCCATATATACAAGACAACTTTCTCCTTGTAAACCATAGAGTACATTATCCATTACTCTCTGAAAAGTAGATGGTGCGTTTTTAAAACCGAATGGCATCCGTAAAAATTCGTAATGACCATTTTCTACGCTAAAAGCAGTTTTAGGTATATCCGATTCATTTATCTCTATTTGGTGGAAGCCTGATGCTAAATCTAGAGTTGTAAAATATTCACATCTTCCAAGTTGATCCAATAAATCTGTTATATTTGGTAAAGGATATCTATCTCCTACTGTTATTTCATTTAATTTTCTGTAATCTATGACAATTCGCCATTTTTGTTTATTAGAAGCATCTAATTTTTTAGGAACAATCCAAACCGGACTTGACCATGGTGATATTGAATGTTGGATTATATTTTCATCTAACATTTTTGTAATTTGTTTTTTTACTTCTTCTTTATGAATATAAGGATATCGATAGGACTTTGTATAGATTGGTTTCTGATCTCGAGTTGGTATAGAGTGTTTCACTTCATTTGTAAAAGTCAGTTTATCTCCCTGTATATAAAAAATATCGATATACTCACGACAAAGATTTGTTATTAAATCCATTTCTTCTTCATTTAGGTGATCTACTCGTAATGATTCTTGAATTTTATCTATACGATTAATTTCCATTATTGAATTGACATTATCCGTATATTTATCGCTCAGAGTATTTTGAATTTCATCAAATTCAAGATTCAGGAATATTATTTCTTTCTTTTCATCATTTACATTTAAAATTGTTGTCAAAAATTCTCCGTTTTGATGTGTTTTCACAAGCGCATTTGGTATCTTGACTCCATCTATTTCTTGTGATATCAGAACTGCTTCAGTATTAATTAAATCACATTTTAATTTAAATACTTCTTCGGTTCTTGGTTCAATAGTTACTCTATTTGACACAATACGTCTTATATTTTTTGGATATTGTTGCACTTTCATCAAAGGCGTAACTACAAAATTTGTAAATAATTTTCGATTTTTAATAACAATTACAGCATCATAATGTTGTAAAAAATATGCGCCTAGTATACCATCAAACTCAATATCTAGATCATAAATATACACTTTATGTGGATCATTATCTTTAAATTCAATATCAATAGATTGTGTAAGCAATAATGTTTCACGAGTAATACCTTGTATTCGTATATTTTCTATATGTCGTTTTTTAATATTTCCTACTAATTTATTATTTACAATTGATATACTTGCTCCAGTATCTATCTATAGTTTGAATTTCCTCTTTTTATCTTCTATACAATATAGATGTTTTGATGATTTTGTATTAATAATTACTTCTTTATCGGAGGTTGGTCTTTGAGACTTACAAACTGAAAATCCATCTTCAATAAATCTTGTTCATTTTCACTTTCGTCATTATCCGTATCATTTTCATTGATTAAAAATGTCTTAGGTTTTCTAAAATTCGGTTTTTGATTAGACTGTATAGGTTGAGAATCTTGGAGTTCATTACTCTGATTTTGATAATTTTGAGGTCTATAGTTTTGATTTTGAAAACTTTGAGGTCTAGAACTCTGATTCTGAAAACTTGGTGATCTGTTTATAAAACTGTTCTGATTATTACCAGAAGTACTTGTCGAAGGTTTATTTGAATGGTAATGACTTTGATTAGAATGATTCATGTTTCCAGATCTAAATGGTTTATTATAATTTGATTTGATAATGATGGTTGTAAACCTACCACTAATGTATTTATAGGATTTTTAGCTGATTGATTTTGCTATAGGCGTATCCTATTAATTAATTATGCGCTAATGAAAATAGCCAGTAATTCTCTATAAGAAGTTTATTACGTAACAACAGAACTACACCAAATTTAACTCTCCAAAATTGTCTCTCTAACACGCGTCTCTTCTCTCTACTTCAGTAATGGCCGCTCTCTGACCTCACCGCCAAATCTGTTCAATGGCGGCTAACGGCTTTTTCTCGGGACGTGTTTTACCGAGCCTCTGGCAGTGGCTGAGCGCTGGATTGTGCTGCAGCTCATATCGCTTGCGGCTACAGGCGCCCTCCACTTGGGACTGGAAGTCAATCTATTAGAGAAAAAAAAATATATATGTTGAATTAAGGTCTGTAGAAATCGGTGAAGCGGACACGGCGGCCAGCACGAGTCACAACAGACGGACGGACTGGTGGTGTTTGAGCGGTGTCGGCTGAGTCGCCTCTCAGCTGAAGAGGTCTAGCAGTGTTCGTGGGAGAAGGGTGAGTAGGCTGCGATACAGTGGCCATGTCATCTGCCACGATGTAGGCTGGCTTCAGACGGTCAACTGTGACGCGGACTTCAGAACCACGTATGAGTAGGGTGAAAGTCTTATCATCACGCTTCGTTATAGGAAATGGGCCGGTATAAGGTGGTGTAAGTGATGGACGTACAGTGTCATCTCGAAGAAAAGCGTGAGTACAAGTGTTCAAGTCCTTGAAAACAAAACCTCCAGGGCGAGAGTGATGTGCAGTGGGAACAGGTCGGAGCTTCGCCATGGCACTGCTTAGTTGAGTGGCTAAGTTGGTGGTATCCAGATCTGTAGCATGACGATCTGTGTGGTGCAAAAACTCTCCAGGTAGACGTAGCGGTTCTCCATATACTAACTCAGCTGCGGTGGTGCGAATATCCTCTTTGAATGCTGCACGCATTCCCAGAAGCACAAGGGGTAGGGATGTTAACCAGTTATCGTCAGGGTGGCAAGTTATGGCGGCTTTTAACTGACGATGCATCCGTTCCACGAGTCCATTACAGGCTGGGTGGTATGCGGTTGTGCGAGAGCGATGGAATCCAGCACGTTTGCCTAACGCTTGGAACAAATGGCTCTCGAATTGTCTACCTTGGTCAGTAGTGATCAGCTCAGGACATCCAAACCTGGATATCCAACCAGCGATGAAGGTGTCTGCTGTTGCGTCGGCGGTGATGCAAGTCATTGGCCATGCTTCAGGCCAACGAGTAAAACGATCGACTGCGGTGAGGCAGTACCGATAGTTTGAAGCTGGTGGCATCGGTCCAATTATATCGAGGTGTACGTGCCGAAATCGCTGAGACGGGGTTGGGAAGGATCCTGCAGGAGAATGGACATGTCGGACGATCTTAGCGCGTTGACACTGCAAACAGGTCCGTGTCCAGGTTCGACAATCTTTCTGCACTCCAGGCCATACAAAGCGATTGGAAACTAGGCGTGCGGTTGCGCGGGCGCCAGGGTGGCTAAGCTTGTGTAGAGAGTCGAACACACTTTTGCGCAAGGACTTGGTGACAAAAGGACGAGCTCGCTGTGTTGACACGTCACAGTAGAGGGATATCTCGGTTCCCGGAATCGGTATGTGCTGTAGCTGCAGAGATGTTGTGTCGGGCGAACTAATGATATCTCTCAACTCGTCGTCAGTAGTCTGAGCGCGCGCGAGGACATCGTGGTCTACTGGTTTGCTAACTGCTTCGACACGAGATAACGCATCCGCTACGACGTTGCTTTTACCTGCGATATGCTGAATGTCTGTAGTAAATTGTCCGATAAAATCTAAATACCGGAACTGTCTTGGGGAACAATCACTAGTTCTTTGTCGAAAGGCATAAGCCAGAGGTTTATGATCACTGTAAATTGTGAAATGCCGGCCTTCTAACATGTACCGAAAATGTTTCACTGCACTGTATACGGCGTGTAGCTCGCGATCATAAGGGCTCCATTGTTTCTGGGAGTCGGATAGTGACTTGGAGTAGAACGCAAGCGGCTGCCAATCGTCATTAACGAGCTGCTGAAGAACTGCTCCGATTGCAACACTGGAGGCGTCGGTAACTACGGCTAGAGCTGCTGTAGGATCGGGATGAACCAGTAGCGTAGCACGGGAAAGTCTGTCCTTGCAGCGTGTGAAAACGGCATCAAGGTCTGGAGTCCAAGGAATGGGACGGCTGCCAGGGGTCTTAGGACCAGCAAGGAGGGCATGAAGCGGTGCCTGATCTTCAGCGGCGTTTGGTAGAAAACGACGGTAGAAGTTGATCAAACCTAAAAATTGACGCAACTGGCGCATAGTGGTTGGCTTGGGAAAAGATTGTATAGCAGCGACGCGGTCGTTAGGAGGACGTATGCCATTCGCAGAGACGGTGAAACCAAGAAAAGTCAGTTCTTCCACGCCGAAAACACACTTTGAAACGTTTAACACTAATCCATGTTCTGCGAACCTTTCGAACACTGTTCGTAGATGTTGTTCATGTTCATCTTTGTCTCGCGAGGCAACAAGAACATCGTCGATATATGCGAAACAAAATGTCAATCCGCGAAGCACTTCGTCCATAAAACGTTGGAACGTTTGAGCGGCATTTCGGAGTCCGAAAGACATGCACGGGAACTCATAAGATCCAAACGGCGTCACTATAGCTGTTTTCGCAATGTCATCAGGATGGATGGGTATCAAGTGGTATGCCTTAGTCAAATCCAACTTAGTAAACACGGTGCATCCTGCGAGCTGGCTTGTAAAATCAGCTATGTGTCGAACTGGATACTTGTCGGGTATAGTTCGCGCGTTTAAGGCTCTATAGTCTCCGCATGGACGCCAACCTTCACCTTTCTTTGGAACCAGGTGCAAGGCAGAGGCCCACGGACTGTCGGAGCGGCGGGTTATACCGGAACGCAGCATATCTTCAAACTCTCGTTGAGCGATTGCTAGGCGGTCGGGGGCGAGGCGGCGCGGTCTGCAAAACACTGGGTGGCCAGGCGTGGTCTTTATGTAGTGTACAGTATTATGCTGTACGGGCGGGCGAGGTGAACCAGAGGGACTGGTAATAGAGGGAAACTCACCGAGTAGCTTGTGATAGCGGGACTTTCCAAAAACAGCGCGAACGGACTGTATGTGAACGAGATGGTCGGGGATGCGTTGACCAGAGGAGGTGAGGCCGGTAACGCCGTCGACGAGGCGCTGGTACCGAGGGTCAACCAGAAGATAAAAGTGCGATAAGAAATCGACACCAATTATAGGTTTTGACACGTCGGCTACTACAAACTTCCAGGTAAAGTCACGCCGAAGTCCAAAGTCGATAGACAAAGTGATCCAGCCGAAAGTAGGAATCACTGTGCCATTAGCTGCGTAAAGTTCATAATCAGTTCGAGGTCTTGATCCACGGAGCCGAGTACGAGGGTACACACACACGTCCGAACCGGTGTCCACCAAAAAGGCTATTTTTGTCTGAGCATCAGTTACTAGGAGGCGGCGGGAGGACGGTAGGCAGTCACTTGTCGCCACTAGGTGCTGCCGGAGTCGTTTTCCTGAGACCAACTACAGGGGCGGGTGCACTTGGTAGCCTTTTCGCGAAACCGACGGTGATACCAACAAAACGTAGATCGGTTACCATCGCGGTCGTCGTCATTCACGTCCCTACGAGAACGAGATTCCAAACGTCGCAGAGATGACCTGGCTCCTGGCGTAGAAGATCGTGAACGACGGTGCTCGGTAGTTAGAGCAGCGACTTGGCGAGAAAGTTCATCAAGTCTTGAGGTGAGGTTAGTAACATATGCCGTTTCGAGAGGCGCAATGCTCGCAACGTGTTGCTGGGGAGGGGCGACATCATTAATTTTGTCTGCTAATTCGGCTAATCTATCCAAGTCCCGTTCGGTAGATGCAGCAATGATAGCCTGATAATTGGCAGGAAGGCGAGATGACCAAATTGATCGTAGAAACTCGGATGGAACTTCCGGACCTGCTAGAGAACGTAAATGTCTCAGGAACTGTGAAGGTTTCCGATCTCCCAGTTCTTCGCGCACTAGTAATTGTCTTACCCGTTGCTCTTGTGACGCGGACATGCGGCGAATTAATTCATTTTTCAGTCGCACGTATTTGTCTTGGGCGGGTGGATTACCGATTATGTCACTTACCTCGGCTGTCTGGCGGCTGTCTAGGAGAGACACAACATGGTAGTATTTTGTAGCGTCTTGTGTTATGCCTGACAAGGCAAACTGGCCTTCAATATGGGAGAACCAGAGTGACGGGTTGTCGGGCCAGAGCGGTGGTGCCCTAAAACCAATTCTGTTCACCTGTTCAGTGGATATTTCATGTGTACCAACAGCCATATCAGGTGGGGTTAACTGAGCCGGGGGATTGTTGTTATCTGGTGGAGCTTGTTGTTGTTGCCGTGCCTCGGTGAGCTGGATCTGTGTTGTTTGTAGTTGTTCCTGCAGTTGCTGTTGTACCTGCTGCTGTTGTTGAATCTGCAGCTGAAACTGTGCCTGTTGTTGTGCAAGCTGTTGTTGCATTGCTGCAATTTGTGCCTTCAGCTCATCCATAATTGCACTACACTGTTAACTAACACCGAGTAAAAATATTTCTTCGCGAATTCAACTATTAACTCACTGATCACGTCGGGGTCACCACTATAGGATTTTTAGCTGATTGATTTTGCTATAGGCGTATCCTATTAATTAATTATGCGCTAATGAAAATAGCCAGTAATTCTCTATAAGAAGTTTATTACGTAACAACAGAACTACACCAAATTTAACTCTCCAAAATTGTCTCTCTAACACGCGTCTCTTCTCTCTACTTCAGTAATGGCCGCTCTCTGACCTCACCGCCAAATCTGTTCAATGGCGGCTAACGGCTTTTTCTCGGGACGTGTTTTACCGAGCCTCTGGCAGTGGCTGAGCGCTGGATTGTGCTGCAGCTCATATCGCTTGCGGCTACATATTTAAGGCCATTGTATCAATTAAAGCGTTTTGTGCTTTTTTCATATCTGCACTCATATCATGTCTAGCTATTGCAGAATAAAGTTTACATTGAAGGGTTTCTAATCTTGTTACAAATAATAATGGAGATTCAGTTGAATTTTGTCGCATTCTTTGTAAATCTTGTATTAGGGATGTAAGATCTCGACTATCTCCAAAATGTGTTTTAAGAAGTGTTCTAATTTCTATCCACGTTTTTGGATTTCGAGAATTTATTAATTCTGCTGCTTTAGAACGTAATTTGTTTTTTATGTGTAAAGTCAAAAATGGTTTTTGGTTGTCTACACTTATCTCTGTTCCTGTATTACAAGCATTAAAAAAAGTATTGAGGAATATTGAATTTCCATCATATTCCGGGATTAAGGAAAATATTTCGCTTAATTTATATGCTTCAATATTATGTTCATCACTCTGATTTGGTGATTGTGGATTTGTTATCGACATTTTATTATCTTTAAAATAATTTTTAGTGACAATATATATTGAGGTGTGATGATTCAATGTCATACACTAACCTTATATCAAATTCTGCAATTCCTCTGGTTGGAATTATCCTCGTCTCCTGCACTATGGGCTAGAATTCTGGTTGTACTCGTTCGCTTCTGTGAATTGAAGTTAATCGTTTACTCCTTTAAATTGAAGTTGATCGTTTGCTCCTGTGAATTGAAGGTGATCGTTTGCTCCTTTGAATTGAAGTTGAATTGACCACTGCTTCTGGGAAGTAAGCCTTGTTCTACCAATTGATGTAGTGAGGGGGAACTTCATCGTTGCAATGTTGCGAGGTCGATTTAACTTTTATCCAGCAAATTAATAAATCTTAAGGTTCTTGTTACCTTAAAGGTTGAAAACCACCGTGTTGTTGGATGTTTTACTGTCAAAGAGACCGTCCACTCAGGAGATAGTAGTCTTCTTCGAGGGATGAAATCCTACTTTGTAAAGCACCAGCTCCAGTAAATACCAATCAAACACGTTGTAGCAATCCTACTGACTGCGGCAAATTGTTGCGTATCACGGCCAACAATTATATTTTTTAAAACTTTATTTTTTACTTATTATTTTCGCCAAATACAAATAATATATTATAATATAATATATTGATTATTAACTAGGGCTTAACTTGATGTTATATGAAGCAGTATTTTAGTAATAATAATCTAGGAAGGCTTTTTCTTGCCTTTAAATAGTATTCCAACTATTTCACAATATTGCACAACCATAATTAAATGTTCTAGAAGTTTTTATGGAAGAATTGCTGATACATTCCTATTCTCAGTGAACTACTTTGTATGAGACTGCATATCTTGCACTTTAAGATGTAATTACGTCTTTTGATAATAAACTGCTAATTCCTATTCTTAATAGCAGGGAAACATGATATTTAATTATAACAATAAGTTATTGTTCCATTAGTTATAACAGAGACTTATTATTCTTTGATATTAAAATTATTACGTCTTTTCAAGATTGATAAGAAAGAATAAGTATCAAATTATATGATGAGTAGATGGTGCAGTCTCATACAGGGTGTTAAGTAAATATTGGGTACAATAAAATATAACATTTTCAGCAATTAAAATTCTTATTCTACTGCCCAAAAAGATTATAACTGGAATGTGAATATAAGCCCTTTAATATTACAAAACATGTGTATCCTGATCAACTTGCATTTTTTTTTAACAAAACTAATTTTTTGTAAATTAAAGGTGTTAATATGAGTGTTTGATAATTTAATCGGAAATTTTCAAAGAAAAAAAAATTGTACATGTCTAATTTAATACATTAATACGAGCAATTCTTGTATGTATACATAAAAGATCTCCGAAACGGCTCCAACGATTTTGATCAAATTTTGTATATACCTAATGTTCTACTTTTGAACATTATCTAATCGGCTTTCCTGACAAAGCGCCAGGGTTTTCTTGAATGATTCGCAGATTTGGATAAAAAATTGCAAAAAGAGATTTTAAGCGCCGAGAAAATGATTGGCGTTACTTGCATGGATGTGATCTGTAAATTATGAGCTACGCGAACGATAAAATCAATATTTACCGATCTATCGATCGCAATACATTTTAACTAGAAATAGGTATGCACATATTTGAACTAAGATTAAATTTCCTTAGAATCGCTATAAATCCTGTATTACCCGAGCAAAGCTCGGTCGCCCTGATATTAGATACTTATCTGAACATGAGCATGATAATACCTCTATTTTATTTCGAAACATTGTGATTACTTTGCCATAGCCACCTCCATTGTGCCTGATATATATGAAAAGTACAATGTAGGTATATACTCTTTAATGCATTTTGCTCTGCTGCACTATCGTCCGTCATGATAACTTGGAGAGCAAAGGTTTTTTCACCAAATTCTAATGTTTCTTTAGCTGCAGAAAATGCCAAGGCCTAGTTTGATTATGTTTGAGCGATGTCCTTTTTACAGGCCACAGGCAATGCCCCAATTTTAGTAGCTGTGAAAATAAATGTGACACATGTGTTTGATTGGTCACATGACCCGCTGGAGTCTATGAATACAATTTCGTTAGAAAATTCTTCATCTACTGTTTGTTGCAAAATTGGGGTAACAATAACTATTAACAGAGGATTTTCTCGTAAAACTACCTTAACGCCAGTGCTCTCGAACTCTCCCATTTTTGAACACAGTATTTGTAGGAAACTAGTTTCTTCGCGATCTTCAAATTCTAATTTCCGCCATTTGCCACAGAGAACTTTCACTTGCCGTTGAGACGGATTGATTTGCGTATTGGCTAGCAGAGTCAAAATATTGTGTTCCTGGCTTTCAAGTATTTTTAACTCATGATATGCTTTAGACGCTGAAGGTGTCATTCCTAATTTAAAATATGAATTAAACTTCTCTATGGTGTTATTGTTCATTCGTAAATAGCTGTACGCTTGCGCAACGTGGACTTCATGAGAATGGCAAAAATTGATATGTATTTCTTCCCTCTTTTAACAAGAAGTCGTTTCTGATTATGTCACGATAGATCTTTTTAAATTTAAAATCAACGGTCTCGCCACATTTCTTGTTTCTTTTACTGGTATCTTCACATCGTCGCTTAACTACCTTGTTAACATCTGCATGCTAACATGAAAATATTTTTTGAAATATTTATTGTGAAGGATTTACAAAGCGTCTTTTACTGATCCAGTTAGAATAAGTCATATCAGAAAATTTTTACACCCATATAGACTGTTCCTCAGAATGTTCTCCGTCCACTAGTTTACATAGCAAATCGACTGTAAAAAGTTCATTACTTTCGACTATAATAATCTCAATATGCAAGCCTATGCGTAATTTCTCCATAATATCAATTACGGATTTTTTTGCCATTTTGTAACTTATCTTTATAGAAATAACGCAAAATATCATTTGTTAGAATTTACTTAACACATTTATCAAGAATATCACAGTAAATGGTCGAATTACAAAAGTCAGTGAATTACAATTATTTCAGAAAGCTTCCGTACACCACCACTGAAATGTAAAAAACAACTGCCACACTCCAGCTCTAACTCCCACGCCGAGAGTAAAACTCTCTCGTGATCACTGAGTGTGTGAAAGCTCGAATAGTGGGCGTTGTATTGCGCAGCAATTTGTCCCTATGTTGCGTGCAATTATCCGCACCATTCTCCTAACTGATACAACGCGATCCTATGGTTCTACTAAAGATTAAAGGTGTTTATAATCTTTGATTCTGCTGTACAGTGCATCCCATTTTGGTTGAAACAGCCAGGTATCTCGGTTATTGTTAAATATAGAACCTTGTGGTTTTCGCGTTTCTGTGTCACTTTTTTTGAAACTCAAGATGGCCTGAACATATTTTGCCTAACTTCTTTTGTTCGTAAGTTACAGGGCGTTTTTGAAAATTCACAATTTTTGGACTCCTCACAGATATACGAAGTTTCTCAGCAATAATGTCAAATTGAAAACATATCCCATAGAGAATTTTATGCAGAATCCAGTGGAGTACCCAATTTTTTTTTCTGGCTATGGTAATGGATATACGACTCAAACTTATAATTTTCTCAATGGAACACCCTGCATTTTATTATCTCATTAAATTCCTTATTTTTTTTTCTTTAAAATAATATATCATATGAACATAAAGTTTTAAAAAATGCTCCAAAATCTCAAAAACATTAAATTTTAATATTGGGCTATGGTTTCTTCATACAAAAAACGTTCCAATTGACGGAATATTAATTGTGAATTTTCCATGAAAGAAAAAAAAAACAATACTAACGCTAATTCATTAACAAAACACAAAACTAATTTATTGAATTGTTCAATTTGGTGTCCATTTTCCCTAACACATAATTGACTCTCTCAATACGTCTTAATTCATTCAAAATATTAAGGGTCGTCTTTTATATTCTAGAAATCTTCCTATGTTGTTGCTCATAATAATATATAAACATAAAGTTTGCAAAAATGCTGTAAAATTATTAACACATTGAATTTTAATAGTACCATGGACTTCAATTCAATTCAATTCGAGCAGTCATACGAGACGGTTGTGTTTTTTGTCTCGTTTGGAGCTTCTCGGTACTGAATGTTTTGTTTTGCTTTGGTTTGAACTGTTTTGTTTTGATTTGATTTGTTGTGTTAACCGGTGCGTGTATACTATTTTGTGTTATTGACTTCGAACCAGCGTGTGATTTATCATTGTACGTGTGTTTTACTGACTGTAAAAATTTTGACCTGGTGTGCGTTAACATTGAACCCGTATTTAACTTGACCTACCGTGTGTGTGCAAACTTTTACTGTGTCATTGACTTTTATTTTTATTTACAAAAATTGAACTTTAACTTTAAAATGTCTGAATTTAAGTGTGATTCCTGCCAAACAATCGTCTCGGAAAAGGACAAATACAAACTTCGCTGCAGTGGAGAGTGTCGCCGGATTTTTTGTATGACCTGTACTGGGCTGGATAAGTCGACAACAAAAGTGCTCTACCACCAAAAGTTCCATAACATTCGATTTTTTTGTAATGTTTGTGACTCTCCTACCTTAAAATATCTTCACGACAAAATATCACAGGTACATAAATCGCAGATTTCTATAGAAAATGTTGAAGCTCTAGGAACATGCTTAAAGAAAAATAATGACCTGCTTCCAATATTTTCTGAAATGTACGACATTTTAAATACTCATGATGCCAAATGGAAAACGTTATACAAAAAGATAGATGAGATTCATAGTCAACAGACACGATTGGCGGAAATTACACCAGAATCTCTGTTCCATTCTATCAAGGAAATGAAACAGGATATTTTTAATCTGTCATCTATTTTAACGGACAATCAAGACGAATCTATTAAAGTTCAGATTCATGACTCATCAAAGGATGAGTTATTGAAGGAAATGGCCGATATGAAAAAAAGTATAAACCAAATAGCACACACGGTTGAAAAGTTGGCTGCCAATGATAAGCCAATTACTAGAAGTAACCCACCAATAGTAAAAAAGTCAGTTTCGACTCAAACCAACCATACGGATAACCAAAACACAGAGGTTTTGACTTCTCCAAAAGACATTACGCCCAGACCTCCCAAATCCTCCAATAAAGAAGAATGGCATTATGTGGTAGTGTCCAAAATCCCATCGACATATAGCGCTACCCTTCTTGCACACTATGCGAAGGAAAAACTTGGAACTACTGACTTTATTCGATGCTTTCCAATGCTGAAGAATAAGGACAGTTCGCACTCCGACTTCAAAATTGGTGTGCAGAATAAAAGTCACCTAAAGCAGCTAAAAGACCCAAGGATGTGGCCGCTAGGCACTGAAATCGCAAAATCATCTTTAACACCCTTAAAGATTTCACCACCAGCGTCAAGTTTTTCGACCACAGGCTGTCATTATATTCCAACCTCTGTAGACAGCCGTAGCCCAACACCACGCCCTGACTTAACACCTGTAAAAGCTAGGGAGATCAAATCTGTTAAGATTGGATCTGACAGGGAGGCTTTAGCTGCCTGTAAGTCTCTTGTTCAGGAAAATGTAGACTTTGTCATGGAAAAAAGTACAAGGAAAGATAGTTTGCTAAATATTGACCCGATGACTCCACCTATAGTGCGGCTGTCCCGTAATTCGGATACGGCTGATGGTCGTTATTTGTTGGCTAGACTGAGGGACTCTTCCTTATTAAAAGCTCTTCGGCTATTTCTAGCCTATCTCCATGACCAACCATCCAGTGTATGTTTTGAAGGGCACACCACCACCAGCATCAAATTAACTCTAGCTTCAGAGGGACTTCCTAGTGACGTGGACACCTTGCGTAAGTTGTATTATCGCTACCATAACGCATATGGTATTGGCTCAGCCGAAGTGGAAGCTGATCTTGCTGCCTTCAGGTCTTTCTTTTCATCCGAGAAACTTCAACAGCTTCAGAAAATTAGGGAGAGTCATGGCAAATATTTTTCTACTGGCTCTCCAAAAAGGAATCAAAATTTTTAACTAAATTGACGCGAACAGAGGATCAAGCACCCTCTGTAAAATTGGACGATGGCAAGCTTAGTGTTTTTCTTATTAATATTCAGTCCTTAAGACACAAAACAGATGAATTATTCCTCTTATTAGAGGAACTTAATTTTCCAGAAATTATTGCCATAACTGAGCATTGGTTAAATGTTGATGAGCCTGTGTTTATCAAAAATTACGCTACAGTAACTAGATTTAATAGAAGTAATTTATCTCATGGAGGTACTATGATAATGTCTACAAATAGCGACTTTTCGGCTGTAACTAAATTCGATAAACTATTGTCTGAAAAAGTATTTGAATTTTCCATTGTCTATCATAATGCTTATAATCTTTATATAGTTTGTATTTACAGAACACCTGACGCTGACTTGCATATATTCAGTCAAAAATTACTGAGCTTGCTTGAATCCCTGCCTTTAAAAAGCAAGTTAATTTTATGTGGAGACCTTAATATTGACTTTTCCAATGTGTGTACTGCTCAAGAATCTCTTCAGTCCATTTTCGACTCTTTTGGCATAATCATGCATGTTAACTCACCAACCAGAATAACTAAAACTAGTTCTAGTACTATAGACTATGTCGTATCATCCTTCGATCCAAAATTCGTTGACTGTACTGTCCTTAATTCAGGTTTCTCGGATCATGAAGCAATACTAACAAAATTTTCGGCTAAATATAAGTGCAAAAATGCTTCGCGCAAATTAGGCCGTATTTTTTCTGATAAAAATTTTCGTAATTTCAAGCACCTATGTCTAACAACAGACTGGTTTGTCCTATCTGACGATGTCAATATCGAATTTCCGAGATTTATAAAAACATTATCTAACTTGGCATTCAAATCCTTTCCTCTTAGGCCTCTAAAAATCAAACAACATAAACCCTGGTCTACTAAAGGCTTACGTACATCTGCAAAGAACATGCGCTCACTATCCTACATAAAAAAATCATCGGACAGCGTCTTCTACCATGATTACGTAAAACGTTACAGAAAAATCTATCATAAGACTATAAAAGCTGCCAAGGACATTTATTATAATAGGAGGCTGGCCAATTCCGGTAATGTTGCTAAAGAAATGTGGTCTATTGTGAATGACTTAAGAAATAAGACCTCACCATCTAACACAATCTCTATTTCACCCGAGAACCTAAATAATTACTTTGTAGATGTAGCAAAACATTTAAAGAACACCATAACTCCTTCCGATGACCCCCTCTCATTTCTCCCTAAGGCTAATATGAATTTACACAGTTTCTTCTTTACACCCGTAGTATTAGCAGAGCTTAACAGTACAATTAATGACATTAAAAACAAATCTTCATCTGGGGCTGATGGGCTTACTCTGAAAATGTGCTCGAACCTGCCGGAATGCACATTGAATCATTTTATTACTTTAATTAACAAATCATTCCAAAATGGAGTTTTTCCAAACTGTCTTAAGACGGCAATAATTGTTCCTCTGCATAAAGGAGGAGATAAAGATCAAGCTTCGAACTATCGCCCAATTGCACTCCTTCCCACATTATCAAAGATAATCGAAAGATTGGTTAAAAAAAGGCTTCTATCTTTTCTTTTTAAATATAATATACTCTCTACCTATCAATTTGGATTTTTAAGTAACAAATGCACAAATAATGCCATGTTTTCCCTCTTTAATAATGTATACTCAAACCTGATCAACCATCACTCTATAGCAACAATTTTCTGTGATTTCTCTAAGGCTTTTGATTGCGTAGATCATAATATATTAACTAATAAATTGGAGTACTACGGTTTCAGAGGAGTGTCCCTCGAATGGTTTAAGTCGTATCTCAACAGCAGGACTCAGATTGTGAGGGTTGATACGTCGATGTCTTCTTGCAAACCAATTGAATATGGAGTGCCTCAAGGTTCAGTACTGGGCCCTATTTTGTTTCTGCTTTTTATCAACGACATTGCTAGTCTTAACATTAGCGGTGAAATCTGCCTCTTTGCGGATGATACTAGTTTCACGTGGAGCAACCCGGATATTACGACACTTCATAGGACTGTATCTAGAGACTTAGTCACGATTAAATCTTGGTGCGATTCAAATCTCCTATGCCTCAATGTTTCTAAAACGAAAGTTTTATCATATAAAAGTACATTGCAATCTTTTGTACTTAATAACACCACTATTGAGGCCGTTGAATCTGTGAAATTCTTGGGGCTTATTGTAGACAACCGCTTAAAATGGGACTTGCACATCGATGCTTTATCTAAAAGGTTAAGTTCTGCCTGCTTTGCGCTGAGATCAGTTTCCAAGGAGCTCAACTTGTCTACTTCTAGAACAGTCTATTATGCCATTTTTGAGTCGCATCTCCGATACGCCCTTCCATTCTGGGGTACGTGTTGTGCAACTCAATTTGAACGTATTTTTAAACTGCAGAAGAGAGCTGTTCGGTATTCACTGAGACTTAGCAGTAGTACTCACTGCCAGGATTACTTTAAAAAATTTAAAATATTAACTCTTCCGTCCCTATTCATATTTGAATCTGTATCCTTAATCCGCAAGCACGTATCTTCTATTCCAGAGAGGCCATCTCACAACTATCCGCTTAGAAACACGGAGCATGATCTTTATCTGCCAACCCCTCGCTCAGAGTTGGTTAAAAGCTCTATACTGTACAATGCAAAAAAAATGCACAATCATCTACCATTTGAAATCAAATCCATAAGATCTTTTCCTGAATTTCGAAAGGTTTTGAAATCATACTTACTGGAGAGAGCCTTTTATGCAGTAAGCGAATTTTTTGTTAAAAATTGTTAATACTTAATATTAAGCTTCTTACACCCACTGGTTTAGTGAATATTATTTGATGTTTGATATCCTAAGGGTCTTTTGTAATGTAAAATCATCTGTCACACAAAATTAAATCTATAACGGCTTATCCCAGATTCAATTAAATACCTACTACCTAGGATAATGCCTATTATGCAGTTAACGACTTCTTTCACTAAGGCACGTTTCTGCTCAGCTCACGCACTGGTTTATTGTTTGTACAAAATTTGTTTTTGTTTTGTGATTTAGTTAGTGTTTACCTTCTGACTGAATTTACAGCTGTATGTTAACTTACTTTCTAACCGAATATACAGCTGTAGGTTTCATTCTGATACTTACTATCTTATATTTTTACATCTTTATATTTTTATATTTTTGTTTTATATTATATAAATTTATTTAATTTTAATTTAATTTTTAGTTTTGCCTTTGTTTTGTTTTGTAGTGTTTGATTTTGATATTTTTATTTTGCTTTGTCTACAAAATTTATATTTTTTCGACAATAAAGCATTTCTCTCTCTCTCTCTCAAAGTCTGACTACAGAGATTATTATTTGTGATTTTTTTATAGTAAGTCACAGAGGATACAAATGTTGTTGTTGCCTTTTGGAGCATTGTTTTATCAAGTGATTGTGGAGGAATCAAAAAATCTGTTGTCCTCATAATCAATTTTGATGTGTTCCATTGGGTTTGTGCTTGGCGATTTCATGAATTTGAGAAATTTTGTAAGATTAGATTAAGATTTTTTCAGAACGAACCATATGATATCATAAAATGTTTCAATCAGTGCCATGAAAATGTTGACGAAGCATTAGAATCATATTTAAAAAGGTAAACGAGTATTTTACAATAAGACATTGTATGACATCTTGTTTTTAAAACTTTCCTGTTTAAATATGATTCTAAAGCTTCGTAAACATATGCATGGCACTGATTGAAACATTTTATGATATCACATTTTTTGATGTTCTAAAAAATATTTAAAGCCATTATAAAATTTCACAAATTCACAAAATTGCCAAGCACAAACCCAAAAGAATAACCTATTTATTACTCTATGCCGATAGAACACATCACAATTGATTATCATGACAGCAGATTTGTTGATTCCTCCACAATCACTTGATAGAACAATGCTCCAAAAGGCAACAACAATCCTTGTAGTAAGACTTTGAAATTCATGGTACTATTAAAATTCAATGTGTTAGTAATTTTACAGCATTTTTGAAAACTTTATGTTTATATATTACCTATTAGGAGCAACAACAGAGGAAGCTTTCTAGAATTTACAAAGACGGCCCTTCATATTTTGAATGCATTAAAACGTATTGAGAAAGTGAGTCAATTATGTGTTATGGAAAATGGACATCAAATTGAACAATTCAATAAATAAGTTTTGTGTTTTGTTAGTGAATTAGCGTTAGTTTTGTTTTTGTTTCTCTCATGGAAAATTCACAAGTAATATTCCGTCAAATGGAACCTTTTTTGTATGAAGAAACCATAGCTCACTATTAAAATTTAATGTTTTAATGATTTTGGGTTTTTTTTTAAACTTTATTTTCATATATTGAATATTATTTGGAAGGAAAAAAATTAAGGAATTTGATGAGATAATAAAATACAGGCTGTTCCATTGAAAAAATTATAAGCTTGAGTCGTATATCATTTACCATACCCCGAAAAAAATATTGAATGCGCCACTGGATTTACACAGCCCGCGTACCTCTTTCTGTCTCTCGCTCAAGCTCACTGTTAATTCCGTGTTACGAAAATTTATTTCCAAATCTGTTTAGTAATTTTTGGTATAAACAGTCTATTAAGTAAGTCTGTATGTTTTTTTTTCATTGACTTATCTACTGAGTTTACTGACACTAAAAAGCTATTGAAAAATTATTCAATACAGAAGTTTTATAACCTCATATTCCAGGTAGGCTACTATGAATTTCCATCCTTCTAAAATTTTAAAAAGACTGCTATCAAGCTATAAGACATTTTGGTAGCCTAAAAAATATCCGTTTGAGGAAAGACCTTTTACTTTATAAAATTATTTGTACTTACCTTTAAGATAAGAGCATAGTCCAATTCGAATAATCCAAAGCAATTGATTGTTAAGCCTCTTCGAGAATTAATCATCATCATTACAAGAATGAGCCTATTTTTCTTATTCCAATTAAGCCATAAGCATCTACATAGAACATTATAGTATTCAAGTGTCTAAATTGAAAAATTTCATCTATCAGTAGCGGTTAGGAGAAATTTTGAGGAAATACATTCTTACCAAGTCAAGTAATTTCTGTCCAAAACAGCATAGAGATATAAAGATAAATGCCGTAAATGAAGCAACGCACGACATTTGAAAAATACTTATTAGATCATCATCCTGGGATAAAATTTATATTTTTATATTTTATTCACCTTGGACATATTATACTTACAGTTATTAAAAAATAAACCGATGTCACGAAAGCTCCAAGTCCCGGTACTGCCATAATAAGCATCGATCCACCTTGAATATTCATAAAAGCCCTATTGCATCTGGAAATTGTCAATTTAAACTTTTTTTAACATATCTTATTTTGAAATCGAGAGATGGATAAATTGAGTGTACTAAAAGCTTTGAGTTATTATAAGGCTTAAAAATACGTAATGATGTTTCAAATAGGATGGTTTTAATAACACATTTATAATTTCTTCTTTCAGACCTGTAACAGTTTCTATAACGATAAAAACTTCTGTGTACTCGATAGCCGCCGCTATGAGTGTATAACGATAGCATATAACCAGTAACAGAATACACTATCTAGCTAATATCAAGTGTTTTAATCCATTTATTAACAAAGAAGTGGCAAACGCAGACTGGCTAGAGGTTACTTCTCGCTAGTTCCCTAGAACAATGCATGCTCAGAGTCATGCTGGTAAATGACTGATCAAATCCTGCTAAATCAATGTCCCAAACAAGAATGGCAACAGGTTAGATGATGGCCGGATCTAACAAAGGCCATGAATTAAAGTCCCTACTTCTGAATGCGCCGAACCAATATCAGGGTCGATAGGAAGGGACCAAGTACAAAGAACAAACGGAGAAAACAGTCTCCAAGAAGAAGCAGCAGCTTTAAGTCGACATTGCAGGTAGATATGATAGAGATATGCCCAACTATTGCAATGAATTCTTTATACATACATGTGGATTAATTAAAAAAACTCATAACGTACTACGCAATCTATGTTTCTCTATGTTAGCAGCTATAAACTAATAATTATTATAAACGCTCTTAAAACAAATCCGCCCCAGGTATTGATAGAATTTCAGTCAAAATAATAAAAAAAGTTCTTCTATATATATTGATCTTATATTTCAAACGAGAATGGGTCCGACAAAGTTTAAAAGCTCGGTGGTGACTACCATTCACAAGGCCGGAAACGAAAATCTCACTAAGAACTACCGACCAATTAGTGCAGTCAATAGGGGTAAAGTTTTGAAAAATGTCTTACTAGTGTTTTGTTTTGGATTTTGGCGTGGATTCAGTACTTGTATGAGCTTGTGAGACTGATAGCCTCAATAACGGAAAAAGGTCATTGCTGTGCTTCCATATTTAGCTAAGGCGTTTGATAAGGTGTCTCATGATAGCTCATTAAAACGTAAGAAATTATGGTGTCAGGGGTAAGGTCTTAAGAATCTTCAAGGCATCTTACTGACAGAAAATAATTAGAGAAAATAAGGAACACATACAGTGATGCTTCTGATGTTGTTATGGGAGTACCTCACGGAACGTTCTATTTGTTATTTATATAAACTGATGAATTAAGGTTCAGGTTAATGGAATTATGATATCTTATTTTCTTATTTGAAAGAACATGTTATTCAGGGTGTTTTGAAGCTCAAATTAAATTTAAAAAAAAAACAATTACATTGCATTCACTCTTACTTCTACTATCCAACCAAACTGCAACTCTACTGATATCAGTAATATGAATAATGATAATTATGTTATCTTCAAGAAAATACCATCTTAAATAGGAAGAATATGTTATGAGATTGAAAAATAATCAAAGATAACCCATTTAAAAATTCTTTACATTACGTGAAATATTATCTAAGACATTTTTGATTTTAGTTTGTGGGGCCTCAGTTGCATCACTGCTTAGATATGGTGTTATTATATGGGGCGGTCTGTACACTACAACGTTGAAACAATTGAATTTAATACTGAACATAATTTTGAAAATAATACATAAAATAAAAAAGTATTTACCAACATATCTGCTATATAATGAAGATATTCTTAATGTAAGATCTGTATACATTTTCTCTGTATGCTCCTATGTTCATAAAAATATTGAGGACATCCATAAATACATAGAACCTAGTCATGAAACAAGGAGCAAAACTCAAATAAATTGCAAATTCCAACTAGCAAAAGCACCGTGAATCAAAGATTTATTACAAATCTAGGTCCAAAATTAATTTACTACCTGACATAAGATGTACGAAAAGTCGTCAAAAGTTTAATCAAGCCTGTAAAAAATATATTCATATTTCAACATTTGTCGCCTTATTCTAAAAATTTCTATTTTTATCATGTTCTTTGTCCAGTTTTGTTTAGTTTAGTAATTGTAATGTGTGCTTACTTTAATTATTTTCTTTCATAATATTTAAATTTTGAATCTTTAAGCGATATTATAATGGGATGTAAAAATCTTCAATCAGCTAGGTCCTAATAACTATAATTTGCATAAATCTTCAACTTTAGCGATAGGTTCAAGTTCCCGCAGGCCAACCTACAACACGCCAAGGCAACTAGTGCCGTACTGAGTTAGTGGTGGAAAAGGTAAGGATAGATATGGCAAACCTGAAGGAACCTCGTGTCCATGGAGGGACTATAGCAATCCTCAAATAACAAAAAGCCATCTATAAGGCCATATATAGTGAAATGGTTAATTGTGTTCTAATCACGGGTCTATGCATTGGTTATGTAGCAATGGGTAGAGAATGGTAGTGGATCAGAAAAACGATGCGATTATATGCCTGGCATGAAAACAGTCCAGATCAAACAAGGCAAGGCAAGGGTAACACAGCTTTTGGTGAAAAAATCAGCTTGGGGCTTAATAACCGAGGTGAGACAAATCCAACAGAATCTCGCTTCCATACAGAAGTAAACTTACTCAATATAATAAGCTGCTCCGAAAGCCAAAAGGGATTCATGTAGAAGATTCTGTATGGCGATATAAGAGCACACACAGCATGTGCTTAATCCACAAAGTCCTGGGCAAGCAAGGCTCTAAGGACAAGGTTAGTATCCTCGAGAAAAATTATGAATAATATGCAGAAACGGCCCAATACTGTTTGAAGATGCTCAGAAAAGCACATTTCCTAAGAGCTAGAATATATCAAGGACGATCGATGGCTACTAGCAAATGTATGAAGGCTCAAATGGAAAAAGTGGCAAATTACCACAATCATCAAATAAAATAGGCCAGTGACATATTCCAATCATTCAATCACTGAAGATCCGCCACCGAGGTTTTATGTTAATGTTCATTTACTCTTAAATACAAATGTACTGGTATCCTGTGATCTTATTTATTTATTTATTTATTATTTAGTTACTGTTGATTAGTTTTAGCTGCGGATTGAGGTCTAGCAAATGTAATTATCCCGTATTCCAAATTTTTGTGGGTGTGCCAACTTGGGATCTGCATTATGAAGACTTCAGAACCAGTTTTGTTCCAAATGATTGGCCCGTTTATCGAATTTGTTCGAAGACTATTGTATATTGTCGGAGATAAAACTGAACGACATTACGGGATTCAATGTACGGATGTTATGCTATAGTATGGTTACTAAGTCCTTCCAATTGACATATGTATGGAGAAAGAACATTAAAATAGTTCTTGAAAAGTTTAATGTGTTCTTTGATGGACAAGTGAATGTTATGGGTACTCGTACCAATTTTTTCTACTGAATCAAGTAATTAGTGAATATTTTGAGGATTATCTTATTGTATTGACTCAGCTTACAAAATGTTGAGACAAAATTTACCTATTAAATTATGCTATGTGATCGCATTGTTGCTGTTGTGGCAGATTCCATTCTTTGGGAGAGGTTACAAAACAAAGGAATGGATAACACTTTGACGTTGGAGTAGTGTTTTGATTTTCCGCGCACTTATTATCAGTGTCAAAAGCAAAAATTGGACCTTAGTACGTAAGGCAGTCGGGAATGTCTCTGTTCTAGATGATGATGATTCGGATAGAAAATCTTTTTTTGTAGAAATGTGCAAAGTATTCCAAGGATTTTTGGCAAGCACATTATGCTCTCAAAAACAGGAATTTCATTTAGATAAGTCTCGGATGTTACGATTATTCCAGAAGGCTCTATAAATATCACGGCAATTGTACTTTAGTAAAATTGATTGTGTGTTATTTGGTGCTCAAGACCATAAGCAATGAGGCGATTTAAAACTTTGCTTTTGTAAAATAAGATATCAGTCTCCGCTTACGCGTACGTAATTTGTGGATATTGGCAATGTTGTTGTTGGAAAAACATGAATGCGAAAGACTGAATTTACTGGCTCGTGTCAAAATTGTTGAATGCTGTGCTGTAAATGAGTTTCCGAATTATTCTAGTTATGTAGGTACTGTGCTGCAAGTTCTTGGGTATAATAAAATTAAGTTGAACGCGAAAGAGTGTTTGATTTGGGTCATTTAATTAGTTCAACGGAAGTTTCGCCAGACCCCTCAAAAGTACTTGCTATTAAAAACTTGTTGTCACCACCAGACACTACCGGAGTGCGAAGTTTTTTTGGGTATGGAAAATTTTGGAAAGATTGGCTCCTTTGTATCATTTGCTCAAAAGTGGCCGTGATCTCTAGTGGATAGCTTATTGTCAAGCGGTATTTCAAGATGCGTTGTCAGTATATATAAGTGCACTGGCCCTGACATAGGCCTGTGAACGATTTAATGAATGTGTTTATGGAATTGCGTTTTGTTTGGAATGGGCCACAAACCGGTAGTTCTTTTATAAATGTGGAAAAATTGGGATTAGATGTCGCCGAGAATTCAACTTATGCGTATCCTCGAGTTTTTATTCTCCAGGAAAATACATTATCTGTGCCCACTATCTATCCTGTTCTCATTTGGTCCCCGGAGATCTTGGATATGGAGAACTTACCGAGAGAGGATGTAAACTATTGAACTACATACAACAACACGAACTATCAGCTCTAAACTCTTTCCTTAATAAAAACTGCAAAACGAATAGACCCAGATAAGCCCGGATGGCAAACATAAAAAACGAAATAGACTATTGCTAGACGAACAACAGAGAAATAGTCCAAGACCATTCAGTAATGAACAACTTCACAACTGGAAGCGATCACTGAATGATCATAGCAAAGGTAGTAACATAAAAAAATCCCGATGGCCGGTAGTCAGCGGAAAGGTAAATTTTTCAAAATTCATTGAATTGAAATTTTAACAACCTTTTCATTGGTATACCAACATGTTATTACACAAAATTTTCGTATGTGTCATAGCCTTGCGGTTAGAGGTTTTTGTTTTGGCTTTTGAATATAAAGCAGACAGGCAAATTTTTTTTTCGCCTATTTCTTTTCAATAAATATACTATATATTTTTTTAATCAGGGTCTATATTAAGATCTCCAGAAAATGTACAATTACAACAAATTTATATTGAGTGCTCATGTTTTATCAATATTTGTTATTTTTCTTCATTAATTTTTATTTTTTTACCTGTGTATTTTATGAAAAATTGCTTTGAACAAAAGTTGTAGGTACTGATTATATCTATAACCTAAAATTAGTTTTAATAATATTTACACTACGGCTCTTTTTTAATAATTTTTTTTAAATGTTTGAATGGTCGCCATTTTGAAACTACTTACCCGATATTGCCCAATAACGAACTCGACCGAGATATTTGAGAGGTTGATTTTTGTAGCAAATTTGAACTTGATACCTTCAAAACTGCGACCTCTATCGTGTTAACAAATTTCGTAATATCCCATATATATATATATATATATATATATATATATATATATATATATATATATATATATATATATATATATATATATAAACTTTTGAACCAAATGTTTTTTTGGACTAACTTATAGACATATAACAACTTGCCTTTGAAATTTTTTCATAATTCAAAAGTGTGAACGATCGCAATTGGTACATTTCTATAAGAAATTTACCTAAAAGGTACGAATAAAACTCATGTCTAAAACTAAGCGCAACAAATGGGTACCTCCTGAATATGCGGAGTCTTACCAAAATAAAATAGCTGAAGTACTAGACGAGATTAAACATTTAGAAGATGAAGATATCAACATCGAAGAACTAAACGCATCCATAGGAAACAGCATCAAGGCGGCTGAGAAGGCACACTGCCTAAGAAAGAATACCAAATATGAGAAGATCAGTCAGAATACTATAAAGGTAATGAGGGCGAGAAATGAACTAAGAAATAAATATTGTACTGACAAATAAGGGTGCTATTCAATAAGATTGGCCAAGCCAAGTGTGAGAGTCAGAGAGATTGGCGACAGGGAGAAGGAAGGCCCATCAGTGCCAGGATGATGGAGATGCGGTAAACAGGAATATCTCATGGACGGTTGCCCTAAGGCGACGTAGGCCTTCGCCTGCTCCAATGCATTCGGAGAACTAGGAAAGGCCATTCCGGAGGGGAGACGACTGACCTTCAATCCCTCATTCCCATCAATGAAACTTACAACCGATGGAAAACGATTGTCGAAATTTCGTAGGTGCCGAAGGTTTGGACATGGGAAAGGCCAGAGCAGTCTAAATGAGACCGAGTGACTGAAAAGTAATCAATTAGCTGCCGTCATCGTAAATAAAGTTGGGACCCAAGGACAAAGCTTGACGGTTGATGGAGAAATTGAGGGTACCAGTTGCTCCTTCTTGATAGACAATGGAGCAGTACGAAGCATCGTCCGATCCGATATCATCAAAGGAGGCTGGGAATCATTGGACAGGGCCTGTGTGATTTAAACGGCTTCCGGGGAACGCTTGCCAAACCTGGGACAAAGGGAAGTCAGAGTTCGATTACGTTCTAGAGAGTATCAAACTGATCTTGATAGCTAACATCAGGGACGACGCTATCACAGGACTGGATTTTCTAGCGACATTTGACATCTTGAGAGATCCAAAAGGGCGAAGATTGAAGATCAAGAGCGAAAAGATCCTCTTAGACGATGGGTACGATTCAAATGCCATTCTGGAAGAGAAAAGGTAATAATGGCTGCTGTCACGTGTAATACTGGTAGACAGTTTGTGGGCGTGATAGAACCCCAACTGCAGAATCGACAGCTACTGGTGGGACACACCTTGAACGTAGTAAAGATGGTCGAATTCCAGTCAGAATCATGAAAATGAGCGACCAGGAGGTGATTCTGAAATCTGGGCCAAGATTAGGGACAAGAATAGGGACGTGCCATCCAGTAAAACAAGTGATGCACTTGGACAAAGAACGAGACACCAATAAGAGTAGGTTACCCTCTACTTTAACTAAGTTGACGCCAGAATCCTGTCCGGTAGAGAGCAACGACAAGTAGAGGCACTGCTACGAAAGTATCAGGACGTTTTCTCCTTGCATGACGATGATCTGGGCCATACTCATCTGGTGCAGCATTCAATATTCACCGGAGGTGCCGCTCCGATCACACAGACAGCCCGACGGCTACCGCTCGCCAAACAGTAAAGGTTCAGCAACTGCTGGCTGATATGCAGGAGTGGAACATTATAGAACCATCCAACAGTCCCTGGGCGTCGCCTATAGTTCTGGTGCGAAAAAAAGACGACTCCACCCGATTCTGCGTCGACTATCGCCGCCTTAACGACGTTATAAGAAAGGATTCTTATCCTCTGCTTCGGATCGACGACATCATTGACAATCTGGCAGGTACTGAATGGTTCTCTACCTTGGATCTTCGCAGTGGTTACTGGCAAGTTGGCATTCAAGAACAAGATAAAGAAAAGAGTGCTTTCATCACGCCTTACAGACTCTGGCATTTACATATTATGCCGTTTGGGTTGTGTGACGCTCCTGTCACCTTTGAGCGATTGATGGATACAATTCTAAAAAGATTATCTTGGCAGACCTGTCTGGTTTATTTGGATAATGTGACAGTCATGGGTAAGACATTTGGCCAACACCTGCGTAATCTGGAAGGAGTATCTCAACGTTTAAGAGGAGCCAAGTTGAAGTTGAAGCCTGATAAATGCAAACTCTTCCGGAAGAAATTACGATACCTCGGTCACGTAGTACCTAAACAAGGAGTCCGACCAGACCCAGCTAAGCTAGTGGCGGTCCAAGAATGGCCTCGTCCAGGGAATGTCTCAGAACTTCGCAGTCTTCTTGGGTTATGTACCTGTTACCGCCGATTCGTCAAGGACTTCAGCAAGTCATAACATCGGCTGTCAGAAAAAGACCAACCATTCGAGTGGAAGCCAGATTGCGAAGAGGCTTTTCATAAGTTGAAGGAATCCAGCAGCAATACAGCACCCATACTGACCTACCCACAACCAGGTCGCCTATTTTATATGGATACAGATGCCAACAATGTCGGTATTGGAGGTATTTTGTCGCAGGAAGAAGACGGTCAGCAGAAGGTTGTGGCCTTTTTCAGTCGGGTATTGAGTAAGGCAGAGCGCAATTACTGCACCACCTGACGAAAATTGCTTGCTGTTGTCAAAACTCTTAGGCATTTCCACAAATACCTGTTTGGCCAGGAATTCACTCTTCGTACAGATCTATTACTGCGCTGGTACCGAAAGGATAGGAAGCCCGATGGCTGGAGCAGTTGCAAGCATAAAAGCACGGGAATGCTGACGCACTATCTAGGAGACCCTGCACGACTGCGTGTATGCAATGCAAGGGGATAGAAACACTGGAAGACGTTCCTGTAAGACCGTTGGCACTAGTACCGGTAGATGATGAATGGTCTAACGAGGCTATCAGTCGTGATCAATAAGCTGATCCAGACTTGGCTTCAATAATGAGATGGAAGACGCAGTCAAACCAAGTAGCTGAATTTGGTTCTATCCAACGCATATTGGTGTCTTTGGGACAGCCTGAAACTGGAAGATTGTGAGCTGCGATACCAATGGGAGCATCCAGAAGGGGAAAACAACCACCTCGCTAATAGTAATTCCCAGAGTCAGGGTGGCTCATGTACTTCGAGAAACTCACGATGGGCTAGATGGAGGACATTAGACATTGGAGAAAACGCGAGCTCGGTTTTATAGGGTACGATGTCGAGCAGACGTGGAGGAATGGTGCCGACGATGCGATGTGTGTGCCAGCGCCCGCGGACCGCATAGACGCACCCGAGGGAGACTTCACCAATACAATGTAGGCGCATCATTTAAGAGGATAGCCATCGACATAGCAGGGCGGTTTCCTACGACTGATGAGGGAAACCGGTACATATTGGTGATAATGGAATATTTTACTAAATGGCCAGAGGCATACGCTCTATCAAGAGGCTGTCACGGTGACACAAGCTCTAGAGGACACCTTATGCCATTCTGGCATTCCCATGGAATGACATTCAGACCAAGGACGGAAACTTGAGAGCCGCTTGTTCCAAGGGGTCTGCGAGATACTTGGCATAAGAGAGACCCGAACAACACCCTTGCGTCCGCAGTCCGATGGCATGGTCGAGAAGTTCAACCATACTCTCGTCAGCATTCTGAAGAAGTTCACGTCTGATAACCAACGTGACTGGGATCGATATATTCCTTTGGCCCTAATGGCATATCGTGACGCGGCGCACGATGTTACTGAAGAGACCCCAGCTTGCATGATGTTCGAGAGAGAGTTGAGGTTACCCTGCGATTTGCTATATCGAAGGCCATTTCCATCATGGGAAGCCAAGGATGTGTTCACCAGTCTGCTGCAAGAACGACTGCGAGAAATTCATGGACAGGCCAGAAAACATCCGTATGGCTAGCGACCGCATGATAACACGATAAGATCGACGCGCCAATTCCGAAGTTTATCAGGTGAAAGAGCGGGTTTGGCTATTCAATCCAAAAAAGAACGATTGGCTGTTCTCCCAAACTGCAATATGATTGGGAACGAACCATCAGTGAAGAAGTTGCTCTATCGGATCATGCATGAGTCAGGATTTCGTTCGGAACGAACGAAACTTAATTAGGAGGCAGTGTACTGAAAATTAAGGGTTCTATTCAATAAGACTGAATAGTTAATTAGAAAAAACTAAAATTCCTCTATTTACACCAACAACAGAAGGCCAGATGTAACCCATGTATTACGGAGTAAGGGGAATAGCTAAATGCGCTTCAAATAAGTGGAGAAAGGATGGATCAATCTAGTTTCCTATATAAACTGCAAATCTCATACGACGAGCAGTCCATTTCTCCTATAGACCTCGTATAACAATCATCAGTGAGAGTCGAAATCAAATTCATCTCAGCTGAATCATCGAAAGAGAAGAAGACGACATCTGCAACCCGACCAGACTGCAGGTGGCATCGATTAATTCGCTACCAAATAAAATAGCCAGTGTCGTACCAAAACAATTTTATTTTGGGTAGAATAAAATTATCATATTTTATTAATTATAAGCCAACACAGGTATTTTCTTGTTATTTCGGCAAAGCTGAGAGGATCCCGAATTGCAATTCAGTTCAATACGATGAGAATTGTGCGCAACTACGAGAACTCGATAAAGAAATTTCAAAAGCTGTGAGAAACGACGATATAACATTTAATTCGAAGAACATAAATAAGATCATACAGGAAAACAAAGGCCTAAAAGTACTCAAGAAAAAAGGTCGCAAGGCAAGAAGGATATCTGCAAGCTGAGAGACAAACAGGGCGATGTGAAAACAAACAAAGAGGCAATCCTTAAGATAGTAGAAACATTTTATATAAAAAACAAATAGAAGGAAAATCTCGCGAAAGAATTATTAAAGTTCTGAACCAAGGGTTCGAAGATATCCCAGGGATCAAAGTAAGCGAAAAGAATGGAGCCCTTTCCGAAATGAAGAACAACAATATCCCAGGAGAGGACGGATTAGTTATTGAAGCAATTAAAATGGGAGGAAACAAGCTGCTGCAGGCTATAAAACTATTTTCAATACATGGCTCTCAAAAGGAAGTACACCCTCTGAATGGAATAATGCGGTTATAATATTATTACACAAAAAGGGCGACATAATATATAACTATTGACTATTGACCCATAAGTCTCCTGTCACATGTATATAAGCTCTTTACCAAAATAATTAGGAAAAGACTACGTCATAAACTAGATTAGTATCAGAAAAGAGAGCAGGCTGGTTTTCTAGCAGGCTACGACACAAATGACCACCTCCAGGTTGTGAAGAACCTTACTGAGAAATGTGAGGAGTACCATAAACCTCTAGTACTAATCTTCGTAGATTATGAGATAGCATTCGATTCAGTAGACCAACACGCAATGCTGAAGGCTTTTTCAGACTGCAAAATAGATTTTTTGTACTCGACAGATTTAGATTTAGATTAAGATTTAAGAAAGGGTTACATTGCACTGCGACCATAAGGTCTATTGTGCCCCCTACCTGAGTTGCACTCGCCTATACGCGGTCTACAACTCGCCTTCCAGTTCCACAGTTCTAATGAACTCCAGTATCTGGGTTGGCTTCAAGGAGGATACCTCCTCACTACTGCAGGTTGCTATTCCAAGGCACTGTTTGCGTTGGCTAGCAATGGCGAGGCATTCCGTCACCAGGTGATCCGGAGTTTCCTCCTCTTCCCCGCAGAATCTGCACTCGTCATCCTCTGCTAGACCTAATCTCATTAGATGCTTCTTGAGGCGACAGTGTCCTGTAAGAAATCCAGTGGGTAGGTGTAGCTTGTTCTTGCTGAGATCCAAATACCTTTTGGATCTTGCAGTATCAAAGTTTTTTAGAAACTTTTTGGAATGATCCAATCCAGGGGTATCCCACCAGAGTGTTTTTCTTACGGTTTTTTTCCTCTCCAGAAACTACTTCTTGTAGGTGCTTTTATCTGTGCAACAGAAGGGTTCTGGGCCAGTAAATGGAGTTTGTGCTCCTTTCCTGGCAAGTATGTTGGCCTCCTCGTTGCCTTTGATTCCCGAGTGGCCGGGAACCCAGACTAAGTAGACCCTGTTGTACTTGCCTAGCTCATTGAGCTTCCTTCGGCACTCCCATACCATTTTAGATTCAATGGTATGAGAGTTCAGTGCTTTAATTGCAGCTTGACTATCAGAATGTATTGCAATGTCACATTTCTGATAGTTTCTTTCAAGGTTCACCTCCACGCATCTCTCAATTGCAAGCAATTCTGCTTGAAATACGCTTGGGCAGCGGCCTAGCGCAAGTGAGCATTTGGTGCGATTCCCAAACACTCCAGCGCCTGTCCCCGTCGTGGTCTTAGAACCATCAGTGTACCATTTAATGGTATTCTTTTTGAGAGCTTGGGTTGTGAGCCCCCTGTCACAATCTTCTCTGCTACTTAGCACCGTGGTGAAAGTTCTCTCGATGCTAATTTTCTTTGTCATTACATCACTGGGAAGGTTTGCTGATGGGATGTGTTTGGACAGAGAGGACCAAGCTCTCTGATTCCGAATTTCCACAATGTCTGAACCTTCCCTAGATAGTCTTAGAATGGCCTCATGGGCCAATCTATCTATCACTAGATAGAGAGGTGTGAGATCTGTGATGATCTCTAGTGCCCTGGTCGGGCAAGTTCTCATGGCTCCAGTTATACAGACACAGGCTAGTCTTTGTATTCTATCGAGGGTTTTCCTCGTATTGCTCTGACTTGCCTTGCCATGCCAGGCTATTGACCCATATGATATTATCGGTCTTACAATCATGACGTACATCCATCGCAGTATTTTTGGGTTACATCCCCAAGTCTTACCAGTCAGATTTCTGCTCGCCATTAAGGCCTTTATTGCTTTGCTAGCAGTAGCCTCAATATGCTTGTTCCACAGAAGCTTGCTATCTAGTGTTAATCCCAGATATTTGACTTCAGCCTTCCAGCTTATTATGTCTCCAGTGAGAGGTTTCATAGCTGGAAGTTTCCTTTTCCTAGTAAATGGAATAATTGTGGTCTTGGACCATACTCGACAGATATCAAACATATTTATGAGAATGCTAATGCATGTGTCAAACTCCACAATACTGACAAGTTCAATATTAAAAGAGGTGTACGTTAGGGTGAAACCATCTCACCAAAACTTTTCAATACTGTTCTCCAATATATGTACAAACAAAAGACATGGGACAACTTAGGTGTGAATATAAACGGTGAATGACTCAATCACCTAAGATTTGCCGACGATATAGCTCTCATAGCCGATCGATTGGATGATGCCATCTCAATGCTAAGAAGAAATTAGGACTTAAAATAAATTTCCCCAAAACTAAGATTATGACAAACCATGATCGGTGATGATCGGTGAGGGCGTATACATTGACGGTATCAGGGTGGAAGAAACTACATCCTTTACATACCTCGGACACGATATTTCCATTGGAAGAGATAATCAGACAGAAATCTCAAATACGTGTTCAAGGCAGAGTTGCCTAAATGACGAAAGTGAAAGATTTTAATCCAGTGTGTCCTTCCAGTCCTTACTTACAGACCCGAAACCCTAACACTGACTAAACGGACAATAACGAAACTATGCAACTATCGATGGAACGGTCAATGCTAGGAATCTCTCCCAAGGATCACATACCAAATACTGAAATCCGCAGACGATCCGGAGTTGCAGACGCCGTCGAGAAAATAACTATCCTAAAATGGAACTGGGTAGGACACACTGCGAGATCTGCTGATGATAGATGGACAAGAGGGCGTCCCCCACTAGATGGACCGACGACTTGAAGCGCATCATTACCAAAAACACTGGAAATTATTAAGGGATGCTTACGTCCAGCAGTGGATGGTGTTACCTAGAATTTTCATGGCTCAACAAAGTGAAAAAACGTGTAAAGTACAGCAAAAGAGTATTTTATCAGGTTGGAAGAAGTCGATTCCTCAAATCCTGAATTACGAGTTTTCTATGAGGATCGTGCGAAATTATCAGTCGTAGAATGATTCATGCCATTTATTTGCAATTCTATTCTTGCCGGACATCTGTGAATACAAATGTGTCAACTACTTGCAAAAAATTGTGTTTGGTGGCCAGGTATTTTAAGTAACATAAAAGTGCTTCCTAGCTTCCTAACAATAAAAATGCAATTATTGCCATGCACCTGAATCATATTTTAGTCGTCATGGCATTCCGGATGTTCCGAGATATGTTAATGGAACACAGTTCGACCTGATTAAGACTGCAGAATTTATCAAGATTTTTTAACAGTTTGGATTCAAACACGAGTGGTCTTCTACTTATTTTCCACAAGGTTATAGTTATACTCAATGTAACCTCAAGTGATGGTTAAAACTGTGGGAATGCAACGATTTGTTTTTATGGTTGTTAGCGTAGATATCGTGGGTTTTCACCAACGGTGTTGGCTATGGGTCGTCATATAAAATCGTTTTTACGGCTTTCGAATTCAGCCCTAATACCGAATGAAGTATCCAGAAGTACTTCTACACTCTAAACTAAAGATAAAGAGGGGACTGAAGTGCAGAAAATAAGCTTTGATAAGACAGAAATATCAGATTTACAGGTGGTATTAAATGTATGGATCGATGATTCAAAATGGTAAAAGAAGCGCAATCGTATGTGGTCACATATGTTAAAGGTTTATCGCTTAGAAATCAGGCTTATCTAAGTGCGGTCAAAATAAACTGTTTCCGGGATTTCGTAGATCAACCGACATCGAAGACATGGATCAAACTGAAATTATCTGAAACCCGTGACGCCACACAAGTTGCAAAAAAGAGACTAGGCCAAAGTTAACGTAGACCAAGCGATGTATATGACAGATGTGGCAGTACCAAGAAGAAGTACTCGACTGCGTTTACCCTATCTAGAGAGAGAGATGCTAAATGATTAAAACATAATAATTGGTTAATAGTTTTTGCCGGATGATTATCAGTCTTAAAGATTTGTATGTTAATGGTCATTTACTCTTAAATACAAATGTTCTGAAATCCTGTGAACTTGTTGATATGATAATTACTTATCATATTACAGAAGTGCCAAGAGGTACCTAGTTATTAGTCAGACAACTAAACAAGATCTTCAAAGCTAGCCTAGCTTAGAGATACAAGGTTTTATGAGGAAATGTGAGCGCTGAACTCATATCAAACAACATCAGAACTGAAATTGGATCGGCATTGCCCTAAACAGATAAGGTTATCAAAATACACTGACCCTAGCTCGGATACTAGGATACCAGAGAATTGAAGGCAATGAAAATGTCGACCCACTAGACCCTGTGGAATTGCTAAGGAGCTTATCCAACAGTGGCTCAAGAACTAGGTTTAGAACTGTTGTCAACGACCTGCAGGACAGAAACAAGCCAGATTACTTCTAAAGTCGATAAATGACAAGCTTAGGAAGCACATGAACAACTTCGACCTGGAGGAGGACAATCTACGTAGGCTCTGCCAGGAAGAAGAGGAAACAAGTTTTGTTACAGGAAAAACTAGAGTAGTTTCTAGATTGTTACGCCTGGTAAAAATAATAGAAGTATATTCCAAGCTCTAATAGACCACAGTAGACCTAAACAGATCGTAGTTGATTAGACGTATAGTAGCCCCCATAATATTGGAATCTTTCCAATAAATATGTCGTAGTCTTCTATTGAAATACTTTTTTTTTGTAAAAGGTCTAAGCATTTCATGAAATGCCGGCTTTTCATCATTCATCATCATTTCATGCTGAAATAACATCAAACACTATCAGCTGATTTTCTAAACAAAACTAATTCGGTCTTAGTTTAGTATAATACTAAAACTGTCACGTATGGTATTAATGTCATCACTGGCTTTTCGACTTTTAGTTGTTAACAGCGTATTGTGTTTATTATTAAGGCTATACTGAATACATTGCTTTCTCATTTCGATGTATACCTACTTACCTTTGAATTCTGATATGCCTTTTCATAGTATCTATCAATAACATCTCTAATTGATTTTGATAATTCTTATTAGTTTGAATTCCATCTGCTTCAAAATCTTGGGACTCCGATTTCAAAATTGCATCTCCTAATGCATCAAAGTGGAGCTTCATAAGAGCCACCGAATAGTTTACAACAATTGGTGCATAAGTCAGACTACATGACAGCAATGGGACGGTAATTATAGCAATTACAAAATTAATTTTCGTTTGGCCAATAATTTCGGTGAAGTTCAATATCGAGAATACTTTTTTCTCAAACGGTACCATGAATATAAAGTGAGAAAAAAAACTCAAGAGCAATGTAGTTGCAGCTGTGAAATTAGCTCTTCTTGCTTCACACATCATCTTATTTTTCATTTCAGAAGTTAGAAAATCTTGAGATAGTGTGTGGTTTTGGAGCATTTCCAAGAAGGCGATACATTTCTTAGCAAATAATGTCGCTATTATCCACGAACAGCAGCTCTAGAATAGTAGAATATTAATATACATATAAGAATTAATCAAACAAAAATAGTTAACTCTTACAGGCTGCAACAACACAACCATGCCCAGCTGTTTCCGTTGATACGACCAGTTTTCTTTACGGTTGATCCTCCATAAAAAATGAAAACTGATGATCTCATAGTATGAGAATATTAATATACCAGCTATTCTTAGCCATTGAGCATATGGTTTTATCTTGAGGAAAGGGAAAATCCACATAATATCGAAGTAACCTCGAGCCGTAACATGAGCTTTTGCTTTTGTTATAGACATCTTCATATGTTAAGCTAGTTTGAAAGCTGAAACATTCAAATAGATATCAGATTAAGCCACATTGCTGGTGAGACTGAAGCTTAAGCAATTTAATATACTAGTTGAAGTTTTGACTGAATACTCTTCACGGATACTTCTCACCGGTGCAAACATAAAATAAAACTGGAGTTTTTTATCAGTAACAATAATGATGATGATGCTCGATTTAGATAGCTTGTTTCTTCGTCTTGTTTTGTGTACTTTCTGATACTTTCTTCTTCATAGACAAGGTGATCACTTCTTTGAGACCTTTAGCGAAAGGAATATCTTTTTGTCAGAATAATAACGAGATATACCTAAGATAATTTATGTAACAGTACGAGCAAGTAGGTTTTCAATTATAGAATAAATGGATTCGCAACGTTGCAGAGCTGAGAGTATTTATTCTCTCTATAGATTAGTTTGGGTGTAATTCTGCAAGGTAGATGAAGGTCCAAGAACAAAGTACAAGAACATTTGAAGAAACCATCCTACTATAAACGAAATATAGAAAATTTGAATGAGCTGAAGTACTCCATTATACTATTTAATTTAAAATAAGAAAGATTAGTGAAATGAAATTCAAATACCTCGGCGTAGAGCTCTTCAATATGGTTTCGTTGAGTCAGAAACAACAAACAAACAAGCCTTGAGAGAGGCTGGATACTTAAATGACACTATATGGAACAATAAATACCTTCTTAATGAGACTAAATTGGGGATATATAAAGATGTAGTAGGACCCATTGTGACCTACACAGGAGAAAGCCGGCCAGACACAACAAAAACTAAATGGTTACTGGATGCTGGCGAGATGAAAGTCTCCGAGAATCGGTTGAAAAACTCTACTAGATAGAGAACAAGTGAAAACATAAGGCGAATGTACAAGGTGAGCAATACTAATGAGTGAGTTGTACAAAAGGAGGGAGTGAGGAACGGACACATAAATCGAATGGACCGTGGAAGAATGGTAAGAACGATAAGTGACGAATTACTAGAAAAAACAAATAGGAAAATACTTACCACGAAAATTACGGAAAGACAACCTTACTCTTAATAAATACTAGACAAGATATGTACAACAAACAGGCGCTCTTTGCACAAATTCAAAATACCTATGAAGCGATCTGTGCCAACCCGTGTGCTCATTACGTGTTGTAGATATTTCGCTGTTGCACAAGGACCAAAAAACTCTCATTCCACTATATCGTTCTGAATCAACTGAACTGAAATTTAATTCACTAAACTCATAGCATATTAAAATATAATAATTCATTTATGTATCTGATCGCTATTATTCATGTATCTCGACTGAATCAGATAAATTAATAAATTCAATAAAGTCTTAGTAAATGCTCAATCAAGCTCTCTTCTTTTTTGGCTCCCTCTGCAGAGTTCAGGTACAACTAAGACAATATTGAAAAAGCTGCTATAAAATTACAAAAGAGTAACGTCGACTTTGAAGACAAAATCTCGTTGAAAACATAAGAACACAATTATTTTGGAATAGAAGCTTAAAGTAATAGCCAAATTTGTGAAATTCACAGATCCTCTTACAAAATAAATAACTTAAAAATAGAACCGATTTAATTAATCAAACCTTGCAATGAAACAAATAAAATGGAGTTTGTCATGGGGCTTGAAATACAAGCCCAGGAATATTTCAATCTATATAAACTAAATTTAGTTACAGATAACACGTTATTGCAGGAATACTAAAAATGAGAGATTTCTATGCTGTTAATTCCTAATTTTAGATCTTCCTGTTTAATTCTCTCACGCTTTCCTATTCCAGTTATATTGTACTTGTCCTGTATTTTTATTTGTCTCTGTATCATCTATTTCTTACTCTTTTCCGTGTCTTCTGTGCTTCCGTGTATTTATGAATATCACGGTGTGGGTAAAAACCGCTTATAATTCTGTCCGCATTTATTATCAGAAGTTCTCCATATTTATTTTATTCTTCACCAAACGCTCCAACAGTCTTGTACTTTTCCACATCACTAATTTTGATCGAAAAATTCATATTTGGTATTCACTAAGGAATCTTCGTTTGCTCCATGTACTCCTAATATGTTAACCGTGTATCCTTTTATTGTTATGATCATCTTCATAAGACGTTGACTAATAGCTTCCATAGATGTTATGTATTTAACCCAAGTTTTGCGAATTAGAATGTACATTGGGAACTCCCTGTTGTACTCGGTTTTTGGAGGCTCCAGTGTAGAACTGATCAAAGTTACCCCAGGTTTTGGGCTTATTTCCTTTCTTCTGAGTTTATGAGAGTAATGCGATATCCACCTTGGCATTCTTTAGTTCATAAATTATCTCGTTTGTTTTCCGAGAGAGAACTTGTAAGTCGAAGTCTGGTTCTTCTAGGTCGGGGTCTCACAAGGTGCAATCATCCGCGTAAAATGAACTGTTTTTTTGGTTGTTGGGCAAGGTGTTACTGCTCGATCAATCCTCCTTCTTTACCTCTTGAAGGGTAAAGCCCAGGCTTGCGATAGGCTTAACGGAGCTACTAAACTTTTAATTTGATTTATTCTAATATGAAAATAACAGCACATATTCAAGTATAAGCAAAATAAAATAAATGGTACGATTGAACAGCCACCTCCCTATATTCTGGGTAAAAATAAAAATATTCTAAATAAAATTAACTACTTAAATGTAATATAGGAGGGAAACTATAAATATATAAAATTATTTGAAACGTTCATTAAATATTTATGAGTTAGTTTGGCTGAGTGCAGTATTAGACTTACAGCAGTATTCTAAAACACATTTTAGTTCAGTATTAGTTTAGTTTGATACTAAAACTATCGCATATAAAATTATCGCTACCATGTTATCTAACAAAGAAACTAAACTAGCATCGAACTAATATTTATTTACGAATACGGGTGTTAGTGATTATATATTGAAATTCTGACCTGAGCTCTTCTCTGCAGATAATTCTTATTATAGCTAGATTCTTACAATAACTGCAACAATTCCATTTATTTTCTCAGTAACCAGTGCTTTAACCATTAGGACATAATAATTAAGATTCATTGTAGGATTAATAAATTATTGATATTATATCAAAGATACCTAAAACAGAATAAAATATTCAGTGTTCATGAAGTAGTAATTTCCAAAGTAAACGATCTCCTAGTGTCCAAGTCATTAATTCGATATAAAATTAGTGGACATAGTTTGTTACGACAGTATGTACATATACACACAATCTTAAGTCTATATAATAATTATATAGGTATATAATGAATACTAAATAACTGAATATTTCCGATTTTTAGGAGCTTTATGAATATCATAGTTGCATCATGTACAATATAACGACAGAAACAATTTCATTTCCATCACTCACAATGTAAAGGCAATGATTATTTTACCAAGCACATACAAAATTAAACAGGTGCATAAAAGCGAGGGTAGCTTCATGAGTAATACAAAAAATACAAGAAATACCAATTACTATTCGAATACCTTTCCTATATGACTGCATTTAAAATACTCGTAATGCAGCTACCGTTCCTTATTAGCATTTAGACGTATGAGAAGTTCAATTTCAACATAAAAGTACATACCCGTTTGCCATTACTTATGCCGACGAAATCATGATGGCGGTTTACTGACAGCACAATAACTCGTCTCTAATGTATATAACTGGTTTGGCAAACGATGATTCGAGATATGGACAATGATACTTTCATGTGAAATTAGAGGATTGTTATTCATTTCAATCCAAAAATAGAATCTACGTCTCGTAATGAGTTGCTCTTTTATTTCGGAAAAGCATTTATATTTATTACACTATGGACTTACTTGGCATATTGATGTCTTTCCTGTTTCTAGAATTTACAAATAGCTGTGATATAAATATGTTTTCTTTAGCCTACAACGGTAACAGTTAATTTAAAATTTTGTTGATTGAATTATTTTTAATTTGAATATTTCCTGACATGTTAATAAGTGTTTAGCGCATCCTCTGAATGTGAGTAACATCTGTAAAATAGTTAGATCTTCAATATCTATGAAAACAAGCGATGAAACAAATTACGATAACCGAATAGACGTAGTGTTCAAGTGATTTTCACAGAAGAGTTTCTGAGAAACCTCTGACAATTTAACACTGGCGTAGCTATCAATCTAAATTATAATAGAAAAACATGGGTGTCTTACTATTTCCTAAAATTTTAGTATTGCATTACTTTTAGTACATTTAGAGTTCTAAAAGAACGAAATCGGTAATAATACACTTGATTCAACTGTCCTATGTTCCCAATCAAATAACAGCAACCTAATTTATGACTGTAATGTCTTTTAGACTTTTGTTATCGTCTTTTTTGTTGTTGCATGTATCATTTTTTGTCTATTACTGACTTGGTACAAATATACTATTACAAAGAGTGGTTTTTCAAAATACTGTATTGCGGGATCGTTGATCCAAGTCATTCATATTTTATCTTATTTCACAGTTGAAATCTTCACACCCTTCAGTTTGATAACGCGAATCGCGTTAAACTTCTAAATCATTGGTGGCGCTAATAGCGGCACTCCGTTCGTTCGTCGGAACGCAGATGCCTTGTCCAGAAGACCTAGCAACCATAATTGCATCTATTGTTCGTGTTTGGATGAAAAGCTTTGCCTTATACAATCAACAGTTGCAGAAAACGAAGAATGGCGGCCTGAAAAAATTAAACTCCCAGTAGGCCGACCCATGTTTGAAAATAGTTCCAGATTGGATGCAGCGTAAAAGGAACTTCTTTGCAAGTATTAAGTGCACGAAGCCTGGAAGTGAAGGTTTATTGGAGCCAATGGGATTGCTTTGTTTTGAAATATGGTCTAAGGGTACAGAACCTTCTATTCAGAGGATTGTACATAGTCTAGATTGCAATCAGTCGCACCAAGAAGCAAAGATTGGGAGGTATTACGCCAAATGCATTGAAGGAGCTTTGGGTGGACACACTGATATTAATAATACTCTCTACACGGCTCCAGAGCGGTTCTATAGGGTGAACTGCAAAGAGGACGTGAGGAAATGGTGCCGACACAGTGAGTTATGCGCAACGAGTAGTGAATCCGCCAGCAGGAAGCGGGCGCCTATGAGATAATCCAACGTTGGAGCTCCAATGGATGCTGACAGCGGACCCATTGATGGCTGAACACAACCCTCACTTCCGAAACCAATTGTAACGGAAACTGTAAACTATTTATATACACTAGATTTATTTTCACACTATTAACAAAGATTAATATCAACAACTACTTTATGGGTGCACTAATTCATATCCATGCCTAAATTTCTTCTAATTTATATACCCGCCTAATTCATCGACAATCTGGAATCTATTTGAACAGCTGCCTTATTCATAATCTAATCTTAGTTCGGTACTAGCTAGTACCGTATTTAAATAATAAACAAACACTATCCTACCATAGCAAACCTCATTTAAGGTTAGGTTAGTTAGATTGCAGCAAAGTCCTCATTTATGACCGTGGATTGTACGTTCTGTCAGTTGTGTGTTCTGGTAGCCATAAACCTCTGCACTTAATTTAGTAGCGTAGTCTTGATTATGAATACGCCTGTAATTTTTCTATCTTGATAAAACTTTATGAACTATAAGTGTTAGCGTGACGTTTAGCAACAAACGTGACTCCAACGTCAGCCTGGCATCCCCTTTTGGACCTATACTGAGTGTACTCTCTCGTTACAATAATTAAAATGTTTTTTTAATAATTTTAATAGTGGTTTCTCACCTTTTTCATATAAATTGATATTAAAATCACCAGTCAAGATAAGAGGCATTTTGCAATGTAAAGTGTATTATTGATATACTTAATCTCAATTTGGGCCATGAAATAAAATGAACTAACTTATCTACACAACATAAAACAAATAACTACATAAAAACACACTTTGATTTTGCATTATAGTTCAATAACCATGTTTTTAAGATTTTTTTGTTGCTGTTTGCTTTTACACCTTTTTATTTATTATGTTGATTCAAGAATCTGAAACACATTTTTCATTTTTTTATTGATATTTAATTTGATGTTCCATAGAGTCATGAGCTCAGTGGGTAATTTGTTGAAATCTTTTATTGCAACATAAATAATAATCTTAGAGCTTACAGTTCTGTATCTTTGAGGAATGGGATTACTTTTACACCTTATGTTAGTATTTTTCTTTATAAACGTTTTGCTTAAAAAAGGTATAACGATATAATAGAGTGTTAGGTAAATAATTGTGTGATATTTATTTACGCCTTATTAATATGGAATTTGTTCCTAAACATTATTTTCTAGGTCCTGTTTTGTAAGTTTTTGGAGTTTCCATAAACTCCTCCCCATGAAATAAAAGCGTAATTTATTTTTCTATAAAAAGCACATAATATACTATATTATCAGTAGTTTTAGTGGTCATAATTTTGGATATATTCGAAAATATGTTTATTTTATCTTGAATCAAATATAATTCTAAGGTATTGTAACGTTTAACCCTGTGCTAAACGGTGTGGGTTGAGTTCACTTACGTAATTCTCAAAAGTTTGCATATTGCTTCCAATGGTTTATTTCAAACACTCTGTACACGAACTTCTGTTATAGTACAACTGTCACCACTTGTCACCTTGACAATCTAAACTGTCACTATCTTCACCGACTGAACTACTATTAACATCTGATTCCACAGACTGACTCAATAAACACTGACTTTATCAGACTGACCATGACCCGTGATCAACACGGCTTTATATATCTGCATCTTGACATGACATTCATCGAGAATGATCTATGGTTATCTAGATGCACATAATAATGTTCGAGAAACTTGTCAAACTGACAATATTGAGACAAACTTTACCTCATGTAAATTCTCTAAATATCGAGAATAAATCTAATCATTCTAGAACTAGAAATAACTATAGTAAATAAGGAAATAGAACAAACACATACTAAAAGAAACTATAACCGTAAGTACATGATAAACCATCCACGTTACACTGCCCGCTTCTTAGCTTTGATCGTCCCGATCAAACATCATCCCAATGAATTCTTCCATCTAATCTGGGGGAGCTCCTTGCATCCTCTTCTCCCAATCCTCACTCTCGCCTCCCGAGGAAGACAGGTTACTCGATGGTACTTTTAATCCTCTTCTTCTTGAATTAAGATCACGCAATCTAGGTATGTGGCAAAAAGACGTCAATTAATGACAGAATATTCATCACATGCGTCGACGACTGCGACTGTGCCTGCAGTTTCGTCTGCGGCTATTGCGCTTGCTTTTTCCTCGTAAACTACTGCACCTCGTACCTCGGTCGTAGCACCTTCTACCTCCTGGGCCTCTGAGTGGACTACCGCAACGTGAAATGTTTTTCTGACGACCGTAGTTGCCAACACTGGTGCTTCTTTGACATCTGGATAAACTCCGCCTTCTAAATGGACATCTTCTTCTACTATTTGATCTCCTCTAGAGATACTGCGCCCCTCCTTCGACTTAGGTACGGCATCTTCCATCTTAACATCAGGCTTGTTATTCAAGCTATCCTTAGAGCAATAATGAAGTCTCTGTTGGATGCTGTTTTCTGTCTTACATTGTTGCCTAATTCTAGCCTGTTCTTCTTCATATTTTTGTCTAATTCTTGGCAGTTCCTCTTCAAATTCTTGTCTAATTATTGCCTGTTCTTCATCAAGTTCTTGTCTATTCTTCTTCATATTATTGCCTAATTCTTTCCTGTCCTTTACTTTGCCAAATTTTCCATCCTTTATATTCTTGCATGTTGAGTCTAATTCTTGCCCATTCTTCTTTTTTTTGTTGTCCTTTTCTTACCCATTCTTTTTCCCTTGATATCTTTTTCTTGCCCATTCTTCTTTTTTTGTATATTCCTTTCCCATTCTTCTTTTTCTTGTTTTATTTTTAGGTAAATTTCTTATAGAAATGTACCTATTGCGATCGTTCACACTTTTGAATTACGAAAAAATTTCAACGGCATGTTGTTATATGTCTATAAGTTAGTCCAAAAAAACATTTGGTTCAAAAGTTTATATATATATATATATATATATATATATATATATATATATATATATATATATATATATATATATATATATATATATATATAGTTTGATTCTGAATTCTTGACTGGTTTATTATTTGATAAAATAGATTTTTTTTTGTTGGGGATGCAGTCATTTAATAAATAAAATTCTTTGGATTATGCCAAGCTTTCGAGAATGTTTATTCTCTTCGTCGGGGCAAAATTCATGAATTTATATAAAATTAACCACAAACTGGAAAGATTTCATAGTCAGCAATCAGAAATGTCATTTCTGATATAAATTTTATGTTATTGTACATTTCCTGGAGATCTTAATATAGACCCTGATTAAAAAAAATATATAGTATATTTATTGAAAAGAAATAGGCAAAAAAAAATTCTGCCTTGAAGTGGACTCGAACCCTGTCTGCTTTATATTCAACAGCCAAAACAAAAACCTCTAACCGCTAGGCTATGACACATACAGCAATTTTATATAATAACATGTAGCTATACCAATGAAAAGGTTGTTCAAATTTCAATTCAATGAATTTTGAAAAATTTACCTTTCCGCTGACTACAGGCCATCGGATTTTTTTTTTCTTGTTCTTGTCTGATTCTTTTCTGTTCTTGTCTACTTCTTTCTTGATTTTCTAGAATTTGACTTTTTTTATTTGGTATTCCTTTCTAATTCTTTCTTGATTTTCTAGATATTGATTCATTTTTGTTTGGTTTTACTTTCTAATTCTTTTCTGTTTTTTTATTGATTTTCTAGGAACTTCATTATTGCTGCAAAATTTGCTATTTCCTCGTAAATCTTCGATCTGATATTCACCATATATACTTAGCAAAATACGAAGATCCCACTTAAATCTCATACGAATGTTCGCCGCCAGTTAAGCTATTTAAGATTTCCAAGGCATCACCACGGAAAGCCAAGATCAATGCGGTGGCTTTCTCTTCCTCTGACTAACCAATAGCTAAAGCAGCAGCATCAAATTGCTTTTTATATGTAGACCAAGACTGTTTACTATCCAATTGCTGGGCTTAAATTTTCACTGGATTAACTACACCATTTAGAAATTTCATTGGACGATCTTCTCAGAAGCACTTCATGTTGCAACATCTTTTCTTCTATTGAAATTTTTCATCAAAACTTTCTCGAACTTTTTCTAATTTCTGTTCAACTTCTACTTGAACTTTCTCTAATTTTTGATCAACTTTCTCTAATTTCTGGTCAACTTCCTGTTTATCTTCTTGTCGCACTTAATGATGTTCGAGAGACTTGTCAAACTGACAATAATGTAACAAACTGTACCTCACATATACTGGCTGTTCCAAAATTCAAAGCATCAGCCTGGCCACGTTTAAAATGACCGTCGAAAATTGACAGATATATGGACTCATTATAGGAATACGACATTGACTGATGACATCATTTAAGCCTGGCCAGGCTAATGTTTTGTATTTAGGAACACACCGATAGTTTCTGGAAGGATCGAGAATAAATCTACTAACTATAGAACTAATTAATGAGATATACATGAAATAACTATAGCAAATAAGGAAATAGAACAAACACATACTAAAAGAAACAATAACAATAAGTACCTGATAAGCCACCCACGTTACAGTATTTATAACTGTCTACTTTTTAAATAGTTTTTATTACTTTCGGTTCTTGTATCAATGGACTCCGCAGCGATTTCTCAGGCCCCATACGGTCTAGAGACTTGAAATTTCGAATTGTATCTAGATCGCAGACATCTCGCCGCCTGTTAAGCTCCAAGTGTGATCCGATATTGGTAATTATAATTATCTCATTCAATCTCATTCAACCAAGATCATTATAATGTCGACATGGAACGACAATGGGATCCGTCACTGGAATTACGCACGAGCATGGAGCGTATATATACGTCTCGTTCTCTGGTATATAGGTACTTTTTGGAAGATCGTCTATGGTTATGTCGCAGTTGTCAGACGTCAGACGTTAAAGTTTAATTTTGTGTTGTGGTAGACAAACAGTAATTTGTTACGGAATTGCTGTTGCTGGCAAACACATATACATGATACATAAGTATAGTTAAAATCGAGAAAAGGATAGCAATAGTAGGTACTCATCGGTACGGTTAAATCTTAAATGCCCAATAAAAACTATTTTTAATTTTTTTCAAAAATTTCACTTGTTTCAACATAAGTTCGCGAGGAGTTTACCACTTCGTGTAATTATGGGACAGTACCCATGAAATCACCTTGAAATCACGTGTAATCACAATGTTCGTATGTATCAATGTAATCATCCTGAAGTCTTGTGAAATCATATGTAATCAGGTGTAATTATCATGCAGTCTTATGTAATTATCATGTAGTCACGATGAAATCACTTGCAATCATCTGTGTGGGTTGCCTAAGCTTTGGTACTTTTGTGGTGTTTTCGTTGGTAGTACTTACTTTCATACTGGCAAAACTAATAGTAGCGCCAAGTACATAACGTTATGTGGCGCCAAGTCGTGAATCGAGCAAGGTAAACAGAGCACTTTTCCCAAATTCGCAATTGCAAACAACATATTAACAGTACACAAGATAAAATTGGCAGGCTTATTATTATGTTATTTTATTCTGTCTTGGCTCGTTTTATGGTGTCAACAGAACACACCCGTAAAGGTGCAAATAAGGTAGGTAAAAATGTATTTTTTCTAACGTCTTTGAATTGAAGTTATATAAATATATAGTATACCTATATTCTCTCCAACATACATATCTACTCATATTGTACCTTTAAAACCTAATCTCCGGGCTAACTTACTTTAATTACCTATGTTACAATTAGTGATGAGACGGTGAGAATTTTACCATCGTGGTAACCGCCGGAATATCTTCCGGGAATACCCTGTTGAGTTCGGGAATTCCCAGTTAATACGAGCGTCAAATGGGAAGTGCTTTGGGTTAGGTAGGTAATATCTGCGAATTAAAATGCAACTCTAGATCTGTTTTATTATATGGGTTTAGGAATAAATTTTGTAAATCTGGCCCTAAGATCCTGAAAACTTAAAAAGTTTGGTCTGCGAAAGCATTTCTTTTTAAATTGTTCTAAGTGGGTAATACCAATTTTTTCACCGAGTAATATTTCAAGAGAAATTCATTCCCGTGAAAATCTATTACTAATTGAAATACAAATGGTAAAGAAGTTAAGAACGTAACATGGGATGTCCTTTCTTAAGTAATAAATAAACAATTTAATTTATGAACACATCTCATTAGTATCCCCCGTTTTAGTAAAAAAGCATGGATTTGGACAAGGATCACAACGATAAAAGCAATGAAGTCGAGAATGAAGTACTGGGTGCTCGACAGGATCCGGTTACAATGATGTGGTACATTGTAGAAAATGAAATGGGTGTGAAAATCCCAAAATACCTTAAAAATATCACACGCCTCTGCGGATTCGATACTGTGATTTCCATTCAAAAATAGAAGATAAAAATATTGAAGAAATGCAAAGGTTTGCTAGAGAAGAAATGAGTATTTTCATACCCTCAAATGAAAATAAACAGGACTATTTTGACAAGTATTATATTTGTCCAGACAAATTTAAATTTTCTGAAGGCCATAAAATATTATTGCGTGAAGTGCAATTATTCATTAACAAAAAATTGGCTTTAGATAGAAGATACTTCGCTCTAGAATCAATCACTGAGCGAGAAAATTCTTTAATGAATAGACGTAAAATCACAAGATTCTGTACGAATCAGAATACTTCAATTTCGAAAGATACAACTTCTTCCCCTGGTGAAATTAATATAAATGCTGAACATGATAAGCTCTACAGTTCAATCAAGTTCTGGATGAAGAAACAAACAGTGGTGCGTATGCAAACCTTTCTTATTAAATTATTTGCTTCTGTATTTAACAAATTATTACAAAATTAAACAAATCTATCTTTGGGTCATGCATATATCAGTACAATAGGTATGATTATTTCAGATTCCGGAAAATATATTGGAGAAATTTTTGCCTTCTTCCGTTGTAATTACTCGTAACGATGATGGTCCGAGTGACGGTCTCGATGATGGAGAAACCGAGGGAGAAACACAAGGCTGTTCTTCACAGCGTTGGGCGCGAGGTTGGGCGGCAAACATTTGTTGTCCATTTTGTAGTAATAATTATAAAACTCAAAAACACACATACGGAAACCATAATCAGAGCAGGTGGGTTAAAGCAAATTTTGAGCGTCATGTAAAAAGTCATCTATTAAATGATAAAATAACTGACAAAAAGCAAAGTACGAAACAAACCGCAATAATGACATATTTAAAACGACCCAGAAGTTCTTCGGTAACTGAAAATGGAAATGTGGACAGTACTGAAATTCACAATGTAATAAGACTTCAGGAAAATAACAGTGAATGCAGCACTGAAAATAGAATGCTAAGTATTAACTTAGATACTGAAAGCACCAAAAAGAGTAAACGTCCCAGAAATGTTAATGTTATAATTAGTGATGAGGAAGATGAAAAGTTGAATTCGGGGGAATGAATTCCTGGAACACAACAGGCGCAGGTTCCAGGAAGACGATACGCGCCAAACCAAAAGATAAAAGAACACGACTTTATAAAATTCGAAGACGATTAAACAGATGTATCACAAATTCACAAACAAGAATACCGGACTTTTTCCAAATTTTAACAGTTGTACAACGAGTTACCCGCGAAAATGCCGTTTTAAAGCAATGCGTGAATGATTTGTCGCAAACTCTGTCTTTGAGAAAAAAATGCGATATCACTAACGAAAATGAAACAGCAGTTTTATTGCAAACGTTAATTAATTCTGCAACGAAAAATGCATCTACCCATAATGGTAGCAAGAGATATACAGAACCGCTGAAACTCTTCTCGACTTACATTTTTATGTTGGGTGGAAGGTTATTATACGAAACAATGTATAAAAATCTTCCAATACCTTCTCCCACGTCTATCAGCAGATATTTAAAAGAATGCGGTCCAAAAATTATAGAAGGAGAATTGCGTATTAGGGAGTTGAAAATGCATTTAAAGGAACGAAATCTGCCAATGGTTGTATGGCTTTCTGAAGATGCTACACGGATTACTGGCAAAATACAATACGATCCCTCAACAAATCAGTTGCTAGGACCTGTATTGCCATTGGATGGACATGGCATGCCAATAAAGTTTTCATTTCCAGCTCGGTCAGCTAGGGAAATAGAAAATTGCTTTGAACAAAACAACATATCGTCACTGGTTTATGCAATTATGGCTCAGCCTATCTCTGAAAATGCACCTACCTCCATTTTGCTTGGCAATATTCGGAACTGATAATAAATTTAGTGCCGAAAATGTCCAAAGAAGATGGAAATTTATTCAGAATGAACTGGAAAATGTCAATATATCGGTGCTAGGATTTTCGTCAGATGGCGATCCACGTTTACTGAAGGCAATGCGTCTCGAAACACAATTGGGAATCAGAGATCTTAACTCAAACTGGCCCTACTGGTTCAACATGCTTTCTTCTGAGACCAATTTTGTTCAAGACACAATACATATTGCAACAAAGCTTAGAAACAGATTTTTAAAACCATCCATTTTGTTACCTTTTGGAACTAAACTTATTTCTGTGAGTCATTTAAAGATTTTAATTGAGCTGGTTTCAAAGGATAAACATTTACTTACCTTGAGTGCCATAGAACCTAAAGACAGGATGAATTTTGAGTCGGCTAGGAAAATCTCACAGCTACATGTCCAGTCACTGTTAATTAAGCACGTTCCAGATTGTGAAGGTACGGTTTCATATTTGAAAATACTGAATTACATAATTGTTTCCTACGAAGATCCTTCTTTAACACCATTGGAGAGAATTTCAAATTTGTGGTATTGTGTTTTCCTTTTGCGAATGTGGCGCAACTGGATCAAACGAAACGACCATTATACTCTGGCAGATAACTTTTTGAGTTTAAATTGTTATACTTGCATTGAGATGAATGCCCATAGTATGATAAGTGTGGTACAGAGGATAAGAGATTTGAATAAACCGGATTTGTTCATTCCGCCACTTTTTAGCAGCCAACCGTGTGAAAGGTTTTTTAGACAAATTCGTTCGATGTCTACTACTTACTCCACAATTGTGAATTGCAGCTTATTGGAAATTATTCACATAATTAAAAAAATTCATTTACAAAATGATATAATTACAACCAAATTGAACGAAAAAATGGAATTCCCAAGGTTAGAAAATAAAAAAAGGAACATTTTTGTACCTACTTCATTACCCAGTAATAATGAAATTACAGAAACGGTAGAATTGGCAAAGAAAAAGGCAATTCTCGATGGTGGTGCCTTTGGATTTGATCTCACCGACTTAGATTGCACACTACCTGTTTTAGACAATATACTGGCTGATCGAGTGGCTGACACTAGTAGTATAGACATTTTCCAGGAAGAAGAAGATATTCCAGTCAATCAAAAGATACAGGCCTCTTGCTCTGAAACCGAAGAAACTTTAACAGAAGAGTCTGAGGTAATAATGGTGGCAGATGTTGTTGAAGACATGTCTAAGCTGTCGTGCATATCTGAAGGCGGAATTAACTTAAAAGATTACGGTGATGTCAGCCTTGTGCTGGACGAAGCTAGTCCATTCACTGTTGTGACGGATTCAAAGGGCAGTGAAATAGTGGTTCGAAAATCATCCATCTGTTGGCTGCTGAACAAAAATTGCCATCGTCTAAGTAATGATCGGTTGCAACGCGTTATGGAAAATGAATTTCGTCCCTCTGTTAAGCGTAAACCATTTAGCGCATTTGGTACACTATTGCAACCAAGCTGCAAAATCTGCGAAGAGATTACTGTAGGCGAATGGTGTGTGTTCAAACAAGAGTATAACAATATACCCCTTTTAGGGTTAGTTTTGAGTTTTTCTTACCTCCAGGGCAGAACTGGAAAATCTAAAGAATTTTCCAAAGAAAGTGCTTTCGTAAATTGTAGCTCAAATCGAGCAATCGGTGTTTTGTGCTCATGGTATAATTTTGATAAGGTAGGGCTTGTATATCCCGCATTATTGAAAAATCACGGTTACGTCAACATCACACAATACCTGTGTACCATTTACAATCCCTTTATGAGTACAAGCACTGATAAAGAGAATAAACTCCAACTACAAAACGATATTTTAGAAAAAATTATGTCATATATTCCCCGTATTTCAATTAAAGATAACGATTATGTCATCGTTCCATTTGAAGAAAATAAGTCAGTTAAATATTACATAGGTGTTGTACTTTCTTGCGGTGAAGAAGAACACACTATACAGTTCATGAGAAAGATATAGTAATAAGTATTTATTTTCTGAATCGTTACTTGATAATTACTCATTAGAATAGTTAAAGTTAGTATTTATTCAGGTACTTCTTAATTCTTACCTATCATATAGGTAAATACTTATTTTTTGTTGTGTTTGAAATATGTATTCTACACCTTAATTATTTCTAGAATTTGAGAATTTATTTTTTGTTTATGTATGCAAATTTTATTTAAGTTGAACTGTTGTATCGGAGCAATAATGTTACTGCAACGTATATCTCGACGTATGTAATAAATCTTTAAAAAAAACTTGTTTTCATTTACCTACCTACCAATTTGTATTTCTAGATAGCATTTATGTAGATGCAAACGTATAAACAAATATTTATATTTTGGGATGAATAATATTAAATACCTCATGGCTATTGCCTGCAAAAGTAAAGGAGACGACTGTAAAACTCGAGGTAAAAGTAATACGAACGATAGGTAAGTTTCGGTGAAATGGTATTCTGGCAACATGAAATCACTTTGCAGTCATGTGTAATCGTGTAATCCTACCACAACTTCATGTAATCATCATTAGTAATCTCGATTGTAATGCCATGCAGTCTCTGTAATCATGCAATCATCATGAAATCTACACGAAATCATTGTAATTATGTTAGTCATGGTATGATCAAGTGAAATCATGTAATCCTGGGACACCTTTTATGATAGTGGTAAACCCCTCGTAAGTTCGTGTATAACTAAAATTAATTCATTAGGCATTATAGTTACCAATAGTCATGTAGACTGTTTCGATTTTATATAATGATAGTTTGTTTAATGCTAATCATGTACTTAGATGCTCTAAGAAGCTATCCATCTTAAGCTCAACTTTTGCACAACTATCCCCAGTGGATACGACAGCAGTATCATCTACATATGAAAAAATTGTGTATTCTGTTATATCACACAAATGACATAATGGTCATAGCATTGCTCCTATTGTTCCATTTTCACAGTTTCAGATTTACTAATTTCATTTTTTACCTTAGTAATTTGTTGCGTCTCATCTAATTAGTTCTCTAACAATTTGTAGGCATTCCCTCCAAAGTTTTTTTGTAATAATATCTCATGATTGACATTACCATTGGCTTTGGCCAAATCAAAAAAGACGATTGCGATTGGCTTACTTACATCAATTCTTTGTAAAATATTGTCCATTGATTTATTTGATGCATCCTCTGTACCTACTACCAATTGATTAAAAAAAACATATTGTTTACGTAATATTAGTTTATGCTGTCTACTGAATTTAGCAAGTCTATTAGGTATATATTATATTTTCAAGTATTTCTGCAAGATCGGTCAGTCAGAGTCATAGATCTTGATTTTTTATTTGATACTTCATATTTGCTATTAGCTTTATGAACAGGTATGATTTCAGTTGTTCTTAATAAACTAAGCCTACTAGATCTTTAAATACGTCATTAAATATAAAAACTAATGTTCCAGTTAAAAAACTTTGTAATGATTTAATTGCTTCTGCATGCATACCATCTATTCCACATTTTTTATTCTTATTTCTTTTATTATATTATTAACTTAATATTTATCTGGTGAAAGGGTCTAGATAAATAATTTTTGGATTTGATTTAGGTAGTTTAAGTTGTCTATTTGGTCGATGTTTTATTTCGTTACTTAAAACCTGTTTGAGTATTATTTGGCTGAATTCTCCATATTTAATATAACAGTTCCTTTTTATTAAAAGAGACCAAAATGGCTGGTGTTATCCAGTTATTTCGAGGTATACTTTAGTTTCAGCTATGTTAACGCATACATTTTATCCTGCAATTTGCTAGTTGCAATATTTGGATCAGATATCGACAATATTTCAAACTAATGAATATTTATGGGTACATTATTCAATTCATTCATTTATATAAGTAGATAAAAAGGAAATGGCGCTTTTAGAAAGCGCATAGCATGAGAAATGTTGGACCGATTTGACCAGTTCTTTTTGAATCTGTTAAGAAAAATATATTTAGAAATATGCTAGAAAATTGGGTAATTTTGGAAAAAATAATGTGCTTTGTTCTATTTTATTTCGATATGAATTCAAGACCCTAAGTTATCATTTGAAGGATGAATATATATTTTTTTTTCGTTATGGACCTGGGAAAAATTTCAGGAGAAAACACGGCCAATTACAGAATAGTTATACGTGACTATGTTTTGGAGGATTATTATTTTTTAGTATTCGTTATTTTCTCGTAATAAAGATGATCCAATTTTATGTGCAACATATCGCCTCAAAGACAGACAACTTCTATTGGTTCATTCTGGATCAATAGGAGGGGTGAGGGATAGAGCACAATAATAATACTACGCTATAAACCAAACCATTTTTCTACAACTGAAATTTGAGTAACCATATTCTCATGCTAAAAGCTCAACAACTATATGGGATCGAGCCCCTCTGACACCTATATACATTTTTGTAGGAAATATAAAAACAAATATTTCTTGCAAGCAAATTTTTTTTAACAAAGTTTTGCGAAATATGGGATAAATCACCATCACAATAAAAAACACACACAACCAGAACTAAACACATATAGCTTGTACCAACAGAAGACTGCGCATAAGGATCGGCGCTAACCGTTCCCGCCACTGGAGTTTGTCTGCGGAATTTTTCTTATGGGTATTATTTACCTATATAAAGTTTGTCCAGAATTGATGATGGATGTGTATCTCGGGAACTGAGATAGAAAAACGTTAAATGGATAAAGTTTGGGATAATTCTGTTGTTACCTTTCTGTCCTCTACAAGATAATTCTAATTATAGTTGATTAAAGTAACCAGCTGTATTACGTATTATCCTCTGTCATAACCTAAGAACATAACAGTTTCCTTTGTTTATATTTGTAGACATCAAAAATGAGTCCATTTGACAACTTGTAAAACTGTGTTATTCAAACAGATGGATTTCTAAATAAACTTTGCATGAATTATCTATGCATTCTCTGAAATGATGTTTGAAGCTCAATGAAAAAGTCATTAAAATGTCCTTAGCTGATTACGTAATCAAGTCACAAATTGCCACCGCTATCGCAAGGCCAGGTAGGATAAAATGGGCCATAGAGGATTACCAATCTTTCGAATCAACAGGGGAGGATGGAATCTACTCAGCGCTACTACAGAAGGGTAAAGAGGTACTAGTACCTTATCTAATCAAAATTTTCAAAGCTAGTCTATCTTGGGGACACTCCCCAGCTATATGGAGGAAGGTGAAGGTCATTTACCTACTGAAGATTAGGAAAATTATAGACCATACGACCAAATCCTACAGACCAATCAGCCTCATGTCCTTTCTACTGAAGACTCTGGAAATACTTGTAGACAGGTTCATAAGTGACAATGCTCTGAAAGCTCGCCCCCTAAGCGAGCGTCAGTAAGTCCACAGAACTAGCCCTGGATGATATAAAAAGGCTGCTGTCTAATGCGATAGACGACAAAAAATAGCAGTGGCCACCTTTCCAGACATACAAGGAGCATTTAATAATGTGACAGCCTCATCTAAACAAGATTCTTGGAAAGGAGAGCAGTCGAGCCCGTAATCTGTGGGTGGATCGAAGCAAATCTCAAGGGCAGGATAATTACATCTTCCCTGGGAGATGCAATAATCACGGCAGGAGTAGGCAGAGGATGTCCTCAAGGTGGCGTACTTTCGCCCCTTATGTGAGCAGTTCTAGTAAACACTCTTCTGGTCAGATTGTATGACCAAGGTATTTACTGCGGATGACCTAGCCATAGTCATCAGAGGAGGATTTCTAAATACACTCTCTGAACGTACCCAACAGGCACTTAATGTAGTAGGCGAATGGTGTAGGGATGAGGAATTCTCAGTGAAACGGAATCTGCAAGGCCTACAAAAGCCGCAGATTAACGGGGTGGAGCTCTATTTGCGGAAGAAGTTAAATACCTAGGGGTGACTTTTGACCAGAAGCTAAAATGGAGCTCACATATTGAGAAAACCATACTGAAAGACCAGAATCACTCTAGGAAGATGCAGACAGATGTGTGGTAAAATTAATTTCAATTAAAATTAATATTAAGCCCCCGGATGACCAAATAATTATATACAAAGGTGAGTCCAATAATAACCTATGAGCCAATAGTGTGTTGGCCTAGGACACGACTAAAAGGAGCTCAGAGGTAGCTCAGTGGTATTCAGAGGCAGGCCTGCCTAAGTATTATAGGTGGTGTGAGAACGACGCCAACTGCCGCCATGAAGGTTCTAAACTTACCTTACCTCAACTTACATATAGTCCAAGGGAATGCCAGACCAATACCGATAAGCCAAAAGCACGATAAGGTCTACGAATAGTTAGATAAGGAAATCAAGGCCAATCCAATATTGGGATTGCCAACGGATAAATGGCCCCACAAAATAACTTCAAAATATAGTATGCAGTAGTCGTACCATATGGGAAAGACTGGATAGCAGAACCGCCCTTGAAAGCAAGTCTCAGCTGGTACACTGACGGCTTTAAAACCAACTCAGGAAAAGGAGCCGGTAATTACGGGGTACAAGATAGGAACAAGACCTCTCTGAGTCTAGGGACTTACGCCACAGTCTTTCCGGCAGAGATCATGGCGATACAATGGTGTGCAATAGAACTGGTGAGACGGAAGTTGGAAAACCAAAGAATCGTCATTTATTCAGACAGCCAGATAGCACTAAAAGCGCTGAACTCATACCCAACAACAAGATTGGTATGGGAATCATGTGAGGCCCTGAACAGGCTAGGTAGTCACAACAAGTTGACCATAGCCTAGGTCCCAGGGCACGAAGGAATCGATGGCAAGATTAAGGCTGGACAACTAGCCAGGCAGGGAGCGGAATAGGCCATGATCGGACCAGAGCCCTCCTGCGGAATTGCTAAATGCCTTATTAAAGGTCATACCCAACAATGGGTTAAGGACTAGGCATTGCTGGTGTGACATGAAACCACAGGGCAGAGATAAACCAATTTATTCCTAAAAAGCCCCTCAGCAAAAATGTACCGCAAAATACTGAATCAAAGTCGAAAAACGACAAGGATATTGGTGGGTATGCTGACAGGACACTGTAGGCTTAGGAAGCACCTGAACAAAATGGGCCTGGACTAGGACGACCTATGTAGGTTCTGCCAGGAAGAAGAGGATTTCATATACTATGCGAATGTGAAGCCTTGGTTGGGGTACGGTTTCAATTATTCGGGGAGGAGAAACCAAAGGCAGAGAGCTACGTGAAGGACTCGGTATCTAGACTGCTAATTCTGCTAAAAAGGATAAACCTAGATACTGAACTCTAAAGCAATGGAGAACCACAATAGACCAAAACTGGGCGTGGTGGGATAAGTCGAGCAGCCACTCCAAAAGCCAATCTAATCTATTCTCTCATTTAAAAAAAAAGTCATGAATGTGAAATCTTATTTAATCAATTTTCTGCTAGTGGGTGTACGTATTATATAGTGAAATCTGTTTACACGTTTAAAACTTATTATCTAATAATATGGATAGGGTAATTTCTTTTTTGTAATAAACATTTATAAATTTGTATAAGAAACTTATCCAAACTATTATTGTCTTATACTCAGAATTATTTGAAGCAGAAGGAAAATGATCATTTTAATGACAATCCTACATCCTTTACTTGATTTTTTGTTATCAAATGCCATCTACGGAATAATCCAATCGAATAAATATATTTTGCCTTATAACGAAACGAGCGAACGAACCCACGACCCAAAATTTATACCAAAATCCTACTCACTTATGTTTATATTCATAACCGATATTTATTCATCATTGAAAAGCTAACAAAATAATATCTTCATTTCCGTTAAAATCCAATATGTAGTCCAGACGTTCCAGATAGATAAAATGTTGAAATTAAAAGTTATGTAAACAAACGTCCTCTTAGAAAAAAGTTGCTCTAAAAATGTCTCAACCAATTTATTTTTTTTAAATGAGTGTGTTTTCATATAAGCCTTCTCAAAAATACATGATTTTATTATTTATTTAATGAAACCAAGTTGTTCTTTTTCTATTTATCTACAATTTGGGATAGCCAATAGAAGATTATTTCCAATACTGGCATCCACTACTATTCAATTAGACTAATTTTAGAAATAAATTAAAATATGCAAATTAACAAATCCTTTTTAAATAAATGAATATTGACAACTATTACTAAGCTTACATATAAGGGTCTATAAGAGCTAAGAATATTTAAACTTATCAAAAATGTGCATATTAACCAAGTATTTTTGGACATTTATAGATCAATACACTCGAATTTGCTTTGTTTATTTTCTCAAGACGAAAGATGAAGCATTTGGTATGCTCAAAGATTTCAAAAGTTTGGTAGAAAATCAGCAAAATGCCAAAATTAAAGTGATAATGGAGGTGAATATTGTAACAGAGATTTTGACAGGTATTTAAGAAATGTGTAAAAATACGTCAAACATCGAATAGCCATACGCCTTCACAAAACTGAATGGCTGAGCATTTCATTCGTCTTCTTGAAGAAACGTCGAAGTGTCTTTTGTATGATGAATCTAGGTATATCTTTATGGGCTGAAACCTACAGCACAGCATGCTGAAAAATAGTTCAGCATCTTCAAAACTTTCAAAAACCCCATACGAACTATGGACTGGTAGAAAACCAAATGTGAGTCATCTTCGAGTGTTTGGAAGCGTAGCCATGGTCCATATCCCAAAGATCAATTGGAAGAAGTGGGATCAGAAGACAGTCAAACATATGCTCGTTGGCTATGATGAGACCGCAAAGGGATATAAAGGTTTCAACTCTGTAACGAGGAAAGTGATAGTCAGTCGTGATGTGACCATTATGGAAAGGGTGAGCATAGGATAACCTTATTCTGATATTAATATTGTTGCTGACGAAGTCTCAAGAGATGATTTAGATTCTGTGGGAGAGGAAAATAAAGATTTCTCTCCAAACTTGGATGATGATAGTGATTATATTCCTGACAGGACACTCAATGTTACAAATGAAACAGAAGCTACAAGAAGATCATAAAGAGAAGCCAAGAAGAAAACTTTTTATGAATTCATAACATACTGGGGCTAGCCGTGAAGGTGAGGCACAATACATTTTGGTATCTCCGAGGATAGTAACGGAGGCACTTTCGAGGCCAGATGCGCACAAGTGGAAACAAGCCATGCTGAAAGAAATCCATTAACTCGATGAGAATGGAACATGGGAACTTGTCGACCCACCAGAGGAGGGCACGATTGTACAATGTAAATGGGTGTCCAAAGTGAAAAGTGACAGTGATAACAAAAGAAGGTATAAGGCTCGACTGGTGGCAAAAGGTTATACTCAGAAACAAGGTATTGATTATGTTGAAACCTTTGCTTTGGTAGTGAGACATTAAACCTTTAAGTTGGTAATGTAATAATGTTTATAAATTAAAAAGGCTGTATATGGATTAAAGTAATCCAGTCGTGCATGGAACGAAAGGATTAACGAAGATTTGTTCTATGTATGGGGTATAAAAAATCTAAGTTTGAGCCTTACTTGGGTATATATTAAAAGAAATAAACCGAAGGGAATAACTATAATTGCACTTTATGTGGATGATTTTTCCTGTTTTTCTGATGACTTGAAGGAAATGAATTTTCTTGAAGGTTATTTAAACACTAAATTTAAAATTAAAAATCTATTGGAGGCTAAACACTGTTAAGGGATACGAGTTAAGCGAAATTACAATGAGAATTTTACAAAAATAGATCAAGAACAGTTCATAAATGAGTTGTTAGGCCGTTTTGGTAGGGTAGATGAGAAACCTTTTTTATGTGAAATCACTGTAGAATGGGACTGTATTGATATTTACCATGATAATCAAAGTGTACAGAAGCTAGCAAACAATCCAGTTTACCAAGACAGATCAAAGCACATTGATATAAGGTACCATTTCTTAAGAGACGCATTATCTGAAAATATAATTAGCTTAAAATATTTATCAACTGACGAAATGGTAGCAGATATCTTGACTAAGCCTTTACAAAATGTCAAGCACTCCAAGCTTGTGAAATGCTTAGGTTTAAGTTTTGCTTAATATATTTGCTTTATTATCATTCGTGAACTAATGTTAAGTGGGAGTATCGAAAGAATCAACTAACCTGCTGTCTAATTTAATTATTAATAACACCCATGTTATTCCTCAATAATAATCTCACAGACGTCACTTTCTCATTATACATAATTCTCTTGAATATTTTTGAGAATATACAAACATACTTATTGGCCTAGAGCTTTCTACTTTATACGTTGACAATTTTGAAATGTTGTTGTAGGTAGTAGCAAGGAAATAAAAATGTTTGAGAGATGTTTACATAGATGCATTCCTCATTTCATAATAAATGAAGGTAGAATATACTCTAGTCCAGCCTCTTTCTTGGTATATATGTTATTGATTATTTAAAGGAAGTCTTGATAACGAATTGAACCACCACTATTGGGAAGGTTGTCTACAAGTATCAAGTATCATTGTCTACAAGTATCAAGTATCATTGTCTGTGCTTCTATGAAAACCAAAAATAATCGGCAAACAAATTGCAGAAGTCGGCAGTTTCTTTGGCCATTTTACCTCTATAAACCATAGATCTTGTAATTACTGCTTCTGCATTATTTTTAGAGGATTTATACTTGTGAAATCTGTTGACAGTTTTCACAAGAAACAATGCGGGTAGGAACAAATTTCTCGATAGTGTTGGTCTGCTTCACGAAGAAACTCAACAGTTGATTCACATCGGTTAGGTACTTTTTAAAAAATTGTACCATTTTCATTGTATTTATTGATCTCGTTTTAGTTTATCCTATCAAAATTATGTGCTATACACTTTGCTTATGGCAGAAGTTTGATTTTGTCCTGCCAAATGAAAACTCGATCGGCGAATGGTGAAAATTTTCAGGAACTGAAGGGTGGTTTAATCTTGTGATATGATTCACATTGTTTTTATTACTATTATTACAATCATGTCAAAGGTTCTATTCTTAGGTAGATAGTCTTTTTGATATAATTGCATTAGTTCTAATTAAGATAACGTACCAATTACTTCAATTTCATCTGAATTTGTTGTAAAGCAAGCTTTTCAGTGGAATATAAACTACATAGATAAATATTATTTACCATTTACATTTTTTATTGAGACCTACACGTCTTCAGCTTCTGATTCCCTATTTTCGTACAAAACGGTATTTGCTTTTGACTGCAAGAAGAACGCCACCACCATTTCTGATTAAAAAACTAATTCGGGCTCTTCGATGTACACAGTAATTGTTTAGATTCAATCATCAATCATAATAACTTATTACCATTTTAGTGCTAATTATATGCAGTAATATCATTTTAATTATTGCTGTTGCAGTTTGGCTAAAATCGTGATTGACGCCACCTTCACATCAAGCTAGCATCAACATATGCAAAAGTGAGATAGAATTAGTTTTTTAATAAAAAAAATATTTTTTTATTACTATTCATTTACTTTATTGATGATATAATTATTTTAGAGTTTTCAAAAAGTCGCTCTTTGTTCCGCCTTGAAGCGATTTATTTTGAGAACATATACATTATAGGATTATAGGATTTTCAATGCATATTGCCCCCATGTGTTGAGAAGAGTCGACCAGCGAGACGCAGGTTCGCTTTTTGCGTTCGTGTTGTACGTTGTACGTGTTAGTACGAAAATGCCATCGAGGAGTGTATATGTGTATCTTACATAGAAATATAATTATATTTCTGTGGTATCTTATCACAAAACCTACTAAACGGACGTTCCATTGCATGGGATAAATAATTTGCTGCGATAAATGTAACAAATCATTACACTTCTGAAAATAACTGTTGTGGTTCGTTTTAGCCATAACGACTCTGATAATAAAATACATTCTACAAAAATTAAAGAAAAAATGAAATAAAACATAACGGTGATTTCTGAAAAAATAAAATAAAAACTTACATTATGCGAAATAAAAAAATCAACTTCGGAATAATAAACTAAAATTTATCTCATTTAATTAAGGTTCAAATAGACCACCTTGCATACTTGATTTGTATGTCGCTTCTCAATGGGGCAATATGCATTGAAAATCCCATCATCCGTTTGAATTTGTCCAGCTCTGTGTATCTACCAAATACTATAATTCTTCATACTGTGCTAATACTTCATATTGTCGTTATGTTATGATATATTAGTATTCTGTTATTTTGGGTATTTACTCTATGATGGTTTATAAAGTACTAGCAAATGCCCGCGGCTTCGCGCCCGATTATCAATGGAATCCCCGAAAAGTTACTTGCCAAAAAAAGTAAACAACGACACCTATATCGATTTGCATATGTCCTGTGGTTCGTATTTTGATACTCTCACAGGAACCTAACATACTTCCGTGATATAATCCTAGGTGTCAATCCAGCTAAAAACTATATGTGTGTCAAATTTCATCCAAATTCGTTTAGCCGTTTTTGATTGATTGTGTAACAAACATCCATACGTTTCACATTTATAAAAAAATATTCACACATTCTATACTTTTCGTGTTTGGTGAGTTGCCCACGATTCCAATTCAGAGATAAATAAACTTTTTTCGTTTTATTAAACCTGCATCTGTCTTAATATTTTCAATTGAAATGTGTGTGTTGTTCAAGTAGCTACAACACAAAGATTATTCATGAAATCTAGATAGTTTCAATACTAAATAGGCAGTTTCCAGTGAAGTATAAATTTGAAATATTTCCAGTTGTAGTTCATATCTCTTTAACTTCCGAGCAAAGTTGAATTTGTTTGGAAATTCAAAAGTGCGAGCAATCGCAATAGGTATAATTCTAAAAGAAGTTTAGGTACCTAAATAACTAAATCAAAAGCATGATAGAATCCAATATATATATTTTTTGTGATTATAAAATATTCAAAAAGACGTATAATATTGTAGTGCACCAATATCTATCGAACAGTTTCATGAACATATCAAATGAGAATTCAGATGGGTGTATGTGGGGACTAGCATAGATAAGATATATTGTTTTTACATTGAGGGACCAGGCTGTCCAGGTGTCAGGACATCGAAATATGTGTTTTCCTCAAATCATTCCTCAGATTTTTCATGCCAATGCGAACCATAAGAAGTTTCATTTACAAATTATGTAGGAAACAAATTCTCAAGTTTGCAGTGAAAAATCAAATAGAGTGATGATAAAAATTTGTTGCATGTCTTTTATGATGATTACTTGAACATTTTAGACAAGCTTTATTTCCATCGCTTTTTTCCTGATTCCTTCATCTTAACTCTCTGTTTTGAAAGTAACAACGAATGATAAAATAGTTTTTGCAGGTTTTATTTGATTTCAGAAGCACTATACTGAAGAAGGTAAGCTATAAAGAGCAGACCAGTTAGAAATCTAACCTAACCTAACCTAACCTAACCTTAAAATGGTGATTACCAGGTTTTCATTTAAGTAGCTAGTATTTTCTGGTAGAAAGCTGGAAAAAAAGTCTGTTTGATTATATATAAATAATTATGGATACATATTAATAAATTGCAACCTTTTCACACTAATACAACGTGGAAAGAGGTCGGCGTCTTTACAGAAATTATGTGTTTAGATTTATTGATATATAAACGAATTCAAATGTCAGAGAATCTGACCCAAATGACAATGATTCCGAGAAACCAAAGCGAAGAATCACTGCAGCTAGATCGGAGATATCATCCACATAGGATCCTTCATGTTACGGATTCACTTTATATTGCGAATCCCGTCAATTATTCTGTGTCGAAGCGGAGAATCTGCCTTAGACAGATAAATGGGAAAGTTTCCGATGAAATCAGCAAAGAAACAAAACACGAGGACGTAGCATAGATACGACAAGTCCTAAAATAATTGAGCTCAATAGAGAATTGGTTTTATAAGCGAGGTCAAATTTGGATTTATCTTTATGATCAGTTAGGTTGGCTGACAATTATCGTTGGAAAATATCATGTTTTGTACAATCACTTAATGTATTTTGAATTTCGAATATTGCCTTATCATCATGTGAAAGCAATAGAAAAGGTCAAGAAAAGGTAAATATAACCACCGGATCAACATATATTTCCTTTGTATACCTCATTGTTTAGGTTCTTTCATCTAATATACCTAAATTCCAATTGTAAGAAAAGATCATTTTTTCAAAAGTCTGTCAGATCCCACTAGGATATATATTAAATTTTGAAGATTCTTATATAATAAGCATTGTTTGCATTGTATGAGGACCCATAAATTTATTATATTATTATTTATTGTCTACGAAGAATGGCAATCGTAAAAAAATTAACACATAATATATCTGGGAGATGATCATTCGTTTAAAAACATAGATTGATAAATTGAAAGTGAACTTTCTGTAAAACGTGAACTAAATTTGTATTTTTTTGATACATGATTCGAATTCAATGCACACAACGTCAAAATGAGTTGCAAAAACCATTATTATCTTAATAAAAAATGCTCTATGAGTTCACAGAGTTCACGTGATTTAATTACGGCGTAGAAATCGACGATTTATCGGTATGGCAGGAGTACCGTCAACGAAACAGTCCAGTTGTTCCGGAAACAATATTTCAAAAAAAACTTAAGAAATGTAATTATTATTATTGTATATTATTGTAAGACACAATGTACTGATATATTTATGTAGTGGAGATAATAATAAATGAGATAGCTCAGAGTCAACAATCAGCACAACACACACGAAATCTTATGGAGAACAAGAGATAATAGGTTGTCTCGCACGAACTGCTGACAACCGTTTAATTTTTGGACAAAGGTAATTGGATTTTCAGGTAACCATAGAATGACGAAATTACTTCTACAGAAACCTGAATCTCTCGGTGAAACACTATACCAAAACAACGCTTGGTCAAAAATATTTAGTAGTTCTCCGGAAAAGAATAATTTATTTGTAATTATGTTATGGCAGCTCTCGGAAGCACTTTCAGGAGATAATATCTATGGCACCGGATATCAAAAACCCTGAAAGACAAGACAAATTCAAAAGAAGATCTGGCGATGTTAGGAACTTCTGGAGCTCAAGTCATCGTCTTGTTATGAGCGACTATAAAAAATAACGACAAAGGGAGATATACGTATAAAAATGATTATGGGAATTTGACCTTAACCTATCTTGAGGTTGGGTCTCTAATTTTACTAGATTTTAGATAGTGACTTATTCTAAATTTAATTGAAGAACAAATGAAACCTGCTTTTGTCACTATATTACAATGGTCTCTCGAATTGTAGATTTTCTAGCAGCTCACTTGGTATTTGAAATTAGCTCTCGGTATGTAACATCAATAATTTAACTGTTGCATATCAGCATGCCCTAACAATGCTAGGTATTGTCCAAGATTACGTTGAGAATGACGATTTCTGAGGTTACGACCTACGACTAATACGCCCCAATAAATGGAAACGAATATTTTTTTTATTGTAGTAAAAAGATAATCTCTTTTATAGATTCAATTGTACATTTCACAATGACGGAAAGAATTTTTTCTTTAAAAATGTTACTTACTATTTAGAAAAAAGACCGATGGCATCCCCAGTCGGAGAGGTGAATTTAGCATTGGTTTTTTAAATTTTCGAAGCACTAAATGACTTCGAAATCGCAGCGACTGTTCTTGCTTCTTTGTAATATGTTGATAATGAAATAAAAATGTATTTGAACTGGTGTCGAGTAAATTTTTCAATCCTATTGCCACTTCCAATGATGATATAACTCGGTATTTTGTGGTTATATGTGATTATAGTCATCGATATACTGAAAGACCGAAGTCATTTAGAACATATGTTTCAGTAGCGAAATCTTTTTCACATTGACACGTGGGTCTCGTTGAAATTTAACTTCTAACACCTAGGTGTCGCTCGGCCGTGGCACCCTGCTTAGGCATTGTATCTTTCTTCGATGTACACCAGCAGTATTTCTGACTCCTTGGGCATATTCCGAACCCTATCTTTAGCTGATGCGATCCTGAAAAGTTCAAAATCGCAGAGATCCTGTTTTTATAGTTCATCGTGATGTGTTCCATTAATAATTAAACATAAATATGCTAGAGATAGTATTTTTCACAATAAATGGTACTGACTTATTTACTGCAATACAACCGCCGGGTGTATTACCATTATGTATACAATACACAAGCAAATACACTACAGTATCGGACTTTATATATTTAAGTCGTTTTATAATATGGGTAGGTAATTTAATTAAAATTATTGTGGTAATTCAGAAAAAAATAATGTTACACACATAGTATATATTTATTGACATGAAATATGCTTAAATAAACCGATTATACCTATGTTAATTATTTCGTAGAAAAATATATATTTAAATATTATTATACTGCTAAATTATGATCCGACCATGACCGACAGTTTATTGCATGTTTATGGCCGAGCTCTAGCAAAACGTCTCAGGTAAAAAAATGTAGTCAACCATTTATTGTGAAAAGGAATATAAAGCAACTGGTGTCGATTAAGATCTCGAACATTCCATCGGTGATATATATATATTTATATAAAATATATATATATATATATATATATATATATATATATATATATATATATGGATTGTCATACACGATGGTTAGCCCGCTAAATCCAAAGCATTCAAACCAAAAAAATATGTTTTCATTTTCCTTCTATCCATCAATTTCAAGGGAAGAAAAAGCAATAGTTCCGTTAAAGTTTTTTTATTCTTTCTCATTCTTCCTTAGCTATTTCAAATAGAAAGCCAATGAATCCTATTATATTTTCTACGTTAAACAGTTCGGTGATTATAATATGTGATGTTCCTTACTGTTAATCCAATAAAGATAATGTATCCGTACTTCTGTTTTGTTAACTTAACGATGTAACCTCACTTGCATAGTGTCTTTATATCACTTGTATAATAGATATAATTTTTTTATAACCACTGTGTATCCTGTTTTTAGCCTTGAAAAACAAAATAAACATTTTCGAAAGCTCGGTGAACAAAGAGTCTTCTCAGTTAAGCTCCATTTATCGACAGATTTCCCAGTTTTTATTCCAAGTGTTAGTGATCTATATATATATATATATATATATATATATATATATATATATATATATATATATATATATATATATATTGATTCTAAATTCTTGACTGGTTTATTATTTAATAAAATAGATTTTTGTTGGGGATGCAGTCATTTAATAAATAAAATTCTTTGGATTATGCCAAGCTTTCGAGAATGTTTATTCTCTTCGTCGGGGCAAAATTCGTGAATTTACATAAAATTAACCACAAACAGGAAAGATTTCATAGTCAGCAATCAGAAATGTCATTAGTTATTTATAATATATGCGTATACAGATTATACTGAAGAAGGATAAAAGTTTATAACAACAAATATTAAGAGTTTCGAGATCTCTAGATCAACTGATTGGTGAGAGAAATTTAGTTGATTCAAAAGGATTTTCATTTCATGTTTAACCTATAGTGAGATATAATACGATGATTTTTTCCTTCCTTGTGTTTCGCCATTTGCTTTTTTGATAACACTATTTAAAATGTATTAAATAACATGGAAAATGTTTAAAATATTCTTAAATGTTGATTTGTGAGAGAAATCAGCTTATCATTATTATTAGCTTCATTGAATGAATGGATGCTTTTCAGGATATTTTATATTGTGTATTTATCGTATTGTGAGAGAATACGATAAAGATGATATATGTTAATATTTCTCTATAAGATATATCTTATTTTAATAAATTTCTCAGGTTAATTTGTGAGAGAGATTGACTTCAATTTATACTGCAATACCTACGAATTCAGATAGTCTAGTCTGTGTACGGGTATATATTTATTTATATTATGTGTTTCTAAGTCTGTTATGAATATATTTTTTTATATATAATTGAATAATAACTTTTTCTTTTTACTAAACTTATATCTGCCTCAATATTTTTAAGTTTAATGTGTGACTTGTTAAAAAAGAGCTACAAACACAAAGATAACTCCTATTTGGATTTTTTCTAAGAAAACTTGAATCTAGACACTTTCAACTCTAGATATGCTGTTACCATGACATTTATAAATAACTAATGACATTTCTGATTGCTGACTATGAAATCTTTCCTGTTTGTGGTTAATTTTATATAAATTCACGAATGTAAGTACTTTAATTAATAATCTATTATGTAGTTAAAAAAAATTTGTAACGATTTTTAGTTTGCCCCGACGAAGAGAATAAACATTCTCGAAAGCTTGGCATAATCCAAAGAATTTTATTTATTAAATGACTGCATCCCCAATAAAAATCTATTTTATTAAATAATAAACCAGTCAAGAATTCAGAATCAAATATATATATATATATATATATATATATATATATATATATATATATATATATATATATATATATATATTCTCAAGGAAGATCGTTGATGAATAGTAGATTTAATATGTTAGTAGTGGGGACGCAGCAAAAAAATCAAAGGAAACTCTTGTAAGTAATCCAAGCTTTCGGTTATTTAATCAATTGTAACAATCTTCAGGGAAACTATAAATATATAGAGAAGTTAATGAAACCGAAAATCAATTTAGAAGACATACATACACTTAGGTGAGATTGTGGAAATAATGGTGGTATAAAAACACTTTAAAATAAACATTGCATAACTAAAAACATTTTAAAATACGGTACAAACTATTGTATTATCACATTCCTGGCCATGACAAACTCAAATAAAAAAATAATTTTCATCGTCTGTTTTGGAATTTACATATATATATATATATATATATATATATATATATATATATATATATATAATATGGAGGACGACACTAATATGAAGACTATATATGTATAAAATCATCAGGTTAACAAATTGTTGTTCTAATTGCTTTTTATAGAAAATTGTGTGAAATATATGAAGTAGAATATTGAACAAAATATTCACCAGTCAAAACAAAACGAGGAGCTTAGTAATCTATCATTGGTCTGTGTGTTTGTTCACTAGTTCATTAATAAAAATTTATAAAGTGCGCTCAGATTTTGAATGTCTTTTCTTGTGTTAACATAATTGTCAGATTCGAAGATTTCTGCCATTTCTAAAAAAAATCTCTTTCTTGAGTTCTGTTCCTGATATAATACTGTGACTGCATCATAGTTCATGGCATGTTTGGTAGTGCAGACATGACCGGCCAGTGTACATTTCTCAGAGTGTAGTCTAGAGTCACTCCTGTGCGATGTTATTGGGATAGATAGCATATTCGATGTTTCACCTATGTATTTTTTATTACATGCGGCGCACGGTATGCTGTAAACCACACTTGACTGAGACAACAGTGGTGTCCTATCCTTCATTTTGATGTACAAGGAATCTATTTGAAAGACATTTCTGTAGGCGATTTTGATGTTGTTAATCATTCTAAACTTACATCATCATCATCTGTGATTAATTGTTTGTCTTTTGTTTTTATAACTACGTGTTGAGAATGTGAGTAAAAAGTGTTTTATCTCTTTTTTTTATATAACTTTTATGAGGAATAATTTTGTGAAGCATGTGAGGAATTTTTCATTAATTCATTTGTAATATAATACCTACATTCTTTGTATAGTTATTTTCTCTGATTAATTGTAGCCTATTGCCTGATAAGATTATAAATAAAATCTTGAAACCGGTAGCACCAATGTAATAAAATTGACTCACATAGGGTGCCCTTTAACATATATATATATATATATATATATATATATATATATATATATATATATATATATATATATATATATATATATATATATATATGTATATCTATATGTTAAAGGGCACCCTATGTGAGTATATATATATATATACAGGGTCCCGACGATTTAATAGGGACAGTATTACTATATCTTAAACGGTGGGAGATAGAAGGATGGTTAAATTAAATAAAAGTTGAGTGAATTAGACCTCTTCAATATGCCGGTAAGCAAAATTAAAAAAATAACAAAGATTCCTGAAATATTTTGAAAAAACTGAAAATCAACGATTTCATTTTCATTTAATTTCTCAATTATTATTTGGAGAAGAAAGCAGGAATTTTGCATATTTAAGTAATGCACTAAGACAAAATTGATGTAATATTTTATCTTCTTTATTTTCAGAGATATGCTATACAAGTTCTGTTTTTCTAATGGGCGCCATATTTGTTTTTATACCATTGAAGGAAACAAAATATCTCCTGTATAAAGATTACAATATGTTGACATTTAAATCCAGAAAGACATAGAAACATGTTCAATATATTTTCGAATGTGGTAGGCTATGATAAGAAAACCAAGTATTTTAATCACCATGACAACAGGATCAATATGTCCTTCTTTGACATTTATATGTTAATACATTCTGAAGTTTCGTTTTAATTTAAAGATTATAGAAAATGGTGCGTTATAGTAACAGTCAAAAAATGGATCTGTATGATGTTTACATTAGATTTTATAGAAATGTTGATATAGCAGTGCAAGAATATGCTAGATTGTATCCAGAAAGAAATGCGCCAAGTAGGAAAACACTTTACTAAATTTCAAGAAACTTGTCAGAATTTGGATGTGTTTCGAAAACGCAAAGAAAATATCGTGTCATAAATACACAACATGAAATTAACGTATTGGCACAAGTGAGTATCAGTCCAGAACTTTCTTCAAAATCCATTGGCAACGAGTGTGAAATTAGCGCATCGTGGTTTCAGAAAATCCTTAAGAAGCACAAGTACCATGATTATAAATTTTAAATTATCAACAAATTACATCTTGGAGATTCCGAGCGTCGACTTAAATTTTGTATTTGGTACCAAACCATGAAATTTGATTGGATTCGCCTATGTCAATTTATTAACGGAAGTTATGGAAGAAATACCTCTTGCGACCTTGCGAAAAATTAAATGGTTTATGCAAGATGGTTGTGCAGCTCACAAGTCCGCAGTGGCACGAAATTTCTTAAATACAAGTTTTCCTGACAGATGGATCGGAACTCATGGTCCTGTGATTATTTTTTATGGGGATTCCTGAAAAATAAATTTTATCACAATGAAGTGAATAGTGTTGACGAATTGCGTCGAAGAATTACTTCAGCTTTTACAGAAATCACACCTGAAATTGTATTGAATGCAGTGGGGCAGTTGCGTCTAAGAACCCAAAAATGTATTGAAAATAATGGCGGGCACTTAGAGCTACACTTAAGTTGACTTCTTAACTATTTTTTTAATTGGTTATTTATTTAGTTTATTTAATTGTTGTTAATTTGTTTGTTTTTTTTAATAGATTAGCTATTTTTCAACAAGGAATTTGATTTATTCATTGCTGCAGGGAGAATAATTTATACTGTTGTCATGGAGATTAAAATTTGTATTTTGTTTCCTCATCATCATGGCCTACCACATTCAAAAATATTTTTAACACGTTTTTATGTGTTTCTGGCTTTAAATGTCAACATGTTATACATGTTTGTGAAGGAGATTTCTTGTTTCATGTATTGGTATAAAAAACAAATATGGCACCCATTAGAAAAACAAGACTTGTATAACATATCTCTGAAAATAAAAAATATAGAATATTTCTAACAATTTCATTACTTTTATCTTAGTGCATTCCTTAAATATGCAAAATTCCAGCTTTCTCCTCCAAATATTAAATGAGTCTAAATTTTATTTTTTTATTGTTATGGAAACAAAAATTGTCAAGTAATTTGAGGAATTTGATTTTTTTTATTGAGATCTATTAAAATAAAATTATTATTTTCTATTTGAATAGAAAAACATGTATTACGCTATCAAAATAATTTTGACTATTTTGAATAAAAGATGAAACATATACAAGAAAAACCAAAACATAGAGCAATATCTGTTTCAATTTCTTTTGTCTTTTTCTATCAGATAGCAGTAAATGTTGCTAAGAGCATTGATATCTGTTTTATTGTTCATCGTAGGTGTCTGTTGAATGTGACACATTTCTAGGAAAACTCGTTTGTCTGTATTTTTTTTGTTTCAAGAACTTTTACATTTTCAAAATCAATGTTATGTTTGGTATTTTTAACGTGATAAGCTAAGGCACATCTGTTTGGTCTTAATCTTTTATCATTACGAGTTAAATCAATCTGCTCCTTAAAAGTTGTGAAGTTTGACGAATGTAAATTTTTTCACATTGAAGACATTTCAATGATTATACAACATCAGATTTATTCAAGGTATCTATCGAGTCTTTTCCAGTATAAAACATATTTTATTGGTAACTAAATTGTATTGAGCAATTTTTGAAGTCATGTTTTCCCCATTAATGAATATTTTATTAAGTTTGTTTTTTAGATGTTCAATATACGGAAGAGCTGCATATTTTGGGAGTAATCTATTAGTCTGTGGATTTTCTTGGGCTTCATGGTTTTCTGATGGTGGGCTATTGTTAATAAGATTCTCCCTCGTGAAGGTATGGAAGTACTATATATAAGTTTTTTTAGAAAACATTTAGAATAACCATTATCAACCATGATTTTTAACAATTTTTCTAATGCTTGTGATTTCAAATTTGGATGAGTGATAACTTCTATTCTTTTCTTCAATCCAAGAATTAGATTTATCTTTATTTTTATATATATTACATATGGGTTTTTATCAAAGAATATGTATGGTGTATGGAGTAATTATAGCTGGTTTTCTCATAGAATGGGCACATCTTACCACCAAACTAGCAAAGTTCAAAAACAGAAAAATTTTCCTTCTTAACTGCAGAAGATATGATTTAACACCTAAACACATCATACTAGGACTCAAATGTTTATTACCTAGTCTAAACGAAGAAACTTCAATATTTATAGAGAGAACTAATCACAGGTTGGTTAGAAAAAATATTAGTGTAGAAATTAAGATAACTATAAAGCAAATAGCCATTTTTGAAGAACAATTAGATTTAATTAAAAATAAGATTCATAGAATATTACCAATTAACATATTTAATAATTTGAAAGTTTGAAAGAATCAGATATGAATGAAGTAAAAATTAAGAATAATTGGTTAAAAAATCTTACCAACACTCTATTACCAGAAGAAGTCAAATTAATTTTATGTTTAGGGCCTAAATTTTGTTTCTCCCCAAAAATATCACAAATTCCTATAAAAAAGGTTTTATCAGAAGTAGAATCAATAATACAAGCATTCCCAAAACAAGAACAAAATATTTATAGAGCTAAGGCCACAAACATTATCACGAATTACTTCCATAAGAATGTAGAACAAAGTAATATTTTGAATCAATTACAAAGCACCACCAAACATTTTTTTAGGTCAAATAAAGAAGATATACTTGTCACAAGATCAAACAAAGGAAATATCACAGTAATTTTAAAAAAAGAAGACTATGATCACAAAATAAAAGAAATGATTCAAGATACTTCAGTACATAAAACAATTACCAGAGATCCTACTAATAAATTTCAAACTGAAAATAATGACTGGGCTAACTTACTTTTTAAGAAAAACTATATAGAAAAATCTACCCATAATTATATTATAACATACAAATCAACTTCACCTAGATTCTATGGTTTACCAAAAGTTCAGAAAGGATGTCCTCTTAGACCTATTATTTCATGCATAAACTCTCCAACATCTTCGCTGAGTAAAATTATTGCTGATATTCTCAAGATATCCTTTGAAGATTATAATATATATGCCATAAAAGATTCATGGACCTTTGCTGACAAAATCAACAATTTTCAACTACCTGAAAATTATGTCATAATGTCTTTGGATGTAGTTTCACTGTTTACAAACATTACCCTAGAACTAACGCTGAAAATAATTCAAGAAGAATGGTTAACTATTGCAGATCATACTAAAATACCTAAGAGAATGTTCAATGAAATTATAAAATTTATCTACAAATCAAATTATTTTGTATACCAAAATACATTCTATTCACAAATATTTGAATGTCCAATGGGAAGTTGCTTGAGTCCGATTCTTGCGAACATTGTGATGTCATTCTTACTTAGAAACTGTCTCTCACAATACAATTCCCAGTTCCTTCTATTTATCAGTATATTGACGATCTAATCCTATCGATACCAACTGATAGTATTAACCATGTTCTCACGATTTTTAACAGTTTTGACCAACATCTGAAATTTACACTAGAAGAAGAAAAACAAATATCTGTTCCATTCCTAGATACCAGATTAATAAGAGGGACTGATAACAACTGATGAGACTTGATTGGTATCAAAAACCTATGTCATCTGGAAGATATATTCATTATAAATCTTACCATAGTATAAAAATTAAAAGAAATCTAATTCTTGGATTGAAGAAAAGAATAGAAGTTATCACTCATCCAAATTTTAAATCACAAGCATTAGAAAAATTGTTTTAGATCATGGTTGAAAATGGTAATCCTAAATGTTTTTTAAAAAAACTTATGTTCCATACCTTCCACGAGGGGGAATCCTACTAACAATGGCCCACCAACATCGGAAAACAAGAAGCCAAGAAAATCCACAGACTAATAGATTACTCCCAAAATATGCTGCTCTTCCGTATATTGAACACCTAACAATCAAACTCAATAAAATATTCATAAATGCGGAAAACATGAATTTAAAAATTGCTCAATACAATTTAGTTACCAATAAAAATATGTTTTATACTGGAAAAGACTCGATAGATACCTTGAATAAATCCGATATTGTATATTCATTGAAATGTTTTCAATGTGAAAAGTTTTACATTGGTCAACCTTCACAACTTTTAAGGAATAGATTGATTCAACATCGTAGTGATATAAGAGTAAGACCAAACAGATGTGCCTTAGCTTCTCATGTTTAAAATACCAAACATAACATTGATTTTGAAATTTAAATGTTCTTGAAACTGAAAGAAATACAGACAAACGAGTTTTCCCAGAAATGTGTCATATCCAACAGAAACCTACGATGAACAATGAAACAGATATCAATGGTCTTAGCAACATTTTCTGCTATCTGATAGAAAAAGACAAAATAAATTGAAGTAGATATTGCTCTATTCCGGATTCCGGAGCTGGACTTTCTATCTTTAAACCTCACGTTTGTCAAAATTTTTCCCAGCGATTTCCCGAGAATGTAATAATTCAAGGAATCACTAATCAAAAAGTTCACATTACTGAATCTACACTCGTTCCTTTTAACCGTACAGATCCACACAAAGTCTATATTTGTAATTCAGATATAGAATTTGATGGACTTCTAGGCTCAGACTTCCTCGAACATGATTGCGTAATGAACATCAAAACTAGAGAATTAGAAACAAATTTTAAAACCATCCAACTTCACAAAGCCTCAAATAATGTACAAAACATCGAAACCAAGAACACAGAAATAACAACTAACATAATTAGAATAGAACCAAGAATCGAACAAGTTTATAAATTGAAATGTAATTTATCAAACACTGACGCATTATTAACAGGTATAGAAATAGAAAAAGTACGCCTTCCGCATGCTTTAGTAAAAGTTAATGAAAATGGCGAATTTATAACAATTCTTAACGCAAACGCAATTCCTAAAGAAATTAATTTTTCAGATATTAACATAGAACCTATACAGCATTTTTCTATTAACAATCTTAGCGAGAGAGAGAGAGAGAGAGAAATGCTTTATTGTCGAAAAAATATAAATTTTGTAGACAAAGCAAAATAAAAATATCAAAATCAAACAATACAAAAACAAAACAAAGTCAAAACTAAAAATTAAATTAAAATTAAATAGATTTATATAATATAAAACAAAAATATAAAAATATAAAGATGTAAAAATATAAGATAATAAGTATCAGAATGTAACCTACAGCTGTATATTCGGTTAGAAAGTAAGTTATTATACAGCTGTAAATTCAGTCAGAAGGTAAACACTAACTAAATCACAAAACAAAAACAAATTTTGTACAAACAATAAACCAGTGCGTGAGCTGAGCAGAAACGTGCCTTAGTGAAAAAAGTCGTTAACTGCATAAAAGGCATTATCCTAGGCGAATACGAACACGACATACAACAAGACAGAATTCCCGAAATACGTAACCAACTTCGATTAGAGCATCTAAACGATGAAGAATCAGAGCTTATAACAAATCTGTGTATTGAATTCTCAGACATATTTTACCTCGAAGGAGACAAATTGACTTTTACGAACGAAATTAAACATTCCATTAAAACTTATTCCGACAAACCAAAATTCACCAAGTCTTATAGGTATCCGCAAATACACAAAGATGAAGTTAAATTCCAGATCAATAAAATGCTTGATCAAGGCATTATTAGACCTTCATGTTCACCTTTTCATCCCCAGTTTTGGTCGTACCTAAGAAAATGGACGCATCTGGCAAACAAAAGTGGAGAGTAGTTGTAGATTATCGTAAGCTCAATGAAATCTCAATTAACGATAAATATCCGCTGCCAAATATTTCAGACCTCTTAGATCAACTTGGCAAATGTCAGTATTTTTCTACTCTAGACTTAGCTTCTGGATTTCACCAGATCGAAATTGATCCACAAGATATTCAGAAGACCGCCTTTTCAGTCGAGAATGGACATTTCGAGTTCGTCCGAATGCCTTTCGGTCTCAAAAATGGCCCTTCAACTTTTCAGAGAGATATGGACAATATATTACTCGGTATACAAAATGAGCGTTGTCTAGTTTATATGGACGACATTATTGTATATTCCCCATCAATACATGAACATATTAACAGACTGACTGACGTTTTTACGAAACTCAGACATGCAAATATGAAAATCCAACTGGATAAGTGTGAATTCTTCCGCAAGGAAGTAGCCTATCTAGGACATCTTGTTACTAAAGTTGGTGTCAAACCAAACCCATCTAAGGTTGAATGTATCATAAATTTTCCAACACCTAAGAACCAAAAAGACATAAAATCTCTTCTAGGTTTAGCCGGTTACTACCGAAGATTTATCGAAAACTTCGCTAGAATTTCAAAACCACTAACCAGACTTCTAAAAACAGACGTTCCATTCGATTTTGATTCCGATTGTAAACAATCATTTGATGAATTAAAGCAAGCCCTTATCTCTACCCCAGTGCTCATATATCCAAACTTCGAAAAGCCTTTCATTCTCACAACAGACGCAAGCGCTTTTGCGATTGGTGCAGTACTCTCTCAAGGAATAATTGGTAAAGATCTTCCGAAAGCTTATGCATCAAGAACTCTTTGCAAAGCAGAAACAAAATACTCCACCATTGAAAGAGAATTACTTGCGATCGTTTGGGCAGTAAAACACTTTAGACCCTACATCTTTGGAAGAAAATTCACTTTAATCACAGACCATCGTCCCTTAACTTGGCTTTTTTCAGTAAAAGATACAGGTAGTCGATTAGCAAGATGGAGACTAAAGCTCGAAGAATATGACTACGAGATTAAGTACAAACCCGGAAAGATAAACAAAAATGCAGATGCACTTTTCCGCATTTAAGTTAATCATATCCAAAATTTATCAAAATTTCAATCTGAATACAATCTAACCTTATTCAACTTGCTTATAATGAAAACATAGATGAAGATATCCCCGAAGATCAAAAGAACAACCCTGAATTTCTAGAAAACATGTATAAAGAATTTGATACATTTGTAAATTTATACAAGACTAAATCCCTTTTGGACTATTCAAAAATAGAATCAAGTAACGGACAATTACTAGATAAGAATAATAAAAATATTCTTACATTTCTTAGACCAAACCAACTGAACGAAATTCAAGAAAAAATTATTGATGATATTTTTGAAGAGAACTACGACTTCGAACATCTTAAAACTAATGTATTATCTAGCAAAACTGTGAAAAATAGAAAATATTTTATAATAGCAATACCATATAATCCAGATACAGTAAATGAATATTTATTTGGAGCCCTTTTCAAAGATCAAGACCTTTTTCAGGACAACCAGACAGACATACTGTGTTGAAACTAGTATTGATTTACCCATACTAGAAATTTTATCATTTATTACTTCAGAGAAACAACTCAAATTTAGAATCTTTCAAAACCAGACCAAAACTCCAGATACAGACGAAATTCCCCTAATCATTGACCAAAATCACAATCACAAGATGAACTTACACAGAGGAACAAACGAGACTATTCGTCGAATAAGAAAAAGATATAACTGGAACAGACTGACAAAAGACGTTGAGAACTTTATAAAAACTAGCGAAATATGCCAGAAAAATAAAGCATATAGGAAAAATCTCGACAGACCACTCGTAATCACAGAAACTCCGAAAACACCGTTCGAACGTATTAATATAGACATATTAGAAGTTCCTAACAGAAATTATGCCTTAACAATACGCGATGAACTCACAAAATTCAGTCAGGCTTACCCTATCAAAGACAAATCTGCAAAATCAGTAGTTAATACCCTTCTCTTATATTTTCAACACTATGGCATTCCCCTTCGAATACATTCCGATTATGGCCGAGAGTTTGATAATTCTCTACTTAGAGACCTCTGTACATTGTATAACATAAAGATGACATTTTCCAGCGTAGGACATCCGTAATCTAACGGATCTCTCGAACGATTTCATTCGACTCTGTTAGAAATGATTAGAGTCAATCTCGCCGAATATCCTAACGAACATCCCTTTAATGTTTTACCGTACGCAGTTATTTGCTACAACAATTCAGCAAATAAAACTCATGGTTTCACTCCTTATGAGTTAGTCTTCGGACATACTTCAAGTAGACCTCCAAAGCAGCTATACAATGAAAAAGAATTAATAACAAAATATGTTAGATATCTGAATAACAGACTTTCACATTTTTATAAAATAGCTAGAGAATGCACTGAAAGTAAGAAACAGAAAGCTAAAGATCGTTTCGATAAGCATGTACACGAAAATACTCCAAATTTTCAAGTAGGAGATAAAGTATTTATTGAAGAGTCACAACTAAAGAACAAGTTACAGAATAAATTTAATGGTCCATACGAAATTTTAGAAATTTTCAATAATTCAGCTATTTTACTTAATTCTAATACTAATCAACAAACAAAAGTTAATTTCGACCGTATGAAACCATATTCTGAAAACTGAAATGTTTTCTGGTACCCCCTATTGGTCAATATGGCCTTTTGTCAATTTCAAATTGATCCTATAAACAACACGATAGGAGTCTTCTATCACGATGAAACAAGAATTATCATCTCCAACGACAAGTGGACTCTACTAGTACACAAGAACATTACAGGACTTTTAGCTGCATATGAAAACAACAACAAAATTTTGGACACTATACGTAATACTTTAAAACCAGATTATCACGCTATGAATATTTTTCGTTCCGACGTACAGACACACGTAGATTTACTAACACAAATATCTAAATCCATACAAGAGAAATTCAACGAAATCATCATAGATACAAAACGCGTTAAAAGAGGTTTAGTGAACATTATAGGAAGCGTATTTAAAACCATAACAGGCAACTTAGATGCTACAGATGGTGAATTTTATACAAAAAATATAGAAAAACTAAACAATGATCAACATCACATTGAAAACCTTCTTAAGAATCAGATTTCAGTATCATCCTCTCTAATTAGAACTTTCAACGAAACAATACAAAATTTAACAATTGACAGAAAAACATTTAATGACGACATTTATAAAATTCAAAGAGCAATTCATGATATTAATAACCAAGTTAAGACTGTTGAAGCCAAACTTAACTTTTTGGAAATATGTGAAAAATTAATGGAGAGTTATTTGATTATTGAAGATAATTTAAATAACATTATAAATGCAGTAACATTTGCAAGATTGAAAATAATTCACTCTTCAATTATTTCACCACAAAACCTGGTATCAGCTCTTCAAGAGATATCACAAAACCTTGTGAGAAATAATCTCCCTTTACCAGTAAAAATCTCTAGAATTGCACAATATCTTCAATTAATAGAGCTTGAAGCATATCAACAAGATAACCAAATTGTCTTTATTTTGAAAATACCTTTAGTTGAACAACAATTTTATACTCTATATCATCTGTTTCCAATTCCAGTTTTGGATAAAAGAACTGGCCTTCATCATATTCTTTCAATTAGTCATAAATACATTGCGCGAAATGATGATTCTCTAATGTATATTCCTGCAAAGGAGCCTAATAATTGTAAAGAAATAGGTCCACATAAGAAGTTGTGTCCCAACTTGTACGCTTACCCCATAGACAACAATGCAGTATGTGAAGCGCAGTTATTGAAAAACCGTCAAAATGTGCCCAAAACCTGTGAAAGTTCCGTAATCTACAGTCAAGGCTACAATGTGTTCAAACTCAAAGACAATGTTTGGCTAGTTATCGTAGCAGAACCACTTCAAATGACCATGAACAGTCCTGAACATAACACGAAAATTGTAACAATAATGCAGAACTCACTTGTGAAGTTTACCTCCGAATGTCAAGCCTTCGTAGGAATAACAAAATTCCAAGCAGAAAGTCGAAAATCTATCGACTATGCCGACAATTCTCATTCTGTAATAATACCTTACGAATGTTATGATCATTTAGATGAAAGTATCAACATTCCTAAACTAGAACCACTAAAGCTAAATGAAATAAACATGGAAGAATTGGATATTGCAAACCACAAACTAGAGCAATATTCAAAAGAATTAGAAAATCTAATGAACGAACCATTCGTGACCAAAAATATATCTTGGTTCACTTCATTACTATTTATATCATAATGAAAATTTTGAAAAAAATCAAAGGACAAAAAGAAGAAAATGAAGAAAAATCATCCACCTTCAAAAGAATTACAAGTCTACTTCCAAGAAGAAGACCTAACATTGAAAAAAAATGAAGTAATTGAAATTCCTACCATTGGAATCTCCAATCTACCTTAAAAGTTACTGCATAGCACCAACTTTTTATAAATGATGGGAGCTGTTATATCAACCAATATTGCTGACTCTGCTAAACCCATGAACTCGACTTCACAACAATATGATGACAATGCAGTACCAGGAATATCATATTTCAACATATCGTACTTTAACTGATAACATATCCAGAAACTCTTCTGATTACACCGTCCCGAGTATGCTGACTATGGAATCCGTGAATAGGACGCAATTAGTGGCATTTTCCCATGAGAACATTATATTGCAAATTGTACATTTTTTCACTATAAATAAGGAACACTTTATAATTTTATTCATTCTGAAATGTAAATCTAAAGTAAGACGAATCTATTCCAGTTTTCATAATCATCCTAACCTTACAGTTAATTTCACTTGTATAATAATTATAATTTAAGTCTTATTATTAAATCATTAATAATAAGTGGTGTCAGAAGTAGATAAATAAAATAATTGTTTTTAAAAAGCCAATTAGATAAAACGAAATCTAAAATATATATATACATATATAATCTCTTCTTGTATTTGGGCTTCTCATATTTTCAATTTTCGAAAAACAAATACCCCTCCACATAGCGGAAACACATGTATTTCAGTCTTAACCACTCCTGTAACTCGGGAACCTATGATTTTTTTAATAATGTCCAATTTAAACGATATGATTGATCTCTTGATTAATTTTGTTGTCTCAAAGTTTCGATTTTCGAAAAAATAATGTTTCCTTCACCTCCAACAGGAAAAGTTTTTGGGAGGAAAGACATATTAAATATTGTTTTTTTTAAAGTTACCAACTCTACAAAGACCTATTTCAAATGAAAAAAAAAATCATTAGTTGCCATAAAATCAAGATGATTATATAACAACAGCCGTTTGTCTGGTAAATAACTAGATTACGCTAGGACGTCCAACTGTGCCGACAACAACTACTGCGAGGCAAGCATCCCTTCCGCCCCTGAATAACATGTACAACAGTTACGGCAATACGCAATACCACTATAAATGCTCAATCACATTGATTACCAAATAAAGCGCCACCACCAAACCAGCAACCCAGACAATTATCATGATCTCAAGGTGGTTGCCTATCTTCAGATTGCCGCAGAGTTTCGAGCCGTGTCTGATAATCCATCTTTATTTTCAACTCATGCAAGAATTAAACTTCAGCGAATCACAGATAGTGGTTACCTATACCCATATACTAGGTTTAAGCACCCATTTACTGGTTATGCATCTGTTCCATGTATTTTAATTTCAAATATTTCAGTTTGAGGATATTAGATGTCCTCATTCACCTCATTCTTTGGATCTGTGAGCTTTAGGCATTTTGTATCACTTTATCAGCACTGTAGAGGGGTCATTTTCAAGATGATCTTCATAGCTGCCGTAGGGGATATCCGCATTGCTCATGTAGTCTCCAGGCTAACTTCTCTTGTGAGTATGTACTTTAGTTTAAATATTAGGTTTTGCTTAGTTATGGGTGGATTATGTAAAAATGATAATAACATGGTACAACTGCCTAGTACCAAAAAAAAAACAAGCGTACATATAATGAAAAGAAATTAGTTACTAGCGAGTCCCTGGTTACTAACGAATCCCTGGTTACTAATATGCTTATGTAAATACACTATTTTGGCATCAGTTGTTGAAATTCTGTCTCAGTCACCAGATGATTGAAACTAAATTCAAATTTGTGACCTACGATTGCACAATGAGGGCTATCGTTATTGTACTCACTACTGTCGATCCTGTTGCTGTCGCTATTAAAAGTGTTTGTTCCAGTATAGTTCCTGATCTGGATAGCAGAGACAAACTAGCATCGTTCCTTAAGAGACAAAACTATATTCATGGTGGTGTACTAATCCTACATAACATGTCTGTAGAATTAGAGTATGAAACTTGTGCTATTTCTTTTACTGTGAATGGTGAAAAATACTGTTTGATAACTTTATATAGACTACACAATGGTAGTGTTAAAACCTTTTTAGATACTTTTCATTGGTCTCGATCACTGTGATAGAAAATTCAAGAATATTATACGTTGTGGCGACCTGAATATTAATTATTCATGTGAATCAAATGATAAAACATTATTAAATGATCTGACTTTTAGCTTCAATCTAGATTTAAGAAACCCGGAACCGACAAGAATTTTCAAGTACTGAAATGGAACTACTAGTATCACAAAAATAGACTTCCTTTTAACAAATATTTCTCAAACTGCCTATCTCGAAAAAGTTAACAATGTTTGCCTCGCCGACCACTTGTGCGTTTTTATTGAATTAACTGAACTTACAGTAGAAAAAAATGATACTCGTCAAAAATATGTCTTATGAACACATGTACTGATCTCAACTCCAAGACTGCATCTCAAATGAAAACTTCAATAATGTCTATGAGAGTTTCCGTAATATTCAATGTGCCTATGAAACTTTTTTGCGAATCCTAACGTATTGGATTGAACTGACCTGCCCGACTGTACAAAATACCATTTATCACGAGCAAAGCTCGGTAAAAAACTGTGGGTTTCTGAAAATATTATTCTTAAGGGTATCAATTTAAAAAATCCGTTTTATATATCGAAATATGTAAATAATTTAGAATACGAAAAATATTAAGACGAATAAAAAATACACGAGGCAACGTATGCATTCAGCCAGGGTGTTCTTGCAAACATGAGTCAACACCAGAAGCAGAAAAAAATCTGGAATATATTCAAGAATAAAACCGGAAGAGGAAAACAAAATGTGAACCGGGAACGCTATCGGTTCATATTTTTCCACCATAGCACAGAACATAATAAATGCAAACTTTGAATCAACATCGTTCAATGACTACACTACCATGCATCTAAATCATACTTTTTATTTCACTCCAGTTCATCCTAGTGATGTACTCGAAATCATTTCTAACCTCAAAAACTCGGTTGGAGTGGACTGCATTTCAACGAAAATAATAAAGAACATCAGAAATTAAATTTGCGAACCATTAGCATTTTTGATAAATCTTTCAATTGAAACTGGTGAATTCTGAGACAAACTGAAAATTGGATCGGTAACACCAATCTTAAAAAAAGTAATTCGTCTATTGAAAATTATCGGCCTGTAACAGTTCCAACAGTATTTTGTAATCGAAAGATCCATTTACGTAAATATGCTAGCGTTCCTAGATCATTTCAATATATTATCCAAATTTCAGCATGGTTTCTACCCAGGTAAGTATGTATATGACTCACTTGAAAAAAGAAAATATGTCGGGGCACTTTTTTCGACTTATCGAAAGCATTCGACATTATTCACCTCGATATTATATGCAAAAAGCTCGATACACTTGGTTTCTGGGGTAACATGTTTTCATGGCTCAAATCATACCTCACTCTAAGGAAGATGAATGTTAAAGTTTACAATTGTTATTCGCAATAGTATGACAGATTTTGGGGTTCCTCAAGGTTCTATTTTGGGTCTCTTATTTTCCTCCTCTTTATCAATGATCTGCCCAACCATATAAGCACTCATCATGTAGTCTTGTATGTAGACGATACGACGATCGCTGCAAATGCTGATAAACCAGAGGAACTCGAAAAAAACTTGAATACCTTTAGAGAGTTTAGAGTTTACAAATTGTTGTCGTAAAAATTAATTGGTAGTAATTGTGAAGAACACTGATCTGATGCAGTTTTGTTCTAACACAAATAGGAAAATTAATAATTTCCATGTTAGAGTGGGTGATGAAATAATTAAATAATCAGATAACACCAAATTTTTGGGTACCTATATCGATGGTAACATGACCTGGCAGTCAGGTATTAATCATGTCAGCAAGATGGTTAATAGTGGGTATTATGCAATTAGACAATTGATGTGTAATTTCAATAAAGCCCAACTTTTGAATGTTTACTTTGTTGTTGTGTACCTATTCTCATATTTCTTATAATATTGCCGTTTGGGGTTGCTCCACAAAACTTAAGAAAATATTTGTCTCGCAGAAAAGAGTAAAGTAATGAACGTACCTTGTATCTATATCTACAAATGCATTCTGCTTTTCAAAAAACAAATACAGAATCACAATCACAATTGAAACTGTGACTTTCATGCTTCATCCTACCAGGCTCGGTGTATTAATAAGGTTACGAAAACATTCAACTTGTCTGTATGAAAACCGTCCATCCTATATGGGAGCAAAATTTTATAATCACTTACCTGACCATATAAAAAACCTAAGGAGGGAAAATAATTTCAAAATCAAACTCAAAGAATTCTTGATTAATGGTTGTTTTTACAGTAGTGATGAGTATTTTAATTATTGATATGAATATTGTATATCTATGTATATATGTATGTCTGTATATATTTATTTTATGGTACTGTTATATTTCTATATAACTAAATTTTTATCATTTCTATGAATTACTTGTTGTCTGACGTCTCCCATATCATTTTTGGTGATTGAAAATGATTTAATAAATTCTTTATTATTATTATTAATAACATAATTTTTTAGATACCTATCTCTAGTATACATAAATATATATCTACTATTTTAACAATGAAATATTCACGTAATGTCTGACTGTCCTATGAAATTGTATAATTTGTCTATATTTGAGATTTTAATCTTCTATATATGTTAATGAAAATTAAGTAATTTGTTCAATATTATAAAGTACCGTGTGGCTTCAACACAAGCAATTTAAAAGGTGGGTAGTCAGTCAGTCTTAGTGCTTAATACTAATCTTCAAGCATTATCAGGTGACCGATGTTCAACCAGAATCTGAAAACAAATTACCTATATTTATCGATTATTCAACACCCAGACACCCGTGGCGTAAATCACCTCTGAGATCGTGATTATCAGCGTTTTCCGAACACTTTTACTGACACAATAACATGAAAAGTGGCTTTGCTTTTTTCTTGCACAGTAGTTGGCGTACACTTTTTGTAGCAACAATCAAATTGGGCATATTTATGGTATCGTGGTCGATTTATGGTGTCTTTGTACCTTCAAGCGACGTACGATTTGTAGCTTTTCTGTAAGATAGAATCTGTATTGGTGGCAACGTTCCATGTTCCGGTGGTAATTGAAAATTGGCTAGTTGGGTGTTTTATATTCAGGTTTAATAGATAACTATCTATATTATAAAGATTCATGAAAATGAAACGAAGATTTCGGTTTATCAACATTGAATGAGAATATATTTAATACAGGGTAAACCACATAAACTTTGAGTTAAATTTCTAGAATACCACTCAATTTATTATTTTGAAAATGTACTGGAATTTCTCGAAATTTTCAATCAATCAAAAGTATTAATCTTGTGATAGGTAGAACCGAAAGTTGACATCAACTCGCTTATTCTTAATGGAATATGATACTTTTTACATTTTTAAATTCAATTATGAAATAAAAGTTAATTTTCATAAACATTCTGCATCGTTGTTTTATGTTTCTAGTAATACTGATATATTTATAGGTATATATTTTTTTAACTTATAAATATATTTATCCCGGTCTATTTATCTAAATTTTTCATTTGAATAGTTTATTTATATAATTATTTATTTGAGTTAAAGGCTGAAGCTTATGGGCGTTGTTAGTAGACAACTAATAATATGATATATATGATACAATATGATATAAGAAAAATATATTAAGGCTTAAAGAACTAACAACTCTCTCAGGCAACGAACTGAAAAGTTGGACAACGCGAATACAAAATAAGTTTTTTTTTACAGTGTAGCTAATATGGTTTACTCTGTAATTTGAAATATTAAAGAAGAAAATTTAAAAAGTATCTAGTATTTGAAATATTGGCTAACAGGTTGGCTGTGTATTTCGCCAAAGTTGACGCCACTATATGCTAGATCTGGAACACAAATAAAGAGTAAGGTTGTCCTATAACCACCTTATACAAAACAAAATATGATAAATTGGGTAAAGAAAGAGTATTGAATTTCCTTGAATTAAATGGGACTCATTTTGGACATTTAGTTATTATAGAATGATAACAGCTCTATTTTTACGAGTTGTTCAATGTTTTTCCTAATGTATTTTTAAAACCTTATATCTCAACAAATTTCGTAATACATATTTCTAACATACATAGGTACGAATAGGTACTTTTAATATTACCTAATTGTGGAGTATAACAGATCGTTCCCTTAACAGTTATTTTATATTCTTCAAGTCAAGCGAAGATCTGGTAGGCGACATAAATGATAAATCAAGTTAAAAGAAAATTGATTTGTTATAATTTTGAATGAGGTCTCCTAGTGAAGCCTACAAAAGTGGTTATTTTATTTTCTTCGCAATCCAACATTAGCTTGCTTTCATTTCATTCTCATAACAATTAATAAATAGTCTTCTGACAATTTCACGAGATTGTCTAGAGTCGAAGTTCATTTGGATAGGTATAGCTCTGCAAATACAACGTTATATTAAAGAATAATATTTAGAGTGAAGAAAAATTATTATTGCAGCCTGTTCCGTCTTCATATTTTTCTGGACCTACTCACGACGCTTCTTCCTTCAATTCGGCCCTTAATTCTTCATTTCTTATTTGATCTCTTAGTATGCAACCTTTTGCTCTTCTTAAAAATTGAATTTTTGTAGATTGTATGCGTAGCCTGTCTTGATACCGTAGTGACCGGAGTTCACTTCCGTATGTCTTATCTTGTTTACAGTGTTATTTGTATGGTGCCATACATTTTCTTACATCCTTTTCATATTCCTAGCTTAAGCCCCTTCCAATAAAATTAAAAAGTGATACCTGTTCTATTGGCACTTCGTTTAATATTACCTTGGGTTGGGTATGGTATGTGTTGTTCTCCTATAAACGCCATCTTTTTCTCTGATATTCTTAGGTTATAATTGCTACATATTTAATTTAAGCGGTGAATTGCGTTTTGTAGGCCGTCGGTATTTTTATGAAGGTATTTGATCATCAGCAACCAATATTGTGAGTATATTAATGGGTGTCAGCCTTATATAAGGGTTAGTTTCTTGTTTACATTGTCGTAAGGCATCGTCGATACATACGTTGAATAGAGTAGGTGACAGACTGCACTCTTATATACCGCTTCTGTTGATTTTTATTGACTCTGTCCTGCCTTTTCTAGTGTTTATTATTATTTCTATATTACCTTCTTTCTTATCACTTCTGTGACTTCTGTGACTGTGATTGGTTTTATTTACCCATTACAAGTCTTTTTCGTACTCAATAAAGGCAATAGTGTAGTATTTTTCTCAGTTCTAAGATTAACCCACCGTCCTTTATCAATAATAATAATAATAATATTTATTAAGGAAACATTGTTTACAATAATATTAATAACGGGAACTACCAGATTTAAATTACGAAACAGTTAAATGTGCACCTAGATTCCTAACAATCTGTATGTGCAAGAAAGTAAAGTTAGTATATTGTTTAGGTACATTAAATAAATGATAAGGAGATGTAACACAAATTAGTCCTAAGTTAGAAAAGGAAAAGAGAGAAAATAAAAATATTATTCCCAACTATCTAAAATAAAACGCAACTTTTTTCTTAATTATAATCAAAATTATCAAAATACTGCAATAATCAAAATACTGCAACTGCTCAAAGTAGGCTAAGGTAGGTTTTATAATTTTTGTAAATAAGTGGTCTACACATTGTGGCAAATCGTTTATAGTTTGTTGTATTTTTTAGATATACCGGAAGAAAATGAAAATTTTTGGAGCAAGCCCAAGTACATCTAGCCGTTTTTAATGTAGCACTGTATCGAAAGCCCTCGCAAGATCCAAAAAGACTCCTATGCACTTCTTACTTCTATCCAAATTTATTTTTATATTATCTACAAGCGTATAAATGGGGTGATTGGTACTAATCCCTTCGCGAAACCCGAAATGGTTTTCATTAAAGTCTTGTTTTTTTTGCAAAATTCTAACAGCCTGTACTTTAGACATTTTTAAAATATTTTAGAAAAGACACTTATAAGACTTATTGGGCGGAAATTAAACACATCAGTTTTGTCACCCGATTTGTATATCGGAATTTCAATGGCTTCTGGTACTGGTACTTCTCCTTGCAAAAAAATTAAATTTATAATGAGCCAACGGGGCGGTTAGGTACAGATGGTTATCTTTTATTAATTCAGCATTAATATTGTCATATCCTGGGGAGCTTTTAGAGATGCAATGTGGGTTATAAGTTCATTGGGAGTAACATGTTTAAGTGGCATGCTTTCTTTTACACCTGGACCATAATTATTTTTATAATTTATTGGGGATTGTATTTTGAAGCTATTTTTTTCCTATCTGTATAAAATAATCATTGCAGAATTCAGCCATTTGTTTTGAAATGGTTGTTTATTAATAATAGATGTCCATTTCATTCAATTTATTGCTATTCGTGTTGGTTGATTCAAGAATTATTTTATATATTTTTTTCATGTCATTCCTGCTGTTAATTATTTTTTCACGATAATTAAGTGATTTCTATATCATTTGTACCTCTGGTTACATTGTTCCGGTTTTAATTAGAACTTTTTTCAGTTTGTCACGTTTCTTTATTGAGGTTATAATAGAGTTGGTTATCCATGGTTTAATTTTATTACATTTTTGCCTTCTTAATTAGGTTTTTATCGTTTGACATTGTTCATAAAATTCATAAAATGTTTTATAAAAAATGCTGTTTTAGCATGATTCTCAATCAGGACAGAGGACCAAGTCTCTTGGCTTATGAGTTCCTTAAATTTTTTATGGTCAAAGATGAATGTTGTCTTTTCTAGAGATGGTGGTTATTTATATACCCTGTTCTACACTTGTAGATAAATAGGGTAGTGGTCCATAGTATTATTATTTATTACCGTTGACTCAAGGTTTATGTTCGTACTGTTTAGATTCTGCTTAAAAAAATATGGTCCAGACAGGAGCTGTGAATTATTGTTAAGAATATTAATATTCATATCTCCCATAATGATTGCAAATTTCTTACTTGGTAGAACAATTAAAAAATTCTGAACATCAGTTACGAATCTTTGTTCTGAAGTAGAGGGTCATCTGTAACCTGCTATAACATGAAATGTTATGTTTTCTATTTTTAATATAATTTGAGATAAAGTAACTAACGATTTTGGGAAAACTGTATGCTTAACGTTAAAACTAATTTTTTTGCTTACAAAAATAAAAAGTCCGTCATTTTGAGTGAGTTTGCTGTAATTAAAAAATGTTGTAAAACCAGGAATAATAAATTGTTCTAATGTAAAATTGTTACTAGTTTCTCCCAAAATTAGTATGCCTATATTCTATAAGTTAGATGACTGTAAGAGTATTAAAATTTCGTCAAAATGTCTTGGAGCACTACATATATTGAAATGTAAGATTTCTAGAATTTTCTTACGAATAACCTTGGTTGTTCAACTCATTTAGTTCAATAGGATTTTGCAACTGTTACTGTTTTCTCATTCTAATAAATTTAAGGTATCGGTAATATCCATTGAAATAAAAAAAAGTAGTTTCAAAAGCTGCAATTGAGAAAAAGAAGAGAAAAAGAAAAAAAACTACTCCTTAGAGTAGTAGTCTATTGAGTTTTTATATCTTTGCAAATAAAATTTATATGTTGGACATTCAATTGAATAGGCTTCGTGATCTGTGGAGTGCTTTAATTTGTATTTTTCATTTGAACGAGCGCAGTTGCAGCATTTTTTTATTGTTTTCAGACAATTCTTAAACTTATGTTCTTAACTACAGTATGTACAAATAATTTTTTTGATTTTAAAATCATCTGCCTTATGATGGTCATAGGAAAAACAGTTCTTACATCTAGGGATTCTATTATCTTCATACACAGGGCAGAGTTCCCATGACATAAATACCTTCCTGAATGTCATTAGTCTTCTATACAAATTTCCCGTGCATTCGCCGAATACGGTTGACTTATATTTTGAGTTGTTTTAATATACGATATACTCAAGTAGCCTTCATCCTGGATAAATTGGTTTTGTTTTCTAAGACAATATCATCTGTGCTCATATTATTTGTTGCTATGGTTATAATTTTGAACCTAGGCCTTAACATTTGGGGTTGTTGTACCGTGTAGTTATCCTATATGTCTTGTTCTTGTATGCTTTTTATTAGTTTTTCGTTTTCTTGTTCACTTTTGCATTTTATCACAACAACTCCATTTTTTGCAGTTCTTACGGAGTTAATACTCATTTTTAATTGGGTTGGATTAATTTTAGACTGTAGATACTTTTTTGTGATTTCTGCATCTTGTGTATGCTTTGGTTTTATTAGCACGGGGGGATATTTTTGGCTGGAGTTTTTAGTGTCTGTGAGTTTGAGGTGGTAGTGGATGCAATACGTTCATAGGTTTGTGCGCATTCTAATTTTTGTATTTTTTTGAGACCCTCTCTGATATCCGTTTCGTTACATAGATTGCAAAAGAATTTTAAGTTTCGTTCTATTAAAGTCATGCATTTTACCTCAGATCCAGATAGTTCAGAGCATTCCCCGCAATAGTGGGTATCACATGAATCACAGGGTAAAACATAAAATTTTCCTTTTTATTTTGTTTTTTTTTTGCACTTTATACAAGCAGTATCACTCATGTTTTATTTTCATACGGAGATTGCTACAGTACAAACTGGCAACACTGCCCGCACAGCTGATGATAATTACACGTTTTCCACAGTTTTATTTTTGTTTCTTTATGCACAAAACTTCGACTTCGACTTTAATTGCGGTATCACGTTAGATCTAGGAGTATCCCAGGGATAGCTTTTGGTGAATTACTTTGTTAATAAACTTCACTACTATTCACGAATTGCAGCAGAACGTAAACAATAGACTAGGCTGAGTTGCCAAGTTAGTTAGTAATTCTATGTTTATTGTGTCAGGTACAGCTGCTTTTCTTTTTTCATTTATTTTATTGTAATTCATCTCTCAAAATCTCATCTTCTGTGTATGATGTTTCTCTGTAACTCGAGTCTATTGTTGAATTTGTATTTTGATATCCATTTTCATATTTTTCGTGCTCTTAGTCTCGTTCGATACATAGTTCTCAATAATGTTCTATCCATATATTTTGTCTATTATGTAAATGCGTGCAGTGTCTTTTTCCTGCTCTTGAGTTGTCGCATGATTTTTTAAACACCTCTAATAGTCCGTGTATGTCATTTTCGATATTGGATATAAACATGACCCATGTGCGCCTTTCTGACACTGTATTATGTTTAAGTAATCTGGTCTAACTTCTTCTATGTTGTTGTGGAGAGCGTTTACGTGCGTCTTGATTTCTTTATTATATTATCTATATCATCCGTCCAAATTCTCAGACCGTTTTATCTTCAACATTTTTTCCTTATCCATATTGCTTCATAAGCGGTTTTTGTGATGCTTTTTCAAATTGATCCATACTGGATTAATATTCTATTCTGTTGTGTTTGTCTGTATGTATTTTTGTATTCGATGTTAAAATATTTTATATTGTTTGTTAAGGAAAGGAAAAATTGGTTGATAATAATAATATAATAATTACAGATACAGGTTGACTCCATCGATACTGCGTTGATACTATCGATTGCGTAAGGTCAGGTCAGGAATTTGAAGGTGGCCACACACGACGTGACAACACTGATACTCAAGGAGACCACGCACGACTGATTACACGCGACTTATTGGGACCAAGGACACATAAAGAGCCAGTATCGAACATACCCCCTCACAAAATTAGAACTAATTTTCTTAGGTGCAGCTTTCTTCCTTCCAGATTAAAATCAGGTAAGTAGCGAAGGAAAAAAGGGTTGATGGGATATATGACCATTATCAAAATCCTCACAAGATTAACACTATTTACAAATAAAATACAATAAGACTAAGAAACTTAACATAAATATGAAAACTTATTTCCATGATTACCCAACACCAAAGTCTAAATTAAAAACACAAATGAGATACGCAGGTTTGCCAGCTTAGACACTGGACGACTCACTTCACCCTTGATAGTTCGGAGTTTCAAGACTCGGATCACGTTATCGGGTCCCGGTAGGGTCTCAATGACGATCCCGATCGGCCAAGCTTGTGATGGCAGGTTGACGCCTTGAATGAGAGCCACATCGAGCACTTTTACTTTCCCAGATGGTTGAAACCACTTTGGACGCTGAATCAATGTGTTCAAGTAGTCTTTTTTTCCAAAAACACTGGGTGACATGCGTAATCACTTTCCAACGTCACAGATGAGACATCGGTTCTTCGCTAAGATCATGTTCAGCTCTTGCAAGCAACGAAGCTCCAATGAGGAAATGTCTAGGTGTTAAATAACTCACGCGATCATTGGGGTTAGAGTTGAGTGCACAAATCGGTCTCGAGTTCAAGATAGCCTCAATAGAGATAAGAATAGACGCGAAACTTTCAAAGTTCCGGGCTTGTCCATTCAGGACATGGGACAGGTGCTTCTTCATTCATAAACCTCCAAAGTTCGGTGAAGCTGGGGGAATACATCTCCAATTGACCTCCTTTCGCAATAGATACTGACTGAATTCCGCCTCACATGATTTGAGGAAAGCTGGAACTTTAGCGAGATACGAAGTAGCGCCACGCAAATTCGTTCCATTATCGGTGAAGATACACATTGGGAGACCACGACGTCCAAGAAAACGGTCAAGACAAGCTAAGAAAGCTGGAGCGCTATTCTGTACACGTTTTCGATAGCCGTCGGTATCGGAAAGTGTTACTTACCGACAACCGTCGGTAACTTGCACTGTGCGGAATTCTGTATGCTCTGTTACCGACCGATATCGCGAATCCCTGTCGAAGAGAGTCGGTATCTCTATCGTGCCTTCGTGAACCGCACGGTAACCGATACCGATGTATATTGGAATTGTCATACTTTGTTGATGTTTTCTTTAAGTTTAATTGCGAATTATTTCAGTGAATTTGAACTATTGGACTATTTGAAGAGTGATTTCACAGGTTAGTGACTATCGTTTTATGAGGTAGGTAAAAATTATTAGTCAACATATTGCAATATTTTTATTTATTCAAAGAGATTAGGAATTAGAGTCAACAATGGTTTATCACATTATTGTTCAAACCCCTTTCTAATTCGCACACAAATGAATATTTCGTTTAATGAAATGTTCGAATCATTTTATAAAAGTAGTTTACTCTTCATATTCATCATAAATATATAAATGTGCAAAAGTGTTCACAAGAAATTGTAGAGAATTGGGTTCTTGGGAGATAAGTAAAGAAAAAGATGGAAAGTCAAGCGACAGTACCGGCTTTGTATCAGATTCCAGCTCCGGTCCAATTTTCTTTTAAAGCAGGCGACTGGGAAGCTTGGGAATTGCGATTTGAGAGATTTCGAAGTGCCAACGGCTTGAACAAGAAGTCCGATGAAGACCAAATCAATTCTTTAATTTACTTAATGGGACCACAGTAGTGATGCGCAAAGCAAGACCAAGACCAAGACCGATATGGTCTTGGTATTGGTCTTGGTCTTGCTGCAAGACTTGTAAGACTTTGCAAGACTCTTGCAAAAATTTTGATCTTTTTATAAGTGTGTAAAGTTGTTGCGATTCTAAACCGTAATTGCTTAATCCAAATGAAGAAGAACCCTGCATATGTATGGGAAGTATGTAATTCATAATCTTATAAGATTGCCTATAATTATATTATCATTCGAAATGGTTAAATATCGACCGTATGAAAAAATTGTCATTGTCCAGAACAAACACGCCTAGTAGTGTAGAATAAGTAATGAGAATAAAACTAGATGCCTAGAATTAAGTTAGGGCCAGTGAGATGCGTATAAGTTTATAAATTAATAATCAGCATTCACATATGAGAATCGTATCTCACTAGCGCGACTTAGTCTGCTTGTGTTTTCTTGGCATCATCCGTCCCAACTGAGCACTCATTTTACTACATACTTCTACTTCATACTTCTATTTCATAACTCATTCTCTTGCTCATTCTATTGTACCATTTTCTTTAATAAAATAGAAAGAATCTCTGAAAGCGATCAAAAGTATTTCTGATAAAACTAACTTAAATTTTTGTAGAAAGCTTTTTCCAAAAAATGAAAATTAAAAATAGTTAGAGATTTAATACGCACATTTATAAAACGTGTATCTATTTAAAAAGTCAGTCGTGTGAATATCTCAGTTGAGTTAGTTAATGAGCATGATCGAAAAAATTGTTTCAAAATAAGGGCAATATAAAATTTCAAATATCTCCAAAAGTGGCCACTGGATAAATGTCATCAAAAAAAATCAGATTTATCGATGATTTTCAACGTTTGCTTAAAACATTCTGCGCGATAGAAAAAATAATAAAAATAAAAAACCGTGTACTCAGTTTACCTTCCCCTGGCTACGAACTATCGGGATTCTTTGAAAACAGCTCGGTAAGGGAAATCCTAGAAGGGTTGAAATTACGGTACAGGTATAGGGTATTTAAGAATTGTTTGAAATCCGGAAATCCTAGAAGGTCAAAATGAACTCGATTTTCACCCAATAACTTTTAATTCAATATTTTTAGAATATGTAAAATAAAGATCGATCATAAGGGAGTTCAAAGATTAAATTAATTAGGGTATTTATTAGCGTTTCTTATTTAATCATTGAGTAAAATAATATGTTTCCTACCAATTTGGAGTTGGGTTACGGAACTGCAAGAGTCTTGCAAGTCTCGCAAGTCTTACAGCAAGACCAAGACCAAGACCAGGTTAGTCTTGGTATTGGTCTTGCATCCCAGTATTGGTCTTGGTCTTGGGTCTTGGTCTTGCATAGAAGGTCTTGGTCTCGGTCTTGGTCTTGCAAAATTGCAAGACCAAGACCAAGACTGCAAGACCAAGACCAGTCTCGCAGCATCACTAGACCACAGGCAGAACAGGTACTTGCATCGTTAAAACTAAGCGCCGAAGCTGCAGCCAGCTTCAAAACTGTTTTAGAGAGGTTGAGAAATCACTACCTACCCTCACGAAACATAATTTATAAGCGATACTGTTTACACATGCGAAGACAGGCAGAGGGAGAGAGTGTAGAGGATTTCTTGACCGATTTGCATGCCAGAGCTCAGAATTGCGATTTTCCACCAAAGTTTGTGGATCAAGCGACCAAGTTGTGAATAGCCGATAGAGCCCTATCGGAAAAGTTACAACTGAATGCTACTTTAAACCTAGAAAAAGCTGTTACAAGTGCACGTCAATCGAAATCTGTTCGGAAGCAGCAAGAAACGTTTAGAAATGCTAGTTCATCAGTAGATGCCATCAAGTTCAAATCGATAAAATCAGCAGCTACAAAAACAGCAGGCAAAAGAACGTTGAAGAGTTGTCGATGGTGTGGACGTCCAGAAATCAATCAGGTTGCATACACATCGAGAACCTTATCATCAACTGAGCGCAGGTACGCTCAAATCAAAAAGGATGCCTTAGCGATCGTGGTTGGCTGCGAGAAATTTTCGAAATTCATCATTGGGAAAAGAATCACAGTTGAAACTGATCATAAACTTCTGGTTTCACTTCTGGGAAAGAAAGAACTAGATAGTCTGACTCCGAGATTAAAGTGAATTCGTATGAGACTGATGAGATACGATTTTGATATTGTCTACCGTCCTGGCAAAGAGTCATAGCAGATATGCTATCGAGAGGTCCATTCAAAACTGTAGGTTGTCAAGAATTAGCCGAAGAAGTTACAGCGTTTTTTCAGCTAGTAATTAAACAGTTTCCATCGACTGATAAGAGGTTGGCTGAAATCATTAAAGAACAGCTACCAGATCCGGTATGCATAGAGCTACGTAAATACGTGGAATTTAACCACAAGAAGCACACAGAGACATAGAAGTCCAGCAAGAAGTTCAGGATCCAGAGGTGACCCTTCCAATAAAAATTGAGCCAAATTTAAGGGCCCCGCCTAATAAGTCATCGTCACCTCAAGTCTTGCGCCGCAGCCAGAGAGAAGTTAGGGCTCCCCGTCGACTCGATCTTTAGGAGGGGAGATGTAGAGAATTGTTGAAGGTGAACTTAACCTATCACTCCATGGTAGTAGGCACGCTTGGTAGGCACTTTGCTCGGCTGCTAGCGTCGTCCATGAAGATCAAGAGTGCCGGACAAAACATCATAATTATTATAATTAGATTCTGTTCTGTACACATATTTGCGAGTTATTATATAGTTGATCATTAATAAACGCTAAAGAAATCATTCTCAGAATTACGCTATTGTACGATAATAATTATTTTAATGAATTCTTGACAGATGACTGATGATCTTGGTTATCTACATTACCTCTATGCACTACCTCCAATTTAAAATCGCAAAACCTGACGTTTCGGTTGAAGTTCACAGCTCGCCTCAACGTTCATTGGCAGAATATATCGAAACGAGTGACGTTTAAGTGAAGTCACTCGTTTACCGATAGTTGTTGGCTGCGTTTCCGAGCGTCGGTAACAACGGAATACAGAATAGCGTCGGTATGATTCCGTCGGCAGCGCAACCGATGTTTGTCGATAACATACCGATACCTACGGCTATCGCGCTCACAGCCAGACGTTTGTGTATTATATTGTGCAACAGATAGCGGCAACTACATTTTGAATTTCTTCGATGAATCTGCGGAATGAAAAAGAGCAAATTAAATTGTCGGATAGCCTAATTTGATAAAAAAGTATTTATGAAGATATTAGAAATAAGGTAGAGAAGTTGTTATGAAAATAAAGTTTTGTTGCAATCAAGGAGAGGAGGCTCATCCTCCTCTGCCTCCACTGACGAGCCGCCACTGGTTTGTTCAAAGCAGGTGATAATGGTGAGTCCCAAGATACAGACTTGTTGACCACAGTCGCACGTTAACGTCACTGCATTGAGAGGAAACGAGGTCAAGATATTTCCAAGATCACTTTGAAGTTTCTTTCCAACAAGAAGCGATTCAGCCCAGCTTAACTGATTTGAACCCTTCATGTTGGGATCAAATACGACACGATGTTTCGTTGTACTGGATTCTTTCCGGACAGCAAAGTGTACGAGCAAATAGTCGGAAGGATTAGGTGCAGGAACCATGTGCCCATTCTCGATATAATCGTTTAGATTTCCATAGCAGAGTTCTTTCGACTGCGGATCACGATCAAGTCTCTTCTTTTTAAAGAAAAAAGACAATCAATCTGATTGATGACTATGAAATCTTTCCTGTTTGTGGTTAATTTTATCTAAATTCACGAATTTTGCCCTGACGAAGAGAATAAACATTCTCGAAAGCTTGGTATAATCCAAAGAATTTTATCTATTAAATGCATCCCCAACAAAAATCTATTTTATCAAATATTAAACCAGTCAAGAATTCAGAATCAAACAATATATATATATATATATATATATATATATATATATATATATATATGATGAAATAGATATCTTCAATTTATATATATATATATATATATATATATATATATATATATATATAAAGTTATAATTGAATTATTTGAAAGTCATATAATAACAACAAAGTATTATTTAAATATTATTTCATACTATTATATTACATCTGCAAGACGCAGTTTTAAGAAAATAACAAAAGTGATAAGGATATTTACGTGCCAGAGATGCCGACCAGTAGTCAGCAAGTTACCATAAAGACCATTGTTAGTTGTTATCCAGTTTGGCCTCCAAAAAGACATTACTATGTATTTTATTTATAATATTTCTAGAAGTTTCGATTAACCTTAGGAGAAAAGATCCATTGTATTAATGTACGTTTTTTTATATTTTTGATGATTAAACATTTTTGATTGTATAAATACTAGATCTCTAGCTAACGGCATCACTTGTGAGTCGACACTTGTGAGTCTAGATTCATACAGTCATGTAAAGTTAAGTTATATTTTATTTGTACTTTATTTTTTTTTGTCTAAATAAATCATTATTTTTACAAATTTAATTCCAAGTTATGTGATTTAACATATATATATATATATATACATAATATATAAAAAATATATATATACATATTGTAAATAATTAATTATCTCAAAATTAATCACAAAATAATATATAATATAATAATAATAGATACAAATCTGAGATATCAAATCAATATGCATACATCTTTAAAATCACATGTCTGAGTAGCCATCTTGAATACTTTCTGACAATGGAATAGGTATGAGATAAATATGAAAATATAACGATAAGATTTTGATAATCAAACCTTCCAAAACCACATGCTGCTATGTTTATTCTCCTTTAGTTTTCTATTCAATTCCCGCTTTTCCTGATGCAGACCCTGTACATTTCATGTTGCAATTTTTAATATATTTATTAGACCAGATCGTCTGTCACGTTTACAAGTAGTTGGAGTTCTCTTAGTGAAGTTTAACAACCTTTAGCTAAGTAGCCAGGTGATATGGCTACAATCTTAAGGTTTCTTGACCTATCTGATTTTATGTTGGGGTTGTCTCCTTATCCAAAAAGGTCAGATTGTATGGCGGTGTAGTCTCGCGTTTTGCCAGCTTCCGTTCTTGTTCAGTATATTGTAGATATCTATATACAAGATGGGACAGCTGGTGGTATTTGGTGAATTGTGACTGATCTATTAGAGATAGAGCAAAATTGTTGTGATAAAACTGGTACGTGGTAAAATCGACTACAATTTAAAAATATTTTCAAAGATGGCCGACTTCCGGTTATTCTGAAAACTGACCATCACCTCGTTATTTTAAATAGAACACCCAGTATTTTTTCACAGTTTTGAATTCCTTGTGAAAAATAAAGGTCAGTTTGTTGAGCATTCTTGGAGCATAAGTCTGAAGTTTTCAAAGATATTGTCACTTCCCTGAAAAAAATGACAATTGCAGAATCCCAGAAACATGACAATAACATGAAAAGTATGTAAGATTTTGAAGTGCAGTTTTTTATAGCTAATTAAGTTGGAATCGTTCCGTTATTGAACGTTAATTTGAAAGTTCTAGGACATAGGGTTGCCCTGAAGTGAATTTTTGATTTTAGAAAACTCAAATCAGAGATAACTCGATTTTTTCAAATAGCACTGTAATAAACAAATTACATTGATAGATGTGGATTTTAATTCTCTTTCGATTTTATTGACACGTATTTGCACTTATTTTTGATAGTTTTGGGAATGTTTTTTTTTCTGTTCCTTTTCACGGAATATAGCGCAGTAGTTTGGCGTTAAAACAAATGAAAAACAAATGAGTGAACTGATATGTCACACACATTCAAACCGAAATTGTTAGTTTTGCAAGACACGTTTTTACAAAAATTGTTTGTTTTTGCTCGTGTAATTTTGAAAATGAAGTTATCTACGGAAGAAATGGTAGACATGGTATTTAGTCTAGGTAAGTAAGTGTAAAATACACAACACCTCTTCGAGAGAAAAACAGTTACTAAGGAAGGCAACGAGTTTCGAGTATTAGCCGCTGTTATCGAAGAACGTAAGTCGACGAATTTCAAGTTCTAATCTAGACATCAGTTCTCGATCAATCGGTCGATTATTATAGAAGAACCACATTCATCCGTAAAAAGTGCAATTATTACATCAGAGATTACTCCCAACCGATTATGAGGCAAGGATAAACATTTGTCAGTTGTTTTATGGACGGATGAACCGACATTCCATAATAATAGGGTAGTAACCGGCCACATTTTTTATTGACGGACGAACCCCGAGGTATATAATTCGACTGTCTGCTTTATTTATTTATTTTGGTTCGTGCGCACCTTTTATATAGTAAACTAGCTCCAATTTTGATGATTTTGGATTCATTTGAAAGGGGAGGCTTGAGAAATGGTCCCTTATTCATAAAAACGCTAATCCGAAATCTCCTTCCCTCTGAAAACCGCCCCCGAAGGGGTGGTCGGGTGAATTTTCTCGAAAATCGAAAATCTGAGTTGGTATAATTAAAGATAGGACAATATCCCGAAACGTTTAAATTGAACATTTTTTTCAAAAGTGTTACGGTTTTCGAGATAGACGCATGTTAAATATGTATTTTTGCTATGTGGAGAGGGCAATTTCTTTCGAAAATTGGAAATTTTTCGAAACTACATGAAAGATATAATTATTTGTAGCAAAATTTATAATGAAAATTTTTTCCTTAGAGTTACGTTTTTCGAGTTAAATCGGTGTTAAAATGGTAACATATAAAATACACATGTGTATTTCCGCAGCGATGCGTTGAGATCTCAATAATAACAACTACAAACAAAGAATATACATGGGTAATAGGATAAGTACTGTTTTCATTGGTATTAGTGAACGTTAGGTACACTCAAAAGTGTGAAACAAATATTTTTTTAAAAAAATTGGACCGACGTTATTAGTTGATGCACTGAAAAGTATAAAATAATATTAGTTCTATTGGTGAAGTTGGTGCCAAAAGTTATTAATCTAACTGCAACTGCACAACTTCAAAAGTAAAAGCACCAATAGAATTAATATTTTTTTATACTTTTCAGTGCATCAACTAATAACGTCGTTCCAATTTTTTGTAAAAAATATTTATTACTACTCCGGCATGAATCTACACCTTTTCTCAAAAATAAAATAATTGAATTGTTGGAGGATATCTCCTTACTGTTCTGACAAAACCTATGGCAGCAACTGGATAGAGCACATTCCCATTTCAGTATAATTGTGCGAAAATTTTTGAATCAACATTTTCATGGATAGTAAGGGGAGGACCGATTGCTTTTCCGCCAAGATCCCCTAATTTAAACACTTTAGACTTTTTATTGTGGGGTTATGTGAAAAGTAAGGTCTATAAAGAACCGCCTAAGACTTGTGAGGACATGCAGTTTTGCATAATTCAAGTTTTTGGACAATTTACACCGGATATGTTAGCGCGAGTGCAAAGTTCATTTCGTGAAAGAATTTCTCTTTGCAGAACGCAGGTGGTCACATTGAACAGTTGCTGTAAACGATTAACTTCTTATTTTTTGTGTATTATTTTAATTTTTAAGTTTTAATATTATTTTATTGTTGTGTTTATTTTTATAGTTTAGTTTCGGAAAGAAGTGTTAAAAGTATTTCACAGTTCCCGTTCTAAGAAATCTTCCTAATACTCTCCAAAACCTTCTTTCTTGCGAATGTATTCTGTCCGATTTTTTTTAATAACTCTTGAAGCCAATGAACAATTCCTGTAGCATTCACCGAAAATAAAAACCAAGGCTACCATTGATTCATTTGTTCTTTACTTGTTTCAACGCCAAACTACCGCGCCATATTCCGTGAAAGATAAATACAAAAAAAATTAAATATCTTCAAATCTGTCAAAAATAAGAAGTGCCAATACGTATTAATAAAATCAAAAGGGAATTAAAATTCCCATCTATCAAAGTAATTTGTTTAGTAGGTACTATGCTATTGAAAAAATCGAGTTATCTCTGATCTAAGTTTTATGAAAGCAAAAACTCAATTCAGAGTAACCCTATCAACTTGAACTTTCAAATCAACCTTGAATAAGGGAGCGATTCCAACTTAATTAATTGTAAAAAACCTCACTTAAAATTTCTCATACTTTTCATGTTATTGCCATTTTTCTGGGATGCTGCAACTGTTATTTTTTCAGAAAACTGAAAATATTTTCGAAACCTTCAGACTTATGCCCAACGAATTCTTAACAAACCGACCTCTATTTTTAACAGGGAATTTAAAATGTAATGTAATACAGGATGTTCCATTCAATATAACGAAGTGATGGTTAGTCTGCCATCTTTGAGAAGAATTTTAAAATGTAATCGACTTAACCTTGAACAATTTTTATAAAATCAAATTTGCCCTATCTCTAATAAATCAACCACGATTCACCAAATACCGCCAGCTGCCCCACCCTGTATATATAAAACAAAGTTGTGAATTACACCATTTCTGTCTCAAGATTGGCTGGACCGATTTTAAATATCTCTTATTCTTTGAATTTCTCTTCGCATAGAATAACAGAATAACTAATAAAATATCAGAAAACTAACAAAAAAAGTTATACATATAATTAATTTTTATTTAAATTAAGATTGGACATCCGCCATATCCCTTGCCGATATGTCAAACAGTATTCTGAACCAATACCATATTGTATCGTGAGTTTCATCTAATCCTCAAAAGGTGGCGCTACCAAGAACAATAACTAGGTGATTGACTCATTGACTCTTGGGCTGTACAAAGTTGGCGGGTCAGCTTGTTTATAATAAATTCAGTTTGTAGTCATCCCAGCTACTCTGAATGTCGAATAATTAGCGTTCTGTTTTTAATTTAGTTGTTGCTTTTTTAATAAGTACCTAAATTATTCGTAGCAAGCCATTGTTATTAAGAACGCAATATCAACAATAACGCAATGTCAACAATTTTGCTATATAAATAATGACATTAGGTGACATGCAAATATTTAATTTCACAGCCAGTCGCGTAGCTAGCTGTGCGATTATTGTCATCTGAGCAGTAGGTATATCTAAATCAGTTTAAATGGGTAAAATTTAGGCAATGCTAACACCAAACAAGAGAGAAATAAATAGTATATAGAATAAAATAACAAAATACAGGCTGTTCTATTTTAAATAAGAGAGTTGTTGAGTTCTGAGTGAGTAGAAATTGGTTGACTGATTTTAAGCACGTTCGAGAATGAATTTTCTTGAAATATCTCATTTTCTAAATATCAAGATACATTTTGGATTATCTCATCTAAAACTCAATTATTTATATAAAAAATAAAGTAGATTGACCGGGATAAATATACCAATGTTTTTTTGATTTTTTTAAAGCTAAATATTTTGAAGTCTATCAAAAATAAAACTTACCTTTCACTTTTATAGTAGAATGAAAAAAAAAAACGAAAAATAGCAAGTCCATTAATAACTAGCCAATAGTCGACTTTTGGTAGAACCGGAAGTCCTGTCACAGCGCTAATGATGTTTGACTAATGATTGGAAATTGCGTGAGACACCCGTGAGTACATTTTCAAAATAATAACTTCAGTGGTATTCTAGAAATAGCGAAGTTCTAAGGTACCTAACCACTGTAAGCTTCATGATCACATATTTTTTTAACAAAAGGTATATTAAATTATCAATGTAAATTGTACGCATGTTAATTTGGAGTGGTGCTTTTCCCAGGCAACAGCTGTTGACATTATTAGTCTATTGATATACATTAGTTTTGCCAGCGAACAGCCCAAATAATCAATTAGTTTATTGATTGATAAAACCAAATAAAATTTTGACAAGGCACTTGTATCAGTAACTTGTACGGATACTGTTCCACATCAAATATCAAACTCACGCGATGAATATTCCAAAGAGTCTCTTATATGTCACTTGCCGGGTGTTCTACCTCTAGAATATATGCTTAGTTCTGTCTTAGACCGTTGGTAATAAATAGGTACATAAAAATGTATACTAATGGGTATGACTTTATATAAGGAATAATAGTACCTATTGACAATGAAAAATAAATGAAAGTTTTTCTGCAACCTTTATCTCGCTTATCGAAGTAGATACAAATTTATTTTCATAAAATATAATTATTCATCAAATCCTCAGATATTTCGAATATTGAATCTACAAGATTCTATTAGAAAAGTTACAGCTTTGATTTAAATCAACTGCACAATGCCCTTAAACTTGTAGAGTTGCATCAGCATGGCATATTGAAGCATCTTGATGAGATCATAATTCAGGACTAATTTGCACCGCATTTCTAAGCATAGCCCGATAATACATTACCATTTTCCGTTTGAAAGAAAAACGTATTAGCACAACAATAAACCAAGTTGAGTAGTTAAACTATGTTAAGTAGTCAGTCTGTTGAATGACTCCAGGATTTTCATTGACTCACACATTTTGACAGTATTCTCGCTGCGCTGATAATCATATGTTGATTCTCAATGTGAACGGCACTAGATGCGTTGTGAGATACTGTGTTTTAAAATTTTTAATATCAAGTAATACCTATCTGAAATAAACGGAAATGTGATTGAGTAATAAAAATGGTATGGTATAAGCCCCATCGTGACTCATAGATCGCCTTGTAGTTCCTATTACAAAAATCAACGTGAAGCCCATTTGAAAATATAAACCTTTTCTTTCTAAAATTTGATTTATAGCTATTGTTATAAAATATCTATCGCACACACTTTTGAAATATTTCCCAACGACAATTAATGTGTTTATTCAGCAAAGCATATTATTGAGAGCACCAACAGGAAAATGTCAATACCACACATCATCATATTTTTAAAATCAACTATACCATTCAAAATGCATGATGTGCTCCATAGTGCATGGAAGTTTTGATATGGTACTGAGTGCTCTGTAACTAATTTATAGGCACTACAAATTTAATGAACTAAAGTTAACGCACTCTCATTCATATAACTTTTTCTGCACATTTCAGTTAGTAATATACATTTTTTGATAATCAGTTGTGGATTATCTTGCATCAAATATGCATATTGAAATGTAATTGTCTTTTACTTGAATAACTTCCAAAAATTGGTCAAGTTAAGTAGTTTTTACAAAATAAATATCTCATGCAACTCTGTATCTTCGATATTTCTATACACAACTCAGCGAACGATTAGCCATACCTCATAGTAGTATTCAAATGAAGTACCTATAAATAGATGAACAACACACAACATAGCTCTGTGAATAAAGGCTACGTTACTATTTTGTCAATATTTTACCGTCTTTGAAAAAATGATGCAAAATTTTAAGTACGTAGGTATTTTATCTTATCTGCTTTGTTGGCGCATGGGTAATCTCCCGCAGACTGATCCTTATATATATTTATTCTGAAGATAATTGTGTAAAAGCATAGTAATTTCATTTTCGATTTAATAAGAAAATTTTATTTCTTATTATTCCCAAACTACGAAATTCTCGGAAGATTTATCTTTCAAATTATGTCGATATTTTTTCATCCAACATTGTAAACGATTTCTAATGGCTCAGTGTTACAGGTTATCTTCTAGCTGGTCAACACATCTTCTTATTGTGTGTCTTGGTTAATTCTATTGGCATTTTTTAAATTTGTCTTGTGTTAGTGATCTTCCCCTTTTTCTTATGCCTCCAACTTTTCTCTGGTCCACTTATAGTTACCAATATGCATAATGTGGACAAAGATCTGCAGTATTTTAAGATATGCAGGTAATACTAGAAAATCTTCGGACTGAGTTCATAATGGATAACATCTTTTCCGTGGACTATTCTTAGCATATTTAGTCCCTTGATGACTTTTACATTCGGGGATTGCTGGATTAGAAGAGATGGACCTCACTTTTCTGCACAAGATAAGTTAAGAAGCTACCCAGGTGATTTTGAAAGAGTTCGTCAATATTCTTGTATTCTAGCTGAATGTAGTATTTTTTACAGACCTAGGAGATTAGGAAGTTTTAAAATTTCATATTAATAACAATCTCTGGAAATCCAAACACATGGCACGCCGTTTTGCTATTCATTTGCAAGGATTGCTTATGTAGATATGAAATTAAATTATTTATTTAAAACTTAAAAAGAACTTCACATTTTTTGTATTATGCATTGTTGATATTTAGGTTTAACTATATATTTATGTTCTGTGAACTATTCTCTAATGGTGTGGTCTATTTATTTGAGTGTTGTCTGTTTGACACAGTTGATGTAGAAGCATTTAACATAAATTGTAGTACAATGTAAGCCTGATATTTTACTATAAATGATCAAGAAGCATTAAGTATTACTTAGCTACGTAAAAAGGGCATTTCTAAGCAAGTGCAACTACAAAACAAGTCTAGTGTCCAAAAAGCAAGAGAAAAAATTTCAAAGCGAATAAGTACTGCTAAAAATGTTTAAAAAATAAAGGTTTAGTTTCTTAGACAGCTACAGCAAACACATTAACGTGCCTAATGGGCAGTATAACAGAAATTAAATTTATAATAATTGATGGTGCTACAAATCATTTCGTAAACGAGAATATTAAAAATTATAGAAGAAATAAAGAAAGCATTTCACCTAACATCAACGTAACCAAAGAAGAGGGAAATGTTAAAAACTTCTCTTCAAGGTTACTGACGTCTAATATTGCCTGATAGAAGAAATGTCATAATGTTAAAAGAACTCATCTGTAATTTACTGTCTTTGAGAAAACTTGAAGAAAAAATGATTAAAAGTTCTATTTGAAAATGAGAGGTCTTAATGATGAAAAATAATGAGCTGGTAGTCAAAAGATGTTTATCTGGAGATTTTTATATTATTTCATTGATATTACTAAGAAATAAAGAGCTTCAAGTTAATGTTACTGGTGGTAGTATGTTGCTACACCGATAAATGGAACATTCTTGCCACTATCCAGCACCAAATACTTGTGAAGTCTGTTTGAAATCAAAGCAGTCAAGACAACCTTACAAAATTATCAGTGAAGAAACAAAACCCAAAAGAATCAGTCCTCCTACATTTGATGCAAAACAATACTTTGCAAGTTCCATTGATCACATCTCTCATTTTGCAGTTATTGAAAAATTCAAGAAATGCGTTAGTATCGTTGAAGAAAATTTTGGTTAAAAATAGAAAGATTACACTGTGATATCGGGGGAGAGTATATCCCAAAAGAATTAAGAAATTGTTGTTAGAAGAAAGGGATGAGATGTCAATATATTGTTCCAAAGTGGCGCCACAGAGAGTTACAACATAACTGTTAGGGAAAAGCCAGATGTATGTATCATTTTTGTTATATGTTCGGCTCGGTAGCATACAATTTGATATCAAAAGCAAATCAAAATTTGATCTTTAGTAAAAGTTTTGGTAGGTTATGCAGGTAATGGTTACAGATTATGGTATGCTGAGAACAAAACGATTGGCATTGGAAGAAATGTTCTTACATATGAAAATAAAAATAATTTTGTGAATATCATATTCATTGTAAATAATTAATAATGAAATTAAAAACATATTAGGAGAAGAAAATAAAAATTTTGATAAAAAGCAAAGTACAAATGAAACTGAAGAGGGAACGAAAAATACTAGAAGTAGTAGAAAACTGCCAATAAAACTGAATGAACTTGATTAGAATTCACTCTGAAGTAAATCTAATGATAGCGTTTTCAGTTGTAAACATAGTTTCTGATGAACCTCAATCTTATGATGAAGCATTGTATAATTCTGGTTGAAAAAGAGTAATAGAAGAAGAATTAAATGTATCTACTAAAGGCATCTACACATTACAAGTCAAACTAGGCAAATCATCCCAGATAATGTATAGTGGTACAGCTCGATCACGAACATGCTTGTACAAGCAGAAAGCAATTCGATTTCTCCACTCCAAAGGCCGTTGCTGCAAATTCTTATCGAAATGTCAATCAAAATAGCTAGTGTGGGCCTTGAGTGTCTCAACTATAAAATATGTGAGGATCATTATTAGATTTCTCGACCCCGAAAACTATTTGCTGCAAATTTTATTGCAATCTGCCAATCCATTCCCGAAGAAACTATTGTGGACCTCGAGTGTCACACTTAACATCTAAACACCAAATTTCACTATCTACCTATTTTTTTATCTCTTACACGTACCATTATATAAAAACAACGGTATTTCATTGTGGATATAGCTTGAGAAGCGTGTTAACATTAAAATAATTCTCAATACACCTTTCAAACACAAGTATGAACTTTGTTTTATATTATGATACGTATCACAGATAGAACCTTAACCTTGCTGCTTCCCGATCATGTATAAAAATCATATATAATTTACACTAATTCCAACAAATTAGTATCATACGTACCATGAACTGAAAAGCAACGAAACTTAAATTTAGAATTTATTGTAGCGGGAGACATCACGTTTGAATGTAACGAGCACTCTGAAAGAGAAATGGACTGTATTTTATTTATAAGGATATAATTAGATGGGAGAGAGGGACCCTAACTTAGAAGGCTGCCGCAAATTTACTTCACTGTGTCGGTCTGAGCTCAATGAACATAGGTGATCACCGGTAAACCATACAATTCCGTAGTCAACAGCTAAAAATCTCTATGTAACTTTCTTCAGGAACGTCCTAAATGCACTCACTTTGAAAAAATAATATTCATAAATTATTGGTAGTATTTGGCAAACGATCCAGCCTCAAATATATACGTTTAACAAATGTTACTAGCGATCGGTTAAAAAGTCCCAAGTACATTAGAGTGGATAGTGTTAGTAGATTCCCAATACTCAAACAACTTTGTGTATCAATTTTCATGTTAACGATGTAGAAGTTGATCTGTATTGCCATCTAGCGGTAAGCTGCCATAAAATGGATAGTTTTAACATATTCTCAATGCTCAAGTCTACCAATTTGTATATATCTTTTAAAACGTGTAGAAGTTGGTGCTCTGTAGTGTTATCTAGAACTGAGCTATGATAAAGTAGGTAGATAGCATAGAAACCTTCTCCTCGAAGTATTACATATATGTGCCGATTTGCATAGTAATCGCACTGAGTACAGATATACCAACGTCGACTTTTATGAAAATAGATATGGGTAAACAATATAGAAGATATTCGTCAAGGTGTATTTTATGATTAATAGACCAAAAATAGGTCTTTGTATTATTTGTATTCCTCTTATTTATATCATTTGTACATATATTATCCTAATCTGAAATATTCTAGCAGTGCTAGTTTTATTATTAATATTTCAAGTTTTTCAAGTTCATTGAAAAATTATAGCATCCCATCTTTAAAATTTATAGAACCAATCAACCATCAACCATCTAAATAATCAGAGACAATGACATATGATAGGAGCTATGATTCAAGAAACTTCGAAAAAATTTGATATCTCTTATTTTATTAGCGAACCTGATTTTCATTTACATTTATGTTTTTTTGGATATATGAAATACAACGTTATCTAGCTCACCACCTCAATACATAATGTTCAAAAGTAACTGCATTAATAACTTTGTATTTGATACCAACTAGCAACCGTCAGTGTGATGCTGATCTAACCCCACAACATTTTTTAATTTCCTAAGTAATCAAAACTTTTGATGAGTGAGTTAGTCAATGGTAAAAATTGTTATTTTTCTGGACGTTAGTATTCCGCGAATAGTAAAAGGTTTACTATTTAAAATTGATATTTGGTAATCAGAAGAAGAAATTGCAATTTTTAAGCTCAAATAGATTTTCAGTTATGGGGGGAGTCGAAAGTAACCTGAAATGGTATAAGTAAAAAAATCTACCACTGCTGACCTTTTCTTATCTTTCACATGGTATGAGTAGTTTTCCATAATTCCATAGATGGGTTGCCAGCATCCGGATCCTATTGGTATTTTATATATAAAGAGTCCTGACAAACTCACTGACTGCAAACTCAAATTTTGTACACAGGTTCTCTCTAAGATATATACAAGGAATAAGAAAGATTGTTTCGAAATTTAATTTAATTTAAAATGGGTTAAGCGGGAGTAAAAATTTTGTATGAAAAATAATAATAGGTATACATTTCGATTTGAAACTTCGAGGGAGTACTCATAAAAATATATAAGCATATGCGTTTTTCCACAAAGGACGTTGATTGAGAAAATGACATTAATTCTGAAGTCCAAGATAGAAAATTTGAACACAACAATGGGAAAAACGGTGTTTCAAAATTACAGAGATCTGATTTCCGGGTGCAAAGTCGAAGGCATTTGCGTATGTGAAATAGAAGGCTATAATCGTATTTAGTATATTTATAGCTTAACTTAAAAACACTGTCAAAGTGTTCATAATTTGGTTTGGGTATTTCTATTTGAAAGATTTCTTACTGATAAAATCATATTTCTATTAAACTTAAGTAATTCGTTCTATGTTTGTTGGTGCGTTCAATAATTTTCTCTGACAGCAATGTTACTATCGGTTCAAACGGAATCGAAATCAAATCGATAGCCATGCACACTCTACATTCCTTCTATTTTCTTGAAGAGCTCAAGTGCCCGCTTGTCATATTCGATGCAGTTTGATTGAATGCTTCTCATATATAGATATACCAGGTCATGAGGACGATGGATGCCGTCGTTACGTCAGATCCGGAATTGTCATGTGTCGCTTCACTCACGACCAGAACATCTGATAAATTAATCCATACACTTCTGAACCCCTCATCTATGCCATCATTTGGCAAATTCATGAATGATGTAGAACGACAACATTAAGTGCCGCGATTGTATAACATTTGAGAGATTGTTAATTACTTCTTGCTACTTAAACAGATTTTTCTATCCATTTAGATTAAACATAATGTATGTACTTATATGATTATAAAAATTATGATCATAGTCATTGTAAGAATTTGACACGAATTTGTTGACGCCACAGCAAATTTTGTACGAGTGAAATAATTTCCACAAAGACGATGAGCATGACAATGCAATAATCTTCAAATCTTATTACATCTACTTAAAATAGAAGCGTATCTCACACTAGTAGATATATGGTTTATAAGCCCCACCAACCAATAGCATAAACTATTAGATACATATCTGACAAATTTGCTGGTCCGTGGCGCATGCTTAGATTTTTAATAATTGTCAAATAAAATTGTCAGATAAATTTCATAGAAAACTTCTATTAGTTAAAGATTATACTAATAAACGACTCAAAATATACTCAAACTAGAAAATGCCGTAACTTCGTATGCGAAAATAAGCGAAATCCCATGAAAATTAATAGTCAATACTTTATTCATGTCTACAAATAATTACTAACTCTAGAAACTCGCTTCCGTACTAGAAGATATCAATATGATGGACTTCAAAATAGAAATCATTTTCGAAATTAACGTCCCAGAAATACCTTAATATGACACACCGATTTTTCTACCTCCCATTTCACCCCCAAAAGGATTGTTATAATACTTTTCATATATGATGGTAATGTCGAAACTGTCAACGATAGGCTCCGGCATGTGTTAATACCACTTGTTTTTAACTTTTATTCCGTATTCTCTGCAGATGTTCCAGTAGAAGTGTGCGGCAACAATATTTTGGAGTTCCAGGTACACTTTTTTGGCAAGTATGGGGCAGCTGGATATCAAGTGATGAATTGTTTTATCCTGGCTGCGACAAAGTATACATTTTTTGTCTGGGCCGGTTTTCATGATTTTTGTCTTTATATAGTTGGTGGCTATAGCTTGTTCCTATTAATACTGCAGTTACCGCTTTCACCTTTCCTTTGCTGAGCCATTCCCATGGTGCTTTTAAGTTAATTGTTCTTTTCTCAGCTTTCTTCGCGATTTGACCACGTAGAGGTTTATCCTTTCACTATTGTCTTTGTTCTTCTTAATGCATGGATCTGTGATCCAAGGTTTCAGATTGTGTATATTTTATGCTTATAGTTATTAATAAATTCACAATTTTCGTTTTAAAAATATTTCCGTGGCTTTTTCCGGATTGTTTTCATTACAAACAATGTACCAGGACTTAAAATTCTCTTGTTTATTCAGCTGCATCGATTTTGGATTTAGTTTTATTATTATTATTATTTTTATTTTTCCCGATTACATCTACATAGACACACAGCAGTGTGTCAGCCAAGTTGACTTAGCAACAGGATGATACACTGACAGTTGGTTATATTACAGGAACCATTTTGGGCTACTTTCGACTCCTCCATAATTTGAAATCTCTTTAACCTAAAACTTGCAATTTGTTGTGTTTCGTAAGAATTAGTATCAATGTTCAATAGAGAAAACCTCTCACTGTTCACGAGATAATGATGTCTGAAAATCAAAACTATTACTACAGACTGACTCATTCATCAAAAGTATTGATTAATTTTATGTAGCTTATGAAGTTAAAAGGTGGTGTGGAGGTAGGTTTGTGGTTGTATATATTGGGAAAAGTTTAAAATAATCACTTCCTTTCAATAGCTATATGAGAAAATTTTGTATTTTTTTTGTCAAAGGACTAATTATTTTTATGTTTGTCAGTTATTATCAATTTCAAGTTTCAGTTGTTTAAATTATACTAATACTGGGAGATTACCAATATAAATATAATATGTTCCTATGTAGTTGTATATCTATGTTATATGGACATGCTCTGTTATGTGTTACAAAATATTTTTTAATTCAGTTTATCTCCTATCTAATAAGAATTAGATGGACAGATGATTATTGTTAATTTATAAATTTATTAAAGGAGATAAACTGTATTGAAAGATATTTTGTAACACATAACATAATATGTCCATATCACATAAATATACAATTACATACATTCTATATTTATATAGGTAATTTCCCAGTATTTTACTATAATTTGAACAACTCAAACTTTAAATTGATAATAACTGACAGTCCTTTAACAACAAATATCAAAATTATTTCATATAGCTATTAAAATGAAGATTGAAACATCTAATTTATAAACAAAAGTCCAAATAATATTATTGATGTGTATATTTATCCAGATATTATTCTAGAAGTTGTTTATTTTAAATACCCTCACAAGGTTGGTAAGAGCTATTAGATTTTTATGTATTTTTATTGATAAAGGAGCAGCAATTTCAGTTTTTAAAGAAAAAACCGTTGAAAGTTTACTAGAATGATTTCCAGAAAATGTTACTATTCAAGGTATAATAATGAGAGTATTTTAATAACAGAATCCACACTTATACCATATGCATCAAACAATCCATAAAAAGTTCTTGTTCATAATTTAGATATTAATTCCGATGCAGTTTTAGGATTGGATTTTCTTGAACATTATAATTGTATAGTATATATATATATATATAGTATAGTATTATATATAAATTCAAAACAATTGATAATTGTATACCAATGTATACAATAGCTGATAATGATACAACAAAATTGTTGGATCATACGGATAATTTCGATAATGATTATGAAGCATTTAAACAAAATTTGGAAAATTATTTTAAAACAATTGTTGAAAAGGAAGATATGCTAATGCAAAATGGTATTGCTAAAAAATTCAAGAAAAATTGTGGAAATGTACAAGATTTAAATAATCAAAAACAAAAACAAGGTGGCCTTACATTTTTGAAATATCAGAATAAAGGAGGAATAAGGTATATTTACTATTTAGTAACTAAAGAATTTTCAAACGGAAAACCTACTTATCAAATTTTGTTTTTATCTTTGAAAAAATTGAGAGATCATATTGGTAATAATAATGTTGAAAAATTGGCAATGCCAAAGATAGCTTGTGGATTAGATTAGTTAGAATGGGACTATGTTAAGAAAATGATATATTTTCTTTCTAGAAACTTAGGTGTTGAAATTATTGTCTGCTTACCTAAGATACAAAATCATATTTTCATTGAATCAAGAACAGAAAATAATTTCTAATAAAATGTAATTTATCCAACACAGATGCCATGCTTTTCGGACAGTCAACAGAGAATGTTAAAATTCCAAATGCTTTAGTACATGTGAATGACAAAATATTTCCTTGGTTTAGCTGGATATTACCGCCGCTTTATACCAAATTTTGCAAAAACTTCCAAACCCTTTACAAGACTCTTACAAAAACATGTCCCTTTTATTTTAATGATCTAAAAACTGCACTTACTTCAGAACCTATCTTGAAATATCCAAATTTTGAAGAACAATTTATCCTTACAACAGATGCTACTGCATTTGCCATTGGCGCTGTTTTATCTCAAGGTCACATTGGCAATGATCTTCCAGTAAGTTATGCTTCCCGAATAGTGTGCAGTGCCGAACAAAATACTCAACAATAAAATGAGAACTTCTTGCTATTGTATGGACTGTTAAACATTTCCACCCTTATCTGTTTGGAAGAAAGTTAACATTAATCACTGACCATCGTCCTCTAACATGGTTATTTTCCATTAAACATCCTAGAAGCAGCTCGATGGCGACTCAAATTGGAGGAATGTGACTATAAAGTTGAGTATAAACTAGGCAATATCAACAAAAATGCGGATGCACATTCAAGAACAAAAATAAACCATTTTAAAGGATACGCAAACTTACAATCTAAAATTACTGTTCTAGCAACTAATAAACACAAACCCTCGACAAATAAAGAAATTGATACTACAGAAGAACTTACATACCAACAAGAAGAGTTAATGAAGAATTTAATAAATTTCTTGATCTTTATAAATTTTATTGACTATTCAAAAATTGGAACAACAAATAACAACTATTAGACAAGACTCATAAGAACATTGTTACTAGTTTTTGGCAAAACAAATTAGAAGACTTACATCACAAAATTATAGAGGGTAATTTTGAAGAAAATTCTCACTTTCATATGAATTCATTGAATGTTTATGCTAGCAAGACTGTAAAAGATCGTAAATATTTTATAATATCTCTTACTGATGATCTAGGCATAGTGGTCCAACAATTGTTTTTTTCTTTATCCAAAGATCAGAGTAAATTTGACCATTCTTAAATTTATTTTGTAGAAAATAATCTTGAATTATCTTTAGAAAAAAGTTCTTTCATTTTTGACCGACTTCCCAAAAGGAGGAGGTATACAATTCGAATGTGTGCTTTTGTTTTTTTTGCTCATATTGACATACAATTTAAAGTGTGTCAGAATATTGTTAGAAAACCAGATTTAGATGAAATACCTGTCATTCTAGATCGGCATCACAGAGGTAAAAGTAACATAAATCGAGGAATTAATGAGACCAAAAGACAAATTAATTCAAAATATAATTAGGCAGGACATACGAAAGATATAGAACAGTTGATTAAGAATTGTGAGATTTGACAGAAAGTGAAATTTTGTAGAAAAAATTCAAGTACACCTTTGGTTATAACGGAAACACCGAAAACACCTTTTGAAAGAATTAATATTGATATTTTTCAACAAAAAATTAAGCTCTTATAATTAGGGCCGCATTAACTAAGTTCACGCAAGCATACCCGATTTCAGATAAAAAATCATCAACAATAGTAAACTTTATTAGTTTTCTTCCAACACCATAGAGAATTCATTGTGATAGTGGCAGAGAATTCGATAATTCATTAATTAAGGATTTGTGTTCACTCTACGATATAAAACTTAATTTTTCAAGTGTTGGTCATCCTCAGTGAAATGGTTCATTAGAACAATTTCACGGAACACTTTTAGAGTTGATCCTTGCACATAAAGCAGAAAATCCCAATAAGCATCCATTCAATGTTCTGCCGTAAGCAGTCATATGTTACAATAACACGAAAAGTAAAACAACAGGAATAACTCTACATGAATTAATATTTGGGCACACATCTAGTAGACCTCCCGAAATTCTGTACAACCAAAAAGCTCTTATTGTGACTTAAGTAACCGAGTGGAATATTATTACAACCTTGCTCGAATGAAGACAAAACATCAGAAGGAAAAAGCGAAAATTATATTCGACAAAACTATATCAGAAAACAAAATTTTAAAGTTGGAGATAAAGTGTATGTGAAAGAATCACAAATTAAGGACAAAGGTCAAAATCTTTTCAACGGTTCTTTTGAAATTATTCAGTTATTTCACACTTCTGCCATAGTTTTAAATTCTGTAGCTAATCAAAAAACAAAAGTAAATTTTGATAGACTTAAACCATACTATGATTAGTCTCTTTTGGTTCCAGATTACTGATAACTATATATCTACTCTATCAGCCCAATTCACTCTCACATCTGACAATAGCACCCTGGTAATCTTTTCCCATGAAGAAATTACTGTAAAAACTACTAACAACTAAGAGACTCTTATGGTATATAAAGACTTAAGCCCCATTAAAAAAGCAATGGACAATAATGACAGAGTATTGATAAATATCTTGGATACTTTGCAGGATGATTCTCCAAGATACTTAGCTTTTAAATCGGAAGTTCAGACTCATGTTAGTTTATTAACACAAATTTGAAACTCTATAGGTCAAAAATATAAAGAGATACTCGGAGAAACTAAATCCTATAATTCTAGAGAAAAATGTGGAATTTTTAATAGCACTGGTACCGTTTGGAAAACGTTTACTGGAAATCTTGATCCTTCAGATGGCGAATATTTTGATACTTGGATTAATAAATTGTCCCAAGATGAACATGAATTAGAAAATTTACTCAAAAAGCAACTTTCAGTCACAACATCTGTAATTAAAAATTTCAATAACACCATTCAGAAAGTTCAAGTTGATGAGAAAACTTTCAACGTTGATATTAAGGCAATAAAAACTTCATTATCTAATATTTCTGATATTATTGCATTTTACGAGGCACAAGTAAGAGTGTTGGACATATGTGAATCATTATGACAAAATTTTAAATATATATATATATATATATATATATATATATATATATATATATATATATATACTAGCGGACCCGACAGACTTTGTCCACACATCATAAATTCAAAAAATCATTTTTTTATGTTTAAGGTTTCAGAGTCTGGACCATTTGATAAAAATTTTTATTCAAAAGTTATTACAATATCTAATGTCATTACATATATGGTTAATAAAAATAAAATTATGTTAATTTAAATGGAAACTCAAACTATTTTATAACAGGAGTATTTATTAAATTTGCAAAAACATAATTTATCGTAATGCCATTGGATGTACAATATTTCTGGTTAATCATTATTATTATTAATGCTTCGTTATATATTTCGGCCGAAAATTCAATATTGAGATTTTGATTAGTAACTCGAATTCGATGCAGAATATCCTCACTCATTGAGTCTTTATATTTGTTCCACAGAGCAGATGCCTGAGATGGAAAACACGCTGTTAATATTATTGAAAATAATTGACGAATCTGCTGTGAAGATGAGCTTAGTGCTGCATCTGCAAGAGATCCCAATGGTTATCATCTTCCAATGAATGTAACTCACGACACGCATCAAAGAAAGTATCGTTTAAATCGTTTAATTAACATTATCCATTGGACCGAATTGTGAATCTAAACCATTCTCGAATACTCTGGAATAGACACAAAAACATTCATTAAAATATTTTTTACAAAAAATTGGACCGACTTTATTAGTTGGTGCACTGAAAAGTATAAAATAATATTAATTCTATTGGTGCTGTTACTTTTGAAGTTGTGCAGTTGCAGGTAGATTGGTAACTTTTGGCACCAACTTCACAAGTACCAGCCCCAATAGAATTAATATTATTTTATACTTTTCAGTGCACCAACTAATAAAGTCGGTCCAATTTTTTGTAAAAAATATTTATTTTACACTTTTGAGTGTAACATTAGTCACGAAAATCGTTGAACGTTCACTATACCATATCAATGAAGATAGTACTTATCCTATTACCCACGTATATTCCTTGCTTGTAGTTGTTATTATTGAGATCTCAGAACATCGCTGCGGAAATATGCTTGAATATTTTAGTTGTTACCATTTTAACACCGATTTTACTCGAAAACCGTAACTCTAAGGGAAAAATGTTCAGTATAAATGTTGCTACAAATAATTATGTCTTTCATGTACTGCAAACAGATTTTCAATTTTCGACAGAAATCGCCCTCTCCACATAGCGAAAATAGGTATATTTGAGAATTTAAAATGTCTCTATGTCGAAAACCGTTACTCTTTTGAAAAAATGTTCCATTTAAACGTTTCCGGATATTGTCCTATCTGTAATTATATCAACGCAGATTTTCAATTTTCGACAAAATTTGCACCCTCCACCCCCTTCGGGGGCGGTTTTCGGAGGGAACGAGATGTCGGATTCCCGTTTTTATGAATATGGGACCATTTCTCAAGCCTCATCTTTCAAATGAATCAAAAATCATCAAAATCGGAGTACGTTTACTATATGAAAGGCGCGCACAAACCAAAAAAAAAAAATGCACACAATCGAATTGTATACCTCCTCCTTTTGGGAAGTCGGTCAAAAATTGGTTCAGTGGTTTAGGAGGAGTTTAGTCACATACACACGAATAGAAGATTTATATATATATATATATATATATAAAGATATTCTCCCACCATACGACATACATAACTTTAAAATGAAAATTACTTTAGAAGCAATTCAATTTCACAATTTACCCTGAATAAATATTTTTTACAAAAAATTGGACCGACGTTATTAGTTGCTTGTATTTGCTATTACTCAAAAGTCTAAGAACATCGTCGCGGAAATACGCATATTAAGTATAACATTTACCACTCTTTTATCTCGAAAACCGTAACTCTAAGGAAAAAATGTTCATTACAAATATTGCTACAAATAATTAAGTCTTTCATGTAGAACCCACAGATTTTCAATTTTTAAAGAAATCGCTCTCTCCACATAGCAGAAATATACAGATTTGAGAAATTAACATGCCTTTTACTCGAAAACTGTAACTCTTTTTAAAAAATGATGGAATTAAACGTTTCCGGATATTGTCCTATCTTCAGTTATACCACCTCAGATTTTGGATTTTCGAGAAAATTTGACCCATCCACCCCCTTCGGAGGCGGTTTTTGGAGGGAAGGAGATTTCGGTTTATGTTTTTATGAATATGGAACCAAATTTCAAGCATCCTCTTTCAAATTAATTAAAAATCATCAAAATCGGAGTACGTTTACCATATACAACGCGTGAACAAACCAAAAAAAAGGCGTAACAGTCGAATTGTATACCTCCTCCGTTCGGGGTTTGTCGGTCAGAAATTTATTAAAATAGCAGATGTACCTAATAAAAAAAATCCCGATGGCCTGTAGTCAGCGGAAAGGTAAATTTCTCAAAATTCATTGAATTGAAAATTAAACAACCTTTGAATTGGTATACCAACATGTCATTACATATGAATTGCGGTATGTATCATAGCCTTGTGGTTAAAGGTTTTTATTTTGGCTGTTGAATATAAAGCAGACAGGGTTCGCGTTCCACTTCAAGGCTGATTTTTTTTTTCGCCTGTTTCTTATCTATAAATATACTATATATTTTTTAATCAGGGTCTATATTACGATCTCCAGAAAATGTACAATTACATCAAATTTATATTGAGTGTTCATATTTTATCAATATTTCTTATTTTTCATTATTAATTTCTATTTTTTTTTTCTGTGCATTTTATGGAAAATCGCTTCGAATAAAAGTTGTAGATACTGATTATATCTATAACCTAAAATTATTTTTGATGATATTTACACTACGGCTCTTTTTTGATATTTTTTTTAAATGTTTGAACGGTCCCCATTTTGAAACTACTTACCCGATATTGCCCAATAACGAACTCGGCCGAGATATTTGATTTTTGTAGCAAATTTGAACTTGATACCTCCAAAACTGCGACCTCTATCGTGTTAACAAATTTCGTAATATCCCATATATATATATATATATATATATATATATATATATATATATACTTGATAAAATAGATTTTTTTTGGGGATGCAGTCATTTAATAAATAAAATTCTTTGGATTATGCCAATCTTTCGAGAATTTTCATTCTCTTCGTCGGCGCAAAACTCGTGAATTTAGATAAAATTAACCACAAACAGGAAAGATTTCATAACCATCAATCAGAAATGTCATTAAGTATTTATAATTAATATTATAGAAAACATTCTAATTAGAAATAAATTAATTTCATACAAATGAAATCATTTAATTATTCCTAAAATAATTAATGACCTATCTGATTGTGGTTAATTTTATCTAAATTCACGAATGTTGCCCCGACGAAGAGAATAAACATTCTCGAAAGCTTTGCATAATCCAAAGAATTTTATTTATTAAATGACTCCATCCCCATTAAAAATCTATTTTATCAAATAATAAACCAGTCAAGAATTCAGAATCAAACAATATTTATATATATATATATATATATATATATATATATATATATATATATATATAATTATGGAGATGCTCTACACCTTTGTGCTTTTATTTAGTCGGACACAAACACCCACCAATATTTACATACATATATATATATATATATATATATATATATATATATATATATATATATATATATAATATATATATATATAAACTTCAGAACCAAATGTTTTTTTGGAACTAACTTATAGACATATAACAACATGCCGTTGAACTTTTTTCGAAATTCAAAAGTATAAGCGATCGCAATAGGTACATTTCTATAAGAAATCCCCAAAAAACATTCCCAATGTAAGAATTTTGGAGGTGAGAACTATATTCTGCAAAACTCGACAAAAAAATCTCAAATCTTTCGCATACGCTCAGTAAGAGCTCCACACACATACAATTTCTTATGTTTCTTTGTATTCGAATTTTGCTTTAATGGTACATTTTCATCAAGTGAGTTTATCGCTTCTCACAGCCCCCAAAATTCCATCCATGAAATTACTCCTTGACGTATTATATTCATAACCCATAGTTGCACTAAATATTGACATTTCCAGTCACTCACCTGCTCACTTAAAATTTTAAAATTGTCACTACCTTATATACATATTTGAAATGAATGCACTATATTCCGTCTTGGAAAAGAAGATGAAATAAAACAGAAATAATATTGCATTTGAACTTTTATTTGTTTTTACGAACTACATGTGTATATTTAACTAGATGGTCAAATTCTAAGGGTTCTATTGGGAGAAAAAATCAACTTTGTTAGTGATCTACAATATTTTTACATAAACCCAACATACAAAAGTGCAATACGATCTATTTCTTAATATGCAAGGTGTTTCAAATATATTCGCAGGACTTGAGGATGTGATAGCTCGTCCAAAAATATGAAAAAAAGTTTATATTAACTTACCCTCTAAAATGCGTCAAACTGTAATTTTTCCATTGGCGTAGGAATTGGGGAGAAAAACACGCACTACTCCTACAAAATCTTCACCAATTATGACTTAACACAAAAATTTTCTGACTCAAAACTTAGCATATTATGAGTGGAAAATGCTTACAAAAGCTGTTTACTGCAAGATAAACGGTTCCAAGATATTAACAAAAAACGATTTTTTCTTTCAATTTTAACACCGTTTATCTTGAAAATTGGGCATTCTAGAGGATAAGTTAATATATTTTCTTTTTCATTTTTTTACGAGCTATCACATCCTCATAGTCCTGCGCATATTTTATAAAACATATTGTATATTTAAACCTAATGAAAATAATTGCTAACACCGTATTAAGGAGACTTAAAAAGACGTGGAATATCTATAAAACTTATTATGAGTTGAAAAAGAAATTGAACAACTTATGTTTCATCGTCATGGAAGGAATTTTGGGGGCAGTGAGAAACGATAAAATCACTTGATGAAAATGTACCATTAAACCAAAATTCGTATACAAAGAAACATAAGAAATTGTGTGGGTGTGGAGCTCTTACTGAGCGTATGCGAAAGATTTGAGATTTTTTTGTCGAGTTTTGTAGAATATAGCTCTCACCTGCAAAAGTCTTACATTGGGAATTTTTTTTGGGGATATGGATTTTTTTTGGAAGTCGGTTAACTGTCACCACAGTATAGATAAACACTGTAGTCCAACTCAAGCCATTCCTTGATGTGGCCCGCCGTGTCTCCCGTACCCACAGTATAAATATACCTATACTGTGCCCGTACCTTAAACTGGAGACACGAAATCGCGGTGTCACCTTTGACAAACAAACGACCACAAAAAATGATGCTCCGAAACAATCATCTAAGGCGGCCGCCGTTGAGTTGGACTACTGCGTATATTTATACTGTGGCTGTCACGAACTAACTTTAATTTTCAATAATCATATCAATTTTAAATACAAATATATATATATATATATATATATATATATATATATATATATATATATATATATATATATATATATATATATATGGTCGATGGTACCTTAGACGTTTACAGAGAACGGGGCATAGGATCGTTCTGAAAGTTTGGTTAAGTAATTGCTCTTAATCTATCGATCTGAAATATTTTCAGCGATGCAACGTTGCCGCTTATACCAAAAAGTAGCAGCATCTTTGTTATTTCAAACAGAACACACTATATATTACTGCGTTTTTGCATTTGTCCTCACTTTCTTAATATTTTTGTCCCACTCACCTACACCTATCTCTAACGGTTCCCGACATATTAATTATTTTCCATATCATTGATCCAAAACATAGCTCGAATTAAATGTTTATTTCTGCGTTATTGCAATTCCTAGGAAGCTGTATCTTTGTTAGTAAGTCATCGAGATAATATTTATGGATTCTGAATAGAGAAATTTGTCCTGCGTTATACAGGGTCATTTAAAATGAGTGGTTTTACTGCTATATACAAAAACGTTTAAAAATGCTTTTTTAATGGAACACCCTCTATATTATGAAATATCCTGAAAGATGCCTAAATTTTCTTCGATTTGATTTATTATGTTCCTATACCTAAGTAGCCAGAATTGCGAGATAAGAGCAATTGTCTAAAAAAATCAAATTATATTTCTCATATTCATCTAGGTTGCTATTAAATGTCATCATAGTACATGACATAATGAAAATTTGACAATTAGTGCATTATTATTGATACCTTTGAGTGTTTCTTAACGTGACTTGAAAAAATTTAAATGGAGGGAAATAACTATTCGAACGAAGTAGGTACTAATGATTGTTTTTATTCTTCATGGAAAATGTGAAGGAATTATAGCATGAACGTGCAGAAAATTCAATGAAACGTACCCTGATTTACATCCAATGAACAAGAGGAAGTTTTTACGATTACAAAATAATTTCATTAATAATGGATCAAAATTAAAAGCGGAACGACATCTACCGAAACCTATAACTTCAGATGAAGACAACATAATAAATGTTTTGGCCTATTTCCGTGCTGATCCCCAAGCTTCCACTAGAAGTGCCGAATATGATTTAGGCTTGGATCGTGGGTCTGATGGAAGATCATCCATAATCATTACATGTGCCAGTACAAGTTTACTAAAGTTCAAGCTCTAAAACCAGAAGATCATCAAAGTAGGGTTCACTTTTGCGAAATAATCCTGTTTCGCATCCAAGAAGATCCTGAATTCTAAAAAAAAAATATTTAGACAGACGAATCAAAATTTTCCAGAGAAGGAATTTTTAATGGAAGGAACGAGCATTTTTGGGCTGATTAAAATCTAAATATTGTCAAGGAAATGGGATTTCAGGAGAAGTTTAGTTTCAACGTATTTTGCAAAAAAATCACCGAATAAATTTTCTTAATTACGATGAACCGTTGAATTCTGAGAAATATCTGGAAATTCTAAGGTCAGTTGTGAACGACTTCTTGGACAATCTGTCATTGGAAGACTATCGTAGCAGTTGGTTTCAGATGGATGGAGCACCGGCTCATTGCACTGGGGAAGTAACAACGGAGTTGTTTGAAATGTTCGACGATCGCTGGTTTAGACGATTGAATCCGTAGCATTGGCCTGCGAGATCAACCGATCTCACGTCTCTTGATTTTTTCTTGTGGGATCATTTGACAAAAGTATACATGACACCAGTACACAGTAAACAAGATCTACGCCAACGAGTAATCAACTGCATTGAAGAACTAGATGCCAGTGAAATAAGGAGGGCTGCAACTATATCTACAAATATACGGACATTGAAATGTTTGAAAGCCACTGGTCGGCATTTTGAAAACTTATTGTGAATGTTATCTAAATTTTAACTGATAATTAATGAAATTTTTTTGTGATCCTACAAACTTCCTCTTGTTCATTGGATGTAAATCAGAGTACGTTTCATTTAATTTTCTGCACGTTGTTGCGATAGTTACCACACATTTTCCATAAAGAATAAAAAAAATTATTATAACTTCGTTTGAATTGTTATTTCATTCATTTCAAGTCACTTACGTTGAGAAATAGTCAAAGGTATTATTAATAATGCACTAATCACTAAATCAAATCGAAGGAAATTTAGGCGCCTTTCATTATTTTATAATATACAGGGTTTTCCATAAAAAAAAACTCATTTTTAAACATTTTTGTATCTAGCAGAACGATCTTTCTTTTCAGCGCTTGCCAAGAAATGAAATGCAATGTTACAGATTTTGAAGCATATTTGCAGAACATTGATAATGGTACCAACATTACCATTATTGTTGGGGACATGAATATAGATATACTAAAAATAATGTGAAATCGCGAATAACTACATACTGACTCTCTCATCCTTTGGATTAATAATAATTAATATCTCATAAAATATTAGCTATAAACATAAAGCCATATTAATAAAGAAACATAATGTTTCCATTTTGATCAGAAAAATAATCAAAATTACCTATAAACATTCCATTAGAAAAACCAAAGTTGTGTAGAAATCCAACTATTTAGAAACACCCGGTATAATTGAAAATGTTTTTATGTGTAGAATGTTTAAAATACGAGTGGGTTAGTTATAAACATTTTCTCATAATCTTTACAATAACCCCGTAATCGTCCGAATATCTACGCACTACTAATCTCCCACCTTGTATTTCATAACCTGAAATGTACCTAGATATTTATCAACAGCAGGCCGCGTCTAATTATAAAAAAAGCTATATCGTATGATCTGAACAAAAAGCAAAAACCAAAAAAAATTGCACGAGTAGGCAATGTTAGAAGAAATATACCTAGGTATAAGGCAAATATTAACAATAATTAATAAACCACAGCGTACGATCGCTCTGCCATCTCTTAGTAAATAGATGTATTAAATGTGATATATATATATATATATATATATATATATATATATATATATATATATATATATATTTTATATATCACTTTATTTCAAAATGACTTTTTAAAAAACATTTACAACTTTATTTATTGAAAAATCAAAATTAAATTGGGCATAGATTATGCTTACAATGAAAATGAGTTACTAACTAACTTATATCTAAAGGATCCCTGTATTTATACAAAATTAAGGTGCTGCGTCGACGGTTCTATTATTCTAGAAGCGCAGTTCCACGGTGTTGGCATCTTCCTACGCTGGTTTCCGAGAATGGACGGTGTAACCTTCGGCTTGGCGTTTGGTAGACGCTTGGTCAGCATTTTCTGGCCTGGGAACGGGAACCGCTGCGCGTGACTTGATTATGTGCTGCTCGTAACCTGATACTCCTGGATACTTGGTTACTTGTGGTTTCGCATAGAATGTCATATAACAGCTCCCCTTATTAATAAAAAGTTGATGCCATGCAACAACTTTTATGGTACCACGATATTTTCCATCTCATGTTCTGGGTTTTCTATATTCGGTCTTCTTCTTGGGAGGAGACTTCTAATTCTTTTCAGAGGAGTTTGACCTTGATCTTCTGTCTTTGGGTTGGTCGCTTTACATTTCTTCGATATTTTTACTATCACATAGCTTCCAAAGATGAGGCAAATGGCAGCTATCGTAGAATACGTCATCCACAATATATTCCTTGTTATAAATGGTTGGTTTATGAGTTGGTCCAGATCTCTCGCGGATTGTTGAAATTTGTGATTGGCAGCGTCCAAGTCTTCGGCGTTGATTTCGTTAAGTTTGAGGGGTTCTAGCTTCGGGAGTTGGATTTTCTCAGAAATATGACTGCAGCATTCGTAGGGGATCATCACGGGGTGTGTGTTGTCCAGAAAGTCGGAGGTCTTCTGGCTGTCGGCTTGTACTTTCGTTATTCCGATAAACGCATGACACTCTGGTTCGAGTTTAATGATAGAGTTCTGGGCAAGAGTAACTGTCTTTGTATTTACTCGCGGGCAGTTTATGGTCACTTGTAGTGGTTCTGATAATATCGTCAACCACACATTGTTCTTGATTTTGAACACGTTATATCCTCGACTAAAGATTATCGCACTGTCACAAGTTTTGGGTATCTCTTGATGGTTCTTCAACAATTGGGCCTCACATGCAGCATTACTGTCTATTGGATAGGCATATAATTTTGAGCACAGTTTTTTGTGTGGACTAAGGTCTTTACAATTATTTGGATCCCTGATGGGGATGTACATCAGAGAATCATCATTTCGCGCGATGTATTTTTGAGATATACTAAGGATGTGATGCAAACCAGTTCTTTTATCTAATACTGGGATAGGATATAGGTGATATAGGGTATAGAGTGTTTGTTCTACAAGGGGTATTCTTAAAACAAAGACGATATTGTTGTCTTGTTGATAGGCTTGAAGTTCTGTGATTTCTAGGTATTGGGCGATCTTAGAAATTTTTACTGGTAAGGGTAGATTACATCTGACAAGATTTTGTGATATTTCCTGTAGGGAAAATATCAGATCATTAGGTGTTATTATTGATGAGTGAATAATTCTTAGCCGGGCAAATGTTATAGAACTAGAATATCGTTCAGATTGTCTTCAATAACCAGATAACTTTCCAAAAGTTTTTCACAAATTTCGAAGAATTTTAGCTTAGCTTCGACTAACGCAAGTTTATCGTTTAATTGATGAATAGCTCTCTCGATGTTACTTATATCCTGATTGAATGTTTTCCTGTCGATAGTTAAATTTTGGATGGATTCATTGAAGGTTTTAATAAGGGTTGTTGAGACCGATATTTGATTCTTCAATAAGTTTTCTATGTGGTGTTGGTCTGAATTTAATTTATTTATGTTATCAGTGTAAAATTGACCATCTGCTGCGTCCAAATTTCCCGTAATCGTCTTAAAGATACTTCCGAGTCCATTGATGATTCCTCGCTTGTTTCGTCTAGTGTCGATAATAACTTCGTTGAACTTTTCTTTGATCGATTTAGATATCTGCGTCAGGAGATTAACGTGAGTCTTTACATCTGAATGAAACAGATTCATTGAATAGTGATCCGGTCGTAAGGTGTTGTGTATGGAGTCCAATATCTTGTTGTTATTTTCGTAGGCCGTTAGTAGTCCAGAAATATTTTTATGTACTAATAATGTCCACTTGTCGTTGGAGATGATGATTCTGGTTTCGTCATGGTAGTAGACTCCCACAGTGTTATTGATTGGTTCTATTTGATACTGGCATAGGACCGTTCTAACCAGCGTAATGTACCTGAAACCAATTTTAAGTTTCAGTTCCGGCACATAACTTCATACGGTCGAAATTTACTTTAGTTTTCTGATTCGTTTTTTGATTTAATAGGGTAGCCGAATTTTGATGAATTTCTAGAATTTCGAAAGGTCCGTTGAATTTGTTCGCCAATTTATTTTTCAGCTGGGGCTCCTTTATAAACACTTTGTCACCAACGTTGAATTCTTGAATATTCTCCTGAACGTGTTGGTCAAATCTTATCTTGGCCTTTTGTTTTTGTCTCTCAGTCCTTTCTCGTGCTATCTTGTAAAAATGGGACAATCGATTATTTAAGTCTCTCACATATTTGGTAATTAATTCTTTCTCATTATACAGCTTCTCTGGTGGTCTGCTGGAACTGTGCCCAAAAACGAGTTCGTAAGGAGTAAGCCCGTGTGTCTTGTTTGCAGCGTTGTTATAGCAAATTACCGCATACGGTAATATATTGAAGGGGTGCTGATCATTTCCAGAAGGGTTGAATGGAACCGTTCCAAGGATCCATTACTCTGGGGGTGACCTACACTTGAGTAGCTTAGTTTAATGTCATATAATTTACATAAATCTCTTAGGAGGGCGTTATCGAACTCTCTCCCGTAGTCACAATGTATTCGCACTGGAGTTCCATAATGTTGAAAGTAGATAAGGAGAGTGTTCACGACAGATTTAGCAGACTTATTTTCGATGGGATAGGCTTGACTAAATTTGGTTAGCTCATCTCTGATGGTCAGAGCGTAGTTCTTTGTAGGAACTTCGAGGATGTCGATGTTGACCCTTTCAAATGGAGCTTTTGGTGTTTCGGTTATAACAAGCGGCCTGTCTAGGTTTTTCCGGTATACTTTGGCCTTCTGACAGGTTTCGCATTCCTTGATAAACTTTTCCACATCTTTAGTTAATCCTTTCCATTGGTATTTTTCTCTGATTCTTCTGATTGTCTCGTTCACACCTCTATGTAAATTAGTTTTTCCATTGTGAAACTGGTCAAGTATGATGGGAACTTGATCTTTTTCCGGGGTCTGAGTAACATTTTGGAATACCTTAAATTTAATTTCTTTTTCGGCATTTATAAAAGACAGGATTTCTAAAATTGGCAGATCTACGTTGGTTACGATACAATAAGTTTCATCGGGTAGAAATAGATCTTGACTTAAATATAACGATCCAAAAAGGTATTCGTTAATTGTATCTCGATTGTATGGTAATGGAATTATAAAGTATTTCCTATTTTTTACTGTCTTACTGGAAAGCACATTGATTTTCAAATTCTGGAAGTCTGCATTCTCCTCGAAGGTATCTTCTATGATTTTTTTGTTTATGTCTGTTAGTTCGTTCTGTCGGAAACAGCTCAGGATGTTTTTATTTTTCTTATCAAGGAGTTGATCGTTAGTAAATTCTATTTTTGAATAATCAATCACAGATTGATTTTTGTACAGTTCAACAAAGGTGTCGAACTCTTCATACATCTTATTGTGCTGGGCAGCCTTACTTTCTTCATGATCTGTATTAATAATGTCTTCATCATCCGAATTTTCGAATGCCATTAGGGCTCGGTGCGGTGTTAATTGAGCGTCGTTTTGAAATTCCGAAAAATGGTTGATTTTAATTCTAGACAGAGCGTCTGCATTTTTGTTAATCTTTCCCGGTTTGTACTTGATTTCGTAATCATACTCTTCTAGTTTGAGTCTCCATCGGGCTAATCGGCTTCCGGTATCTTTCACGGAGAAGAGCCACGTTAGGGGTCGATGGTCGGTTACTAGAATGAATTTTCTACCAAACAGGTACGGTCGAAAATGCTTGACGGACCAAACAATGGCGAGTAATTCGCGCTCAATAACCGAATACCTAGACTCAGCTTTGCATAGGGTTCTTGAAGCATACGCTATCGGAAGGTCCTTTCCAATAGGTCCTTGCGACAATACTGAACCTATGGCGAAATTGCTTGCGTCTGTTGTCAATATGAATGGTTCTTCGAAATTGGGGTAGATGAGGATAGGGGTGGTAGTTAGTGCTTTCTTCAGGTTTTCGAAAGCTTCCTTACAATCTGAGTCAAAGTCAAAGGGAATATCCTTCTTAAGAAGACGGGTCAGAGGCTTAGATTTTTTAGCAAAGTTTTCGATAAAGCGTCGATAATATCCTGCAAGACCTAAGAACGACTTAATGTCTTTTTGGTTCTTCGGTTGGGGAAAACTATTTATGCACTCGATTTTTGAAGGATTCGGTTTACCTCCCTCGCTGGTTACCAAGTGTCCTAGGTAAGCGACTTCTTTTCGCAGGAACTCGCATTTGTCGGGCTGTATTTTCATATTTGCTTGCCTGAGCCTCTTGAAAACTTCTTTCAGTCTCTGTATATGTTCATGGATGGATGGGGAGTAGATGATGATGTCATCCATGTATACCAGGCATCTCTCGTTTTGGATCCCCAATTAGATGTTGTCCATGACCCTTTGAAACGTAGAAGGAGCATTCTTCAATCCAAAGGGCATGCGAACAAATTCGTAATGCCCGTTCTCCACTGTGAATGCGGTTTTCTGAATATCCTTGGGGTCGATCTCTATCTGATGGAATCCCGATGCCAGATCAAGGGTGGAGAAATATTGGCATTTGCCAAGTTGATCCAGAAGGTCAGAGATATTCGGGAGCGGATATTTGTCGTCTATCGTGATCTCATTCAGCTTCCTGTAGTCGACGACGACTCTCCATTTCTGTTTTCCTGAGGCATCCATCTTCTTGGGAACTACCCAAACAGGTGAAGAGAATGGGGATTTCGAAGGTCTGATTATGCCCTGGTCTAACATCTTGTTTACCTGCCCTTTTACCTCTTCCTTATGGACGTGTGGGTATCTATAGGACTTAGTGAATGTCGGTTTGTCTGTCGTTGTTTTTATTGTGTGTTTAATTTCGTTCGTGAAGGTTAGTTTGTCACCTTCTAAGTAAAATATGTCTGAATAGTCTATACATAATTCGGTAACAAGTTCTGCCTCTTCTTCATTCAGGTGATCTAGCCGTAACTGTCGTTTTATCTCTGGTATTCTGCCGCTGTTGGTGGTGTATTGAAATTCACTAAGATGGTTGACGGTGATATTTTCTACTGGTTCAATCTCCAATTGGGAAAAGTCTACGGTTTTGGGAATTGCATTCGGATTTATGACTGTAGTAATGAATTCACCATGTTCGTTTACTTTTACCAAAGCATTGGGAATGCGCACTTTTTCTATCTCTTTGCTAGAGAGGATAGCTTCGGTGTCTGAAAGACTGCACCTCAGTTTAAAAACTTGTTCCGTCCGTGGAGCGATGGAAGTTATGTTGGAAATTTTGGAGTTCTTTGGATTATTTTGCGGCTGTGTTTTGGATGTTGAGTCACCGGCTACTCTGAAGAGAGGTATCGTCTTAAAATTTGTTACCAGCTGTTTATTCTTAAGATCCACTATGCACTGATAGTGTTCTAAGAAGTCTGAACAAACCGTCAAAGTCTATGTCGAGATTGCAAATATATACCTTGTGTGGATCTTTTACGTTAAAAGGTACCAAAGTAGATTCGTTAATAAGTATTTTTTGGTCAGTGATTCCCTGAATGATGACATTTTCAGGAGATCTTTGTCGAAATTTTTCACAAGCAGTCGGTTTGAAAATTGAAAGACCGGCTCCTGAATCTACTAAAAATTTAAAAGTCTTCGTCGCGTCTGTAATGTAATAGAGATTTTTTGATTTAACAGTGTGTAGAGAACCTATAGGAAGTTCTGTTCGGGAAAGTTTAAGTTGGGGTTGTAATCGTCCAAGTTCATAGTCTGAATTTGTGCTTGAATCTCGGCCATGTCTTGTTGTGGATTCGGGGGGTCTGTTGGCGCAGGTGGGCCCTGGCGAAAACCCGGATTTATTTGGTCGAATACTTCAGGTAGGTCTTGATAGTTATATTCGTCTTGTGATTCATAGTTATCCTGAAATTCTTCTGATTCTTGATAATCCTCATAGGAATAGTTTTGATCTTGATCGTAATTAAGGTGATAGGTTCTATTCTGTGGCCTGTTGAAATTTGGATTTTGTTGAACAACTGATGGTCTAATTCCTATATTGGGGTTAGGCCTAATTACAGATGGACGATCGTTTCCAAGGTTTTGGTTAGGCCTGAAATTCGACTGAAACCGTTGTGGTTGTTGGGCTTGTTGCGAATTTTGTTGTTGGAACGGGGGTCTTAACATCTGATTTTGGGAGTTCGAGTTATAGTTATTTCCGAAATTTTGTCGTTGTCTGCATTCGTTGAACGTATGTCCTGTTCGTTTACTGTGGTAGCATTGTTTGATACTCGGGCCTGTACTGGGTCTTCGGGGTGGAACGTTCGTGTTTTTATTAGCGTTCTGGTGGAACTTCTGATTCTCAAAATAATTCAGCTGAAGCTCTCTCCTGATGCGATTGGTAGCGGTTAGGATCACTTGCTCTTACAATTTGACCTAGTTTCGGTTCCAATCCTGTTAGGAGGGTGTTAAGGGCCATTGATTCGGCTAGTCGGGTCTGTGCTCTCTTCTCTTCTTGGGAATAGTTCTGCTTGTTAATGGAAGCGTACATTTTGGCTTCATGTGTCTGGAGTCGGCTGATTAATGTTAGTGGTGATTCACTGGGTAGTTGTCGAATTCGTTGGAGATCTTGTATCAGCGACGACAAATCGCGAGAATCTCCGAAATGTGTTTCTAATAGTGACTGTATTTCTTGCCACGTACTAGGATTCCTAGAGTTTATAAGTTCCGCCGCTCGACCGCGTAATTTATTTTTGATATGTAAATTTAATAAAGTTATTTGGTTACCGACGGCCATATTATGAGCCGTGGTGCAAGACAATATAAACGTATTCAGAAATATTTGATTTCCATCGTACCTGAGTACGATGGAAAATATTTCACTGAGTTTATAAGGCTCAACGACTGGTACATCCGCACCACCTGCATTATTTGCATTGTTTGCAGGAGGGTTGTTTGCATTATCATTGGCTGGCATATTTGAATGTTTCTTATCTTTACGTTTTAAATGAGACCTTAATATCATAAAATTTCAGTATAAAAATTGAAGGATGTGTATTGTATCCGAGAATGGACGGTGTAACCTTCAGCTTGGCGTTTGGTAGACGCTTGGTCAGCATTTCCTGGCCTGGGAACGGGAACCGCTGCGCGTGACTTGATTATGTGCTGCTCGTAACCTGATACTTCTGGATACTTGGTTACTTGTGGTTTCGCATAGAATGTCATAAAACATATATATATATATATATATATATATATATATATATATATATATATATATATATATATATATATATATATATATATATGTTCTCTGCTACTGCTACCTCTACGTGATTGTTGCCATTTAGTTGGAGTATACGTTTGACAAATATTATTAATGCGTTAAAAATGTACCACTTTCGAATAAGAGCCGTCAGAGCTTTGTGAAACCGAAAGACTAGTTAACAGAGGTTTAATGGCTCGTCACTCTTCAATTTTTAATGGATTGTTAGCGGATTGTTAACATTCAGTTTTGAAACTCAAATTTTAGATAACGGACTGTTAAATGTCATGTCATTCATGAGTAATCGACTTATATTTAATCATGAAAAACCATCCTGAAATTATTTCAAATCGCTTATTTATGCTGTATATATGTATGTGTTTATATTTTATAAGTGTATATGCGTATGAGTATACTTGTTTATTATATATATAATGTCTGTTATTTTTTTGTTTTTTATTGTCTTTTGTTACCATTAAGCATATCTTTCTAGCTAATAAATTTATTTTAGGGTTATATCTACCTTTCTACATATAAATTTACCTTCATTCTACATTGGCCCATGCGTAACCCGCTAGGGTCCTTCTATTGTTTGTTCAATGTAAACAGGTTATGTAAATTATAATTGTTAAATCTTTGAATAAACGTTATTATTATCATTATTATTATCAACTTTATACTCTATATCACCTATTTCCAAGCCTATTTCCTATTCCAATATTGGATAAAAGAAGTGGCATTTATCGTATTCTTTCAATCAGTCACAAATACATCGCGCGAAATAATGATTCTCTGATGTATATTCCTGTAAAGGAACCTAATAATTGTAAAGAAATAGGTCCATATAAGAAGTTGTGTCCCAACCTGTACGCTTACCCCATCGACAACAACAGAGTGTGTAAAGCGCAGTTATTGAGAAACCATCAAAATTTGCCCAAAACCTGTGAAAGTTCCGTAATCTCCAGTCAAGGCTACAATGTGTTCAATTTCAAAGACAATGTTTTGCCAGTTATCGTAGCAGAACCACTTCAAATAATCATTAACTGTCCTGAATATAATTGTAACAATAACGCAGAACTCAATTGTGAAGTTTACCTCCGAAAAGTCGAAAATATACCGACTATGCCGACAATTCTCATCCAGTAATAATCCCGTACGACTGTTGTGATCATTTGGTTGAAACTATCAACATTCCCAAACTAGAACCACTAAAGCTAAATGAAATATATACGGAAGAATTGGATATTGCAAACCACAAACTAGAGCAATATTCAAAATAAATTAGAAAATCTAATGAACGAAACATTTGTGACCAAAAATATATCTTGGTACTGAAAATTTTGAAAAAACTTAGAAAACAAAAAGAAGAAGATGAAAAATCCTCCACCTTCAAAAGTATTAAAAGAAGAAGACCCAACATTGAAAATAATGGAGTAATTGAAATTCCTACCATCGGCATATCCAATCTACCTTAAAAGTTACTGCGTAGCACCATAGCTGTTATATTAACCAATATGATGACTCTGCCAAACCTATGAACTTGACATTACATCAATCTAATGACAGTGGTGGATATACCAGGAATATCATATTTCAATAACGTACTACAACTGATAACATTATCCAGGAAACTCTTATTTTATTATTATTATTTTCATTTGAATAAATTGATACGCAGGATATTCAATATTGTGTATCGTATTGTGAGAGAATACGATGAGGATGATATATGGTAATATTAGTTAAATCAATGCAAACTGTAGTTTGCAGAGGTGAGAGCGGTATCTCTCACTTCTGCCTACAGAAGCATTATTTACAGAAAAATGTTAGATTTTCAAGGTCACGAAATGGTTTTTCTCGATTAATTTAAAAATTTGGCTTGAAATTAACGAGATATTGTATTTAATACAATCCTACAATGATAAGTAATCATTTGAAAATGTTTTCAGCTCGTAAAAGGCTGTAATAATTATATTATCAGTATATGTATAACCAAATAGACGGATTTCACAATTTATTATTTTCAAGACTCTACTGTGTTGCCGGTGGTAAAATTTTACCTGTTTTTAAATACCTAAGTAATATAGATATCGGATAAATACCTATGTGAAACTAACAAATTAATTATGATCATGATTGTAAAATCATTTGTTATTTAAAAAGCATGCAAACTACTTCGCTCTTATTCGAAAGTGGTACATTTTTAACGCATTAATAATATTTGTCAAACAAATGATTTTACAATCATGATCATAATTAATTTGTTAGTTTCACATAGGTATTTATCCGATATCTATATTACTTAGGTATTTAAAAACAGGTAAAATTTTACCACCGGCAACACAGTAGAGTCTTGAAAATAATAAATTGTGAAATCCGTCTATTTGGTTATACATATACTGATAATATAATTATTACAGCCTTTTACGAGCTGAAAACATTTTCAAATGATTACTTATCATTGTAGGATTGTATTAAATACAATATCTCGTTAATTTCAAGCCAAATTTTTAAATTAATCGAGAAAAACCATTTCGTGACCTTGAAAATCTAACATTTTTCTGTAAATAATGCTTCTGTAGGCAGAAGTGAGAGATACCGCTCTCACCTCTGCAAACTACAGTTTGCATTGATTTAACTAATATTACCATATATCATCCTCATCGTATTCTCTCACAATACGATACACAATATTGAATATGCTGCGTATCAATTTATTCAAATGAAAATAATAATAATAAAATAAGAGTTTCCTGGATAATGTTATCAGTTGTAGTACGTTATTGAAATATGATATTCCTGGTATATCCACCACTGTCATTAGATTGATGTAATGTCAAGTTCATAGGTTTGGCAGAGTCATCATATTGGTTAATATAACAGCTATGGTGCTACGCAGTAACTTTTAAGGTAGATTGGATATGCCGATGGTAGGAATTTCAATTACTCCATTATTTTCAATGTTGGGTCTTCTTCTTTTAATACTTTTGAAGGTGGAGGATTTTTCTTCATCTCCTTCTTTTTGTTTTCTAAGTTTTTTCAAAATTTTCAGTACCAAGATATATTTTTGGTCACAAATGTTTCGTTCATTAGATTTTCTAATTTATTTTGAATATTGCTCTAGTTTGTGGTTTGCAATATCCAATTCTTCCGTATATATTTCATTTAGCTTTAGTGGTTCTAGTTTGGGAATGTTGATAGTTTCAACCAAATGATCACAACAGTCGTACGGGATTATTACTGGATGAGAATTGTCGGCATAGTCGGTATATTTTCGACTTTTCGGAGGTAAACTTCACAATAGAGTTCTGCGTTATTGTTACAATTATATTCAGGACAGTTAATGATTATTTGAAGTGGTTCTGCTACGATAACTGGCAAAACATTGTCTTTGAAATTGAACACATTGTAGCCTTGACTGGAGATTACGGAACTTTCACAGGTTTTGGGCAAATTTTGATGGTTTCTCAATAACTGCGCTTTACACACTCTGTTGTTGTCGATGGGGTAAGCGTACAGGTTGGGACACAACTTCTTATATGGACCTATATCTTTACAAGTATTAGGTTCCTTTACAGGAATATACATCAGAGAATCATTATTTCGCGCGATGTATTTGTGACTGATTGAAAGAATACGATAAATGCCACTTCTTTTATCCAATATTGGAATAGGAAATAGGCTTGGAAATAGGTGATATAGAGTATAAAGTTGATAATAATAATGATAATAATAACGTTTATTCAAAGATTTAACAATTATAATTTACATAACCTGTTTACATTGAACAAACAATAGAAGGACCCTAGCGGGTTACGCATGGGCCAATGTAGAATGAAGGTAAATTTATATGTAGAAAGGTAGATATAACCCTAAAATAAATTTATTAGCTAGAAAGATATGCTTAATGGTAACAAAAGACAATAAAAAACAAAAAAATAACAGACATTATATATATAATAAACAAGTATACTCATACGCATATACACTTATAAAATATAAACACATACATATATACAGCATAAATAAGCGTTTTGAAATAATTTCAGGATGGTTTTTCATGATTAAATATAAGTCGATTACTCATGAATGACATGACATTTAACAGTCCGTTATCTAAAATTTGAGTTTCAAAACTGAATGTTAACAATCCGCTAACCATCCATTAAAAATTGAAGAGTGACGAGCCATTAAACCTCTGTTAACTAGTCTTTCGGTTTCACAAAGCTCTGACGGCTTGTAAACCATCCGTCAAACTTCTGTGAGATTAATCATTCGTCAAGCAGTGATTAAGCATTCAGTTAAATAGGTTTTTATTTATACTGACTAAGTCCACTGTGTTTCTTAGCATAAAGGTATTTTACAGTTATATTATATAAGTTATATAAAAATTTAGAGAGAAATCAGTCGAATTTTGTAGAATGTCTTCCTCATCTTTGACGTCCCTGTCCTCCTTTAAAGATGATGAGGAAATTGATAGGCTAACCCGACATATTCCTGATTGTTTTACTTCTTTTAATAAAAACAACGAACAAGAAATTTTCGAACGGTTTCGATTCAGAAAATTTTACCTATCTATCTAACTTGCAACCAACTTACCAAACGGTAAAAATGCAAGTCCAAATAATAGTAGAATTTTATTTATATTTTCCAGATAACAAAACAAAACATGACGTATTTAACCTAGCTATCACACTTGTCACTTGTACTACCACAGAACAGAATCTTTACAAGATATTGTACTGATAGTGCAATGTTGCCCGACTGTCACATTCGTAACGCTTCGATAACAGGTCGTTAGATGAGGAGAACTTAATTTTTGTTTGTGAAAAGCCAGGAAGATTTGACGGCTTTGTTCTTTAGGTTATTTACTACATCTACACTTCTACAACATCTTTCTCTTTAATAGAACTAAGGAAAAAAAAATTTTGAGTTTGATTCTCACTGGAGGTGGGGTTTAACTGTTTTGTTGGCAAGGTTTTCTCCAATACCAGTAAACTAATGAATTCGTCGGTAATTTTATCCACGTCTGTTAATCTTTCACCTGTATCTGTGATTATTCTGCAATACCTCCATTCGAAGCTCAAGAGCTAGTGCAATACTGCAATAGCAGACAACTGCCAGTCATCATAGGCTGTGATGCCAATGCGCACAATGTTATTTGGGGAAGCACGAACAACCCTAGAGGTGAGTGCTTACTTGAATTTCTCTTAGCTAATAATCTAGAAACCCTTTATGTGGGAACAACCCCCACTTTTGTCACGAGAGCAACAGAGGAGGTCCTGGACGTAACAATTGCCAGCCTTACTGCCAGGAATAACGTATTTGATTGGAGAGTGATGGAGGAACCTTCTCTCTCGGATCATAGGATTTTAGAGTTTAGGATTGCGGGGGAAGTAACCTCACTGTCTCCAACTCGTAACCCTAGAAATACAGATTGATCTAAATATAAGACCCTTCTGAAGCAAAACTTGGAACAGACCGAAAGTAATGGGGTCAAACACCCACACTGCGATCTGGATCAAGTGGTCGAACTGGTCAGTGTGGCGATAACGGAGGCATTCCAATCAAGTTGCCCACTCTCAAAAGCTCGACCAAGCAAGGAAGTACCTTGGTGGAACAAAAACCTGTCAAACCTCAGATTAGAGGTCCGTCGGCTCTTCAACAGGGCCAAAAGAGACGATAATTGGCAGGGTTACACCGAGAAGCTCACAAAATACAATAAGGATATCAGGAAGGCCAAGAGGCTTCACTTTCAAGCTTTTTGTGACAAGATCACTTCGACTCCTACTTCAGCCAGATTGCAAAAAGTCATGGCAAAAGGGGCAATCAGCCCCTTAATGTCGCTCAAGAAGCCAGACGGGTCATACACTGAGGGAGAAGAGGGGCGATCTGCTCTACTTCTCAAAACACACTTCCCAGGAAGTGAGCCCCTCAGTAGTATTGACGTAGCAATCCAAACCAAGAATCCTCGCAAAGAAGATTGGAGTATTGCTAAGAAGTTATTCACAAGACAAAGGTTGGAATGGGCAGTCAACACCTTTCATCCTTATAAATCGCCGGGAGTAGATGGCATATTCCCAATACTCCTACAGAAAGGAATGGAGGAGATACTTCCCCATCTCCTGAAGACTATAAGAAGCTGCCTAGCACGGGGCTTTATACCTAGCATATGGCAGAGCCAAAGTAATCTTCATACCGAAAATAGGGAAGAAAAATGGGACTGATCCCCGATCTTTCCGACCTATCTGTTTAACATCGTTTCTACTGAAAAAGATGGGGAAAGTAGTGGATAACTACATAAGAACAGAGATTCTGAAGGACAAACCACTTCATAAATGTCAGCATGCATACAGGGCGGGGCGTTCAACAGAAACCGCGCTGTATCAGCTAACTGAGGTCATTCAGAGTTCTCTGAGCAATAAAGAAATCGCAATGTGTGCCTTCCTCGACATATCTGGGGCTTTTGACAACACCACACATGTGTCAATCAGGGAGGCACTCACACGGCGAGGAGTGAACAAGACCGTTATCAAATGGATGTATGAGATGTTGAAGACGAGAATAGCTGAGGCCCAAGTAGGTGATCATACCACCACTGTTAAAGCTACTCGTGGAACACCTCAAGGAGGAGTAATATCTCCCCTTCTATGGAGCTTAGTAATAGACGAGTTACTCCACAAACTCACAGAGCTTGGCTTCACATGTATAAGCTATGCCGACGATATAGTCCTAATAGTCCGAGGAAAATTCGCGAACACCCTATACGAATTATTACAGGAGGGCCTCAGAACTATTGAGCAATGGAGCTTAGCATCCATCCACCCAAGACCACAATTATTCCATTTACTAGGAAAAGGAAACTTCCAGCTATGAAACCTCTCACTTTGAGTGGAGACATAATAAGCTGGAAGGCTGAAGTCAAATATCTGGGATTAACACTAGATAGCAAGCTTTTGTGGAACAAGCACATTGAGGCTACTGCTAGCAAAGCAATAAAGGCCTTAATGGCGTGCAGAAATCTGACTGGTAAGACTTGGGGATGTAACCCAAAAATACTGCGATGGATGTACGTCATGATTGTAAGACCGATAATATTGTTGCGTATGCGGGTTCGCAGATAAGTGAGACTAATTTAGAGTTATTAAATTAACTTTATTTACACTCAAAATAATATAAATTACAACTTAACTTTACCCGATAAAGGATCCAGAGCATTCGGGCGGCTTCTGGTCTTTGACACGAAAGCCGCCACTGTACGCTTCTCGAAATTCGTTTTGTCGGCATTTTAACAGAAGACGCCGACTGCTGCCGTCGCTCTCTTTGTTAACGCCGCTTTTGGTATTTCCAACGACAGCATATATCGCGCGCTTACTTCAAACGGATGCCGCTACTTTGTAGCCAATACCGGCGGCTGTTCCCCTTTGCCCGTTACACTGCTCCCTCCCTTAAAGCTGTTCGCCCCGAACAGCTTCTTCCGTTTGCCTCCAGACCGGTGGATTATCTCCTCGATACGGACTCAGTCTTTCCACGTGCACCACTTTTGGCTTGGCTCTTGGCAAAAGTTGGATCCTGTACACCAAGTCATCTTTTTGACAATGCGATATGGTCCTTCCCAAGGTCTTTGCAACTTCGGACTTAATCCTCTCCTTCGCTGTGGCTGGTACAACCAAACTGCATCGCCTTCATTAAAAGAGTTTAATGACTGCCCTTTTTCAAGTCTCATCTTCATTTTGTCGCTCTTCAACTGGAGCTTTTGTCTGGCAAAATCGTGGACCACTCTAAGTCGCTTCTGTAGGTCAGCTACATAATGTGGAAGAGACACTTTTTCATGATCGTCGGCTGATGGTCTGCCAAACATCAGATCTACGGGGAGCTTCATTTCTCTTCCAGACAAGAGCATCGATGGTGTATAGCCAGTAGATTCATGCTGGGAACTTCGGTAGGCCAGGAGGAAGAGAGGTACCAGTTTATCCCAGTTACGTTGGTGCTCATCCACAAATATTGACAGGTATTAATTGATGGTCCTATTGTGCCTCTCAACTATTCCATCTGACTGTGGATGAAGTGGGGTTGTTCGTGTTTTCCGTATTCCTAGCAACCTCATTAACTGCGTCCATAATTCGGATTCAAAATTTCTACCTTGATCGGTATGCAGCTCCAAGGGTACTCCGTGTCTGGAAATCACGTTTTCCAGAAGGGCTTCGGCCACTGTAACTGCTTCCTAATTCGGCATCGGCACTACTTCTGGCCACTTCGAGAAATAGTCAATGGCAACCATAATGTACTTATTTCCAGAATCTGTCGTAGGGAATGGTCCTGCAATGTCCACCGCAATTCTTTCCCAAGGTTCACCTGACAGATACTGCTTTATTTTCCCTCGGGATCGTGTCTTCGGACCCTTCTTAGAAGCACAGAGGTCACACCTTCTGCACCATTCTTCCACATCTCTTCGACAGTTGATCCAATAATACCGCTCTTTCACACGTGCCAATGTTCTATTTACTCCAAAATGGCCTCCACTGTGACTACCATGCAGTTCACGAAGTACTTCAGCTACAATCGTTCGGGGTACAACGGTTTGATACACAATGCTCCTACCATCTGGACTTTCCCATTTACGAGTGATTAAGTCATCCCGTAAGCACAACGACTCCCACAGAGCCCAGTACCCCTTGACTGTCTGATCAAATCTGGATATTTCTTGCCACTCAGGTCGTCGCTTTTGGTCTAGCCAGCCCCGTATTATCGTCAAATCTTTGTCAGCGATTTGTTCTCTTTTAAAGTTGTCTCTGGTGATTTCGTCGGTATTTTCCGTTTCCTCATACCTAATCTGCATTTGTTGGATATGTACAACATCTGTGGCTATTTCTTTTTATTCCTGTCTTTGACAGAATTTACAGGAACTGCCACAAGGTCTTCGTGACAAGCTGTCAGCGTTGGCGTGACTTCTTCCTTTTCGGTGTTTAATTTGAAAATCGTAACTCTGCAGTTTCTCCAGCCTCCGGATTTTTGAAATTCAGCAGCCACTGTAGTGCAGAGTGGTCTGTTCTTACTAAAAATTTCCATCCATAGAGAAAACTGTGGTAATGTTCTATGGATCGTACAACCGCTAGCAGCTCCTTCCGGGTCACACATTAGTTTCGCTCTGCTTTTCCCAACGTTTTGCTGAAATATCCAATTACAGCTTCTTCGCCATCCTGTGTTTGGGAAAGATTAGCTCCTATTCCACTTTGTGAAGCGTCAGTGTCTAACACGAACAATCCTTCGTCCAAGGGATATGCAAGAACAGGAGCACTGGTCAAACGGTTTTTCAGCTCAAGAAACGACTGTTGACATTCTGGTGACCAGTCAAAGTGGGAGTTCTTTTCGGTTAATTGATGTAGTGGCTTCGCAATTTTCCCAAAATCCTTAACAAATCGGCGGTAGTAACTGCTGAGTCCCAAAAAGCTTCTGACTTCGTGCTTGTTCTTTGGTCTGGTCCAATCTCGCACTGCTTGGACTTTTTCTGGATCGGTCTCAATTCCTTTCGATGATACGACGTGTCCGAGAAAGTTTACTTTTTCCTGGAATAGAACGCATTTCTTTGGATTCAGCTGGAGATTAGCACTTCGGATCCTGGCGAATACTTTCTTCAGATTCGATTGATGTTCGTCGAAATCTTTGCCAATCACCATTACATCATCCAAGTACACCAGGCAGGTTTCCCAAGTTAGTCCTCGCAGAACTAATTCCATTAACCTTTCAAAAGTGGCAGGCGCATTACATAATCCAAACGGCATGACATTGAATTGATATAGGCCGTTTCCAGCTGTAAAGGCCGTTTTCTCTTTATCTTCCTTGTTTAGCTCTACCTGCCAATATCCACTTTTCAGGTCAAGAGTTGAGAACCACCTGGATCCAGCTAAGGTATTTAAGGTATCGTCAATTCGGGGTAATGGGTAGCTGTCCTTCTTCGTTACATCATTTAACCTCCTGTAATCCACACAGAACCTCGTCGAACCATCCTTCTTCGTCACCAGCACAACCGGTGATGACCAAGGACTGCTGGATTCTTCTATGAAGCCATCCTTCAGCATTTCTTGAACCATGGTGTTAACTTGCTGTTGTTTTACAAAAGGAAGTCTTCGTGGAGGTTGGCGAATAGGTACAGCATTTCCCGTGTTGATCCGATGTTCGACTAAATTCGTTCGCCCTGTAATTTTTCCTTGCACGAAAACATCAGCTTCTTGCTTTATAAACTCGATGGCCTTTTTCTTTTCCTGTTCGCTAAGATGTTTCCAGGTCTTCTTAAAACTCTCCATTAGCTCTTGGGACAAATGTACATCTTTTGAAACGGATTCCTCTTGCTCACATCTTGTTACACGGGAGACTGGCGAACAGGTACCGATTACTTCCCCTTTCTTCAAAGTCATTCTGTCTACAGTTAAATTGGCTACCCTCACTGGAATAATATCGTTGGAATTAACTAAGCACCTAGCCAAAAGAGCCCCGTTCTCTTTGTTCTAGTTTGGTTCAAAAACCATAGTGTTAACTCCTTCCAGTTGTTCTTCTAGGTGCGCCTTCACGATCCTCTCACTATTTCCAGGTATTCGTATATCTTCGGTGACGATTATTTTAACAGGACAGTTCTTGTTCGAAGATGCTGAGAAAAATATTTCCTCGTTGCCCACTCTTAACATTCTCTCTCTCTCTCTCTTAACATTCTGTCCACTGTGATAAAATTGAAGGTTTCCAAAACGTCTAAGCCTACTATAAATTCATCCACTATGTCAGCCACGATTGCATTTATCTTTACTTGTGCATTGCCAATTTTCAAAGTGGTGGTAGTCTCTCCAAAAACATTTATCAAATCTCCTTTTGCAGATTCCAGTATTGGCTTGATGTTGCGCTGCACGATAGATTCTTTGGAAACCATGTCGGGGCGTACCACTGACCTTGTTGCCCCCGTGTCGATAGTCAAATCACATTTCTTGCCGTTGATAAAACCTTGGACAACGAGGCTCTCACAGCTCTTCTTGATGGAGTACAAATGTAACTTGGGGGCTTGATAATCAGTGGTCGCCAGCGTTCGCCCCCTTACACTGGCGAGGTTGAGTTTTCCTGAAGTCGGGTATTCTCTCTCTGAGCATTTCGTTCTTCAGATCTGGGTCGTCGCCTGCAGTTTCTACTTATATGTCCCTCTCGGTTGCAATTGTAACACTTAATCACTTTTCTATATCCAGATTCCTTGCTTCCTCGAGAGCATAATTTCTGGAACATCGCCTCCAACTTCTTAAAGAAATCTGCATTGTCTTGTGGTTCGTCTGACACCCTGACTTCTCTTAATTTGCTGCGACGATTCATAGAAGCGTTTTTGGCAGCTTCGTATTCCAGTGCCTGGACAACTGTTTCGGCTAAGGTGTTATACCTACTTAGTCTCAACGCTTGCTGCATATCGATATCTCGAACTCCATCAATGAAGTATTGGACACTAATTTGCTCGATGAATTCGTCCGGGGCCTGTGGATAAGCCAGTCGTACCATGCTCTCAATGCTACTGCTGAATTCCTACAGTGACTCCGTTGAACCTTGAGTTCTGCTCTTCAGCTGGCTCTGATACACTTGGCTAAGATATTTGTTGCCGTATCATAGTTCCAAGGCGCCCGCAACAGCCGAATAATCAGTTTGTTTGGCTTCAGGAATGTTTTGAAGTATTTCAAGCGCCTTTCCTCGCAAAGCCAATACCAACGCCGTTGCTTTCTGCTGCTGATCCCATCTATTTGCATTAGCTGCTGCCTCAAACTGACGTTTGTACATAGCCCAGGATATTTCGCCGTCAAATGTTGGTGGTTTAAGTTTTTCATTGGCTGTTGTGATCGCCGACGTGTCCATTTTGCTGCTTTCGTCTTGGTTGGTATCTCGTTTCTTCTTCATCTCTTTCTCTAGTCTTCGATACTTCTCCTCAAACTCTTCTCGAACTGTCCCAATTTCTTCTCGAACTGTTCCAATTTCTTCTCGAACTTCTTGTTTTACAGTCTCGATTTCTTGATGGACATTTCGGAACAATCCTGCAACCTGCTCGAAATCTCGATGTCGTAGTTCTTCTTGTTTACTCGAAAAATCGGAGAATAACTTAATTAGTTGTTCCTCTTTTTTCTGTTCTTCTTGCAGCCTTCGCTCTTCCTCTTCTTTCTTTTCTTGTTGTCGCAGTTCTTCTTGTTTTCTCGAAAAATCGGAGAATAACTTAGTTAGTTGTTCTTCCATTTTTTCTGTCTGCTTACGGGTGTTCACCATAGACAAAAGCCTCTTCACTCACTTATCCCACTTCTGACACCAAATTGTTGCGTATGCGGGTTCGCAGATAAGTGAGACTAATTTAGAGTTATTAAATTAACTTTATTTACACTCAAAATAATATAAATTACAACTTAACTTTACTATATTCTCTCTAACCTACTCGGACTATTCTATTTATTCACACTGCCTTTTTCATTCTGTCTTCTTGCCGAAAATTCTCCCATATATATACCCGATAAAGGAGCCAGAGCATTCGGGCGGCTCCTGGTCTTTGACACGAAAGCCGCCACTGTACGCTTCTCGAAATTCGTTTTGTCGGCATTTTAACAGAAGACGCCGACTGCTGCCGTCGCTCTCTTTGTTAACGCCGCGTTTGGTATTTCCAACCACAGCTTATATCGCGCGCTTACTTCAAACGTATGCCACTACTTTGTAGCCAATACCGGCGGCTGTTCCCCTTTGCACGTTACAATATCATATGGGTCAATAGCCTGGCATGGCAAGGCAAGTCAGAGCAATACGAGGAAAACCCTCGATAGAATACAAAGACTAGCCTGTGTCTGTATCACTGGAGCCATGAGAGCTTGCCCGACCAGGGCACTAGAAATCATCACAGATCTCACACCTCTCCATCTAGTGATTGATAGATTGGCCCATGAGGCCATTCTAAGACTATCTAGGGAAGGTTCAGACATTGTGGGAATTCGGAATCAGAGAGCTTGGTCCTCTCTGTCCAAACACATCCCATCAGCAAACCTTCCCAGTGATGTAATGACAAAGAAAATCGCATCGAGAGAACTTTCACCACGGTGCTAAGTAGCAGAGAAGATTGGGACAGGGGGCTCACAACGCAAGCTCTCAAAAAGAATACCATTAAATGGTACACTGATGGTTTTAAGACCACGACGGGGACAGGCGCTGGAGTGTTTGGGAATCGCACCAAATGCTCACTTGCGCTAGGCCGCTGCCCAAGCGTCTTTCAAGCAGAATTGCTTGCAATTGAGATATGCGTGGAGGTGAACCTTGAAAGAAACTATCAGAAATGTGACATTGCAATACATTGAATCTAAAATGGTATGGGAGTGCCGAAGGAAGCTCAATGAGCTAGGCAAGAACAACAGGGTCTACTTAGTCTGGGTTCCCGGCCACTCGGGAATCAAAGGCAACGAGGAGGCCAACACACTTGCCACGAAAGGAGCACAAACTCCATTTACTGGCCAGAACCCTTCTGTGGCACAGATAAAAGCACCTACAAAAGAAGGCGAAACCGTAAGAGAAACACTCTTGAGGGATACCCCTGGATTGGATCATTCCAAAAAGTTTCTAAAAAACTTTGATACTGCAAGATCCAAAAGGTATTTGGATCTCAAGCAAGAACAAGCTACACCTACTCACTGGATTTCTTACAGGACACTGTCGCCTCAAGAAGCCTCTAATGAGATTAGGTCTAGCAGAGGATGACGAGTGCAGATTCTGCGGGGAAGAGGAGGAAACTCCGGATCACCTGGTGATGGAATGCCTCGCCAGTGCTAGCCAACGCAAACAGTGCCTTGGACTAGCAACCTGCAGTAGTGAGGAAGTATCCTCCTTGAAGCCAACCCAGATACAGGAGTTCATTAGAACTCTGGAACTGGAAGGCGAGTTGTAGACCGCGTATAGGCGAGTGCAACTCAGGTAGGGGGCACAATAGAACTTATGGTCGCAGTGCAATGTAACCCCCTCTTAAATCTAAATCTAAATCTGTGATTGTTTCTGAAATATCATTGCTTCTCTGTTTTCCATGAATGTCATTCAGCACTAGCCACAATTGTTTGAATTTTTTTTGATTTTCATTGTTTTTTTTTTGTAGAATTTTATTTTTGAGATTTTGATCACTTTATCTTCAATATGTTAGAAATGCCTCTTTCTTCGCTATGTTTTCAGAATGTAGTTCATTTCTCTGGTTAATTGATTTTACGATTCCTTGAGTTATCCACTTTTTCCGCCTAATTTCATGACGCCTCTTTTTAATTGTTTTGGTGTTTTTTCAATTAAATGGTTAAATCTTTCTAATAGAAGTTTAGTTTTAATGTTTACGTTATTTTCTTCGTAAAAGAAACGCCAGTCCTTAGCTTGGATGTTTTCGAATAATTTTGTATAATTTATATTTTTAAATTCATTTTTCGTTTGGTTCTCCCGTGAGTATGTCAAGCCGAAAGGAATAAACGCAATAAGCTCTATGATCCGTAGTTTCTGTATCAAAAACTATACCAGCACAAGAATCATGAATACTTAGGGTTTTAGTGGAAAGGAATATATGATCAAGACAGCTACGAGAAGTACCTTGCACACTGGTGTATTTGTTTATCAGCGACACAATGTTTTACTCAGCAAAAATATCTAGATACTCAGAGGTCAGATCAGTGTAACCGTTCTAATATTAATGTTAAAATTTCCCACTATTATGTGATTTTCGATTTTAACATTATCTTTTGTTTTTCCAGTTGGTGTCTAGGTCACCAATGAATTCTTCAGTCTTTACAGTTGGCGATTTGTAAATTGAAGTTATTATTAAGGAGGCATGCTTTTCTAAGCTTACTCTAGACTGGATGACCCTGCATTGACCAATCTGTACAATGTTGTTACTATATGATATGCTGCTCCTTATATATATAATAACTCCATCATTCTTATTTATATTGCCCTCATTAAAAATAAATCATCACCATCTAACTGTAAGACTGTACAATCAATGTTGGTTGAAGGTTTCTGATAAGATTACAAAATCAAATGTAAAGTTTAATTTAGAGAGGAACACTTCCAAAGCCTCAAGATTTCTATTTATACTACAAATATTTTGGTTATGAATTTTTATACTACTACTTAATCCATATGATAGAGATTATTTGGTTCATCTATGGATTGCAGTTCGGTATTAAAATCAGTGACGTTAATATCCCTTATGTATGGATTCATAGTTAAGCCAAGGTAATTTAAACTGTTTACCTACCTACTTAAGTGAAGACGGCTTCTTTGATAAAGAATTTGATCTGGTCTCTAGTCCAGTCCGTAAGCGTGGTTGTTTACTATCTTTTTGTGTATCTGGAGGTATAGTTTTGGCTGTGGTTTTTTGGGAAGCTTTAAGTGTGACTTCAGTGGTTTGTATGTTAGTGGGAATTTCCAGGCCTTCCGAAGAATGTGGAGAAGCTTTAAGTGTGACTTCAGTGGTTTGTATGCTAGTGGGAATTTCCAGGCCTTCCAAATAAGCGGAGATGTTGGAGAGAAGGGATCTGCGATTTCTAGTTGACGGCTGGGTGTCGGAGGTTCACTATTTGTTCTGATTGATATATTTCCTTCGTTCGCTTCCAATTCTAACAAGTCTTCCTCAGTGTATACAGTATTCCCACAAATAATTTATTTCTTTTGATAAAACACCTCTCAGGTGTTTCTTTTTCTCTTTTAAGTGACGTTTTAGTATTTTATTTGTTTTCAGCTGGAATTAAATTATGTTTAAGTTCCTTAAGTTTAAAAGTATTTCTTGTTTCTTTAAATATGAAATAAACTATTTTGACCGGGCAGCGATCTGCTTTGCCCAATGGGTAGGTATAATTGACATAGCGAATTATTATATTTGTGATTAGATGCTTGTTTAATGCAGACAAAATGAATGTAACTGGGACTCCAGTCCCGTTCTTTTCGAATCCAATAACTACAATGATGTTTTTACGATTTCTTTTTTCTAACAGCTCTATTTGTTGTTTCAATTCACAGTTTTCTTCTTTGATTGTTCCAACCTGGGTTTTTAGTTCTTCGTTTAATAATGCAAATCTAACTTCCGATGCTTGGATTTGGTTCTTTAATTCCTCTTTATTATTTTCTATGAAAGATCTTAGTTTATTTTTATTACCTTCCAATTCTTTTAGAATTTTGTTTCCAATTGCTTTATCCATAATTTATTAAAAATCAATTTCTAAGATTGTGTATGGTCACATTTAGATGCGAATGGACAGATTTTGTCTTATTTGTTATCCGTATCGATAACGACCGTATATTATGCTTTGTGCATGCAATCTGTTTCCAATCTGAATTCTTAGGTATTTTCCTCAACTTGTATACGTTTACTTCTTTCAATATTTTTGTTTTAATATTGCATTGGTACTATGTATTTACATGTGTATTTATTTCCGGATGGTAATGTAAATAATCCATACAATAATTAAACATATAATTCACCTTCATCTTCATACATTCAGACATTCAAATAACATGAACATCAGATGGCATGCGGTTTAATGCATTCTTGAATAATTCAACCAATTCGTTGTCTGATGGAAAAACATTTGAATTTGCTCCACTCTTGGTCTGTTCACCGATTTAATGTGTGCATAACGCTGATCGACTTGTTTTGCTGAATCGCCCATGAAATAAATTGTACCACCATGTGACTTTGGTTATTCCCCTAGCTACAAATATACTGTACGCTACTTTAATTGATATATGATTTCAATTGAAAATTACCAACGTATTCAGGCACGTGGTGGTAAAAGTTTATTGTTTTACAATATAGTTACCTTGAAAGGTAGCATAAAATTGTCTTGAATAACTTTTGTTGCGCCAAATGACTTCATTTGAAAATAATTACTATATTCCTGTATATGAGTTAAAAATTTATAGAAACTGTCCCATTTCCGTAAGCCAATGAATGCAGAGGCTCTGGTGGCAGTACCAAGGTCGTCAATTTGACTTTACCGCTCCCGCAACACAATCCAGGGGCTTCATTCTTTCAATATTAGGTGTGATTGATTTTAACTTACCGAGATGAATAAACACTTCTCAAAAACTCACTGTATGATAAATTGAAATGAAACTATTATCAACCGCGTTCTGTCAATAGCTGTCAGTTATTTCAAACAACTGACAGTTATGTTAAACAACTGTATGTACTTTATGTAAAATTAATATTGTCCTTAAGTTTTCTTAAATGTTCTTAAATTTTGAAATGTTCCGCTCAACTTTCTTAATTTTTTCTCTCCGTAAGAACCATCCTCGTACTTCAAGGAATATTATAAAAAAAGAATTAGCAAAATCGGTTCAGCTGCTCTCGAGATTTGCGCTTAGCAACACATTTTTATATTATAGATTATTTATGTTACAAAATATTCAATGCAAAGCTTTTTGATAAACTACATTTTTTGCCTGTGTAATTATGTAACAACGATAGCTTACCGACACGCGAACGTGCGACATATAGTTGTACATGCGCAAAACACACGATTTATCGTATGATTTGTTTATTGTCATTGCAAAGGCCAGATGCACGGGAAAATGCAGCCGCTTAAAACCGAATGGCAAGTCTGTTGGAATCATCGGCATACGTGGAATCAAGACATTCTCATTGCATAGTCGAGGTTGATTATTGTTACGCAACATGATGATGACTGAGCCTATATTTAATGGCAAATCGTAAGCTGGTAGTCCAGGCAGTTCTAGCGAATTCAAAAATTCTCCGTGATAGTTAGCTATCTCATCCTTGTCTAATAACAGTATCGAATGATTTGAAGGAAAACAACTTTCCTGGAATGATATTTTGGATGGTTGCGTTGAGATCATCGATATCTTTGTTTTTCACTAATCACTAATCACTAATATTGCTCTTTCGCTCAGCCAAAGATGATTTTTGAATTATTGTGCTACGTCTGGAAAACACACGGTATGAGCTCCTTCTTCGATATGGCCAAATTCCATTACCAATATCCAGCAATTGCTTCGAAAACACCTATGCACTTTCGTCTTACTGCAAAAACACTCGCATGTTTGTCGTTAATTGTACTGTCACCACATGACGCCAGAAATTGAAGATTTTAAGCAAAAGTTTAGTTCGTCAGCAACAGTTGATCGAGGAATAACTGAAAGAGTCTGGTGAAAATCACCAGACAACAGAATCGTGGATCTACTAAAAATGTTTTGGTTGTCTCCAATATCTTTCAAAATTCTGTTCAGCGCCTCCAGCGACCTCTTGTGAGCCATCGTGCATTCGTCAATTTGCATACCTTTGGAATCTTCGTCATTGCGCTGTTTTTGGCGTAACTGCAAGCTGCTGTCTCGTGTGTTCAGTGGCAATTTCAAGGCAGAATTTGCAGTTCGTCCGCCTTCTAGTAAAGTTGCTGCTATTCCCGATGAAGCCAATGCTAGGCAACTTCATTCTGGAATCGGATTTTTGCCAAAGGAAATGAAATTGAGAAAGATTTACCGGTCCCTCCTGGAGCATCCAGAAAATAAATTTCACCAATTCCATTGTTCGCAGCTTATGTCAAAGAGTAGTAAACAATTTTTTTTGTTTATTCATTTGTGGAACATTTGTACAAACTGCTTCGGCTAATGCTTCGTTGTCGTATTGTTGTTCTCTTTGTAACTCTTGGTTGCATTGTGCATTGGACGATTGAGTGATATCATACCCATACATGACAACAACTTATTCGCCATCAACAAACACATGTCTTTTATCATAAACAATGTATATTGTAAACTTCTGCCATCATTTGTAGGGTTGGAGTTAAAGATTGAGAGCGCACATTTTGCAAAACATCTTCAGACATATCGTTCTTATTTTTGACCCACAAATCGTTCGGATTCGAATGGAAACATGTTGATTTGATAGTTACAAAAAATGTGCGAATTTGATGTGGTGATGAAGATATGACGGAATCCCTTAGTGTATTATCCTAATGCGGATCGTTCTCGAGTGAGAGTTGACACGATTCACGGTAAGTTGCATATTTTCCATATTCACTGTTCTCAGCAATTGAAATGAAATCGGACCAAAAACATTCATCAACAACAATTGTAGATAATAACATTCGTTGTTATTTGAATGCACAGTGTAGATGCGGCCCAAAGCGTCTGAAGCATATACATGTGGATATTCCTCAATTGGTGTTCCTTGTTTTCGCCGAGTTACAGTATTCCACACTGATGTGAGCTTCAAAAGTTTTGAACAATATTGGCGAGAATGCCACAATCCAACGATTATCCACAATAACATCTTGTCCTTGGGCCTTCATAACTATAGATCTTCCATTGTCCGCTACTGATTGGCGACGATATAATGTGTCTGCGTCATTGCCTACGATGGTGTCATCAATTAAGTCAGATTAGGTCCTACTGATATCACTTGTAATACTTACCGTCGATCATACAGGGTGGGATATTATTGAAAGATCAGCAAGGTTGAATTTCTAATCAATCTACTTCTCAATCGTTTTCACTAACTTTAGAACGCGACTCGGACATTTAAATACGACTATTATCATTATCAAAACTAATAGTATTTTCATTTTAAGAAAATAACGAATTTCACGCAACTGCACGAAAAGATTGACAGTAACTATTATTCTGGCATCTGTTAGACAATAGACGTTAGTTCCACCACTAAGCAACTTATTGAAGTAATACAAACAGGCGATTTCCATACAAAATTACCATTTTTTAATTTTATAATTTTTGATACAACTATGAGTGGCAAATTAGGATTGATTATCAAATATGGCTCTACGACCTGCGACATACTGATGAGAGGCAACAACCTCGAAATCATGATATATGTCTGGGAGACTGATGCTATGTTTGGTAATCAATCTGATTGAGTAGTTTAGTGGAAAAAACGCATACAAACACAATTTATAGACGACAAACCTTGTTCTTATTGCGGTACCCTAAGAAGTGTTAGGTTCAATTTACCAGCTAGGCATGAAATTATTATTCATATTCTAATATGGTCATCTGGTACGGATAGCTCCTCATTTATTTAATTAATTATTCACCTTTGCCGATTGTTCTTATCCACCATTATACAAGCTTAATATATCGCTCATACTTGTCTCCACCGACAGTTCTATACCGAAGATTGATACAAGTATGAGTTCCAAATAAGGATTGATTATCAAATATGGCTCTTCACCCTACGATATACTGATGAGAGGCAACAACCTCGAAATCATGATATATATCTGGGAGACTGATGCTATGTTTGGTAATCAATCTGATTGAGCAGTATAGTGGAAAAAATGCACACAAACGCAATATGTAGACGACAAACCTCGTTCTTATTGCGGCACCCTACGAAATGTAGGTTCAATTTACCAGCTAGGCGTGAAATTATTATTCATATTCTAATATTAGACCATATGGTCATCTGGTACGGATAGCTCCTCATTTATTTAATTAATTATTAACCTTTGCCGATTGTTATTATCCACCATTATACATGCTTAATATATCGCTCATACTTGTCTCCACCGACAGTTCTATACTGAAGATTGATACAAGTATGAGTTCCAAATTAGGATTGATTATCAAATATGGCTCTACGCCCTGCGACATACTGATGAGAGGCAACAACCTCGAACTCATGGTATATGCCTGGGAGACTGATGCTATGTTTGGTAAACAATCTGATTGAGCAGTATAGTGGAAAAAACGCATACAAACGCAATATGTAGACGACAAACCTCGTTCTTATTGCGGCACCCTACGAAGTGTAGGTTCAATTTACCAGATAGGCATGAAATTATTGTTCATATTCTAATATGTTTATCTGGTACGGATAGCTTCTCATTTATCTAATTAATTATTCGCCTTTGCCGATTGTTCTTATCCACCATTTTACATGCTTAATATATCGCTCATACTTGTCTCCACCGACAGTTCTATACTGAAGATTGATACAAGTATGAGTTTCGAATTAGGATTGATTATAAAATATGGCTCTTCGCCCTGCGACATACTGATGAGAGGCGACAACCTCGAAATCATGATATATGTCTAGGAGACTGATGCTATGTTTGGTAATCAATCTGATTGAGCAGTATAGTGGAAAAAACGCACACAAACGCAATATGTAGACGACAAACCTCATTCTTATTGCGGCACCCTACGAAGTGTAGGTTCAATTTACCAGCTAGGCATGAAATTACTAATCATATTCTAATATGGTCATCTGGTGCGGATAGCTCCTCATTTATTTAATTATATATATATATATATATATATATATATATATATATATATATATATATATATATATATAATCACTAAAATGTGAATATTTTGAAAAAATAAACATATGATGAGGTGTCAAACATGGAAACAACCTAACCAGTTGACAAACAATTGTTGAAATCGGCAGCCAATAGATAGAAGGCGTTTTTTTACCATACCTATCTACCGATAAGATAACTACCCACTTGCTTACAGATGGCTTGCACTCTGTCCCGATATTTCCTTAGGCCTTGGATAAATCTACTTACTGTGTGCGCTACTTTTCTTCATTTTATTGAGTATTGTTTTAATTATTTTGAGCAATTAGTAATTGTAGTTTGTAACTATTAAGGATGTTTCATCGGATTTTCTGGAAGCCACGAGGCCGGTCTCATCCTACTCAAACCTTATCAACATCAATCCGATGGTGGAAGAAATGGACACCATCAACCAAAGTATTGAAGAGGAGTCTACAGCGGACGGTAACTCTTCGATGTCAGCGCTAAGGTCTCCGAAGAATCGGCAATTAACAAGTGCGCTGAATATTTCACGAGGATGAATATCCAACCCCGTAAAAAACTCTCTCGAACCCTAAGGAGGAAGCTCACAAAAAAGAGGAGAATTAAAGCTGGCATATGGAAGCCTTTAAGAACAAGCGTTTAAAAAACGAGGTAATCAAGAAGGCAAGAACTACCGAAGGGGGCAACTGAACAAGACCCTGAAAAGAATCCAAGATACCTCCAAGAGCCGAGAAGCCGAAAAACTGGGGGCACAGAGGTGCGGAACAGTATTTACGGAAAGGTCGCGAAAGGTTTCCGGAGGGCGATTATCGATAGATGTCAACCGGAAGTTTTAATAAACGACGAATAAGCAGACCTAGTTCAAAACAGGATAAGATACAACCCATGTGCAGCGGTGATACGCCCCCAATGATTCGTAAAACGTCTTTAAGCACGGGGGTCCTATCATCAAATGGTGCTAGTCTTCGTCCCTGGACAACAAAAAGAGGATCCATTGGAAATCAGGCAGCATCTCCAGTACCAGATCTTGGATATGGGACTACGGACGCAGGACTGGATTCCTATGATTCAAAACAAGGAGAAGGTAGGAGCACAAATCCTGGCCTTCTCCATCGACGATGCATCATTCACAACTATGAGGCAGAACCAGTTCCAAACATTCTATTTTCTCGGGAAGGTAATCTTCTGTGTTCTGATAAAAAATCCAAAGGATTAAATTCACACAAATAAACCTACAACACTGCAAGGTGGCTTCGGCAGGACTAGCAGCTGCTATAGGAGGAATCGATGTAGCCCTAATACAGGAACCATGGATGAGACATGGAACCACAAGAGGACTGGGGGCACCCTGCAAAAATCTGATATATAGAAGATATGCACAACCCTAGGACATGCATACCTACTAATCAAGAAAATAATAATACCTGAAAAATATTAAAATAATGCCGTTAACTAATTTCTGCTCCAGAGATTTAACGGCAGTGAAAATCATGATCAGTGTGGGAGCCGGGGGAATGGACATTGTATTCAGATCAAACTACTTCCCCTCAGACGAACCTGGACCGCCACCTACCAAAGCTTTGGAGGAAATAGTGAGAGACTTCACGAATAAACGACTGCAGCTGATCATGCGCATCACATCAGCTAGTGTACTACTAACACCAACAAAGAAGTTGACCACCTACTACAGTTTGTGATGGCGAACGACATCGACATACTCATCGTAGGAAATAAACCAACCTTTATAACAAGAACACGAAGGAGGTACTTGATATGAAATTGATCACAGCATTTGTGAGCGATTTCGTTGGAAACTGCATTTATCTGATTATGTGAGTTTTTTACGTGCCAGAGATGCAGACCAGTAGTCAGCAAGTTACCATAAAGACCATTGTTAATTGTTTATCCAGTTCGGCCTCCAAAAAGACATTACTATGTATTTTATTTATAATATTCTAGAAGTTTCGATTCAACCTTAGGAGAAAAGATCCATTGTATTAATTTACGTTTCTTTTTATATTTCTGATGATTAAACATTTTTGATTGTATAAATACTAGATCTCCAGCTAACAGAATGATTCACAATACACAATTCACAATTCACAATTCACTTATACTTGTGAGTCAATATTCATACAGTCATGTAAAGTTAAGATCATTTGTATTTTGAATATTTTTTGTGTTAATAAATAATTGATTTTTTAAAAAGTTAACTTGGAGTTATGTGATTTAACAAATTGGCGCAGTCAGTAGGATAACTCAACGTGATAAAACAAGGCCTACTTCAACAACAAGTTTCCCCTCATTATCACGGTGGTTTCCAAACCTTCAAGTGAAGAATCAACAGCTCCAAAAGAAGAAGAAGAATTATTAGAATTTGAAGAGTAGGATTCTTCAACGTTGGTAAAACAAGGCTTACTTCAACAACAAGTTCCCCCTCATTATCAACGGTGGTTTCCAACCTTCAACTGAAGAATAAATAGCTCCTAAAGAAGAAGAAGTATTATTAGAATCTAAAGAAAAGGATACTTCAACATTGGTAAAACAAGGCTTACTTCAACAACAAGTTCCCCCTCATTATCAACGGTGGTTTCCTAATTTTGAAGAAAAGAACCGAACAAGACACATGTACATCTTACTGTAAGTGAATTATCACGTATATTAATTTTTAAATTTTTTATACTGTTCGATTTTCTTTTATCATATTTTTTTTATATATTTGATACTTTATATTTAATTAAATCAAAATGGCAAATGAAAGAAATCTAGCTCAAGAGATTGAGCTTGAACCATATAGAATTTCGGAAATATTTTGTATCGTGCCTGAATTTGAAGGTGATCAGATATTTCTCGGAACATTTTTAAATGCATGTGATTGTGCTTATAATATGTCTACCAGAGACCAAAAGGCTCTGTTAGTGATTCACATTAAAAATAAATTAAAGGGAAAAGCGGCCCAACTAATCAGCTCGCGAAATCCTCAGACTTACGTAGAGATAAGACAGCTTTTAAATCTTCATTTTGGTGATTCAAGAGACCTTACTTCTCTTATTCATGATTTACAAAGATTAAAACAATTATCGAATGAGTCAGCTCTAACATTTTTCAATAGACTGCAAGTCTTGAATGCTAAAATGCATGCAAATATACAAAAAACATCAAATTTATCAAATGAACAAAAGGTTGCACAAGAAATTCTTATTGATACTATGGCTCTTAATACTTTATTAACTGGACTTGAACCCCGTCTAGGACAACTTATTCGTGCTAGTCAGCCTGAAAACTTGTTAGAAGCACAAATTCGCATACGAAGAGAATTGCAATTATCATATTTTGGGAACCAAAAATTTAATAAGCCAGCTTCTAATATTGTAAGTAAACCTCAAAATATATTAAATGTTAGAAAACCCCAAATACAAACTGTAAAATGCTTTTCATGTGGTAAAAATGGTCATACTTCTAATTAATGTCGTTTCCAACAGCAGAGAGCATCAGCTCCAAGCTATAACCCAAATTTCAATAATAATTTCCAGAGACCAATGAATTTCCAAAATCAATCACAAAATACTGTGCAAAATAGACCGAATGTTCCTATTCAACAAAGACCTTTTATTTCGCAGGGACAATCCCAGATAAGACCATCAGTAGTTCAAAAGAATCCAAATTTTCAACAAAGAGCTCATTTAGTCGGCTTCAATGGTGAAAACGATTCAGATTATTATTTCGAAAATAATCAAGATATTTTTGATAATGAAATCCAAGAAAATTATAGTAACTATTCCCAATCATCAGACTATTCTCCGGATTTTGAAAATTATCCACAAGATATTGAATCTCCTGAAAACTCCAATTTCCAGGATTTTCCCATTTCTCAAATCAAAGACCATCCCCCAGATTCTCCGACAACAGAGAATTTAATTTCAGAAACAGTTACCAGAATCCAAAGATTAAATTTCGAAGAGATGAACCCGAATGTAAATTTTCACGAACAAAATTTTCTTTAAATCCATTTTTGACTGTTAATTACAAAAATCTTTATTATATTGAAGATGCTTCTAAAGAGTTTAAGTTGCTTATTGATACAGGTGCAGGAGTTTACATTTTTAAAGAAAATACTGTTAAGAAATTTCCTCAAAGATTTACTGAATATGTAACTATTCAAGGGATAACTGATCAAAAAAATTTTACTAAAAGAATCTGTACTTATTCCATTTTCTGCAAAAGATCCACATAAAGATTTTATTTATAATCTTAATATTGATTTTGATGGAATTTTGGGTTCAGATTTCCTAGAACATTATAATTGTATAATTGATTTGAATTCAAAATAATTGATAACTAATTTCAAAACTATACCTCTGTTTAAAGTTACCGAAACATCACACTTGTCTCAAAATAATCAAATTTGTGAACAAGATTCTGAATTCTTAGAATTTGAACAAAATACTGAAAATTGTTATAAAAAAATAGCTGAGAAGAACATTGATATTTTTGACATGCCTCATGATTATTCATTAGCTCATTGCGTGGCGGAAGATTTGCAAATGCAAAAAGGCATTGCCGCGGAATTTAAGAAACGATTTGGAAATATAGAAAAATTATTAAGTCAAAATCAAAAACAAGGTGGTTTGGCAGGTTTGAAAATTAAGAATGCAAATACAACTAGATATATTTATTATCTTGTAACAAAAGAAACTTCAACCGGAAAACCCACTTATCAGACTTTATGGTCATCTTTAAAGAAATTGAGAGATCATGTTGGTAAAAACAATGTTCAAAAATTAGCTATGCCAAAAATAGGGTGTGGATTGGACAAGTTAGATTGGACGTATGTTAAAAAAAATGATATCTTATCTTTTTAGAAATTTAGGTGTTGAAATTGTTATTTGTTTGCCAAAGATACAAAATCGAATTTTTATTGAGCCAAGAATTGAAAAAATTTTCAAATTGAAATGTAATTTAACAAACACAGATGCACTACTTTTCGGACAAGCAATAGAAAATGTTAGAATTCCAAATGCTTTGGTACATGTAAATGAAAAAGATGAATTCTTCACTTCAATTATTAATTCGAATGCTATTCCTAAAATTGTTGAATTTCCAAATTTGAATCTAGATCCTATTCCGAATTCCGAATGTTTTTTAAATTTTAATTGCGATAATGAAAATAAAGCTAAATTTAACCAACCTGTTGATAGAAAAACTATAATTTTGGATCAGTTGCGTACAGATCATCTCAACGAAGAAGAATATGATTACAAAATTGAGTACAAGCCAGACAAAATTAATAAAAATGCAGATACGCTTTCAAGAATTAAAATTAATCATTTTAAAGAATGTGCAAATTTACAATCTAAAATTACAATTTTGGCAAATAATGAAACTAATGAGGTTATACCATCAACAAGTAAAGACCCTAATGATCCTATAGAACCACAAAAAAATGAAACACTTATAGAGGAACAGGGTGAATTAATGACAGACGAATTTAATAGATTTGTTGACCTTTACAAAACAAAATCAATAATCGATTATTCAAAAATTGAAACATCAAAAGACCAGTTACTGGATAAGACTCATAAGAATAATGTCACATTATTTTGGCAAAATAAACTTGAAGATTTACATTATAAAATTATTGAAGATATTTTTGAAGAAAATTTTGATTTTCAAATGAATTTAGTAAATATTGTTTCTAGTAAAACTGTGAAAGATCGCAAGTATTTTATAATACCTCTTATTTACGATCCAGAGTTTGTAGTTCAACAATTATTTTATACATTATTTAAAGAACAAAGTAAATTTGATCCTTCAAAAACTTATTATATAGAAAATAATTTTGAGTTACCTATTTTAGAAGTATTCTCTTTTATTTTTGCTAATGTTGATTTAAAATTTGTAGTCTGTCAAAATATTGTTAAAACACCTGACCGAGATGAAATACCTATCATATTGGACCAATATCATAAAGGCAAAAGTAATTTACATCGCGGAATAAATGAAACTATACGACGGATAAAATCTAAGTATAACTGGACAGGATTAACAAAAGATGTAGAACAATTTATTAAAAACTGTGAAAATTGTCAAAAAGTAAAAATCTGTCGTAAGAATTTAGGCACTCCTCTGGTAATAACAGAAACACCAAAAACTCCGTTTGAAAGAATTAATATTGATATTTTTGAGTATCCAACAAGAAATTACGCTTTAACGATTCGAGATGAGTTAACTAAATTTACTCAAGCTTATCCTATTTCAAATAAAAAAGCTTCAACAGTTGTAAATACACTATTGATATTCTTTCAACATTTCGGAACACCTTTGAGAATTCATTGCGATTATGGTCGAGAATTTGATAATTCATTAATAAAAGATTTGTGTACGCTTTATGACATAAAGCTCACTTTTTCTAGCGTTGGCCATCCACAATCGAATGGTTCTTTAGAAAGATTTCACGGAACTCTTGTGGAAATGATCCGTGCACATAAGACAGAAAATCCAGACGAACATCCGTTCAATATTTTGCCATATGCGGTTATATGTTATAATAATACTAAAAACAAAACAACTGGTTTTACTCCATATGAACTGATTTTTGGTCATAAGTCTAGTAGACCACCTGAAACTTTATATAATGAGAAAGCCCTTATTACTAAATACATACGTGATTTGAACAACAGAATGCAACATTATTATAAAATTGCACGAGCAAAAACAGCAAGTCAGAAAGAAAAAGCAAAAATTAGATTTGATAAAAATATTTCAGGAAAGCTTCCAGAGTATAAAATAGGAGATAAAGTTTATCTTAAAGAATCTCAAATTAAAGATAAAAGTCAAAATTTGTTTAATGGTCCTTTTGAAATTGTGCAATTATTTGATAATTCTGCAATAGTTTTAAATCCACAAACTAATCAAAAATCAAAAATTAATTTCGATAGACTGAAACCCTACTATGAGTAGTTTCTTTGGTTTCAGATTCTTCGTGCTGATAAATATTATATCAGCTCAATACGCACTTAATCCTGTTAATAACACCGTTGGAATCTTTTTCCATAAAGAATGTACTATCAAAATTACGAATGAAAAATGGACACTTTTAGTTTACAAAGATCTTACCCCAATTAAGAAAACAATGGAAAATAATGATAAAATACTTATAGAAATTTTGGATACTTTAGAAGATCCGTCTCCAAGGTTTATAGCTTTTAAGTCTGAAGTTCAAACACACATAAGTTTATTATCACAAATTTCGAATTTAATAGGTCAAAAATATAAAGAAATTATAGGAGAAACTAAATCTTATAACTCCAGTGCAAAGCGAGGTATATTTAATGGAATCGGAACTGTTTGGAAAACTATTACTGGTAATTTAGATGCATCAGATGGAGAATATTATAATGATTGTATTAACAAATTATCTCATGATGAATTTGAGTTGGAAAATCTTCTTAAAAAACAAATTTCATTTACAACTTCTGTTATTAAAAATTTTAATAATACTATACAAAAATTACAAATTGATGAGAAGACTTTTAATGAAGATATAAAAGAAATTCAAAATATTTTGATGGATATTGCTGATGATGTCGCATTTTATGAAGCACAAATAAGGATATTGAATATTTGTGAATCACTAATGGAAAGCTATATTTTCTTAGAAGATTCCCTTAATACAATTTTAAATTCTATCAGTTTTGCTCGCATAAGATTATTACATAGCTCAATAATAGCACCTTCAGATTTAATCAATTCTTTACAAGATATAGCAAAATCTCTTATAAGGAATAATTTACCTTTACAACCGTATACGTCGAATATAGCTAATTATCTTAATATTATTGAATTAGAGGCATATCAATCAGAAAGTAAAATAATATTTGTTCTCAAAATTCCTCTCATTGATCTAGAAGCTTATATACTATATCGACTCTATCCAATACCAATATTAGATGATCGAACAGGTATCTATCATATTTTACCAACTACACAAAAATAAATTGCGCGGGATGATGATTCACTGCTGTATTTGTCATTGCGAAATCTGGATAATTGCAAGACTCTTGAAAGAAGCACAAAAATCTGTTCTAATCTCCTCCCATATCCAATTGACAACGATGCAATTTGCGAAGCACAACTATTAAGAAGATTAACTCAGATGCCCAAGACATGTCAAACATCTCTTCTTTTTGTTAAAGATTATAATGTCTACCAAATTGATTTAAATCTATGGTTAATCACTGTTTCGGACCCTTTGCCAATCACGATTAAATGTGGAAATAGGGAAATTAAATCAGAAATTATTAAAACTAATAGTTTACTGAAATTACAACCTGAGTGTAGTGCCTTTATTGGAAGTACAAGAGTTCATGCTCAATACCCAATTGACACATACCAAGAAATCAAGTATCGAAGTCATCCAATCACAATTCCATTTGACTGTTGCAAAGATATTCCTGAAAAATTAAAAATTCCTGAACTAGAACCTCTTAAGTTGAACAAAATTGATTCCGAAGATTTGAATATTGCACAACACAAACTAAATCAGTATTCAGAAGAATTAGAAAAAAATGATGTAACAATCTCCAATCAGTAAATATACACATTGGTTCACCATTTTAACCATTGTAGTAATAATTTTATTGGTAATACTTTATGTGACCTGTAAATGTAGAAGAAAGCATCATCGAATTGGAATAGCTTTAACCAACGATTACCCACCATCACCACCAGGACCAGGTTCCAGTATTTCATTCCAGCAAAGTATAAGAAGAATTCTTCCGAAAAGAAGAGCAAGTATCCATGTCGGAGAACCCATAGAAGAGAATATCGAATTAAATCCAAATAAATCATTAACTTAAAAAGTTGTTGCAAACTCCACCAACTTTTCTTAAATGGGGGAGTTGTTATATAAAGTTATAATTGAATTTTTTTTTTTTAAGTCAAATAATAATAACAATAACAAAGTATTATTTTAAATATTATTTCATAATATTATATTACATCCGCAAAACGCAGTATCTCACCATATCGTATTACATCTGCAAGACGCAGTAATATTGCACCATATCATATTACATCTCCAAGACGCAGTTTAAGAAGATAACAAAAGTGATAAGGATATTTACGTGCCAGAGATGCAGACCAGTAGTCAGCAAGTTACCATAAAGACCATTGTTAATTGTTTATCCAGTTCGGCCTCCAAAAAGACATTACTATGTATTTTATTTATAATATTCTAGAAGTTTCGATTCAACCTTAGGAGAAAAGATCCATTGTATTAATTTACGTTTCTTTTTATATTTCTGATGATTAAACATTTTTGATTGTATAAATACTAGATCTCCAGCTAACAAAATGATTCACAATACACAATTCACAATTCACAATTCACTTATACTTGTGAGTCAATATTCATACAGTCATGTAAAGTTAAGATTATTTGTATTTTGAATATTTTTTGTGTTAATAAATAATTGTTTTTTTAAAAAGTTAACTTGGAGTTATGTGATTTAACATATATATATAACATTCAAGATAATCAACAAAGCTGAACCAACACCTTATCGGAATCCCAGAAAAACTGGGAAGGATACAGAGAAGTCCTAGGCCGTAAACTACTGGGATTTCCATCAAGGATAAGTTCAAACAGTGACCTGGAGGTGGCTGTTGAAAAATTAAGTAATATTGCTTTCTTCGCGTTTAATAATAATCGTCCGCTTATCACAAGGTGCTCCAACAGGAATGTACCGTGGTGGAACAGTAGCTCCAATAGTACAGACACCTGCCGCAGAAAATAACCAAAAATGGTAACTTTTATGAGAGGAACCAGAGAAGGTTGGCATGTGGCAAAAAAGGTGGTGACCTATAAGAAACATAATGGATTCTTAACTCTGAATGGCTGATTCAGGGCCTCAGTAGCAGCTTCGACTGCCAGAGTCGAACTGCGGCAAATACTTAGAAATGCCAAGTCTATAGACTTTTCAGCAAATCCTACCTGCACTTCCGCGCTGTAGATCCTGGTAATGCACACATTATTTGTACGTCTGTGCAGCCAACGCAAATGGGTGAAAGGCGAACCTTCGGCGCCTTTTCAATAACGGAACCATCTGGCTATGGTATGGAAACCCTAACAAAAGTGTCCCCGCGGCCCTTAGGTGGTGGATAGAGGAGCCCACAACTGTTGAATGACCTGTGCAGCTATCACTGCAAGATGGCAAAGAAACTAGTCCTGGGGGGTGGGCTATAAAGACTGGGTGCCAGGCAGAAGCAATGGACAATTGCAGTTGTTTGGTCGTTAGTCAGAAAACCACCACGCGGAATATCCGACCCGGTTATCGTATCGTAGCTTAGGGCTTGGAACAGGAAAACTATGCCGAACACGTCCTCGAATAAGTGTAAAATCCACGAGGCCGTTCGTCATGCCAGTATCAGTGGCCATGACTCGCGGACAAGGCATACTGGGGGTCTTGGCTTGATTGCCTGGACCAAGAGGAGACAACCTCAATTAAAACCTGAAATTCACGGTGGGGAAACGGACCAAAGGTTGCGTGGTTGAGCAGAAGATCAGCTCCTACTGGTCCCACCTTGGGGCAACGGGCGAAACCCCGTTGTCTGCAGCCTTACCTCTTCAAGCGGAGCACTGAAGAGGCTAACGGAGCTTCCTTAGGACAAAAAGATAACCATGTTGAACCACCACAGGGACAACTACCACCAGCAAGGTTATAGATGCCACTGAAGCTAGTACGTCTGCTGTGGCAACAAGGAAAGGCAGTCACAAAAAATGGAGCTTCAAAGCGAACTCTCCTGAAGAGGTGGACCGATTGTCGAAAGAAGACCTCCATAGCATCAGATTATCGGAAGCATCCAGAAGAAGGGTGCTGGCTCTACTGAAGGAAGGCCATGATTACACCAAAGCCAAAAAGGCTGTGATCAAGGAAAACTTCATAAGAAGTCAGCAACCTAAGAACATTAAGTCGAGCAAGGCTAAAACAGAGGCGGAAAAATGCCCAGCTGGAGTCAATTAGGAAGGCGGTTAAGTGCCACAGGCAGCGAGAGATAACCCCTCAATAGGCAAAACCTGTGACAAAAAAGCCCAGAACGGAGGGTATACCATCCTTCAGTGATGCTGCCTCGTCAGTTAGGATAGCCATAGTAGAGGAAGTTTATCCTAAAGAACAGATGGAACGGACCAGCTTATAGCTCTTGTGCACTCCATCATGAGAACCTAGGAGGTAGTGCCAGAAGACGGACCACAAATAAGATTCGTCAAATGCACCCATAAGCCAAGTTACCTTCTGAAGACTTGCGCATATATAGCAAATGCAAGTTGGCTAGAAGCAATGTCACCGCACTGGTTCCTTGGGATAAAGAAAGTCTCAGGGTTCTGCGGCGAAATGACCTGCCAAAGCCAGTAGCTTGCAACATCTACGTTCCAGACGAACATGGCGAGAGACTAGCGGGTACTACTTCGAAGGCTGAAGGTTAGCAACTAGACGCTACAAACATCCCTCGGAAACATTTGGAAAGGGGGCAAATGTGGACCGTCTACATGGATGAAGAATCCTTAGAGGATATCAAAATACTGGACATGAGTCCTTAATACGGTATGGGTAAAATAAATTTTAAGCTCAAAGGGCAGGGCCCTAAGTCCAAAGAGGCAAAGGTGAAAAAGGCTAGTAATCCAGCAATCTCCAAAGAAAGTACTACGTTCAACTCAGAGGCAGAGAAATCGAGTACCAGGAAGAAGGATGTAGGGCAAAAAAGAAGATTGGAGGAGCATCCGAAGAGGCTAAGTCCGGGGAAGCTCACCTGCAAAGTGGGGTAAGACCTCTCTTAAGACCATCTCTGGTAAGAGATCAGGTGGATACTATGGAGCAGGGTGAGTCAACCAGGGCAGAAGAGTCTCAGAAGAACTCGCCATCTTCAACCTAAGCCATCGGGTCAGGGGCCGGCAGGCCAACCTGCAACACAACAAGGCAGTTAGTGCCATACTGTGTAGGAGGTGGGATAAAGATGGCATTAACGTGGCCCTCCTGCAGGAGCGGTGGGTACATGGAAGAACCCTAGCAGGCCTCAAACATAAAAAGGTACGTTGCTATATAATAGGCCATCTATCAGGCCAAGAGCATTTCGCATATAGCAAAAGGGTTAAATGTATTCTAATATCAGGGCTATGCAACGATGCTGTTGTAACCAATCAGAGGTAGGAACTTATCTTGGGTTGCGAAGCAAACGCCCATCATACCTTCTGGGCAAGCTAAGACATCAATAAAAGAGGATAATCGCACTATGAATTCATATTAGTTGAAGGGCTATTTATTGCCAAAACGGGCAGTGAGCTCACCTTCATCACTACTACTAGGAAAGAGGTCTTAGATTTCACTATAAGTACCAGTAGAATAGGTGATCACGTCGTAGCCTGGCGGGTATCGCAGGAACCATCCTGTTCCGACCACAAGCATATAAGATTAGACGTCAGAACACCAGCACTAGCAGTTAAAATTTCAGAAATCCTAACGAAACAAACTGGGAAGGATACCTGATATTCCTCGGACAGTCGCTCAAGGACGGGACGGTCACTATAATGGGCAAAGAAAGCCTTAGCCTGCTCTACTACAGAAGGGTAAAGATGTACTAGTAACACACCTAATCAAAGCTAGTCTAGCTTGGAGACACACCCCAGCTCTATGGCGGAAGGTGAAGGTCATTTACCTGCAGAAGGTTGGTGAAAATTCTAGACCATAAGACAAATTCCTGCAGACCAATCAGTCTCTGTCCTTTCTACTTAAGACTCTGGAAAGACTTGTAGACAGTTTCATAAGAGAAAATGCCCCCTAAGTGAACGTCAGTATATCAACAAGCCAGGTTCCACAGATCTAGCCCCGGATGATCTAAATAGGCTGCTGTCTAAGGCGATATACGACAACAAATGGCAGTGGCCACATTTCTAGATATAGAAGAAGCATATAATAATGCTCCAACCACATCTATAGCAAGATGCTTGGAAAGAAGAGGACTTGAGCCCATAATCTGTGGATAGATCGAAGCAAATCTCAAGGGCAGAATAGTTTCATCTTCCCTGGGTGATGCAACCATCACGGCAGATGTAGGCAGAGGATGTCCTCAAGGTAGCGCATTTTTGCCCCTTATGAGGGCAGTTTTAGTAGGCACTATTCTGGTCAGATTGTATGACCAAGGTATTTACTGCCTGGAGTACGCAATGACCTAGCCATAGTCATCACTGGAGGAATTCCAAATACACTCTCAGAACGTACCCAACAGGCACTAAATGTAGTAAGCGAATGTTGTAGGGAGGAGGAACTCTCAGTGAATCTTCAAAAAAACAAAAAAACGGAATCTGCAAGGGCTACAAAAGCCGCAGATTAACAGGGTGCAGGTCCCATTTTCGAAAGGAGTTAAATACCTAGGGGTAACTTTCGACCAGAAGGTAAAATGGAGCTCACACATTAAGAAAACCATGAACAAGTCCAATATCGCCTTAGGAAGATGCAGACAGATGTCTGGTAAGAACTGGTGGTTAAGCCCCCGGATAACCAAATGGATATATATACATGTCGTGAGACCAATAATAGCCTATGGGTCAATAGTGTAGCGGCCTAGGACAAGCAAGGAGCTCAGAGATAATGGAGGTAATTCTAAACTTACCTCCGTTACATATTATTATCCAAGGGAACGCCGGATCTGTCAGTCTCAAATTATAGCAAGGACCTATACCGATAAGCCTAAAGCACGATAAGGTCTACGAAGAGTGAGATAAGGAAATCAAGGCCAATCCAATAGTGGGAATGCCAACGGATTAAATGGCCCCACAATATAACTTCAAAATAAATTATGCAGTAGTCGTACCAGATAGGAAATACTGGATAGCAGTACCGCTCTTGAAGGCAAGTCTCAGATGGTACACTGACGGCTCTAAGACCAACTCTAGGAACAGGAGCCGGTATATACGGGGTACAAGAGATAAGCAAGACCTCTCTGAGCCTAGGGATTCACGCCACAGTCTTTCAGGCAGAGATCATGGCCATATAATGGTGTGCAATAGAACTGGTAAGACGGAAAAAGTACTGTGCTCATAGCAAACAACATCAAGATTGATATGGGAACGTTGCAAGGCCCTAAACAGACTAGGTAGTCACAACAGGCTGACCCTAGCCTGGTTAACAGGGCTCCAGGGAATCGATGGCAACATAAAGGCTGACCAACTAGCCAGACTGTGAGTGAAACATGCCATGATCGGACCAGAGCCCTCCTGCGGAATTGCTGATTGCCTTATTAAAGGTCATGGCCAACAGTGGGTCTAGAAACAGACATTGCTGGTGTGGCAAGGAACCACAGGGCAGAGGCAAATCAAGTTATTATTAAAAATCCCCTCAGCCAAAATGTCCCGCAAAATACTGAATCAAAATCAAAAAACGACAAGGATATTGGCAGGGATGGTGACACTATAGGCTTAGGAAGCATCTGAACAACATGGGCCTGGTCGAGGACGACCTAATTAGGTTTTGCCAGGAAGAGGAGGAAATCGCATTTCACATACTATGCAAATATGAAGCCTTGGAGGAGTGCGGTTTCAATTATTCGGGAAAGAGAAACCGAAGGCAGAGATCTACGTGAAGTACTCGGTATCTAGCGTGCTCAGAAGGATAAACCTAGATACTGAACTCGAAAGCAATGGAGAACCCTCAATAGACCAAAACTGGTCGCGGTGGAATAGGTGGTTCAGCCACTCCAACAATCTTATCTAATCTGAGCGAACTGTTTGAACCCTACAAATCACCGGGCTCTAGCACTGCTGTAGCAGGAAACAGTACCACTGCACAGAATAATTTGTAATGTACTCAGAGGTAGCTTGGCGCTCGGATACATATAAGATAATTTCCAATATTTTAGGGATTTGGAGGACACAGTCAGTCAAACACAATGGAGTTTGTGTGTAAGAAGAGTTTTATTTTTTATTTTATATTATATGTAATAAAAGTGTGCATTTAATTAGTACTTAGCAAAATAACTTACATACCTGTAAGAAGAGAAACAAGATTTAATGTTATTATTAACAATGTCAGTTCCTAAATCACAAGTAGAATAGTTTTACAATGGAATTAATATTATAAATTATTGTTTTCTCATAACAATGATGAGATGCTTACAGGTTATCTTTTCCATAGCTCACAATCTTCATTCTCTTCATGAGCATTCGATGATGTTTGATGCGCGGGAAAATTCAAATTAAATAGAATTATATTTTTTCGTTACATCTCCCCTCGCAATATAAAGGAATGGCTAAAAATAATTCCTTTGCTTCTAAATTTAGAATCGAGAGAAACATTTAGTATTCGCGTAAGCGATTAAAAATTTATACTTTATGGCAGGCATACAAACATAAGACACAAAATGCCAAATTAGCAGTCCATTATTTACTAATGGACTAATTATCCAACAGTCAATAGCCTCAAAACTCTCTCTCTCTCTTCCCGCGCAAAGAAGATAAGACGAAGATGTTTGCTCATGCGCAGTCTTAAATCGTAGGCAGGAGCTGGTGTTAGCTTTGAGATGTGGAGAAACTTTGACTCTTATGGTCAGTGTTTATGTTGTAAGCTGAGTTTAAAATTTTTTGTATAATCTTGTCCGTGTTTCATTTCATCAAGCTTTTTCCGATTCAGTTTGTTTCCATTCTCTACAAAAACAGTATCACCAACCTTGAAGTCCATATGTTTTCTATTTTTATCGTAAATTGTTTTGTTATTATTGTGTGATCTGATTATATTTTCCAGAGCTTTGTTCCTGGCCTGTATTAAATCTTGGTAAGTCTTCTTTTGTTTCAGCTCATTTGGCAAAATCGTGACATCTGTGCCATAAAGTAGGTACTTGGTAGCACATCCAGTAACAGAGTGCTCCGTTTAATTATATTTTTGTATAAAGTTGTGTGCTACAGTTGTCCACGCTATTTTTGTATCATGTTCTTTTATCTTGCACCTGATTTTATTGATCAATGTCTGGTTTAATCTCTCGTTTAAGTGTCCATTTATAATGGACGTAAGACGTAGGGCTACATAACGCATAAGATAGACGTAACATTTTTCTATTTATAATGAACTTAAAAACATTGTTGCTACGCATGCGTGATATAATTTGACGGCTATAGTTCATCTGGGGGTTTTCACTGGTGTAGGTATACTAACATTAACGCCATGGTGTTGGAAATGCATTTATTGGTTTTGTTATTAGCAATGCATATAGTACAAGGAAGATATTTTATAAAAAACCTAGGCGATGGAGTGTACATCCAGTAAATAGGAATCAAGAAAAGAAAGGTGAATACCGACGTTTAATACTAGAACTAAAACCTAAAACTTCATGCTGAAGAATGATTCTTTAAATATACAAGAATACGAATCGATACTTACCAACCCAGGAATAATTCAACCCAAAAAATCCAAATCCTCTAAAAATGTTCCTAAAATTCCCATAAGCTGCACGTGAAGTTGAAAATTGTTCAACTTCATGTTCGCCTAACGTTCGGCCGTAATATCTTACGGTCTACCGTAACACATAAGTGTAACGTTCGCTTATTGTGAATGATCCCACTTATATTTCAGGGTTCAACTTTATCCATTACGCATATCTTACACCTAACGTCCATTATAAATGAGCACCAAGCCATTTGAAAAAGGAGAGTTCACAGCTGTAAAATTTATAAGAATATTTTTTTCAACCAAAATAACTTGAATTCCTTAGATTTGATACCTGGGTATTGGTTTGACAGATTTATTTTGTACTCTTGATTTATTCTTTAAACATATTGTACAACTTCCACAGATTCTTTTTATGTTTTTAGTCATATTTTCTGCTGTATACACTGAGCTAGTCATTCTCTGCATCTGTTTAATTCCTAAATGACCCAGATCTGTATGTACACTAAAATCTATACTAAACTCCTCTGATATAATATTTTTTCTTTTTCCTTTACTTCTTTGTAATAAACATATTGTTTTTTGTTTTTTCATTAATTTATCTTTTCTGCATTTTTATATGTTTATTTTTAACTTTATCTTTTAGGATATCTTCTAGTGTTATTATATTAACTACTTTTAACTGCTTCTATAGGTTTTCATTTGGTTCAAGGACCGAGTTCCTGCTTAGGCAATCAGGTTCGATGTTGTATCTTCCTGGAGAATATTTAATTTGGAAATCATATTGTGATAAGTAGTATGTTAGATCGCGTAATTCTTCGTCTGTACTAGATCTTATGTTCATACTCTCCAGTGGCTTGTGATCTGAAAATACAGTGAATTTCTGATCTATTCATAGATCTTGTCGATACTGTACACATTCTTTAATTGCATTCCAGATAGATAACTTTCTTCCTTTTTTGTACTTTGGGTCAAAGATTGTTAATATTTGTTTCATTTCATTAAACGATTCCTGGCATGCGTCAGTCCAGTTAAAGGTTTGCCCCTTTCTCAAAAGGTTATGCAATGGTTCCAACTTTATGGCTATGTTTGGCACATACTTATTTTTCCCTGAAATTGCCTCACATTCTTTTGAGTTTTTGGAGTCGGGAAACTATTTATTCTCTTTGTATAGGTAATTTCTGCGTAATTTATAAGTTTTTGTTTTGAAATAGGTAAAACTATTGTATACAGTCAAGTCCTACTAAAAAATCATGATCGAAATTCTCCTTGTCTATAGCGAGAACATTCATTTTTTTCCATATCAAAGATGGCTTTATCAAGTGTTACCATTTGCCTTTTTAAGGCCATTAATCGTTTTTAAATTAGTATTGTTGGAATGACTGACTTCCTTATTATTTATTTTTAACAATTTTGAATTTATTAATGGGACATTAGACCCAGAGTCAAAGATCCCAGAAACTTCAACATTTTTAGTACTAATTTTATTTTGATCAATGGCGGTCAGGAATCTTCTGAATGATAGCGTTCACCTTTCTTTAATTTTTCACAAATACTACATTTCCCTTCACCTGGATTAGTATTTTCTTTCTTCTTGAATCTAAATGTTCTAATCTTCTAAGTTCACTAAATAAATTATTTGTATGTACAATTTCTCCTTTGGAAAGTCTATCTGTTATAAAATCAGGTAAGCCGGCAGCGATTATATCAATAAGAGTCCCTTCATATATTGTTTTTCTTACTTAGAGTAAAAGTTTTCCTTTTTTTACTGCATATTCCGACAAAGATCCTGATTGATACTTGTAAGATAAAGCATGGGTACTTGCTAGCAGTCCAACCTTTATTAGCATAGGTTTGCAAAAAACTTGATTTCGATTCTGACCACTCAGAATCTAAGCTAATTTGCATAATCATGGATGAATACCAATCAGTGCATGATTTTTCAAGAAATAATCTGATTTAAATTTTTTCTTCTTCTTTTACCATATTAAACCATGCACATTCTTTTTCAAATAATTCCATCCACTGATACGCACTTGAACTTATAACAGTAGTAACATGGCGTTCCCTGACAGCAAATCAGACGATGCATTCTGTGTTATAAGTGAAGATACATTTATAGAAAAACTTTTCAAGTGCTGCCCAGTGCTGTGTATTGTGTGGGAATTTATTTCATCACTCATGTGCAGCAATTAGGAAACTTTAGTGTGTGAAAATATGTGACACGCGAATGCAGTGCTTGGAATGCACAATCAATGCGAATATCCAGGAAACAAATGGTATACAAACCTCTGAAATAAACACCTGTGTTGACCATAACTTAGAAAACCAACTATTGAAGAATTTACTTCGTGAAAAAGTCTAAAACAAAATAATGATCTTCTCCAGCAAAAAATTATCAATTAACTGGAGATTCTATCAATAATATACCCCATAAAGCTGCTCACAAAATACTCTATGGCGATCCATCACTCATCGTAGCTGTAGCCAGCGAGGGAACCCTAATGGATGCATGGTTGCCAAATCTACAATTAAATCCGCGAAATCCAACACAACCACACAGAGCTGGCGCTGATTTCTAATTACATAAAAAAACAATATACATTCAAGAATGCGGACTCAGTAATCAAAGAGCCTCCCACTGATGAAACCCAAAGTAAATGTTTTATGTTCGGAGTTAATTTCAACCTAAAAGACAAAATATACAGTGCGTTCATAAAGTAAAGAAACGCTTCAATAACTTCTAGAATATTAACATATAGAGAAAAAGTTCTGACGGGTCGATTTTTGATTTTGATTTTCTACTTTTCTATGCATACAGCATCATTTTATCCCCTCCACCTTCCAAATCATGACGTCATCATTATTTTTTTTAATGGCAAGGGCATAAGTTTATATTATAAACGGCAAACTTAGTGTTAATATAAAATATATGAAATACACGGTGCTAAAAAAATAATATATTTTCATTCGCTGCTTTCAATTTTCAATAATAACATTAATATTAATATGCCGTGGTAACCAACAACTTGTTAATTGTTGCTAAGGACTCCGATTCAAACGCATACTTTTTTATGCATCAATTTTTAGCACCCTGTATTTTTTTATGTTAATACCCATGTATTTGGTATTTTTGAACACAGAAAATTGCCAGTTTTCGGTTTATAATATAAAATTATGGCTTTCCCATTTAAAAAAATTAATGATAACGTCATAACTTGGAAAGTGGAGGGGATAAAATTATGCTGTTTGCATATAAAATAAGAGAATCAAAATCAAAAATAGACCTGTAAAAGCCTTTTCTCTATATGATAATATATTAGCAGTTACTGAAACGTTTCCAAACCTTATGAACGCATTGTATAAACCTTCAACCTGGCCCAGAAGTATCGCATACAAACGTTTTGACAAATACCTTGGTTATCAAAGACGCGGTGTGGATTTTTGAATAAATCTACATCTAAGCCCTCAAAATTCCACGGTGAACAACCAAATCACACTGTAATAAAATGCGGTTATTCTCTAATGAGGCTATTGATGGTTTCTGTACTGACTTGATTGATGAAAAATTTGAAAGTATATATAATGCGGTTTCAGCTGACTCTAAGTATAATATATTTATGAACACCTTCCTGCAATACTTCAATAAACACTTTCCTTTGAAGAAAGTTACCGATAAAAAAATTAAACAATCTTTCAAAGTCCTGATCTGTTGGCTGTTAAAAATGAAATGGTCTTTTATCAAATGCTATCTTTGGATTTTTCACAGTATAAACATTCAGATGGCACAAAACCAATACAATGAATTGCTGAAAAAGGAAAGAAATTTATACTATGAGCAAAGACTGGCTTATTCAAAAAAAATCCAAAATATCCTGGCAAATTATCAGTGAACAGATCGCAAAAATAAGAGAAACAATCAGCCATCTTTTGATAACCCTCTCGATGGTGCTAGCGCGTTCAGTGTCCGCTTCAGTAACAAGGCTGCCAACCTTATTGCAGATACATTACCCAGAAAGTATGAATTTAAATGCGACATACCCTACAATTACATCAGCTTCTCTTTTGCTCCATTAACCGTACAGGAACTTTTTGAAATAATGACTGAGATGGAGGCCAAAAAAAGTTCTGGTTATGATACATTCTTATTAAAAACCAACATCCCGGGAGAACCATTAAAAAGGCGGAGACCTCATTGATGGTGGCCAGACGCTCCTTGGAATGAAATGGGAACTCACCACCACATAATGATATACCTGCTTTATAACTTGGTAGTAAAACCAACATATGCTTCTTTAGTGTGGTGGAAAAAACACAACAAAGTACAGCTATGCTAAGGCTAAGCAAGTTGCAAAGACTTGCATGTCTAGGCATCACAGGGGCTATGAAATCAACACCTACCGCGGCAATGGAAGCGCTTCTGGGACTGCCTGCATTGCAATGCATATAGTAGTACAGGTTGAGAAAAGACTAGGTGCTTTCAGAATAAGTAACACACTAGTTAATGTCAATATTGGAACATGAGTATCGTTGAAGCTGTCAAAGGGGATGTGTTAAAAATGAAAACTGATCACATTTCGAAACGTGAGTTCTTTGAAAATATATTCAGGGTATATATACCAAGCAGGACTGAATGGTCTGATAGTGAGTTTAGCACAATCTTTCAAAGTGAGGTCTGGTACACTGATGGATCTTATACCGAAAAAGTCAGTCAGTCAAACAATGGGTTTTGGAGAAACCTAAACAAGACTGGAGTAACACACTAGGTAACAGACACGGAAAATAATACATTCCAAGCCTATGTCAGAAGGAAGTAAGGGTGTTAAATAGAAACCAGCTTAAAAGTTTAAGGGGGCTTATACAAACTATGCTGTAAAGAAACGGAAACAGATTCTCACATAGAGTGCGGTTGTGGATCCCTAGACCGTAAAAGACAACAAATATTTGGGTTACCCAAATGTGATCCAGAATCTCTAAGTTAATACCCAGCGAAGGTAAACCTGTAAATTTTATAGGTGACGTCGAAGGAAAATTGAATATGTGGGAGAACTACTGAATGGTGAGGAGGAAAGTATGTAAATAGAAAATGAGAAAGATAAGCTAAACCAGCAACATGTAGGTAGGATACCAGCGGAAATTATTAAATATAAAGGAAAGAAGCTGAGAGAAAGAATATATATATATATATATATATATATATATATATATATATATATTCCGATTTACAGAAAAGGAAACAATTACAGAGCAATCTCTCTTTTAGATGTGGTATATAAGCTTTTAGCCAGAATCACTATAAATAGATTGATCAATAATTAGAACCTTGTCAGAAAATATCAAGGAGTTTTTAGATAGAGGAGAGGCACAGTAGACTACCATCAAAACGATTATAAATAAAACATACGGGCACAACCTGTCATTGCATATTTTATTTGTTGATTTCAGACAAGCATACGATTTCGTAAACAAGAAAAAATATAGGAATCATCAATGAAACTACAATACCACAGCAGGATAAGGTCTGTTCTCTAACAGCTTTGAAGCAATCAGAGGATTAAAGCAAGGATATCCATTATCAACAATGCTTTTTAATTTTGTCTTGGAAAACGTTTTACGAGAGAGTTGCATTCATACTACCGGATTATTTCTTATCACCAATGACATCTATGCAGACGACATAGCGTTATTAACTAGATCACAGAATTAAATGAAGAAATAAGTTAGTAGAGGCTGCAAGAAACTATGGACTATGCATAAATAAGAGCAGGTGGCAGTCTTAACTCATTATTAAAATCAGGTATCTAAAGTAGCGAAAATCAGATATATAGAGCTATAATTAGACGAAATGCGATTTTCAATAAATTTGGTACGTTGTCATAGTTTAATATGCTAAAAATCGTGTATAATTATTCCACCTTTTGGATTTCTACGCCCATGGATGAAAAAGGTACTGTTGTGGTTTTCTCAAGATTCGTATTTTAATAATTAGTAATAATTTTAACAAAAAAAATAAGCTAATTATGTTTATAGTTCGTTTCTGTATCTGAAAGGTTTCCAAATCGCCGTACACCAAGCTACCCAAAGTTTGTTGCACTGTTGCTTATGGTCACTAGAAAAGAAAAGGTTTAGGTTAAAAATGTGGTGTCAAAATATGATTGAGCAGCCATAGGTGTAACAGTTTTTATGAGAATTGTGCTTGTCCCTTATACTTTTCTTTCAATTAGTCGGGACAGCATAATTCACTCTTTCTGTCTCCTGTGAATATTCTCTATTCACTTTTGACCTTTGCAATGTCAATGAATTGGTAATTTTTATTTAACTACCTGACAGTCAGTTGTTAAAACTAAACTCGGGTGTTGATGACTTCTAGAAACTTACTTTTTAGTTGTCTCCCGAGTTACTCTTTCAATAAAAAGATAAATTGAATAAGTTGTTTTTCTCTGCTCATTATTCAAATCAACATGGCTTCATGTTAATGAAAAATAGAATATTAAGTCTCAGTTTATTATTCTCTTTAATTATTCATTAAAACAAATAAGTTTAATTCTCCTTCTTATATCTCGCACTCTGGTACAGCGATGTTTTAGATGTAGGTTAGGTATGCTCTCTTCCATGATTGAATGAAAACTGAAAGAATACTTCTAAGTAAAGATACTACTCCTGGTCTCTTGTATTATGAGAGAATATAACTTTCATAGACACTTTCCCCTGAATTATTATATCAGCAGCGATAGAGACATTTCATCTATTTAGCTTTGGCAATCTACCTGCGAAAATATGAGCTCGCTGGAATTGTATCAATTTCAGGATTTAAATCCAATACGGGGACATAAAGATTAAGCCTCGATTTTGAAATACATATGTTATATATAGAATAAATTATTATGTGTCGATAAAGCTAATTAAGATAATACTTTCCGAATCTCTACATAGGTATTAAATAAAATCGCTATCCGTGTTTGTCTATTTTGATTTATTTTCCTTCGGTTACTTCTTCTAACCTCCGCAACGGGTTTTATATGGTTTTCTTTATTGTTTATATTTCTTTACAGATGGTTTGTATGTAGGTACAATAGAATCTAATTAGTTTTTTGTATTGTAGTGATACTTCAATGTTTTTCAATCCAATCGTAAAAAATCAGATTTCGTGTGCTTACTCGGCTTATGCTGGATAACATCCTAGAGGAGCGTCCGTTATGGAATATATCTACCTCCTGACTTCTGAGGATAACAGACATAATATTTATAATCCTTTCTCTATCATATTATTGGAATATATTATATTTGCATACTATTCTGTGTGCTTCGTTTTCTTCTGCCTTTGTTAAAATTTCATACATATACCTAGATATACACTGAGGACCAAAAGTCTGCCCTTCCCAACGTAACTTCTTTATTTTCAATATTACAAAAAAATATTGAATACATAAGTTGTAGGGTTTCATTTGACCTTTTTAATAACATAATTTTAATTTATACAGGGTGTCTCAAAAAAGCCCACTGACTTATTAGATTATTTTTTCAAATGAAACCCCCTGTATATTATTAGATATTCGAATTCTACGTAAAATTCTAAGCAGATGTCATGCATCATTTACTCCACCTAAGTTGAAATGAGTCCCAGAAAATCTTAATCCAAACTGATCTGATTTTCGATCCCATACGTTAATTCAGTCGGCTGTTTATACTGTGAGTGCCTTAGTAACCTGGCAACAAGTAAATAAATTTTAACTCTGTTGTTAACAATTGTCAAATTAAATTTAACAATATTTTGTGATCTCCTTGATTAATATGGGTCGTTCATTAGAAGACAGAGTTGAACTATTTATATTTCAAATAATATTTTATTGAAATAATACTAACATAAAACTTGTTTAGAATTTTTCTACAATTTTGCCACCAATTGCCGGTGATATTTTTGACAAATTGGACGTTCGGGAAATAGTTCATTGAAAATACGAACAGCAGCGTGGAAATTCCGATTAGCTTCACCAAAGATGATAACGACTTCAACTTTGTTTTCTAATGAACGAGCCATATTAATCAACTAGAAAAAATATGAAAAAAGTAATCAAGAAGATCACAAAATATTGTTAACTTTGATTAGACAATTGTTGGCAAGAGTTAAGATTTATTCACTTGTTGCTATGGTTACTAAGGCACTCATAGTTTAAACAGCCGACTAAATTAACGCAAGGTATCGAAAATCAGATCAGTTTGGATTAATATTTTTTGGAACTCACTTCAACTTAGGTATAGTAAATGATGCATGAAATCTGCTTAGAATTTCACGAAGAATTCGATTATCTAATAATATACAGGGGGGTGGAAAAAATAAACTAAGTCTGTGGGCTTTTTTGAGATACTCTGTATAAATTAAAACTCTGTTACTGTATACAAACTTTACGGATAAGGAAGATATACATAGGATATCCTTATGATTTTCCGCTGGGTGAAGTATCTGGCAAAAGCTAGTATTTCATAATATTGCAACTCATTTTGGGCACGAGTAGTAGAGATCAATAATAAAACAGTAAATAAAATCAATAAAAGCATGTTGAATTCCAAAATTGTTGCAATGTTTCTTGCATCAAATCAACACGGTCCGGGTTTTGTCTACTTTTCGTAGAAATTTCTGTTGGTCGACAAAATTACCTACCTTTAAGTTTTGATACTAGTTTTCCATCGAGTGAACTTCAAGCTGCTTATTGGTTTCTCTTCATTCTGAAATGTGAGGAATATGCTTGCATTCAGAACTCATTTATTTGAACTCAAATTGGATAGATTCTTCTGATCCTTAACTACAAGATTCATATTTTAGTAATAAGAAAAGTCTCTTAGAAATAATAATAAATTGTAAATAAATTCCCTTCACTGTGATTTCGGAAAAATACCAATTCAATAATAAGCTATACTATTAACATAAAATAATTTATTCTCAATTTAGTTTATACAAAATTTCTTGGAAATAAAAGAATTTTGCAGAAACGAACCACTGATTTATCCTACTCTCTGAATGCGCTTTCATTTCAAGGAAGTGACTAAAATGCAATTTAATAATTAAGTTTCCATGATTATATCCAAATTCAAAGAAAATATTGGCATTATTAACACAAGTTATGTTACTTACTAGACGTCAATCTCCAAGGTACACTATTTTCAAAGAATATACTTACCCCACGTTGTAAGTAATAATATTCTTCCACGTGTCTGTCTGTGACAATATTCATTATTGAACATAGGGCACCTCCTGCTGTTTAAGCTATTAAATATAACGTTTGAGACAGAATCCAGTTTCTAATTTACACCGAATACGCAACAAGGCCTTGCACATGGCAAACTTAATTTGATCCTGCTAAACGTAAGCAAAATAACAATGATATATTATAATAATAATTATTTATTTTCCATTAGATCATGTACCTACAATGACATAAGACACGTCAGATTAGAAAAGCAATAGAAAACGGTAAACTACTTAATAATATTATCTTAAATTGAACTAAAAACAGAAGTTACAATAAATTGCAAGATAAGGATTCATTTAATTGATTTTATGTTGAATAATGTTTAAATTTTGTTAAATATTTTTTATACGTATAGCCAAGTCATCTTGATGAACAGTTATAATAAAAGCTATTCATTGAAAAAGTATTTATATTAGATTTTACATATTATGTATGTATTTCCAGATTATAAGTACGGGAAAGACGTAGCTGAGCCAAATCTTTGAACTTTGTTCTAAATGAATCTCTAGGATCTAAAGACAATATAGGTATTCCTTATAGCTCTCTTTTTAGCTTCAAAATTCTTAAAAACTGATCCGAAAATCCCCAAAAAAACAATACCATATTTAATTTGGGAGTACATAATATAAAGACACAAGAACATATCTGTTTGAAATATTTTTAGGTCTATATAATGGCAAACATACTGAAGATAATTTTTAGAAACAAAATCTAAATGAGGTAACCAACTGAAAGAATTATTTCAATATGTGACCCAGAAATTTGACAATTATTGAATATATCTCGTAAACATTGGAAATAGTTACAATCTTAGCGGATGTTTTTCTGGTATATTTAACGGTTCTTAGATGGAAGTTGAGGGATCATCATTTGGCAAGTTAATGAATGATTTTTCTAATTCAAAATAATATGATCGTAAATGACTTTCGTTGCTAATGATAAATCATTATTAGATAATAATACTGACCTCCTTGTTACGATGTTCAAATCATCAATACCTACTATAAAGTTTAAAGGAAATATGTAGATAATAATTATGATGAATAGGATCAGATTATAAATTTTATACTTTTTCAAATTATTTATCTCAACTAGAAAAGCAGCATAAGCACTTCACCAAACTTTTCTTGATGGAATATTAACTCAACTTCGTATATGGTAATTTGGTCATTAATAATATGACTGCTATTAACATCTTATCTTATAGGAAAACATCTAACACTACTGTGAAATATTGACGTCGGCTATAAAATGGCGAATACTATCTTGATTTTAGTACTTCGGAGTATTCAAAATTTCTCATAAAGTGCAGTTATGTTTTACGATGATCCTTCATATATTCACTAATAAAAATGTTGAATAAGTTACCCTATGTGTTTGAAGCAAGCAAAGTTTAAGAACTCTGAGGAGAAAAATTTAATGTAAAGGATAAGAGAGTCATATACTTTAGAAGGAGATGCTGAATCCAGGCTCCATCACTACCATTGGTTTAAATTTTTGATGATATTCACACATTTTTTGCTTATCAACTACCACTCAAGTATGTAGAAACTTTGTTGGAAAAATAAGACCAAATGTAAAAAGTTATCCTGAAGACAGTTTCCGGAATTACGATATATTTTTTTATCCGAACGAAGTAGTCTATATTATAACTTTGAATTCCGTCATGACAGCATTAGTAGTGTATCGATATTCTCATGTAAACTTTTTGCCGAATAAGTTGATAAGTAATAGAGATTTTATTATGAAACATGTGCGAACCTTAGTTAAGATAAATATTTTTTACAAAAAAATTGGACCGATTTTATTAGTTGTGCCGTTGTAGTTTGTTGTTGTAGGCATCAACTCCAAAAGTACCAGCACCAATAGAATTAATATTGTTTTGTAGTTTTTAGTGCACCAAGTAATAAAGTCGTTCCAACTTTTTGTAAAATTTTTTTATGAAATAAATACCGAAGAAGATAGTAATTATTTATTACCATGTATAATGCTTAGTTTGTATTTGTTCTCATTCAGAGAGCTCATAACATCGCGGCGCATATATACATACTTTTCTGCTGTAACTTGAAAAGCGTGACTTTTTTGAAAAAAATATTCGATTTAAATGTTCCTACCTACATATAAACTCTTCTTCTGTATGGCCGTCTCATATTTTCAATTTTCTAAAAAATGCTCCTTTCACATAGCGATACACATATCACGTATAGAAAATATTTGTACATGGGTTGAGTCCAATATAACTAATTAATATTATAGGCAAATGCTGTCTATAATAATCTTTAGAGTCGAAACGATAAGTGTGTGGTCAACAAGTCCGTATACTATTGTATTTCTTCAGAATCTCTTGAAATACCATGAAACGCAGTGGGACGCAGTCAAGGTTAACAGGTATGTTACCGAACCATAACTAATTCTTAAATACCTTCAAAACACCCGCTGAACGGCGGCTTCTTTTCAAGTGTCACGTTTCCGTGAACTGTTGCTAATTTCATTTGGTGGCATTAATCCAACGATGATTCGCAGAAACTCGCGCTTAGGGACAATAATTTCAATAGTTTCACAATTCACAGACACCGCCGTCAAAAGGAACAAATAAATATACCTATTTCCATTGTAAAAATTTACTGATTTAGCTTTATCTACTAGGTAGAGCAAAATAATATTTATTGGGTAGGCTTAATATTACATAGGGGTTGGTACAATTTAAGAAAAGATCTCTTGATTTGAGTTAAATAGATATTTATTTCAAATCAAGTGATTTTTTCTTACATAAATATTGTCATTGTCCCAACCGCTATGTAATATTACCTATCACGTACACTTTATATACAAAAAAATATAATACAACGAATACTACTAATAATTTTCATAAACACTGTCCAGAATACCAACACATATACATACATACAATATCTTTGATACCTAACGAAATGTCGTTCCGATATCGAGCACTTCTACTCAGACGATAAAGACGGAATTCTCCTTTGTACTCGACTATCTGATGGCGTTTTCTTAGATCTAGCACTTCCCTCATGTAATAGGATTTCGAATTTCTTAGTACCTGGAAGATCGCGAAATAGACATGGAAATGCAATCCTACTATCTTTGAAATGAGAGAGTACGAAGGAATTACATAAGCTCTACATTTCTTTAAACATATATGGTATTTTCTTTATTATAGCAATTAGCAGATATACTATTTCTAGACATAAAATAATAATCCTTTTTATGAAAGGTTTTTAATTTTACAGGAAATACTTTTAAGTTGAGTTGAAAGGAAATTCACTCGAGAAATATATCTGTAGCTAATAGGAGAGAGATATTAAGCAGGTGCGGATTGACAAATAATTCGGATGCATATTTCTTATCAAGTCATCACCGCTTTCATTGTATTTTTCGAATTCAACGTTAATTTCGAGACATAACAACTCCCTTGACTTAAACGTTACTTTGTTCGATATTGAAAGTTTTCCACAAAGGCGCGATTGTTAAAACTTGTTGTATCTATAGACCATTGTTTTTTGTTTTTATGTCAATCTATCACTATCTCTAATTTTATTTGACATGTACCATCATTTAGTTAATCATATTATTAGAGAATACCCTCTATATTTGATAACCCAAATTTAATTTAAGCATAGGCCTTCAAACGCTTAATTACCGTTTTTCACGATGTTGAAGTCTTGATATTATTTTTTTTAAAGCTACAGCAGTTTTTGAGGCTTTTATCACTGGACAAAAATGGTGCAAATTATAATGAAATAAATATTTTTTTCCAAAAAATTGGACCGAAGTTATTTGTTAGGGCACTGAAAAATCCAAAATAATATTAATTCTATTGCTGTTTTTTTTGAAGTTGTGCAGTTGCTGACAGAATGATAACTTTTGGCACCAACTTCACAAGTACCAGCACCAATAGAATTAATATTATTTTGAATTTATCAGTGCACCAATTTTTTTGTAAGAAATATTTATTTCACAATTCTGAGTGTAACATTCGTCATAAAATTGTTGAACGTTCACTAATACCAATGAAGATATTAAATACTTATCCTATTATCGAGGTACCTATATTCATTGATTGTAGTTGTTATTATTTAGATATCGAAACATCGCTGCGGAAGTAGGTACGCATAAGTATTTTAGATGTTACCATTTTACCACCGCTGTAACTCGAAAACCGTAACTCTAAGGAAAAAATGTTCATTATATATTAATATTATTTTGTATTTTTCAGTGCACCAACTAATAACGTCGGTCCAATTAAAAAAATATCTTTATAGGTACACAACTTTTGAATAAATACCTATAGTCAAATGTCCAGGGCTTAGTCTGAAGTATCCATTAAGTACTGTAGTCGGCTGATTCCGTTTTACATTACACCAGGAGGAAATATTTCTTTTTTCGGCTCTAGTCCTGTAGTGTTCAATTTGATGCAAAGAGCAGGTGGGCAATCGTCGGTTCTTAGTTTGGGTAGAAGGTCGGCTCGCTGTGTGGTATACTGTCTTGCTATAATATCCTTCTTAGAGTTAATTCAATATCCATTAACTCTCTCTTCATAAAATCTAGTGAAAAAGCTCACTTTCTTGGAATCATCGTGGATTATAAACTTACTATAATGAAACACCTTCAGATGGTCATGGAGAGATGTCATAAAGGGAGAACATTATAAAGTTCTTTCATTGTAGTTGCTAGGGTGCAGATCCTATATATTAAAATGGCCGAACTCAAAACGGTTGGTAGTGAGATCACTCTTAGAAATTTAACTTGTAAAATGTATAATAAGAAAGTTATAAATGGGACAAAGTGTCTAATCTGTGAGTGTCTTTACCATGACAAATGTGCAAAATCGTTACCACCATCGAAGTGCAATAACAATGACTTTATGTGTTGTGAACCGTCAAAAGGCAACACAGATATGTACACAGCATTCTTACTAAAGTTACTAAAATTAGAAAAAGGTAAACAAAATAAACATGTGATTCTGAGCGAGGAAACAAAAAAAAACACAATAAACTGTGCACCCAAGCAAGCCACAAGGGATACACATCAAGGTACTAGCAATATTGCCAGCTCTTCAAAAATTTCCTCAGATGCAAGAATTACGCGTCAACAAGTATCAAAGTCTTTGATGGAGGTAAACAAAACAACAGTGCGATAAGAACATAAATTTAGTGAATGAAAATGATATCAACAGTCCGGAATTGAAGCCAACTCAAACACCGCAAAAATCGTCAATCTCAAATGAAAAGTGGAATTATGTGGGAAAAAGCAACGGTCCAAAAGACCAAAAGTAATTGGGACAAATAGCGCTCTCACTTTAAATGGTAAAGAGGTGCGAGGAGTTCCCAGATTCGTGAAGCTTCATGTATATAGAGTTGATACGTCGTTAGATGTAGCAGACCTAACGCAACTTACAAAAATACACTTTCCAGAAGCACAGTGCGAGATACTCAAATTAAAACATCCGGATCTTTATACTTCCTTCAAAGTCACGATCCACGAAGAAAACTTCCAATCGGCAATGAACCCAGACAAATGGCCTCTTGGAGCTCATGTCCAGAAGTTTTTGGAGCTATCTAGAAATTTTCAGGGTGCTTGACATGGGAAGAACAAAAAACTCCTACGAAATATTCGACAACATTGCATACCAGCGATGACTCTTTTACTATATTTCACCAAAACATACAATGTCTATCAAATAAGGTAGGTCAGTTGATGTTATTTCTAGAGAAATGGAAATTTTCAGTAGTTTCTTTACCTGAGCACTGGCAAACTCATGCAAATATTGAACAAATTAACGTCAAAGATTAGGTATTTATTATCATCGTATTTTTGTAGGCAACACACAACTCACGGTGGTGTGTCTAACTAGAAGATCTCCTTATTTTTTTTTTCCTTATAATATTAGGAGATTTCAATGTTCCCTTTGAATCAAATACATCTGATAAAATTGAGCTTATCCATCTCATTTCATCATTTGGTTTGCACATAACAATCTCAGATATCTCAAGAATTGTACCAGGAAGTAAACCTAGCTGCCTGGATAATATCATAACGAACCTACAGAATATATCGTAAAAATGTGAAATAGTTGAATCATGCTTGTCGGACCATAAAGGTCAATTTATACGTATCAAAAGAAATACCACTTTTTCTTCGAATATCTTGCAAAAAGAGTGATCATAAGTTCTGGCATGGAGAACCTGAGAAATATCTTGAATCATATCGACTGGAGCACGGTGAGTAACTTTGAACAGGAAAAATATATTAATATCGATTCCGAAATAAACCGCTCAGCTGAGTTTATAACTTTTACAATCAAAAGTGGCATTGAAACATCATTTCCACGGAAAAAAAATCGTTCAGTTAATATCCCTCCTGTAAACTGGGTCAGTACCGATCTAAAAAATATGCGTAATACTTACTTGTATAAATAATTTGGTATGTTACCAAAGACCAAAAAGTTTATTCAGTCTATAAAAATATGAAAAATCAATATAAATGTGCGATTGAAAAAACAAAAAGAGATGCTTACGATAATTATATAAATACTTCCGCCAATAAAATGAGGGATACAAGGAATTTAATTAATTATGAGAGGAATCGTCCAAATAATAACAAAATTGACACCTCCTTAGGTGCAAACGATTTCAACAGTTTCTATGGCCATATCGCGGAGCAAATCATAAGGTCCTTGCCTGTGACGAATAGAAATTTTTCAGAACTGTGTGCAAATATACCAACAACTGGTGATTCATTTTTTCTACAACCTATTCTTGAAGATGAAGTACTCGCAGCGGTGAAGTCTTTGAAAGACACCAGCGTCCCAGACATCTTTGACATAAATACAAAAATACTGAAAAGTACTATAGATTTGATAGTGGTTCCGTTGACAAATATTTTTAATGCTTGTATTGGTGCAGGTGTTTTTCCAGAAATATTCAAATACAATAAAGTGATCCCAATACATAAATTTGGTGATTTTGGTTTACCAGATAATTTTAGACCTATTTTCCTTATTCCGTTTTTGGGAAAAATATTCGAATTAGTTTTGAACTCTCGGTTATCCGTCTACTTTGAGAAATTCAAATTGCTGCATGAAAACCAATTTGGAGTCCGGAAAACACATCCACCATAAAAGCTATAGCTGTGGCAGTCGAAAACATAGTAGAGGGCTTCGAAGAAGGTAGACAATCTGCCATAACATTATTTGACTTAACAAAAGTATTTGACTGTGTGAATCACGGTTTGCTATTAGAGAAATTAAATCTATACGGTGTAAGAGGTGGTCCCTTAGCTCTTTTCGATTCGTATCTCAAGAACAGAAAACAATCAGTATATTTCAATGGTATCAACTCAGAAACAATGATAATGAAACATGGAATACCACAGGGTTTTGTCCTGGGACCCCTTTTATTCATAATATACGTAAATGATCTATTTTACTATTTAGCTAACTCAACCTGTATCATGTTCGCAGACGATACCACTATATTTCATCAAAATAAAAACAATAAAACAAAAAATGAAACACTCGAAGAAAATACCGAGTATTGGTTTGCAGCAAACAGTTTGAAAATTAAACGAAACAAAACAAATCAAATGACCTTCTCCACACAGGCACCAAAAACCAACGAAGTCATAAAACTTCTTGGAATCTTTTTAGACTCCTCTCTAAATTGGTCGGGTCACATCGAGAAGCTTTGCTCTAAACTTTCCAGTTCGATTTTCATTTTGAGACAACTGAAAAATATACTCAGTACAGACACACTGTTGGGCATTTATTATGTTTTCTTTCACTCACACATTTGTTATGGGTCAATTCTATGGGGTAATGCATCTGACTCTCTGAAAGTATTCAAGCTTCAAAAAAAAAGCCATTCGCATCGTAGCAAATGCCGGCCTCAGAGATCACTGTAAACCTTAATTCCAGAAATTCAAAGTCTTAACTGTACCTGCTCTTTATATATTTCATCAGTTAGTAAAAACTCACTCAAAAAAAAGCGAATTATGTAAAAACTCAAATATTCATCCATATAACACTCGCTGCGCTGATCAGCTCAGACCACAAAGATACAGATTGACTAAAAGTGCAAAAAATTCCTTGGATATTGCCCTTTATAATAAACTACCTCCCTGTTGGAAACTTTTGTATATGCCCTACTTCAAAACAAATTTGAAAAGATATCTCTCTGAGCACGGGTTCTACTCTACTCAGGAGTATATGGACACACCTACCAGTGATATGCAAATCCGTCATAAAAATAGAGATAAATGAAATACATGCTACAATTCTACATTGCAAAACTGCTACTTGAAGATTTCCAATCCTCGACATCATCTGATCTGCTACATACAAATTATTGTAACGTAGTCAATAAAATATGTCTATGTCTATGTCTATGTCTATAACATTGCTCTCCCTGTACACAGTTGTTTTGTGCGATCGATAATTAACTACGGTCTCTATAGATATTTTTCTAAACAACAGGCTAACAAAATACAAGTAGAAAGCTATGAGTTATACTTCCAGTACTCTTACCAATATACTTGCTGAGTCAAAACTTGTCTATAAAAAATCAAGTCAAGCTTCTATGGTTCGTTTCAAACTGAAAATGCAGTGTGACGTCTTAAGGAACCCATCGTTGCCACAGTGTAGTTATGCCGGGCTCGACCGACCATCAGGTATTATCTCAGGCAAAATTCGTCATATGGGTTTAAATTGCATCTTAACATTTTTAAATTCAATGATTAATAATAATTTTCAATTCAAAATTATAGAAGATATAACAGGTGAATTTAAGGAACAGCAACACAGTGTGCCGTTTTGCTATTCTTAGTTCATTGCGTATACCCAGCCATCCCAGTGTGATAAGCAACACCTCAGTGGCCAAAGGCACTACCAGCACGAATTCAGACACTAACACAGAATGGTAGTATCGAGTGATCCTAAAAATCTCATTCGAAATGTGCCATCTAAATACGGATACATATCTTTAGTTAGATCATCTGAAATTGCATAATATTGAAGCTCGTCAATTTTTAAACAGAAATATTGTATTGATCAACATTTGAAGAAATACCTACACAAACCTGAACTAGTGAATTGAATTAGTAAGCGAATGGTGTAAGGAGGAATAACTTTCAGTGAATCCTCACAAAACCACACTGATTGAGTTTACAAGAAAACGGAACCTGCATGAACAACAAAAGCCCCAGATTAACCGGGTGGAGTTCCATTTGATGAGGAAGTTAAATACCTAGGGGTAAACTTTGACCAGAAGCTAACATGGAACTCACACATTGGGAAAACCATACACAAGTCCAGAATCGCCCTAGGAAAGTGCAGACAGATATGTGGTAAGAACTAGGGGCTGAACCCCTGGATGACCAAATGGTTATAAACACAGGTCGTGAGGCCATTAATAACCTATGGATCAATAGTGTGTTGGCCTAGGACACGGTAAAAAAGAGCCCAGAGGCAGCTCAGTGATATTCAGAGGCAGGCCTGCCCAAATATTACCGGGGCCATGGGAAGCACGCCAACTGCCGTCATGGAGGTAATACTAAACCTACCTCCACTACATATTATAGTACAAAGGGAACGCCAGATCTATCAGTCAAATATTACAGCAAGGACCTACACCGATAAGTCAAAAACACTGTAGGTCTACGAAGAGTTATATAAACAAATATAACGCCGATCCAATATTGGAAATGCCAACGGATAAAATGTCCCCACAATATATCAAAAAAGAATGTGCAGTACTTGTACCGGATAGCTGGACCGCCCTTGAAGGCAAGTCAGCAGGTACACTGACGGCTCTAAGACCAACTCACGAACAGGAGCCAGCATACGGGTTACAAGGGAGGTATATGGTCTCTCTGAGCCTAGGAATTTCTCAGGTAGAGGTCACGGCGATACAATGAGGTGCCGAAGAACTGTTAAGACGGAAGGTGAATAGCCAAAGAATCGTCATTTACTCAGACAGCCAAGGAGCACTAAAACCCTGATCTCATATCAAACAACATTGATATGGAAATGCCGCAGGGCCCTGAACAGCCTATGTAGTTACAATAGGCTGACCCTAGCCTGGGTACCAGGTCACCAGGAAATTGATGGCAACAAAAAGGCTGACCAACCAGCCAAGCAGGGAGCGGAATATGCGATGATTGGACCAGAGCTCTCCTGTGGAATTGCTAAATGCCTCATTAAAATACATATCCATCAATGGATCAAGAACCAGGCATTGCTACTTTGACAGGAAACCACAGGACAGAAACAATACAACTTATTCCTAAGAAGCCCCCAGCCAAAAAAATATCCCACGAAATACTAAATCAAAGTCGGAAAACGACAAGGATATGGGCAGGGATGCTGACAGGACACTGTAGGCTTAGAAAGCACATGAACCATATGGGCCTGGACGAGGACTATCTATGTAGGTTCTGCAGGAAAAGGAGGAAACTGTAGTTCACATACCTACTCTGCGAATGTGAAGCCCTGAAAATTAATAGTTGGTTATTAGAAAAATGTCTACCATATAAATAAAACTGCAACTCGGAGTTGAATCAAATACAATTTCTGACCTTGCAGAGAGCAGAGCAAATTGCAGCACTGTCAGACAGCACAGCACAGATTTGAAATATTCAAAATTATTATCAATATTCACATTTATATAGGAAGTATACATCTTTTTAATATGTTGATTTCTTATTAAATTAAACAATCTTCCAACATAAGAGGCGTACAGTTTTATTTATTAGATATATGTGATTATTATTGCTGCCTTCGACCGTTCGCAGATGTAACCCGAACACACTCATTATGACACGACAATTGATGACATCTAATTATTACCTGACTCTAGCAAATACATGCTGAGAAATCTATCTATTTTAAAATCACTCAATATCTTGAATGAAGAAAAGAGTACTGAGGCAATGTATCAATCTCTACACCAAGGTTCAGCTAAAACCCTATTTATCTTCAAATCTATGAAATATTCCACACTTCCATTGCATTTGAAAAGGATTTAGGACCGGACCTTAGAAAATCTCCGAATCCACACACGGAGATAAAACAATATGTTGCCCAGCACAAAATATTTCCACCTGTACTAATAGCAGCAAATTTATGAACTAGAGATGTGTGACTTGAGCAGTAGTATCAAAGGAACTGCATGTTTCAATAACCTCAGTTTTTACACCGACCCAGCAATGGAAATTAGGTACACTTGTTTATCCCAACCAACATATATCCATCCTCTATAACTCTTTGAGTGCACTCCCTTGTCTTCAAACTCTCAATTATGGAGTTAAGACAAATAGACTTATTTAATATGTTATATACAAATACATCATAACCAACAAATTGACGACCACAGAGAGGTGTATCAAATTTCAATGGCTGCCAGCATACTCACGAATTACTGGAAATAAAGAAGCGAATTTTCTAGCAAGGGCTCTCACCAAATCAACATACCCTAATACTTTGCAACGGCCATATACCAACCTTCATAAGAACATGACGACTAATACTCACCAAGATATCCTTGTAGAGTTCCATTCCAATTTTATTTCATGGTAAAATCCAATGCAAAACCTTCTTTGAGTACTACATACAAGACCGTCCTGAAAATCTTGGTTTGCGGTCAATAATTTTACCCAAGAGTTTGTTGTAACAATCAATAGATGTAGGGCTAACCTTTGCAACCTAGCTGCGGTACTCACTAGGATAAGTTTAGATAGCCCTAGATGCAGGTGCGGTTTGGCCGATGACGATCTAAGCCATAGATTATTATTATCCGAATATTATCTCAACCATTCGGTTTAAATTAAACAAATTATGTTAATCGGCTGAAAATTTTTGGCATCTTCTAAATTAACATTATTATTTATCATTATACCCTACGTATTTGTATCGATATGCTGAATGCAGATATTTATCGATAGCAGTTCAAATAAATGATAATAACAAGATCATATTGTAAAGAGCGTGACATTGTTTATGGTTATAATTTATCCACATGCCAAAAAAAGCAATTTGTCAACAGGAGGTAGAATTAAAAAAATGTTACAAACGGTTGCAGGACATGCAATCCTAAAATCGACAGGGAGCTGAATAATGTATGGGTGATTCTTACGGCCCCGTGTATCTGTTATAATACACAATATAGATAGATGTATAATATGTATTTATCAGTTATGATAATATACAGTTATCCCCCAAATTATTCCAGAGAAATAAAGTTTTGTTGATTAAAATGGTTTACTAGGCTGATGCATAATAAAAGCACATTGATGAGGAGGGCTCAAAGGAATAAAATATAAAATAGATTAGGTAATTCGCCCGTGATAAAGATAAACCAAAAACGTAGTAATAGCATCTATCTATTTTTATTTTAAGCATACGTGATTGGTGATTGATAGCTGAACCTCTAAGTTAGAAGCATGTATTATCTGTAATATAGAGATTGGCCAAAGTAAACAAGATTCATCTAAACACATATGAAGCGATGGCAGCCATTATCTAGATATTTTTTCTGTTTTTCCATGGCTTCCAGCCACTAGGTCTTCTAGGTATCCTGAAAAATTTAATCGTAAAAATGATTTTCTGCATTGATAAGTTGTCATTAACTGCAGGGATCTACAATATAAAGTGTGTACCACGGCTAATTTGAACTAGCCTTTTGTAGAAAATCACAGGATATTTTGATTTATTCGGAACCCGATATCTCTCGTATTTCGAGTAGAACACACTAAATATTTTCATGTTAATCCGTGTATTTTCTATTTCTTTTTCGTTTGGTATTAGCATTCTCTACACCTACAATTAACCGATTTAAATGTTTCAGTATTACTTCACTGATGGATAGCAATACCAAAGTATATCTAAGGAGATATAGCTAGCTACGCGGTTGGCTGTGAAATTTGAATGTCACCTAATACCATTCTTTATTTAGCAAAGTTACTGCCATTGCTATAAAGTGTTTTAACGTGTTAAGTTTCAATATAAGCAAGTGTTTTTAACTGATACATGTATTGATATATGTAATACAACCTAAATATATTCAAATATCGACAATGTTGAACACAAGCACATAAAATAATTAAATAGTAATTATTTTCCTTTGATCTGATTATCATACACTGGGAGTGGAAAGTGGAATAACATTGTAATAAAAAATTGTATTTGCAGAAAAATATCGAGATCTAAACTCATCTCCCCCATCATGTGACATTGTCAGAAGACTATTGATTAATTGTTCTGAGAAATGAATGATTCACGCAAGCCACATTTCAACTCGTGGTTTGGGAAATAACAAAGTTATTCAAATGAACTGTTTCACTTTTAATTCAATTTTTAATACCTAAAGTTATCCGTTTGACAGGATGCTATTTCGAATGTTGTTGAGATACAAGGTTCAACAGAACAACTCGTTACAATGGAGGGCTATTACAACGTAGTATTTTTACTTTCCTACGCTACAGTAGCTGTATAAGGAAATTATTGTAATCGTGTGAAATTTTCGGTATTGAGATTTTGACAAATGTTGACGCTACTTATAATTTTCAATCCGACGAACCGATTTTTAAAAAGAATATTTTAATTCAAATTTACAAGAGGTTTATTGAATGAAAGTTACATGTTGACTGACTTCATGTAAGGAACAAACTAATATTGTAACATTATATAAATATGCAATTCTGCTCTTTTGAGGTACAGCTTGCAGGATGACATCATAATTGTCGGAATGCTAATACATATTGTTAACATAATGTAGATGATAAGATGCAATATAACACCTCCGCGGCTAAATTCCAGCATATTTCATGGAGTGAAAAATGCTGGACGGATGGTCCTCTTCTTCATCTTTGGAGAATGATCGTTAATATGTAATAAAATCCAATTATTAACTTTATTGGGTAGATTGGAAGGGTCCAGTAGCTGCTGAATGATTGGCTAGTATCGTTTAATTGGATAGATTCGATTCTTCTTTGTTCTCGTTGGAGTTCGTGTATGTTATCGAGTTTTATATCTTCGATGGTGATTTCTTATGACGAAGTTTTTGTTATTTGGCAAATGATCTGCCTTGATTTCTGGTAATAGTATGGGTTGGCCCTCAGATGTAGATTTCTCGTTGGAGAAATTGTACTCGCTGGTCTTAAACTGACACTGGAAGGGTAGATGAATCAGGAAGACACCCTTCAGTATTGTTAAATCGGTTCTTCCACAGATTGTTTGAACTTTTGTATGGTTCGGAAAAATGGCTATATAGTGCGATTCATCAATTGATTCGATGATACTTTTGATTACTCGAACTGGTGTGATTGGACAGTTGGCTGGTACAGAGTTTAGTTGGAGGAGTTGGAATATACAGTCTTCTTTTCCATTCCATTGATGATATTCTCGTCTGGGTAGTAAAAGTCCGGGTGCAGGTCAATACATGGCTTCGATGTGTATTGGTAGAAGTTTTCGCTCATGACCAGATAGGTATATTGGGGAATAATAGTAGTGGAATTGAGAGTAGGAAGAGGGTAGAGGTGATAATAAGAAAATTTGTTGGGATGTACCAAAGGAAAATGAATGACGAAAACGATTTTCGTGCCTGAATAGTAAGCCTCATTATTCAATAAATCATAATATTTATGCGACTCGTTCGAATGCATTGGAAAAATCATAGATTTTTCTGAGTGTAATTGTTTGACAGTTTTAATGAATGAATCTAACTCATTACTTTTCAATATGCTGTTATGAAGAACTCCAATTCTAGCAAATGCAATAGCGTTTTCGATTTCTCCAAGAAACTTTAAGACCATATTTAATGTTAAACTAATTTGATCTAAGAGTGCTCGGGTTTCAAAATAATTGTCTAATGCATTAAATTTTTTGTTAAGCGATTCTGTTATGGTTTTTTGGTTATTTGATATGAGAGTTATTGTGTTATTGAAATTTGTTATTATTTCTTTGCATAACGATATATCCCTATTCAAGGTTTTGACTATATTTTTCTGATTATTTTCTAAGTCGTTTATTGCGCGGTCATAATGTGCTGTGTTGTTGGCGTCCATGTTCCCTGTAATACTTTTGATAATAGTCCCTAAACCGTCAATGATCCCTCTTCTAAATCTATAAGAAGGAATTAATGATTTGTATTTCTGTTCAGTAGATACAAGCTGATATAGCAGTATTCCTACAAGATTGTCTAAATCATGAAGATATTCGTAATCGTCTAGTTTGATCTTGATAGCTTGAGAGATATTGTTGTAAATATGTCTTATATTACTAATTTCCTTACCTAAGGGAGCAATATCAATATAATGAATAAAGATGTGTTCTCGATTTTACACTAGCTGTACCTAATCTATAGGGTAAAATACCAGGGTTTTTGTTTAGGTTAGTCATTGATATCTCTTGGGGATGTACTAGAGGAAGGACCCAAATCAGGGGGATCAGTAGAGCCCTGTAAAGATTTTCTTTTATTAGCCTTTGGTCTTTTCAAGCTTTGTTTGTGTAAAGATTTCGTGCTAGTTCTAATCTTAATTGTGTTGTTCTTTACTACTCTTTCTTTCGTATACTTAGGTTATTGCGGTTAAGTGTTGTTATTCTTTTATAATCGTCAGTGTTATCTTTGTATGTCAGTGGGTCGTGTCTGCTCCTGTTGTGACGTTCTACAGTATTCTCTTTTTGAGAAATAAGCAATTCGTTTAATTTCTGATAAATTTCCTTGGTGGTTTCTCTATGTTCTTGAATATAATTATTGATAAGTTGTTGATTAATATTTATGTTGAAGGGAACTTTGGTATTTAAATGTCCATTAATAACATCAATCGGTTTCTGTTTATTAGTGGAATGGATTGTATTATTATACGCCAGTATTGCGTAGGGCATATGACTCAATATGTCAATTTTTCCTTTATATTTTGCCCTTATTAATCTGAGATGTTCAATTAAAGTAGAATGAAATCTTTCGATGGCTCCGTTTGATTGCGGGTGGTTTGCAGTTATGTAATGTATGCTTACAACATGCGTTTGGAAAAATTCTTGAACTACAGTATTTTTTAGTTCAGTACCTCGATCCATGACAACTACAGATAGTACCCCATGATGAGTCATAAATATAATAAAAGATCTCACAATTTCAATACCTGATAGTCCGGATAAGGGGTATGCTTGAGCATATTTGGAAAATGTGTCAATTATGGTTAGATATATTTGACCTTGTGCTTGAAAAGTGTCAGCGTGAATAATTTCGAAAGGCTTAGATGGTGTGGGCGTCCTCATTAATTTTTGTTTCGGAGGATTACGATCATAATTATTGACTTGGCAGATGTTGCATAGATTGATAAAATCCGTAATATCATTTTTCATTTTCGGCCAATAAAAGGATTTCTTTATTCTTGCTTCAGTTTCCGTTATTCCTCGATGGTTTGTTTTTCCAGAGTGATATTTTTCTACAATTTGTTTTTGTTCTTATGGTTTTGTGATGTCTTCTAGGAGAGTAGAGCATTTTATTTCTTTGTAGGCAGAGTTTTTGAATGTCGTCCGCAGTATCGAATATATTTGAGGAACGTGTATGTCGGTTTCGAAGTATAAGGCGTACGTTAATTTTGGATCAATGTAATTTTTCAATAAATTAATGACATCCCTATATAATTCATTAGTTGACAATTGAACATATAGTCTGGATTTTGTTGGGAATATTTTCTCGGTTTTAGGTTTCGCTGGGGAGTGTAAAACAAAATCTATTTTGATTTGATGATCGAAATAATTCAAAGGCTTCTCCGGTATTGGCATGTTCATTATTGGTTCTTCCAGGCTAGTATGGATGGTGTTGCCGTCTTCCAATTCGGGAGACTCATTTTCGTCTGCTGTTTCCGTTTCTTCTGTACTATTTGATACTCTTCTCGTTGCTTGTGTATCTTCGGACTCGATTAAATTGGTTGTTGGAATTGTTTCATCGATATTTCCCATTACGGATTCGTTCTCTTGATCTTCTTCTTGCCGTTTATTCCGAATGGCGGTTAGTTCTTCATTGAATTGGTCCATATACTGAAAGAATTATTTTGTATGTATCTCTACCCGAGATAAGGCATCTGCGTTTGTATTGTGTTTTCCTTTTTTATATTCTATTTTATACTGAATTTCTTCTAGTTCTGGGAAGTGGGTATTTCTTGATTGCTTCTATCTTCTCTGAATTTTGAAATTGGCTTCAAGTAGACGTTGAAAAATTTTGATAAATTTAATAAATGCTCTTGTAATGAACTGGAAAATATAATTATGTCGTCGAGATAAATGAGACAAATTACATTATGAAGACCTCGTAGAACGTTTTCCATCACTCTTTGGAAAGTCGCAGGCGCATTCTTAGATCGAATGGCATCCGGACATATTCAAAGTGACCGTGTTCGACATTAAAAGCGGTTTTTGGTATGTCTTGGTGCTGGAGGGTGCTAAAATACGTAGCTCTTCCTAATTTGTCAAGAACGTCGCTGATTTGAGGGAGAGGGTAACGATCATCGATGGTTTTCTCATTCAATTTTCGGTAATCTACCACAATGCGCCATTTCTTCTTTCCAGATGCATTTTCTTTTTTGGGAACGATCCAAATCGGCGATGAATACGGAGAGTTACTTGGGCGAATAATTCCTTGATTTAACATGGAATTAATTTGGCGTTTTACTTCTGGTTTATGAACAAATGGGTAACGATAAGACTTGGTGAAAACAGGAATTTCGTCGTTTAGTTTTGATGGAATGTTTTACTTGATTTGTGAATGATAGTGGTTGATCTTCGGTGTGAAAAATGTCTGAATATTTTCTGCATAATTCTCCTCAGAGTTCATATGAGAAGTTCTGATTAGACTCTCAATTGGAACCTTTTTGTCTCTGTTTTTGAGGCATACATCGGTGTAATGAATTTCATAATTATTTTCGTGAAATGGAATTGCTTTGATTGGATCGGAGAGGGCTAACAATACATCTTCGCTTGAATTATTTATAATTTCTACTAAGGCTATACCATCGTTCGCTTTAGAAATCGTAGATCGTAGAAGTGAAATTTAAGAGTGTCTTTCTGTTTAAATTCTGAAAAAATGGGTATTTCCGCTCAATATTTTTGGTGGGATGACTGGAAAATGGTTGAAACTACAAGAGGTTCATTGAATATACTGTTTTTATAATATTTAAATGCTATATTTGGATCGAGAAAAGATTTGGTTGATCCTGTATCTAAAAGCAATTTCAGAGGTGGATTCGAAATTTGGATATACGGTAGCTCTTTTTTGTGCATAGAAATGTTAATTTCTATGTTGTTTCGTTGTTTTCCTCGATCTCCTGAAAATTTTGTTCTTCGTCTTGGGTTTCTGTTACATTTTCATAAGTTTGATCGTCATAATATTCAAAAGTTTCGTTTCCAGTACCATTATCGAATTCTGTACAGAACAGTTCTTCGGCGATTACGCTTGCTTTTGGCCATTATTAGAAAAGAAATAATTTATTCTAAAATTAGGTGTAGTATTTCGAGTCGAAATGCTCATAGGGGTGGGCTTGGGTTGTGGTTGATTTGGATTTGGTTTCCATACATTGGAGGTTTGTGGTTTTGGAAATACTTGCGAATTTGTTGGAAATCTCGCTGGTGGTTGATTAATTCTTTGAATATTACTGGGGACTCTAGAAAATTGATGAGATATAGGTTGTTGATTGAAGTTTTGCCATTGAGGTGGTTGAATTTGTTTTTGGAAATAATTTTGGGGAAATTGCGATCGAAATGGGGCTTGATGAACGGGAGATCGTGAAGTTTGCGGGAGATTCCTAACTAATATGTTGGTGTTGCTATGTCTTTGATAATATTTTATATTATCTTCTTCTGTTATGAATTGTACCGCTTGAACTAGGGAGGTTGGCCGCATAGCTCGAATTATAGGACCTAGTGGTTCTTTCAAACCTGCAAGAAATGATTGGAGGGCTTGCTTTGTAAAGAAATTTCTTTTGATAATCCGCTCGCCGTTATCTTTCGAATGTAAATCAACATAATTGCATATGGTGTTTAAAATATGTGTAATCCGTTCGTGGAATTGATGTGGGGATTCATTTATCTTTTGTCTCATATTCACAAGGTCTTGATTTAAACAGTTTTCGTCTCGTTGGTCTCCAAAACTCTGTAATAACGCCGTTCTAATTTCTAACCAATTATTCGCTCCATTTATCGCTATAACTTCTTCTGCTCCACCTTCGAGTCTATTTAATATACCGTTAAGTAATAAGGTATTTAGAAAATTTTGTAAATTACCGGAATCAAAATATTGCGTTAATATGGATTAGGCATTAATAAATCTATACAGTTTATTGGGACTCCCATCAAAATTTGGGATAATTGATAAAACTTTAATATCTAATATAGGTACATGGTGTACAACTTGAGGTTGTTCATTTGGCATATTTGAAATTAATGAGGTATTTTTTGTTTTAAATTTAAGACTAAGATTGTTGAAAAATTCTATTAAACTAGGCTCTAATTCTCTATCGCTTTCGTCAATTGAATCAATATGATCAGAGGAGTCTGACATGAACAAAATAAATTCTACTTACAGCATCGGTCCGTTGCGAATTTGGATGTCTCTTGGTTATCCTAACTGGATGTCCAAAACACAAGGAGGAAGATTCGTTGCTTCGTTGACGAGTTGAAACTCACAGGACTGTCCAAATATGGATTTCCCACGAAAACTAAATCCGATCTGACTGTGCCACTTATAATTTTCAATCCGACGAACCGATTTTTAAAAAGAATATTTTAGTTCTAATTTACAAGAAGTTTATTGAAAGAAAGTTACATGTAGACTGACATAATCTAAGCAACAAACTAATATTGTAACATTATATAAATATGCAATTCTGCAATAATTGTCGGAATGCTTATACATCTTGTTAACATAATGTAGATGATAGGATGCAATATAACACGCTTCAGTTTTCTAAGTCTAATAAACATATTCTCAGCCATTGGTCCGTCTGTCTGTCTGTGGCAGCATTATCTCGGGAACAGATCAGTGTATTTTGCTGCTTTCTTTTTTATTTTGTCTGGTACCAATACCACTCGCCGGTGGCACTGAATGAGAATCCTGGGTGCTGAGCTGAGCTATAGCCAAGAAACGTGGTTTGCTCAAGACTGTAGTGCGGCTCTAAGGATTTTGATTAAACTTGCCTAAAGTATTCTTCGGAGAGCCCTTTACCACCCACCTACAGCTACATCTCTGAGAAAAATGCACAAAAAAATTTATGCTTGAAAAAAATTCCATATTTTCCACATGTTTCTTCAGATTCCGGCTAAACGTTTCATCTTGCGAAAAAATGTTACATGACCATTGTAAATAGATAGAAAGATAGAAATATATTTCCCAAGTAGGTACATAGATTTTGTAAATTAGTACATTCTTAGATAAAATACCTTGAATTAATACCTATTGCCAAAGGCTTAGGGAAAGTGCTGACCAATAACCATAAAGATTTTTAAAATAACATAGTAAGCACCAAATGGGGGAAGTGAATACAGTCAGTAAACAAATTATAAAAAATTATAATAATAATATTCAAAACTAATATAACAAAAATAAAAAAGTCCCATCGTATAACAACAGTTTAAAAAACTAAAAAAGCCAGTAAGAAAGAAACAAAAACGAATTTCAAGATTATAGGTATAGGCAACAAGGAATCATGCTTGATAATCAGTGGAAGTTGATTGGAAAATATTCATCAAGGTCATAGCAAACATGGAGATGTAGTAATTTTATCAGGTCCTTTTTGAACTTATTTAACTATAATAGTTTCATAGTGTTCGGAAGATGGTTATAAATGTTTATTCCCATATACAGAGGACCATTGCGCGTTCGGTTGAATTTGTGGTTTGGTAGGACAAACAGTTGATTTCTCGTTAGATAATGGTGTCTGTCTGTGGGTCGTTCTAGAGAGTTTTTATTTTTGTGGATCAGGAGGGATATTTTGCATATATAACGATTGGTGAGGGTAAATATTTGGTGGTTTTTATAATAGGGCATACATGAATCCCTGAAATTGAGTTCAAAGAGCGTTCGAATGGCCCGTTTTTGAATAGTGAATGTTGCTTTTGTTGAAGCTGCCAAGCCCCATAGTTCGATACCATATTGCAAGAGGCTGGAAGTACGCATAATAAGCTGACTTGGCCACTAATATATTGGTATTAATTTCGATGCTGCGTAAGGCAAATGTTGCTTTGCATAGTTTGGAATTGAGTTGACTGATGTTTTCTGTCCATGTTAATTTACTGTCAATGAGAATACCTAAGAACTTTGTTGTATCTGATGGATTGATAGTTTTTCCTTCCACTATGAGACCTATATTCTGATTTTCGCCTTGGAGATTGAATCGTATGCTTTGAGTTTTGTCGATATTCAAGGAAAGTTTGTTTGCTGGAAACCATGTAATGTAATGTCATGTAATTTATTAATTGTGATACAAGAAAGAAGGTATCAATGAAATTAATTCTCATGTTCCGGAGGTAAACATGAAAGTTTTTTCACTTAGTTTTGGTTTTGTGTGATTAGCGATATTAACGAGAAAAATTTTGAACTCTTCTTCGTGTGCGTTTTCAATTATAGTGCCATTTTTATTTATAATTATTTTGTCTTGTTTGGTTGGTTTTCTTCTGGTAAGATAGTTGACTACCTCCCATGTAGTTTTAGGTTTGTTTTGTGAGGAACAGATCATGTTACCGATATAAATGGCCTTGGCATGCTCGATGGTTTTCTTTAGAATGCTTGTATTTATTCATGTAATTAATTATCGCTATATTTCTAGTATATTTCTTAAGTTGTAACAGAAAACGTTTATTCCTACATGATTTTTTTAACCCTGAAGTTATCCAGCGTTTGAAAGATTTTTTGGGATGAAGGGCCTTATTTTTCAAAGGAAAAGTTTTGGAAAAGCATGAATTGATTGTTCTGAAACATTTCATACGCCTCATCTGTGACCTTTAGGCTGAGGAGTGATTGGAGTCAGTGGAATCAAAAATTTCTGTGAATTTCGTAAAGCTTGTTTCGCTATATGATCTTATCATTTTGAAGGTACCTCCTAAATCAACTACTGATGTATTAAAGGGTCTATGAGATTTTATCAAGATATTGTCTATTGTGGTGGGGGATGTTGTTGTTTTTCTTGTCGGTTTGGTATTGGTTATAGATGAGATCCAGCATTTCCAGCACATCTTTAAAATCGCTCAAATTTTTACTAGGGACTCTAAGGAGACTGAAGTTCAGGTTGAAATCCCCGCAGATGACATAGTGATAATCTATATATTCTCGATACAATTCATTGATTAGGTCTTAGAAAGTGTTTAAAAAAGTTTCGTACATACACAATGAACTTCTGTATATGCAGATAATAATCGTTTTAACCAATTTACTATTCGATATTGAAAATCCAATATCTTTCTGGATGGGATGAGCTCTAATTGGTTGGATATTTGCGAAGTGCAAGTGAATTTTATTGTGAATAAAAATTATTGCACCATATGTGTGTGTGTGTGTTTTACGACAAAAAGAAGAATTAGCTAAATAGTTATTGGGTTGAAAGTATGCTATCTCATCATCATGCATCCAATGTTCGGAAAAGCAGATTATATCAATATTTTGGTTTTCTTTTGCATCTAGAAAAATATTTACTTCGTCTAATTTATTACGGAGTGACTGCATATTAAGATGCTTGAGGACGAGAGGTGAAGTAGTGTTATGAGAGTAGTTACACGATTGCTATTGTCTCTTAGAATTTTTTCGTAGTGTGTAGATTCTCGTTCCGTTGTTATCACCGTCTGAATAACCCTGCCCTTGTTGAGATGGGATCACTAGCAGTCTGTTTCTTTGGCTCAGTTTGGGTGGTTGTATTATGATTGTTTCCTGTAACTGACACTTTTCTAATTTAGCTATTTCGTGGATGGATTACCGGTTATTTTCTACAATGATTTTGTTTTTTTGAGATAAGCTTTTTATCCTTTTTTGTTGTTGCTCTCAGCTACGGTATTAGACGTCTTATTTCTTCTGTCACATCTTGTGTGAAATTCTCACTAACTGCATAAGGTGAAATTTAGAATTGCTTCGCATTTCTGAATATTTCATATTTAATTTGGGTGGAATTTAGTTTGAGTACAATTGGACGATTTGTGCCTTCTTTCTTTGAACCGATTCTATAAAAATCCTGTATATGATATGGTTCAAGTCTGATATTCAATATAGACGAGATTGTTGAGATTTTTTGTCATTGGAGGGATTTTCGGTTTCCGTAAGCCCATATAAAATGACTTCGTTCATCTTTTTCTGCCTTTCAATGGAAACTAGTTTGGATTGAAGTTGGCTGACTCGTTTTTTCAGTCCGGCATTCTCGTTTTTAAGGTAGTTCATCGTGGTCTCAATCTCCTGGATTTTATTTCACCCACAGATTTTATTAATAGGTCGAGTTTTTATTCCATGTCGAGATAAAACACTTTTCAGTCAAACTTATATAATATCTTGGTGTAACACTGATTCAAATTTCACTTCACACAGACGAACACGGGATAACATTCCTCTTTTAATGTTTATCACTCGCTTCTGGTGCACTCTTGGGTGGAAACTTTTTTTCTATGTGATTGAACTTATTTTGTTTTACGTTACCTGGACTATTGTATATTAATCAAAACAGTTCATTGTTGTTTGTTTTGATCGGACGATTTTATTCACTGGAATTTGCCTGCGAGCGGTAGGAAAGTCATGTGAGTGGACACACCAGATTTTCTTACATATACTTGTGTAATGTTATTCCGTATTATTCTTTTATATTTTTTTATTTAGTTTTTTTTAGCTGCAGCTGCATCATAAGGCACAACAACCCATATTAGTTTAAAACAAATAATTAATATTGAATCATATAAATGCTCGAGAAAACGCAATGAACGCTAATTACTTGTCAAAACGTCAAACAGTCCACTCAATATACTGGAAACGATGCCACTTTTGAGACTTGACAGCCTCTACTCCTGATACTAACTCAATTCGCGATTGCAGATTTAGCTGGCGCTACCTATCGAGCGAACGCTGAACTTTTCGGAGAGATTTACTTGATTGAAGTCTTTTTTCAAAAGCATTTTTCGTTCTCTAAAATGCAAGCAATCAATGGGGAATAAATAATGCATTCTTCTGTATAGCAGAAGTAGAAGAACGCGAAATATTTAGATTTCATGAATATCCAAGTGTCAGTAAATGCGTAAAAAGTGATTGTATACTTTGAAAATGAAATCGTGCAACTCGACAATGTGGATAACTTCAAGCTATGAATATCACTCTCAAGATAACAAAATGTTGTTTTAGTTGGTTAACTATGTTGGGCAATGCTTAGAGCTTCTGACGTGTATTATTCATTTAAAACTTGTAGAAGAACTAGGAGAAAAAGTAGGATAAGGAGCTACTCCAAACTGGAAAATACCCTATCTGATGGATTAGAATTGCAATATAATTAATTGTTTTGAAGGAATTGGAACTTATGTAGCAAAATTGGATGCAGAGTCTCTCAAAAGTCTCAAAATCTCTTTCGGCACATCATAGATTTTTCTTCATTTTCATCATTATAAAAATTAATCTTAATTTATTTTACAATTTTTTCACTTTAGTTAGACAACTCTTGTTGACTTTGACTTCAAAAAGTATTCAACTTCATAACTGTCCTGTTTAGAGTTAGTGAAATGTATTCACAGCAATTTCCCCTCCTTTGTTCTTATTCATAATTCCGAATAATTCTTAGGTGAACTATTCATAATCTTGAGCTTTTCCGATACATTCTAGCTTCCAGTATTCAATGAATTAATAATTAATAATTATCTGTGCCTTCTGCAATTCTGCAAGGCAAATGTGAAATGATAAGTGATATAATATATCATTCGCCTTAGAACACTTTTGGTTGCCCAAAAAAAATCTATATAGGTTTATGGGTTATCCTAAAAAGATGCAATATTTTCAAAACCTTTTTCATTGAAAAATCTCAAAATTTGAAACAGATTTATTTTGTAATTCCAACCTTAATCTCCGGTGGACATACTGGATTCTCATTTCTCCCTGTTTTCCACCTCTATAACCAAGAATGGTAGGAATTCCATGTGATAGATTGTTTTTACATTTGGACATCTCTACTTTCAAGATCCATAGAAGTGGGTTCAATGGTTATTCCAAGGATTACTTTTAACAGGAGCAGATCATTCTTGAAAACATTGGCTTCCATTGGAAATTTATTGGCTATTTGTTAAATGAATAATTAGTGATATTAATTGACATTCAAGTATTACTTTTGCATAACCTGTATAATTGTCAGGATTTCTCTTAAATTACAAATATTAAGATAATCTTAAAATTTTCATTTATTTGATAAACCAAGAAAGAAAGATGGAATAATTATTTAAATGTTTTCTGAGAAAAGAGAGAGAGAGAGAAGATCTCATAATCTCAAAAACTAAATGATTCAGTATATTAATGACACTTGCCTTTAAATTCATCGTAAGATGGTTTACTAGAAACGGCTAATTCAAAGACTACGTTTTACACAATGTTAAGTATTTTAAGCAAACAACACCAAATTTTAATCCTAACACCATAGCTAATACAAAATCATCTCAACTACGTATATTCCTGGTTCTTAGATTGGTTGCTGTCGTTGATTGATTGATAAAATTAAATGTGTTTTGTTTCATATTATGAAAAACAACCAACGAAATAACGAATTATATGATTGACAACGTACAAATAAATTGAGTGACTTTCCATAACGATCTAGGCGTGATAGTAACTTAACTGTGATTTAACGTCCTAAACTTACTCAACGATCCTCGAGTAAACTCTATGAAGAAAATCCTTCTCAAGACTTTCCATATCTAAATTCATTTGAATATACAATACTACTCGTATATATTATATTCAATATATTTTGGAGTACGTCAAAAGTCTTCATATAACATGAGAAATAAAATGTTGAGTTGAATCTGGAAAGTTTTGGAGAGATATGTTTTGATCGTCACATTCGGAATTATTAAATATAATTATGGTTACCTATTAGTAGTATTTTTTCTCTCAATGGTGCTGCTGGGCTCTGAAGACCCTTATTAAAACTCCAGAAAGGCAATTTCAAAACAAGAAATAGACAGTGGCCTCACTCTTAATTTTATGGCAACAAACACAGCCAACAACTTCAAAGCTTGCGACTCATCTTCGAAGGATGTTGATTATTGCACTTTGCTTTTGGTTAAGGTTTCATTTAATTTGAAACTTTTATTGAAACACTATCGATGAACTACTTCGTCTAATTGGACGACCTAGCTACCAGTCCACTCAACGGCTATAATATTAAATTTTGGCCGACTCCACACGCCTTTTACATAGTAAACGATCACCGATTTTGATGCATGATTTTTATATTGGAAAGAGTAGAGTTGAGAGATGGTAGCATAATAAAAAAAGTAAAATTTAACATATCCCTGAATCCTCCCCCAAAGGGGATGGATGGGCAATATTTTTCGAAAAATGGAAAGTTTATGTGACATAATCATTTCAAGATCATTTCCTACAACTCTTAAATAGGACATTTTTCAAATAAATCGACGGTTCTCGAGTTACAGCTCTAGAAATTTGTAAGATTCTCACTACATTATACTATGAAATCCTACTGCCTTTTAAGTATACAGCTATCTCTCTTGGATGCATTGGATCTGCAACCGGTCATCACATCTGCTTTGATGACTTATCTAGTGTCCAAACTATAAAAAAAGCTTTGTATTTAGGGTAATACTATTAATCATTTCAAGTCTTAGTATTCTTAAAACTAGAATTTTTTTAGAGACATCTTATAATAAATTGGTTAAATTATTAAAATCAAATAATAATAAGAATATAAAGAAATAAAATTTGCTAGCTAGGAATCTAATGATAAGATTCTGATAAACATATAGCGTCATCTTTCCCGAGTGCTATAGGCTATGAATTATAGATACATGTGTCCTTTAGTTTAGGGGAGCTATTATTGTTTTTGTCTAGCAAGTCGGAAACAATCCCACCTAGATAATTTGATCGTTCACATAGTTTCTCTATTACGTACATCGTGTAGTTTCAAGTTAATGATTTTATTATTTAAATGGACTGAATAGGCACAATTCTGTTGGTTTGTAGAGTTTGATATGACAGTGGTATTTTGTTATGTGTTACATATTTTTATATTAAGTGGATTCCCACAGATATTTGGTATTCTTGGTTTGCCCCCTATATACATATAGAATCTGGCCCACGACAAGCGTGTACAGATTTTCTAGGACACCCTGTATACATAAAATAATTTTAAATTGTAGCCATTGTAGTCACTCATCTTCCTTAAACATTTGTTACAGCAATACCTACAATTTCACATTGTCACAATATTGCATGATACTACATAATCAAGATTATTATACAGGGTAGTTCTCCGGGAAAGACATCGATCGATTGTGGGCAAACGATAACTACAAACAGTCTGAAAATTTGGTGACATACTAAAGTCACTAGGGGAAATACTTCTAAAATATTTTCATGTCAGTAGCATTTTCGGTTATACCGGAAATAGATGGCTACTTTGTTATTTTAAATGATAATTTAATAAGGATAATCTTGAATTGATCAATTCCACTTGCCGGGTGTTTGATATATATTCATATTTTTTAGATGAAAAACAAAATCAATATTTTAACACACCTCCTTGATTTTGTTGATAATATATTAGAATAATTTAACATCATAATAATCAAAAGTTAACATAAACTAACACTAGATAGTCGCAGATAAATGAACACAATCGAAATTTTCAATCAAGAATTACCAACTAAACATAAATAATATTCATTAACTCCCATAATCATTTTTAACCCCCAGCAAATATATGATTTTTTGAAATTTTGCTCTACATAGGGATTTTGTTAAAATATCTGCCATTTGTTCCTTAGTCTTAATTTTACATGCATTGATTATGCCTTGCTTTTCAAAATCATGTAAAAAATGATAACTTATATCAATATATTTCGACTTTTTACAAAATTTTCAATTTTTAGACAAAGCGATGACTCCAATATTATCCTCATAAATTTTAATACAGTTAGTTACTACAACAATGTCACTTAATACTCCCTTTATAGGTAACACCTCCTCAACACAGTCAGCTAATGCATAATATTCAGCAAGGGTCGATGATCTTGAAACTATTTTTTGTCACTGTGATTTCCAGAACACTTTAATGACTATTCCAGTGGTTGACTTTTTATCGAGGAATTCTGATGCCCAGTCTGCACCAACATAAGCGTCCATTATATTTTCATAGCTTACATCATAATTCAATTTCAATGCTCTAGTATGATACAGGTATTTCAAGACACGTAGAGCATACTTGTAATGAGTTTCGAAAATTAAGGGTTCTATTCAATACCATTGAACAGTTAATTAGGAAAACCGAAAATTCCTCTATTTACAACAAACAACAAAAAGCAAGAGAAGAAATTTCACTTGGAATGAGCATGGAATGCCAAGGATCTGTCCAGATGAAACTCATGTGTTACGGAGTGTGAGGAATAGTTAAATGCACTTCAAATAAGTGGAAAAAGGATGGATCAATCTAATTTCATATATAAATTGCAAATCTAATACGACGGGCAGTTTATTTTCTCCTAGAGACCTCGTAGAACAAAAATCAGTGAGTGTCGAAATCAAATTATTCCCAGCTGAATCATCGAAGAAGAAGAAGACGATATCTGCAACCAGACCAGCCTGCATGTGGAATTAATAAATTCACTATCAAATAATATTGCCAGTGACGTTTCAAAACAATTTTATTTTGGTAAAATAAAATCCTTAGAGCGGAAAACTGTATTTTCCTGTTATTTTGACTTATTTCAACTGGTGTCAGAAGTGGGATTTCTAGTCAAGAAAGGCCGACATCGAATCCGTTATGGCAACTCTTGCCGAATTGATGAAACAACAAACAAAGCAAGCGAAACAACAAGCCGCTCAGTTTAAGATCATCGAAACCAAGCTAGCAGAGCAGTCCAGCAGCATCGAAACCAAGTTAGCAGACCAGTCCAGCAGCATCAAAACCAAATTAGCTGAGCAGTCCAGCAGCATCGAAACTAAGTTAGCATACCAGTTCAGCAGCATCGAAACCAAGTTAGCTGAGCAATCCCTGGGATTAGAGGAGCGTATCCTGCAGGGTATGGAAGAACGGTTGAAGGTGGAGCAAGCCAAACATCTGGGAGAGTTGCGAGAACAGGTCGATCGCCTTCATGATAAGTTGACAGAGCAGAAGGACCTATGGAACAACAGTATGGACGCCCTGACCTGCAAAACAGAAGAGGTTAACGATAGGACGAACGCCGCGGAGCTGCTGCAGATAAAGGTGGAGAGCATGCAGAGGCAATATGAAGACAGTACCGAAAATGTTGTGGAGCGGCTCAACTTCTTAGAAAACCGCACCTACTAAGGACATTCTACAAGAGCTGAAAGTAAAATCCAAGCCCCTACCTACGATGGCAGCACCTCTTGGACAAACTATCTGAGGCAGTTCGAGGCAGTCGCTAGCGCTAATCATTGGAGGTTCTGAGATCGTTTCCCGATGGCCAATCATGGAGTTTCCAGCAGTTGGTTGAGGCCATGGAACTGCGATTTGGAGAGAGAAATCTGGCTGCCATCTTCAACGCCCAATTGAAACATCGAAGTCAATGCCCAATGAATCGTTACAGGAGTTGGCAGCGGATGTTGAAAGGTTGGCGCATCTGGCTTAATCGCAGTGAAGTACGGGAACGCTTTGGAGTGTCAGCGTTCATAGATGCTATTAAAGATGGAGACGTCCAGCAGGGCGTACGGATGTAGCCTCCGAAGATGATTAGTGAGGCCCTAATCCATGCACTTGAACTGGAAGCTGCTAAGTGGGTGGCCAAGCCAACTGTGAGAGTTAGAGAGGTTGGCGACAGGGAGGAGGAGGGCCCATCAGTGACAAGATGATGGAGATGCGTTAAACAGGGACAACTAATGGCCCGTTGCCCTAAGGCAACGTAGGCCTTCGCCTGCTTCGATGCATTCGGAAAAATAGGAAAGACCAGTCCGGAAGAGAGACGACTGACCTTCAATCCCTCATCCCCATCAATGAAACTTACAACCGATGGAACACGATGACTGTCGAGTCGAAATTTCGTACTCAAAAAAGGATTCTTATCATCTGCCTTGGATCGACGACATCATCGACACACTGTCAGGTACTGAATGGTTCTCTTACTTGGATCTTCGCAGTGGTTACTGGCAAGTTGGCATCCAGGAACAAGATAAAGAGAAGACTGCCTTCATCACGCCTTACGGACTCTGGAAATTCAATGTTATGTCGTTTAGGTTGTGTAACGCTCCTGCCACCTTTGAGCGATTGATGGATACAGTTTTAAAAGGATTGTCTTGGTAGACCTGTCTGGTTTATTCGGATGATGTGATATTCATGGGTAAGACATTTGGCCAACACCTGCGTAATCTGGAGGGAGTACTTCAACGTTTGAGACGAGCCAAGTTGAAGTTGAACCCGCATAAATGCGAACTCTTCCGGAAGGAAGTACGATACCTCGGTCACGTAGTATCTCCACAAGGAGTCCGACCAGACCCAGCCAAGCTATCAGCGGTTCAAGAATGGCATCGTCCAAGGAATGTCTCATAGTTTCGCAGTTTTCTTGGGTTATGTACCTATTACCGCCGATTCGTTAAGGACTTCTGCAATCTGGCTAAGCCATTACATCGGCTGACAGAAAAAGACCAACCATTCGAGTGGAAGCCAGATTGCGAAGACGCTCTTCAGAAGTTGAAGGAATCCTTGTGTATGGCACACATACTGACCTACCCACAACCAGGTCACCGATTTTATGTGGATATAGATGCCAGCAATGTCGGTATTCTGTCGCAGGAAGAAGAAGTAAGGCAGAGCGCAATTACTGCACTACAAGACGAGAATTGCTTGCTCTTGTCAAAACTCTTAGGCATTTCCACAAATACCTGTATGGCCAGGAATTCACTATATATGAGATCCTGCACAACTGCATGTAAGAAATGCAAGGGGGTAGAAACACTGGACGACGTTCCTGTGAGACCGGTGGCGCAAGTACCAGTGGATGATGAATGGCCCAATCAGGCTATCACATTCGTGATCAACAGGTTGATCCAGACTTAGTGCGGGTTTACGAGTTCCTTGGCGCGCGTGAGAGGCTGGCGCACGCAGATTGCTTCGCGCACGTAAACAGATTGAACATATGGTGGCAAATAGGATAATTTACGAGTCATTGGCGTGCGCCACTGTCCGCCAACTTGAGATGCAGGCGCACGCGGAGGGTGTTAAATATTTCCACGACAAATAATACAACGCGCGCGAAGCTCTGCCTGACGCAAAGATATGGACCACGTGACCACAGCGCCCAATCACGACTAGGCATTCGAAAAGTAGTCGAGCTATCAAAAGTTGAAATGAAATAAGATTATTAATTATCAGTTTTATTGTGTCTTTTGCATATTTTCACTATATATTTTCAGATTTTAAATTTGTGTTTTTGGCGTTATATATATCGATTATATTTCATCAAAATTATAAGTGCAGTTTTGATTTAGGTTATTTTGTGTGTTAATATTAACAGATGAGTTAAATTCAGTATTAAACTAATACGTATCAAATATTGTTGTGGTTGACTCATATTCGTAACAAATTCTTGAAGCTCTTCTTCCAAAGGTTTATTACATTCCGTATCACTTCGTTTTGACAGTCGCAGTCGAATAATAAAGCGCGCGTAGAGAAACTCGTAAATGGGTCGGCGCAAAACGGTCGCGAAACCTGTCCAACGTACGCGAAGCAATCTGCGTTCGCCAGCATCTCACGCGCGCCAAGGAACTCGTAAACCCGCACTTAGCGCCAATAATGATATGGAAAACGCAGTCAAACCAACGCTCAGACTGGCATGGAGTAGCTGAATTTGGTTCTATCAATAAAGCATATTCTGGAGTCTTTGGGACAGCCTGAAACTGGAAGACGGTGTGCTACGGTACCAATGGGAGCATCTAGACGGGGAAACATCCACCTCGTTAATAGTAATTCCCAGAGTCAGGGTGGCTCGTGTACTTCGGGAAACTCACGATGGGCTAGCTGGAGGACATTTTGGTGTTAACAAGACATTGGAGAAAACGCGAGCTCGGTTTTATTGTGTACGATGTCGCGCAGACGTGGAAGAATGGTGCCAAAGTTGCGATGTGTGTGCCAGCGCCCGCGGACCGCATAGAGAGACTTCAGCAATACACTGTAGGCGCACCATTTAAGAGGATAGCCATCGACATAGTAGGGCCGTTTCCTACGACTGATGATGGAAACCGGTACATATTGGTGATAATGGATTATTTTACGAAACTGCCGGAGGCATACGCTCTACCCAATCAAGAGGCTGCAACGGTCACACAGGCTCTGGTTGACACCCTATGCCGTTTCGGCATTCCCATGGAATTGTATTCAGAGCAAGGACGGAATTTTGACAGCCGCTTGTTCCAAGAGGTCTGCGAGATACTTGGCATAAGAAAAACCCGAACAACACCCCTGCATCCGCAGTCCGATGGCATGGTCGGAAATTAGAGTCAGAGTACCATTTATCTTCAATGCAAAATGGATTCCGCCAGAGCCGCTCAACAATATTGCATTTATATTTGACTTTTTAGAGAATAGAAGATTCAAGATCTGATTCCCGGACATCGAGTCACGGTCAACTCAAATAGTTAATGACCTACCAGCTTACTTGCTTGCTTTCTATTATTGATAAATAACTAATGACATTTCTGATTGCTGACTATGAAATCTTTCCTGTTTGTGGTTAATTTTATGTAAATTCACGAATTTTTCCCCGACGAAGAGAATAAACATTCTCGAAAGCTTGGCATAATCCAAAGAATTTTATTTATTAAATGACTGCATCCCCAACAAAAATCTATTTTATCAAATATATATATATATTATATACTTCGATTGGAAAAGGTATAAAACTGCTTCTGCAGTCTTGTATGTGGAAATAAGAGTAACTCTGTTTTCTAGTCTAGCACAGATAATTTAGATACTTATTGTATTAAGTTGATTATTGTAACAGATGTCAGAAAATTCTATTACTGGAATGCGTTACGTTCAATTGTAAAAGTAACAAATATTCCAAATGTGAAATGTGAACATGCGAATGCTCAACTCTCGAATATGTTCTACATTACGATAGAGATTAATCTGAACTCTGTTGAGGAAAGTTCGGTGAAACAAATTTCATGTTTTCAAAACTATCAAAGTTACACGAATATCAGTCATAAATTTTACCTCGTGTCATTTCAAACCAAAAACATGGGAGCTGCCTGTCTCGTATTATTTTATGTTTACAGACCTGTCATTTCTTAAAGTTTGATTTATTGATGTAAGCTGATGTCGAGATAGAAATGCATTGGAAATATACTCAAAACTTGGTTTGATTTGCATAATTCATACAATATAGACATGTTATTTTAGAACCTAGATATAATTCTTTCATGATTTTATCGATTCGGGAACTTGTGGAAGACAATATCTTTCTTTTTTTTCTTGTTATTTGAGATTTATTATAATATACCTAGGCATGGGCTAAGTATATCCATTATAATCTTGGATATGTAACATATCGCTCCAAGTGATGATGTACATTCAGTTAATATATCCATATCCGCTAATTGTTCCAGGCTTTAAGATGTTCGTTCGGCGTTTTGTGGTGTATTATGTACTCGCTTAAAGGTATTTTCATAGAGTAATCAATTTTCATCATTCTCACTGACGCTTGAAGCTAGCGTATTTCGTCAAATTTGACATTAAATTTGACAATTCGGACTTTTTGAACAATACAGAATTGTCAATTTTGAATACACTCGTTTCAAGTATCAGTGAAAATGCCCTTTTAACTGCCAATAGTCCGAAACTGAAATGATAGATAGGACCGGAGCCGATCTCTGTGGAAACAAATTAAATTACCTACTATTAAATTACTTTAAAGGCCTGTAAATATATAATGATGAAATGATCTGAATTTTTACTATATTTTTTATTCCCAAAACATTTTTCATACCTAGATTCATTCATTGTCGCCTTTAGCTGCTCTATCCCTTTAAACCATTATCCATTATAAAACTCCGATTCATATTGTTCCGTTCTCCAATTTGTGTATAGTGGGCCTACGGCCATCTGGAATTATTTTCAGAATTATCATTAATAAGAGAGTTTTACGTTTATATTGATTAATATGACTAATCTAACTTGCACTTCGAAACTTCAAAGAATCGCATGCTTACTCTCTCACGTCACTCTTTTCCTAACATAATTAGCATTGAATAGAATCTGTATTGTCTTCAAATGCAATTACAACATATAGACAAGAGGGATAGGTAAAACTAAACAAATATTCTCTGAAATTCAGAAAGAACAATGAATAGGTAGTAAAAAGTAGTCTCAAAAATAAAGAAAGAACCTAACGTAAGTACGTATCCTCTTATTCTTATAAAAAGAATGACCTAAGCATAAAATACTCCATACAGAATGTACAATTTTTTTTGCAACATACTTGTCATTTCTTGGTCTAAAATATTTATTAGCTTCATAAACTGGACTTTGCATATTGCAAATATCAGCAAATGCAGATCAGCTTTTGGTCTTACATGTACGAAATTCTTTTGGAATGTGCAGATGCTAGACGCAGTTGCGATAAGTTTCTAGTTTATTAAATTTGCATTTTTAGGAGAAGATAAGATTGCGGGTGGGCCCCTACGCTTAGAAATTGTAGAATTTTCTATAGCGAGAGTTATATAGAGATTCAAAGTCTTCACTACGAAGATAATGCTCAAACTTAGATAAAATTGCATTTTTTGACCTTCTTTTTCAGGGTTATGTTCTTCCACAATTCTTCTTGATGGATGATTTGAAAGGTGTGCTTTATGTGCCTCAGCCAGTTATACTTGGAGTTTTTGTTACAGGATAGCAGGAGTTTTTCGTAGCAGATTTTAGGAAATCGCATATTTAGCATAGCTAGAAGCTTTTCCAGCCAAATAATACATGCTTGAAGATTGTAAGCTGTAGTAGGAGTAGACCAGTTTCGATTCTAATTAGCAAGGATGGAGTTGACCTAGGAAGGTAAAGCAGTTTCATTTAATAAGAAGTTTGCACTCACTCTACAATATCATAATAACAGAGGCCCCAGATTAGAATACAGTGATTAATTGAATTCAAAATGATGGTGTCAAAGAGTTCTACACGGGAGGACCAGGAATAATTTTATATTTACATTACATATTTATATTTATGTCTTTAACAGCTCCTATTGATCTTTTGGCATTTAAAGTTGTCGAGTTTCCGATTTCTCGAAACACTGTCGAGCAGGAGAATTTGACTCCTAAATATTCAAAGTGTGAAACATGTTCAATTTATTGGTTAGAAATCTTCCCCTTGGGATTCTGCCACCACCATTAGAGAAGCAGACGATTTTAGTTTTACTTGTATTGATTGTTAGACTATTTGCGGATACGTAATTTTAAAATATCCTTAGCTTACACGCAAGATTTTACTCGGAAACTCCCAAGATTACCAAGTCGTCTGCGTGGCTAATAAAATTAATTTGTTACGGGGGCTAATACCAATACCGGAAGCCCCATTAACCTTGAAGTACTCTTTAAGGTCTGATATGAATAAAGAAAAAAGCGTTGGGCCCAGGATTTCCCCCTGTAGAAGGCCCTCCCGGATTTGAAACTCTTTAGTGAGTCTATTTTCCGATTTTATTTTGAAGTGGGCCTTAGTGTAAATATTCTGTAGAATTCGCAAAAACTTGCTGCTCTATCCCAGAGAGTAGAGCTTTTGCTATAACAAATTATGCTGAATAGAGTCGAATGCTCTTTTAAAGTCAATAAAGGCAGCAAGAACTTTAACACCAGACCAACGCTGCAAGTGAATAGCCGACATAAAAATAAACACATTGACAGCGAACCCGCGCCCTTTCCTAAATCGTGATTGAAATTCTGGCATGGATTGTACCTGTTCTCACCAAGTCTCTAACCTGAATGACAAAATTAATGTGAATAATTTTGCAATAGAGTTAATCAAGGCTAGTCCCCTATATTTCTGCGGTTGATGTCTAGGCCCTTTTTAATGTATCATTTTAATTGACATTGACCATTTGTTTGGAGTAACCACCGTCTCTATTATGTTGTTAAAGAAAGAGTTAATGTAGAGACGCCAGTTCCTAGGAAGTGTTTGAAAAAATTCAACAGCTATTCCATCCCACACCGAGGCCTTGCTCTTTCTTCTATGCCTTAAGGCACCATGGATTTCACCTACAGAGATATCGCGGTCTAAAATGGCGGAACGGGCATCAAAGAAAAGCATTTTTGGAGTGTCGATTGATAGAGAGTTTTGGTTTCTGGTTTCTTGAATTGTTTAATTTTGCAGTTATTTATTTATCGAAACTGTATTTCTTAGAAGTAATTAACTAACTTTAAGATAAGTATTGTGATTTAAATTGTGTTTTAAAATTGTTCACTTTGCATACTTCTAGACATAAATTGACATATTTCTTAGCTTTATAGCATTCGCTATCATAATTTTAGTGGAGCATTTACCTTAGTGCTAGTGGAATAAGCTTGTCTTTGTAGTTTCAACTATTAAAATGCACTTCTTACTATCGAAAGTGATTTAAAACCATAAACTAATCTTTTTATTTAAATACACCCAGATATGAGAGAGATAGAATTTGCTCACCAGCTCACCAATTTAATGAGCCTGGTAGGCAATTTCAATGGCATCAGCCCATCATTTTTTCCAAGGGTGACATTAGCCTATTTCCAACGATTGTTGATATTAGTCCCTGGGTGTCAGTGAATGCACTTCACTACGTGAGATTTAATTATTTTATTCTATTCTTTGAGTTTTTGAGAAATGGAAGATGAAATTCGGTGTATATTGTATTTCCAAATCTATAAATCTTATTTGTGTTCCAATAAGAGCATTAAATAACTTACTGAAAAACCATTTTGTTGATTTTTTTAATGATTGCAAAATATTACCCAATGCTATAATATAAAAAAACATTATTTATAGGAGATTACTATTCCTTCATAAATGTTTAGAAGTCCATTCGTGTGAACTATGTAAGCCTTTCGCTACAGAGAACAATACATTAGATGATACAAATTATTTTGTTCATTTTAAATCTTTTGAAACTAATAAATCTATGTTTTGGTTCTCTTAAAACCCCGTATGAAGAATTTCTATATCATCTACATCTATCTATATCTTCAAAATATTGTTAATTTTATAGTTATCCTTACATTTTGTCATGATCTGTTATACTTACAATAATTAAAATTTTTCATAGTCTTGATTTTTTTTCCAATACCACACCCAAGCCAGATGTATTTAAGATTAGTTAAATCCTCATAATTATGTTTAGTCGTTTTATTCATATAGGAAATTCCGAATGCTTTTAAAATGATGGTTTGTTAAAGAAAAACATTATCATTTAAATTATTTTTTTCTAAAGTAGAGATTGGGTATATATTTTTATTATACATATCTAACTGATTGTCAATATAATTAAATTTCAAATAAAACTATTGATTCAAAGCTGACCCGAACGTACGCTCATGTAAATCTCATTAGAATAAAATACAGAGATCTCGAGCCAACTGTCCATTCGCTCAGACAAGTTGTTGAGGTCCTTCGTATGGGTATGAGTTTTCAAAAGTATTGGGTCTAGCATCACTTTCTATAAAAGTCGTCAATTTCGATTCAACCTGGTAGTACAGTATTTTCTACTAACTATACTTAAGGTCAACAGGATCAAAGGGATTCTACCGTGAGTCCTATCTTGGTGCTTCTAATCTTTGCTGTTGCTCGGAGCATGGGCAAACCTAACCCCCCTATGCCAAAAAGCATACATTTATATTTCTTGCCTATGCCAGCGCTCATATCGAGCGCTCAGCGTTTCGCTAGCGCATTGGAGCTCTCAGCGTGTCATTTTCAGTTGGTGTGATTCAAATATAAGAAAATATATTTTTTGGGCAGTGAATGAGTAATAATATATTCACTTGGCGATATACACTATATATATAGTATTACAACGGCACATCTTCAAAAGTACCAGCACTAATAGAATTAATATAATTTTGTATTTTTCAGTTCACCAACTAATAATGCGGTCCAATTTTTTGTAAGAAAATGTTTTTGCCAATCCGAGTCTGTTCTAATACGGCGAAACACGGATCTCACCTGCTCTGAATTCTCTGCCTTTAATATGGTAAATTTTGTCGACAGGCGGAAAATATTTGCCTGAGTGGCTATAGTACTTTATTTATTGTATTGTCTCAGATAGGCATACGATAATATTTACATATGAAATTCATGTAAATATCTACCTTATTACTAACTCAGCAGTTACATTCCTATATCAAACTGTCGTTTAACAGAGAAAATAATATAACATGTCTTTAGATAATATATAACAAGTATAATAATTGTGACTATATTATAAAGGTATTATTCACGCTCAAAAATCGAATTGGCCACTAACCGAATCTTTACCCAGAATATGACGCTGAAAAATCAAAAGACCCTTGTCGGGTTCTGGGTATTTCTATTCGGTCTCTGTCAGAAATGAAATGATTAGACCGCGTTGTGGCCAAACACATTTTCTGAGTCACCGATCTCATTAATCTTCATCTCGGTCTTTGCGCAAATGCAAAACGCAATCTGTGCCAATCCGTTTGCTCACAATGTATTTTAGGTACGTATCTATATTGCTAGTCTCTTTCAACTAAATCATACTGAACCAAAGTAAAGGAAAAAGTATACAAATACGAATAATTACTTAAAAACAAGATTTCATTTATGAATCTATATGATTCCTTGAATTGTATTGATTTCAATCTATTATATCAACATATTTTGCTACTATGTGTGCGAATACCCATTCAAAACATCCCAATTACTGCCATCATTTATTTTGCCCTCTTCCACAATTCCTGTATGATCAGTTCGTTGCTCAATTGGGTTGTCCTGAGTGCTGAGTAATATTCTTCTCATCACTTGTTAGCTTCATTGAATCTGCTCTGGTTCGTCTGATTTCCCTTTTAACCTCTCTTTGGCTGTTTTACAGTGTGCAGTTTGCACTGTCACAGAATGTGGTTTAGGTTTTCATTGTTTTTCCCGTACTTACATTTGGGATCAGCAGTGGTTCGCCTTGGCATTCTGCATCTCCATACCGTTGACTATTGATGTACTGGTTCGTTCCATGGGTAAGTATGTGCATCTATCTCTCTTTTCAGTTCTTCTACTCTATACTGTTAGCCGGTGAGAGTGGACTGTATAGTATGTAGGAGTTCTAATATTCATATCAAATATTATAAACTGATTATCAACCGCATGCTGCTCAGGTTGCCATTTGGGTTGGCTGTATATTAAAGTATAAATTCGATTGCTACTAGGATTACAAATAAACGAATATACTGTGAGTTAAACACTATGTTAGTGTATAATACCATAGTGTATCTTGTACAACCAACATTGGCGAACTTATTTGTTTAGCTGCCGTCTTTCAGATATACGGGACCGTCTGTTTGTCACCGCCTCAAAAAGGCTCTACTGTTATATAGGCATATGATCATCAAATGTGACAGACTTCAGTCAGGCCTGTAAGACTGATGCAATGTCCAAAAGGATGCAGAAAAATGGGAAGGGGAAGATGATGAATAGAAATAGAATTAGACAATATCGTGGTGTTATCAACTATTTTGTGTTACATCTAATCTGAACGCTATCAAACCTAATTCTTCTGAGTGTTAGCAATTTTCATGAACAATACGTAAGAGACAACATACAGAGTCAAGTAATCTTTGTAGTAATTCTGTAGAAGCTTGAAGTGAACAGGATAATTTCACATAAATTTGTTTGAAAGGATTAGACTACACAGGTAAACAACTGCAAGCTATAGCTTTCGTCAAATTCCGTTACAAGAACATATATCTATACTAAAATAAGCTCGCAGCTGCGTTTGATTTCTTATTTTTCTTATAAAATTTAATTTATTTATTTAAACTTCAGTGAAAATGGAATAATTTGAAGACTCACGTGTTTTAGTGTGCATGTTTTTTATGTAATTTCACAAAAAAATATATCAAATTCGAACGTCGCTTAAACTTATAATGACAGAAAGCAAATGCAACTTCCATAGACATCCAAAGAAATAGACAAAGCATTGTCCACTTTCGACGTGGTCGAAGATTAAAAGTTTTGGTTGGCTTATTATACAGAGTGACTGGTAAGCGGATGTATTCCCTTGAGGAGATGAAAGTATAGCTTAGTAGCTACAGATTAGACATTATTTCCCTCTAAACAATTCTTAACGGTTTTCAAGATATTTGATTTTTTTAAACTTTCAAGAAATTTTGTGCAGCAAATATTTGAAATGTCTTTCTAAATGTCGCTTTTTAAATTATAAGCTGACACACAAACAAAATATCAACAATTAATTTCGGCTTAAACTTTCCAAGTTTCTAACTAATGGTTCCTTTATGCTCAAAAATTTTGAAAATATCATAATACATCAAACGTACAAACTCTTGTAAAAGGTTCTCTAATTTATTGTTTTCAAAATAAGGTACCTTATTTCAGAATAAGCTTTTTGTTTTATTATTAGCTAAATAATATTTATTTGCAACTTCTGGTTTCATTTTTGCATTTTTAAGAAATTTCACACTGCAACACTATTTTGCATTTTTCTTATTGCATTTTGGTCTGATACTCGCTTAATAATGTTGGTATTTATCAATACACCATATTTATTTTATTTATTTATTTATTAACCAGTATTATACATACAATTAAAACTGCATTATAATATTAACCTACAGAAGTATATGATAATACTTGTTCGTAGGACTGGTACCAAAAAAAAATGAAAAAAACGCCTATCCAAGGCGATCAAAATAAAATAATATTCAAGATAAGAGAAGGGTAATATAAATAAATATAGAATAAAGAATAATAGTAATAGTAAAGAGAACATTTGACCTTTTTTTTAACAAAATTTATATTATTACTTAACTTAATGTAAAATAGTCATCCAATGTTAACAAAACATAACAAGCAATATGTAAACATATTTTATCCTCCTTTTATGGTATTCCCTGCAATCCATTTCTTTAATAATCTTTTCCTGGCATTATTTTTTTTCAATATTTTGAGATCATTTGGAAGGTTGTTGTATAGTCTTATGGCTCTTATATAACTATTTTTTATACTCACTGTTTTGTTTCTTTGTGGAACAATAATGCTCTTATTCCTAGTGATACTATTTGAATTCATAAATTGCCCTCTCAGTTCGTCATAGTGATATTTGAGAGCTTCCAAAGAGAAAATTTGATCTATAGTTAGTGGATTTTTATGACTTATGTATTGTTTTTTGTTGACTATTTTGACTATTTTATTTTGTAAAGCTTGCAGTGATTTGATACTGGTTGCACATGCCCCCCCCCCAATCAGTAATACCATAGTTGATGATACTATGGAAAAAAGCATAATATAGTAATCTTAGCGTATGAGATGTCATGATCTTAGACATTTTGTAAAATATAAAAACTATGTACTTTGTTTTCTTTAGGATATATTCAATATGTTCATTCCAGTTCATTCTGTAGTCAAATATTATACCCAAATATTTACAACTTTGTACTCTTTTCAAAGATTCGCCATTGATAGACACGTTAATAGTATCAGGAACACTAACACAATAATTACCGAATGTCATAAAAACTGTTTTATCAATATTTAAGGATAGTTTATTTAACGCTAGCCATGTGTATATGTTATCCAGATAATGGTTCATTTTAGTTTCAACTCCCTGCCAATTTTTATCGGTAGAAATAACAGCTGTATCGTCTGCAAAGGATACAATTGTATCTTCCGGCATACTGGTCAACAAGTCATTCACGTATAATATAAATAACAAAGGTCCCAAAACAGTTCCCTGGGGAATGCCAGTATTAATTTCACAAAAATGGCTAAAACACCCGTTTGCTTTACACGTTGTTTCCTGTCTTTTAGATAGTTTTGAATGAGTTTGTGTGCGTTGCCCCTAATGCCTTCGTTATGCAATTTATCGAGTAAAATCTTATGGTTTATAGTATCAAATGCTTTAGCTAGATCCAAAAAAGTAATAGCAATTGGGGTACTTTTATCAAGTTTTTCATAGATTGAATTAGTTATATAGTTTAGCGCATCCTTGGTCCCTATGTTTTTCATAAAGCCATATTGTCGTTTTGATAATATGTTGTGTTTTTCAATATACTTTAAAAATCTGTGGAAAATGGTTTTTTCAAAAATCTTTGTCAAATTGGATATCAATGATATCGGTCTGTAGTTGGAAATAATATTTTTCTGATTACTTTTGTGGATAGGTATAACATCTGCAGTTTTTAAAGCTTTTGGCCAAATTGCTTTTTCAATACATAGATTAAATGTATGTACAAGCGGTTCAGAAATAAAGTCAATAAGAGCCAGGATTGCCTTTGTATTAATATTATCTACTCCCCCGTTTTTTTGTTTCAATCTTCAATATTTATTTTTCAATATTTAGTTTCAGTTTATCATCAAAACTTTCGATCTAAACAGTTCTGATCAAAATCTTTGTCTTTTATGTACAGTATCTAAAATAGCAACGTTTAGTTTGGCTGAATATGCTGATATTTTATTTATGTATGGTTTTTGTAATGGAAATGCAGCTGAAGCTCAACGAAAATATGTATGTCGCTTCCCAAATAAGCGCAGTCCGCTTGTAAGTTTGTTTGGTGCAACCTACCGTCGCATTGCAGAATCAGGCAGCCTTCAACGAGTAGAACGTGTAGAAGCTCCTCCTGCAGACACTAATATTATTGGTAAGATTACTTGAAAAATATACAATAAGCACTAGAAAATATTCTCGATAGCTGGGTGTCTCACAATGGAAGGTCTGATCAGTCTTTCAGCGAAATGATCTTCACCTGTTTCATTATAGGTACACCTGTGCAAGGACTACACGAGGGTGATCCGGCGCGCAAAGTCCAATTCTCCAGATTTATTCTGAATGTGGATGTTGACAGGGCTACATTTTTAATGAGAATCCTATTGACCGATGAACAAATATTTAGTAGATAGGGAATAACAAATTTTCATAAATAGCATTATTGGGCCGATAGAAATCCCCATCTGAAGAAACTAGTTTTAGTTTTCGAAGAAAATGGTTTCCATGCAGATAGATTGGAAGAGGAGGGCCCATACCATGGCCTGCTAAAAGCCCCGATTTAACTCCGTTAGATTTTTATGTAAATAGGTAAATACGCGTGAAGAATTAATTGAAAGGAATGGAGCGGAGATATTGCGACATAACTTTTCGGATCGAATTACCAGGTCAAAATAAGAAGAAGGACTCGTGCTTGCATAAGGAATAGAGGTAGACATTTTGAAATTGAATGGGAATGGGTTATAAATAAAAATTGTATCATTTGTTAAAGAAGTTTTTCCATTATATTTTGAGAATGTTGTTTCTTTTATTATAAAGCAGTGATTTATTTTAATTAGTGTTTTATTATAAAAAGAGAAAATAAGTTAAGTACATTACTTGAATGAGAGTACAATCGTGTATGCTCGGCAAACAATTGCACCTTTAATTTATTAAGAAAATCATCAAATTTTAAGCAGAAAATAATAATTTTTCTATTTCTCTACTAGTAGGTAATTATTACTTTTATGTAGTTGAAAATTTTACAGTTAGGCCGTAACTAATTGAGATAAATTTTAATACCAATATTTGACAACATTTTTATTGCATTACTTGAAAAAACAAACCAAGTAATTTTTTATTGCTTGAAATGTAAATTTTATTTAAAATAAAATCGTAACTCTTACAAATTAAAATAATTTATTTAGTACATAAGCAAAAGGCTAATTCTGAAATCATATACCGTATTTCAAAGACAATAAAATAGAGAACCTTTAACAATAATTTGTACGTTTGATGTATTATGACATTTTCAAAATTTTGAAGCATAAAGGAACCATTAGTTAGAAACTTGGGAAAGGAAAATTGTGATTAAACCGACTTAATTTTTAGTTAACATTAGTATTTCAATAATTTTCACTGCTGATATTTTGGATATGTCTGTCAGCTTATAATTTGAAAAGCGACATTTAGAAGGGCTCTTATTATTTTTGTTGATTTTAAATATTTTCTTCGCAAAGAACTGAATTTTTTGAAAAATTAAAAAAGGAAATATCTCGAAAACCGTTAAGGATGGTATAGAGGTAAATCATGTTTAATAGTTAGCAACTAAGGCTCTACTTTCACTTCCTCAAAGGAATACGTCCACTTACCAGTCACCCAGTATTTAAATCAAATACTATTGAGGAATAAATGTCTGTCCTAACGGACTTTTTGTTAGAAGCATCTTTATAAATGATTCAAAAATACCTACAGATACACTAAGCAATAATTATATTTTGATGATTATTTAGATTATAGAACCTAATTGCTCGGTAAATCCAATAATGCAAGCAGACAATGCAACAGTGCCCTAAAGCTGTAAATTGTAATTTACTTCTTTATTCATAATTTAATAGTAATTTGGTTGTCTCTAACTTAAATGGCAGAGTTGCTGGACTGGTTCAAGTTGATGTTTGTGTTCTGATTAATTATAGTTATTCGTCAAATTCAAAGAGATTTTTTGTGGAGTCACGCAAATAAACATCTGGCAATGGTTAAAAAAATTGTACAGTGCAAAAAATGCAATAATCTAAATGCGCATTTATCATTTCATATGTAGGTATGTTAGGTTATGTTAAAATAAGCTCAACATAATATATGGAGAGAAACTTCCTCAATGGTGTAAGCTGTAGTTTTGGCTAGATAATATCTGAAAACAGGTAATATTTTTAGTCTTTAGTCCGTAATTACTGATGCAATGATTAATCTCATTTACTAGTTAATATATAAACAAATTGTAAAGAAAGATATAGAATCGAGAACTATAGGTATCTTCTGATTTATCCGTTTCCTTTTACTGAACATCATGATATTAATGCATCACCTAAAGATAAGTAAATGTTTGCTAAACTAATCTACAATAAAGAAATCATTGGTTCTATCTACATGGATTTGAAGCCCAAAAATTACCAAAGATCTGATAATATACTCAGATCACATTCAGCTCATAGATGTGAAAAATAAAGCGATTGGTTATCGGTATGATAGAGCTACTTCTGGATACAGTCAACAATCTTTAAAAAAATAACTATTTTATTATTTGTATTATTGTTTATGTTGTAATTTATAGATTTATTTTGGTTTAACCAGACTAACATGTTTACAGAGACGCAAGTTTCTGTAAAATGTCTTATATACTATTTTTTTATTTTTTATACTCTACTGTTTTATATACTCGCAAATATCTCCCTACACCCCCGAGAAAGCTTGAAAGATAAGTTTACAACTCATAATGACTACATAAAAGATTACTTAAATCAAAATGATTCATGATTCATATTGCATTATTTTTGTTAGTCATAAAATACATGCAATATGGCAATGTAAGGTTGTTAACTGCTGCAGATTGCAGTATTTAAATATATCTAACATTCCATACTCAGATATTACTGTTAATTCTACAGTAATCATGAATGAATAGTGAATACAGAATTTACTCAAAACCATTTGCTGCGTTTGGCGGAAAATAGCTTTTGACGGATTTATAAAAAACTAATATTCGCAAATTTATCTGTCATTAATAGGTACAATTCACATTCTGATGGTTTTCTGTTTATTGCATAATATTAGAGATAACATTGCATTATATCCATCTTTTAGGAAATATTTGATCTACAAAAGTGTGTTCGTTCTGTGTTCAAAAGCTACCAATATAGATTCAAGTAAGTATACATAAATACCTACCGATTCGAAAGTTAAAGAATCACCTGGAATGTTTGTAGCATTTATTTATGAGAATTTGCATTCACAGTTTTAAATACATATTTAATACCATTTCATAATTATTTGTCAATTTTGTAGTTGTAGAAGGTAATCGTAACTGTAATCATAAATAACCAGAGCTTCCTAAGAAGTGTTACATAGGTACCAATAGATTTTTTAAGCACTGGTACATAACTACTTGTTTAAACCTATTAATATTTTCTGTAAGTAAAAGTGATTTTGCAACGAGTTCAATATACATTTTTTACAGAAACTTGAACAGAATGTATTAGATGAGGCCCTGAAAAATACAAAATAATATTTACTTCTGGTAATTTCGTAGTTGTACTAGAGAAAATGTATCAGTTATAGTTAGATATAAGGCTATTGGCACCTAGGTACTCCAAAATTACCAGAATAAATGTAATGTATTTTTCAGAATCTCATATTGGATTTTTTAAAGCTCCTCATTCTACTCTAACTCGGAAATTATTGAAGGTTTTGAATAATTTTTAGGAAATAATCTCTGCCTTAATTTTGTAATATATTTTTTTTTTTATTAAAAAAATCCTCCTCTTCCGATTTTTTGATGAATTTCTAGTTTTCTATGGGACCATCTTTCAGCAGTCGTCTTTAAAATAAAAAAAATATCAAAATTGGAGCATGTTTTGGTATTTTACATAACGCGCTAAGAGTCAAATACAAAAAACTTAAGTAGAAATTTGATTCTTCTGTCAAAGAAATGAATGTCATGGAGTTTAATTTTTTGTACATATATTAATGGCAATTTATTATTTTAACTTAATAAATTTGTTATAAGAAATCCTTATGCAAATAACATTTAATTATTGTGTACGGAAATTGTGAATGTCACATACAGGTGAATTGAATTAATGTTTGCCAAATTATTTTCAGGATTTCATAAAGCGAAAGCCTTTGTATTTGGAGAGTAGCGCTTACAGTCTATATTATAGTGTTGCCTTGAGTCGTTCCATCTGTTTACATTATCTATACCTACCTACATTTGTTCCATTTATGGTAGATTTTGAACATGGTCGTATCCTCAGCAGATAACTGCTATGAAAATTGATATACCTAGGTGACTAACTATTGTAATGCCAATAATTTTTTTGTAACACGCCTCTAGATGGCACAGTTCATCAACATTTACAGTGTTTGACTGATCGCCATGATAAATGAAATACCTACATAGGTGTTTGACCATTGAGAATATGTATACGCTTTTTACTTTGCTTTAACTATACTTCAGAGGGTACTGCAATAAATCAACTTCTACCCTCTCCAATCGAACGCTATGAAAGTTGGTATCGTTACGTAATTATTTGAGGCAGGACATTGTTTGCCGGGTTCCACTAGTGCGGTCGTGATCACACAATGAGATCCGTCAGTTCATGAAAACCCCAAGCAGTAGATTATACGTTTTGACGAGGTTCTTCATGAAACGACGGACTATATTCGACATATTGAGTCATTCAGCTTCAAACACAATTTGCCGCAATACAGATTTTGAAGTTTCATTAAAAAAGCAAACAACTTGTATTCTAATATTCTTCATTGAATTATACAAAATAAACTTGTATTCTGATGTTACTTAGGTTAATAATAGTAATTTCAAATCTGTAACAAAATTTCATCCAGCACAATTTGGAAAAAGAAAAAGAAACTCATGGTTATTTATTAGCCCATGGGCAACTCTTTTGACACCGTGAATTGCATTGCTTCCTTCTCTTGAAGCATATGTATCTATAGGTTTTGCACTATTTTTTAGCCGGCTGGCATGAGCATTTCACAAATCCATGCTTGGAATAACAACTCTAGGGAAACAGCTTCTCGAACAGAAATAAACTTGGTTTTATACACCTAGCTGCATGAAATAAAATTGCTGGTAGCAAGTTTCAAGTTTTATCTGATGAACCGAGACTTTATGACTCCATTAGTTAGGTATTCCAACCTGGTAGACACTATTTCGTATGTCGGTAACAACTGTGAGAATATTAGGTGTGTCGCATGCATCTATTTGATCAGTATTGACCAAAACACAGTCACCTACATTTATATCAGGAAACAATTTTTTTGAAAGAGACTTCATATCTTCTGCCTGGCGTTTCTGACCTTCATAAGATTGCAGCTACTTAAATCGTATTAGTTACTCAGATGTGTACGAATTGCTCAATTTCTGATCACCGGCTCATGATAAATATATGACAAATATAAATTTTGCGCAAGGCTCACACAGGTCAGTTACAGCATTCTGACACACTGATCAAATTACTACATTTTCAAGTTTTACTACATGGTTACATTCAACATTATTGTGGACGGGCATGACCTTTACGCTTTGGAAGTTCTCATGTACATTCAATTCATTTTCTTCTGGTTCAGAACACGATTCAACTGCCGCCTCCATAATTGTTTCTTCACATTAATTTTCATGTTGTTCCATCACAATCCGCGGCTCAGCTTCTGCCTCTTCATCTTCCCAAAACGATTATGCTGCTTTTCCTAGATCCTCTAACTCTTCCTCGGTTGTTGAAGTTGAAATGATGCGGTGGGAAGTTTCGTTTTGGTTTTTGGTTCTTGGCTAAAAACGGCCTTATATGGTGTAAAGCCAATAACTCTATGCAATAAATTATTTTTAGCCATTGCGCGAGGTAACACCAAATCGACCAGTTAGTAGATTTGGTACGGTCTCCTGTGAACCATTATTTGCTGCGGCCATAAGATTTTCAACTCCTCTACTATCTAGCGAATTTACGATCATTGTCACTTCGTAAAATCGATGGGGCATCAAACTGTAAGAAAATCTTTAAGATTTCGTCAGCAACCACTACCTCATGCTTTGAATGCAAAGGTCTAAGACATATGTACTTTGTGGCATGGTCTTAGTAGTTTAAGAGCCACTTATACTCACCATCAGGTATGGACTGAAAGTTGATCAAATCAACTTGCCATTTTCCCATAAAATCATTAGTAGTAAGTGGTTTCACCACGACTTTCGATAGAGCTATGCTCTTTTTTTTTGATAAAATTTACGACCCTTCAGAAACATTTCTACATAGGGTCGTGAAAATACAAATTTCTGATGAATTATGCTGACCATTTTGTCTCAGGATCCGTGGCCAAAATTAATGTGAACCGGACTTTCTTTCAAATATTTCTTCTTCTGGAGCTACATTAATTAATGTATCGTATTTGTTTTTCATTTTTCTTGAATATGTGCTTCTGTTCTTTCTTCGTAATACTGGTTGTAATACTCTTCGAATAGTTCCTTATCACTCTTTCCAGATTTTTTCCATGATCACCGTTTATAACTTAGAAACACAACTACAATAGAACTCAATCTGCCTAGGGTCTGCTCAGGTCGTTTCAGAAACTTCAATATCTATGTTGCGGCGAATTGGTGTCTTAGTTTATATTACCTCGTCAGAACGTGTAATCTTGGATGTATATATAAAATGCCGGGGTTTCGTGATCTGCCTGGTATTTTCATGAACTGGCTGATTTCACTATTTGACCACGACATAAATAAATACATTATCAAAGTTATCAGTAATCTCTGACTTCTGAATGTATGGTAATCGTAGGTTATGCTAAAATTTAGATTTGGATCGACGGCGCTAGTTAGCAGGTGTCTGCTGTGAACACGACCAAAAACAGATCAAAATTTGAAACATTTTATGAATGAAATGCTGAGTCTATTTGTTCAGATGTCAATGACAACTCCACATGTCGTTCATGGAGCATGCTATCCCTACAGGCAATTGACTCGGCGAACAGTAGTAATGTTTGTTCTTATGTCGTTAATAGCAACTTCCTGAACACACCCCTGGTTATAAGCATTACATTAATTATTTGATTTCATTATAAGTTTTTCTAGAAAAACTACTCACACTGTTACTAATTAAAGCAAGATAAAGTCATTAAAATGTTAACAACGACCCTGGTGAGCATTGGAGAACGGACATAAGTCTCTCACGGAACTGAAATATCGTTAAATGATTCCAAAACCAGAACGATTAGTTACGTAGCCGCAGAACTTCGCCAACTACCGTCTATTTATATCTGTTAGCGGGGCACATTGCAGTTCAAGATATAAATTAATTTAAAAGTAACTGTAACATGTGTTGCCTAGCTCTGAGAAGTTTCTAATGTAATTAACCCTCCAGCTTAGGGTTGGTCCGATGAACACATTTCCGACAACAACGTGTTTCATAAAGTAGGGTGCTCTCCAATATACCATGAGCTTAACAATATTTGGCTCTCAATTATTAGTTTCACTGATAAATAAAATATTAACAAAAAATCTCATTATTCACAACATGTTTTAAATTATGGAAAACGTACCTTATTCTCTAGAACAATGCTTCCATATTAAATTTACCTTTATCCCACGAAGGGATATTGCCTTCTTCACTTCCATATCCAAACTTCAATTTTATTCAATAAACACCTAAATCAATTAAATAGCAATATATTATCAAATATTGCATTAAAATGTATTCCGAGTCTATAGGAGCCAATGGCGAAATCCTTGAATTATTATTATTATATAGACCCAACATTTATCATTTTCTTTATACCTACGGTACTCAATTAATTTGTATTTCGATAAGTTACAATATAATATTTTAGGATTATAGTTATGCTGCATTGGAATAAAAATTATTTGTTTATTGAAATTGTCCAATAAATTTCAGGCCTGTAAAACATTTGAAAAATTGTTATTATTATGTTGCTATATTCATATTACTATTGAATATTATATCAAATCGTTGAATTACAATTGTAACATGTGAATTTTTGAATTTTATTTACAGAATTGAATTATTATTGTCTCAAAGAAGAATTTCAAATGAAAGTATTTAAGTATTTTACTTTGGTAATAGAGATAATATACTATCTTCATTTAGTAGATAATTTTAATTCATAAACTGTTCTTAAGTACTTACATAATATTAGTTTTTTTATTTTCCTCCTTGAATTAAAATTTTCTGCATAATTTTTGTTCTCTAATTGAAATTGAAATAATAATAATTCCTAAATTCTAATTCGGATCTGTTCATTCTTGAATTCAAATTATGTATACCTATATTAATTCCAGAATTTTTATTCTTGAAATAAATTATCGACATAATTTTAATTCGTGAATTTTGTTTCGGAATCATATTGTTTAGCCATCGGTATAATCACAGTTAAAGAACTATTTTATACGGTGGTCTATGCCCGGAACGCGTTGTGGCTTCCATGAAAGATTCACAGCACGAATTTTTGCGTCCTGGTTATTTCCAAAGAATCAGAAATTAGAGTATTTGCCACTACCCGAAATTCGCTTTGTGGCTCTTATGGAAATTGATATAACGCTTTGTGGTAAGAAGAAAGGGACAAAACGCGTTATGGACGAATCATTTTGCGGCCACAACGCAATATGATCTTTATTTTAACTCTGAACGATCGTATTTACGCAGTTGGGAACGAGACACCATTGACAACGGTAGGCGCACGAGTTATTAACCTAACCTAACCCAGTAAATTGTGGTAGACAAAATGTCCGCGGACGATGGGGAGAATCTTTGCTACGCAAAACTAAATGTGTTAACTGAAACAAGTAGTGACAGAAGCCTATTCCTTGATAGTGATCGCTATAGCAAAATTGTAGATGAAGTTAAGGAAGCTAGGACAATGCGAAAAAAACAGCCAACCGTTAACTTTGAAACAGTAACGGCATCTTAAGAGGTCTTAAGATATCACTAGGTGAGCAGTGTCAACAGAAGAAAAAGACGCCAAAGAGAGGACTAGTTGTTCGGCCTATTATTTCCGATAGCATGAATTCTCGATGTCAGGTAGATCTGATAGATATGCAGTCGTAACCGGATGGCCCTTACAGGTGAACTACCAAAATCATCTAACTAAATTCACAATTCTTCGTCCTTTGAAAAGTATAACTGCCGAAGAATTGGCGTATCAGCTGCTTTACATTTTTTGCATATTCGGTGCCCCATACATATTGCAGAGCGACAACGGGCGCGAATTCGCGAATAGAGTGATTGAAAATTTAGCCTGGAATGAATCTCGTTCATGGGAAGCCTAGACATTCCCAGAGTCAGGGTTTAGTGGAAAGGTCCAACCAAGACGTTCGAGATATGCTTGTAGCGTGGCTGTCGGATAATAAATTAAAGGGTTGAAGGGCCCAGGTTTATATAAAGCAAAAAATAGAGTACTACACACGGGCATCATGACAAGTCCTTATGAGGCCATGTTCGGGTTTCCATAGAAAATTGGACTTGCCGATTTTCATCTAAATGAAAACATGAACTCTATAATTACGACAGAAGCGCAACTCGAACAACTTTTCAATACAGAAAAGAAAAACAAATAGGTCGATGGAACCTATGAAAGAGATCAACACACTGAACATCAAGAACGAGATGGAGACGAAAATAAAGGCGAGACCGTACGAGACGAAGACGAAAGTCAAGCAGCGTCTGAAAGAAATGAAGGAGAAAATCAAGAGGAGGTTGGAATAAATAAGGAAGGAAGTCAAGTGACTGGAGAGGATAGACAAGAAAATGCAAGAAATGTGAAAAAAAAGCAGGGCACACTGAATATGATTTTGAAATGATTTGCAACATTTGTAGTAGAAAAACTCGAATCGACTTTGAGCGAGAATGTACCAAATCTCGTCAGACGAAGCAAGCTCTTAAGATGGTTTCTTTCTATAACACCACTACAACACGTCGATTAGCTCCCAGAAATATTTTAGCAGCCATTATTGACATCAATCCTTCTGAGCTTTATCAGCTGGGCACTGAGAAATAAAAATTGAGAGAGTTTATTCGCGGAATGAATTCACAACCGCAGAAAGTAGTATTATTGATACTAGCGATGTGCCTTCAAGCTCCCTCACTCTTCGTTCCGCTTCATTGATAACCTCCGGAAGTAGTCAGGGATTTGTGAGTTGTAAATCTAAAAGATACTGCATCGACAAGAAATGTAAATGTCGTCCAAAAAGTGTAAAGTGCAACTCGAAGTATCATTCAAATAGTTCGTTCCAAAACAAATAACTTAATAAACATGTAGGTACATACATACTTATGTTACACCAGTTTTCATGAATAAAAGCTCTACCTTACATTTCTTTTTTTTGGTTGATAGTAGATACCTATATGAGGGCATAGTGTGTGATCCTGTACCAAATTAATGTAGAGATCCAGTTCTCTATTACATATTTTAATTGAAATATGAAGAAAAGTATGCAAAAATAAGTATCAGGCACTTTCATCTCACCACAGCGTGATATGGCAATTTCCGTAAGAGCAACGAAACGAATTTCAGGTCGTGGCATATATTGTAAAGCCACAACGCGTTCTGATTCCTTGGAAATAACAAGAACGCAAAAATTCGTGTTGTGAATCTTTCACGGAAGCCATAACGCATTCTTGACGTTTTTCTGCTCAGTGAGCATTTTCGGCTTTGGTGCCTAACATATATATACCTAAAGCGTACTGTCCTCTGTTTGACACATCTACCAACATTAGATGGCAACACAAATTTTCACAATTTATAATTTTGAATTTCTCGTGAGACAAATATTTTGTGAACGATTATGAGATGACTTTTTGTTTTATACATCAATAGTTGCTCAGATTTATAAATATTTCACACCAATAATTGTTACCTACTCTTTTTCTAACTTAATCTACCTTTTTTGTGAAATGCAAATATGTATAGTGCACTTACCTATATTTACAATGTCACTGTCTGTACTAATTTTGATATCAATTGATGGACGTGAACATACAAAAATTAATAAACCTAAAAACTCGCGGAAACAACGATAGGTAGGTACGTTATTCAGCCCACAATGTTGATTTGAATTTCTTGATTACGATTCTGACGGTATCTGTTAGAAAGCAGCTAACTCAACTAGCTGATGCAAGTACTCATTCACGGTGTTGCCGTATTTTCATTATGTACGTAAGTTTGAATCGATAGTTTTTATTTTTGTAATTATGTACTTAATTTTAATTCAAGACTAAAATTCAGGATTTATACTTATATACATAATTCTAATATATATATATATAGGCAAAATTGAGAATTTATGTGCTCAACAATACGCCTTTTAGAAAGTTTGTAAATTTCAAGTAGTTCCGGAAATATCCGGAAAAAACAAGTTTTCAGAAAATCATTTTATTTTTTTCCTGGCTTTATTTCTTAATTAATTTATAAATGAATAGCACATTTACATTGCTACTTTTTTCACTCTCTCCAATGGTGTTCATAGTTTTGTAACATGACGTTTCGTCTATGTGAAACTATCATATACTTTTTTTTCTTCTGGGAACCATATTGGCATTCCACAAATTTGAATAGCCCTTACCGATTGGAAAAATCAAAGCCAACTACTTTATAAAAGTAATTTATTTAATTTCTCGGATTTTTAGGACTACAAGGCCACTTATACATCATCAAAAAGGTATTAAAAAAGGCTATAAAACTATTAACACCATTGGAAAGAGCGAAAAAAGTGGCAACGTAGATGTGCTATTTATTTAGAAATTCATTAAGAAATAAATCCAGGAAAAATAATTTTCCGAAAATTCCGCTTTTTCCGGAGACTGTAATCTTATTTACATAGGAGAGACTTCTAGATCAATAAATAGTAGAATAATTTCTCATAAAAGTGATGCTAGGTTAGGTCCACATCGATGTGCTTTAGCTACACATGTAGAAAACTATAAACGCAACATAAATTACGATCTCTTTGAGGTAATATGTAGAGAATCAAATCTTACTAGTACGTCCTTCTTGGAGATGTCTTGCATTTACCAACAAAATAACTGTAGGTATGAACTAAAGTACAGACATTGGTCATTTGAGTATAATATATTCTTATCTTCTACATAGCAGAAAGTTAGTGGCAAGGCAATATTCACATGAAAAAAATGCAATACTTTCCATCATTTAATCAATATTCTTATCCAGATAATAACACATCTCTTGTTGATTTTTATCCATTATACAATACCTTTGAAACTGGACTAATGCACTCCTTAAATACGATAAAGAACAACCTTATTTATATTTGTACATTCATACTCTATGATTATATACACTATTCAGTATTGGCAAATGTGAGCTGGACTAGATTTTTTTAAATTTGTTTTGATTTCAAATGTCATTCATCAATATCTCGTTGAAATGGGGAAAATTTATTAATTTCATGTTAACTGTCAGATCTGTGATGTTATATATTTATTTCAATTTAAACAACAACCAATGGCACTAACCTCAAACAACCATGTATAACATTGTTAAGTGTCTTTAATACTAATTTTGTAGCCCTGAGGATGGAGACGCAAATTTTTGAAAGCTTGGATAAAAGTTAAAGATTATACTTTTTCCTGCCGTCTTCCCAATTATTCACATTAAAGTATATATATATATATATATATATATATATATATATATATATATATATATATATATATATATATATATATATATATATATATAATATATAAAAATAAGATGAAGCTCTACACCTTTATGCTTTTGTTTTGTCGGACACAACCACCCACTAGAAGCGGATCACGTGATTTCAAGCTTGTTAGCTTTCATCAGCGCCACATAAGAGGAAGCTGTATCCAACTAAACAAAAGCAACTGGAAGTAGTCAATAACTTTAAGACATTATCTACCAGTGGGACACAATTCGCGCCACCTAGGTATTGAGAGCACAATTACGTTTAACGTAAGTATATATAAAAATTGAAGAGATCTATTAGTTCAATAATGAATGAAATATATAAAATATAAAAATAAGATGAAGCTCTACACCTTTATGCTTTTGTTTTGTCGGACACAACCACCCACTAGAAGCGGATCACGTGATTTCAAGCTTGTTAGCTTTCATCAGCGCCACATAAGAGGAAGCTGTATCCAACTAAACAAAAGCAACTGGAAGTAGTCAATAACTTTAAGACATTATCTACCAGTGGGACACAATTCGCGCCACCTAGGTATTGAGAGCACAATTACGTTTAACGTAAGTATGTATAATAATTGAAGAGATCTATTAGTTCATTAATGAATGAAATATATAAAATATAAAAATAAGATGAAGCTCTACACCTTTATGCTTTTGTTTTGTCGGACACAACCACCCACTAGAAGTGGATCACGTGATTTCAAGCTTGTTAGCTTTCATCAGCGCCACATAAGAGGAAGCTGTATCCAACTAAACAAAAGCAACTGGAAGTAGTCAATAACTTTAAGACATTATCTACCAGTGGGACACAATTCGCGCCACCTAGGTATTGAGAGCACAATTACGTTTAACGTAAGTATGTATAATAATTGAAGAGATCTATTAGTTCATTAATGAATGAAATATATAAAATATAAAAATAAGATGAAGCTCTACACCTTTATGCTTTTGTTTTGTCGGACACAACCACCCACTAGAAGCGGATCTCGTGATTTCAAGCTTGTTAGCTTTCATCAGTGCCACATAAGAGGAAGCTGTATCCATCTAAACAAAAGCAACTGGAAGTAGTCAATAACTTTAAGACATTATCTACCAGTGGGACACAATTCGCGCCACCTAGGTATTGAGAGCACCATTACGTTTAACGTGAGTATGTATAATAATTGAAGAGATCTATTAGTTCATTAATGAATGAAATATATAAAAATAAGATGAAGCTCTACACCTTTATGCTTTTGTTTAGTCGGACACAACCACCCACTAGAATTATTATACATACTTACGTTAAACGTAATTGTGCTCTCAATACCTAGGTGGCGCGAATTGTGTACCACTGGTAGATAATGTCTTAAAGTTATTGACTACTTCCAGTTGCTTTTGTTTAGTTGGATACAGCTTCCCCTTATGTGGCGCTGATGAAAGCTATCAAGCTTGAAATCACGTGATCCGCTTCTAGTGGGTGGTTGTGTCCGACAAAACAAAAGCATAAAGGTGTAAAGTTAAACCGTGCGTTATAGTCTCTACTGAAACTCGTGTACTTGAGTATTATAATTTTTTTGGTATAACAGGGTACAAAATATTTTATAACAATAGCAATTCTATCATTAATGTAGGAAGATTAACTTTATTGAATACATGTATAGATCGGATTAATAAGGATAAACTACAAATCACAGCTTTATATAGATCACATGATCTATCAAAGGCTGAATTTCTTGAAGACTTGACAAAATATTTGATTACTAAGAATAAAATTAAAAATCACTTGGGAATAGGAGACTTTAATATAGATCTCCTTGAACTTGATAACTATAGCCATGAATTTCTTAATAATTTCTTAGATAATGGGTTTATTCCTGGATTTCAGACAATCACTAGACCATCGAATTTAAACTGTAGTGAGGGATCATGCATTGACAATATTTTTATCAAATTAGATACAATTAACTCAACAACTTTTCAACTATCAAATCCATTCAATGATCATTACCCACTTTTCCTAACTTTGGAAAAACTAAAGATTAGAAAAACTCAAACAATGAATCCAAGGTTTAATTACAATAAACTAAACGAAATAGCTAAAAGTATAAATTGGAAATCAATACTGATGATGTCTGATCCCAATCAAGCTACGGACATTTTATTAAATCACATAAAAGTATGTTCAAATAGGGCTACCGAATTAAAACAGAATAATAAGTTGAAACCTAGGAAAAAGTGGAATAATAAAGCTCTGATGATATAATGTAAAATTAAATAATTTTTATATAAGATGTGGCAATGAGAACCTGTCCTGAGTCCTGAGAGATGAATATATATATATATATATATATATATATATATATATATATATATATATATATATATAACCCAAGACATTTATGGAATATTGTGAATCAGAAGCTTGGCAAGGATCCTAGGATTTTGATAGTAATAACATTAACCTAAAAATGTATGAACCTCATAAGATGTCAAATTCAATGGATTTCTATTTTAGCAATATTGGGGAACAATTGAGAAACAAAATTTTAAAACCACTCGGATCAAGAATAAAGTATCTTCCCATTAATCCCAATACTATCTAACACCCTGATTAAAAATCTAAAATTCAAGACTGGAGGAGTTCATAGCATCAATGCGAAAACAATCAAAATATTAACTAAATTCATTATAGATCCATTAGTTCATATAATAAACATATGTATAGATAAAACTATTTGGCCAGATGCACTAGAAAAAGCTGAAATCAAGCCAAGATTTAAAGCAAATAACAAGCACCTAACCTCAAATTACAGGCCCATCTCATTGATCTCCAATATTACTAAAATTTTTGAAAGAGTAATCTTTAACAGAATCATAAAATTCATACATAAAAATAATATATTATCCAAAAGACAATATTGTTTCTTAAAAAATATTGGTACCAACGATGCATTGACATATTTGATTAATGTGATTTATGAAAAGTTAGATGAGATCACCCCAATAGCTGTTACCTTCTTGGATCTTGTGCAAGCTTTCGATAGGTACTGTTAAAGATAATATACTATTAAATAAATTATATAACTATGACATTAGAGGAAAATCTCACAGTATTATTGAAAGTTATCTCATGCATAGATATCAAAGAACTAAAGTAAATGATTGTGCGAGTGATTGTTCTAAAGTTAGTGTTGGTGTGTCACAGGGAACTATACTGGGACCTCTGCTATTCATCATTTACGTCAACGATTTACTTACTGACATGCCTAATGATACAATCATATAATTTGCAGATGACACAGCTGTGATATCTATTGATAACAGTTGGCAAGGGGTAGAAGCAAAAATGAATTCATACCTGGAAAAAATATACCACTATCTTGCACTAAATGAACTCTCACTAAATATTGACAAATCAGTATTTATGACTTTTGGCAATTATTGTAACAGTGTACCAAATAATATCAGTATAAAAATAAACGGTGAAAATAGAGCTGAAAGTCATAAATAACTTGGAGTCATTTTTGACTATAGAATGCAGTGGAATCAGCATATTACATATGTAATCAATAAAACAAAGTACTTATTATTTGTTTTTCGTAAAATGTCTAAATTTATGATAACTAAAACACTGAGAATCATATACTATGCACTTTTACACAGTATCGTAACTTATGGGATTGTTGCTTGGGGTGGTGCCTATACCAACTATCTAAATATGTTACAAAACCATCAACATAGAATTCTAAAAATTGTTAATAGAATTATTCTACCAACATCGATAACAAATTAACTATAAAACATACTTATCTGCTTGAGGATTTAAAATATCACTTTTATGAATTAAAGGAAATATTTCTATATTCCAATAGTTCTACAAGAAATAAAAGTATAACACTGCCATTAAGAAACAAAACAGTGAGTGAAAAAAGCAGTAAAATAAATGCCATAAAAGTTTTCAATAATTTACCCAATGAGCTCAAGATTATAGACAACGTTCAAAGAATGAAAAAAAAATCAAAAAATGGTTGGGAATGAATTATTGTTAATTTATATCGCAGATAACCATAGAATAATTTTAAAATGGATATTTAAAATCATGTTTCAAGTTGAGCATATTCTTAATTTCATTATTATCTTTAATAATTATTCAGTTAATAGTTTTAGTTTTAGTTAATAATTCTAGTCTTAAGTCAATGTCAGCAGTCCTACATACAGGTAACTGCGATTACCTCTGTACGGGTTTACTGGAAAATACTACTTCCCATAGTTTATTGACTGTAAAAATTTTCTGGTGAATATATAAATAAATCAAAATAAATATTCTGATTCTGTTGATCTTGGCCTACTTAGATAATAATTACAAATTTGTTATTGGGAAAGTGGCCTTACAAAGAAAATACTGCATGTACTCTTTTTCTTTATTTGCTCGAGCTTTCGATTGCTACATTTACATCTTCTTCAGAAGCTCAAGATTTGAGGTTTTTTTATCTTAAAGTTGTTATTATATATTGTAATTCAGACATGATTTAGCGACAATACATACTCCAGAGGTATTTTTTAGATATTGCTTTCAGTTCGTATAATCATTTACTGGCCATGATCAATAGAATTGAATGAAAAGTAGCAAAAATTTATAATTGATAGTTCAAATGATTATGCTTTGGAAATATAACAATAATTTTATGAATATGAATTTGAATATGAATTTTATTACCGAGCAAAAAAATATTTATTTACAATAATTTTATGGAGGACATCAATTGCAATTATGCTGTAATGTAATTGTCATATATTTCTATGACGAATGTCTTTTTGTGTATACTTTTCTTGGTTAGATATTTAAATACTTCTGATTATTAAATTGTTTTATGTCATTAAATAGCAAAACATAGTGCCCATTCATTTGCGTTTATGATGCTTCTAAAACTGAGAAGAAGTACAACTGAAAATTATTTGATTAAGATTTGATATTTCATGTCAACAAAGAATTGCTGTACAAATAGTGGATTTTAAGATTGTCGTGCTAAATAATAAGGCTGTTCAAAATGATACGAAATTCACTTATGTTGACTGATCACGTTTTCCGCTTAGAGCTTCTCCTTGAAGGAGCGTAGGTTAAAGTTTGTTGACAGAGAGGATAAACTGAAAGTCTCCCATCGTGTGCGAACGTGCCCGGACCGGAAGTTGCTATACTTACAACTTTATATAGCTCTCTGACATCTGTAACTGTAATCTCACACATCATTATACGACTGACGGGCGCTATAATAAAAACTTCGCCTTAAGGTAGCGTAGCGTTTTTATGAGTCGGCATCTAAATTATTCTGGGCCATTTAAGATGAAATCTTTTTCGAAGCGATCTTTTTCAGATTTGTGTTTATTGACAGTCCTGTGAACTTTCTCGAGCATGATTGAGGAATATTTGAAGTTTAACAGTAAACAAAACTTTTCTTGTTTCTTGCAGATATTAATACGGTATATTAACTACAAATCCTTTATCAATGAGTGTTAGATTTCTTATAATTTTTATATTACTTTAATTTATACTCAGATCACCATTCCAAATTAAACAGAAGTAAGAATTTTTGACTTATATAAATATGACATGATGTTATATTTCAACAAATCAACACTTCTGCTTGTGTTTTCTTTGGTATGGTGACGTACGCAATCAACTAGTCCACAGACATTAGGGAGTTTATTCAGAAATTTATATTTTTATTATAGCCTAATTGTAAGTAAGTTTCTTACTTTATCTTCCTTGCAACTTTCAGCCATTAGTCTTGTCTTTTCTTGATATTTCTGAATCAATTATGCAAAACAGTGAAACTGCTGTGGTAATAAAGTTAAATATATCGTAGTTTTAATTATTAATTACTAAATTTTTACATATGAGATAGTAATTAGATAGATTTTTATTACTTTTGTATATACTTGCAAATTATTATCCAAGTTTTTTTTAAATTACCGACGTCATTAGACGCTGCACTGAAGAGTACAAATAGTATTTATTATAATGTAAATATATATGTTCACAAACAAACGTATATCGCGAGAACGAATTATCGTATTTGCAGAGTTCCATAAGGTGAATAAAATCAATTGTTTGAAAATTAATTGAGAAAACCTTCAAATACTTACTCTACTGTATAATTTCTCTAAACGTAGAAATGAATAAGAATGATTATCAATTGCACCTTTCAATAATTGATAGCTATTGACGAAAAAAAATATCACCGCGGGAATGGCGGCGCTAGAGTTCATGATTAAAATTTGAAGCTACTGACGACAAATGTCAGTGTGTATAATAGGAAATAAATAAAGAGAGAAATGCTTTATTGTCGAAAAAATATAAATTTTGTAGACAAAGCAAAATAAAAATAACAAAATCAAACAATACACAAACAAAACAAAGTCAAACCTAAAAATTAAATTAAAAATAAATAAATTTATATAACATAAAATAAAAATATAAAAATATAAATATGTAAAAATATAAGATAATAAGAATGTAACCTACAGCTGTATATTCGGTTAGGTTAGGTTAGGTTAGGTTAGACTTATTAAGGAAATAATATTTTTATTGGTAATATTATACAAGAAACATTAAGGTTTGAAGTTCGTCAAGAGTTTCCTATTGCTGATAGTCATCTCTTAGTACCAACTTCAAAATAGTTTTGATTCATAAATTATGTACCTATTGTTATTTTATTGTTTTTTGAGCATCATCTTGCTTCGAATTCGTAGTATGTTTCATGTAAGTCATATGCCTAAACTCATGTGCTATCGAAAAAACTACGGTTGAAAACATCAAAGGTTACCTGTTTATTAAAAAAAAAATCTACAAGTAGGTACTTTATTTGAAGTAAAATTCTATAGGTAGGTACAGATGACAAGCCATCATTCAGAAATACCAGATTTGAAAATAAATACTTAAATAAATAAATATTTTTTACAAAAAATTGGACGGCCGTTATTAGTTGATGCACTGAAAAGTATAAAGTAATATTAATTCTATTGGTGCTGTTACTTTTGAAGTTTTGCAGTTGCAGTTAGATTGATAACTTTTGGCACCAACTTCACAAGTACCATCACCAATAGAATTAATATTATTTTATACTTTTCAGTGCACAAACTAATAACGTTGGTCCAATTTTTGTAAAAAATATTTATTTCACTCTTTTGAGTGTACCTAACATTAGTCACGAAAATCTTTGAACGTTCACTAATACCAATGAAGATAGTACTTATCCTGTTACCCACGTATATTCTTTGCTTGAAGTTATTGAGATCTCAAAGCTTCGCTGCGGAAATACGCTTAATTATTTTATATGTTACCATTTTAACACCGATTTAACTCGAGAACCGTAACTCCAAGGAAAAAATGTTCATTGTAAATGTTGTTACAAATAATTATGTCTTTCATGTAGTATCGAAAGATTTTCAATTTTCGAAAGAAATTGCCCTTTCCACACAGCAAAAATAGATACATTTGAGAACTTAACATGCCTCCATCTCGAAAACTGTAACTATTTTTAAAAAAATGTTCAGTTTAAACGTTTCCGGATATTGTCCTATCTTTAATTATACCAACACAGATTTTCGATTTTTGATAAAATTCCCCCCTTCCACCCATTCAGGGCGGTTTTCGGAGAGAAGAAGATTTCAGATTTGCGTTTTTATGAATATGGGACCATTTCTCAAGCCTCCTCTTTCAAATGAATCAAAAATCATCAAAATCGGAGATCGTTTAATAGGTAAAAGGCGTGCCAGAACCAAAAAATTAAAAAAAATAAAGCCGACAGTCGAATTGTATACCTCCTCCGTTCGGGGTTCCTCGATCAAAAAAAAACTAGTATGGACTCCATTACATGCACTAAAATGAACAAAATAACATTACATAACTAATGTAAGTCATAAAGATTTTGAATCTGGTACCAAAATATGATTGTCTGCGATACAAAGCTTTTGACTCTAACTTAAGTAAAAAACGGTATGATTCTTAGATTTTGTATTGTTATAATATTCTTTTTAATGCATCATCTAATGAAGTCTGTCTTAGTTTCTCTTAATAAGTTATTTTACAGTTTTGAGTGATTAAGAAACGACTTCTACTAGAGAATAATATTATCATTCAAGAAAATGCAAATGTATACTAAGAACAAACTATTATTTACACAATAACTGAATTTTCAATAAGAAAATAAATCTTTTATGTTAAGTTGTTATTATTTATTTATTATTACTTGACGCAAGGGTGCCAAAGCGAGTATTTAGGCCAATTCGGCCCATTGTGCCTTTCCCCCTTGCTCCCCAGACCTACGGTACCCCGAGTATCCCGACAACCTCGTCCAGATATTTCAGGATTGCCGTAGGCGAGGTGCGTTTGATTTTGGTCAGATCCGGCCACTTCGGTTCGATCCCCGACGAAGCAGCACCCGCCAGCTTATACGCCTTGTCATTGCCCGCATTCCCATCGTGAGGTGGCACCCAAGCTGGTTCCACCACATTTTAGTTCGCTAGTTCCGACAGTTCGCGGTGGCAGTTCAGCGTTGTTCTAGCGTCGTACCTGCCCCTTTCAAGCGCTTATAAGGCGTCTTTTCTGTCTGTGAAGAAGCGTATTACTCGTCCTCGCACATAGCTCATGCGGACCTCATTAAGTCCTCGAGCTAGTGCTATTAGTTTCGTTTGTAATACGGTGGCATACTTCCCGAGCGGTTGTTGTAGAGATAGTTGCAGGTCTTTGCTGGAGATTCCTATGCCTGTACTGTCCCTCTTTTTAGACCCATCAGTGTATACGTCTATTGTCGGCATAGTGCGTGGGTCTGTCTCTTCTCAACTAACGTGTTATTTACATTTGCTGAATAGGGGTGCAATGTGGTCTGAGCTGGCCTCGAGGAGTGGTATTCTGGCGAGGCCCTCCTCCAAGATGGCTATATGACTCTTCGCGCCCTGGTGCACTCTTAATGTTCCACCATCTTTCAAACGAAGGCCGGTCAGCAGTGCTGCCCCCTCCAGATTTAGATCTAGGGGTGACAGGCACAACAACGCCTCTAGCGCAGTAGATGGTGTGGTCCTCATGGCACCACTGACTGCGATGCAGACAGATCTCTGCAGTCTCGCAAGTCTGTCATTCTCAATTTTTAATTTGGTGCTTCGCCACCAAACTATTGAACCGTAGCATATCATAGGCCTTATCACCGCTGTGTACAACCATAAGGTGACCTTTGGCGGTAGGCCCTAGCTTTTGCATACAACTCTTCGACATTGCCATAGAGCTGCACTAGCTTTGTCCAGCTTGCTGTCCAGATATTTTCCCCAGGTCAGTTTTCTGTCGATAACCACCCCTAGGTATTTCACCTCGTTGGATAGCTTGAGCTGGGTTTCATTTAGTGTAGGCATTTTTATTTCGCCCACCTCCCACCCTTCGTTTGCACCACTTTTCTAGGATTCGAAGTGCCCTTTGCATCAGTTTGCATAGCACTCCAAAGTGCTTCCCTGTCAGCAGTATAACAATATTATCCGCATATCCTATGGTGTACAGGCCCTCGTCGTTCAGGATTGTTAAAAGGTCGTCTACCCACCGAGACAACCTTTGTCTGCAGGGCGCGCGTTTGCTTCCCGGCCTTCGCCCTCTTTTCAGGACGAGTCCCAGGTGAGGGCGTGTTACCGGGCGAGCATTGGCGCTTGCCGGTCGCCGCACTGCTTTGAGCCGGCAGGGTTTAACCCCTGCTGTCAGTAGCAGAGCCCGACTGGGGCTTCGTTTTGGTTGGAGAGCTTCTCTGTTCCTCCTCCTTCTGCTGCAGCGCCTTCCGCTTCCTCCTTGCTGCCCCCGACAGCTTTTTCTTCGGAGGAGGATCTTTCGGTACCACTGGTCTGGCCAGATCGCCCGCAGCCCCTCCTTGCTGCTCAAAAGTTTTAACAGTGTCCATGGATCCCTGGTACCAGTCCCACACGGACAGTAGGAGCGGTCGCGATCAGTACCAGCGCCGTGTAGTCAGTCTAGTTATCCCCTCGCCCCAGGTGAGCCCTTTTTATTGAGGTCCAGTTTGTCGAGGATACCCCTTACATGGAAGTCTAGCACGTATCTTCTATTCCAGAGAGGCCATCTCACAACTATCCGCTTAGAAACACGGAGCATGATCTTTATCTGCCAACCCCTCGCTCAGAGTTGGTTAAAAGCTCTATACTGTACAATGCAAAAAAAATGCACAATCATCTACCATTTGAAATCAAATCCATAAGATCTTTTCCTGAATTTCGAAAGGTTTTGAAATCATACTTACTGGAGAGAGCCTTTTATGCAGTAAGCGAATTTTTTGTTCAAAATTGTTAATACTTAATATTAAGCTTCTTACACCCACTGGTTTAGTGAATATTATTTGATGTTTGATATCCTAAGGGTCTTTTGTAATGTAAAATCATCTGTCACACGAAATTAAATCTATAACGGCTTATCCCAGATTCAATTAAATACCTACTACCTAGGATAATGCCTTTTATGCAGTTAATGACTTTTTTCACTAAGGCACGTTTCTGCTCAGCTCACGCACTGGTTTATTGTTTGTACAAAATTTGTTATTGTTTTGTGATTTAGTTAGTGTTTACCTTCTGACTGAATTTACAGCTGTATGTTAACTTACTTTCTAACCGAATATACAGCTGTAGGTTTCATTCTGATATATATTTTTGTTTTATATTATATAAATTTGATTAATTTTAATTTAATTTTTAGTTTTGACTTTGTTTTGTTTTTGTATTGTTTGATTTTGATATTTTTATTTTGCTTTGTCTACAAAATTTATATTTTTTCGACAATAAAGCATTTCTCTCTCTCTCTCTCTAGGGCCTTCTATTCCCAGGGACTTAAACCTCTCCACCAGTGTCAAGGTACTACAACCCTTTGAAGAGGATGTTAAGATGTTATTAGTTAGTAAAGAACATGGAAAATAAAGAGGTGTGACAAAAACAGACTCGTTGGGATCAAACCTACGCGGCGTATACCAATCGTACACTGTAAGCTCTACCACAGTGCCTTTTCGACCATACCAGGACTCTAAGTAGGTACAAAATCCTTAGGTTTATCGAAGAGTTTTCATGTACCAATATTTGAAGAGCCCATCAAATATATCAACGATAGTCCACCATTTAGAACAAGTGAAATTTTTGAAAAAAATTGAAAATAGTTTTTATTGGGCATTTAAGATTTAAACCGTACCGATGAGTACCTACTATTGCTATCCTTTTCTCGATTTTAACTATACTTATGTATATGTGTTTGCCAGCAACAGCAATTCCATAACAAATTACTGTTTTTCTACCACAACACAAAATTAAACTTCAAATTAACAACAACGTCTGACGTCTGACAATTGCGACATAACCATAGACGATCTTCCTGAAAGTACCTATATACCAGAGAACGAGACGTATATATACGCTCCATGCCCGTGCGTAATTCCAGTGATCCCATTGTCGTTCCATGTCGACATTATAATGATCTTAGTTGAATGAGATTGAATGAGATAATTTTAATTACCAATATTGGATCACACTTGGAGCTTCACAGGCGGCGAGATGTCTGCGATCTAAGTACGAATTCGAAATTTCAAGTCTCTAGACCGTATGGGGCCTGAGAAATCGCTGCGGAGTCCATTGGTACAAGAACCGAAAGTAATAAAAACTATTTAAAAATATTTATTTACTTAGAATCGCTACTGTTACAAAGATAAAGTGTGTGTACTATATATGAAATCTGACTTAATTAACGATCTCTTTAGTCTGGGTAGTTCCTCCCTTCGCAGATGCGACTTCGGATTTTTGTTGAGGAAGCGTGATTTGTTTGAAGATCTATCAGAGAGTTGTTGGATCTAGCGGCTTTGAATTTAGGTTGTAGGACCTTCTTGTATATAATATAGATCAGCAATCCATAGGAGGTTACAGAATGGGTGCATCTCAAGGCGTGATTGGTTTTCCATAATTCTTGTCTTCATTTTGTTAAGTTCATCAAGGCCCAGTTTTTACAAATGTAGATTGATATTGGGTTTATATTTTTCGGTTTTTTGAAATTCGGGAAACAGAATCGGTTGACTCGATGTGTATGAAGGATTAATGTTGAAAATGATTTCTTGATGAGTTTGAATGTGGCAGTTTCTAGGAATTTGGTATATGTACGAGCCTTTGAATATCTTGACATCTTGTTATTGATTGCATTTTAGTTGAACTGTTTCTTCCAATGGAAAAACACCTCTTTGTTGGTTAGACTCGTTTGAAGATGGTTTGGGTGAATTGAATTCTTATCTTTTAACAACTGGATGGTTCTTCAATATCAAGGAGTTGGATATCGCAAATGCTAGTATCCTTTTTTGCTTGAAGTTCGGCTTGATTGCAGATGCAGTACCTACTCAGGGTTGATTTTCATGCAAAAGTCGCTCCTGAATGGATAGTAATAATTGCTTTTCACTAGATACTTATTTTGCGTTAATATATTGCCTTGAAATGACTCTTCTATATAATTGGGATTGAATAAAGATGATAGAGCCTGAATTTGAAAGATTAAGTGATAGGTAATTTTAAGATAAAAGTAATTTTGTTATTCAAAATAAAGCAATCAACAGTTTTGATCTTTTCAGGTAGGATAATGTTTTCTCTGTTGATTTCTAATGATAACTGATTATCAGTTTTAGTTTATTTCGGACTTGTATTAATTCAATTAGGAGATCATTATTTGTCTTTATTATACTTATTAGGATACATAATAGCAATCTTAACGAGTGAAATTGAATTTTCAACATCTTGAGGACTTCAATCATTCATTTGAAACGTGTTGGTTAATTATGATATGAATCTATAGAGATCTTAGTTTGTTCTTGATATCCATAATTGCTCCCAAGAATTTGAAATGTTATCACTGCTTGAGCGATGATGATAGACATGAAACACGTGTTTTAATTGATGCCTAAGGAATAAACAAGTTAATGTGGACGTTTAAGGTTACTCATGTGATTCTTAGTCATGCAAATGGAGTGGGTTGAGTATATACAATTATAAATGATTATGCTAAAGAGGTCCCTGGGTGAATCTCAACATCTTCAGAATGGTGCTGTACCATAAGACATTAAATACATTTTACTAGCATAGAAATCTCGTCAAGGTTTTTTCGATATTCGCATATAGTCATTGGATGATGGATAGTCTGGGGTTGTAAAAGATTAGTTTTGTCGGCTATTAAATTTTACAAATGATCCGGCTAGACGTTGTGATTCATCTAGTCTGTCTTCTGATTTTTTCCAAAAACTTCTAGTATTCTTAGTGTGTTGTTCAATGCGAGATTAAGCATCGACTTTGGTGTTTAGCTTTCCTTTGTTATTGATAATTTTAAATTGATATACTTCTAATTCAATTTTGCATCGCAATAATTTAATTTTGTTCATATAAATAGGGTCGCAGTACTTTGTAGCCTAAACTATGGCTAGAAGCTCTTTCCCTATTGAGAAATATTTTTTTTCTGAATCGCTAAGTGTTCTAAAGGCATATGCTGTTGGTATTTCTTTACATATGGATCCTTGGGACAAAACTGTGACTAATACAACGTTCAGTGCGTCTTTTGTCAAGTTAAAAGGTGACCATGAAGCATGACCACGGTGAGTGGCTAGATATAATAATTTTGAAATTTAACATTTTCTTAATTTGTGTGTCATCTTCTTGTCTATAAAGGAAAGGGTACGATTTTATATCGGGTCCGTCGTCTGTTGTTCTGATTCTATGCTTAATTTTTCTAGTAAATAAAATATAACATAATTCTTTAAAAAATTCCAGGATCTTATGTTTCTCTTCGCCGTTCATATAATAAGTTCCAATTTTGGAAACATTTAGTGTTTTGTTTGAAACATTATAAATGAGAAGTTTTATTTAATGAATAATGCAACTATCAAAGTTCTCTACTAGGAAAGGTTTCGAAAAAAATCGATTGAAAGTAATATTTAGAATGGCAATTAGGGCATATCCATTTTTAGCTCTTGCTGAACTCACAGAGATATAAAAATTAGGTATAATTCTTTGCTAATCTTATGATACTGACGCTTGATTTTAGTGAAAGAATTATAAGATAGTCTTTATCAAAGTTGATACTTGCTTGAAGGAGTTTTAAGATATCCAATTAGTCGGTTGAAATTTGAACAAAAAGTATTTCAATTTGATAGGAGTGGGTAATTGAAAGGTTTCTGAAGAAGGAATTTCAGCACTATATATTATGGGCTCATTTTTGTAAAACTGTGGAGGCTATAAAAGGATCGTTTCTTATTAGTATATGAAAATACTAGAAAGCAATATCTAGATTAATAAATAACTTAGTGGAGTCAATAAGGATCTGTATTTTCTTGTATATATTCATTTTGTAAAGCAGGTTCAATAATAAATAATAGAAAAATACATATTCATAGGGAATGTTTTGTTATTTGGATTGGAGGTTCTATTAGAATTACTAATTGGAACAGGTCTGGGTCGAATTTAGTCGTGCTTCTTATACAATTGGGAAATGATGGTTCCAAATCTCGTTAATGAAGATGTATGCGATTTTGCGATAAACTGGTTGTTCTTGATGTGGAGAAGCCACAGACCAACCATTTTGTATGTATAGGACTTTATAAGGTTTTGTTGTTTTTCTCTCGATAAAAATGCCCTTTCTCAAAATATTTTTTGGGGAAATGCTAACTTTGTTTTCAATTGCTAAATTCAAATGGGTATTTGACAAAGTGGAGTTGCGATTATGTGCACCACAACCATCACAAAATAGTGTTGGTTTTATTTTCTGCATTAATACAATTGATAGAAGATAGAAGTACTTGATTTTTAACTTCCCTTGTACCGTTAAAAATAATACCCGCACTTCGAATGCAGATCAAAAGTTGTAAAACTATGAATAATCAATTTAGTTCTATAATATTGTAGAGCTGATACATTAGATTGGGGTCATAAAAAGAGTTATAATCCATAGTAAAAATTCTTATTCACGATTCATTGTCTCTTTCCTTCCCAGCTCTAGCTTAATTTTTTATTACGTGGTGCTGATAAACTTCATATGAAAATTTTTTTGTTATATATCCCACGCAAATATCATATTTGTCTTTCTTGAAACTAGAGAGACAGACTAACTTTATCAAAAATGTACTTAAATAATTTTAATGTTTGCTCCACGAAACCGTGTAAAGCTCAGCTTTACTTTCCTAACATCGTTCCAAATAAGATTTGGGCTTTGTTTTCCACAATATTATGCCTCTAATATCGGCAAGTAATTAAAAATGTATTTAAGTGATTGTTTTTAATGAAATATTATTTAAATTTGTTTTATTGTTTCATTGTTTAACTTACTTTTATATATATTATTAATTATTTATTTTTTGCTTCATTTATAGTCATGGCCTTCACCTTCAACATTTTGGTTTCATGCTCTTTTTGTTTATATTGCATTATTCTTCTCTGGTAAAAATACTGAATTTAAAAAAAAATATTTACCTTTCTTCTTCAACTATTGATTCTCGGGATAGTGAGTTTGATGCCGTTTCGTCTTTTTTTTCCCATGACTGTTTTCACATTTTCTTTGCTATTATATTTCCAATCTGTTCTTCGATCTTTACCTCTTTTTATTTTCAAGAGCTAAATGTTCAACTTAAGCACCCTTATTTGGATTTTTTTCTTGGGTAACACCTTCTTCTGCTTCTGAACTGCTCTCACTCATTACCCATTCTTCATCTAGTGATATATGTACTGTGTAATCCTTCTTCTTAGGTTCTTTCATTTCGTTATCCATTATCAAAATCATTAAACAAACTTTCGCTAGAATTATTATGATAATCTTTTAACGCATCTAAAGCATCACTGTTATCAAGTACCTACTAGAATTTACATCACAAACAGGACATTATATATATCGCGAAGATATTCACTCATCAGGCAAACTTCTTCAAACTGCAATAGAAGAACTCCAGAGCTGGTTTAAACAAACTGTATTTCAATTTTGAAAGGCAAAACAAAATTTTTGATTCCCTCCAGACAATCCAGTATCCAACCTCCACCTTTAATTTTCAACAACCATCAGCTACAATTTGTCCAAGATATAAAAATTCTTGGACTTGGACAATACATATAATGAACATGAAACAGACATGTCAAAGCGGTCTCAACTTGATGAAAACCCTAGCAAACCATTCAAGGGGTGCGTATTATCCAGCCGTTATGTTTTATATCGGAAAATAATACGATCAAAAATAGACTATGGATCCATCGTTTATTCCAGCGCCCGGAAATATGTCTTTGAGCGGCTAGATAGTGTTCATCACGCTGGAAACAGAATTGCTCTCGGCGTATACTGAACCAGTCCAGTAGAAAGCTTATATGTGATAGTAAGAGAACGACCTCTAGATCTTAGAAGAAATTATCTCAGCCTTACATATGCTGCAAGAATTTCATACAATCACAAAAATCCAACATATAAAGGGATACTTATTTACCAATGTTATGATAATCCTAATCTACAAAATTCCTTACAAACACAGTCGCATTCACCGCTAGATACCCTACTAACTTGGACAATAGATATCCCACCCTGCAATACAGAACTCTTAATGCTCCCGAAATATGTTACTCCTACTGCTCTTATACAAACTCCTCTAAATATGATAACTTCAACCACATGTATACAGATGCTTCAAAAACCAAAAAAGGCCTGTGTTTAGCTGTAAATAGTGAACACAATTATTGTATAAGCTACAAACTTCTACGAAATTCTTCACAAATTCATTGTGCTATTGAAAAAATCCAAGGACTTTATCCTAAGCATCCTCTTTTGAATGGGTATACATATATAAAATGCAAATAGGTATAGCTCGCAATAACTTTTAAAATCCACCAGCAAAAGTCGTTAAAACAAACACACCATGTCTTATACAACCAAATAAGAAACGATATTGATAACTCGCTCGTCGATCAGGCTGAGAATATCGCGCCGCTACTAGGCTCGTGGCTCTTCACGTTTGTTTGATATTTTATAGAAGAGCCAGACACAATACAATACGGTAATCGCGGAAAGCGACCTGAATCGACTAGACTCTCTACGAAAGCAGCGATTACTATACAACATATACGAAAAACATATTTTTGAGATGGATTTTCGACATTATAATCGGGAATATATTTTAGAATTAATTTATTGTTACCGAGACAATCCTTGTCTATGTAATACTACACTGGAAGATTATAAAAATAAAAATAAGAAATCGAAAGCATATGTGGCGAATATGAGCCTCTATGCTTCTGTGTCCTATGTTTTCTGGCGCGATGATGATAACGGTCAACGAGGTGACTCTCTAGTCGGTTGAATTTTGTAACTGTGATTTTGACTATTAAGACCCTGATTGTAATCATCGATCATATGTTAGTTATGTTTGATATATTTGTGAATGTGGATTTTAAATAAAGACTATCTAACCCACAAATGGTGACCACGAACAAAAACACGCTTGGTGGAGGATTTTATGATCAGCTTACTCAGAGCAGCTTACAAGCTACATTGCCACCGTCCTCAGATAAAAGAAGTTACGTTGGTATGAATGATTCCACTCATAATAATGTTTACCGAGTGTCACCTAAGCTGCCACCCTTCTGGCCTGACAATCCCGGGCTATGGTTTGCCCAAGTAGAGAACCACTTTGCAAAATCAGGTATCACAACTGACTCTACCAAATTTAGTTTCATCGCAGGCCATCTCGACTCCAGGTGGGCTCAAGAGGTACGTGACATTTTAATTAACCCTCCAGCCTTAGAGCGATATACACGTCTTAAAGACGAACTCATCCGTCGCGTTTCCGAATCTGCAGAAAAGCGTGTAAGGAAGCTCCTCAATGAAGAAGTACTCGGTGACCGAACTCCATCACAATTTTTGCGACATTTACGTTCTTTGGCAGGTACTGCTTCTGTACCAGGCAACCTTTTACGTACCCTATGGTTGCAACGGTTACCTGTGACTATCCAGGCTGTGCTACAGCTTCAGAAGGCACTTCCACTGGATGATTTAGCTGATAGCATAAATGAACTGACTCCTTCTACCTTCACGCCCTCTATCCATGCAGCCAGCACCAACACATCATCAGCCTTACCAAACGCACAATCTCCGCCGACTAATGCACAGTTGAACGAATTGCGCGAACAGCTCCAAGAACTCACCCGCCAGGTAGCCTCCCGAAGTCTTATCATAAACAACCCAGAGGTGGCATGCACAGTAGATCTCGAGACTCACCATCCACATCAACTGACCGATCATCCAGAATATGTTGTTACCACAAGAAATGGCAAGACAAAGCACGTCACTGCGAGCCATCCTGTAACTACAATTTGGAAAACTCCAGTGGCAGTCGTCAGTAGCGGCAACGGACTGCCAGTCTTCCAAGAGCCGCCACCTTCTCATCACGGACAGGGCCAACCACCATAAATTTCTGATCGACACAGGGTCAGATCTGTGTTGCTTCCCTCGCCGACTCGTGAAAGGCCATCGTGCTCCAACGGGATTCGATCTGAATGCTGCCAACCAGTCAACCATACATACATATGGCTTTCTACCGATGCAACTCATCTTTGGACCACGCCGTGATTTTTCTTGGCGTTTCCTCATCGCTGACGTTGACATACCAATCATTGGCGCAGATTTCCTCGCACAGTATCACCTACTACCAGACTGTCACTCCGGTCATCTGATTGATTGTCTTACTGGACTCACAATATCTGCAGATATCACTAACTCAACTTCGGGAAGTATCAAAGTTCTCACGACAGCTTCACCATTCCAAGAAATTCTTGAACAGTTTCCTGAACTTCTCAGACCCGCCGGTAAGCGTCGTGAAACGCGACACTCAACAGTTCAGTATATACGTACTACACCTGGACAACCCGTATCTTGCCGCCCGCGTCGTCTCGCCCCGGATCACCTCCAAATAGCAAAGGCTGAATTCGACAGCATGCAACGCGACGGAAAAGCACGCCGTTCAGAAAGTTCATGGTCTTCTCCACTTCACCTAGTGCCCAAGAAGACCGATGGATGGGGTCCATGTGGCGACTACAGGTCACTTAATGCTCCTACAATACCCGACCGATATTCTGTGCGCTACCTTCACGATTTCTCTTCGAATCTCAATGGTTGCACAATATTTTCTACCTTGGACTTAGTAAAGGCTTACACCCAGATTCCAGTGCACCCAGATGACATACCAAAGACGGCCATTATTACACCATTTGGATTATTTGAATTTCCGTATATGACATTTGGTCTCAGAAATGCCGGACAGACATTTCAAAGATTTATTGATGGTGTCCTACAGGACCTGAAATTCTGTTTTCCGTACGTTGATGAAATCCTTGTATTCAGAAGAAATGAGGCCGAGCACAAACACCACCTCACAACATTTTTCAAAAGGCTATCAAACTTTGGCATTCTCATCTACTTAACAAAAAGCAAGTTTGGATTACGATCTGTCACTTTTCTAGGATACGAAGTCACCTCTGAGAATACTCGAGCTCTCCCCGAACGAGTCGCTGCCCTCATGGAATTTGAGAAGCCTCCAACAGCCCGTGCACTTCGACGATTCCTAGGCGTTCTCAACTTTTATCGACGTTTCCTACCCCATGCTGCTGAACATCAAGCTGCACTCAACTCAGTTCTGACAGGTCTCAAAGGAAATCAACCCATTCAATGGACACCAGACCTCGAGCAATACTTTACTGACTAAAAAACAGCAACGCTTCTGGTTCACCCAAATCCCGATGCTTCTCTTGGCTTATTCACAGATGCATCGCAAGTTGCCATTGGTGCTAGCCTCCAACAGCTTGTAACTGACTCTTGGAAACCCTTAGCATTCTTCTCGCAGAAGCTTACTCCCAGACAAGCAGCATGGCCAGCTTACCATCGTGAGTTGTTAGCAATTTACCTGGCTGTTCCACATTTTCGTCATTTCCTCGAGGCACACCACACTGTGATCTTCACAAATCATAAGCCTTTGTGTTATGCCTTTCAACAGTCACGTGACAAGCTCCCTCCTGTATAGCTTAATCATTTATCGTTTATTGCTCAATTCACTACGGACATCAGACACATCAGTGGTTCGGACAACATTGTAGCTGATACACTTAGCCGAGTCGATGCCATTTCTCCTGCTCCAGTGGATCTAAACTTTATGGCTCTTGATCAGGAAGCCGACGATGAACTAGCTTCTCTCTTAACTGATGACTCAGCGCTCAAATTGCAACGCATCCAAGTTCCAGGCACCGACCCCACGCTCTACTGCGATTTGTCCATGTCTCGATCTCGACACTACGTGCCCGCATCCCGAAGACGCCAAGTTTTCGACACTCTACATGGTTTAAGTCACCCTGGCGTGCGTGCTTCCGCTCGCCTTGTGTCCACAAGATTCCTTTGGCCTCATATTCAAAGAGACTGCCGGATCTGGGCCCGTGCTTGTACTGCTTGCCAACGCGCCAAGATAACTAGACATATATCGTCTCCGCTAGGTAATTTCAATACTCCTACCGCCAGGTTCAGACATGTCCACCTCAATCTCACTGGACCGCTACCAACAGCTAATGGCTACCGTTACTGTCTCACTATAACTGAAAGATTTACAGGCTGGCCAGAAGCCTGCCGCTTGAGACGATAACCGCTGAGAGCGCTGCCATGGATTTCTTTCATTCATGGATTTCCCGATTTGGATGCCCCGAAATTCTGACTACCGACCAAGGTCGTCAATTTGAATCTTCTCTCTTTGCATCCCTAGGTGCCTACGCAGGTTCACGAAGGACCCGATCATCCCCATATCATCCTCAGGCAAATGGAATAGTCGAGCGCCTCCATCGCCATCTCAAAGCCGCCTTAATGTGCCATAGCGATTCTTCATGATATGAAGCCTTGCCACTGGTATTGCTAGGGATACGCACAGCATTCAAAGAAGATATCCAGGCTACAACCGCTGAGCTCGTTTATGGTGAACAACTCCGACTCCCTGGTGACTTTGTCCAAACCAATCACTCATGGAACCTTGGATCCCACATCTTTTGTAGACCGTCTACGGCACTTGACATCCCGACTACGACCCACGCCCGCAGCGCGCCATGCCACGCCCAAAATGTTATTTTCAAAGATTTGTCTATGTGTTCACAGGTTTTTCTTCGTGATGATACAGTGCGCCGATCTCTCCAACCACCGTACACAGGCCCTTACCGTGTTCTACGAATTCAAGATAAAGACGTTACAGTATCTATTGACCGAGTAAAACCCTACTTCACCCTCGCCGAAAAGAAGCCAATATCTCAACATACTTCTCCAACATTTTCTCCCTCTGAACTGCATCCACCAACAGTGTCAAAAACTCCTCATCAAAATGAGTCGACCAATCTGCCTACTCCTGACAATTCTCAGAGCTCCTTGCAAAACGACACTCACCCTACAGATGCTGCCGTAAAAGCTCAACCACCACCTGCAAAAATTGCTCCTTCCGCCACCCTAGACAAATCATCAGAAGCCAAAACGCGCTGTGGCCGACATGTACAATTTCCAGCACGTTATAGACTTTAAAATAAGTATTTTAGTCTAACTATAATATTTTTTTATTTTATTTCCCATCTGTCCTCCGGACTCCGTGGGGGGCTGATGTGGCGAATATGAGCCTCTATGCTTCTGTGTCTAACATGTGTTTTGTACGCTCTGTGGTCTGCTGCCAAAATGAACTCATGTCCTATGTTTTCTGGCGCGATGATGATAACGGTCAACGAGGTGACTCTCTAGTTGGTTAAATTTTGGAACTGTGATCGTAATCATCGATCATATGTTAGTTATGTATGATATATTTGTGAATGTGGATTTCAAATAAAGACTATCTAACCCACACATACAATCAGTTGATAGAAATTGACATAAAATACATAGATAATATAACTATCGACCTGTTGAAGAAACAATTGTAAGCCTTGTTATAGAAAGGAGAAGAATGAAGTGACAGCTATTAGAAGAACGAGTAATGGAGAAGGCAAAGTATATCACCTTAAATTATGGTACAACAATGAACTATATTCCAATGGCTCAGTAGACAGATGTTTTATTAAGCGCAAATGAAACAAGTTATTTCGTTGCTTCAACCAATGCTTGATCCAAACTCTTGAACGTTTTCTCTTCTTTAATTTTTAGTGACATCGTAATACACAATGGCTAAATAACAACAGGCTTCCGAATCATGTACAACCGCTAATGACCTTAAGGTCGATGCGAGTTTTATATAAATAAAAAACACGACATTATCTAGGTTGGGATTAACTTTTCCTTTGGAGACTTTCTTGGTCTCATGGCACTCTTTTCCTAAGTTTTGTCTTATTGCAGTTCCTCAATTAGGATTGCATTGGGACACTAACTACTATACAATCTTTGAGTTGGAATAGCGCCATATATGGTACGAAGACTATATTTTGAGAGCGCGGTGGTCCCCTTTTCAAGAAACTAATCAGTCATTGAAAAGTATTTTCTGAATGGGAACGCTTTACATGAAAACTAGTAAGTAATTAAACGCTGTTTCATGTGCCAAGGTCTTTTTCATAAAAGTAAACTGTACCAGTAATAGTTCATGTATGCACCGCAACGGTGATCTTGACTCTAAACAATGTCATAGAATTTTTAAAAAGTGTACAAATTGTAAAAGTCAAATACTAGGTAAGTAAAAGCTTAACTATCAAACTGTCCCTCTTATGTTCACCATATCAATCTCTTGAAGGGCAAAAATGATTATTCTGGATTTTATGGTTAAACATTCATATATCAATAATCATTTGAAATTATCTCACCCAAATGTGCGCTCTTTATTAGCAGGATTTAATGATTGGAGTGACTGAGGCCTGGTTAAACGATGATTTTCCTGACAGCGTTGTATCCATTGTCGGATACAAACTATTCAGGAATGATCGCCTTGCAAGGGGAGGAGGACTTTATGTGCGGCCAAATATTACTTGTCAAGTACTGGATGTCAATCTTGATATAAATCGTCCATTTGAAATTTTGTGTTGTAATTTAAAATTTATATCCGCATTTATTTATTTGCGGTTGTATATCGTCCTTCTCAATACATATTGAATGATTTCATCAAGGGTCTTGATAATATTCTTTCAAACTTCGCAGTACAGTATGAAAATATGATTGTTTGGAGATATGAATGTCGATCTACTTAACATAGGCTACTATTTGGTGAACTCTGTAGGGGAAGGACGGGTAAGATGACATGGCAAGGCAAGATGGCATACCAGTTGTTACCACAAACTTACAACTGGCACCAGTGTAATAACAAAAGTGCAGCCAGTTCTGATGCGTGATAGTTGAGATATTCGAGGTTATGTGCTTCGTCGGTTTGGACTACCGAGGTAAGGGCTCATTTTGAGTCTAGTTTTGGATGCGATTTTGGCGTCAGCCCGATTTATTTTCGATTGCACCTTTTAACAGATCCATTTGCCCAAAATCACACGAAATGTTAGCTTTATATTTTCAAAATTAAAAACTTGAGACTATTTTTTTCATAGAAGTAAATAACCCGGCAAGATGGAATAGGGAGGCGGTGGGCATGACGGCATACCTATGCCATCTTGCTCGGTCATCTGTCAAAGAACGCATAGGTAATTAATTAGGAATTTTTTTTCATTTGCTCACAGATGGCTTACAAGTATAAAAGAACGTCGACAAGGAGGAGCTGGGACACTTCAAAGAAGGGCCACTAACAAAAACAAAACTGCAGTTGAAACAGTGAAACATTTAGGACGGCATAAGCCTACTCTGAGCAGAGATATTGAAAAAGCAATTGTTGAGAATATTTTAGAACTGGAGGCTCGGTTCTTTGGTTTGACTTCGAGATATGTTCGGGAAATAGCATATAAAGTTTGTGAGAAGATGAAAATCAAACATCAATTCGGTAAAGAAAAGCAAATGGCTGGGAAGGGATGGTTGTCAAATTTTCGAAGACGAAATCCAGAAATATCTTTAAGTCTTCGTGAAGCTACCTCAACTGCTCAAGCTGAGTCATTCAACAAACAACAAAGAAAGAAATATTCTTCAAATTTGGAAGTTGTTATTACCAAAGAGAAAATAGATTTTTAATATAGACGAGTCCGCCTTGACTACAGTGCAGATGCCTTTGAAAATTTTTGCCAAAAAAGGAAAGAAACAAGTTGGATCAATAACAAGTGGTGAAAGAGAAATCCACACGACTGTTATTGTCTATATGTGTTCGAACGTATCTTACATTCCACCGGCAATTATCTTTCCTAGGAAGAGGTTTAAACCTCTAAACATTTATATGATGGTGCTCCAAGAGGTACTTTACCGCTGCATAATGAATGAGGTTATTCTACAGCAGATTTGTGTGTAAAATGGCTGGACCATTTTATTGATCATGTGCGGCCAACGCCAGAAAAGAAGGCGCTGCTGATATTAGATGGACATTCAAGTCCTAAATGTCTGGAAGCTTTGAAACTTACAAAAAAAATGATCCGTAGTGCTTTTTTGTTTACCAGCCCATTGCACCCACAGACTGCAACCATTAGACGTTGCATTTTTTGGGCCCCTTAGCACATATTACAATGAGGCACTTACCAAATGGATGAAAGCAAATCCTGGTCGTCCAGTGACGATCTATCAAGTGTCAAAACTTTTCAATGAAGCTTACGAAAAGAGGGCAACCCCTGTCATTGCTGTGAGTGGGTTCAAGGCGACTGGAATCTCACCTTTCAACCCCAATATATTTCCAGAACATATGTTTTTACCAAGCACCGTAACCGATGTTTCACTGGGAAACAATGAATGGTTCGAGCAGAATGCGTCTAAAAATAAGGATGCTACTCATGAAGCAGATTCTAATAGTGAAGCCACTGTTTCGGAAACAGTTCCAAGTGCTCCTAGCACGTCCAGTGCGAACACCACTGTTTTAGATATGATCAAAGCGACGTTAGATGAATGTTCACCCATGCCTGTTAGTAAAGTAAGGAAAACTCGACAGAAGAAGGGATCACTGTATCAAGATGTTTTGACATCAACACCATATCTTGAAAGCCTTGGGGAAAAAGAAAAGGAAAAAGAGCTGGTAGCTCTCCGAGAGAGCAAGAGGAAGGTAGTGAAGTGGGCAATAGTGGAAAATGACGAAACCAAAGAAGATGACGCTATCCCAGAGTTTGAAGATGACGTCTTTACTGTAATGATTTGTACAGTTGCTTAAAATCCAGGGAGGAGTGGCTGCAAGGCCAAAAGTGCAAAATGTGGGCACACCCTGAATGTGCGGGACTTTCGAAGAGGTGCAAACGGTTTATTTGTGAGCTTTGCGGTTGTTACACATGTCTGTCAAAAACTTAAAGATTCGTTCGGCAAATCCTTTCGTACAAATGTATGTTGTTCTAAGGTTATGTCTAAAAGTATAAAGTTTTATTTCCATTCTAATTCACAGATTTCCTATATTAAATATTTATTTATATTGACATGCCATCTTGCCTGACCCTACCGGGAAAGATGGTTTTCTATAGTCTTTTGCGCAGACGTTAATTGTGAAAGAAATAGGACCAATATGTCCTTTTTATTGTTAGCGTTTCAAATTACAGAAGCTATTGATTGTAGAAAAAAAATATTTGAAACTTCAATAACAGTCAAGATTAAAATAATTGAGAATAATGTGTAAGTATGCCATCTTGCCCACCCTTCCCCTATCAGCAGATCTAAGCCAGGATCCAAATCAATTACACATAGTGACCTTAAAACAAGAAGTTATTACTCTACAACTTGATGACATTTATCACATTGAAAGACATCGATACCAAACTTCAGTGTTCACTGATTGCTTAATAGCATTATTTGACAGATACGCTCCCATCCGCACCATGCGTGTAACTAAAGCATCTACTCCATGTCTAAAATCTAGGTACTTTTAGACTTATATTCCGTAAATGAAATAAAGCACTACTTATTTTCCAAAAAAGAAGAACGAACCTGAACTGGGAAACATGTAAAAAACACAAAGAAATTTCCTATTAGTCTCCATACGCAGATTCTAAGAAGCTATAGAAAAATTGTAGAAGTAAGAATATATGTCCATGAAAACGATTTGAAATTCCTTAGAATTTATTAATTCCAGTGGAGGCAAATAGTCATATTCTTTCGAATAAAAAACACCACAATCAAAATTCTCATATTATTTATTGCAGGTAGGTACAATTGATTTTTATTTCAATAATCATTGGAGAAATAACTTAACCCCATTAGCTCTTCATTCGGTAATCACAGAGAAAGTTTTGGTTTTATTCCATAAAGTCTACAGCCACTGGAAGCGATGGGCTTAACGCAGCTATGATCTTGTTGATTTTTGTTGGAAAGAAGCCATCATAACTCCCGTAGCCAAAATTAACAATCCCACAGATTATAATTACCTTAGGCCAATCAGTATATTATGCTTTCTTTCTAAAATACCTGAGAACATCGTTCACCTTCGATTAGTTGAGTTTTTTTTAACAATATCTGTTGTTTCCACTTCACCAATCTGGCTTCCGAAAATCTCATGGTAGAACAACGTCTCTTTTGTTTCTTACAGACAGACTAATCAGGCATTTAGACGACCGCATCGGAACGCTGTTAGTAGTGCTTGATCTCTCAAAATGACGCTGTTAACCATAGTATAATTCTGAGTCGGTTGAAATATTTTGGTTTATCTGACTGTGCTCTTAATTTCTTTCATGCTTATTTATCTGGTAGAATGCAAAAAGGTAAAACCGTCAGGGGCTTCGGAGTCAAAAGACTTTCCATCTGGAGTATCCCAAGGCTCGGTCTTGTGGCCACTCATCTAATTAATATAAATGTTTGACTTATATAGCTGTGTTGAGTTTTGCGCGATTCAATCATATGCAGATGACACCCAATTTACATTCAATTTTGACTCGTACACATTTGATGATATTTCATATAAAATGAATATCGACTTACTCAACATTGAAAATTTCTGTGAAAAACATTGCCTCAAGGTCAACCCCAGTAAATCTTGAGCTATCCTTTTTTTGTCCCAACAAATTTAAATTGAACTTAGCAGACATAATATATCTCACTATAAACAATACACACATACCACTAGTTGAACAAGCAAATAACTTGGTAATTAGGATTGACTCCAACCTTCATCTTTTAAAACTGTTAAACAAAAACAGGCATATTTTAAATTTCAAAACTCGTGAAAAAATTGTTGAAAGTCTTATTTTGTCTAAAACATACTACTTCTTAATCTTATATTATCCATTCCTTGACATTCTATAAAATATAGGTTGCTGAAGATTCAAAATAGTTGTTGTCGATTTATTTATCATTAACGTAAGTAGGTACAGTCATGTCTCTTCAAAAATTAATGAATTAAATTGGTTAACAGTAGGTCAACACTTTAAATACTCTGCCAATGCATAGAACATCCGTATTCCAGATATGTTTCACCAAAGAAGATAGATACTACCGTAGTATCTATCTTCTTTGGTCTTACATACAATCCTTTTAGGATATACAACTGCATTTAACCAGACAATCAAAACTTACAGTTTATCTTATTAAAATTAATCTTCTTTATTTGAGTAGCACGCTTATTTACCTAATAATTTAGTGATTTATTTAGTTAATTACTTAACTACTCAGCTGGTCAGCTATTGGTTTGAATTTTTTTTCTTTATGTGTTTATAATTATATTTGATAATTCTTCATGCAAACCATAGTTTGCATTGATTTATTTTCTACTTGTTTCACTTAAATTTTTGCCTGCTTATACTTTTGTGATCGTGTACACAATACCTAAATGTTAAGTGTAAGAGAAGTCTTAAGGCTAAACTTCGCCTTACTGTAACTGAAATGAGTAAAGACATTTTATTATTATTAGGGCCGATTTCATAATCAAATGAAATCACCTAATAATTTTATAATCCTACATTAAAACTTTCATAAACATTGTGATTGGAAAAATAATTCAAAGTTAATAACATTGTAAAAGTTATTGAAAAATACACTATTTTTATTCCTTCATGAGGATAAGAGTTAAGTAAATTGAAGAATTAACTAATGTCCCATTAGGGATTCATTTTGAAATCGGCCCCTATTACTGCTGTTTTGATGGCGAAGTTTGATTATTAATCAATAAAAGTATAAATATTCTTCTTCTTCTGTTAGTGCCGTACTCGTATTCGAGCGTTGGCGGCTTCTCTGCCTTGAAAGTATTACCACAGACAAGGGGACCTACAATTTAACGTGGATTCCAAACCACTGATGTGTCTCAAGATAAATCTTAAGGGCACACCCTTCCAAAGAGCTGTACTAGCGAATATATACTCTCGCTGATTTCCCGTTGCCTTGCGAGAGGAGGAGAATTCAATGCGATAGAGACTCGAACGCGCGCCCGCATCAACGGTCACTCGTCCAAGCCGTTTCCATCGTATAGCGCTGCTTAACTTCGATGATCGAACTGGGTCAGTGTTAACCCGCAGTTAAGTAATTAACTAAATAAATCACTAAATTATTAGGTAACTAAGCGTGCTACTCAAATAAAGAAGATTAATTTTAAAATAAGATAAACTGTAAGTTTTGATTGTCTGGTTAAATGCAGTGGTATATCCTAACAGCATTGTATGTAAGACCAAAGAAGATAGATACTACGGTAGTATCTATCTTCTTTGGTGAAACATATCTGGAATACGTATGTTCTATGCATTGGCAGAGTATTTAAAGTGTTGACCTACTGTTAATCAATTTATTTCATTAATTCTTGAAGAGACATGACTGTACCTACTTACGTTAATGATAAATAAATCGACAACAACTATTTTGAATCTTCTGCAATCTATATTTTATAGAATGCCAAGGAATGGATAATATAAAATTAAGAAGTACTATGTTTTAGACAAAATAAGACTTTCAACAATTTTTTCACGAGTTTTGAAATTTAAAATATGCCTGTTTTTGTTTAACAGTGATGAAGGTTGGAGTCGTTATTTGCTTGTTCAACTAGTGGTATGTGTGTATTGTTTATAGTGAGATACATTATGTCTGCTAAGTTCAATTTAAATTTGTTGGGACAAAAAAGGTTAGCTCAAGATTTACTGGGGTTGACCTTGAGACACTTTTTCACAGAAATTTTCAATGTTGAGTAAGTCGATATTTCGATATCATCAAATGTGTTCGAGTCAAAATTGAATGTAAATTGGGTGTCATCTGCATATGATTGAATCGCGCAAAACTCAACACAGCTATATAAGTCAAACATTTATATTAAGTAGAGGAGTGGCCACAAGACCGAGCCTTGGGGTACTCCAGATGGAAAGTCTTTTGACTCCGAAGCCCCTGACGGTTTTAACTTTTTGCATTCTACCAGATATATAAGCATGGAAGAAATTAAGAGCACAGTCAGATAAACCAAAATATTTTAACTGACTCAGAATTATACTATGGTTAACAGCGTCAAACGCTTTTGAGAGATCAAGCACTACTGACAGCGTTCCGATGCGGTCGTCTAAATGCCTGATTAGTCTGTCTGTAAGAAACAAAAGAGACATTGTTCTACCATGAGATTTTCGGAAGCCAGATTGGTGAAGCGGAAACAACAGATATTGTTAACTTTATGGAATTAAACCAAAACTTTCTCTGTGATTACCGAATGAAGAGCTAATGGGGTTAAGTTATTTCTCCAATGATTATTGAAATAAAAATCAATTGTACCTACCTACAATAAATAATATGAGAATTTTGATTGTGGTAGTTTTTATTCGAAAGAATATGACTATTTGCCTCCACTGGAATTAATAAATTCTAAGAAATTTCAATTCGTTTTCATGGACATATATTCTTACTTCTACAATTTTTCCATAGCTTCTTAGAACCTGAAACTTCTACTAAGCATTTTTTCTCTGCGTATGGAGGCTAATAGGAAATTTCCTGGTGCTTTTTACGTGTTTCCCAGTTCAGGTTCGTTCTTCTTTTTTGGAAAATAAGTAGTGCTTTATTTCATTTACGGAATATAAGTATAAAAGTACCTAGATGTTAGACATGGAGTAGATGCTTTAGTTACACACAGGGTCCGGATGGGAGCGTATCTGTCAAATAATGCTATTAAGCAATCAGTGAAAACTGAAGTTTGGTATCGATGTCCTTCAATGTCATCAAGTTGTAGAGTAATAACTTCTTGTTTTAAGGTCACTATGTGTAATTGATTTGGATCCTGGCTTAGATCTGCTGATAGGGGAAGGGTGGGAAGGATGGCATACTTACACATTATTTTCAATTCTTTTAGTCTTGACTGTTTTTGAAGATACAAATATTTTTTTTCTACAATCAATAGATTCTGTACTTTGAAACGCTAACAATAAAAAGGACTTATTGGTCCTATTTTTTCACAATTAACGTCTGCGCAAAAGACTATAGAAAACCATCTTGCCCGGTAGGGTCGGGCAAGATGGCATGTCAATATAAATAAATATTTAATATAGGAAATCTGTGAATTAGAATGGGAATAAAATTTTATTTCAGGATTGCAGCAGCCGAGGTGCTTGTGTTGTTGGTCAGATCCAGCCACTTCAGTCCTAGGAAGGCCTTACGAACGTCAGATAGAGTGGGGCATTCTGTGAAGAGATGCTCCACTGTGTCTTCCTCCTCCATGCATGCCCGACATGTCGGGTCGTCGATGACACCCATTGTATGAAGGTGTTATCATAGCGCAGCGTGCCCGGTCCAGGTACTTAAAAGTGAGCATAGTTTGGCCCGGGGCAAAGCTAGTTCCATCACATTTACATTCGCTAGTTCCGACAGTTCGCGGTGACAGTTCAGCGTGGTTCTCGCGTCGTACCTGCCCTTTTCGTGCGCTTTCGAGGCGTCTTTACTGTGTGTGAAGAAACTTATTACCCGTCCTCGCACCTTACTCATGAGGACCTCATTACCCCCTCAAGCTAGTTCTATTAGTTCCCTTTGTTATACGTTGGCATACTTCCTGAGCGTTTGTTGTAGAGATAGTTGCAGGTCTTGGCTGAAGATTCCTATGACTGTACTATCCCTCTTTTCAGACCCATCAGTGTATACGTCTATTGTCGGCATAGTGCGTGGGTCTGTTTCTTCCCAACAAACGTGGTATTTGCATTTGCTGAATAGGGGTGCAATGCGGTCTGAGCTGGCCTCGAGGAGCGGTTTCTGGCGAGGCCCTCCTCCAAGATGGCTGTATGAATCTTCGCGCTCTTGTGCGCCCTTAATGTTCCACAATCTTTCAAACGAAGGGCGGTGTGTAGTGCTGCCCCCTCCAGATATAGATCTAGGGGTGGCAAATACAACAACGCCTCTAGCGCAGCAGATGGTGTGGTCTTCATGGCACCAGTGACAGCGATGCAGACAGATCTCTGTAGTCTCGCAAGTCTGTCCTTCTCAATTTTTAATTTGGTGCGTCGCCACCAAACTATTGAACCGTAGCATATAATGGCCTTATCACTGCTGTGTACAACCATAGGGTGACCCTTGGCGATAGGCCCCAGCTTTTACCTACAACTCTTCGACATTGCCATAGAGCTGCACTGGCTTTCTCCAGCTTGCTGCTTAGATGTTTTCGCTAGGTCAATTTTCTGTTGATAACCACCCCTAGGTATTTCACCTCGTTGGATAGCTTGAGCTGGGTTTCATTAAGTGTAGGTATTCTCATGTGGCCAACCTTTGGTTATCTGGTAAAGAACATAGCCTCTACTTTGTGGAGAATCACAGAAAGAGACGTTGCCCTTCACCACTTTTCTAGGATGCGGAGTGCCCTTTGCATCAGTTCGCATAGCACTCCAATGTGCTTCCTGTCAGCAGTATGACTATATCATCCGCATATCCTATGTTGTATCTTTCAGGGTCGTTAGAAGGTCGTCTTCTACTATGTTCCATAGCCAGGGGAAGAGTACCCCTCCCTGAGGACAGCCCTTTGTAACACTCACTTTGACACTAATTTCAACTATTCTGCTCTCGAGTACATATCCTATCCACCTGCGTAAACCTGGCGGTAAGGTTCTGTCCCGAAAAGCTTTGTTGACTGCATGGAAGGTAGTTCGATCGAACGCACCGTCGATGTCTATGAAGACTCCTAGGGAGTGTTCGCCATTGTCCACCAGAACGTGGAGAGCGGAATCCGTAGATTACTGTTGTGTAGTCGAATTGGTTGTTGTGTAACGGTCTTTGGGTTAAGACGTTACACCTCCAATGTTTTCAGTAAAAATAAGGTAAGGCAAATTAGACGGTATGATTTGGCAGATGAGTAGTCACTCTTGACTGGTTTCGGTAGGAAGACTAACCTGGCTATTCTCCATTTCTCGGGTACGTGTGCAAATGCAAGGCACGCCCTTAGGATAATTACCTGTTCGTCCAGTACAGTTCCCGACTTCTCTCGCCAATTGCCAGTCCTCCGCAGAGGGACATTTTGAGTTCTAAGGAAATTCTGTAACGTTCCCTAGTAATATCGAACCTGGGAAGTGTGTTGACAGAAGTGTTTTTGCAGTGCCTATAGCAGTGTACTGACACCTATACTGAAAGGTACCGTCCTTCTTTCTGACACAGCCCACTTATCTAGGATCTTTGGAGATCACCTTAAGCATTCGGGATGCTGCAGGTGTACTTTCTGTCTCTTTACAGAAGAGTCTCCATGATCCCCTTGCTTTGAGCGAATTTCCTTCTTATACGACCTTTGGTATAGTTTGTAGACCTCCCAGTCTGACGTATTTCGGGATGAATTGGCTCTGTTGAAGAGTGTCCGCAGGTGGGTCCTTTTGATCTCAAGACTCATGCTCCACTATGTGGCAAAGCCAGGTCTGAGCTGTCCTCTTCTCAGGGGCGAGGCGTGCTCATAACACTCATAATCCGCCCAGTGAGTGCGTTGACTCGCTTGTCTAGGTCCTTGACAGACGTTATCTGAGTGGCCGCCCCATCATTGCACATGGAAGACTCCAGGTGCTTTAGGTACGCTTAGGGAAGCGTACCTAAAGACAGACAGGGGTCTGTTTTCCTGGGATTCCGTTACGGCTCTTTTGATGTATTGACCGCTAAGAGTCTCATTATTATCCATTTGTTGTCAGAGAGTGTGGCTTTGGTGCTGACCCTCCATTCCACGATTGATTTGGAGATCTCTTGTGTTGCGATTGAAATGTCAATCACTGTCTGACACCGCGACATTACTAAAGTGGGTTCGTTCCCTCGGTTGAGGACTTTCAAATTTGTCCCTAACAGGTAATCTAGTAATGCCCTACCTCTGCTGTTGCAGTCATCGCTGCCCCAAGGGTAGTGGTGGGCATTTGCATCACACCCTACTACTACCCATGCTTGCAGAAGTCTACCAACTTCGCCAGCTCCTTGCTGGGGGGTGGCTCTGTGGCGTCTATTGGCAGGTAGGATGAGGCTACAATAACCTCTTCTTTGACCTTTCCGAAGTCCAGGTGCACTTGGACAGCCGTTAGGTCGCGCCCTGAGAGTCCTGTCAGTAGGATGGCTTCAATATGACCTGAAAGGGAAACACATGTCCTTGGTCTATCTATTGATTAAAACAGTCATGACGTGCTTGGATTAAAGAAACTATAAATGTAATTTTATCAGAAAATTTTATACAAAGTGAATATGAACCTTGTATTTTCTATAAAGTCCGTAACCAAAATATTATCATAATAATTGCAGTTTACTTTGATGATTATTTTATATTTATATTATAATGAAACTGATTATAATAGAACAAAACTTTAATTACAAAATAAATTCAAAATTAAATACCATTAAATTGAGTAATAAACAGTACATATATTTTCAAAATCTTAAAAAGATTCGGCAGGCAAGATGCAAATCCACCACTGGAAACAAACACTAAATTATAGAAAGCAACAGAAAATAATTCGATTAATGAATATCAAGGACTAATAGGCTGCTTAATGTATTTAAGTGTACTTTTCGTCCTGATATTGCGTATGTAGAGTCTTATCGTAGTCAGTTCAATAATTTTAATAATGAAACTGAGATACCTCCAAGGCACTTTAGACCTAGGATTAGGATATTATAATAATATTTAAATAGACTAATTGGAACATAAACCGTTACAACAATGCTTCAACTTGAAAATTAATTTTATCTATATTTTTTACTGACATATGTAAGTAACAGACATACTTAAACTACTGAACATTAATACTGTCAACTTATGGGATCACAGAATATATATATGAATCATAGAATACCAACACTCTCCCTTGATCCCATATATATAATGTTTAAATAAAATAAAAAATGTAATATATAAGCCTGATATAATGTAATATTGATTACTAATAAAAGGAATACAAACACAAAATTGTTTATTTATTATAATAATCCTATTCCTACACTACATAGTAAATGTTTTTCTTTATTATAATAAATAATGAATAAAATCGGCTAACATATTCTAAGATGATATGTATGAAATCTTAATTATATTGTTTTCAACTAAATCTCGAACAAAGTGATATCTTACATGTATTTGCTTACTTCTCTTACTAGTGAATGGGCTTGAAGCTATGCTTATTACACTTTGTCACAAAAAATATCTATTCATTTTATCTATACAAAGATATTTTGAATTTTTCATTAATACTTTTACCAAATTACAAGCTAGCACAGTTTGCCTAGCGGCTTCAGAGAGATATGTATTTTGCGTCAGTTGAAGACAAAGATACATTTTTTTGTTTTTTGCTTTTTCATGCAATAGCTGCTCCATTTAGTTTAGAACAACACCGAAATGTGACTTGCGATCAGATTGGTCGTTACCCCAGTTAGCATCTACATTGCTTTGTGAAGGTTCTTTACTTCTACTGTATACTAATCCTAGGTCTAAAGTGCCTTAGAGGTATCTCAGTCTCATTATTAAAATTATTGAACTGACTACGATAAGACTCTACATACGCAATATCAGGACAAAAAGTACACTTAAATACATTAAGCAGCCTATCAGTTCTTGATATTCATTAATCGAATTATTTTCTGTTGCTTTCTCTAATTTAGTATTTGTTTCCAGTGGTGGATTTGCATCTTGCATGCCGAATCTTTTTAAGAGCTTAAAAATTTATGTACTGTTTATTACTCAATTTAATGGTATTTAATTTTGAATTTATTTTGTAATAAAAGTTTTGTTCTATTATAATCAATTTCATTATAATATAAATATAAAATGATCATCAAAGTAAACTGCAATTATTATGATAATATTTTGGTTACTGACTTTATAGAAAATACAAGGTTCATATTCACTTTGTATAAAATTTTCTGATAAAATTACATTTATAGTATCTTCAATCCAAGCACGTGATGACTGTTTTAATCAATAGATAGACCAAGGACATGTGTTTCCCTTTCAGGTCATATAGAAGCCATCCTACTGACAGGACTCTCAGGACGCTACCTAACAGCTGTCCAAGTGCACCTGGACTTCGGAAAGGTCAAAGGAGAGGTTATTGTAGCCTCATCCTACCTGCCAATAGACGCCACAGAGCCACCCCCCAGCAAGGAGCTGGCGAAGCTGGTATACTTCTGCGAGCAGGGGAGAAAACACCTCATAGTAGGGTGTAATGCAAATGCCCACCACTACGCTTGGGGCAGCGAAGACTGCAACAGCAGAGGTAGGGCATTACTAGAGTACCTGTTAGGGACAAATTTGAAAGTCCTCAACCGAGGGAATGAACCCACTTTCGTAATCTCGCGGTGTCAGACAGTGATTGACATCTCAGTCGCAACACAAGAGATCTCCAAATCAATCGTGGAATGGAGGGTCAGCTCCGAAGCCACACTCTCTGACCACGAATGGATAATAATGAGACTCTTAGCGGTCAATACATCAAAAGAGCCGTAACAGACAGGAAAGCGTACCTAAAGCACCTGGAGTCTTCCACGTGCAATGATGGGGCGGCCACTCAGATAACGTCTGTCAAGGACCTAGACAAGCGAGTCAACGCACTCATTGGGCGGATTATGAGTGCTTATGAGCACGCCTCGCCCCTGAGAAGAGGACAGCTCAGACCTGGCTGCGCCACATGATGAAGCATGAGTCTTGAGATCAAAAGGACCCACCTGCGGAGACTCTTCAACAGAGCCAATTCATCCCGAAATACGTCAGACTGGGAGGTCTACAAACTATACCAAAGGTCGTATAAGAAGGAAGTTAGCTCAATGCAACGGGAATCATGGAGACTCTAGAGACTCTAGAGACTAAAGAGACAGAAAGTACACCTGCAGCATCCCGAATGCTTAAGGTGATCTCCAAAGATCCTAGATAAGTGGGCTGTGTCAGAAAGAAGGACGGTACCTATCAGTATAGGTGTCAGTACACTGCTATAGGCACTGCAAAAACACTTCTGTCAACACACTTCCCAGGGTCAGTATTACTAGGGAACGTTACAGAATTTCCTAACAACTCAAAATGTCCTTCTGTGGAGGACTGGCAATTGGCGAGAGAAGTCGTTAATCGAACCGGAACAATAAAGGTGGTCAAAGTATTCTCCCCATATAAGTCATAAGGTACGGATGGGATTTTCCCGGTTCTCCTTCAGTGGGGACTGGGAACTGTACTGGATGAAGAGGTGGTTATCCTAAGGGTGTGCCTTGCATTTGCACACGTACCCGAGAAATGGAGAATAGCCAGGATAGTCTTTCTACCGAAACCAGGCAAGAGTGACTACTCATCTGCCAAATCACACCGTCCAATTTGCCTTACCTCATTTTTACTGAAAACATTGGAGGGGTAACGTCTTAACCCAAAGACCGTTACACAACAACCAATTCGACTACACAACAGTAATCTACGGATTCCACTCTCCACGTTCTGGTGGGCAGGATAGAGAGAGCCCTGGACAATGGCGAACACTCCCTAGGAGTCTTCATAGACATCGACGGTGCGTTCGATCGAACTACCTTCCATGCAGTCAATAAAGCACTTCGGGGCAGAACCGTACCGCTAGGTTTATGCAGGTGGATAGGATATGTACTCGAAAGCAGAATAGTTGAAATTAGTGTCACAGGCGCAACTGTCTCAGGGAGTGTTACGAAGGGCTGTCCTCAGGGAGGGGTACTCTTCCCCTTGCTATGGAACATAGTAGTAGACGACCTTCTAACGACCCTGAAAGACGAGGGCCTGTACACCATAGGATATGCGGATGATATAGTCATACTGCTGACAGGAAGCACATTGGAGTGCTATGCGAACTGATGCAAAGGGCACTCCGCATCCTAGAAAAGTGGTGCAGGGCAACGTCTCTTTCTGTGATTCTCCACAAAGTAGAGGCTATGTTCTTTACCAGATAACCAAAGGTTGGCCACATGAAAATACCTACATCAAATGAAACCCAGCTCAAGCTATCTAACGAGGTGAAATACCTAGGGGTGGTTATCGACAGAAAATTGACCTAGCGAAAACATCTAAACAGCTAGTTGGACAAAGCCAGTGCAGCTCTATGGCAATGTCGAAGAGTTGTAGGTAAAAGCTGAGGCCTATCGCCAAGGGTCACCACAGCAGTGATAAGGCCCATGATATGCTACGGTTCAATAGTTTGGTGGCGACGCACCAAATTAAAAATTGAGAAGGACAAACTTGCGAGACTACAGAGATCTGTCTGCATCGCAGTCACTGGTGCCATGAAGACCACACCATCTGCTGCGCTAGAGGCGTTGTTGTATTTGCCACCCCTAGATCTATATCTGGAGGGGGCAGCACTACACACCGCTCTTCGTTTGAAAGATTGTGGAATATTAAGGGCGCGCAAGAGCGCGAAGAGTCGTAGCCATCTTGGAGGAGGGCCTCTCCAGAAACCGCTCCTCGAGGCCAGCTCAGACCGCATTGCACCCCTATTCAGCAAATGCAAATACCACGTTTGTTGGGAAGAAACAGACCCACGCACTATGCCGACAATAGACGTATACACTGATGGGTCTAAAAAGAGGGATAGTACAGTCATAGGAATCTTCAGCCAAGACCTGCAACTATCTCTACAACAACCGCTCAGGAAGTATGCCAACGTATCACAAATGGAACTAATAGCACTATCTTGAGGGGCTAATGAGGTCCTCATGAGTAAGGTGCGAGGATGGGTAATACGCTTCTTCACAGACAGTAAAGACGCCTCAAAAGCGCACGAAAAGGGCAGGTACGACGCAAGAACCACGCTGAACTGTCACCGCGAACTGTCGGAACTAGCGAATGAAAATGTGGTGGAACTAGCTTTGCCCCGGGCCAAACTATGCTCACTTTTAAGCACTAAGAAAACACCTTCATACAATGGGTGTCATCGACGACCCGACATGTCGGGCATGCATGGAGGAGGAAGACACAGTGGAGCATCTCTTCACAGAATGCCCCACTCTATCCGACGTTCGTAAGGCCTTCCTAGGACTGAAGTGGCCGGATCTGACCAACATCACATGCACCTCGGCTGCTGCAATCTTGAGATATCTGGACCAGGTTGTTTGGATACTCGGGGTACCGTAGGTCTGAGGAGCAAGGGGGAGACCCACAATGGATCGAATTGGCCTAAGTACCCGCTTAGGCACCCCTGCGTCAAATGATAATAATAATAATAGTCTATAGATTGATTTTTGAAGGTTACTTATTTTGTTCTCTGAACTTGGTTTCATAAAACGTTCAGGTTGGTGCATATAAACACTTTCCTTTAATTGACCTTGTAAGCGCGTTCTACATCAATGTGACTTATTCTTAGATTTAATTTGGCCCCAATAGCAAAAAGTGGTCTGAGTGAACTATAGCATTCATATGGTATACTCCCTGATAGAGAGTAATGTCTGGTGATACATGTTTCGTAGTTAAAAGTAGATTTATTGTGTGTGAATTGTGTCAGAAAAAGCACCATTCAACCTTTGTCAGCATTAAGGATACTGTAAGTAAAAACATAACTGATAATAATAATATTAAATGGTTTTGGGACAATTGTTTGGCTGATGTAAATGCTTCTAACTTCGAGTCCATCTTCCAATCCTAGTGACCCGACCACTGGAATAATCATCAAAGAAAACGAATGTTTACATCGTAAAATTGCTTTATTGAAGAAGATAGTTTCTGATCAAGGATATGTTATTGAACTTCATAAACAAATAATACAGAATCCTATCGCTGGCAGTGTGAAAAATGTTTCAAACCCATATGTGAATAAAGATAAAAATGTGTCTACTCCAACGTCTTATAGTGATGCGATAAGTAAACAATCCAAACAAAGAGAGGCAACAATTTTCGTTAAAACAAATGATGAACATAAATCTGCAGATATAGTTAAAGAAATAAAATCTCAAGTTGATCTAAAATTACTTGACATAGATGTGAAAAATACGAGGGTCGTTCGAGATGGTGTGATTATTACTTGCAGTGATAATATTTCATCTAGTAAATTGCAGGATTATCTTAAAAAAAAGTTAAGTGATAGATGTTCCGTAACTGATGTTAATGCGCGAAATCCCAGGCTCAAGATCTGCAACGTGGAGGAGGAAGAAACAAAAAATTAAAACCTTTTTGGAACTACTTTGGTTCAGCAAAATAAACTGAATGTCGGTCATGATGTGATTAAAATTATAAAAATTATTAAAAGTAAAAATTTATCGTCTGTTGATGTAGTTATAGAGGTACCTCCTGTTGTCCGTGAACACATAATGCAAAAGCAGGCATTTTATGTTGGATGGAGTAGATGTAGAGTTGTAGATCATCTCTATATAGTTCAATGTAATAAATGTCAGGGTTTTCATCATACTAAAAAAATTTCAAAGAGAAATGTATTTGCTCAAAATATGCCGGACAACACGAGATAGATAGTTGCAGCTCAACAGCCGATAAATGTAATAATTGTATTAGTCAGAATAAACGTTACAGAACTAATTTTCCCATTGATCATACAGCAAGAAATAGAACATGTCCAGTGTATAAACGAAAGCTTGATGCACTCATAAAAACCATAAATTATAATGTCTAAAAAAACAACATCGCAAATTGGTCACTTGAATACAAGATCGCTTTTTACTGGATTTGATAGTTTGAAACGTTTAATATATAATAATGATTTTGATATCTTTACAGTAACTGAGACATAGCTCTCAGATAATTCTTCATCAGATGCTGTGCAAATCAAAGAGTACAAACACCTGCGTAAGGATCGTGAAGGGAGAGGTGGTGGGGTGGCTCTGTATATAAAAGCAAACATAAACGCGAGAATAATTACTCTTGATCTAGTTTGTTGCCAGTTAGAATATTTATTAATTGAGATAAAACTGGGTAAATTTGTTTTCGCTCTTGGAGTAGTATATCGTCCCCCAAATTATGTTGCCTCGACTGCTGTCGAACCATTTGATAATATTCTTTCCCACTTGTCTGCAGTATATAAGTCTATAGTTATTGTTGGAGATGTAAATGTGAACATTTTCAATTTACCAAACTGCATCTCCAGCTTCTTTGACGCTTATGGTTTTACGCAGCTTGTTAATCAAGCAACCCGCATGAGTGCTAGTAGCTCTACCCATTTAGATCCCGTTTTTACTACTTTTCCTCAATTATTTTCTGATATCGAAGTATGCAATGTGTTCGATGCAAAATTACTGTGCCAGTATTCAAATTTCAGCAAATTTTCATTGAATACAGAGATTTTAACCACTTTAATCAGTCTTACTTTTTAGAAGATCTGCGCGGCCAACCGTGGCACACCTTCTTACGACTTAAGTCCATAGATGATAAAGTTGAAATGTTTACAAATATTATCAAAAACTTGTTTGATATACACGCACCTTTGATCAAAGCTCGAATCAGCAAACCTCGATGTCCTTGGGTAACAGATGTCGTGAAACTGCTAATGAAAGAGCGAGATAGGGCTAAATTGAAATTTAAAAACAATCCTTACGATCAAAACTACAGTGATTATAAAAACATACGTAATTACACACTTGCCGCACTGAGACGTGAAAAAGCTGCATATTTAAATTAAATTAAATTTAAATTAAAACACTAAAGCAAGCAAGCAAGCAAGCTAATGGAGTTACCCGGATATTTAAGTAATCCAACTGCAATTAATGATCACTTCACAAGTAGTTTTATAAGAAAATTGAGATTGCAGCGAAAAAATATCATTATACAACAGTACTAAGTTCAATCCGAATATTTCTTTCAGTTTCTCACTTGCCAATGACGATGAAGTAGCTAAAGCGCTACTTAGCATTAAGTCAAATGCAATCGGTAGAGGCGGTAATTCAGCTAAAATGTTGAAACTACGTATACCTGTAGTTATGCCATATCTCTCTCACATTATAAACTGTTGCCTAGAAACTGGATACTTTCCTAACATGTGGAAGTAAGCTTTGGTCTGTCCAACACCCAAAGTTACTCAGCCTACTGTGCTCACTGATTTAAGACCTATAAGCTTAGTTTCCGTGGTCTCAAAACTCCTTGAAAAAATTGTCCACAAGCAGATTGGAAAATATTCTCTTGAAAACTCAATTATCCCTCCAAATCAATCCGGATTTACGGTCGGGCACAGTACAACTACAGCTTTGCTTAATTTGACTGATAATATAGTTCGGGCTCTTGATAAGCGAATGGCAACTGTACTCTTGGCATTAGACTATTCAAAAGCGTTTGACACTATTAACCACGAATTGATGTGCTCAAAACTATCTTACTTTGGCTTGGATGAAAAATCTACCATTTTCTTAGGAGCTATTTGCTAGGCAGGACACAAAGGGAGGTCATAAATAATATATCATCCCCTTGTAAGGGAATATGTGCTGGAGTGCCCCAGGGCTCTATTTTGGGACCCCTCCTCTTCATCGTGTATATTTAAAACTTATATCAGCAAGCCACCTCATGCAATATTTCTTCTTACGCAGATGACACAAACCTGATGCAACATTTTGACCCAGCCGATGTGCAAAAAGCACCTGATTGTATCAATCGTGACCTATCTAAAATAGCTTCTCGGAAAAGCATAATCTAAAACTGAATCCTGTAAAATGCTGTGGGATCATTTTTTGTATTATTAGAATGAGAAACCAACTCATAGAAACTAAACACATCAGTGTCCAAGGGATAGATATTGAATTAGTCAACAGCATCAAATCACTTGGTGTTATACTCGATGAGAAACTAAAATTCCGGGAACATGTAAATAGAATTGTTCAGAAGTCATATACATCATTGAAACTGCTTTATAGTAGCCGGCACATACTAGATTTTAGATATAGATTTAAGAGAGGGTTACATTGCACTGCGACCATAAGGTCTATTGTGCCCCCTACCTGAGTTGCACTCACCTATACGCGGTCTACAACTCGCCTTCCAGTTCCAGAGTTCTAATGAACTCCAGTATCTGGGTTGGCTTCAAGGAGGATACTTCCTCACTACTGCAGGTTGCTATTCCAAGGCACTATTTGCGTTGGCTAGCAATGGCGAGGCATTCCGTCACCAGGTGATCCGGAGTTTCCTCCTCTTCCCCGCAGAATCTGCACTCGTCATCCTCTGTTAGACCTAATCTCATTAGATGCTTCTTGAGGCGACAGTGTCCTGTGAGAAATCCAGTGAGTAGGTGTAACATGTTCTTGCTGAGATCCAAATATCTTTTGGATCTTGCAGTATCAAAGTTTTTTAGAAACTTTTTGGAATGATCCAATCCAGGGGTATCCCGCAAGAGTTTTTCTCTTACGGTTTTTTCCCTCTCCAGAAACTCCTTCTTGTAGGTGCTTTTATCTGTGCCACAGAAGGGTTCTGGGCCAGTAAATGGAGTTTGTGCTCCTTTCCTGGCAAGTGTGTTGGCCTCCTCGTTGCCTTTGATTCCCGAGTGGCTGGGAACCCAGACTAAGTAGACCCTGTTGTTCTTGCCTAGCTCATTGAGCTTCCTTCGGCACTCCCATACTATTTTAGATTCAATGGTATGAGAGTTCAGTGCTTCAATTGCAGCTTGGCTATCAGAATGTATTGCAATGTCACATTTCTGATAGTTTCTTTCAAGGTTTACCTCCACGCATCTCTCAAATGCAAGCAATTCTGCTTGAAAGACGCTTGGGCAGCGGCCTAGCGCAAGTGAGCATTTGGTGCGATTCCCAAACACTCCAGCGCCTGTCCCCGTCGTGGTCTTAGAACCATCAGTGTACCATTTAATGGTATTCTTTTTGAGAGCTTGGGTTGTGAGCCCCCTGTCCCAATCTTCTCTGCTACTTAGCACCGTGGTGAAAGTTCTCTCGATGCTAATTTTCTATGTCATTACATCACTGGGAAGGTTTGCTGATGGCATGTGTTTGGACAGAGAGGACCAAGCTCTCTGATTCCGAATTCCCACAATGTCTGAACCTTCCCTAGATAGTCTTAGAATGGCCTCATGGGCCAATCTATCTATCAGATGGAGAGGTGTGAGATCTGTGATGATCTCTAGTGCCCTGGTCGGGGAAGTTCTCATGGCTCCAGTGATACAGACACAGGCTAGTCTTTGTATTCTATCGAGGGTTTTCCTCGTATTGCTCTGACTTGCCTTGCCATGCCAGGCTATTGACCCATATGATATTATCGGTCTTACAATCATGACGTACATCCATCGCAGTATTTTTGGGTTACATCCCCAAGTCTTACCAGTCAGATTTCTGCACGCCGTTAAGGCCTTTATTGCTTTGCTAGCAGTAGCCTCAATATGCTTGTTCCACAGAAGCTTGCTATCTAGTGTTAATCCCAGATATTTGACTTCAGCCTTCGAGCTTATTATGTCTTCACTCAAAGTGAGAGGTTTCATAGCTGAAAGTTTCCTTTTCCTAGTAAATGGAATAATTGTGGTTTTGGATGGGTTTATGCTAAGCCCCACTGACAAGCACCATTGCTCAATAGTTCTGAGGCCCTCCTGCAATAATTCGCATAGGGTGTTCGCGAATTTTCCTCAGACTATTAGGACTATGTCGTCGGCATAGCCTATACATGTAAAGCCAAGCTCCGTGAGTTTGTGGAGTAACTCGTCTACTACTAAGCTCCATAGGAGGGGAGATATTACTCCTCCTTGAGGTGTTCCACGAGTAGCTTTAACAGAGGTGGTATGATCACCTACTTGGGCCTCAGCTATTCTCGTCTTCAACATCTCATACATCCATTTACGGTCTTGTTCACTCCTCGCCGTGTGAGTGCCTCCCTGATTGACACATGTGTGGTGTTGTCAAAAGCCCCAGATATGTCCAGGAAGGCACACATTGCGATTTCTTTATTGCTCAGAGAACTGAATGATCTCAGTTAGCTGATACAGTGCGGTTTCTGTTGAACGCCCCGCCCTGTATGCAAGCGCTGACATTTATGAAGTGGTTTGTCCTTCAGAATCTCTGTTCTTATGTAGTTATCTACTACTTTCTCCATCGTTTTCAGTAGAAACGATGTTAAACAGATAGGTCGGAAAGATCAGGGATCAGTCCCATCTTTCTTCCCTATTTTCGGTATGAAGATTACTTTGGCTCTTTGCCATATGCTAGGTATAAAGCTCCATGCTAGGCAGCTTCTTGTAATCTTCAGGAGATGGAGGAGGATCTCCTCCATTCCTTTCTGTAGGAGTATTGGGAATATGCCATCTACTCCTGGCGATTTATAAGGTTGAAAGGTGTTGACTGCCCGTTCCAACCTTTGTATTGTGAATATCTTCTTAGCAATACTCCAATCTTCCTTGCGAGGATTCTTGGTTTGGATTGCTACGTCAATACTACTGAGGGGTTCACTTCCTGGGAAGTGTGTTTTGAGAAGTAGAGCAGATCGCTCCTCTTCTCCCTCAGTGTATGACCCGTCTGGCTTCTTTAGCGACATTAAGAGGCTGATTGCCCCTTTTGCCATGACTTTTTGCAATCTGGCTGCAGTAGGAGTCGAAGTGATCTTTTCACAAAAAGCTTGAAAGTGAAGCCTCTTGGCCTTCCTGATCTCCTTATTGTATTGTGTGAGCTTCTCGGTGTAGCCCTGCCAATTATCGTCTCTTTTGGCCCTGTTGAAGAGCCGACGGACCTCTAATCTGAGGTTTGACAGGTTTTTGTTCCACCAAGGTGCTTCCTTGCTTGGTCGAGCTTTTGAGAGTGGGCAACTTGATTGGAATGCATCCGTTATCGCCACACTGACCAGTTCGACCTCTTGATCCTGATCGCAGTGTGGGTGTTTGACCCCATTACTTTCGATCTGTTCCAAGTTTTGTTTCAGAAGGGTCTTATATTTAGACCAATCTCTATTTCTATGGCTACGAGTTGGAGACAGTGAGGTTACTTCCCCCGCAATCCTAAACTCTATAATCCTATGATCGGAGAGAGAAGGTTCCTCCATCACTCTCCAATCAAATACGTTATTCCTGGCAGTAAGGCTGGCAATTGTTACGTCCAGGACCTCTTCTCTTGCTCTCGTGACAAAAGTGGGGGTTGCTCCCACATTAAGGGTTTCTAGATTATTAGCTAAGAGATATTCAAGTAAGCCCTCACCTCTAGGGTTGTTGTTCGTGCTTCCCCAAATAACATTGTGCGCATTGGCATCACAGCCTATGATGACTGGCAGTTGTCTGCTATTGCTGTATTGCACTAGCTCTTGAGCTTCGACTGGAGGTATTGCAGGATTGTCTCCAGCAAAATAAGCAGATGCAATAAATATGTCTCGGTTGATGCCCCCAGTGTTGAGGTGTACTAGAATTGGAACAAGGTCCCGAGTCATGAAATCTGAAACACATGTGTAATTAATGTTGTTTCTTATGATCACACAGGCACGAGGGGACTCCTGCCTCTGGTCATAGATCAATTCTGAGCATACTAAAGCAGTCCATTAAAAAATACCTGAGTGAATCACTTGTTATGAGTATTGTTGGTTATTGTGATTTAGTTTACTAACCATTCCTTGATGGAGCTTTAAGAAATGGAATTAAAAAAATTCAAAATTCATGCTGTCGTTTCATATTCAATTTGAGAATGTATGATTCTGTTTCAATACGAAGTAAAGAACTTGGCTGGCTCAAAATCCATTCGCTTATTGAATTTCGATACGCTGTTTTTTGTTCATCGACTTCTTGTTTCTCACAGTCCAATATATTTGAAAAATAAATTGGTCGTAAGGAGATATGTCCACTCTATCAACATAAGTAGAAAAAAATTACTTACGATGCCTCAACATTCTACTTCTATATTTCAGTGCTCTTTCACATTTAGATCAGTGGTAGTTACAGATAAGCTCAAACACCTGTCCATTGGCAAGTTCAAAATGACACTTAGACATGTTCTACTCGAAAAATAGTTCTACTTGCTTATTTATCTTCTTTTGTATCTTTAGGTTAATTTAGATAAGTTTAGGTTAATTTAGATAAGTTTTAGGTTAATTTGGGTTAAATGTAAGAATAGCACTGTGCTAAATTTCGCCTATTAATAAATAAATTATTATTTTTATTATTATAATAGAAGGAAAAGTTTCATTATAATCCAACCCTGCTTTTTGACTACACGCCTTTGCAAATAGCCAAGCTTTATAATTGACAATATCACCATTTGAATCCCTTTTGATTTTATGAACCCACTTATTTTATTTACATTATATTCTGTTTTGGGCTTATCAACTAAAGTCAAAGTTTTATTGTTAATAAGACTATCATATTCTTTCAACATGGCTGATTGCCAATTTTTATAATTAGATGAAGAGAGAGCTTCTTGATAAGTTAAAGGTTCATCAATATCACTACATAAATAAATAACAAAATCTGAAAAAAACCTTAGGAATCCTTAATCTTCCTGGATAAAGAGGATTTTCTTCATTTGGATCTGGTTCTAACAGAGCATCACCATCTGTAGAAGACTCTTCTTCAACAACAGCAATTTCCATTGTCACATCTTCATTTTGCTCCGGAACTACCAAATCTTAGATTATTTCTTCTGTAATTTGAACATTAAGGTCAGAATTATTTGAGTGTCTTAACATTTCATGCTCAAGAAATTCCACACTGCATGCTGATATTAACTGATTTGTAACAGGATCAATTAGTCTATATGATCTTGGATTACGTATATCCAACAAATATATACATTTTGCTCTTAGCATCCATTTTTTACGCTTTTGAAAAGGAACATAGACATATGCTGGACACCCAAAAATGTTTAAATGAGAAAGATCCACTTTTTCATTAGACCACATTTCTTCTGGAGTATGCCCTGGAATTTTCTTGGTTGAAGATTTATCAATGATGGAGACAGCTGTGTTAGATGCTTCTGCCCATATTTATGTTCAGAGTTTGAATTAAGAAGCATACAACTTAATTTTTCGATGATTATATGATTGTATTTTTCAGCCAAACCATTTCAATTAATTTTTCCAATGTGATTATTTTTTCAATATGGACACCAGGGCTTTTTCTTCATATTTTTTTTAAGTGAAAAGGGCCGTATCTAAAGATTTATGTTCTTTATATTTCTCATCTTGAAGGAGCTTTTGTTTTATAAGGTCACTAGTGATAGTATGAGTCGAATTTTCCAATGCCATTACCATTGGATAATATTCTTCGGTTAAACCGGATACCATAACTGCAGCAAGAAATTCATCATCTAGGGGTTTGTTCATGGCGGAAAGTTCTTGAGCCAAGTTTAATATTTCATTAACATAGTCTTTCATGGATTTGAATTCGATTAAATTTATGTTGCACAGACGTCTCAGCAATTTTAAAGGAATATATAAACTTTTATCGTCATATGTTTGTGAAAGTGCATCCCAAGCTTCTTTGGCACTTTTTACATTTATAACTAATGGAAACATACATCTGTCAACACTGATCTTTAAAAGTTTTACATTCTTACTTTTAAGTCTTAAGTCGATTTTATTATCCCTGTTATCACACCTACCCCATGTAACTATTATAATTTTATCATAATAATTCTGGTGTATAAGCGTATAAGTTTTTATTATTTTCTTTATTTCTACGGTTTTTAAACTTGAAACAAGTCTTCATCATTAGACCCTTATTCACATGATATTTTTGTTCTTATACTGTATAATAATGAATTGTATCTTTTTACTGTGAATAAACTTACTTACTTACTTACTTAAATTTATCTTTGCTAAGGCGTTTTCATCTCGTCGTTTGCGAAGATCATCAGCCGTTTTATCATCTTCAACTATTGTACACCATAAGTTGTCCAAGGCCAAGATGTTTTGCAGTTGAAATTTCCAATCATGATAGTTTAATTTTGGAGATGGTAAAATCTGTGTTATATTTTCACCCATATTTAATTTTTGAGATTAATTTTTGATACCGAAACCATATGCTATAAAATAAGGTTAAGACAATATTTTTCCATTTCTCTTTTTGATAATATTTATTTTATTGTTCTTTACCCTCTGGACCCATAAACTCTTGTTTTGATGGCGAGGGTTGATTATGAATCAATAACAGTATAAATACTAAAATAATAAAATTAAATAAAACAATGTGTCATCTCCACAATTTATAATTAAAAATTAAAATTTATTAACTTAAAAAGCAGCTGTATGTCACTCGACGTCCTCACTGGACGAACTGCAAGAGATGGATCAGTTTTGAGAAAGCGGTTGTTAAGCACATCTAAGAATAATATTTTTCATCGATTAAAATATTGTAAAAAAAATGTTGAGATTTTTTTTGTTGATACAAATTTGACTGCAAGTATATTTGAATGAAATAGTTATGAATAATATAAAAAATATGGTCCATGTAGATTACTATAACCTAAATACTAGTGATCTAGCGTTACGATTGATTACGATCAATTACAGGTCCATCTATCCTATAACTTTGGGATAGATGTACCAAATACTCTACTCTAGAGAGACTTGGACCATATTTATATTTAAAAACCTTCATTTTATTTGCAGTGCCATGCCATATATATATAGACGCAAAGGTACAACAAAACGGCGAGAACGGACAGAGAATTTCTACAAATGGAAATGCAAGCTGTGGCAAATGATACAATGGGCGTAGATGCAGGAACGAGAGAGTCTAGTATACCTAAAACCAAATTAAAACGTTGGCTTAAGTCTACTAATAAAATTAAAAGTAATCGCCTTGGGACACATTCTCAAGTTACAGAAACATGGATTTGCAGCTGATAGAGACAGCGACTTACGAATTAGCAGAACACCTTCCAATAAAGCATACCTTCAATAAAGAGACAGGTAGAGCAGAATATTCTGCTCTCTATTGGCTACACAAATTATTTCTTAATCGCCATCTCGAAATCTCTGTCCGAAAAGCCGAAGAAATTTCTTACTCCCTTGGAACAGGTTTGTGAGAAGAAATTGTAAGGAAGTATTTCACTTTATTAGGTCAGATTTTGGATCACAATAATTTGAATGATAAACCTGAGCATATATTTAATGCAGATGAAACAGGTCTACAGTTAAATAACAAACCGGACCATGAACGGGCTAAGAATGGGTCAAAATCCGCTGCAAACATCACATTAGCAGAAACGATATCCGTAATCAGTTGTTGCAATGCAGCAGTATTTCTACCTCCATATTTAATTTTAACGAGAAGTACAGAAAGGATGAATTTTCGAAAGGAATGCCACCTGCTGATATATTTCTTCATTGGCTGAAAACACATTTCGTACCACGCAAACCGAATGGATCTGTCCTGCTGATCGTAGATGGCCATTCATTGAATACAAACTCTATAAGTGTGTTGGAGTTTGCAGAGGAGAATGACATTATTCTGTTATGCCTACTCTCACAAACAAATCATATTCTGCAACCATTGCATCGATCCTTCTATAAATCGTTAATTTATTACTACTCGGCCTACAGTAGTTATATTAAGGCAAATCCTGCAAGAAAATTGGGCAGACTTCAGTTTGGTGAATTATTAGGATGCTTTTGGAACAAAGCGGGTAAATGGAGTGTCTGGATTTAGAGCAATGGCCATTTTACCCTTCTGGCCTGACGTAATCCCAGAGTATGCTTACCTGGCTATTGAAACAAACAGTAATACTGCTTCTGTGGAGAATAGCAATCAGGTTTCCTCATTGCATGATATAACAGAGTTTGTCAACAAAGATGTGTCAGCCTCTAATAATGAGTCTATTCCAAGTTGACAATCTAATTGTAATACCTCCACCTACAATAACTATTACACCTGGGAAAGGCGAAGAGATGCGCACTTCAGCTTACTGAAATTGTCAGTACCCCAGAAGACATCGACATTTTGACGAAAAGGAAACGTACAGATATCCAAGCAACATCTCCAAATAAAACAATGGGAATATTCATCTGGAAAAGAACAAACGTCCTCAGATTCCAAAGATTCTGACAACCTTTTACTAGATGATAGAAGTAGTGACGGTGAAACAACAAATAATGCAAGAGGACTCTAAAACAAAAAATAAATATGAATGGCTCTGCTTCATTATTTTCGAGTATAGGCTACATGAAGGAGGTACTGGTTATACAAACATATGCAAAAAATGTGGAAAAATTGCAACAGAAAAAAATTAAATCTTTGCTATACCTATAGATTGACTTATAAATATTATTTATGCTCCCTTGGTAATTTTTTATTTTATTGTACGCTATCAAAACTTTGTTATGATTATAATTTAATGATTTGTTTATAGGGTCAGGATCTAACCCAGATGAGGTCCATCTAACCTATGAATCAAATTTTTAATTTCCTATTTCAACTTTTTCGAGACAGATATCTTTGAGATATGGTACTACCATATACAGGGTATCTCAGCGAGACCGTTCATTAGCAGTTTAATGGGTTCTGGTCAAAATAAAAATTTGAAAATTGAGAGTTATATATAAACGATTATGTTCTCTTCATCTAAAATATTTTTATATATCTGGTACTTCCGGTTATACCGGAAGTCGGCATCTACTTTGTTATTTTAAATAGAACACCCTGTATATTTTTATACATTTGGATTAACCTATTCTCAATCTTCATAAATACCTTTATTTTTTCAATTTGATCCAGGCGTTTTGGAGTTATTCAATTAAAAAAAATGCCTTAGCATACATTTACAGTCATAGAACGCTACATTTTTCGGATATCAATTTAGGATTGAAACTATGTGCAAACTACATGTTGGAGTATATCTTGCGTCCAAAAACGGTTGTCTACATTGAAGGGTTACTTTACTATGGCACGTTAACTTTTCGAAATTTGTTAGAAACCATAACTTGATTTTTTTAAATGGCATCCTCCACATTTTATTGCTTAGTCGTCTTGGGCGTTTAATTTTAGTTAGATAGTTAAGTTTTTTTTAATGCACACATTTCTCATCGATACTTAGACTAGTATGCCATGGAAAATAAATAGGCATTCTCAATAAATAAGTCAAACGACAAAATAATTAAGCTATTAAGAATTAAAATGGATAAGAATAATAAAAACAATGTCTTTACAAATCAAGAAATACACTATTTTCTATTTAATACATGATTAATTATTCCGAAACGTAAAAAATGCTTAAATTCTTCTAAATTTACCTTTGGTCATCGGAGGTAAATGTGGATAACTGATCTCGTTAAACATGCTACACGTTCTACTAAAAATTTCGTCGCAGTGCCGATACCGCGCCGTCATAAATAATGTAAGACAAACATTGAAACTAAACCTCTTCTGATCATTTCTTTCTCGGATCGCATGGGGATTAACTGAGGCCCAAATATAATTGGGTCTGTTGAGAAAGAAAGAAAACTTAAGATTCGTCCGTTGAGATAATTTTTTTGAAAAAATTCTGGTCTTCTTGGCTTCGAAGATATAGCATCTCAGACAAGTTAACTCTGTTAGAGATCTTGATGATGAAGGTCTTGCACTAACAAGAACTTATAATAGAGTGATGCTTCTTCAAATTTTTTATATTCCAGATGTGCTGATTCCCAGATCTTCTTCTGCAGCTCGAATTGAGGCGGAGGGATTCGCCTCTTCTTATCAATTAAACTTTTTAGTATATTTATTACATGATTATTTTTTTCAAAACACAAATTTGCTTCAATTCTTATAAATTTACCTCTGATCACTGGAGGTAAATGTGGATAGCTCTCGTTAAATATTCTACACGTTCTACTGAGAATTTCGTCGCACAAAAATAAATGAATAATTTCTTGATTGATATAGACATTGTGTTCATTATTGTTATATATTTTAACTCGCAATACCATAATTAATTAGTCATTTGACTTGAAAAATTATTTATTGAGAATGCTCATTTATTTTCCATGGCACACTAGGTATCGACAAGATATGTACCCATTTATGAAAATAATTAATTATCTCCTAAACTATCAATCTCAGGTATAGGACATGTGGGGTATAAAAGATGTAAAATTAAACGCCGAAGACGACTAAGAAATAAAATATGGGGGTTGCTATTTAAAAAAATCAAGTTATGGTTCTTCAAAATGTCGAAAAATTATCGTGCCATAGTAAAGTAACCTTACAATGTAGACAACCGTTTTTGACCGCAAAACATACTCCAACATGTTGTTTACACATAGTTTGAATCCTAAATTGATATCCAAAAAATCTAGTGTTCTATGAATGTTTGAATAAATGTCTGCTGCTGCAATTTTTTTTAGAAAAAAAATTTATAACTCCAAAACGGCTAAATCAAATTGAAAAAAATAAAGGTATTTATAAAGAATGAGAATAGGTTATTCCAAATATATATAAATATACAGGGTGTTCTGTTTAAAATAACAAAGTAGATGCCGACTTCCGGTATGACCGGAAACACCAGAAATCTAAAAATATTTTAGTTGAAGAGAACATAATTGATTATATATAAATCTCAATTTTCAATTTATTATTTTGACCAGAACCCAATAAACTTCTAATAAACGTTCTCGCTGAGACAGCCTGTATATATTTGTTTAATTAACAATGTTACAGATGATAAAATATTGCTAAAATACTTGAGTGAGTTGCATGTCCTTATATAAAAGTGGTCCAATTATACTGGACTTATTATATAAAATCACTGGTGTGGACACAGCAAAGAGAATGTCCTACCGCAAGTTTTGCGGAAGTACATATTTCCAAGAGGACGACGGACTTGTACAATTGTACAGTTTTCTCTTTGGGGTTGCATCTAATAATTTATCATCAAAATAGTTTATCGGTTCATAGATCGTTTTCAACAGATTTGCAAAAAATCTTAATTTTGAGGAAAATTGGCAATTTTCTTATGATGTCGTCGAAGAAGTAAGTAGTGGTTAGTCTAGTGAATATTCCAGCACCACTAGTAATTCACATTTCATATGTCCAAACATTTGAAGAAATCTTAGTCCACTGATAAACTTCGATAGCTCAATTTTAATGTTGAAAGGAAGTAATCGATCCTATGAAGCTGCTAATGCTTCAAAAGTCATTTTAGACAATTATAATAATTTCTGAAAGGCCTTACAAAGAAAGACTTTAAATTATTTGACAAGCCTGCTGAGGTTCACCCTGTACACAATTGACATTGACATTAACATAGTATGGTGCAAATGCTAAATTAAAATACCGTGTCATCTGTTGGTTATTTGTACAGCTGATCATGTTAATACAATCGATGATGTCAGCAAATGTTTCAACTGTCATTCCAAAATCGTTAGGATGACTTAAGACATATGCTTTATTTCTGAGGGTCAACGAACCAATTTAGACATATAATACTGTAATCAATATCCATAATCCGATGGTGCAACTTCTATATAACTCGATTTACTGGACTAAATTCTGAAGTATCTATTTACGTTCCTCTTAAAAATGCAATGAATATCAAGAAATATTCTATGGCACAATAAATCATATCCTATCACATGAAACAATCAATCCATTATAATTTCTTAAAATAAGTTCGGAATGAATAATCCCATAGAGTTAGGTATATTGAATATTTATGACCATGTTTTCATTTCCAGTATAAACAATCGCTGGAAGTTTCATCAATGCACTTCACCGTTTAGTAATGGTTTGGAATAATTTTGCATACATAATTGGTCTTAATATCTCTTTAGCTTAATGACTAAACTTCTGAATTGAATTATTAATTAAAATTTCCATTTACAGCTCCCTGACGATCAAGTTCACTCCAATGGAATCTATAAGTGACAGAGGAATTTGAGTCTAGGACACTGAGATCTTGTAATCTACTCACATCATATAGTAAAGTCTAGCTTATTCAACTTCTAAGGTAAAATTTTAAAGTTTTCAAATGTATCTTCGTAAAACTTATATTATGTTGACCATTTGGGGATATATATTTATGCTTGTTTTGATGATTATAGCAATTGATGATAATCTCGGAAGATATGGTTCGAATCTAATAACTTTTCGATGTGCGTAAAATTATCTTGTTTACACATCTTTTCTAGGCTATTTTAACAAGAACGTGTTCGGCATTCTAATTTACCTATTTGACCGGTTACTTAGCAGAAAACTTTTAATAAACTTTAATTTATGTAAGGTATAATTTCATAAATTGCAACACTAAATGTCACTTGTTTCAAATTACATACTATTTAACCAGGTACATGAGACGATAAAATAATATCCGGTTTTTCCTGCACAAGCTTAGCTTTCATTTTTCTTAGTACCGTTAAGTAATTGAATCAATTGAATATTAATCAGAATAACGTTGATAGAATCCAATCTAATAAATGTAGATTTTAGATATTCTTCCCAATCTCGTTCCATTTCAATATTTCTACACTAGAAAACAGTAAGTAACGAGTCTGGAAAGTCAATGACTTATAAAACTGTATAGCAGAAAAGAAAAAGCGAAACCACAGACAATCTATTCCAACAGATTGTCTGTGGCAAAACTATAAACCTACTTATATTGAATATGCTACTGATTGATTGGTAAGTATAGGAAATCACATATCTCTACCATTTGCACTCTCAAAAAGATTATGCTAAGTATGGCTAAAATATACTTCTAAGCAAGTAGCGGATAAGAGGATGTTATAGAATGAGAATAAAAATTGGAAATGAATTATTGTCCATCATCTCCATGAACTTAGAACCAAACATGGAATAATAGCAAAATAAAAAATATGCTTGTAGATTGCAAACAACGTAGATGGTTGTGGTGAGATATTTCTTTTGATTTTTTTTTTTTTCAAGAAACCTGAAAATCAAAAATTAATGTTTTACTAGTACACTATTTGATTTTTTTATATTTTCTAAAGAATGTAGTGACAATCGATTGTAGTTTTGTGTAGTACCTAATGATAATATTTGAATATTTATAAATTTATTAATCTCCAAAAACATTTGAAATAAATTTCATACAATTTGTATTCTTCCATAAAATACAAAAGAGGTCCATAGTTGAAGTGAATTTAGTTTTAGTTTTTGAAAATCTCTCAGCAAACCAAAAATGTCCAAGACCTACAAATAATGGTTTCGGTTAACGAAAATAGTTTTTAAAATGTTTTATTACAAACAAGAGAGCAAAGAACAGAATGAGTCTTAAATCTAATTAACATATATTTAGAATATACAATTTATGACGTAATAAGCTGGGAAAGGGTTCATCGGGCGGTCACACAGTATCAGCACTTTCAGTGTGAGAGTGTACGATGACTTTTCATGTCGTCAGCGTTGTGGCTTCCATAACGCCTCCCATCTGAAGATGAAACGAAAACAGTTAGTTTTGGTTTCCAATTCCCTCGGATCTTGGTGTTGTTTTTCTGTATCATCTTCTTAGAAACACTACCGTTAATCTGGCGATTGCAAGTATTGTAAAGTTGTTGCTAAGCTCCAGGTCGCTGGAGGGAAATATCTTCTAGAACTTGAATTTTCTTTAAGTTTAGTGTATGTAGGGTTATTGGTTGTTCCATATTTGATAAAGATAGACTCCAGATTTAAATCTCTGGTAGCTGTAGTGGTTTCATCTTGGATGATTATTGTTTCTTCCAAATCATTGATTTTGATTCCACAGTTTCGGGCTTCGGCTTTTCTGATAAGGTTGGCTATGCAGCTTTCATCTAGTGGCTCGAGATGGTTAGGGCATATTTGGATATCATTGGTTGTAGGGCAGGGTTCGTCTGAGTATTGTTCTTGTTTTTTGCCAAGTGTTAGGTAAGGAAGCTTGGGTATAATTATTGAATATTTTATTCGGATTGGGAATAGATGGAAGCCTTCAAAGGGTTCTGTTAAGAAAACTGGTAGATGTATAGCGAACATTTTTCAACTTCCTGAGAATGAAATTTGGAGAATAACTAAAGAGTAATAATTCATAATGTTTTCAAAGATAAGGAATCTGGACTTTTGGTGAAATTACAGAGCTATAAAGATTATTGATTTTAGCAAAGGATATTACATTTTCTAAGTTATCAAGAAAATTTATGAGACCTAACGTATTTTGGGCTTTTAAATATACTACGATGTTGTCGATAGTTTTATTGACATAGCCTTGAAGTTATTCTAAGCGGTTCATGATCAATTTTTGATTCTCGCTCAAAATTGTTAATGATGAGTTACAAATATCAATAAGTTTTCTGGATAGGGATATTTGTAACGAGAGCTCTTTTCCACTATATTCTCATTTGTCTGAAGCTCTAAAATTGCTGAATCATATATTATTCCATCGTCTGTCAATAGTGTCAAACAGCCATTTATAGAGGATTTTCCTCGTTTTCTTCTTCTTTCTTATATGCGGTGTTAAATTGTTCAATGTTATTCGCTTCCGAAATTAAATATTTTGCGTGACTTAATATACTAGTATCCAAAAATATACTAAGGTGAATATGAGTAAGACTTAAAGATGTTTCTATATCGCTAAAAAAATATTCTAAATTATTCAATTGATCTTTTAGAGGTTAAAGATCAAAATAATGAACAAACATCTGTTTTGAAGTTTAAAACTCTAGTTTTTCCAATATGAATAGGAAGTAAAGGACTTTCTATAGGACTTATTATGACGTCACGGTTGGCTGTTTGTACGCGATGCAAAGTTACTAGTAGGACTGTTGTTATCCACTTCATTTTCCAGTGACTAAGACAGAAAGCTTTAGGCTTTTGTATTTGTGATTTGTGTACAAATTTGTCCTTGCTGGTTTGGATCTTAATGCTAAAATCTCTAACAGCAGTTGTTTTCAGATTACGTTGTTTAGTTTTATTTCTGAAAGCACTCTTGTTATTTATAAAAACTTTACTATTAGGTAGAAATTCAGAGGGATCTTCTCTTTTTGCATTTAGTTTTTCATTACGTTTGGATTTTAAGTGTTGGCAACGATCGGCCATAAATTGATTTAATATGATCTCATCGGTCATATCAAATAGATCGAGAGAATTGATTTTACCATTTATAGCGTCAAATGGCTTCTGTTTTGTAACGCTATGGATAGAAGAATTATAACCGATTACTGCGAGTTGCATTAACTGTTTGGTGTATGCATTGGGATCCTTCAATCTGAGGACTCTGACAAGTTCAGTAAAGGTTGAATGTGCTTGCTCAAAAGGGCTATTGCTTTTGGAATTTCTTGGAGTAGTAAAATGTAATTGTACGCTATGTAGTTTACAAAAATCAATCAGAAGTGATATCTTAAATTCTCTTCCATTGTCACAAATTGTAGTTGGTATACCGAAATGTCAGACAAAGCTTAATAAATTTTCGAAAGGGCATTGTAGGTAGGTTCTAGAGAATAAACTTGTGCATATCTAGAAAATACATCGATTATAGTTAAAAATTTTGTATTGGCCATTTGGAAAGTATCTATGTGAATCATACTTGGCTTCTTGGCAGATTTATGAATTCTGGTATATTTTTTTAGATTTGGTCAGTAATATAGTTTGCTTAAAGCTGAAAGAGATTCATTTATTCTTCTATGATAGGTTTTCTCATGGTGATGTGAAATAATTTCTAATTGTTTACTTTAATGTCTCTAAGAAATTGGGTGGATATTAAAAGGTTTTATGCATGGTTTTGGAATATTTTCTATAATATTATGGTCAATAGAGGAATTAAATCAATTTCTGATTTATGGACATAGATACAAAATAACTTTTTGGGATCTACGTAGTTTTTGAAAAATTTGAAAATTTCATTTTCATAATTTGCGGATAGATGAACCATCTGTCTTGTTTTAGTGTCAAATATTTTGCTTTTGATAATATGGTAGGATGTACTCGCACTTTGATAGAAAATAATTTGGTTCATGTAATGATTGACAGAATTATCAGTAAACGGTATTTCTAGTATAGGGTCTTCTACTGCCGAATGTGTTGTTTCACTATCGGAGTTTCAAGGGCGTACTTGTATATTTGAGTGTATAATTATCTTTTGTTCTATTGGTGGTAGGTGAGAATTTGGAATGAAGATTTCATCAATGTTATCAAGATCATCTATGGTTACGTTCGTATTGGTTACTAGACCGGTAATATCTTGGAAGTCGTAACGATTATCATTATTCTGTAGTGGATTGGAAGAAAGAAAATCCTTTATATATATATACCAGGATTGTCCATTAAAGATTAGTTTTCGATTGCATGAATTTCTATTCTCGAGAGGGCGTCGGCCTTGGGGTTTTGGATTCCTTTTTTATATAAGATTTGATAATCGTATTCTTCCATCCTTAGACACCATCTTACTAGTCGAGATTTTGGCTTTTTTAAACTAAATAACCACTGAATAGGTTTATGATCTGTTATTATCGTAAATTTTCTGCCAAATAAGTAAGGACGAAAATGCTGAGTGACCCATATTATCGCGAGAAGCTTTTTTTCAATGGTGTTGTAATTAATCGCATCTGGGTTCAAGGTACGAGAGGCAAACGCGATAGGCAAATCTTGACCTGCCTTACCTTGACTAAAAACTGCTCCGGTTGCATAGTTCGAGGCATCTGTTGTAAAATTGAATGGACGGCTGAAGTCTGGGTATTGCTGTATTGAATCGTTGCACAAAATATTTTTACATAAATCAAATGTTCTTAGAAATTCGGGAGTGTGCTCGAATTTTTTTATTTTCTTTAGGCAATGCGTAAAGAGTTTGGTTAATTTTGCAAAATTTCGTATGAATTTTCTATAATAAATTCTGAACGGCTTCGATTTTCTTCGGATTTGCGCGTATACCTGCCGGTGTGACCACATGTCCCGAAAATTCAACTTCTTTACGTAGAAACTCTGACTTGTCGAGTTGTATTTTCAGTTTATAATCTCGTAACCTTTTAAAAATAAACCTTAAATTTTTATGTGTTCTTCGAGATTCGACCAGAAGATTATAATATAGTCCATGTATACTAGATTTCTCCTTGAAGGCCTTGAAGAATTTGGTCCATAACCTGCTGGAATGTGGCTGGGGCATTCTTCAGTCCAAAAGGCATTTATAAATTTGTCCTCTCAACACGGAATCTTCCCTGAGAGTCTTAAAATAGCTTTAGTAAAACCGATTTTCATAAAAGGTGACTGTAACTTGTTTGAAAATTACAAAGGTATCAATCTACTCTCTTCTATATCAAAACTTTTCGAGATTAATATAAAAAATCAGCTAATTTCTTTCTTCACGATTAATAAAATTCTCTCTCCAACTCAACATGGTTTCACTCGAAACAAAAGCACGGAAACAGCACTTTATGAATTCAATGAACACATAGGAACTGCCCTAGATTGCAAATTCCATGTCTGCGGATTATTTGTAGACGTTTCAAGGGCCTTCGATTGTGTAAATCATAAGCTTCTAGTGTTAAAAAAGGAGCGATATGGTGTTAGAGGAATTGCCTTGGAGTTGATAAAGCCCTACTTGAGCGACAGAACCCAAAAAGTAGTTATCAATAATACTCGAAGTCAGGCAGCTACTCTGGAACAAGGTGTTCCACAAGGCTCCATATTAATCAATTACTTTCATACTCTCTCATCTGTCCAGGTGATCTCTTATGCGGATGACACAAATTTCCTGATCAAGGATCTAAATACGTTCGCCCTCCAAGAAAGTACGGAGATAATTTACGACCGGATAATTACTTGGGCAAATAAAAACCACTTGGAATTGAATGTAACAAAAACAACTCTGATGAAGTTCAATTTGAGTAATGCTTCTGAAACCCTCAACATTTTTAAAGATAAGGAAATACACGTTGAATCGAGTAGAACTAGCATAATGCTAGGTCTCACTTTAGATTACAAACTAACATGGGCACCGCACATTGAATCGCTTTATGAGAAACTGCGTAAAAACTGTTATGCGCTGAGATCTATGTCGAACCACTGTGGAAAGGACGTCTTGATGAATCTATATTATGCAACCATCAACTGTCATTTAAGATATGGTATTCTGAACTGGGCTACTGGGTCATCTGCAAACAGGGTGTTCATTCTTCAAAAATATGCCATTCGCATCATTGCTGGTTTGGGATGGCATCAATCTTGTAAAAGTAATTTCAAAGAGCTTAAAATACTCACGGTTGCTGGTTTATATATCTACGAAGTCTGCATGTACGTTTATAAAAATAGACCTATGTTCCTATGTATCCAAACGACAAGCTCATGAATATGCAACTCGTTCGAAAGATTCACTAGTACCTAATGCACATCGAACCTCTTTCTATCAAAAAAGTCATCTCTATCCAGGACCTAAATTATTTAACAAGTTAGACGAAGTAATTAAACTCTCACCAAACATAAATATTTTCAAATCTGCTCTGAAAAGAAGTCTTGTCGAGAAAAATTGCTACACCATCGACGATTTTTTTATCTGAACTGCAATATTACAATACTTATTAATAATTGATATATATTTATTCATACAGCTGTACCTTTTTCTCTTCTGTATTTCGTATTTACAAAAAACATGATATCTGTCTTTCTGACTTAATCTCTCTGTGACGTTTTCCTAGTCATTGTACACTGTAATTGTTTTGGCTTCTGCATTGTACTTTTTAACTAGTGAAATAAATATTATTATTATTATTTATTATTATTATTTGAACGTATTCAAAATGTCCATTTTCGACATTGAAGGCAATTTTAGGAATTGATTTGGTATCCATTTCTATCTGTTAGAAACCGGAGGCCAAATCTAATTTTGAGAAATACTGACATCTTCCTAACTTGTCAAGGATGTCGTTTTAAAATTGAGTTATAACAGCCAGTGTCTATCAATAATTTCATTGGAGGATTCAGGATTTTTATGCAAGGTAAACTGTTATTGATTTCGGTGTACATTTCAGATGTTATTGTGGAGGTGTTTCATGTGACGTCTACTAGAAAATTTTCAGAATATTCGTGATGGTTTGGGTTGTCATCGGGGTTCTGATTTTCAGGGATTAAATTGTTGTATCCTTTTAGATAGTCTTTAAATATTAATGGGTGATTCGGATTTTATGTATCGTAAGTTTTTTCGGGGTTTCCGACAGTTTCCCCATCAATTTGATATAGTTCCTTTGCCATAAAATTACGGGTACCAGAAGGTTTGAAGTAATTTGTAGAATGTGTGGATTGCCTTAAACTAGGAAGAGTGTAGCTAGTTCTGGTTGACATGAGTTCAGGTTTATTGGTAGGAGTTTTTCTGGTAGGTTTAAATACATCTTTAGGGGGTCCAAAAACGTCTCAATTTGTGAAAAACTTTTGTTGGACAGGTTGGGTTGGAATATGAGGTTGTTCAGGAAATCGAGATGGACCAGAACTTTGTTGATTTTGGTTAACTGTGAAATTTTGTGGAGATTGGAAATGATGCTGAGGTGGAAAGCTTGGCTGAATCCTTTGATTATTCCTAAAGGGTTGGTGATATTGTACTGGTTGAGTTGGAAATTTCTGATTGTTAGTAAGTATTCTGAATAGATTTTGAGAATATTGGAAATTTTGTTCTATATGATTGTGATTGCCTCTTCTAGTGACTTCGGATCTTTAATTTTGACAAAGAATTGCAGATGTGTAGGCAAGCCACGGATAAAAGTTCTAAGCGAAAGTTGATCATATTGTCTTAAATTGATTTCTTTTGTAGCCGAATTCATAGTATGATTAGCAATTTTCTGCGCTAGATTATTTCTTAATATCTGAAAGCGTTTGCTGAAATCAAGAGAACTCTCGTTTCTGTTTGGTCTGGCCATAAAAAGGGCCTATTCCAAACTTTATAAATTTATATCGTCACCAAAACCTTGTTCGAGAGCCGCTTTTATTAAAGGCCAACTAGTAAGTTCTGGACGTGATCCAACTAGGATGTGTGCCCTACCTACTAGCTTAGTCTGAATCACTCTTACTTGACAGTTTTGTACTCTATAATCGGTAGTATTTCCAAAATTTTCGAATAGATAATTACAAACACGTAAAAATTTACTGAGAAAATTTCTATCGCCATCATAATTAGGCACTGTGTCGACAAACATCTTAAGCCTATTAAGGCCGCTAATATTTTGTTCGTTAGTATCTAACATTTTCTTTAAAACTTTAAGTGTGTTAGAGAAAGTATCTATTAAATTTTCGATATCACTCATAAATTATTATTCGTAAATAAAATTGTTTCAATTAACTTAAATGTTCTACTAAATCTAGAAGTATCCAATTTTCTTATACGGAAAAGATTAGGAAATGTAGAAACTTGGACTTACTTTGTCATTGGTTCCCCGCTGGGTGACTCTGCTTTGGCTCCTTGCGTTGTCCTCAGATGTACCAAACACTTATGGAATCTGGGGGAGGTTCTGAAGTGCTAAGGGATTGAGATCCATGCTAGTGTCCAGAATAGGTGTTGATACCGTAATTCAGCCAAAAACTGCACTTAAGCGACTAACTGCGCCAATAATGGTTTTTGGTTAACGAAAATAATTTTTAAAAATGTTTTATTATAAGCAAGAAAGCAAAGAACAGAATGAGTCTTAAATCTAACTAACATATATTTATACTATACAATTTATGATTTAATTAGCTGGGAAAAGGTTCATCGTGCGGTCACACAGTGTCAGCACTTTCAGTATGAGAGTGTACGATGACTTTTCATGTCTTCAGGTTACATTTGTTGACAGTCTTATAATATTTCCTGAGGAATGTGTTGCCTCCCGATAGTAGTAGTTATTGTATTGAGAACATTATTTTTAGATTTTATTTACGTTATTATTATTTCTAATTTTTCACAAACTACAGAAGACGTCCATGATAGTACTAAGCTCATTTTTAGATTTTAATAAACCTAAGGACATAAAAAAATATCTAGGTAACTCCTACATTATTTTATAATTTTATAATATTTTATTAATAATTGTGTTGACAATCGTTATCAGTATTTTTTGTAGTGACGACATTGTCTTAGAGTTTATTAACGATATTGACAGTTTTATTATTATTTTACCAGTAACTACAAACAATCAAGATACTTGAAATTTATTTTTGTAGTTGTTCTACAGAAAAATAATTCAATACTACATTATTTAATGTTTTTATAATACTTTCAGAACTTATGATGAATTTAATAAAAAAATTATACTTCCATAAATAACAAACCACCTAAATGATGAAACCGACTACTACTATTAGTAAAAGCAGCAAGTTATCTATACCAATCACATTTTTTCATAAACCTATAAGTCATAACAAGTAGAAATCTTGATTGTGAGCCTGTTTTACAAATTCTATTGCCACGTTAAAAACCGGTTTTGAGTTTACTACAACACTAACACAGTATACGTGAATACTCAAATTTATCAGCAAATTTGATATTTGTTTATTGAATCCTTCCATAATCAAAACTATAATACCTTCGCATAATACTGTTCAGTAATTCAGTGATCAATCACATTACGAAAATAATATTTCACAGGACAGTATTCTATTGGAAATGTTAATTTTGATGTTATGAAGTTGATTTTATATAGAAGACTTTTGGCACCAATTAATAACCAGTACTATTATTTTTAAAGAAATAATTATTTCACACTTTGTATTATTGTGTGTATTATTGGTTATCAAAATTGTTCAACGGTCCCTAAAGAAGATAATACGTTGCTTATACTTATTCAGATATTACAAAACATCGCGGAAATTCACATATTTTAGACTTCTCCCCTGCTGTAACGCGGAAGTCTATTATTTGTTTTAAAATGTCCAACAAAAACGTTGCCAGATATTTTCTTGAAGTTTTGATTTTCGAAAAAAATATCTATATGTTATATTAAAAAAAATCCGTGCAAAAGTTTCGTACAAAAAAAACAGCTTTAAAAAAATACTTACGCTACGCTAATTTTCTTGATGAGACGCCATCGGTATTTTTTTTAAATGGAACAGACAATATATTTTTGCTTTTTTAGATAATCACTTTCACAAAAACTTGAATGATATAGGGTTTAATGGGTGTAGTTTTTTAAATATTAAATAAAATATTTCCTATTTTATCAATGTTCAGGCACTCAATTTTTGTGATAAAATTTGTTTTTGACCGATTTCAAATAAAGCAGGAGGTATACAATACGATTGTATGTTTGCTTTTTTTATTAACTTATAAACATTTAGTAGTTCTCTAATACACATTATTGTTTTATTTATAATTTAAAAAACCAGCAGTGGCACACCGACCAAACCCTATCATTTGAATTGTGAATAGGTATCTGAAAATGCAAAAATATATTGGGTGTTAAATTTTGAAAAAAACACCAATGACGTCATATCCCAAAAATTAGCGTGGCTGTTGAAAATCAAAGTATGTCACTAAAAACATCTAGTGTTCTACAGAAACTTTTGTTTTTTCTTTTTTCTTATATAACGTATAGTTTACTCAAAAATTAGGTGTATACAGACTTTCTAACCACCCTGTAACCCTGTATATAGAAGGTGAAATAAATATTTCTAACAAAAATTGGTGGTATTTTGAACTTGGTGACAAAACGCATCTGTTTACTTCATAACTTCAAAGTTACCAGCAAACCTTTAATTAGTATTATTTTAAATTTTTCGTCTCTCCATTTTTTAGTATACACTGGATCTCAAAATTAACCGGACGTATTTTTTTTGCTTGAAATCAATCTTGAAAAACATTTAAGTTTTTCTATCAAGTTTGATAATTTTTGGACATGTAGCAGATGCTGTCGTCTTCATCATGTTCTGATGTTTTTATGAACAGTGTAAATTTTACGCTCAATTTCTGAAGAGCCTGTGGAAAAAATGTAATAACTGATTTGATGTTTCTTTCTACGACATTTTTAAGCCTCATGTTTTCTCATCAAGTTGTTTTTTGATTCATTCAAAATATCTGGATTCTTAAATACAAAATACAGGATTGAAGGAAATAATGTAATAATCGTTTTATAGCAACAAAAAATTAAGAAGTCACATGGGCAATAATGATAATAAAACCATTTCATTAAAATCGAGTAATTTCTCTAGGAGCCTGAATAAAAGATCTCATACTTTTAGGTATAGACCCAATTAAATTAGCAATCGCGTCTTGTGGTATCTGCTGCCACTCGATTGTCAGTGCCTGTGCTAACACAACTAATGTTTTAAACTCGCCTTATTTCTGCCTAACTCTTCTTCCTAGTGTATCCCACATATGCTCAATATGGTTCAGGTCCAGTTCTAAGCACTGTATTACGTATCTACCATCGTTAATATCCCCTGAAGTCTAATGAGGTCTGTACGAGCTTCCAAGGAAAAGTCGCCCCACACCATCGCTCCTCCACCACCAAATTGAACTCTAGGCTTCTCCGTACTCTTTGGCGTCCGTCGGGTGAATATCGTGTAGAACGAGACTCGTTTGTAAAGAGTCATTCATATCCCAATCTGCATGAGGTCGAGCAAATTCAAGGCCCTACCTTTGATGACGTGCATCTAATAGAAGTTCTCTAGCCCTATAGCACGTACAGGAGATGTTATAGTCTGTTATCTTAACCTCCTACGTATGGTTTCAGATGAGGCTAAGGTACCATGAATATCTGCCAATCGTTTTGCTAAAACCGGAGCACAGACTGTTCACTCTTGAAGAACCTCAAGACGAAGAAATCGATCTTCAACTGCATCTGTGGCTACTCGTCTTTCCTGCGCAGGTCTTCTTGAGATAGTTTTTCTAAATCTCTATATTGCATCGGATACTGTACTGCATGGATGACCAAGCCTTTCGGCGATATAACGAATCGTACGACCATCATCTTGTAAAGCAACAGCTTGTGTCACTAAATTTATATAAATACACTGTTCGTGAAAACGACATCAGAACATCATGACGACGACAGCATCTGCAACATGTCCAAAAATTATCGAACTTGTTAAAAAAACTTAAAAGTTATTTAAGACTAAATACAAGCAAAAAAATATGTATGGTTAATTTTGTGGTCCAGTATTAGGTCTTTGAATATATGATTTGGTATCATAATCACAAAAATTTTGTGTTTTTTACCTGGAAAGGTTTCCAGTAGTTTTGAACTAATACTAAACTTTCCAATTCGTGCCTTTGCCGCTTGCGCCGCCATATTGAATACATGGCGCCTAATAACAGTTTTTTGACAATACTTTCTTTCTGTCTCGTTTTACGATTAAAGTTATTGAATAATAAATTAAACTAGAGAACATTTCCTATAATTTATGTGATAACCTATTTAAAAAAAAAATCAATGGTTTTAGCGTACTCACGCCGCAAAGTCTACTTTAGTAGGCCTAACCCACCTACAATGCATTATTCCATAAGTTTGCACATTCTCATTCACTTCGTTATTCTTGATGAACCAAGTGTTGCGAGCTTATCGTCTTTATTGCCGATGTAAATTTCTTCAACGTCATCTGCAATGGCATTATAGTTTCATAGCAATTCTCATCGTTCTCAATTTTATCATACGTTTTCTCGCAAACAGTCTTCGTTTCTTCCTCTTCATCGCTATCTTGTAATGGAACTTGCAAACTATCACAAGTACTACCACAATTCGTATAAATAATGGAGAAATTTAATCCAGCCCGCATCCGCAGGCTTTCTTCCCTCTTGCAAGAACTAAGTTTTAACAAGTTTTCCAGAGCTGGGTGCTCGAATGTGATGACAGAACTACTACTTCTGATTCTGGTGATAGATGAGGAACAAATATTATCGTGCTACTGCTTTTATTGGTAGTATCGTGGCAATATTAAATTTATTTTAATATTCTGATTTTATGAAACATTCATATCTGCAATAGTTTAAATACATAGTTTTCAAACTAACGTAAAACTGTAACCGTATAATTCAATAAGAAAGCGTTCTTCGGCTTTAGCAATAAATTCTGGATTAGCATATAGATCATTGAATACCTAGACAATCTCATTTAAATCTGTTTTTTATGGAGTACATTGGTTCTATTTTCCAATTTAGGTCAAAATGGAAGGAGCATAGATTTTTTAATTGCAGTACAAAGTCAGCACGTAATTATTATGCCCATTGAATATTGAAAAAAAATCCGTATGCTCTGATAGCTTGATGTTGAGCTAACAAGCACTTTAATTAGAAATTTTGGTCGAAAAGGGAAGAACACAATCATATCAGTACATAATTAGCACATAATTCTGTACAAGGCGAATTCATTTTCGGTACTTTGATCTACTGGAATAACGGATCTATCCGTTTCTGTCTATTCTCATTTTGGTTTCATCGACTCCTTTAGAAGCCCCGCAATAGATTTTGATACTGTTTTCAATGTCATTTAGATATTTTTTTGGAGATGGTTTATATTTAAAATATATTTTTCTATCGTAAAAAAATATGTGATTTTTCAATCAAGTCCTTAAAAAGTCTGTTTTCCGGCGCTTTCATGTCTTACGCTGGCTATACCTTTAAAATAAATCAAAGTATTGTACTATATGATTGCAGTTCTTCAAAAATCATGGAGAAAGTTCCGCGACCCTATATGTTTAATTCCTAAAATAACGATTCTTCTTCCCTTTCCTATCCTATATATTGGAGGATATTGTATTTGACTGACGAACCAAAAGTTAAGTTATTATCATCAAAACTCTCATAGCCAAAAAAGAAAGTCGAAAAAAAATCTTCACCTGAAATATAATGGTTTAAAATGTTGTTATTTTGACCTCCGCCTTAAACGCAGTGGTTGTGACGTCACACCTTGCTGGCCGAACGACACGACGGCGGACAGCAGGTAAAAGCCCATAGAAATAAACGTGCTATTCTTAAACGTGGTTGTGATTTAATTTTAATGAGATAATGTCAATGTCTTGATGTTATATTCTTTATTTATGTTTGAGTGGTGAATACTTTGATTAAAGTTGTTGATGCAGGTGTTACAAAAGGACAATCAGATAGTTTACCTATAGTTAATATGATTATTGCTGCGTCGATAATATGTTGCCATCCGGAGTACAAGAAATTAAGTTTTTAAGAGTGTTACAATTCTTATATTCTGATCATGCTAAAGTCTGTTTTAGTGCATCTGACGGTTTTTCTATCCCTATTTCCAAGCAATCAATGATACAAAAAGACATTACATATCGAGTTCGAATAGCCAGAGGCAGATTTGACTTTATAAAAGAAATTTTGGTCTTAATAATAAATGTTCTTACATATCAACGAATAATTGGTAAAGATTTAGAATATATTTCAGAAACATTACCCTCACTTTTGTCAAAATCATCTCCTAGACGCGTAAATTAATTTCTAGTTCTGTTTTTTTAAGTTAAGAAAATATGTACACAATCTCCAAGAGGTTGTAGGACCTTGACGTTATTGGAGAGATTTAAGCCTCTGAGAATAGAAGGCCTTAGACTTCCTAGTAAGGGGTATCCTCGAAAAACTGGACCTCAATAAAATGGGCTCTCCTGGGGCGAGGGGTTAGTCGGTCCGGACCAGTACGGTTCCTGAAAGGAGGACGCGTTGGAACTCTTCGGCGAATGCGTTCGCCGGGAAGGATAAACAGGCAAGTAGTTCCCAGGAGCGACCAAGAACAATCTCCCGTCGTATTGGGTTTGTGCCGTGCATGGCGATCTGTGTCGTGGGATGACGGGATCCTGGTGGCAGAGTCGGCTCCGGGACTCGCTTCCGGAGGCCATAAATCCGGCAACACTCCTCTTTGGCCCTGAGTACCACTAGACGGACGGTCAAGAATAACCCCCTTGATCAATCGGCTGTTCTGTCCTGCCAGAGGGCCGGCTGGGTGAGTCCCTAGGCTAGGGAGCATGGGTCATGCAGCAGAGGAGTGGGGCTCCGGTACGACCACTCTTACTGTCCGTGCGGGACTGGTACCGGGGGCTATATCTCTCGGGTAGCCCTGGAGCTGATACAGCGTCCCCAGTGCGGGCTCCGTGGCGGGTGGGGAGCCCAAGGGATGAATAAAACAAAGATCTATGGACACTAAAAAAACTATTGACTAGCAAGGAGGGGCTTCGGGCAATATGGCCAGACCAGTGGTACCGAAAGACCCTCTGAAGAAGAAGAGGCTATCTAGGGCAGCAAAGAGGCAGCTGCAGAAGCGGAAGGCACTGCAGCAGAAGGAAGAGGGACAGAGGAGCTCTCCAACCAAAAGGAAACCACAGTCGGGCGCGGCCACTGACGGCACGAGCACTTATCAAGGAGGAGCTCGGCCACATTGTGGATAACGCACTGGACACGGCGCAGGGAGCTCCCACTTTCAACTCCTCCCAAAGGAAAATCTTTGTTGGAGCAATTAATGAAAGACCAAGGACACGTGTTTCCTTTCAGGTCATATAGAAGCCATCCTAATGACAGGACTCTCAGGAACAGACCTAACGGCTGTCCAAGCGCACCTGGACTTCAGAAAGGGCAAAGAAAAGGTTATTGTAGCCTCATCCTACCTGCCAATAAACGCCATTGAGCCACACAACAACAAGTAGCCGGCGAAGCTGATCGACTTCTGCGACCAGGGAAAAAAACACATCATAGTAGGGTGTGACGCAAATGCTCACCACTACGCATGGGGCAGCAAAGACTGCAACAGCAGAGGTATGGCATTACTAGAATACCTATTAGGAAAAAATTTGGAAATCCTCAACCGAGGGAACGAACCCACGTTCGTAATCTCGCGGTGTCAGATGGTGATTTACATCTCAGTCGTAACACAAGAGATCTCCAAATCAATCGGTGAATAGATGGTTAGCTCCGAAGCCACACTCTCTGACCACAAATGGATAATAATGAGACTCTTAGCGGTCAAGACATCAAAAGAGCCGTACCAGAATCCCAGGACGACAGACAGGGAAGCGTACCTAACGCACCTGGAGTCTTTCTTGTGCAATGATGGGGCGGCCACTCAGATAACGTCTGTCAAGGACCTAGACAAGCGAGTCAACGCACTCACTGGACGGATTTAGAGTGCTTATGAGCACACCTCGCCCTGGAGAAGAGAACAGCTCAGACCTGGCTCCGCCACATGGTGGAGCATGGGTCATGAGATCAAAAGGACCCACCTGTGGAGACTCTTCATCAGAGCCAAGTCATCCCGAAATACGTCCGACTGGGAGGTCTACAAACTATACCAAAGGTCCTATAAGAAAGAAATTCGCTCAAAACATCGGGAATCATGGAGACTCTTCTGTAAAGCTGTGTCAGAAAGGCGGACGGTACCTATACTGACACTGCTATAGACACAGCAAAAATACTGCTGTCAACACAATTCCCAGGGTCGACATTACTAGGGAACGTTACGGAACTTCCTCGCAACTTGAGATGTCTCTCTGCAGAGAACTGGCAATTTGCGAGAGAAGTCGTAAATCGAACCGAAACAATACAGGCGGTCAAGGCATTCTCCCCATATAAGTCATCAGATACGGATTTCACAAAGTAGAGGCTATGCCTTTTCCCAAAAAACGAAAGTTGGGCAACATAAAAATGCCTACAATAAATAAAACCTAGCTCCTTGCTGTCCAACGAGGTGAAATACCTAGGGGTGGTTATCGACAGAAAACTGACCTGGAGAAAACATCTGGATAGCAAGCTGGACAAAGCCAGTGTAGGTCTATGGCAATGTCGAAGAGTTGTAGGTAAAACCTAGGGCCTATCGCCAAAGGTAACCCTATGGTTGTACACATCAATGATAAGGCCCATGATATGCTACGGTTCAATAGTTTGCTGGCGATGCACCAAATTAAGAATTGAGATGGACAGACTTCCGAGACTACAGAGATCTGTCTGCATCGCAGTCACTGGTGCCATGAGGACCACACCATCTACTGCGCTAGAGGCGTTGTTGTGCTTGCCACCACTAGATCTATATCTGGAGGAGGCAGCACTACTGACCGCCCTTCGTTTGAAAGATGGTGGAACATTAAGTGTGCACAAAGCGCGAAGAGTCATACAGCCATCTTGAAGGAGGGCCTCACCAGAATACCACTCCTCGAGGCCAGCTCTGACCGCATTGCACCCCTATTCAGCAAAAGCAAATACCACGTTTATTGAGAAGAAACAGACCCACGCACTGTACCGACAATAGACATAATTATACATTGATAAGTCTAAAAAAGGGACAGTACAGGTATAGAAATCTTCAGCCAAGACCTGCAACTATCTCTACAACAACCGCTCGGGAAGTATGCTAACGTATCACAAACGGAACTAATAGCACTAGCTTGTGGGGCTAATGAGGTCCTCATGAGTAAGGTGCGAGAAGTGTAATATGATATGATATGTAGCTGTTGTGGAGTCGTATGGCTAGATAACTCGCTCGAGGGACCATCATATATATTTCTCAGAAGATTAGTTTTTTGTTATTGTGACTTTTTCAGCTTCTTATTCTTTGATAGGAGACAAGCTACAGGTAACTCCTAAATGTAGTTTACATTAAACAGCTTTACTTCTAACAGTAAAAGTTGGGCTTGTACGAAAATATCTCTTTTTGACTGAAAACTTTTTTGTGGCATAGTTTCACCTGAAGTATCATTATTTTCAAAGTCCAACTCCATGTCAGCTAATGGTTAAAGGTGAGGGCTGCTTTTACAATTGCCTTTAGCTGAGTCAGACTGTGATGCTATTGCATCATCAATAATGTTCCTCTTGACCCTTTCAGCCCATAGAGGAACTGAAAACCTTTTTTTCTGTCTGGCTAGCAATCAAAAATGTGCGGAACTAGATCACGTTTAATTTTCTTTTTGGCACCCATGTATTTAAACAAACCAATTAATCTTAGCTATAATTAAGAATTTATTTAAACAATATGCATAGCTTTCTTAACAAATAAACTTATTAATAAAAGATGGTACGCCTTATTTTGGTATAGTAAAATATAGGTCTTAACTTTGATTACCTGTGATAGTATCATAATAACATTTTTTACAAAAAAGTTCCTGATTCGACTGTTTTCTTTTTTGGATTGTGTTCGATCTATGTATAGTAAACGTACTCCGAATTTGATGATTTTTATCCTTGCATATCAATCTCTGTCTGCTGCGTTTAGTTACATCATTGTTTAAACTCCGTACCAACTGATACCTAGATATAAACCAAACTATACGAAGGAGGAGAAAGTAGTGGCCAATAAATAATAATACTCAATGCATTATCAATCATATCATTAAACTTCTTTATTTCTATAGTTTAAATATATCAGTACAATTCCACTTGTACTTTCAAATATTATTAAAGAAATGGACATATATTTGATGGTAGGTATATAGATTTTCTCAGAATTTATGTCTCTCTCTAGTTTTAGAGAACGGTCTCATAATAGTGATCGATTAGTCTTACTACATATGCATAATAAGTTGTTAATAGCAACATGGTTCAAGAATCCAATGTGACTAATTCAGTCGTAAATCTAATTAAACTTTACCAACAGTTGCTTGCATATAATAACTTTCAGTAAACCAGCAGAGGGAGGGAGTTTGTAAACTGCACCGTTGAAGCCGTGTACCAATTTGTCGAGTCACCGTGTTAACAAGACTATTAGGGAGAATTCGGAACTTCTCGTTCAGACGAGTGATAGTTTTTTAATCATATTTACCTACATCACGCCGAGACTATTTGTTTATTCTAAGACACACAACAGAGGCAGTAGGCAGAAGATAGTGGATACACAGAATATTTTGTTTCAGTTAAAAATAGATAAGACATAAAACATTTATTCCAAGAGGTTAATACCATGATATAATTTAAATTCAAATGAGACAGATAAAAACGGTTATCTACTCACAAAATGGACACTATGGTAAACAAAACAGCTCAATTACAATACAATATCACATAGAATAATTATATTACAAACAAGTGCAATTTTTAAGAAAAAGATTAATAACAATCTTATGCAATCTTTTTTTAGAAATAGCGTCCGTGTAGATAGAGCATAGAAGTTTAGGGGGGTAACTAATCCATGTCCATGCGTAGTTCCAGTGACAGAACCCATAACTGTTCTTGGCATAAATGTCCTAATAATGATTTCATATATCGTTGTTGCATCTGTATTAATCTGAGAGTCACTAAGATGCCTCCGATTTACAAAATTTCTTGGTGTTTTCTTCACATTCACATAACAATCTCATCCTTAATGAGTGGAACGAGAACGTTCACATCAACATTAAAAAGTGGGTTAACTATTCTGGGTACAGAAGCTTTATCTGTAGATTGCGCGTATGACATCTAACTTTCATTTCGTCAGATTTCAATTCCTGAGAACTTAAACATCAGACATTATTGAAGAATGAGAAGTGAGTAGTTTTTGCAAGATAGCAAAAGCGCAGAATAAAACTATTGCTTAGACACTGAGGCTGTTGCCTATCTACAGATTACCGCAGAGCATCGAGCCGTGTCTGATAATCAATCCTTATTTTGAACTCATATAATCAATCAATCTTCAGCGTGCCGCTGACGGTGAAGAAAAATATGAGCGATGCATTGAATACGTTTGGTGGGTGGATATAAGCACCCGGCAAGTGGAACTGATTAATTCAAGATTATCCTGTACCAGTCATATTATGATATTTCTGAATATGAATTCAATTGATACATAATCAAGATGATTATATAACATCAGCCGTTTCTGGTAAATAACTAGATTAAGCTAGGACGTCTAACTGTGCCGACAACAATTACTGCGAGGGCATACACCCCTAACGCCATTGAATAACGTCAACAACTGTTGGGCAATAACTACATTGTCACAATTCATATTTTTATTTTATTTATTATTATATTAATAGAAAGGGTAAACACGGAGGTTATATATGGAACACATTACCTGATAAATGGCCGCCTTCTGACTAATAGCATACGCTGATACCTCTGACAAAATTTTCAATTACATTTTGGTATAGTGCCAATATCATCAATGGCGCGTCGAATTTCGTTTTTCTGTTCAAGAACTGGTCTTGGGTTATTGGCATACATCTTTCCCTTCAATAAAACCCCAAGAAAGAAGTTTAACGGCGTTAAATCACATGATCGACATCACAATGGCGCAGCGCGAGGTAATTCTTCCTTCAAATTTCGTCCTGAATTATTCCATGGTTTCGGTCGCTATGTGGCAGGTTGAAACGTCCTGTTGAAAACATATGTCTCCCAGATTAATCTCATTGATATGAGGCCAAAAGAAGTTGTGTATCATCTCCCGGTAACGAACGCCGTTGACGGTTACCGCATTGCCAGCCACATTCTCGAAGAAGAATGGTCCAATAACTCCGCCAGCCCAAAATGCGCACCAAACAGTGACTCGTGGAGGATGTATGGGATGTCTAAGAATTACTCTTGAATTCTCAGATTCTCAGTTCCCCAAATGAGACAGTTCTGCTTATTGACATAGCCAGCATGTTGAAAATGGGCCTCATCAAAGAAAATGATTTTCAATGAAAAATCACCATTCAATTGTTGTTGCTGTAAGATCCATTCTGTGAATATTCGAGGCTGTACAAGGTCTGCTGGCTTTAAACATTATGTTATCTGAATTTTGTAAGCGTGCAAAAGTAGATCATTGGTCAAAATTCGCAGTAAACTGCTTCGAAAGAGTCGTTATTGTTGGGAACGGTGGCGAATCGAGGTGGATGGGTTCTGATCCAAACGTTCACTAACTGCTGCAATATTTTCAGCAGACCGCGCTGCACGAACACGAACAGATCTCCTCTCAGTTTGAATTGAAACAATTGTTTTAAATTTCTCGATTAAGCCGACCACAGAGCGGCGGGAAAGTGCGTTAGGTGACCGAAATATCCACGACATCTTCGAAACTTTTCCAAAAAACTCACCATTTCGATAGGTTTTTTTTAACGATTTTTATACGTTGTGCGTAAGTGTAATACTCCACAAAATAATCTCAATGATAGCACATGACAGCTGCCCAACAACAACCCTGTACAAATGACACAGAAAATGGCGCTTAATTTAAAATAGGCGGTCCTAATAGGATACCATTTATAAGTAATAAAAATTCCATTAATTACAATTTATATAACTTTCTTAAAATATCTAAGCCAACAATAGACAAAAGGTAATACAATCCCCTTGCCTACAAACGATGACAACTTCTACTCGGTGAGTTAATATTCAATCTCGCTTTGAGTTACATCATCGTTGATAGATGCAATATGATGAATACATATCAGTATATGTTTGCAATCAAACTTCTAACCCTTTTGCTTTTATTTTAGTCGGAACACATTACAGTTGAGTCAAGTGTAGGTTTGCCGATCTCGTTCTTGTAAGAAAATCATCAGATAAGATGTAATTTAAGAGAGACACATGTAACGGGGGGAAACAATAAGAATTGTGTTGTTAGCTCCAAATGCTGTTGGTTCCAAGCAACTCATACACTTAGTTATAAGAAAGTCACAAGAACCACGTTGCCTCAAAAGAGTCGCTAGTCTTCCCACTAATATTCGTGGGTAATTAAAAGTTTGGATGACAATAACTGTTATTTATTATAGCTACAAGGGAAAAAAGTATTAGATTTTAATCTAGTATTCTTCCGGAATACAATACACTATTATTTTCTGTAGCGAAAAAAAAAGATGATTTAATATTGAAAAAAAATATTACAATATAATAAAGTTAGAAGATTATCGCAATGAAATTTGAAGTTTCTATCTGGTAGGCTGTTGTGCTTATAGCACAGAATATATAACCAATAGTTAGTTATTCTGTGGTTGTAGCGAAAATTAGACCTAGGAAATATAAAAAACTTAAAGGTATATCATAGGAAGGATATTATTCGCAGACTCTTGAGAGATATTGAGTCTCAAACACCAACTAAAATGAACGTTTCAGATGCTATATGGATATTGACTAAAGCACGATTTCAGCTTGTTTCAAGAAATGCGGTTTTGTGATCAGCCAAGTTATGACGACTCTTGAAACATGCCCTGATGTACGAGAGGATCCAATTGAATGGAATGAAGCAACTAGAACCCTGAACATTGAGGGATTAAGGTTCTAAGAATTTGTAGAAGTCTTTGACAATATTGCTATCAGATCCCTGAAGACGAAGAAGAAGATGGGACTGAAGAGAATATTTCAGAGGTTGCTATTCCTACGTTCTAGGAAGTTCGCGTTTCTATTGATGTGCTCAAGGTATATTTCCTAAAAAAATCTGGCACGAATTTTACATTCTATGAAACAGAAGAAGTTCATAATACATGTTTTTTTGAAAGCTATGTAAAATAATGTTCAATAAAAGTTTTTAAAACTAAACTGTATATATCTACCTATAAATAGAATAGGTATGTAAATAAATAACGTATACGTATTAATCAAGTAGAAAGAGTAGAAAAGTGAAAAATGAACAGAGGACCTCCATAACTCAACTGAACATAAGTTGATTATGCTAGACATTGATATCTCAAACCTTGATTATACAAATATCTTGATCACTTTTTCTGTTTACCCCTTAGAGTCGACTGTATTACTTTCTATACTTTCTATTTCATTCACAATGTCAAACGACAGTCAATTGAAAACAACTGCTTTTCATGGAATAGAAAATTTCATATTATTTTCTTATAAAACGTAATATAACCAAGTTTATCTTTCTCTCAACATGAACTTCCTAAGAAGGTGTCGCAAAAAATATTGTATCCTACAAGTGTATAAAGGGGCGAAACTTACAATCGTGTTCGCGTTCGTTTTTAGCTAAATATCAAATTCGCTCTCGTACTCACTCGTGTGGTTGGCAACTAGCATTCGTTCGCCGTGACATTTACCAAACTCACTATTATCAAAGAGTACCTAAGTGAAAACTGTTTCTATAAGATTGATGACTACCTATATTGCATCTCTCAGTGTAGAATAAGTTTATTTTATTGTCTTCACCCATTTGTATTCTTGATTTTGTATATAGTAAATTTTGAATGTTGCTTCTTTTTTGAAATTGTGAGAACATCTATCTTTACTTTTCAATTTCTAATTTCAATTTTTAATTATCTGTTTTTTACGATTTTTACTGTCACAAGCAATAATTATTTTTGTAATATAATTAAATAAAACTATCTATCTATACATATTCTCATTATTTTGTTACACCAGAACTGTACGTAGGAGTAGGTTCATTGAAAATATATATAAATAATATATGATATATCCAAAAAATTAATATTTCCATGCGTATGTGGTGACGATCGCTACTATATAACTACTAGTTCGTTAACAACTATAAATTTAACAAAATTAGATCTCGCAGTCACTTTCCAGTTATTCCTGTGAAGATACCTACTTGATTAGATGGAATACATTAAAACTTCTAAAATATATAATTGTTATTCCACATTTTTCTTTGTTATATGTTATTTTTATAATTGAGTTATAGCCATGATGTTAAAGCAAGATGTGAGAAACGTTCATTTTGGTCACCAGAGGAGCTCGGGTTATTTATTAAACGAATCTTTCTGATCAGGTGAATACATGCTTGTGTGCATTCAAATTACCCCGAGGTACTTGATATTTTTATCGATATATTATTGGCGATAAACATGCTGTTATGCTGTTAACATGACATATATTGAAAAGAAGCGTCCAAGTACTGTTCCTTGAGATAGACTATATTTTATTCCAACTAATTCACTTCTCTCGGATTCTATCTGAATACACTGTAGTCAATTGGATTGGTAACTCTCAAATAGTTTCAAGGGTATAAAATCGCCGTATCATCCACATAAGTGATGCGTTTTCCTTCAGTGCTAGTTTTGAAAAGGTCGTTCAGATATATATTGAAAAGAAGAAGTCCAAGTACTGTTCCTTGAGGTACACCATATTTTATTTCAACTAGTTCACTTCTTTCCGATTTTATCTGAACACACTGTAGTCAATTGGATAGGTAACTCTCAAATAGTATCAAGGGTATACCTCTTAGCTAATGTATTCCAAGCTTTTGATGAGTAGGGTATGACTCACTGTGTCAAATGAAATGAAAACATGAAAACGCATAGAGAAGTTTTTCCTCTATCTAAAGCATTGTATATTTCTGTTGTTGAGGCCAAGACGTGCATCTTGGGTTGACTTTCCCTCCATAAATCCATACTGAGAATTCGACATTATATTGTTTTTGATTGGGTAATTATTTAGAGGAGTCTTAGAGTTTTAAAAAATGTTTGGCATTAGTAGTAATTAGGGAAAACGGTCTATAATTGATAACTTCATCTCAATTACCCGCCTTGAAAACTGGTTTAATAAATACTTCTTTAAATATGCAGAGAAAATGACCCTGTTCAAGGCATTTATTGAATATGAAGGCCATTGGTCCTTTTATTATCGGCGCTAGCAATTCCATTGTTTATGTTCGTATTCCATCGATTACGGGCGTTTTCTTTTATTTTTAGGTAATAAAATAATACTACTAACTTCATCAGCTTGAGTTGGCATCATGAACATCGAGGTAAAAGCATTATGTTTTATAGCAGGAGAGAATTTCAAGTTTGTGTCAATTTTTTTGGCAATCATCTCAATAATTTTGAAATAATTCCTATCGAATATATTTGAAATAAACTTTACATTTGTTTCTTTCTTTCCATCATGTTGAGTCACGTTAACATCCTGATAAGTTCTATTATTTTTGGAAATATTTCATTTACAGTATTCTATAGAATACTTGAGTATTTTGTTCAATTTTGTTCAGATAGTATTGCAACTTGGTTGCTCTGAGAAGATTTCTCATGTATATTTTTATATTTTTTAACGCTATATTCTCTGGCTCTTTGAGTAGCTGCTAGTATATCTTGTTACGTCTATTCGTGGATTTATTAAGTCCATTGGTAATCCATATATAACGTTTTTTTACTTTGTATTTGTGGGTTGGTGTACATTTTTTATTTCATTGTCCAAGATTTCCAAGGAATTATTTGCCGCAGCTTCTGGTCTTTCTGTTTCATAGACATGATACCAGTATGAGCTCCGTAGTCTATTTGCAAGCAGAACATAATTTATTTTAGAAGTGATGTAGATTTTTTTGCAGTTCTATTATTGTGTCATTTGTTCCCGTACGTAATTATATCCAATTAAAAGGTTGATGAGAAATGGAAGGTATCCTTTAATACAGGCTGCCCGTAGAATACACGAGCTGAGTGTTGGAAATATTGGTAATAATAATAAAGAAAAAACAAAATCAAATGTGTCTTTATAAAAGCTAAATAATGGAGAAACAATTAACCGGAGTTTACTTTAAAATTCTAGACAAATCCAATATAGCTTCTTTAACAAAATAGAATTTGAAGACCATTGCATAAATAATGATAATCAAAACTGCTGGTTTAACACGTTCAATTTGCATGCCCCAACTGTGATTCGTTGGACGTAATGGTAATTTGGATATGCTACCTACGTCCTACAACCCATATCTATGTTGTTGGTAAATTAATGTTTCTCTATCAACAAAAAACAAATGAAAAGACAAAAAAGCAAAATAATCAGGAAGTTCACAAGCTAGAAGAGGAGCTTCCCAGACGTGATGATGAAAATATATCCAGAAAACATGACATGGGTGTTTTACCTAGTTGAGATATATGCTGTCATCCAAAGATGCTTGTAAAAATGCTAAAAAAATCTCAACGTTGTGTTGCCAGAAAAGCATTGATTTTCAATATTTTACGATTTTTTCGGCATTTGTACTCACTTGCTTTAGTATTTATAAAATATTCCTTCTATGTTTTTACCCAGCTTTAATAAGTTGTACCTTAGTTATTTTTTGAGCAAATAAATTCGTTTTTATAGTAAGACCTCGCAAGAGAAACATGAATCTACTGATACATCCTGCTTAATAAAAGGATATACTTCAACATGGCATTGTGACCCAGGCGCGTACGTTAAAAGGGCAGCAACTCCCTTGACGACCATTTTTCGACCTATGTTTATTGAAACTTTTTACATTATTTTTAATCTTAGAATCCGCTGGTAAAGTTTGGAAGGCTAATTTTGGGATAACCTGTACACAAAATCAACATTAAAATCTTTCAAAAGTAACGGAATTAAAACATAATGACTCTATTATCTGTTTTTGCAAGAAATACTTTTATAGCACCAATAAATGCGAAAGCGTTAATTTTTCGGTATTCACCGGTATAATTGCAGTGTTGAATGAATTGTGCTCCCAAATTCCATTCTCGTAGACCCGTCAACAGACTAAAAAAATATTTTGCTAATGGTAAATTTATTTCTTAAAAACAATTGACTTAAAACGCCATACTATGTTCCCAACTTTTATAAGTTATGTTCAGCAACGAACATATTAACACCGATTAAATTTAATGTCTCCGGCTTGGCTCAATCTACTTCGGATATACCCATATCTTAACACTGTCCCCTTTTACTGTCACCGGCAATTTTGGATTAGATCATCATAACATTTTTGCAGCTTACTTCTGGAGTAACTCTCTTGCAAAACCTCGCACATCTTGATATTTTTCGGAAGTGGTGGCGATAGCTGAGAAAGACTCTTCACCCATAGATTGGCTTTGCGGTTCAATATTTTTTCCCTATTCGCGTTCTTACCAAGATTTTCTTTAGAAAGTTTACTTTGTGTTCCATTTTGTGTACCAACCAAGTGCACATCTGAAACATGGTCCGAGTTATAGTTCAATTCAATTCAATTCAATTCTTTATTTGCTTCTATAACAGTTACAGTTTTAGCATCGTCAAATTTCAAAATAGGAGATAAAACTAAAGACTAAGTTAATAACTAAAAATCTAAACCAAGAGAGAGAGAGAGGGAGAAATGCTTTATTGTCGAAAAAATATAAATTTATTATGTAGATAAAGCAAAATAAAAATATCAAAATGAAACAATACAAAAACAAAACAAAGTCAAAACTAAAAATTAAATTAAAAGTAAAATTAAATAAATTTATATAATATAAAAACAAAATATAAAAATATAAAGATGTAAAAATATAAGATAATAAGTATAAGAATGTAACCTACAGCTGTATATTCGGTTAGAAAATAAGTTAATATACAGCTGTAAATTCAGTCAGAAGGTAAACACCAACTAACTCACAAAACAAAAACAAATTTTGTACAAACAATAAACCAGTGCGTCAGCTGAGCAGAAACGTGCCTTAGTGAAAAAAGTCGTTAACGGCATAAAATGCATTATCCTAGGTAGCAGGTATTTAATTGAAAGATTGGTAAAATCTGGGAAAAGCCGTTATAGATTTAATTTCGTTTGACAGATGATTTTACATTACAAAAGACCCTTAGGATATCAAACATCAAATAATATTCACTAAACCAGTGGCTGTAAGAAGCTTAATATTAAGTATTAACATTTTTTTAAAAAAAAGTAGCTTGAAATCATACTTACTGGAGAGAGCCTTTTATGCAGGGCTCTCTCCAGTAAGTATGATTTCAAAACCTTTCGAAATTCAGGAAAAGATCTTATGGACTTGATTTCAAATGGTAGATGATTGTGCAATTTTTTGCATTGTAAAGTATAGAGCTTTTAACCAACTCTGAGCGAGGGGTTAGCAGATAAATATCATGCTCCGTGTTTCTAAGCGGATAGTTGTGAGATGGCCTCTCTGGAATAGAAGATACGTGCTTGCGGATTAAGGATAAAGATTCAAGTATGAATAGGGAAGGAAAACTTAATATTTTAAATTTTTTAAAGTAATCCTGGCAGTGAATCCTACTGCTAAGTCGCAGTGAATACCGAACAGCTCTCTTCTGCAGTTTAAAAATACGTTCAAATTGAGTCGCACAACACGTACCCCAGAATAGAAGGGAGTATCGGAGGTGCGACTCAAAAATGGCATAATAGACTGTTCTAGAAGTAGACAAGTTGAGCTCCTTGGAATCTGGATCTGGATCTCACCGCAAAGCAGGCAGAACTTAACCTTTTTGATAAAGCAATAAAGCATAATAAGCCTCAAGAATTTCACAGATTCAACGGCCTCAATAGTGGTGTTATTAAGCACAAAAGATTGCAATGTACTTTTATATGACAAAACTTTTGTTTTAGAAACGTTGAAGCATAGGAGATTTGAATCGCACCAAGATTTAATCATGACTAAGTCTCTAGATACAGTCCTATGGAGTGTCGTTATATCCGGGTTGCTCCACGTGAAACTAGTATCATCCGCAAAGAGGCAGATTTTACCGCTAATGTCCAGACTAGCAATGTCGTTGATAAAAAGCAGAAACAAAATAGGGCCCAGTACTGAACCTCGAGGCACTCCATATTCAATTGGCTTGCAAGAAGACATCGACGTATAAATCCTCACGATCTGACTCCTGCTATTGAGATACGACTAAAACCATTCGAGAGACACTCCTCTGAAACCGTAGTACTCCAATTTATTAGTTAATATCAAATCAATCAAAAGCCTTAGAGAAATCACAGAAAATTGTTGCTATGGAGTGATGGTTGATCAGGTTTGAATATACATTATTAAAGAGGGAAAACATGGCATCATTTGTGCATTTGTTACTTAAAAATCCAAATTGATGGGTAGAGAGTATATTATATTTAAAGAGAAAAGATAGAAGCCTTTTTTTAACCAATCTTTCGACGATCTTTGATAATTTGGGAAGGTGTGCAATTGGGCGATAGTTCGAAGCTTGATCTTTATCTCCTCCTTTATGCAAAGGAATAATTATTGCCATCTTAAGACAGTTTGGAAAAACTCCATTTTGAAATGATTTGATAATTAAAGTAATAAAATGGTTCAATGTGCATTCCGGCAGGTTCGAGCACATTTTCAGAGTAAGCCCATCAGCCCCAGATAATGATTTGTTTTTAATGTCATCAATTGTACTGTTAAGCTCTGCTAATACTACGGGCGTAAAGAAGAAACTGGGTAAATTCATAATAGCCTTAGGGAGAAATGAGAGGGGGTCATCGGAAGGAGTTATGGTGCTCTTTAAATTTTTTGCTACATCTACAAAGTAATTATTTAGGTTCTCGGGTGAAATAGAGATTGTGTTAGATGAAGAGGTCTTATTTCTTAAGTCATTTACAATAGACCACATTTCTTTAGCAACACTACCGGAATTTGGCCAGCCTCCTATTATAATAAATGTCCTTGGCAGCTTTTATAGTCTTATGTCCAATGATTTTTTTAGGTAGGATAATGAGCGCATGTTCTTTGCAGATGTACGTGAGCCTTTAGTAGACCAGGGTTTATGTTGTTTGATTTTTAGAGGCCTAAGAGGAAAGGATTTGAATGCCAAGTTAGATAAAGTTTTTATAAATCTAGGAAATTCGATATTGACATCGTCAGAGAGAACAAACCAGTCTGTTGTTAGACATAGGTGCTTGAAATTACGAAAATTTTTATCAGAAAAAATACGGCATAATTTGCGCGAAGCATTTTTGCACTTAGATTTAGCCGAAAATTTTGTTAGTATTGCTTCATGATCCGAGAAACCTGAATTAAGGACAGTACAGTCAACAAATTTTGGATTGAAAGATGATACGACACAGTCTATAGTACTAGAACTAGTTTTAGTTATTCTGGTTGGAGAGTCAACATGCATGATTATGCCAAAAGAGTCGAAAATGGACTGAAGAGATTCTTGAGCAGCACACACATTGGAAAAGTCAATATTAAGGTCGCCACATAAAATTAACTTGCTTTTTAAAGGCAGGGATTCAAGCAAGTTCAGTAATTTTTGACTGAATATATGCAAGTCAGCTTCAGGTGTTCTGTAAATACAAACAATATAAAGATCATAAGCATTATGATAGACAATGGAAAATTCAAATACTTTTTCAGACAATAGATTATCGAATTTAGTTACAGCCGAAAAGTAGCTATTTGTAGTCATTATCATAGTACCTCCATGAGATAAATTACTTCTATTAAATCTAGTTACAGTAGCGTAATTTTTGATAAACACAGGCTCATCAACATTTAACCAATGCACAGTTATGGCAATAATTTCTGGAAAATTCAGTTCTTCTAATAAGAGAAATAATTCATCTGTTTTGTGTCTTAAGGACTGAATATTAATAAGAAAAACACTAAGCTTGCCATCGTCCAATTTTACAGAGGGTGCTTGATCCTCTGTTTGCGTCAATTTAGTTAAAAATTTTGATTTCTTTTTGGGGAGCCAGTAGAAAAATATTTGCCATGACTCTCCCTAATTTTCTTTTAGGTGACTTTTATTCTGCACACCAACTTTGAAATCGGAGTGCGAACTGTTCTTATTCTTCAGCTTTGGAAAGCATCGGATAAAGTCAGTAGTTCCAAGTTTTTCCTTCGCATAGTGTACAAAAAGGGTAGCTGTATATGTAGATGGGATTTTGGACACTACCACATAATGCCATTCTTCTTTAACGGAGGATTTGGGAGGTCTGAGAGTAATGCCTTTTGGAGAAGTAGAATCCTCTGTGTTTTGGTTATCCGTATGGTCGGTTTGAATCGAAACGGACTTTTTCACTATTGGTGGGTTACTTCTAGTAATTGGCTTATCATTGGCAGCCAACTTATCAACCGTGTGTGCCATTTGGTTTATTTTTTTTCATATCGTCCATTTCCTTCAATAACTCATCCTCTGATGAGTCATGAATCTGAACTTTAATAGATTCGTCTTGATTGTCAATAAAAATAGATGACAGATTAAAAATATCCTGTTTCATTTCCTTGACAGAATGGAACAGAGATTCTGGTGTAATTTCCGCCAATCTGGTTTGTTGACTGTGAATCTCATCTATCTTTTTGTATAAAGTTTTCCATTTGGAATCAAGATTATTTAAAATGTCGTACATGTCAGAAAATATTGGAAACATTCATTCATTATTTTACTTTAAGCAGGTTCCTAGAGCTTCAACATTTTCTATAGAAATTTGCGATTTATGTACCTGTGATATTTTGTCGTGAAGATATTTTAAAGTAGGAGACTCGCAAACATTACAAAAAAATCTAATGTTATGGATCTTTTGGTGGTAGAGCACGTTTGTTGTTGACTTAGTACAGGTCATACAAAAAATCCGGCGACACTCTCCACTGCAGCTAAGTTTGTATTTATTCTTTTCCGAGACGATTGTTTGGCAGGAATCACAACTTATATTCAGACATTTTAATGTTAAAGTTACATTTTTGTAAATAAAAATAAAAGTCAATGACAGCAAAAGTTTGCACGCACACCAGTAATAAAAATAAATAAAAATATATTGGACAGGTTTCCACATAATTGTATAAAAGGTATGGTAATAATCTGAAGTACAGTTATATAATACTGTAACGTTTAACCCTATGCTAAACGTTGTGGGGTGAGTTCACTTGCGTAAGACTCAAAGTTCGCAGATTGCTTCCAATGGTTTATTTTCAAACACTCAGTACACGAGCTTCTATTATGGTACAACTGTCACCACTTGTCACCTTGACAATCTACACTGTCACTGTCTTCACCGACAGAACTACTATTAACCTCTGTTTCCACAGACTGGCTGTTATCAACTGACTTGACTCAATGACTTCACAAGACTGACTGACTGTTATCAACTGACTTTAAAAGATTCACTGCCTTCATAAGACTGACTCTGTCCCGTGATCGACACGGCTTTATATACCGTAAGTACATGAATATCTATCCACGTTACACTGCCCCCTTCTTAGATTTGATCGTCCCGATCAAACATCATTCCAATACATTTTACAATCTCATCTGGGGGAGCTCCTTGGATCCTCTTGTCCCAGTTCTCATTCTCACTTTCCGAGGAAGACATATAACTCGGTGTTCCTGATCCTCCTCGGTGATCATAGAAATGTTTCACCGGACTATGATAACCTCCAGGTGAACATACTCGAACAGGTGATCTGCTTCTATACAAACCAACACGATCCTTGGCGGCCACACAACCTTCACCACTACGTGATCTTGAACCACGATCACGCAATCTAGGTATATGGCAAGGAGACGTCAATTCATATCTCGGTCATTGCGTCGCCTCATGCGCTTCCTTCTATTGTGATCGAAGCACCTTCTACCTCCTGCGCCTCTTTGTGGACTACTGCAACGTGAATTACTTTTCCCACGAGCACTAGTGCCTACACATTGCCTGGTACTTCTTCGACATCTGGATATACTGCGCCTTTTAACAAGACTCTTTCTTCTACTGCTTGATCTCTCTCTAGAGATACTGCTCTCCTTCGAACTTGTTAGAGCAATAATGATATTTCTGTTGTGCGTAATTTTCACTCTTCCGGATTTCGAGATTTTCTTGTATATGACCAATTTGAAGTGGACAATTCTTCTTCATGTGCCCTTCTTGTTCACAATTCCAACACACCCTCGGAGTACTGAAATTTCCTGGCACATTGCTAGATTGAAAGTGTGAACAATTCCTTATGATATGTCCTCCTTGTCCACAGCTCCAACACACCCTCTGAGTACTATGTCCAGTTGATTGACCATCCAGTTTTCGTAACATTTCAATAATTTGCTTAATGATATTACTTTTTCTGTATTTCTCCTCTTGGATGAGGCTAACTCGTCGAATCTGTCCCCGATGGAGATGAGATCTGGATGCCTGTTTAGCAGCTTCATACTCAAGTGCACGTGCAAGGGCATCTTCAATTCTTGTAAGACCACTCAACCGTAAGGCCTGCTGAATCTCAAAGTCTCTTAGACCATCAATGAATGTCTGCACTGTTAGCCTGTCAATAAAGTCTCTCGGCGCTGTAGGGTATGCCAGTCGAACAAGCCGGACAACATCAGTTTCATACTGCTGCAATGTTTCGTCATACCTTTGTTGCCTGTACTTTAACTGTGCTTGGTAAACTTGTTGTAGATGTTGGTCACCATATCGCCTTTCGCCGCCAGTTATGGTATTTAAGATTTCCAATGCATCACCACGTAGAGCCAAGATCAATGCAGTGGCCTTCTCTTCATCTGACCAACCACTAGCCAAAGCAGCAGCATCAAATTGCTTTTTATATGTAGACCAAGACTGTTTACCATCGAATTTTGGGACTTCAATTTTTACTGGATTAACTACACCATTTTGAATTTCATTGGACGATCTTCTCAGGGGTACTTCAGCTTTCGTTTGCAACATCTTTTCTTCTATTAATTGAAATTTTTGATCAAAACTTTCTTGAACTTTCTCTAATTTCTGTTCAACTTCTTCTTGTCGCACTCTTTCTTGTTCTTCTAAGATTTGTCTTATTTTTGTTTGTTCTTCTTCTAAAATTTGTCTTATTTTTGCTTGATCTTCCTGTCTAATTCTTGCTTGTTCTTGTCTACTCTTTTCTTGATTTTCTAGGAATTGATTCATTTTTGTTTGGTCTTCCTGTCTAATTCTTTCTCGTTTTTCTTTTTCTTGTTGTCTAATTCTTTCTTGTTCTTCTTTATTATTTTTCAAGAACTCCATTATTTCTGCAAAATTTGCCATTTCGTCGTAATCTCTGGATCTGGTATTCACCATATATTCTCAGCAAAATGCGAAGATCCCTTTTTCTGACACCAATTGTAACGTTTAACCCTGTGCTAAACGCGTTGTGGGGTGAGTTCACTTGCGTAGGACTCAAAGTTCGCAGATTGCTTCCAATGGTTTATTTTCAAACACTCAGTACACGAGCTTCTATTATGGTACAACTGTCACCACTTGTCACCTTGACAATCTACACTGTCACTGTCTTCACCGACAGAACTACTATTAACCTCTGTTTCCACAGACTGGCTGTTATCAACTGACTTGACTCAATGACTTCACTAGACTGACTGACTGTCATCAACTGACTTTAAAAGACTCACTGCCTTCATAAGACTGACTCTGTCCCGTGATCGACACGGCTTTATATACCGTAAGTACATGAATATCTATCCATCTATTACAATACATATTAAAATTCTGCGACATACAACATAACATTTAGCATATAAAATTTAGAAATATTACATATAGATACGTTGACTAACAGTAATCATACGTTTTGCAAAAGATTTAAAATATCACAGTTAAAAAATTCTTCGAGAGTATATGGACAGAGTTTGATTAGTATTTATTTGATTGATTTCTTAATCTGTAACATCGGTTCTTGAATATTTTGAGGCAGTTTATTAAAACAATGTATGGACATATTGATGAAGCTCCTTTTTGTTAAAGTTAATCTATACCGTGGAGCACATATTTGTTGTCTTGCCTTTTCTTATAATCATTTAAGTCTGAGTGGTGAACAAGTGTTCTTTGCTTTTCTCTTGCCGATATGATGCAGTTATATATAAATAATACCGACACTGTCATTATCTTTAATTTTTTGAAATGTGGTCTACCTGTTTCCGAAGGCGTTATTTTGTTCATAGTCCTTATAGCATATTTCCGAATAATGAAAATTCTTTCCCAGTCAGTTGAGTTACCCCAAAACAGGACACTGTAATTTAAGTGACTTTGAAATAGGCCAAAGTATGCAGTTTTAGTACATACTTCGAAAGTTGTCGTAACAAAAATACAGTCCTTGTCAATTTTTTTGCTGTCTTCTATTTGAGGCTTCCAACTAAGCCTGCAGTCCAGTGTCACTCCTAAGAACTTAACACTCTCATTATTAGGTACCTCTTTTAGTGAGAAATTTTGGTGTTTGATTTTGTTGCGGTTTAAGCACAGCTGGTTTGCGGAGAACCATGTGTCCAGGGCTTCTATTGTCAGTGGATTGACGGTATCAGCTTCCTGACCAGAATTATGCTTGGTTGACAGAGCACAATCATCAGCAAATTGTGTAGTCAATGCTCCCTCCATAGTTAATGATAAATCATTCACATAGATAATAAACATCAAAGGGCCTAAGATTGAGCCTTGGGGATGCCAATATCCACAACAGTTGCTGAGAACCGTATACCTGAAACCTCTGTATATTGTTTACTATGTGTAAGATAGGATCTGCAAAGATCAAGAGCATTTCCCCGTACTCCGTAATGTTCCAGTTTTCTGGAATTTTGAGATTCTTGACGTTTGTTTCAATCTTCTACTCTAGTAATATGCTATCTCAATAGCAGACAAAAAAAGCTTAATCCAATTTTAGGTTTGCAACCAAACTTAGCTTCATAAGGGCTTGTATTTAGGATACATGTACTGAATGGATTTGTTTTTCATAAATTGTATTAACCTTAGACCATCAGACCAAAGTTTGACTTTGTTGGTTTCTAACCACGTGGCTATCATATTTTCAATATCTTAGTTTGCTCTTTTATCTGAACTTTGGGATTGGCTAGATCTTAGCTTTCCGTAAACAATTTTAGGTACATCCTACATTTTACAAATGTACATTATTAACGAATTCACGCCGTTTGTAACTGTGCAAAAAGCATGGAGCTCCAAATATAGTAAATATGTCTAACAAATGTTATGCAACTTCCTTCGCACGCTTCGATTTTAATGCTGTGAGCTCCAGAAATGTTTTAAGGTAATCTACCATAGAACTTAAATTTGACAATCTGCCTGTGATTGCATATTAATAAGGTCTACTTGACATCTGTAATTAAATTCGGTGGGCCTTACCACCAATCCCTTTTGTAGGAATGTTTATTTTCTTTTGTCATATTTTTATATTATTTTTTAAGGTCTTGAATGATTCTAGTGCGTCCTCCGTATTCGATAGAGGTATGAGTCTCATGAATAATAAAAAGATTTTCCTCCAAATATATGTAGTTTATAAGCGGATCTCTATCATCTTTTTCGGGCACCATTAATTTGTGTGTATTTCCAATATTTGTATGTCATACCTTAATAAGCGTTGGTAATCCTGAGCTTAAAAATGGAAAGTATTCGTCTCCTGTAAATAATTGGAGAGTTTTTCATTCTTGGATTTTATTTCAATAGATTTTTCGTTAAATCTCCTTTTCATAACAAGTAGATCTTCAATAATTTTTGTATAAAATAGCACTCAAAGTCACAAATTCACCAGATGTTTTCTTCACAACAACAACCAATGTAAACGTAGGAGCAGATACTTAAGGCGGGATATTTACCAACTTACAATAAAATTAAATTCATGCTAGCATAACATACATAAAAATAATTGAAAGTTTGTTCCATTTGTATTGTATCATATTTTTGCTATCGCCAGCCGACGAATAAAATATTATCGAGGCTAGTAAAAAAATAGCCCTATCGGCGCTTAATCGCTCCATCTGACAACACTGCCCACAGCCCCCACCCATACCCATGACTCCATTGAACAGAAACAACAGCTTTACGTATATACCATGGTACAAAAAGACTATTATGTTTTTTGTGCATATGAGTCTGGTGGCGGTATTCCTTGTCTTCCGAACACTAATCCCAACGCCGCCATATTTATTGTCATATTGTGTCTTGTGCAGAGAACGAGAACACTCATGTGCAGAGAACACTACCTCCAAGAGAATGGGAACTCCCATGTTAATTTCGTTGACCATGATCTTGTGTTATTGTGTCAGAGACAACTCTGATTGTGTGTTTGTTTATTTACATTTTTACCTGTGGTGCTTATGTTTTCTTCGCTTTGTTTTATTTTCTCTGTTTTATTAAAGTGTGGCTTTGTTTTTGTTGTGAACGATGTCGAAATGTGTTGTGCAGAACTACAAAAACTATTGGCTAAAAACTAAGCAGGAGAGCTATTTTCGGAAACGAAATAAAAAACTTGTAAAAGTTTCTCGGAAACGAATTGCTATAGTTCAATTTATGTTATATTATTTATAATAAAATTTTAAACAATGTAACGAATTTAATGAAATATTTAGCATCAGTATAGTAATGATTTATTTCTTGATTCTTATAAATTGTACATCCATAAATTAAATTTTCTATGACATCTATACCTTTGATTTAATTTTTAATTTTTATTGATATCATGTTTTAAAATCTAATTTCGACTTGATACGTTTTCAATATTTACAATTTTGAAAAAGATAGTTCGCCTTCTGCGAATAGGAAAGCGGAATAAATCTAAGATGGCGGAGTTCGGATGAGTTACGCCAACTGAACGAAAAGGCGTCCATCAATGGAACGTACCTGGTCTTATTGTACCATGGTATACACAGTTTGTTTCACGAATGTTGGCGTCTGCCTTGAAAACACGAAAAATGGATCAATCCAACTGACGGTAGTAGATCAGTGGCTTAACAATTTCGAGCTAAGATATGAAATTTAAGGAAGTTCATATAATTAGAGGAAAAAATATCGATTTAATAATATATAATAATAAATACGCAAACATAATATGAAAGATTTATTATCAACAATAATGCAGACACACAAAATACAAATTTATTGCTTGAGTTATGAAATATAAATTTATGCACCTGAATTATCTGATATGTCACAATGACTTTGTGACGCCTATGAAATAAAGATTGCGTTGTCTTCGGACATACGTACAGCGCCCTATCATTGTATAACAGGACATAAGCTTGACATACTGATGTCTTAACTTAGATCGACAAACGTAGTAGAGAGTTTCGTGATAATGAGATGCGATGAAACCTATAGCGATATGTACGTAGCTCGTGAATGATTCGTGAAACAAACTGTACGTTACTTTTGCAGATTTTATTAACCGATGAACCCCGAACGGAGGAAGTATACAATTCGTGTGCTTTTTTTTGGTTTGTGTGCGCGTTGTATATAGTAGACTTTCTCTGATTTTGATTATTCTTGATTCATTTGAAAGAGGAATCGTTCAAATTGAACATTTTCACGGTTACGATTTTTGAGTTACATTCTTGTTAAAATCTCACAAACCTATGTGTATTTTCGCTATGAGGAGGGGCAATTTCATTCGAAAACTAAAAATCTCTGTGTACCATATGAAAGACAATAATAATTATAGCAACATTTATAACGAACATTTTCTCCTTAGAGTCACGGTTTTCGAGTTACAGCGGTGGTAAAATGGTAAAATCTAAAATACTTATGCGTATTTCCGAAACGATGTTCTGAGATCTCTATATAATAATAAGTACAAGCAAAGAATATACGTGAGTAACAGAATAAGTTCTTCTTTGGTATTTGTGAACGATCATCGATTTTCGTGACTAATATTACACACAAAACTGCGAAATAAATATAAATAAATTGGACCGACGTTATTAGTTGGTGTACTGAAAAATACAAAATAATATTAATTCTATTGGTGCTGGTAATTGTGAAGTTGATGCCAAAATTTGTCATTCTAAATGCAACTGCACAACTTAAAAAGTAATAGCACCAATAAAATTAATATTATTTCGTATTTTTCAGTACACCAACTAATAACGTCGGTCCATTTTTTTGAAAAAAATATTTATTAAATTGTTTACAATCAAGATTAAATTATTAATAATAACCAGTAATTTATGACTTTTACCTCGATTCTCGGTAAATAATAATAGTGATTGGTATTCATTAAAAATTTCCAATTAATCATACTTATCGTAACATATATATGAATAGAGATAGAGATTCGTAAATAGGGGATAGCAAACCTTCCCAGTGATGTAATGACAAAGAAAATTAGCATCGAGAGAACTTTCACCACGGTGCTAAGTAGCAGAGAAGATTGGGAAAGAGGGCTCACAACCCAAGCTATCAAAAAGAATACCATTAAATGGTACACTGATGGTTCTAAGACCACGACGGGGACAGGCGCTGGAGTGTTTGGAAATCGCACCAAATGCTCACTTGCGCTAGGCCGCTGCCCGGCACAGATAAAAGCACCTACAAGAAGGAGTTTCTGGAGAGGGACAAAACCGTAAGAGAAAAACTCTTGCGGGATACCCCTGGATTGGATCATTCCAAAAAGTTTCTAAAAAACTTTGTTACTGTAAGATCCAAAAGGTATTTGGATCTCAGCAAGAACAAGCTACACCTACTCACTGGATTTCTCACAGGACACTGTTGCCTCAAGAAGCATCTAATGAGATTAGGTCTAGCAGAGGATGACGAGTGCAGATTCTGCGGGGAAGAGGAGGAAACTCCGGATCACCTGGTGACAGAATGCCTCGCCATTGCTAGCCAACGCAAATAGTGCCTTGGAATAGCAACCTGCAGTAGTGAGGAAGTATCCTTCATTAGAACTCTGGAACTGGAAGGCGAGTTGTAGACCGCGTATAGGCGAGTGCAACTCAGGTAGGGGGCACAATAGAGCTTATGGTCGCAGTGCAATGTAACCCCCTCTTAAATCTAAATCTAAATCTAAAATAGGGGATTTACATGGAATTTCCGACAGTGTAATAACCGTATCTCACAGACTGCTATCATATTATGATTACCATTACCGATTCCGCTGATGATCTCTGCGATTAGTGATTCCAAGCTGCACCGACCATTTCAGCCCGCCACAAAAAAGTAGTACATATTTTTTTACACATTTATTACAATTTATTACACGAAAAATAAAATTTATCACACGTTCCGGTGTCAAATTACAGGGTGGCGGTGCAGCTTGAATACCAAGCTACCATCTTGTTCTTTCACCCTATCGAAGAAAAAAAGTGGTCCATATTTTTTTACACGTTTATTACAATTTATTACACACGAAAAAAAAAAATTTGTTACACGTTCTGGTGTCGAATTACAGGGTGGCGGTGCAGCTTGGATACCAAGCTATACACCGCCATCTTGTTATTTCACCCTATCAAAAAAAAAACTAGTTGTTGATATTTTTTACACATTTATTACAATTTATTACATATAAAAGAACATTTATTACACCTTCCGGTGTCGAATTACAGGGTGGTGGTGCAGCTTGGTTCCCAAAATACACCGCCTTATTGTTAATTCACCCTATCAAAAATAATAAGTGGTCCATAATTTTTATACACATTTATTACAATTTATTACACACAAAAGAATATTTCTAACACGTTCCGGTGTCGAACTACAGGGTGGCAATAAGCTTAGATACCAAGCTACACCACCATCTTGTTTTCTCACCCTAACAAAAAAACAAGTGGTCGTTATCTTCTACACCTTTATTACAACATATTGCAGCAAAAAAAACACTGCTAAATTTTCGCTAGAGAGTACCGGTTAAGACATTTAACTGGTCCCGAGGCAATTATTTGTAGTACAAGGAGTAATGACCAATTGTTTATTGCTAATTTTTATATGTTGGCCCTAGTTGCAAAATGTGTAAGTTACACCCAGAACAAGCTAGAGGGTTACGACCAGACTTAATTTACTCAAGGTAGCTCAGTAGTTTATCACTACGTATTGAACCAAAATACATTTACTGCACATTGCTTACTGCTAAGTTTTCGCTAAATAACTAATACTGCTAATTGCATAATTCGTAACTCTCACGCTGGAAGTCCCAAAGAGTCGAGAGATGGTTCAAACTATTCAGAGGCCTCGAGGCTACCATTTTGACCATCTTTCACAGGCCAATAAAGTGGCGCAAAATACCAAAATGCGTTCAAAGGAGTCCATTTTCAAATTCGTGGGGAGGAAAGTATGAATTCACGGCCCGCTAATTTTTCTCGAGTCTCTTACCATAATATTATCTACCCGTACTTGTAATCAGCACCACCGCGTTACAAAACCGGTGTTTCTGACGAGCGTTTCTAAAGGACTTACCCGAATTTTATGACATCCCAAGTGACGAAGAAAACTCCCTACAACTTTTAGGAATAGCGGAATTCTTAGATTATGGGCGTAATAGAGAAGCATCCGATACGATTTCAAATGGTCATTATGTCGCAATTTCTAAGAGAAGCGACAAAAAATTTATGAAATACGATGACTTAAAGCCCAGTACCAGTTGCCCAAAATCAGCCAAAATCGAAATAAGTTTGTTAATTCTCTTTAAAATAAAGATGAATAAATAAATTTTATTTTATTTCATGATGAAACATGTCTTTCGAAATGTTTAAACCCACGCTAACTCTTTAGCTTCTTCTGTGATGTACGAAGTTATGTGCGATCTATCGGCACTGGGTGTATGTGTCAATAAAGTTGTCTATACCAACCTGAGTACTTTGAGCCTCGCATCACCCCTTTCAGATAAATTTTTTGGATGCTTAGAATTTTGCAATCAGCCACATTCGATAAATTGCAATAGATTAGCAATAAATGATTAGGCCATGATTAATCTTATCGAGGTGTGGTTGCTTGAGCTCCAGCCGCTTGGTCCTTGTGTGAGTTATAAATTTTGCAAGAAAAGCCAACATAGAAAAAATAGCAATTTACAATTGGACATTAGTACCGATGGTCAAAATGATTGATTGCTTCGAGGCTGCTGAATAGTTTGAACAGGCTTGGACTCCTTGGGACTTGTGGCGTGAGAATTACGAATTATACAATTAGCCGGATTTGTTACCTAGCAAAAACTTAGCAATAAACAAAGTGTAACAAATATCTATTTCGTGCAATAAGCTGCAATAAATGTGTAAAAAAATATGGATCACTTTTTTTAGGTGGGGTGAAAAAATAAGATCGCGGTGTATTTTGGGAACCAAGCTGCACCACCACCTGTAAATCGACACCGGAAAGTGTAATAAATATTATTTTGTGTGTAATAAATTGTAATAAATGTGTAAAAAAATATGGACCACTTGTTTTTTTTGATAGGGTGAATTAACAAGATGGCGGTGAAGCTTGGTATCCAAGCTGCACCGCCACCCTGTAATTCAAAATCGGAACGAGTAACAAATTTTATTTTTCGTGTAACAAATTGTAGTAATTTTTTAAACAAATATGGACCACTTGTTTTTTTTTCGATAGGGTGAAAAAACAAGATGGCAGTGTAGCTTGGTATCCAAGCTGCACCGCCAACGTGTAATAATTTTTTTTTCATGCTGAAATGGTTGGTGCAGCTTGGAACCACTTCTGCGATTCCGTTAACGTTAACGGCTGTGCATTGATTCGTACAGATCTTCGAAGGAATCTGTAATGATAACCAACTATTAGAGGGATATGAACATAAGTGCCCCTGGAACTACGTGGTGGATTTCGTACTTTCAACATCAATATATGTTGGTATCTACGAAATCTATGGATAGATCTTCAAGGAGCTGTGTATGTGTACTTATATAAGATATAGTAATGCTGCTTTTTCATAGACGGATGGGTCTGGGGTTGGGAAGGGTTCTGTTTGCGATTGGTACTGCTTGATCGATGGATCCGCCTTTGAGCATTCTGGATGAAATTTCATCAAAATCTGACCACGTTTAAAATGCAAAATGCGCGAACAGCAGTAAAAAAAACACACAAACAACCGAATTGTATACCTCTTGCTCTGATTTCTTGCAATAAGAACAACATCGTGTACATGTCATTTGCGTCATGTTCTTCGCTATTATAATACCTCTTTCTATCGAACAGTGTAGGTAAATTAGGGGGATTCAATAATTGTCGATTTGGACAGGTTTTTTAATATCTTTATTGCAGCGACGTTTCAGGGTTGATTTCCCCTTCTTCGGAGAAAACCTGCTAGTAATGTAGGTAAATATAACTATGTTGGGTTTTGGCTCTGGATGGTCCTATTTAAAAAATTAATAAAATCTACCATATATGTTTGGGGGTTGATTTTAAAAATTGTAGTTCAAGTCGAAATAAGGCTTGTGTAGTATCAAATGAAAGGTTATAGAGTTTGGAGTTGAATAAAATACATTTTAGTTTTTTTAAGTAGGTGAGGGCTCAAGCGGTTGTTATAAATAAATTTTAGTGAAAACTTATCTTGTGTGGTATCGCTTCTAGTTATGGTTTTGTTCGACAAAATCAAAGTATAGAGGTACCCTCCACTCTGCAGACGACGTGTATCAAAATTTCATAATAATGAACTTTCGGAGATAAGATGTCTTTAACAAACAAGCAGTATTGTCTCTTCTAGACAACCGCCTTTCTGAGTATTCAAATTTGTTAATAATTATTTGATTTGTAACATGTCCCTGTGCAGCTATATAGAAAGCTTTGATTTTTGGGTTTAACTATATAAATGATTCATAATGAAGAAACAATGTGGATTAACATTGTTGTACATGTATACATAGTGTATTTATATGAGCAAACATCATCAGCTAGGGACTTCTTAGTGACTTTTTTGTTGACATTCAAACATCATTTGACATTGAGAATGTAGGTATAGATAATATCATGTCAAAGAACATTATCCTGTTTAAAGGTTATAATCCATATTTTATTATGAAGTTACTTGTCAATATCAAACCAATCAAAATACAATATCGTTTATTTATGTGAATTATTTCAAAACTCAGATTTCACAAATGATTTTCTCATCATTTTCATCAGCTGATTCAATTTAACGGTTTTGCAACATTGAAAATTTCACGCGGACCAACTTACATGTGACATAATACAAATGATTACTTAAATTGACCTATGAACTCCTATGACCCTCCACAAATTGACCATAGATCGCATACGTTATGTTAATAACTCAACTAACCTCCTTATGAAAATACTTATTAAAGGTGATAATACTTGTAAGAGCTTTGATCTAACTAGAATGATAATGCCCTGCAAGGTACCTTCTTCTTCTTCTGTCGTTGTTCCTTACCAAGCTTCGTGACTCATCATGTGTGCTGAGAGGACAGCTGTCTTAACGCGTCTCTGTCTTCAGCAGTTCTCATCACTTCCCCTATTGGCATATTCGTGAGAGTCTTGATATGATCAATGAACCGGATTGGTGATCGTCCTCTGATCCTTTTTCCATCGACTTTGCTCTGAATGACCAGCTTTTCCATTCCATCCTTCCTTACAACATGACCGAAATATTTTAAGATACGTCTTTGTATAGTCGATAGAACTCGTTTCCTGGGATTTATTTTCGGTTGCTGTATGATTGACGCATTTGTTCTACGGGCAGTCCACGGTATTCTAAGCATTCTTATGTAGCTGATCATTTCAAAGGCCTCAATTCTCCACTGACAAGAGGCATTGAGATTCCATGACTCTGATGCGTAAGTGGCAACCGAAAATATAAGCGACCTAAGCAATCGAAATTTTGTTTCTGTTTTGATGTGATAATATTTCTATATTTTAACTACTTTAGTGATTGCAGAGTTTGCCATTCCATTTCGCATTTTAATATCTTCTTCACTGCCTCCTCTATCTGTATGGTAATCTCCCAAGTAAATGTCTTTTTCTTTCATTTGTATGTTTGGTAGCCTTTGAAAAGATTGAGGCAGTACCTCCACTTTGTCGACCATAAGAAAGTATTTATTCTTACTAAGTTTCACGCGTTCTTCTGCGCTATAATTTTCAATTAGTTGGAGTAACCTTGCCATCTCCTCCTTTGAATGTGCGAAGAGAGTTGTGTCTTTGGCGTAACGTAAATTAGATATTTTCCTGCCTCCTATTGAAACTCCTACCGTCCAGTTCTGGGTTGCCTTCCTAATGATCCACTTTTCGTAACTATTGAAGAGCAAAGGGAAAGTATACATCCCTGTCTAACCTCTTTACCGGTGTAAAAACTGTTGGACAATTCTTCATCTATTTTTACGTCGGCTGTATTATGTATATACAAGTTTCTTATTTGGAGTAATAGATGTTCTGGCACACCCGTTTCTTGTAAGATTTTCCATAATAGATTCCACGTAACGGTGTCAAAACCCTTCAAGTAGTCCAGGAAGCAGAAAATTGCTGGTATGTTGAATTCATAACACTTTTCCAGCAGTTCTCGTACATTAGTGAGTTGGTCTCGTGTTCCTCTTCCAGAAATGAATCTCGCTTGCTCCAAAGGAATTTGTGGGAAGAGAAACGGTCTTATGAGTTTTGGTATCACTTAAAGCATTATTTTGCAAGTGTGATTGATTAGTGATATGGTTCTGTAATTAGAACAGTTCTCCTTGTCTCCTTTTTATGGAGAGGGATATACACAGACTCAGTCCAATCTTTTGGCCATTTTCCAGAAATCCATATCTTATTGCACACCTGGTGGATGATGTCTACGCCTCTTTCCCCGCTTGCTTTCAACATCTCCGCCACCACCCCATCCGCTCCGGCGGGTTTGTTATTTTTCAGTTTTTTGAGTGCAGCCTCTATCTCATTACGTAGTATGGGGGGTTCGCTAAATTCTTTGTCCTTTGGTATGTAGGGAGGGACATTATCATCTTCTGTGGCTGTGTGTTTTTCGCAGTATTGAAGCCATCTCTCTAGATCATCACATTTGTCGGTTAAAATAAAACCCTTTTTCACTTTTCAACGGCAGATAGCGTGGCCGAAAACTGCGGGAGAGAAAGTTTACTTTCTTGAAGAAGTCTCTAGGCTCATTTTTGTTGGAGTGCTCTTTAATGTCTTCGCATATGGATTCTACAAATTTGTTTTATCTGGAATTAACTTGCTCCACAATTCTTCGGCGTTTGAGTTGTCAATTTTATCTTTAGATATTTTTTTAGTTGTTTCCGTTACTTTCTTGTTGTAGTCGGCATTATGTTCTAAATGCCATTTTTCCGTCCGAATAGTGTTTTTAGTTGTATTTCGTAGCTTAAGACATATTTCTGTTATTGTGATCGCTGCACAGTCCATTCCAGGATATGTTTTGACGTTTTACATTGCTGTCTCCCATCTACTTCTGACTACCACATAGTCAATTTGGTGTCTTATTTTACCGCATGGAGACTGCCAGGTGTATAGTCGACGTATATGGTGCCGGAAATGAGTATTAGTAATATAGAGGCAACAACATCGTTACAAAATTCAAGAAACATTTCTCCTCGAGTGTTTCCATCCCCAATTCCAAATTTATATATATATATATATATATACATAATTAGATTTCCAATCGACGAAATGAAGTGGTTTTCCAGTAGGTTTCAGATATTCCCGTTATTGCCAAACTCTGACGCGCATTTTCAAGTCGGGCCAGTTTGCCACCATTGCTGAGGCTTCTGACACTCCATGTGCAGATTTGGATCACTGTTGATTTTAGTTTGGGGCCATCGGGCCAGTCGCATATTTTCTATAGAGAGCCAGACCCTCCATTCCAATATAGCCAGTAGTCCATTTCACGCCAATCGGATCGCATGGCACATATCCTACTTTTTCAATACTCATGATGGATTTTCATGGGGCTAGTAATATCATGGTAGGGCCCCTCTTCTTTCCATGATGTAGTGACACAGCTGGTGGAATCAGTATTTGATTGTTGTATGTTAATTGTTCCTCTGCATAAATTAGGAGATAAAGATCAAGCTTCGAACTATCGCCCAATTGCACTCCTTCCCACATTATCAAAGATCATCGAAAGATTGGTTAAAAAAAGGCTTCTATCTTTTCTCTTTAAATATAATATACTCTCTATCCATCAATTTGGATTTTTAAGTAACAAATGCACAAATGATGCCATGTTTTCCCTCTTTAATAATGTATACTCAAACCTGATCAACCATCACTCTATAGCAACAATTTTCTGTGATTTCTCTAAGGCTTTTGATTGCGTAGATCATAATATATTAACAAATAAATTGGAGTACTACGGTTTCAGAGGAGTGTCTCTCGAATGGTTTAAGTCGTATCTCAACAGCAGGAGTCAGATTGTGAGGGTTGATACGTCGATGTCTTCTTGCAAGCCAATTGAATATGGAGTGCCTCAGGGTTCAGTACTGGGCCCTATTTTGTTTCTTCTTTTTATCAACGACATTGCTAGTCTGAACATTAGCGGTGAAATCTGCCTCTTTGTGGATGATACTAGTTTCACGTGGAGCAACCCGGATATTACGACACTTCATAGGACTGTATCTAGAGACTTAGTCACCATTAAATCTTGGTGCGATTCAAATCTTCTATGCCTCAATGTTTCTAAAACAAAAGTATTATCATATAAATTGCAATCTTTTGTACTTAATAACACCACTATTGAGGCCGTTGAATCTGTGAAATTCTTGGGGCTTATTGTAGACAACCGCTTAAAATGGGACTCGCACATCGATGCTTTATCAAAAAGGTTAAGTTCTGCCTGCTTTGCGCTGAGATCAGTTTCCAAGGAGCTCAACTTGTCTACTTCTATAACAGTCTATTATGCCATTTTTGAGTCGCATCTCCGATACGCCCTTCCATTCTGGGGTACGTGTTGTGCAACTCAATTTGAACGTATTTTTAAACTGCAGAAGAGAGCTGTTCGGTATTCACTGAGACTTAGCAGTAGGGCTCACTGCCAGGATTACTTTAAAAAATTTAAAATATTAACTCTTCCGTCCCTATTCATATTTGAATCTGTATCCTTAATCCGCAAGCACGTATCTTCTATTCCAGAGAGGCCATCTCACAACTATCCGCTTAGAAACACGGAGCATGATCTTTATCTGCCAACCCCTCGCTCAGAGTTGGTTAAAAGCTCTATACTGTACAATGCAAAAAAATGCACAATTATCTACCATTTGAAATCAAATCCATAAGATCATTTCCTGAATTTCGAAAGGTTTTGAAATCATACTTACTGGAGAGAGCCTTTTATGCAGTAAGCGACTTTTTTGTTAAAAATTGTTAATACTTAATATTAAGCTTCTTACACCCACTGGTTAGTGAATATTATTTGATGTTTGATATCCTAAGGGTCTTTTGTAATGTAAAATCATCTGTCATACGAAATTAAATCTATAACGGCTTATCCCAGATTCAATTAAATACCTACTACCTAGGATAATGCCTTTTATGCAGTTAACGACTTTTTTCACTAAGGCACATTTCTGCTCAGCTCACGCACTGGTTTATTGTTTGTACAAAATTTGTTTTTGTTTTGTGATTTAGTTAGTGTTTACCTTCTGACTGAATTTACAGCTGTATATTAACTTACTTTCTAACCGAATATACAGCTGTAGGTACATTCTGATACTTATTATCTTATATTTTTACATCTTTATATTTTTATATTTTTGTTTTATATTATATAAATTTATTTAATTTTAATTTAATTTTTAGTTTTGACTTTGTTTTGTTTTTGTATTGTTTGATTTTGATATTTTTATTTTGCTTTGTCTACAAAATTTATATTTTTTCGACAATAAAGCATTTCTCTCTCTCTCTCTCTCTATATATATATTCCTCCTATTTATATTCCTACATTCCTACCGCACATTACCCATGCCCAGGTGTACCGGTGAAGACCACAACGGCGGATTCGGCGGAAGTGGCAACCCAGTTTAGGGATAGTATAAACGAAACTGGGGCAGCAGCTTTATCAGTATTGGATCAAGGCCATCAAAGAATGACTCTCCTAGCGGCTTGATACCAAAAAGTTACAGGCGACAATCAAATACTGATTCCACCAGCTGTGTCACTACATCATGGAAAGAAGAGGGGCCCTACCATGATATTACTAGCCCCATGAAAATCCATCATGAGTATTGAAAAAGTAGGATGTGTGCCATGCGATCCGATTGGCGTGAAATGGACTACTGCCTATATTGGAATGGAGGGTCTGGCTCTCTATAGAAAATATGCGACTGGCCCGATGGCCCCAAACTAAAATCAACAGTGATCCAAATCTGCACATGGAGTGTCAGAAGCCTCAACAATGGTGGCAAACTGGCCCGACTTGAAAATGCGCGTCAGAGTTTGGCAATAACGGGAATATCTGAAACCTACTGAAAAACCACTTCATTTCGTCGACTGGAAATCTAATTATGTATATATATATATGTATATATATATGTTGATTTTAGTTTGGGGCCATCGGGCCAGTCGCATATTTTCTATAGAGAGCCAGACCCTCCATTCCAATATAGCCAGTAGTCCATTTCACGCCAATCGGATCGCATGGCACACATCCTACTTTTTCAATACTCATGATGGATTTTCATGGGGCTAGTAATATCATGGTAGGGCCCCTCTTCTTTCCATGATGTAGTGACACAGCTGGTGGAATCAGTATTTGATTGTCGCCTGTAACTTTTTGGTATCAAGCCGCTAGGAGAGTCATTCTTTGATGGCCTTGATCCAATACTGATAAAGCTGCTGCCCCAGTTTCGTTTATACTATCCCTAAACTGGGTTGCCACTTCCGCCGAATCCGCCGTTGTGGTCTTCACCGGTACACCTGGGCATGGGTAATGTGCGGTAGGAATGTAGGAATATAAATAGGAGGAATATATAGAGAGAGAGAGAGAGAGAGAAATGCTTTATTGTCGAAAAAATATAAATTTTGTAGACAAAGCAAAATAAAAATATCAAAATCAAACAATACAAAAACAAAACAAAGTCAAAACTAAAAATTAAATTAAAATTAAATAAATTTATATAATATAAAACAAAAATATAAAAATATAAAGATGTAAAAATATAAGATAATAAGTATCAGAATGTACCTACAGCTGTATATTCGGTTAGAAAGTAAGTTAATATACAGCTGTAAATTCAGTCAGAAGGTAAACACTAACTAAATCACAAAACAAAAACAAATTTTGTACAAACAATAAACCAGTGCGTGAGCTGAGCAGAAATGTGCCTTAGTGAAAAAAGTCGTTAACTGCATAAAAGGCATTATCCTAGGTAGTAGGTATTTAATTGAATCTGGGATAAGCCGTTATAGATTTAATTTCGTGTGACAGATGATTTTACATTACAAAAGACCCTTAGGATATCAAACATCAAATAATATTCACTAACCAGTGGGTGTAAGAAGCTTAATATTAAGTATTAACAATTTTTAACAAAAAAGTCGCTTACTGCATAAAAGGCTCTCTCCAGTAAGTATGATTTCAAAACCTTTCGAAATTCAGGAAATGATCTTATGGATTTGATTTCAAATGGTAGATAATTGTGCATTTTTTTGCATTGTACAGTATAGAGCTTTTAACCAACTCTGAGCGAGGGGTTGGCAGATAAAGATCATGCTCCGTGTTTCTAAGCGGATAGTTGTGAGATGGCCTCTCTGGAATAGAAGATACGTGCTTGCGGATTAAGGATACAGATTCAAATATGAATAGGGACGGAAGAGTTAATATTTTAAATTTTTTAAAGTAATCCTGACAGTGAGCCCTACTGCTAAGTCTCAGTGAATACCGAACAGCTCTCTTCTGCAGTTTAAAAATACGTTCAAATTGAGTTGCACAACACGTACCCCAGAATGGAAGGGCGTATCGGAGATGCGACTCAAAAATGGCATAATAGACTGTTATAGAAGTAGACAAGTTGAGCTCCTTGGAAACTGATCTCAGCGCAAAGCAGGCAGAACTTAACCTTTTTGATAAAGCATCGATGTGCGAGTCCCATTTTAAGCGGTTGTCTACAATAAGCCCCAAGAATTTCACAGATTCAACGGCCTCAATAGTGGTGTTATTAAGTACAAAAGATTGCAATGTACTTTTATATGATAATACTTTTGTTTTAGAAACATTGAGGCATAGAAGATTTGAATCGCACCAAGATTTAATGGTGACTAAGTCTCTAGATACAGTCCTATGAAGTGTCGTAATATCCGGGTTGCTCCACGTGAAACTAGTATCATCCGCAAAGAGGCAGATTTCACCGCTAATGTTCAGACTAGCAATGTCGTTGATAAAAAGAAGAAACAAAATAGGGCCCAGTACTGAACCCTGAGGCACTCCATATTCAATTGACTTGCAAGAAGACATCGACGTATCAACCCTCACAATCTGACTCCTGCTGTTGAGATACGACTTAAACCATTCGAGAGACACTCCTCTGAAACCGTAGTACTCCAATTTATTTGTTAATATATTATGATCTACGCAATCAAAAGCCTTAGAGAAATCACAGAAAATTGTTGCTATAGAGTGATGGTTGATCAGGTTTGAGTATACATTATTAAAGAGGGAAAACATGGCATCATTTGTGCATTTGTTACTTAAAAATCCAAATTGATGGATAGAGAGTATATTATATTTAAAGAGAAAAGATAGAAGCCTTTTTTTAACCAATCTTTCGATGATCTTTGATAATGTGGGAAGGAGTGCAATTGGGCGATAGTTCGAAGCTTGATCTTTATCTCCTCCTTTATGCAGAGGAACAATTATTGCCGTCTTAAGACAGTTAGGAAAAGGTTTAGATGGGATATTGGGAGTAGGTCAATGGTTCTCCCCGTATTATCTTGAGAGAAACGAAGGCTCGCGTGGGCAGGGACGCATCCCTGAAGTAGATCTATCATTTATTGGGAGTATAGATGAGTATCTATCCGATTCTACTAGCGTATAATTTGATAGCAAAATTGTATTTATTATAAACAGAAAAAAATATTAAGTAGAAATTGATTATTTTAGAAGAAAAATCTTTCCTTGCCAATGAAAAGTTTCACTAATAGACTGTAGTTCCTATAACATTTATCTAATTTCAATGGATTTCCCGCTTATTTATCTACAATAGAGAACAAAACTAGTGTTATCAAGTTTTAAATTTGGCGCAATAATCTTTCTATTTATTGTAGAAGTTGACTACTAGTAACTAAACTTTCCTGATACTTATTGTCATTTGAATATTAATCGTACAGTAACATAGATGGAGCAGGGATTTTTTTTCTCGTATTGCCAAAGTTTGTTAATTTATTTTTGTATTTCATCTGGTGTATAATTTCGTGTTTTCTGAAACAGTTCTTTCAAGAACGCTAAGATTTCATCAACAGATCAGAGGCACAAGTAGAAAATATTCCTTCAAGTATTAGATTATTATTTGCATCTTTTTAGTGTTTTAATATATTTACACCAGAACAAGACGCCCATATCCCGATGGACATTGGCGCTATTCATTGCAGTCCTGCACTGAACAGTTCTCAGATGCCTTCCCTGAAATCGCGGTGGATTACAAGTATTTGAAGCATTGTAAAAATTCACATACCTATCCAAAGGTTTGAGTGAAAGTTTTTCTATTTGTAGAGAAAGTCACCAATCAGACACTTGGAACGAGGTGAGTTCACATTGCTGGAAGCACCAAGAACAAATCGTGTAAGAAATGTGAGAAATCCACAATATTAAAGCTGTTGGATAAAATGTTGGAGATAATCCAAATGTGTCGGTTGGACGTCGTTCGCAGCAACTGGACCTCACATATGATCAACTTGGTACATTTTACGGCACGATTTGCATTTATATCCATACTAGCTTGTGCCCGCGACTTCAAACGCGTGGAAATTTGCATTAAATTCCATTCCATTCCTTATAGTAGTTTTCGCGTGATGCGTGCAAAAACATACAGAAAGACAGACAGACAACGCGATAAAATGTAGCCTTTATTTTAAGTTACCTCTATACCTTTTGTAATACATCGAAGAAAACTGCATACAATTCCATGCAGTAGTTTTTGCGTGATGCGCGTACAAACATACAGACAGACAGACAAAAATTCTAAAAAACTGTTGTTTTGGCTTCTGTTGCTCTAGTGAAGCCCCCCATAATATTTTTCCTTGAATATTTTTAATGTACTAACAAAATCCTACTATTAAAATTATAAAAACTTCATATAAACATTGACACGACTTTTTACCACCTTAGGGGTTGAATTTTCCAAAATCTCGTCTTAGTGAGCACCTATGTTCTAGAAGGAGCCCTCATGCAAAATTTGAGACTTCTAGCACTTGTAGTTCCTTAGATTTCGTGATGAGTGCGTGAGTGACCTTTCGCTTATATATATATATATATATATATATATATATATATATATAATAATGGAGATGCTCTACAACTTTGTGCTTTTATTTAGTCGGACACAACCACCCACTAGAAGCGGATCACGTGATTTCAAGCTTGTTAGTTTTCATCAGCGCCACGTAAGTGGAAGCTGTATTCAACTAAACAAAAGCAACTGGAAGATAGTCAAACTTTTCAGACCTGATCTACCAGTGGGACACACTTCGCGCCACCTAGGTATCGAGAGCCTAATTACGTTTAACGTAAGCATATATGTAATTTAAGATTTCTGTATTTCGAAAATGAATGAGTATATAATATATAATAATGGAGATGCTCTACACCTTTGTGCTTTTATTTAGTCGGACACAACCACCCACTAGAAGCGGATCACGTGATTTCAAGCTTGTTAGCTTTCATCAGCGCCACAAAAGTGGAAGCTGTATCCAACTAAACAAAAGCAACTGGAAGATAGTCAAACTTTTCAGACCTGATCTACCAGTGGGACACACTTCGCGCCACCTAGGTATCGAGATGATCCGCTTCTAGTGGGTGGTTGTGTCCGACTAAATAAAAGCACAAAGGTGTAGAGCATCTCCATTATTATATATTATATACTCATTCATTTTTGAAATACAGAAATCTTAAATTACATATATCCTTACGTTAAACGTAATTAGGCTCTCGATACCTAGGTGGCGCGAAGTTTGTCCCACTGGTAGATCAGGTCTGAAAAGTTTGACTATCTTCCAGTTGCTTTTGTTTAATTGGATACAGCTTCCACTTATGTGGCGCTGATGAAAGCTAACAAGCTTGAAATCACGTGATCCGCTTCTAGTGGGTGGTTGTGTCCGACTAAATAAAAGCACAAAGGTGTAGAGCTTCTCCATTATTATATATTATATACTCATTCATTTTTGAAATACAGAAATCTTGAATTACATATATCCTTACGTTAAACGTAATTAGGCTCTCGATACCTAGGTGGCGCGAAGTTTGTCCCAGTGGTAGATCAGGTCTGAAAAGTTTGACTATCTTCCAGTTGCTTTTGTTTAGTTGGATACAGCTTCCACTTATGTGGCGCTGATGAAAGCTAACAAGCTTGAAATCACGTGATCCGCTTCTAGTGGGTGGTTGTGTCCGACTAAATAAAAGCACAAAGGTGTAGAGCATCTCCATTATTATATATTATATACTCATTCATTTTTGAAATACAGAAATCTTAAATTACATATATCCTTACGTTAAACGTAATTAGACTCTCGATACCTAGGTGGCGCGAAGTGTGTCCCACTGGTAGATCAGGTCTGAAAAGTTTGACTATCTTCCAGTTGCTTTTGTTTAGTTGGATACAGCTTCCACTTATGTGGCGCTGATGAAAGCTAACAAGCTTGAAATCACGTGATCCGCTTCTAGTGGGTGGTTGTGTCCGACTAAATAAAAGCACAAAGGTGTAGAGCATCTCCATTATTATATATTATATACTCATTCATTTTTGAAATACAGAAATCTTAAATTACATATATCCTTCCGTTAAACGTAATTAGGCTCTCGATACCTAGGTGGCGCGAAGTGTGTCCCACTGGTAGATCAGGTCTGAAAAGTTTGACTATCTTCCAGTTGCTTTTGTTTAGTTGGATACAGCTTCCACTTATGTGGCGCTGATGAAAGCTAACAAGCTTGAAATCACGTGATCCGCTTCTAGTGGTTGGTTGTGTCCAACTAAATAAAAGCACAAAGGTGTAGAGCATCTCCATTATTATATATTATATACTCATTCATTTTTGAAATACAGAAATCTTAATATATATATATATATATATATATATATATATATATATATATATATATACACAAAAAATGGATTGGGGATACTGTCGGAGGACTAGGACTTAAAAAAGCATACTCTGTTTGCTCACCGAGCTTTCGAGAAAATGTATTCTCTTCATCAGGGCTAAAATTAATACAAAACGATGTATAAATTCAAAAAAATTCGATAAATATATATTAGACTTACTGTGCAACTTGAGGTTTAAAATATGTTAGTTAAACTACAGTATGGAAAGAGCATCCTCATTACATATAATTACAATATTGGTATTGAAACATCTAATAAAATAGTGAAATAAAAGCGAGAGAAATTAATAATACACTCTAAGGTAATAAACACATTGATAAAACTAAGAATTGTCATTACAGAATGAGAGGGAATTGAAATATTTCTTTTTTTTAAACCTATGTATAGTAGAGGGAAGAAATATGAAGAAAAAAGTAATTGTTTTGAATTTGCAAATTGTATTTTGCGGGTAAAATGTGACAATTATGACAGTTGATTTTATACCTGTCACCTTTCATTCAAACTATCTTGAGACATCACAGGACGAGAAAATTGTTATAAGACGAACCAAAAACAAAATAAACACAAGGTTGCTTAACCACAAAATTTTCCTTTTAATTTTGAACGCAATATTTTGCAATTAGATATGCGTAAATCGAGCTGAGCCCGCGTAAGTCAGAGCATTTGTTCATTGCTTGGGGTTCCTTGCTAATCTCTATCATTTCGTGTATCAGTCTTTTTTTGTAACAGGACTCGGTTTTTAAGATGCAGGCCCCATCATAGTTAGGAGTGTGCTGTTTTATATTGGAATGTTGGGCTAGGGCACAATATAGTTTTTTATTCTTACAGTCACTTTTGTGTGAGGTGATACGGTTTCCAAGTTGTCGTTTGGTTTCTCCAATATATACAGAATCGCAATCATTGCATGGGATCTTATAGACCACATTTCTCATTTTTCTTGTGGGAATCTTGTCTTTTATGGTAGAGAAATGATAACCAAGTAAGTTTACATTCCTTTTGGCAACCTTCTTGGTAACCACCACTTCCCTTATGATACTGACCAATTTAGGTGTGAGATCCCTTATCCAAGGAATTGTGAAAAAACCCTGATGCTGCTGAGATACGGGATTGTTTAAGATGTTCTGGATGTTGTCAATGGAAGGATTGCTGTATAGAAGCTTACGTAGAAGTTTGTTGGGGTAAGAGTTATCCAATAGGATGTGGTATAATTTGTCAATGTTCTGATTAATTAGTGACATTGACAAATTATACCACATCCTATTGGATAACTCTTACCCCAACAAACTTCTACGTAAGCTTCTATACAGCAATCCTTCCATTGACAACATCCAGAACATCTTAAACAATCCCGTATCTCAGCAGCATCAGGGTTTTTTCACAATTCCTTGGATAAGGGATCTCACACCTAAATTGGTCAGTATCATAAGGGAAGTGGTGGTTACCAAGAAGGTTGCCAAAAGGAATGTAAACTTACTTGGTTATCATTTCTCTACCATAAAAGACAAGATTCCCACAAGAAAAATGAGAAATGTGGTCTATAAGATCCCATGCAATGATTGCGATTCTGTATATATTGGAGAAACCAAACGACAACTTGGAAACCGTATCACCTCACACAAAAGTGACTGTAAGAATAAAAAACTATATTGTGCCCTAGCCCAACATTCCAATATAAAACAGCACACTCCTAACTATGATGGGGCCTGCATCTTAAAAACCGAGTCCTGTTACAAAAAAAGACTGATACACGAAATGATAGAGATTAGCAAGGAACCCCAAGCAATGAACAAATGCTCTGACTTACGCGGGCTCAGCTCGATTTACGCATATCTAATTGCAAAATATTGCGTTCAAAATTAAAAGGAAAATTTTGTGGTTAAGAAACCTTGTGTTTATTTTGTTTTTGGTTCGTCTTATAACAATTTTCTCGTCCTGTGATGTCTCAAGATAGTTTGAATGAAAGGTGACAGGTATAAAATCAACTGTCATAATTGTCACATTTTACCCGCAAAATACAATTTGCAAATTCAAAACAATTACTTTTTTCTTCATATTTCTTCCCTCTACTATACATAGGTTTAAAAAAAAGAAATATTTCTATTCCCTCTCATTCTGTAATGACAATTCTTAGTTTTATCAATGTGTTTATTACCTTAGAGTGTATTATTAATTTCTCTCGCTTTTATTTCACTATTTTATTAGATGTTTCAATACCAATATTGTAATTATATGTAATGAGGATGCTCTTTCCATACTGTAGTTTAACTAACATATTTTAAACCTCAAGTTGCACAGTAAGTCTAATATATATTTATCGAATTTTTTTGAATTTATACATCGTTTTGTATTAATTTTAGCCCTGATGAAGAGAATAAATTTTCTCGAAAGCTCGGTGAGCAAACAGAGTATGCTTTTTTAAGTCCCAGTCCGCCGACAGTATCCCCAATCCATTTTTTGTAATTGTTGTGATTAACAAGCACTGTCGTTCTTCCACCACTATATATATATATATATATATATATATATATATATATATATATATATATATATATATATATATATATATATATATATATATATATATACATACAGGCTGTTTCAAATTCGACTCTCACCATTGGGATCTCGGAAACTATAGAGAATATGAAGATTGTTAAATTGGGACAAAGTTGGGCATTTATGTGCTCAACAATATGCCGTTTGAAAATTTTGAACATTTCGTGTAGTTCCGGAGATATCCGGAATAAACCAAATTTTCGGAAAATCATTATATATTTTTTATTTTGGCTGCGTAGCAATGCTTGTGAATAAATTAATTTTAAAATTCTTAAGCAGTAATCGGATCACCCGATATATAAACAACTAGCTACTTTCACCATCATGTTGCGATAATAAAATAATTATAAGATATGTGAGTTATATTTCCAAATTCATATTTGAGTGACAGTCGCTTATCCCACAAGTGTAAACATACATTATTAGTAGCTATAACATGCAGGATATTATCTACAATTATCCACAATTAGCATGTTTTCTTATAAGTTTTTTGAGATTGATCTCTCAAAGTTGCATGAGAACTAATTTAGAGATAGAAACGGAAGTATTATAAGTTATAAACGTATTTTGTTAATAACACATTGCTGCAGATGGAATTGATTATAGGTATAGCTCTTGTAGATTATTAAGTGTGATTATATAAATAGCTCGATAAATAGTCTATATGAATGCCACGCACGAATATCTAGGTGTGAGATTATATGTACTTACATTTTCTCTATACAAGTAAGATAAGAATTATTTGGTATTTCGTAAGCAAATAGTCCAAACAGGTTGCGTTTGGTAAGATGGGCTGCAAAATTTTAGCATCACGACTGTGATGCCAAATAAAATTCAGATTCTGAATGAATATTTATAATGATAATAATAATCTAGTTTATTGAGTTCAGCTATACAAAATTCCTTATTGTTTTATGAAAAGCTATACATTTATTTATGTAACTGACAATATCTCGAAAATGTATAATTTTGTACCTAATGATTATGGTTTGCATAGTTTCTTATATGTTTATAGTTATATGTGAATAAAAACCACGTGCTCTCTATCTGATGGTTTAATTAATACTAACTAATAAACTCTGAAGAAAAATCAAGACTGCCTGTCGAGTGTAACCTGGCCCAGACTGCCTTTAATTAACCCCATCTATGTAGACTATAGGTAACAAACTATACATCAAGTTGCCTATACAACATTATATATGTACTGAATGACTTCGGTCTTTCAGTAGATAGATGGCTATAATCACATATAGCAAAAAACTACCAACGATAAAAACAACTACTCGGTGAACAAAGGCTCCCCCCGCATTGAATTATATCATCGCTGGTAGGTGCAAAGTATCGAGATCTTACTCGACACCAATTATTGCGATAACTTTAAACTTTTAACCTTTTTGATTCATTACCTATGGAACACATCACTATTGAACCAAGAACAGGATCACTGTGATTTCGACCTTAGTACAATCTCATCAGCAGAACTTATGGTTCGTGATGTGTCCATCGAGTCAGAAAACTGCTGGTTCTACATCGGAAAATAATGCGAAGCCCAAACAGAGTGCCGATTTAAGCACCACCTAGAAGAAGTTAAATTTGAACGCCACCCAAGTATCAATATGAAAGAATGTAAATATTTCATAACCAACTAATAAATTCAGCACTATTTTTTAAAGAAACAGCACCAATCCTAGCTACCAAACAAGTAGAATGGGGTGATTTTGCGACATACCTATATGTGTACCCCAAAAATAGGTCTCAAACACAATTTTTGTGGTGGACTGGATACTTGGACAGGACTTTAGCACCGGATGAACAAATCTAACGATAATTATTTTAATATCAAAATTCAGTAAATTTTATTTTCTGGTTTTATAGATCATGAATTATTGCAATTTATCCAAAATTTAAGAATATTGCAGCGAATCCACTTTGGTCTTGGAGAGAATATGCAATCTTCTATTTCATTTGACGTAGGTATATATTTTACTGTATATAGCCTGTAATATTTTGTGAAATATTTAGAATCTCCATTTTGGTTGGAAGCATAGATTCAACAATACTGTTATCCACAAACAGTCACAAATCCAAGATATCATTAAAATCTGAGTAACCACCATCTGTAACTGTTCACATTAATTTCAAACCCGACTACCATATTACCGTAAAATACCATACAAGAAGGTATTGAGGAAATTAATCTACCAACTGTAAAAAAACAACCGAAATAAACTAATAAGAATTAGCGTGATCGTTACAATATACACGATACACAATATTCTATATGTTCTGATCAATATACTACTATTTAGTTACCTAACAATAATACCTGTATAAATCACCTGATAATCGTTTTAAGATAATGATTGGAGAATAATCATCGGGACCTCTAAATTATAAAGTATGTACGAAATTTTAAAGCACGCTAATCCAAAACACCTGAAAGACCGAATTAAAACACTAACCTTAATTTTTCGCTCACTGCCTGAAATGAAATACAAACATTTGCCCAATCACCAATTTAATCTTTCGTATCGGTCTGTGTGCAAATGCAATATACCCATAACGCGCTCTGATCAAAGCTGTTTGCTCACAACGCAATCATTGAATTCTCATTTATATTCAACGATTTCAAAATATTTCACACTTTCAGCATATTCCTAGGGTTGCAACGGGGAAACCGTTGCATTTTTCGAAAAATGTACGTATTGCTGGAAATGACTTTTAATACTGGCTTATCAGATTGTCAATATGGGGAAAATCGTTCCCTCCACATCATTTGGGAAAATTTATCTAATACGGGATTGTCTTTCAGCATTCCTCTTTCGAATGAAAAAAGAACTGTCAATACTGAATTACGTTAACTATACGAAATTCTTTCCCCGTTTGAGAATTTGGTGAAAAATTAAAGAATTTAACGAGCCCTGCATCATATTTGATACACTTACAGCCAATTGAATAACAACTATCTGTTTTTTTAGACTAAAAATTGGTAAAACTAATTTGAAAAACTTTTATTTTCTTCAGTGACAAACTTAGCTTTCCAACAGCTACGCCAATTTTGGAAATATGACATCATCGTTGGTTTGTTCAAACAGATCACCCAGTATATCTATTCTTTTCCAGATCGTCACTTTTTCAACAATTCCAATGATATTAAATAAAATAATAATATGAGAGGAGTACTTAACATTTAACTAAATTAAACAGTTCTTACTTACTTGATTAAGTACTTTTATACGTAATAAAAAAAGATAATAGTTTATTTAACATTGTATAAACAACTAAGTACACAGTTGTCCAACCACCAACCTTTATGTCATTGAAATTGTTGAAAAAGTGACTTTTCTGAAAAACCGAACATATGCAGGGTGATCCCTTTTAAAGAACTACCGATAACGTCATATTTCTCAAATTAGCCTACCAGTTGAAAATCAAACTAAATCACTGGAGAGTAGGTTTCTTACAAAAGTAAGTGTAGTTTTTAATATTACGTATAGTTTAACCAGTCATGTTTTCACACATTTTCCCAACTGTGTATAATATCTATGCGTAACTTCCAATTTATTTTCATTATGCACCACGATATTCCTGGGATACGGAGCATCTCACAGTATGACGTAACAAATGATGTAATTAATAAAGGTGACAACTTTAACACATCATATACTCACAAATTATATTATACCACTGTATAACAATATTTATTGAATCTAACTAACTGACTTAACCAGTAACTGATCGATTGCTTGTTTGTAGTAAATCTAGATAGAGCTTCATCTATTCGTGATCCTCTATGATAAACGTTCATTCCATCCGAAATTTTCAACTAATTTATACATACACATCCTTACGGCAGTATCATAGACAGCATAACAATTCAATCGTCTTAACAATAATAATTGGGGTCCATAATACTTACGTTCCTGCCTGCATTGGGAGAATTAATGAAGAGGAGAATGTTTAGATGGGCCGATGCTTTCGGATGTATAATGTGATAACGGGCAATGGAATGCAGGCCTTGCCTGTACCAAATGAGAGGCATATTCGAAGGATTTCATTGTGAGGTGCACCGCCATGGCTACCGATTAGCCTGGGGGTGGTTGAATTAGTACAGGTGTAAGTCATGAAATAAAATAGAAATGTATCATTTATTTAAATCGAGACGTGTATTTTGAAAGTCTCTCTTCCAAAAATTTAAGAATACTGAAAAATCTGAATAATAGATATTCAGTTGATTTGTTAATTATGGGAAAGCATAGTATGTTGATAAAAAAAAAATGAGCTACAAAAAATTCACATAAGCATACTTAATTGACTCGTTTAAGAATATTAATCTGAAGTTATTCTTCTATCTTTGAGGTAACTATTCCATTGATTTAAAATTTTTAGAATTTAAGAACATGTGATGCCAAAGAGCGATTAAATCTAAACATTTGAAACACTATCTTATAACCCAGTCTTTAGGCACCATATCACAAATGGCGTAACATTCATAATTTTTTCAACGTTGTGAAAATACTCATAGTTAAGACCGTGAAGCAAATTTGTAGAGAAGATAAATCGCAATGTCGAAAGGTAAGGTAAGTATTCCGCTATTGCTGTCAGTAAAAAAATAGATTACATGCTAACGTTTCGAGATTTGTTTGAACTCCTGGTTAACAATCTTATGTTATATATTTTACTATCTCTTGCCCGTGCGCGTGGAAAACTGCATTCAGTTCCATATCTACGGTAGTTTTTGCGTGAGGCGTGTACAAAAATACAGAAAGACAGACAGGTAAAATGGAGCCTTTATTTTAAGTTAAGCCTCGCGTAATACATCGGTGAAAACAGAATTCAATTCCATGCAGTAGTTTTTGAGTGATACGAGTACAAACATACAGACAGACTAAAAGACAAATAATCTAAGAACAGATATGTAATGCGCTGGTCAAGCAGAGGCAGAGGTAACAGATCTATTTGGATAAATAAGTGGTAGATATTTTTGACCGACGAACCCCAAACGGTGGAGGTATACAATTCGACTGTGTGCTTTTTTTTTGGGTTTGTGCGCGCCTTTCATATAGTAATCGTACTCCGATTTTGATGATTTTTGATTCATTTGAAAGAGTCTTGAGAAATGGTCCCATATTCATAAAAACGGGAATCCGACATCTCCTTCTCACCGAAAATCGCCCCTAAAGGGGTGGAGGGTGCAAATTTTCTCGAAAATTGAAAATCTGAGGTGGTATAATTAAAGATAGGACAATATCCGGAAACGTTTAAAATGAATATTTTTTCAAAAAAGTAACGGTTTTCTAGATGGGCGCATGTTAAATTCTCAAATGTGCAATGTGGACAGGGCGATTTCTTTCGAAAATTTAAAATCTGTGGGCAGTACATGAAGGACATAATTATTTGTAGCAACATTTATAATGAACATTTTTCCCTTAGAGTTACAGTTTTCGAGTAAAATCGATGTTAAAATGGTAACAACTAAAATATTCAAGCGTATTTCCGCAGCGATGTTCTGAGATCTCAATAATAACAACTACAAGCAAGGAATATACGTGGGTAATAGGATAAGTACTATCTTCATTGGTATTAGTGAACGTTCAAAATTATAAAATAATATTAGTTCTATTGGTGCTGGTACTTGTGAAGTTGGTGCCAAAAGTTATCAATCTACCTGCAACTGCACAACTTCAAAAGTAACAGCGCCAATAGAATTGATATTATTTTATACTTTTCCGTGCACCAACTAATAAAGTCGGTCCAATTTTTTGTAAAAAATATTTATGTACAATATGCTCCTGTATCAAAAAGGCAGTGACAGGCAATGACACAAAAAATCTTCGGAGGAATATAACAATATTTTTTCTACATTCTGTATAATTTTTAACCCTGATCATACATCCGGCCAATCAGAAGAATTGCAGACATTCATTTTAAATATCTCAGTAAAGTAGAATGTTTTCCTAATACCAGATAAGTGAACAAATCATCAGATATTTCGAGAACGGCACCTTAATCCGAGAAAAAATTATATATAGGGTGTTCCATTTGAACAATTATAATAAGAACACGTTGACATAGAACACGACAACAGGAAGCCTTGCAATCCGAACCCGACACATGATCTGCTAAGAATCTTTGTTGTAGGTCTTCTTGGTTTTCGAAATACACGTTATTTTCTAAAAAGTAACAAACAAACAAATGGAATGAAAAAGCCTTTTTTCGACACCACAGTTTAATCAAATTTATTCATCTGTACCTATGTATGAATGTTATAGAATATATAGATATATACGAATATAACCCAAATACATTATTTAGAAACGGTGATGGAGATTGATTATTGTTCAGTTCAAACCATTGCACCCATTTCGATTAAGATTAAATTCACTGTTGTTTTATTCTATGCGGGCAGTCAAATAAATGAGGACCCACCCATACAAGGTCCTAATTTATTACACCTATATCACTGTTTATGGATATGTGGCCGACCAGATGGCTCGGTGGGATGTTTCGCCCAAGAATTTTCATTTCATTATAAAAACCCTAGGATAAAATAATTTCGATGTGATATAAAATCCACAGGGTTCTAGAAAATGAAAACGAGCGAGCAGAAACTATATCATTATTCATATCGGTAGGTAGGTACATATCAAAAAACCTAAGTTCATTAGCACACATTTTAATACTTATTCATGATGTTTATATCTAATTTGTTAATAACCACAAAGTCCTCGTTGGTCATGGTTGAATGAAAAATATCTTTATTATCAACCAAAAAAAATCCTCTCTGTTAAATGTTGGCGATCATAGCTCCCATAAATATATCTCAATTTTTCCTTATTAAAGTTCCACTTAATTGATGATATCCTACAATAAAATTATTTGAATTAATCTAAAAAAATATATGGAGAGCTTCATAATAAAGAGTTAATACGATGAACTAATTCATTTCCACCAAAAATAGAGCTGTATAAACCTGACAGTACAACTGATTAGAGGATTAGGAGTTGTTTGCGTGTTCCAAGTTCAAAACAATCTCACTTATTCGAGAAAAGAATCGATGAATGGTGGCAAGGCAGGGTTGAGGATATTTAAAAAAGGCAACAACTTCTTCAATACAACATTATTCAAAGGGTACTTGAAATTCAACAGTCGTTTGTTTAGATTCAAGTGATGGAGAGCTACAAAGACGGCCGCTTGGCATAGCTGAAGTAAATTGGTGAGTAACAATATAAATTATTTATAGGAACAACTTGTCGACTAAAATATTGAGCGCTCTGAACTTTTTTTGGTGTTGTCACCTGCAAAGTGTGAAAATTAAACCGGTATGCATTGGTATACTTCAATGAGTCTCTTCTGGATATCTAATCATTTCCAAGGCGTCCCTTCATTCCTAATTTCCTATTTTTATTCAATAATTTTAGCTTAGAGCTCATAGGAAACGAAAATCGTTATACAAATATGAACATGATAATATTTATAGTGTGTCTGAGGATTTGAAAATCTATGACATAGAAAAACTGTTAAATTAGTATGTTTTAGGGTAACTCTATCTGGTAGTTTTTTACATAACAATTCCAATTACTTTCACTTTGGAATAAAATTCAGTTAGCTTGAGAGATTGTGAGAACAGCTTCTTACGAGACAGAGGTTATTTTTAATTTTCTCCATGCATCCAACACCAAACGCAATTGCTTAAGTTTGTCTACCCGAAATTGAGCACTGGAAAGAATGTAACAAAAAATCACGTATTTTAAGAGTGATACCGAGTTGCCAGGTTATATTCTTGAATATAGAAATAAAATTGATGTTGACTGTGTAAGTGCAAGAGTAGTAAGGAATAATTATTTTTAAGTCGGTTCACTTGCAATTAATTTATATAAATACCTACCTGTTTTCATTTCGTTTTTTGTAGCTTAGAAATTACAGAAGATAAATACATTTTCTGTTTCAGGGCAACATGTAAGCGGCAAATGGTGATAAATACGACAGAGTAGCTAGCGTTGTGAAAGAAGCAAATGGGTATGGTAGATCCGATTTTAATATGTCTAGGTAATCCACAGAAATATCCTGTAATCTTATCTTATCTTATCAAATTTTTCAGAAATATGAAGACTTAATTATCGAGTTCACTTGTATCCAAATTCTTCTTCAGAATTATCTTCTTGAAAATAATATAATTTCATTGTCCCCACTTGGATCCCAGAGAACAACTGAAAATGGATAACTTTAATCTTAAGCAGTCTTGCAACTACAATATGCATTTGAGCTCTACAGTATTATCAATAACAGATTTTCAAGATATATCTTAACTGCTATTCTTTCTTAAGATTCATTTCAAAATATTCATCTTCTTTACACTCATTTTCTTCTGCCTATGTGAAATTCATTTGTTTTTATAATTATCCGAGCATTGACTAAGTAATCTTAGTACAAGCTAAATAAAGAAATGACTTCTTCAAGACTATTAATCACATAGGTATTTACAAAATAAATTCTTTTGACTTCATTGAATTGAATATACCACATTCAAAAACAAATCATTTGTATGATGATGAATTATTCGACAAATAGAGAAAAGCAGAGAACTGTATTTGCCAGGAGTTTTTCATTTGCCACACACGAGTTTAGCTTTCCGTACGGCTTGATTAATGGTCTTTTTTAGAACTGGTAAAAGAAGCAATTAATTATTGAGTGGATAATTAATAATTTGTTTACTAATTATACTAAGCCGAAAGTCAATGCAATCGCTCAGTATGAACCATAAAAAATAAATTGTTAATGACTTTGAAGTGCTTACAGACGCTGTGATAGAAGCTGATGCTTATAGAATTTTCAATGCAATATTCAAGGGAGTACTTAGTTAAGAAGATATGGAAATATTTTCAATACCTTATAAGATACTGATGAAGAGCTGTCACGTGTAATAATTCTTAAGAATAATTTGGTTCTATTATTGGTTCTATTATTGATATTGTTTCCTTTCAATATCTTTTTGGAAATATGTAACAGATTTTATTTTTGTATGTTACTTTGTAAATCTGGATGTACATATGATGAATGAACCTGTTGATTGTTGTTTAGGTACTAATATTAAATAAGGCTTGGTTACTCTCCAATATAAAATCGTACCAATCCACCCTTGGAATGAATACCAATTAAAAGGTGGATTTTTTGAATGCTCGCGATCAAGATTGCTGCTGTTCCCAACGATTACCTACCTATTTGTGAAAGGAAACAGATTTCTGTATGTCACATATATAAGCCACTCTATTGGTCTTCGACACAACCACATAGTTACTTACAAAGCTTTTGATATGATCGGTACATTCTTCAATAATTACCTGAATTATTAAAGTCACATAAATTAACAAACTATTTATTGATCTAGGAATTAGTCAATTAATTTGCTCAGAATATCTTTTCATATAAAGTAGGTACTCTAAGCGCTATCAAAATTGAGAAATTCAGAAACCGCATCCTAATTATTTGACTCTTCGTTTGTTTTTATGTTTCGTGCGAGCGTTGTATATAAGTAAACATACTCCAATTTCGATGATTTTTGATTCATTTAAAAGAGGAGACTTGAGAAATATTGCCATATTCATAAAAACTCAAATGCGAAATCACCTTCTCTTCAAAAACACACCCCCTAAGGGAATTTTTTTCTCGAAAGTCGAAAATTTGAGGTGGCAGAATTAATGAAGAACAATATCTGGAAATTAACTTGAACATTTTTTCAAAAGATTTGCGGATTTCAAGTTACAACGATCTTAAAATCTCAAATATGTGTGTTTTCACAATTTCTTTCGAAAATTGAAAATCTGAGACAACCACATGAAAAAACAGATTATTTGTAGCAACATATATATTGAAATTTTTTTTCTTATAGTTTCGGTTTTCGATTTAAAGGGATGGTAAATTCTAAAATACTTATGCGTATTTCCGCCGCGATATTTTGAGATCTATAAATAATAACGAGTACAAGCAAAGCATATATGTGGGTAATAGGATAAGTACTATCTTCTTTGATATTTTTTTTTTATTGAGCCAAAAACCTCTTGAGAGGTTTATTACAGCTATACAAAGTACATATTCAATTAAATATTGACATAGTTAAATAATTGGTATTACAGCTAGTAGTATTGACAAGAAATTAAACAGATAAAGAACATTCTGAGAAAAAGCGATGAACCATTTGGCATCTTCTGACGTCTGGTTCGGCCAAAACATTTCAATGCAGAGTGGAGTTTGGAGGTTGTCTTTCTTAAGCTTGTTGAGAAGTCTGGCTCGTTGGTCATTGTAGAGGTTGCACTGCCATAGAACATGATTTAGGTCCTCATCAGCCATACCACATTTACAAACTGGGCTTTCTATAAAGCCTATTCTGTGGAGAGAAGCCGAGATGTTATAATGGTTGGCGCGACATCTATTGATTGTCACAACAAAGTCTCGTGCTAGATTTTTCCCAGTGAACCAGGGCTTCATTGAGGGAGTTAAGAAGTAATCGAAGAACGTTTTGCCTTTCGTTTGACCTTGATCAGCAATCGTATGGCTTGTACTCTGCAGGGCGCTTGCTTTAAGACTCATGAAAATCTGAGTAGGGAATTTGGAGCAGTCCGATGTTGGTAGAACTAGATACTGATTTAGCTAGGGAATCGAGTTCTTCGTTACCGTTGATCCCAATATGAGACGGTATCCAATGGAACGTGATGTAACAGTTTTGTGACATTGTTTGCCTAGCTCTGTTGTACTTGCTGGTGATGTCCATAATGAATGGGTTGGTTTTGACGCTAAATTTTAGTGACTGTAAGTTCTCAAGAGCACTAAGAGAGTCTGTAAAAATAAAAGTGGAGTTGTTTGGATGTTCGAGTACAATATCCATAGCTAGATCTATAACCGCACATTCGGCAGTGAATATTGAGGCTCTATAGTCGAAACATTTCGATTTTTCTATATTCAATTCCGGACAGAGTGCGGCGGAAGCAACACATCTTGAATTAAGACCTTTACTACCGTCCGTGTAAATAGAAATAGCTTTGTTTTCGTGAATATATTGCTGCAGTTCTCTGTTCGGGTTCCGGGTTCTCTTAAGAGATGATCCCAGATTTTTGTCAAATGATATAGATGTGGAGACAGTTTCATAGTCCTGTAAGTTGACGTAGAAATCGTTATACGAGATAACAGACTTGGCCTGAGGGATTATGTTTGAGATGCACTTTCTCAAGATCCTTTTCTTTCTTCTGGGTACAGTTTTGCATATTTCTGAATATTTTTCCACTGTTTTGAAGGTGACAGATTCAGTGTTAGAGAGAGCTTTCACCAGGAAGCAGTTGCATAGAAATTTCGCACGATCAGTTATCAGCAGTAATTTTGCTTCTGCTAGTAGTACGTTGCAAGGAGTACTAATTCTGTAACCTAGAGCAGCTCTTATAGCACTGTATTGTATTCTTTCTAATTTTCTGATATTGTACTGCTGCGTGGGCAAGTAGATGTAAATACCGTAGTCTATAACTGACCTGACGAAGCTTTTGTACAGCAGGAGTAGAGTATCTGGTCCAGCACCCCACCAGGTACCACGAAGAAACTTGATAATGTTCAGTGATCTGTGGCACTTGTTAATCACAAACTCTAGATGGTCCTTGAAGCTTAATTTGTAGTCAAATATGATGCCAAGAAAGCGAGCTTTGTCAATAGTTGTAATGGAATGAGCATCAACGTTAATTGTTAGACTTCCTGGTAGAATGTTTTTGTTATTGGAGTGGATAAGAGATGTTTTGGATGGGGTGAAACTTAGACCTAGTTTTGCCAGATTTCTTTGAATGGTTTGGATGGCGGTTTCCAGGTAAGACTTATTGTTATTTGCCTGAGAGGATTTAATATATACAGCAATATCATCAGCAAATTGTAGTATGGAGACGTTTCTTGGCATGTTGTTTGAAATTTCTGAGATGTAGAGCGTGTATAGCAGAGGACTAAGAACTCCGCCTTGTGGAACGCCTTTAAAAACTGTTCTGAAGCTTCCATTGAGATAATCATTCGTAATATATCTTTCTTGTGTTAAGAACTTGATAAACTCCACTATGTTCTTAGAACAACCTATTGTAACTAGCTTTTCCAGAAGGATATCGATAATAACATTGTCAAACGCTCCATGGACGTCCACGAAAGCTGCTAAAACTTCCTTTCTTGTGATTAAAGCTTCGTCAACTGTCAGAGAGAGATTCACCAGGTTATCTAAACATGATATGCCCATTCAAAACCCCTGCTGGCTGGATGGTAGTAAACGATGATGTTCAATCCACCACTGAAGCCTATTCTTAACCATTGTTTCAAACAGCTTGCAGACACAGGAAGTGAGAGCGATAGGGCTTACACTACTATTATCCGATTTACATATATAGTGAATGAAGGCATGCTTCCAGCTTTCCGGAAACTGGTTGTGAGCGTACATCTGATTGAAAATGTCGAGCAAGAGCAGTTTATATTTTGTAGGAAGATTTTTCAGAATTTCAAAATCGATGCCATCAAGTCCAGGAGCTGATTTTATTTTTTTGGGATGGAGGGCTGCGTTGAACTCCATGAATGTGAAATGACAATCAAAAACTTGGTTCTGACTGTAGACAGGAGACGATGTAGGATTGGTAGCGACCCAAGGTGGGCTAATTTTATTCGTAGCTTCTTCGATCGCTGTGATGATTTTATGATTGTTGGGTGAATGCTGAGGGGTAACCTTGATCCAACTATTCTTAAGGATTTTACATTTATTCCAGAGATATGTAGGATCAGTCCTGAAGTTCAAGCTTTCTGCAAAATTTTTGAAATAACTCATTTTCTTTTGTTTTACTGTCCTCCTGACAATTACACTAAATCTCTTATAGTCCAGATAGTCGTTGAGATCACCCGACCGATACCATTTTTTAAAAGCAGTTTTCCTGTTTCTAATTGCCGAGTTGCAATCATTATCCCACCATGAGTTTAAATTTTTCTTAGAAACGTTCTTCTGTCTCGGTGTACTAATTATGACGGCATCGTATACTGCACGTTCGAAAATATTGTATTTCTCGACTGGGCAAGAATTGTCATAGTTGTAGGAAAGAAATTTCAAGTATTCATGATTTAACGTATCAGAAAATTTTGTCCAATTTGTACGTAGTGATTTAATCTTGAAAGATTTTTTTCTATATTGGCTTTTCTCTACGCTGATGGAAATAAATAAGGGAAGGTGATCGGAAACCATAGCATCGTCTCCTGGAGATACTTGTACTTTGTCACAGAGGCTTAGAGATGAGAATATAAGGTCAATATTTGATTTTCGATTTGATCTGGCATCTAAGTGAGTGTGCGTATTGTCATTGTGTAGAAATAAGTCTTGCTTCTCGATCTCTTCGAAAAATTTGCTACCATTGCCATCAGTATGTGAACAGTTCCAAGATGTGTGATGAGCGTTGAAGTCGCCAACAAAAATGAAATCTCTATGTAAGCTGGCTTGCTCAACTAAGGAGCGCCATTTACTGGCTGATAAGAGATGTCCAGGTTGTCTATAGCATGCAATTATGTTAATTGGCGGGGAGGTACTGACTATGTGAAGACCACACATTTCAACCGATTGGTCGGGGCTTTTGACGTTATCTATTTCACTGTAAGTAATGTTTCTACGTATCAGTATGATGATGCCACCGCCTCTAGAATGGCTACGATCCAGTCTGTAGGAGAAAAACCCTGGACAAGAGAGCTTATTGCCAGGAGATAACCAAGTTTCTACGCATATGATGATATCATGATTGGAACTAATCCGAACAATGTCCTGGTAGCGTAAACTGATGCTGCGACAATTCCAATAAAAAATTCGGAGTGACGCCAACTCTGCTTGCGTTTTCAAATCCATTTATGTAGTTATTTTGGTTAGGTTTATTGTTTCACTGGGCTGGGAGAGATGGAAAAGTGAGGGAATCTTCTAGATCTATTTGACTAATATCCGAGCCGTAGGAGTCGGAATTGTCTATATCCGAGGTAAAGGAATTATTTTCCAGTTTCTTAATTATTTTTGTAAATTTAACTTTCAGTATTCGCTTTGGTAATGCTTTGTATAGTTTTCTCGTGATCAAAGCAAGGTCCGCTGGTCTTATTTGAAGTTCGGTAAGAGACTGCTTGACACTTTGATGTGCAAATGTTTTTCCTAAGAAGCGAGCTAGCTGAGAATAGCTATACGCGTAGTTTTCTGGATTCTGTTCTATTAGCTCTTCGATTTCTGGTATGTCTAGTTCAGTATCAGGTATTTTATTAGTTGGACTTTTCTCAGAGACAATGGGTTTAACTTTCTTGAGGGGCTGACGAATGGGTTCTTGTTCGGGA